>JAWIIS010000049.1:6772918-9172918 GCA_033682625.1 Helicoverpa zea x Helicoverpa armigera | reverse complement strand
AAACCGCATTACAATCGGATCATCCGTTTGGGAGCTACGATGCCACATACACACACACACACACACACACACACACACACACACACACACACACACAGACACGTCAAACTTATAACACCCCGTCGTTTTTGCGTCGGGGGTTAACAAATCAATACAGAATTATATGCATACGAAAGCCGTAACAAAGAATTTTTCTTTAATTTTATCAACTTGACAACATGACATTATATTTTTTTTATTTACCAAAAAGTCCCACCCAACAGCAAATTCTACCTCCATTCGTATTTGGAACTCTGCCGATCCCCCAAGCCGAACTAGCACGAAGTTCCCCGAAGGCTCGCTCGGCTCGGACCGGTTCGATTCGGGCCAACCGTTAGTTCGGCCCACGTGCAAGCAAACCATCGCCGCTGGGAAATGGTGAAAAAATTCCAAACTACAGCGGTATTTGATGTTATTTTGACATACTGAGAATGTTTAATCTATGTACTAATATAATGTTATCAAGCTGGGATACAAATAAATTATCTACAAGTCTCAGAAATTATGATTCCGATAAAAAAATTCTTTCAGTGTGGTCTTACGATGTATCGAAGAAGGCTTTATGCTACTTTTTATCCGAGTTCGCAAAGAAGTTCTGACGAAATACAAGTAAGCGAAAGCTAATTTTGTTTATAAAGTTTATTATAATGACATTATGTATAGTTAAAGAAATTCAAACAAACTTTACTATGAAATCCAATATTGCCAAAAACAAACCGAACGAATCCACTAAATGCCTAATAAAAAAAACTGTAAAATTCGCTACCATACAAAACAAAATTCTTCTGTTATCTATATATGCAGAAAATATTAAAAATACATTATGATGTCAATAACCATTTTTCTTATACCTATCCAAAAACATCTATATTTACATAAATATACAATATATATTTTAGATTATTCAAAAAATGCATCTAACATTTTCTTCATATCTTTCGCGGTCAAAAAACTATTAATTCATAGATAATATTAATAGGCGCTAGATCTACTTCATGCCACATTTTTTATGTCCCAAAAATAAATCATTGTTGTTTTTTGGAAAAAAAAATTATTAATTTACAAATGTTGAGGAAAAAAGTTATTAAAAAGGAATTTCACACTAAATTAAAAAATAACTAACTAAGTAGACCACCAATTTATTTGTTTTCATTGTAAGCGCAGTGGTGAAAATTCCTTTACATATTTTTTTTTCTCTTTTTTTATTTGTATTGACTAGCCGTTTTCCCGCGGTTTCACCCGCGTCCCGTCTGAACTATTGCTGATAAAATATAGCATAATACATGTTACTCGGGAACAGCGTTGCTTTCCAAAATTGAAAGAATTTTTCAATCGGTTAGTAGTTACTACCTACTTAATACAAACAAAAAAAAAGTTTAATCTTTAATATACAAGGTGTTGATTTGCATTTGTGCCATAGTTTAGGAGGAGGACATACAATGCGTAAATAATCGATTGGAATTACAGTAGATGGGAAATAACTAATATGCATTGCTTTTTTTGTCATTGTAATGTCGTGGTATTTCCGAAGTAATCCAATTTTATGAATGAAATTTATGAGTGATCGTTGCGTATGCTTTGTGTTTGCGTTTGTGTGAGGGTGTAGCACGGTTTTAACGCCAGTAACATACGCGCCAAGTTTAAATAAGGCTAGATGACATTTACGGAATTTCGAAAAAAAATAATGAAAAAAATTACGTACCAATTTTTTTATTGATTTGGGTCGAGAATCATTAGCATAATTACCTCCTTGAATATGGCACGGATGCAAATCAACAGCTTGTATTTTTTTGCGAGTCATATTCAATTTTATTTTACTTTGAATTCATGCAGTTGTTATTTTTATTAAGAACCCATGTAATTATGGTGCTTTATCTATTTTATTAATAAAGATTAAATAGGATAAAAGTAGCTTTATTTATTAAGCCCTTGAACATATCAGCCATGCCCTGGTTATTGACCAGTTCACTAAGCCATCGGAACTCATAACTTGTTAGCTGGTGACATCTGTTCAAGTAACATCTTGCAAGCGCCGACAGCCTTAACGTAAGTAAGTATAAAAACTTAATCATTTTTTAACCGATTTTAAAAATGACGGGAACGGATTTTAAGTTAATTCATCTCCTCTTTTAGAATTACTTCAGAGTTATCTCCAAAGTGCATAGTTTCGCTATGTTTTCTATACTTTAATTCCTAGAAACACACACATTTTTAATCTTCTACATCTTAAAGGACTTTCAGACTAGTACCTTTTGTCGTGCTTGTATACCTAAGCGAATTTTCAGCATTTATACGCACTACATAATTATTTCACGTGGTAAAAAAAATGTCGCACGTTTGATCACTAATCACCCTTTGTATAAAAACGCTCGCTTAGTATTGAGCCAAATAGGTATACTTATACCGAAATTCTGGCATAAACTTTTAAAATATCATCACTTCAGGCAAAGAAATAAGTAAGTAAGATTTATGCAAGTGAAGAGCTCTCAAAGTCAAGTGACATCCGATTTATAAACATTTCGTTCACAACTTAATGAGTTAACGCGTTCGTGAAGTAACAGTTTTAAGTGCACTTTAAGTTACCTTTAAGTACTGAACTTAAATATAAAATATTTCTTTAAATAAACACTGGAAACTGGAAGTATTTTGTACTGCCTTGTTACTCGGGGATAGTCTAGCTTCCCAACAGTACAAGAATTTTTCAAATCGTTTCTGTAGTTTCGGAGAGTCCAGTTTACTACGTTTCCCTTTCAAACAGTGCTGAAAACTGAAAATCACTTTTCTTTAGTATCGGGTCTATTATGGCAATTTCCAAAGCGCTCTTCATTTCCCAAAAAAAAAAACGGTGGAAAAAAAAAGTTTTCTCTCGTAGTATGTAGAACTTTTAACTTTGGCCGCATAACGAATGAGGCGTTCTACTCTCTTAACTATGTTAAACCAAATCAGTTAGATTATAAAAATAGAAATGAGGAAAAAGAAACAACATATTTACATATTTAATAACTGCATTATTAAATAATAACTTTAGCTGACGTCAAAGATATATTAACAATTTAACAGCATGTGTGAAGGTTAAAAAAACATTGATTGGAGCTACTGATACCATAGACAAATTGTTAATGGAATGCGAACTCTTTTTATAATTAAGGATAAAAAGATTTGCATCGTCATCTGTGAATCCAAGATATAAATGTTATTCATTATTAGAAGTTCAGGAAAATGTGTTTTCCTGTTTGAAAATTTTCAGCAGAAGCGCGAGCGCATTTCAGAATAGACTGTGGGTTTTCGCGCCTACAAAATGACTTTATATACGTACTTCTTGCTTTAGTTAGATGAACTCTATATAGGTATCTATTATTACATTGGATTTTTATGGAGAAACTAGTACCTCATATTCTTCCATATTTATGTCTGATTTATTAAAATTGGATTAACCGATTTATGGTGAAAAAAAAAATATCATAGCCAAACATACCTAATTTCTCGAATATTATAGGCAAGTTTGTGTGTTTGTTACTTCTTTGTACTTAAACGTATGGATCCACTTCGATGACATTTGTTTCGGAGATAGCTGACAGCCTGCAGACGGAAACCACTTCATAATTAAAAATTAAACCTCAAAATTAACTAAACAAAAAATCAATAAAAATCAACACTAATACACATAGATTTACTTTAATAACTAACTGTAAAATCTGACTCGAATCATCGGCAACAGGTTGGCTTCCAGCTGGCTGGCAGCTGCAATGCGCACGCGTCGATGTGTGCGTCACTGTCACATACGTTGATGGATCATTTTTATTTTGTTGGGTTGACTTCTGTATGGCAAAGAAAGAGTAGCGTTTTTTTTGGGCTAGAAATTGGTGTCTTTATGTAAAGTAATATTTTGTTTGTAGTCTATAGGCTACGAAAGTACGGAACCGATTTGAAACTATATCCTGGTGTTATAAGCTAGGTATATTTTATCCGGTTATGGGAAGAAGTTCCCACAGGACGAGGGTGAAACCGCGGGAAAGAGCTCGTCCTCTTCCGAGCCTTTTCCCAAGAAACCGCGGGAAAGAGCTATAATGTAGAAAATTGCTAAAATGGTATCAAGATATCTATAATAAATTTTCAGCCCTTTTTTAGGCAGCATAAATATAGGCGCTTTAAACAATATAAAAAAAGATATTTACGTACCTACTATTTTCAATTATTTAAGCGCCAAAAAATATTTACAGTCTTAATTGCATATTACATAATGATATGTAGTAAGTTTGAAGGGTTCTGCAGAGGTCATCAACCCTTCGTAATAAATCCTTATCTACTTACAAAATGCCTTATCAAGCTACAAAATGTCAGGAAAATTATTGTGTCTCTTAAGTACCTGTGGGCCAAGAATTTAATGAGGCTTTTAAGCTCGATGTCCTAGCTTCTTTTCTTAGTTCAGGTATAATGGCATTTTGGCACTAGTTTTAGCTGTATCGAGTCTAGATTTTCGTTCAAATTGTGCCCCAGAAAGCCGTGTTCTTCTATGGAGTTCCCTAACCAACAATACTAAGAAATATAGACACCCTTTTCTACGAAAGTCTCCTTTTTACAAAACATACAATTAAACACCTGTTGTTTTGAGAATAAACACAAATCTTCTAAAACAAAAAAGCACCCCAAATAAGGGGTTGCTTCCGAACAACAAATTATTGGACTATTATTAACCCGCGGTTTACCCCTTTTTCTATAAAAACAACTAATCGGAGTCGAAAATAAAATACCACATTTCCTTCCTCATGATTCAAGCTATCTCCACACCAAATTTTATCACCATCTGTTCAGCAGTATTCTCACAAAGGACTTCAAACACACTTCAAGGAATTGATTTTTATGAAATTAGTACCTAAGCATGTGTATCATCCTCCGAGCCTTTTCCCAACCACGTTAGGGTCGGCTTCCAGTCTAACCGGGTGCAGCTGAGTACTAGTGTTTTACAAGGAGCGACTGCCCTATCTGACCTCCTCAACCCAGTTACCCAGGCAACCCAATACCCCTTGGCTAGACTGGTGTCAGACTTACTGGCTACTGACTACCCGTAACGACTGCCAAGGATGTTCAATGACAGCCGGGACCTACAGTTTAACCTATCCGAAACACAGTCATTGATGTCCAAGATATACTTAGAAAGTACATACAAACTTAGAAAAGTTGCATTGGTACTAGCCTCATACTTGAGAGGTTGGTTCTTTACCCACTAGGCCACCACGACTCAAACACACACTTGAAATAATAGATTTATCAAATTAGAACCTTAGCATGTATGTATATGGTCTAAAAAATGGAGATGTTGTCTGTCCGTCTGTCCAGGTCTAGCCAGGTGTGAGCGGGGGTGGAGGGAGGGGGCGGCAGATGGTCGCGCAGCTGTCGTGCGCACGCGCCGATCCACGCACCTTTTGTACAGCTATGCACTTTTTGTTCGTGTGTGATTGCGTTTAGATCGGTAGTAGTTAGGGTTTTGTTTTATGAAGTCCTGTTTAAAGTTTATTTGTTAGCTGGCTACTATTTAGTGTAAAAGTTTGGCGTTTTAAAGGTATAACAATCTACAGTTCACGCCAAGTAACTTTGCCATTATGAACTTAAGTACAGCGAAATATACCACATGTTGAATTGAGCTAAGAGCAATTTGCCAAATAATTGGGTCGATCCATCACTAAGTTTAAGCTACGTTGGACGCAGAATAGGGAAGTACGGTCATCGTCAAAAATAGATAAACAAATCTAAATTTTCAACACCGTGTTATCGATAAATTTAACCAAACATTCAGTAAGAAATTATAACCCTTTAAGTTGTAAGGCACTTTTGAAAATGTTGATTTGTTCGGCCACTTTTGAAGCTGACTGCAACAATGTAGCTTTTTCAGAGTTGTTAGTAAGCATTCAGGAATCCGATGACTGAAGAAATGTGAAGGAAAACATCTCGAAGAAGCCAGTCTGAAATCGCCCGCCTTGAGCAAGCGTAGTGATTAACGCTCAGTCCTTCTCTCTATGAGAAGAGGCCTGTAAAGTGGGACAGTCTTCGATCATCAATGCTACATAACTACATAAAAGCAATAGTATAAATAAAACAAAGTCGCTTTTTCTGTCCCTATTTCCCTATAACGCTATGTCCCTTTGTACGCTTAAATCTTCAAAACTATGCAACGATTTTCATGCGATTTTTATATATAATAACCTACATTAAATGGTGACAAAATGCTATTATCCCGTGTGAAACCGGGGTGGGTCGCTACAGTAAAAAAATGCTAAGATTCCTCCTCCTTTTCGGGAAGTCGGTTAAAAGGGTGATGTTTTAAAAACCTAGCCCACGACATTATTTATTAGCTAAGGTCGCATTCTAGTTCTCGTGGCAACAATGTGCTGGCTAGGCAGTTAGTTATCGGCCGATATGGTATAACAACAGGATGTTTAGACTTCAATGATGCTGATGTTACGGCCACCCGTTTTAATGCGCCTACGCGTAACATAGTTGGGATAGTTATACTAATATAATAGGTAACTACATCTTTAGGAGCACTTGACTGAAAGAAGTTTGGTGAAACTAAGCAGTAATTATGTACCTATAGCTTATTATTTGGGTGCGGGAGTTCCCTTATATACAAGACTTATATAGAGGTATTTAGGTAATACTAATTTTTCCGCGGTTTGCGTGGGAACTACTGCCTGTAGCGGGATAAAATATAGCCTGTGTTACTCGGGAAGAGTGTAGCTTTCCAACAGTGATAGACTTTCAAATAGGTTCAGCAGTCTTTAGGGTTTAAAGAAACAAACAAAATCAAAACCACTTCATTACTTGAACGAACTAATTTGAAGAGTTTTTTTAAGCGTTCAACTGTCGGCCGAGTCACAAGTTTAGTCTGCAGTGTATTCTAAGGACAGATATCTATATACATATAATAAATCTGTAAAAAAACTGTGTCTGTACATTGAATATATTTAAAAAATAATAATTGGGTGGGGTTTAGAAACAGTAATGGAGCACAAATCAAAAAAAAACATTCTGTCTGTTTGTCTGTATGTCTGTATGTCTGTTTGTTTGTACACGCTAATCTTCCGAACTACTGAACGGATTTCAATGATTTTTTCTTTGTTGTATCAGTATTAAGCCTGGTCAACATATAGGCTATAATTTATCTTCGAAACTTGAAGACCTGATGCAGAACACCAACAGACCAACAAAACTATAAGAGATACAAAAATGGTGCCATGGCAAAAATTGTTTCATATGATGAGCATTTTCAGCTGAGATAATAAATTTTAAGATCTGGACACCTGATGTGGAACCCCAAGAGCCCAGCTTCTCTGTACCATATACAGGTATGACGTTTTAGCAAAAGTTGTTCAATTTGATAAGCACTTTCTATTGACTTATACAAATTGAAGATCTAAAACACCTGATGTGGAACTCCAGGGGCCCAGCTAGACTATAGTATATAGAGGTGTGACGTTTTAGCAAAAGTTGTTCAATCTGATAAGCACTCTCTATTGACGTATATACATCGAAGATCTGGAACACCTGATGTGGAACTTCAAGAGCAATACTACACTTGGAACAACTTGAATGAAACTGACTGACTACTTTTGAGACAACTTTAATGAAATGGTGACACAAAACCGACGATTATCCTTTTATACACTATAGAAATGAACCCAAGGACAATACCCGGTGGACGTCGATAAAAAAAAGACAATCCCCGGTTCTGTGCTATACCATTGCTAACTGTTGATGAAAACTACTTGGGCTGTTGTGATGGGATGCTAATGGACTACTAACTAACTACTACTAACTATGGCACCTGCCGATAACAATGTATTAGAAACATGTAAAAATGGTGAAATGGTAAAAATGGCAGCTGGAGACTCGCCAGCTCACTTACTGGGCCTCCGGGAATCAGTCACTGAATAGCAACAAGAGGGCAACAGGGACATGAGCTGCTGAAGTGTGAGGATACCTCGGCAGATTTTAAACGCAGATTACGCGCTCCCTGTCACTTACCACGAGGCACCTATCCTCCGAGCAGGGCTACTAACCCTGCTATAGCGACTCCACTCTGGACGGCCAAGGCAAGCCAGAGGCGTGAGACCTACCCCCGTCATGGTTCACTCCGACCGGCCGGAGATGGGGGACAGTATACTCTCCCTGGAGAACTCAGTATATATAGCTATGGTCACGTCTTTTGCGGTTCAGTTCTCAGCGTTTTGTTTAGTCTGCTGTGCTTTTGCCCTTGAAATACAAAAATTAAATATATGGAACGTTTCTAATGGCTATGTGTATTCCGTTGTTTTCAAGTCAACGGGCCCTTAAAATTCAATATCAGACGGTTCAGATCTTTGATTTTGCTGACCCCGTAGTCGCTGGCATAAGGGACTGGATCCGCGTACGAAGTCGCGGGCAGAAGCTAGTGTGTAATATAGGTACTTAGTTACTTACGCAAGGCAATGTCATAGTGTTTAAGTATCCTCCAGATGTTTTCCTTCTACTTAAGTTATTTTTATAAATGATAGTAAGGAAAATTAAATTACGTGTGGTAGTGGTATTTACGGTTGACTACATATCCGTTGTCTCTAGATTAGAGAATGTTTGACATAATCCACGGATAGGTTATAGATATTGTTAATCGACATGAAATAGATTTAATTTGAATTACCATTAGTGCAACTTTATTGAAATAATAAAATCTGTCATTCAAAGGTTATATTTTTTTGAAAGTAAGCTTTTCAAGATACTTAGTGCTTATCTACGTGCTACTGTGTGAATAAATATGTGGCGAGGCAAAGCAACAATTTTTTTCTCGTTTTCTCGAGACAAGAACAGACATGTCTACAATCTCATAATCTTTGCAACTTTTGATTTATATTTATTGCAGTTCCAACTAGTAGTAGCTATGATAGTAGGTAGATAAAATTATAGTTTGAATGGAAACATTTTAAACAACGAGCTAATAGGTACGATTTTCATTTTGGAAAAGTTTAGCCTTCTGTCCTGAAGCTAAACTTGTTAAAATAGGTTCATCACCATCATCGTCATAATCCCCAAATGCCGTCCACTGCTGAACATAGGCCCAACGAACGCCAATAGGTCAATAGGTTGATATTGAAAATAGGTTAACGAAAAGCTGTTTGGACTAGGTTTCACTTTCACATTCATCAGAAAGAAACTATCTTTATTCACCCGGATAAAAATTACCCAACCTTCAACCAATTAGATACCTATGTTTTCCATTTAACCGTGTCAAATTTCGTTTTTTTGTGTAGATTTTTTTTCTGTCAAAGCTTAACAAATAAACAAAGCAAATTCTCATTGATAGTATAGGTTAGAAAATTAGTTAGGATAGTCGTTAAAGCGTTAGAAACTTAACTATCCATTGATTTGGTAACAATAGCTTTTAGTTTTGTAGGTTCTTCGCAAAAATTTCGATCAGCCAAAACGTACACTTATATGTTTTCTCAGAATCTGTTCGGGCCGAGGCCATTCTTTTACCAACCTTCATATACCGCCAAACAAGGATTTATAATCCTTATTTTCTTAGCAACAAAGCTTAAAATAGTTTCGTTGAATTGTAATTATAACCTTGCAAAACATAAGCTACTTCCTTTTGTCTTAAAATGGAACAAAATTGGCATCGTAGCAGTATTATAGCGAATTGATCCTTTTTCAATATTTTTGTAAGAAAAGGTGCAAATAATAAGGAAATATATGTTTATTGTTAAATAGCAGGTAATTAAACAATAGTTTTGTTTAAAGTAAATGCAGGTAGGTGTGCTAAAAATTATGCTTTATGGTAATAGACAAGGATAGAGTTCCATTGAAAGATTATAGCGAGGTTTTATGACGTTATTGTCTATGAAAACGGCAATGAAGCGTAAAAGATTGAATTTTCGAGAAAAATCGCTGAGTTTTAAAAGATATAAAGTATGAATGAGTTTTATCCCTATACAAATGAAATACTTAAGTAGGCTGATTAAGAACTTCTAAAGGTAGAAATTACAGAAATGCTTACAATAGTATAAATGTTTTTATGCTATTTTCCAAAGTCCTAACATAGTAAGTAGATAGGTCATACTTGAAAGTGAATGTGATTTGTTTTTTTGTACTCTCTTTACGCTTTGACTGGAAATAAATAAAAATCTGTCTTTTGCATTTTTCTGCGAGCTAGGATAGGATTAAACGATATACTTACCTAGTTAAGATTTTTAACACTTAACTTGTAACTATGTTAGAAAATCTTTTCATCTTAATTTGTTACTACTAGGTAAATATGTGAAACATAATTTCGCACTTTATTCAGTAAAATATCGGTAGATTCTTTATTGTTTTCCGCGACTTGCCTAGTTTTTTTTAGAAATTGTGAGTTGACACTTTTTTTTTCAAATCAAATGAGTGTCTATTAATATATTGTCACAATTTAAAAGTAAATAAATAAATACTTGTCCGTTTAACTGTTTCTTATGCCTAAAGCAAATGCGAAGTTTTCAAATAGAATATTAAGTTAGGTAAACAGGTTTTTTTTCGTATATTTACATAATTTAGACATATTTTTGAGCGTTCATAGAAAAAAAGAAACTTTTATAGAATATTACTATAGATAAAAATTTAAATCAATGTAGCAATCTGATTATACTTGTATAGTTTACAATTGCGGGTATTTTTGGAAACGACTAAAATCATTATTTTATCTAAGCTACAAAAGATTTTTTTTAGACAATGAGCTTGTAAAGAACAATTTGCATCAATTCAGAAATCGATATTTCCCGCCTTTTGATTAAAGATTATTATTGCAGATATTGATAGATATTGCAGTTTTTTTTTTCAAAAAACGCGTCTATTCATAATATTTTTCCATTCGTAAAAAGACCACGTTTCAACAATGGGACTTTTAGTTATTGTTGCCATTTCTGGGTTTGCAAGTTTTAGCCGACTTCCATAAAAGAAGGTCCTCAATTCTTCTGTATTTTTGAATACTACATCTAATTGTGCAACTTTTCGCACATACGATAGATGATAGCTGCGCAACTGGAAAAAATACCACACAAAACATTTTTTTTTTTTTTTCTGTTTTTAAAGTTCCTATTTACGCTTATATTTCATGTTTTGATTATAACATTAACTTTAATCATTTTTGAATGCGCTTTTATTAATTTAATCAAGCTGAATTTAACACAGCTTACTAACAGCCACAGATTAGACAGTACATAAGTCAGTCACTCAGTCTATGGAATGTGACGGCCTATGTTACCTATTTGCTTGATTAATTTGATCATTGATGAAATTACTTCAATAACGTTTACAACTTTGGAAGTTTATGTTTGTTAATTATTCTTGTGTTTTAATGCATGGACTGGCTTTTTAGTATTTCATTTGGATTATTAAATTATCAGTCTAAGTCCTTTTTAATGGACAAAGACGTAATACTGGAGTACGTACTTGGTCGTGTATTAGTCGGCCTGTTTGTGTGCATCGCGAACTATTGATAACTTAGACATAAAATTCTTACAAAGTTTCATCATAACTTACACACCACAGACGATCAGGTAAAAATTATTACTTGATATGGCCATTCATAAAAAATAACAAATAAAGCGAATCATCGGCACACCACGACTGATCAATGACCGTGAAAATTACGTCATTTTATCACATGGACCATATTTTTATCATATACCACGTGGGGTTTGCGTGGCTCATCTAGTAGTTTGTTAGTTTGTCCTCCTCTGTTCCCTGCGTAGTCTGTGGCTCTGGCCCGCAGGTAGCGCGGGATGGACGGTTTGAATGTCGAACCTCGGGGTTGCTACGCGCCAAAAATAAAACCCCCTTATTACATACGTTAACTTATGCGAAAACTAGAACATAAATAATGTCATGTTTTGTACCAAAGTGCCGATCCTGGTCTTAAATTAATTTAATAGTATAGTTTATGTTAATTAAAATACTCAAGGTGAAAAACTCAGATGGATCTGAATAGTTAAACAGATTATTTTTAGAACGATATCGACAATAATTAATTTCTTTGCCGGAAACGAGGCAATAATTTATGAACAATATTGGTTATAACCTTAGGAATCATTTAGTTATGACGTACATGTGTTTATTGTATTTATTACATTAATTACACAAGTTGTGATAAACAGACAGTAATCCGACAATCTGACCACATGAACTTTGAGTCGAACCACGCGAAAAGCTTGGCTATGCGTCATTGCGGCCGCCGACACGTTGCAAGCGCTCAACGTGTCAAGGATCACAACTTTCAAATGTTGAGAATTAGCAGAAACATTTTCCCCATAGTTCGTGAGAAATTTTCACGCTGACAACACAGTCGGGAAGTTCAGGAACCACTTCCCAGAACGATAAAGGGCCGGCGCAGGGTGCCGGCGCGGGGGAGGGGGGGCGGCGCGACAGCTGCGCGCGCGTCGCTCCCCGCTCCGCGCGCCACTCCGTCGCCGACCGCCGCGGCGAACACACGGCCGCGAAGCTTCTCGAGTGAAATACGCGCGTAACATTCCGTTGGACTCGAGTGCGTGACTTCAAACTTTCAAGTTATAAATGAAGTATTCATTCACGTATTTGGAGGAGCGCGATCGCACGGAGGCGACGAACCGTCGAAGTACGCGAGTCGGGCGCGGCGCAGGAGCGGCCGGCGGCATCCTTTGTCCGGGAGGCCCGTGTGGCTGGGCGGTGACTGGTGCTATATTCGGTTTGTGTGCGATATTGCACCAGTCCCGGCCTATCCAAGCGGGCCCGATCGTCGAAGACCGCTATTCAGGCACTCAGCATCCGCGGCGCGCGGTCCCGTTACCCGGCCGGTCGGTCGTTCACTGCGGTGGCCACGCTTAGGACGCGATTCGGTGTAAATGTTGTGACTTGTATCAAATTGCACCAATCCCGGCCTGCCTGTGGTCACCGCGCCGTGGACTGGAGCCAGGACCCGCTCGACACGTGGTGGACCCTCAGGTACTGCAGGACCTCGCAACTACCCACATGCACTAATTGCAACTGCTACTTAATGACTATAACTTTTGTGTGCACTAGGTCAGCGCTAAGGTCGCTTTGTATCGCGAAACATTTCGTAATGCATCGTCTGGCTTTTTGTATAAAACCTGAATATTGTCATTAGTACTGTACTTCCGTGTTCTATTACTTGTTGGAGGTACCCACATATTTCGACGGTAGAAAGTTTCCGAGCTCGTGGTAAGTGATTCATATTGTAAGAAAGTTATTCGTTGCGAGGTGACTGAATTGATATAGACACCGGTCGATGCAGGCAGACCGGTTTCGTCGTAAATCGTAATGTGCTATGTTAAGTACGCTTATGTATTTTGTAGCAGACCGCCAAATCGAAGGACATTTTACGGAGATTGGCACTAACTAGGTTACGTCGATCATTTTAGAAACAGCTGATTTCTTCATTCATGTTTTATTCATGATTATTTGCATAGTCATTCTGTCTGTCATTGATTAGCGACTAACTATTTTAATTGGTAGGCACATGCATAATTGTCGTAACTGTTTAGCATTTGCTGGGTTTAGTCCAGTGTCAATGTTTCTATGACTAATTGATGGACGGAATGCATTCTATTGATGAACTTGACCGCTCGCTTCGGTGTGAGCGTGACCCTTACTCGTCTCAATTTAGCAATAAACTATCGCTCATCTCTACACAGTTGCATAGTGCATTTTACTGTTCATAAAACTGGTTACTTTTTTCTATGAAGGTACTTAAAAAACTCATTCGAATTTTGATTTGAACGAACTTTTTGGCAATGCCTTTCTAGTGATGTGCAACACTTTTTAAACCAGTTTTTTTAGTAAGATTGAAAACTAAAATTCGAAAAATCGGTCACGGGTCAAATAACTTTTCTATAATGTATAGTTATCTGTCAAATTCGTGTAGAGCCTACGGTAAATTATGGCTTTGCGTGGACAGTTATGCGCCGGCGGTAGGTGGCACACGTTTCGGCTCATATGTAAAAGTAGGTTCTTGTAAACTGGTACAAATCGCTTGTATCTTTAACCTTCTAAATGTGAAAGACTTCCGATGCTGTCAAGTTCATCAATTTACCGGCATTTTTATTAGTTTTTGGTAGTTCAAATTTTTGAGATGTCAGATGACTTTTTTAATCGACTAAAAACGGGTTATAATTTTAATTGCCGCTCATTTGAGTCAAAAGTGTTGACAAGTCAACAGATGTCACACCGGTCGACATTTTTATGCAAAGTTAGCTTCATTAAGCTTATCTCTACGTGGATAGGTACATACTGACATAGCTCTCGACTATAGTATTATCGTATGAACTCGACGCCGTGAATCAAGCGGAAAGATGATTCACTGAACAAGTTGAGAAACCGTGCAACCGTTATGATTTAAATTGCAACAACTGTCATGGAGCATTCACGAATTGCGGTACCTTCATACCTTGGTTGGGTTATTAATAAAAACTTTACAATAAATCGTGAGCTTAGGTCATGTTGGTAGTTAGGCGATCTACGCTAATAGTTCACGTGTTCTCGCACTTTTTGTCATTGTTATCGATGTTAAACAAATCTTGAAAAATACACAAATATTACAAAGGAATTTACATAACTTACATCTTTCATTAATTGTTATATCAGCACTTAAACCTTCGTTATGTGTGGTCTAACATAAACAAACATCTCAACAGCATTTTTGTTACAACAGCCAGGAATTACGATCATTATCTTGACGTAATAAACGTCTGTAAAGACATAGTAAATACTCTTTAATATGTCCTCCATGGATTTACAGTTACGTTAACTCAAAACCTGTAAGCCAATTACTGAACTTCTGCATAATATGTTAATGATTTGCCGATGCCACACTGACTTAACAACATTACTAGTCGCCAAGTTTATCTGTATTCTGCATCTTTTAACGGTGCTTGTAAAATGACCGGGCCTAGGGAAATGTACAGTGCACCTATTTCCGTGTTCTTTGATATCAGAGAGCAGTTCTTGTGGTATTCATGCTTTGTATTGCTTCGACTGTCAACTGAAGTGCACGAGTCTTTGTAATTGTCTCAAAAATACAACGTGTGATTAAACAGTTACAGCAGATAAGTACATAGGTAAATGTGAATGTAAGAAGTAGCTTTTTTTGCAATTTGTAAAGCTTTATCTCTGTTTAATTTTATCGCTACCCGTGTAGGTGTTTATTAATTATATCATTAACGATTAATGACACTTAGTGTTTTCTGTAACGGAGTTTCAAGCTTAACGTCTACAAACAGTTAGGTATATTAAAACTGTTTAGGTTTAATTTAAATAGACATCCTTCAACTTGAAGATACCTCTCATAAATAAATAAACTTAAAGTTATTTATGATCTTCAACTTGACCTCGATATACCGTCTGTAAGTTTTCACGGAATACCTTCGTAAGTTTTAATAAAGTTCTCGTCAAATAGCTCAGTCACTCTGAAGTCAGCCATTTGATGCCTTGCAGCGCCGTCAGTAGTGTTTTGTATTGTGAAGACATTAGTAGCCAATATTGGAATGGCAAAGTCACTTGACAAGATCTGTATAGTATAGGTATCTAAACGGTAAAACGGTGTTCATTGATTTTACTGTCTTAGAAATACTTTTAAAAGTGGATAAGTGATAACTTTCCGGATTTTGTCTATTCCAGTCTAAAAGTACGTCATTCTAGTAAAACGGCAACAGAAGTTATAATCGTTTAATTAGAATTGATTGGAATCAATCAGCCAATAAGCCAATTCGATGATTTAGCAGAAAATATATAACAAAAGTTTTACCGTTTACTTTTACAGTACTTTTTTTTTGCCATATAAGGTTTTTTCTATATTCCGTATCCAATAACTATTTATAAGAAGTTAAAAGCTTCACTATTTGCTACTTGCTGTTTTTCCGCGGTTTCTTTTGCTTCCTAGGGAAATTTCTTCTCGTACCCTGATAAACTAAAGCCTATGTTATTCAGAAATAGTTTACCTTGCAATGGGAAGTTGAATTTTCAAATTCCATCACGGTTGAATGATAGAATTTTACAAAATAAGGTGTTACCATTTTACATAGAAGTTCCAACTACTAGGTATCTCACATAGGATGCAAAAAAAAAATTTGGGAGCGTTTCCTCTTACTTACACTAACAATATTACTCCTAACCAAATGATATATGCTTTGCAGAATCCATGTTGTTACTATCACCTTTCAACACTAGGAAATAAATTAATCGACTAAAATTAAAACCATGAACAAAATATTTAGTCGATTTTTCTATTCTGTCAAGTGAAAGCACATCCCTATCTTACCTTGTAACTGCTTACTCTTGTACAAGATAATCCGTTATAAAACCAAGATGGTTACGTTATGGCATGATAATTTAAGCGTTTGTTATTAAATTAAAAGTGAAGCATACAACGGTCTGGTGATTTCGTGTCAAGGTCCCCGTCCCCTACCCTAACGCATTACTACTTTATATGTGGGTAAACACGTGGTTTGTAGTAATAATAATAAGTATTTGTTACCAAACTTTTTGCGTGTGTACTTTATGGTTTGTTAAAAGGTGTGTTGCTTTTTTTTTTTGGTGAAAGGTGGTGGTGTGTTTTGAACTTTCATTAATGGCCAGTTTTACAGGTTACTGATGAAGGCTCTGAAAGATTATCAGGAACTTATATGACAGACAAATTATAAGCAGCCTTTTTCTGGCAGATAGCATTAACTATCATGCAACTACCTGGCACTTTATCGTTAACCAGTGAAACCGGGCATTAAAGTTGTTCATGACAAGAAAACCTTTTTCAAATAAAAATGATCAAGACACCAAGTTTAAGATGTCTCATGGGTTTAATCCAGCTTATAAGTTGTGTGTGTACGACCAATTTTCCGCAAAACAAATACCTAGTGTCCGCAACACACAATCAGGTTTAAGTTGTGTATTATGGAAGTAGCTACTACGTTTAGGCACGTTTATTTTTTGTTTATGAAGTAGAAATAATATTGTTTGTCAATATTCGCTAAGTTTTTTTATCTTATCTTTTATCCAAATTTCGGCAATAAAATGGAGCTTATTGAAATGCTAAAGAACAGTATACAGTTAAATGTTTCTAGTTTTTATCGTTCCGGTTTTTTATCACCTTAGTCCTTACGATCGTATTTTCGAAAACGACATGACCAGCCCATATGTCAAGATTAACAAAATTCTTTGTCAAAATTAAAAACATCAGAAAGAAATAAAAAAATACACGCACAGAAAATGTCCTCAGGTATGCAAAAAGAGGCCTCAATATTTCATTTTTAATAAGTTATTAATAGAACCTGTTTTCTGATCCACTTTTGAATTTTCGCACAATACCGGCCTGTGAATGTTCTTAATTTGTATTTTTTGCGCGGGATAGTTGGCAGCTGTCTTGGCCTCCTGTTTCACCGGACAGGCGCTTGCGCAGATGGTCCGTGAACACAAAGGCGAGAGGCTAAGGATGGCTATTGTGAAATCAGGGACATCTCCAGTTGCTAAGGGTTTGTTAATCTGGCTTTTGTGTCTCTGTGGATTGTAAAAATCTGGATATTTCGACGTTTTTGTGCCAAAACTAGTAGTTCTATTGTTGAGTAAGAAGTTTTAACGTATTTTGTTAATCTTTAATCTCTGCATGAGATCGACCCATTTTTCTGGGACAGATTCAGTAATGTACCTATAGTATAATATAAAATGTATGGTATTTATATTAATTACCAATGTATATAAAATGCATCTAAAAGATTTTTGTTTTTAGAAAACAACTTGTAATATTGTCACACTTTTCGATGCTCGGAAGGTTTGTACCAAATTGTTTACCACGACTAGGGCTGCCATCCGTCCGGGTTTCCCCGGATTTGTCCTCGTTTGGAGGCCGTCCGGGGGCCGTCCGGGCGGGGTTTCAAGAAGTGTCCGGGGAAAACCCGGACATTTTTCATAGGGGCATCTTAACCCGCATTCGCATACGCATGCGAATAACCCGGGCGCCTAATAATGCAGAAGTCGAAGTGTCCCAAAACTCAAAAATTTTCGCGCTCGCTTCGCTCGCGGCTTCTTTTCTTCACACAATTTTTTTTGAGTTTAGCTACTTTAATATCCCAATATTCAAAAAATTTTGCGCTCGCTTCGCTTGCGGCTTCTCCACTTTGCGGATTTTTTTATTATACAAGTTTAGGTGCTTTAGTGACCCAAAACTCAAAAATTTTCGCGCTCGCAGTTGTTTATTTTTTTCAAAATTTTTTGTCTAACCTATCAAGAAGGTAACTCCTAGTTTCCATGTGAGTTTTCCTTTTTAAAATACATTAAGTCACAATCTTTCAATACTAGGTACTACATGAGCTAGAGACGGCCCTGACTTTTCATGTAAGGAAGGACCTCATTGAATTTAAGTAATATGGTAATAATAAAAATTAGGTCTTGTTTTGTTAAACAAAAAAAATCGGACTCGTCCGGGGAAAAAATGCGATTTACGCCAAATGTCCGGGTTTTTTTTAATATTTGTCCGGGTTTGGCGAAATTCGATATGGCAGCCCTAACCACGACCTATTACTAAAATGCGTAAAATTATTCCGCAAAAGTTCGAAATAAAATTTTGTCTTCAAAATGTCTATTTAGCGACATTATTTGAACAGTCGTCAGGAAGTGAGAGTTAGCTTATCTCTTAGTAAAACATTGTAATACCTGTACCTACATGTCAAAATTGTACTACTACATATTTTTAGGGAAGGGCAGACAGCGTATGTTTTCCAAACGATAATAATACAAACCAATATCTATTGGAAGACACTTGCTTCTTGATGCTTTTTGAAGTCAATTAACGTTTCAAAATACAAACTAATCGATATAACCTAAAAATAGTAAGAAAAATATTTAGTCGATTTATGTTATAATGGTAAAGGAACTAGCGCCCATCCCTATTAATTGACCGATTTACTAACTCAGCTATTGCACGTTTGGGCCCAAGTTCAACGACAACATAAACGTCAATTTTCTCAAAACGATTGTTTACTATGAATTTCAGTTTTGATTTTATGAAAATCACGTTAAATTATAGTAAACAGCTGTTTTAAGGAAAAGGGACGTAACGTACATTTGGAAAGGAACTATGTATTTCGTTCTGGCCAGTGCCGGGGTTGAGGGATGGCCTCTTTCTATGTGATATTAGTAAAAATTAAAAAAAAGATTGTTTAGGTTTTGTATGTTTTTTTCTCTTTTGTTGCGACAGCTAACCCTACGAGACTGAAGTTTAACTGAATGAATGAAGGCTGAAGTTTAACTACAGCTCAGTCACATTTTCTACTAGTTTTTATGTTTGTTAGAAGCAGCAAATCGAGACCAGACGGCGAGGCGGCCTACTGAAAACTTCCCATTGAAACCGCCAAATTCAAAATGGCAACTCCTGTTAGATTAATTGCGCCGTTTCTCCTATTTTTCAGGTAAACTTATAATTGTGTATAGTTAACAATGTTTGTTGTCAAAACTAGCGAGTGGATGAAGACATTTTCGCTGCCAATGGTCACCCGCAACTTCAATGGATTTGTAAGTGTAATGTCTGTACCTGATAAACTAATTAAATAACTGCTTTTGTTATGTAAAACTGTCAATCAATGATATAAAAGCTCTTGTTTATTTATAAGAATATGTGTAAGTAAAAAACTAATTTATATGTCTTGTAAATATAAACAAATTGGTAAATTTTGTCCGAGGAAATAAATAACAATGCTATGTATTAATTTAGTAAGTAATCACAATGTAAATGCAGACTAACATAATGAAAGCGTGCAGCATACAATAGTTACTTTTTGACTATCACCTCTCATGTGAAATTCATTGGAACACCATGTATGTTGCCATTGTTCTATATTTAGAGCTAATAATGTTTATGATAATTATTATTACGTAACATGTACTACGAGTGACCATTGGTCAATTTTTGCGTTTAAAATCTTGCGGCGCTATTCAGAGAAAACCCTTTATTTTAACCTCATAGGAAAGCATAATATGGTTTATTTAAGTTCATCATCATCCTCCGAGCTTTTTTCCCAACTATGTTGGGGTCGGCTTCAATATCGTTTAAGGTAATTAGGACAAAGCAAAAGTGTTTTTTTTTTCTTCTAATAAATAGGATTTTTTTTAATAATAGGAACCTAGTGGTCATCCGGGAGTGTCCCCGACAGTACCTACATTTATGTTTAATTGCTAGAAGTGTAATTAATTGTTAATTCATTCTTAAGTTGTAAATTAAATCATTGAATTAATTACAATTATTTTTGTTTTATTTTTTCCTTGATGATTACCTCTTATGGTATGGTGTGTTAGATTCCCGGAAATGTAGCTTATTTTATGCTGCTGCGACCCCAAGTAAAATGGGTTAAAGGCAGGAGGATGATGATGATGGGTTCAATTCCCGAAACCATAGATACCTACTTTATATGTAGGTTTCGCTAAAACCCAAGTACGACGGCAACATGGACATCGGCGAATTTGGGCCAAACTATTTCTAGATAATATAATAGGTTCACTATACCTACTACCTAATATATAACTCAATAATGATCACCAGTTCACTCTGTAAGTACCTAAGTTAGATGGAAATATCCCCACATCCCAATCCAATACTAACTACCTATCTTAAAACAAAACAATGATCTAAGTCTTAAAACTACAAGGAACGCTCGGCTTCCTTATCAATGAATCGAGTAGTTAGTGATGCATCAGTGGACTGCAGTGATTCATTATTTACTGGCCATTGTCGGGTAGGCGCACAATACTGTGGCAGCTCTTTGTGCACTTGAGTAAGGGGAAGTACTTCGTATATTTCGTTGGGATGTAGGTATGTATGTGTTTTCCGGTCTGGTAGGGTTGCCTGTGTATAAAAATAAATATGGTTTAGTAGCTTTTGCTCGCAGTTTCATCAGTGTCGTGTGTTAACTACTCCCCCGAACATGGATAAAAAGTATATTAAGTATAGCCTTCCTCAATAAATATGCTGGCGCTGGTAGATATTTTTAAATTGGGGCAGTTGTTCCTGAGATTAGCCTGTTCAAGCAAACGAACTTTATGATGGTAATAGGTATGTTTTTGAAGGTATCTAAGTACTATTCATGATAACAACGATGGGTGACCGTTTTTTCAAAAGATTTTTTAATGAACTGGCAAGTCGACAAACAGCCTAATTTTACAGGATCGTCCATTTGCAACAATAATAGATACCACATACAATAGACTTGAAAAAGACAACCTTTCTGACGCATTCGGGTAAAAAGTCTAGACTTTTAAATTATATAGGTCCTGTACTTCACGCAATTCTACCAAAGTAGGTAAAAATGTACATATTCTTCCATAGCACGTGTAGGAACAATAAAATTGCGTGTCATGTGCTCAGAAGGTGTCGTCCATTCGTGATCACGTTGTTAAACCTATTTCTTGGTAAACCATCGACTTTCATGCTGTTTCACTTGTAGAAAGAGAATTAATTTGGTGTCCAATCATTGAATGGGGTTTTATGGGGTTATTCATGATAGATTTCTTATGTATAGTAATATAATAAAGAAGAAGAAAACATTGTTTGTACCTACCTTAATGGCTAGAGAAAATCTTTACCGTTAGGAAGCTAACCCGAGTAATCTATACTATATTTTGTTCGGGTATGTTTAACAAAAAATATGGCAAAGCAACTGTGATTAAGATTTTGGTGCACAATGTAGATGAAGCAATCAATATTATAAGTATAGTTAGCGCCACGCAAGTTAGCAATTCTGAGGTTAGCCATTCGACTCCTTACGAATTTATTCATACAGATATTATCAAGAATCTTTGCTTGTTCCAAATTGGCCATGATTAACTTCGTAAAACTAAAAAATATGATGAAAACTCTGTCTGCGGATGAGTGATGCGTCACACTTCTAACTCCAGAGTTGCAAAGTTACGTGGTACGAACTGTAGGTTACTTACCATGTCGTTTGCTCCCCTGAAGTAAGTCATTTCATGCTTCTGGCAGTTGTGTGTACAATTTTGACAGTTACCCGTAGTTAACTTCAGAAAGGCAGAGTTATTTGGCGACATCTGAAAGTACTTTATATGATAATAAAGTGTCAATCAATAAAACTAGCGTATAATTTAGAAAACATGATTTATTTAAAAAAAACTTGTAAACAAAAAAAAACTTAATAAATATTTTCAGTTCCTCTTCATACATGAATGCTTATTTTTTACACAAATAAATTCCTGTGAGATTCAATTTTCCCATTTTAATCTACATAATAAATAAATAGATGCATCAGCTTACAAAAATTGTAAATAGTGAAGTTTTGGATTGTAGGTACTTAACTTATCCAACGTCATATAATTGCTACCAGTAGCATTTGCTTGTATAACTAGAACCTTATTAATACTGGTTCAGTGGTTTGTGAAATCACGGATATAAAAATATACACACAAGTTCAATACAACAGTGTTTTGAGAAATACATTTTGATTGTTGCGCTCAGTCACTATAATTCCATTTGAGTAGGCACTTAATAAACAATCTTAATATGACACAAAATCAATGTAAATAAAACAATTACTTCATCAATTGAATCATTATTTTAAACAGTAGAGTATTAAATATGTATTTGTGTTAAATATTCATCAAGAGTTTGTTTCTATTACTTTTAGTTTAGTGCCTACTTAAATGTAATATACACAGTCAAGACGGAATGTCCTAACAAATTGTTAAGACTATTTATTTATTTATTTAAAATACTTTATGCACATTGTACAACGGCGGACTTAACGCCTTAGGCGTTCTCTGCCAGTCTACCTTAGGGTGGTGGTGAAACAGAAATGGTAGGTGCAACACAGTTTGAGCATAAGTGCAAGAAAATAAAAATAAATACATTTATGTATATATAAATATAATAAATATATATATATATATTACTGAATCCAAGAGAAGAAAGTGAAGAAAACTACGACTATAACATTACACCATTCTTTCACCTATCATTATCACCAACAAAACTATTCAAATTAACGTACCTTCTAGTGGTTCTCATTCTACCCGCAGCCACGCTATCAAAAACCCACTTAGAATTCACTTCACCCAAACCCGAACCCACTACCATATCATATAGACTATTTTCATTAGGACCAACTTGTGTTCGGATGTTAGGACCAAGTTGTGTTCGGATGTTAGGACCAATTTGTGTTTGAATGTTAGGACCAACCTGTGTTCGTATGTTAGGACCAACTTGTGTTCGGAAATCAGGACCAATTTTTGTTTGGGTGTTAGGACCAATTTGTGTTCGTACATTAGGACCAATATTTTGTAGGTTATTATTTGGACCTATAGTATTGACAGAAGCGCCACATAATGTTAGTAGTTGCATAGCGGCGTCCTTTTGGTCGGCGTTTGGTTTCAAATGTACGCGCATTCCGTTGAAGATATCGTACGCGTATTCTGAGCGTTGACGGCCGAGGGCGTTGCGTTCGACTCGAGCTTTCTGTAACAAGAAATATAGGAATAAGAGATATTATGAGGAAAAGGTGTAAGAAACAAGTTGATAGTATTGTTGTTATTTGTATCAAGAAAAGTTATTGAATTTTTCCATTAAAAATAATAAAATCTAGGGAATTAACTGATTTTGCTAGTTGACAATTAGTACAAATGTTTTATAGACTGCAGGACAACTTTGTGAAGATCAAGTTGTAAAACTTCATTCTTAAAAAACCTTGTCAATTTTTATGAAATAACCTTCATATGAGATGTAAAGATATCACCACATTATCTAGCTACTTAATCTGTTTAATTTATTTAAAGGATATTCAACTATATCTAGTGCTATACGGTTAAATGCTATGCTATAGGAAATATAAGGTATGTAGTTATAAGGTCCAATGTTGATTAGCAATTCATTTTTAGCTTCTTACCTCCCCACTACCTACCTTACCACAAAAACTTTTAAACATCAGTTTAAGACTTGTCTAAAAAATGTCAGATTATGACGTTGACATATGGTTCACAGCCACATTTTTTTTAGACAAGTGTAAAACAGGTGTTTAAGTTTTTGAAGTAAGGCCATTAATGATTACTTAAGTCACTCTTTAGTGACGAAATGTCATACAAATCCTTCAATAAGGAATGGCTTAAGTAACCATTAAATATCTCTGAGTGGGGAGGTTAAAGTGTTTTGCGTACATTGAACAAAAAAAAAACACAAACCTGACAAATCTTCCTGAGATGTTGTACCTCAAAGCCGACATGATGCAGCCACTTGCCTTCACCGGCAGCCTGCGCCGCCCACCGCGCGTGCAGCACGCGGCAGCCGCGCGCCGCGCCGAGCAGGGCGTTGCATGTTCGAGCTCGCTTGTCTGTCGCGTCGGTCCAACATGTTGACTTGCTTAGATCGCAGTGGGATGTAATGCCTGGAAATAATATCACTACATAGTATAAAACAAAGTCGCTTTCTCTGTCTCTATACTGTGTTTAAATCCTTGAAACTATGCAACGGTTTTTTTAATAGATAGAGTGATTGAAGAGGAAGGTTTATATCAGCATTGGATCCGTGTGAAGCCGGGGCGGGTCGCTAATTTAATTATAACTAAGGCTTTGAAGTCAAATATACTGGACAGATTTTAATGACTTTTGGTTTATAGTCTCAACAGTTTGTGAAAGGACATAAAGTAGGTTACTTTTTACCCTGTTGCTGGTAATGGTTTTACCGGGACATGGGTGAAACCGCGGGGAGTATTTAGTATAAAATTACCCTAAAAGGCATGTATAGTTGTTAATTTAATTTGGTAACAATTATTTAATTAATTGAAAAAGGATACAAAAAGCTTGGTAATTTGGGAAAATATTTTTTTCAGACTTGTTTTTTTTATGCGTTCTGGAAATAATGTAATTACGAAAGTAGTGTATCCCTACCAGTAACATTAGAAGCATGGTTGGTACAGGCAGTAACGTTGGTACAGGAGCCCAGTAACACGTGCGTCGTACGTTTGTTCACGCTCTTCTGTATGACGCCGCCCAGTTGTTGTATACACTTTGTTATAGCTTGACGTTCGGGTCGGGTCATGCCGGTTAGCACCTGAAATGAATGTTACAATTAAAGTAACAAAGTAGATAACTGGTTTCTTAAAGTAGCTGTTGCTTAACTATTTTTCTATACTCGCGTCTAGGCGGAACTTCTTCCCAAACCTGGACAAAATATAGTTTATGTTATTCGGGACTCTGGGATAGTTTGCCTTTCTAACAAAAAAAAGTTTTTTTTTTATATTGAATCAGTAGGTAGTATCTTTATAACATTAGGAATAGATACAGAACAGAAAACATTTATCTGTTTGTTTGTAAATTACTGAAAGGGTTTGAAAAATTCTGATAACAGCCTAGTGACAGTTTGACAGCAAAGTCTTACTAATAGGATCTTATTTACCCTTTGGATACAGAACCATAAAAAGGTTAACAATACTATTTAAACTACACTCACAATTTTAGGCTTCAAATGTTCTTGTGTAGCATGTATATGGACATTATTGTTGTTATTCCGCTGTGGATGGCAGGACGCGAGCAGTTTCTTGGCCATGCGCTCGGCGCGGGCGAGGTCTCGTCTCTCGCGCTGTGTTAGCTTGCTTTGGTGAAGTTTGTTTTTGGTTGTCGTTTCTTTATCTGAAATTTTATAAAATTAAAATAATTGTGGAATCAGTTACATTTAAAACTGTTTAGTGGTCATTTATATCATAGTAGCTCTGACTGCGACCCGAAGTATTAACTTCCCGCGCACTGATAAAAAATAGCCCATAATTTTATATTGGCAAACGTACATACTATCGCATTAATAATATTATTAGGTTTTGTTTTGTTATTTTTTTTTAAGATCCAAGTTCCCTTCTGAATTCAAAGCAAGAATTTGTTCTCAAATGTGTCTCCAAAAAATTATAATAATCCAGTTCAGAAAGTACGTAACTCTGTGGCCTATTTTTGTAATAAAAGCTATCTGGGAGACAAATTCGAACTTATTATTAAATTAACCATAAGTTATTTAAAAGTTAGTTCCAGGTATAGTATACTGCACACGATACACAAAGGGCTTAAGAAGGAACATGGTGGGTTTTACTCAGAAAGTCTGACACTCCCTCACATTGCACTCACAGTGGGATTGGTAATTTCGTGATTTCCCATTAAATCAAAAGCTTCAGTAATCTCACCAGATTCATCATCAGTAGTTAAATCCTCAGCTTCTCTATGCGTGAACAGTTTCCGCCTGGACTTGGGCGGCTCGCGCACTGTCGGCTCCTCTAGCGGACGTCGCGGCGCTGTGTTCACACGAGATTCTAGCTCTGAAAGAGGTAATATGTATTTAAATTACCATATAATACACTAGCCGTTTTCCCGCGGTTTCACCCGCGTCCCGTGGGAGCTACTGCCCGCACGGGATAAAATATAGCGTATGTTACTCGCAGATAATATAGCTTTCTAATGGTAAAAGAATATTTATAATCGGTCCAGTCGTTTTTGAGTTGATCCATTACAACCAAACAAACAAAGTTTTCCTCTTTATAATATTAGTATAGATAAGTGTTGAAAATCTAGGCTGCAAGAGTGGATAGCATGGTTAAGCAACGCTCGGAGCAGTCGGTTAATGAATGGGTGACCAACTTCTATCTACAGATTTCTAAGGTTCAGCAAGACTTGGAGTGGTCACTTCTTGGACGAGTGACCGTTTTGTATGTAGTACAGGAGTTTCTAAAAGCACGTAACATTGGTGGGTTTTGACTGTCATTTCTTTGGCTGTCATTATTGGAAAATCAGAAGATCATACCTGCTTACCTGGGTAACTGGGTTGAGGAGGTCAGATAGGCAGTTGCTGCATATAATAAAACACTGGTACTCAGCTGAATCAGACTATAAGCCTAACCTCAATGCAGTTGGGAAAAGGCTAGGCAAATAAAACATTCCTTACCAACAGTGTCTCCGGAAGTGTCAGTGGTCTTATCAGTGCTGGTGTCAGAAGATATCCTGAGCTTTGGCCTGTCTTTATCATCTTCCTTGTCTGATAGCAAGTCCACTAGTGGCACGTTTTCCATTTCTGCACGTTTCTGTAATTTATGGGGAGGATTTTTAGATGTGGTTATATTTTGAAATTAAATGGTGAACTGATAGTTTTTCCAGAATGTTCATGACATTCTGGGGGTAGATTGACATTTAAGTGCTATAATTTTGAAATGTTATACTACATTTTCAGAAATAAATATATTTTAATTTCAATTATCTTTTTGTGTCTATTCTTGCAAGAATATAAAAAATACAGTTTTTTTTGTTAGAATGGAATATTTTTGTCAGTAGTTTGCATAAACGGTAAGGCCTGGTTTACAGACACCATAAAAGACAGAGTTTCTACTAACTGTTTACTCTGAAAATTGAATACGAAAATTCATAGTAGAAAACTGACGTTTATGCTGTTGGTAGGCCTTAGTATAATTTCTCCACTTACCAACAACTGTCTCAAAGTCCTCGGTGAAGGCAGGTCAGATTGCCTGGAGGCAGCCGGGAAGGTTCTCTCACTGAGCTTCTTGTTGGAGGCCGCGCAGGCTTCCACCCACAGCGGGGACACTAGCTTGCAGGCCAGAGCACGGGCCTTAGCGCGAGTTGCTCTACAACCACCTGTGAAACGATATCACCTGTGATTCCGCTCGCGGTTTCGCCCGCGTGGTATGTTGATTAAATGTAGCCTATGTATATGTTAATCCAGGGTATCACCTATCTACATAAAAAAATTCTACCAAATCGGTCCAGCCGTTTTTGCGTGAAAGAACAACAAACATACATTCTCACAAACACATTTATAATATAAGTAGGAAGTAGGATTAAGAAACCATTTTTCAGGAACTAGCCTTTATGTTTTTTGACAATTTTAAATTATTAGTTTCTGTGCTTTGGTTTTCAAACATATGACAAGAATTAAATTTTAGCTAACATACAGCACAAAAATTTTACAAACATTCAGTTGCATCCGGTTAGGCTGAAAGCTGATCCCAACATAGTTGGGAAAAGGCTCGAGAGATGATGATGGACCTTATACATAGACTTACTATCAGTCCACACAAGATGTGTGACCAGTGGGCTCCAGTCGCTCAGCACGGTGGCGCCCAGTGCTGCCAGTGCACAACGTAGGGGCAAAGCCTTGCTCTCTGCGCCTACGTCTACCATGGCCACGACTCCTCGGAGTGCATTGTTTGAACCCAGCATTGGTTTTGCCGGCTCCTGGAATGGGAAATTTCGGTTTGCTTAAATGTTTTTTGGAGTAATAAAGTCGCCATGTGTGTATTTGTTTGCTGGTATTAATGTACAACAATAAAACTAGCTGTATCTTGGGGTTTCACTCGCATGCCAGGAAAACTTCTTACCGTACCCGGATAAAACATAGGTCATATTCGGTGGATAGATTGTACGTTTTGAATAATTCTTTCACTGTTAGATCTTTCCTCTTTATATATTAGGACAGATTACATTGCAAACAATACAAATTTTAGAAATACACTAAGGCTAATAATAATGAGAAAGAATAGGCAGAAAACTAATAAAACCTAAACCTCAAACCTCAAGAAATCATATATCTCATATTACTACTAGATCTCTTCTGAAAACCTAGCATACCTTTTTCTGACTACTGCTAGTTGTCTGCTTCTTGCTAGAAGTACCAGGAGTGCACCGAGAGTTACCAGGTTTCTTCCTCAGAGCCCTGTCAGCATTGGAAGTAGTTGCTGTATCTACTTCTTTCAAGGCTGACCATTCTTCTCTCAGGCGGATTCTCTCTGCTATTGCTGAGCGGCGCTGAGAAAAATGTGTATGTTATTGAGTAGGTAGCCTACTTTAAGATGAAGTAACAAATATGTTGCTGGAAACACATACTTCGACTTTTACAACTTGTTACATACAACAATGTTTATATGTAAAACTTTACCATGAATACAGGGCTTTATAAATTCATTACCAACTGGCATTCACTTATACTGTGTATCTGATAATGAATAAACAGTTGGTCCAAACTAGACAAAAAGGTTCCAGAGGATTTATTATTTTTGCCATTCTAGGAGTAAGAAAGAAAAAACTAACAAATTTAGCATGTTCAGAGTCCTTGGCACACCTATTGCTACACTCTGACCCATTAACTAGCTGTGTCCCTTGTGGTTCAACCCATGTCCCGAGGGAGATACCTATGTTCCTGCACCCAGATAAGGCTCAACCTCAGGATGTGTACCAAGTTTCAATGAATTCAGTTCAGGGGTCTTGTTTAAAGGAGGATAGAAAGACAGATACTCTCATATTTATAGTAATTTTACCTACATATTCTGCGCATTTCCAATATGGATTTGACATTTATTGACAATCAACAGTATTTACTTTTAAATTATGAAGCAATGCTTTACATGAGAACTCCTTGCTAATAGTCTATACATTTTGAATAAATACTCACCAGGCCTGCTGCGCTTCTACTATTTTCTTTATTCATTTTTATTGATAAATGAGAACACAATTTATTCGAAGAATGCAAATTCAAAATAAATAACTATCAAAGTTAACTACAATATTGGCATGTCGAATTGTAAGAAAACAATTCTTGTCAGCGTTATATTATTAATGTTTTGTTGTTTCAGTATAAATAAAACACACAAACGTGTTAACTATAAAAATAAATAGAACTATTTCGAATTACAAAAATAATTCAAGTCAAACAAGTTGCGACAAGTTTCCAAAACACTCGAACGAAATTCGAATTTCGAAACGTCAAGTCTTAATAACTGTCAAAGTCATGTGATTGGTGCTGTGCTTTTTCTAGTGTAGATAAGAGTTTTTTGAGAGAAATATATTTTGTACCGGGAAGATCCTTTCTGTGGTAAGTAATGGCAATAAGACGTAAGAGGAATAAAAGATAAATAGTTTTAACAATATTTTATTTCTATGTAATGGAATAAGCTTCTTGTTTGATTACTTTGATACAGCTCTTGCTCTTGTGAAATAATTGTACCACTCTTAAGATGGTTTGTAATAGCCTATAAAGCGAGTTCATTTGATGACTGATACCAGAAAAATTATCAGTTTTTCCAACATTAAGACGTAGTTTGAACTTCAAACAAACTCTTTAAAGTAAATCCTTCTTTCAACGGCTCGATGGCCAGACCTAAATATGGGCTGTATACTGGTGGGCTTTCTGCATCACCTTTATTTTGAGCCATTTGGGAGGCTAAGTATAAATTCGGTCCCATTTCGCCTCTTGGTTCACCAATTTCTTCTAGTTCTTCTATGTCATCGACGTCAGGTTTTGTATCCTGTGGACGAAGAGTATAATTTAGTTTCACTCCACATAAACTTGGTGCAGTTGCTAAATCAACAGTGGCGCCTTGCAGAACATAGATCTTGGATTAGTAAGTTCAGGAGTATTGGCGACTTAGTTTGAATTGGTTTTATTACCTTATACAGTTATCCGTAAAACACGAGTATCAAGTTAAAGATAGGTAGGTACACGAGTTCAAGGAAGGTAGAACGTTTTATAAGGAAAATTATCAGTCAAGATATTGATTCTCCAGTTAGAACAAGTTTTGGAAGATCTCATACGGAATACTGCCAAGGTTCACTTTGCTACGATTCGTAACAGGAAATTTATTTTGTAGTTTCATTGTTTAGTGAGGTGAGGTGAGGTCCTCAGATATCACCCCTAAGTTGGCAGACCACATTATTGCCCAACTCTACAACAAATTATAAATCCCATACCTCATTATGCCAAGTTAATTCTATTCCGAATATAGGTTTCTCAGTGTAAGCTTGGTGCAACGCCTGCAATTCGGTGACCAAAGGGCGCAGTCTCTCTCGAGGGTCAGCTCTGAAGCCCAGCACGTAGCCTCCTGATTGTGGACGAACTACAAAGACTAGGGCTTCGCCAAACTTGGAGTCTTTGACGGCTATCTGTAATATATAATATTAGTTAAATGATGAAAAGGTGATGAGAGTCCGATGGACTTAATGATTAAATGCAAAAATAAATAGTTCCATAATTTTCCACCTTAATTGTGGCGCGCACTCTACAAGTCATTTTCCACTTCAAATATCATGGATCGAATTAATGTTTCTTCGAATTTTATAGAGGCGGCCTTTTGTTACATTTTAAAAGGAATTGGAATTCATTTGTTTTCCCTCACATTTTAAAAGTGTTGATCTTTTGTTACGTTTTAAAGAGGATGAAAGGACCAGTTGGCAAAAGGACCATTTTTTCATGCCTTGAAACTTTGAACGGATTTTAAATCGTTTTTACTCTTTTCGTAAAACTTACACTTTCAATAGTAATGTACGGCATGGACACGTTGAAAGCATCGTTGACGTCAGCGACCCAGACTATCCTGACGTTAGTGACTACCAGAGTGCCCAGGTTGCCGGAGTCACTCGATAAGTTCCAGATGCTGTGCTCGTTTAGACATATCTGGAAAAAAATACACCATTTACGTACAGTAAATACATACTCTTGAACTTGGGGTCACCCAATATAATTTTATTTTGGGAATTCATATATTTTAGTCGCATTCTTCTCTCTAATTCGTGATACCAAAATTCATTCCCTTTTTATTCATGTCATCTTTCAGACAAACGGTCAAAAAAATTTCGGTCGTCCTTTCTTTATCAATCTAGGTACCTACTCTACATTTATATTTAACACCCATATTAAGACAAACGCTAGTCTCTCTCCATTACAGTCATCTTGAATTGAAGTTCAAAGGAATATAATTCAGAAAAAAAATTAGGCACCATCACAGTTTTGTCCATTTTGGTATAGTTTACCTTCTCCAGCGGTAGCATCCGTAACTGTTTGTTGTGTATAATAGCTCCTCTCAGTTTTAAGTCTCTGTACATACGAGATGCTGTGTATGCCCTGAAATTAATTTAAAATTGATTTAACTATTTTTGCTGTATAATAAAGCTATATGTAAATTATATAATAATGTTGTATGTAAATTTGTACGCCTGACATGGCAAAACATATTGAAACTGTAAATAAATGTAACACCTTTATAACCTATGTTTTTAACAAATAAATTTATCTTTATCTTTAATAACTGCAGAGGTTCGTTCATCGTCGGTTTTTAACTATTTAACCATTTTTAATGTTCTTCTTATTTGCAGGCGACTTTAATTTTATTTCACCACGAACTCAGCATTATCAATGTAATGGCGTCTCCTAAATCTTGAATTGTGCAGGTGCTTTTGCATTAGACAGCAAAAAAGACTCTTCTTTGTAATCTGCTGAACATATGCCTCAATCGAACCATTCGGGTTATGCTCTCTGCATTTCGCCAACATCGACATAGGTCATATTAATCTTATGTTAATTTCGAAAAGATTGATTGAACATTCACTTACTTATGCACCCCAGCAACAGAAGTATAGTGCCTCACACAGTTAGGGGACAGATTGGTGAATATAAACTCATATTTATTAGACTTGTAAGCTGCCAACACGTTGAGGGCCTGTGTTGTGCCACGGAGACCTGAGTTTACAACCTTCGTGTTCGTTGAGAGGATGCAGTTTAGACCGATCGCTGGAAGAAAAGAATAACAGGTGTAGGTGCAAATCTTGAAAATTCTTTATAGGAACTAATTCTCCTACTTTTAAGTTTACTAGATGATGTTTAGTGAAGATATACCTATGAAAAACGCACTTTAGCTCTTGTCAAATACTTTTATGTAAGTATCTATTTTGATGCCTTGCGTGTATTTTCAACTGGTTACTACAGCGGTTCGACCTGCGTCTCGTGAAATCTGCTTAACGCACCAGGATCTAACCGAAATCACTTCATATTCACAGGAAATATAACCTTCCACGATTTATGGACTATCTAACACAAAAACTATGTTTTAAAACGGACCAGTACCTACTTTTGGGATAAGCGTGTTTTAGCAAAAAAGCAAACGCTTTATAGTATTCAATACAGATTTTGCTATAGAATTTTTAAGTCTCACGTAAAAGGTACAAAGATAAAATAATAAGGGATGAGAGTATTGCCCTCTAAGCACAGGTGCAATCCACAATCTCAAACTGTTGCAAAAAAACATAAAATGGAGCATTGGTAACAGTTGGGTTTTTGATTTATTTTTTCTTATTTCCAGTTAAAAAAGGTTTCGAAAAAAAAACTTATTTTATTTCATTACAGGTACGTCTCATATTTTACAAGAAGAAATATAATATTTCCAAATCTTGTAGAGAGTTTACGGTTATGATGAGATTTTTGTCTTTTGCAAAAGTTTACTATTAATTCCTTAAAAGGTAATATTCAAATCTCATATCAAATTCAAATAATTTTTGCCAAAGTTTAAAGTAGGTATGGATCAGTAAATAATCGTACTCATTTCTTTTCTGCCTATAAACATAATAGCTACCTATGTATTCTAAAACCGTTTTCCATTTCTCCTCTGTCTATAATAATAAAAGCCATTAAAACTGTATTATCTCACACAAATTGATCCTGGGTGAAGCCATGGAGTGCCATATGATCCTCAGGTTGGTTACTACCATCCGACCCTTAGTCCCACTGTTACCCTTCGTGTCTTCAATAGGTTCGATCCTATCGAATATCTTCTCGCCGGGCCGTAGTCTTAGGTAACTGAAAATAATACCAAAACATGTATAATTTATGGCTTTTACATAAGAGTACAATACTAGCTATACCTTCAGATCCGCCTGCATCTCGAGGGAACTATTTTCCGAACCCGGATTGTGTAATTTCCCAGGCCATAAACTATCGTAGGTGTAAAATCTTATTTAGATCAATTCAGTAGTTTGTATGTAGACATGAAAGCCGGACAATCGGAGTCGTAATTTCTTTCACATTAAATAGTAGTCATAAAAAAATCTTGTCAATGCCTACGTAGTTGGTAGATTTTAAGGATCAAAGGACCAAAGCTTTATAGCGAGTATATCTCCGATAATAATGGACTTCCTTTATTGACAAAATTACCTTTACAAAGCGACAATTAAAAAAGCTTAAAATATGTACATATTAACAACGTTACAAAAATAAACTCACGTAAAAGGCAAATCAAATAAGACTTCTCTATCTTCCCAAACGGCTCCAGTCTTTGATTTAGACATTTTGATACCAAAACGATGGCCGGACAACCAGGCCAAGGTCACCGGGAAGCAGTGGATGCGGGTTGCTGAAGATCGAGCAAATTGGCGAACCTTGGGAGAGGCAGCAGTCCAGCAGTGGACGTCTTTCAACTGACTCGACGATAAAAAAAACAAAATACGTAAAACCTTCGACCATCAATTGTTTTTGTTATGTTCTCCGTTGCCATGGCAACTGTACAAGCATGGTTTATGGTGCCCTGTTATAAGATAAGCCTATTACTTTAATAAAACTTTACATAAACTTGTTTTATTTAACTATAAAAATTTGGGTTATCTTGAAATATTTTAACTGGTTCCAAAGTATAGGATAACTGTGTTTTAGTGGTTGCCTTGTTGAAAGGTTCTTCTAACCTACGGACAGGCATGTGTTGCCGGGGAGTTTGTTGCGCTACTTCTTCTTTTTAGCAAAAACTCATAGGAAGTGGTGAAGGATAGGCGATTTTGCGACTATCGCCTGTAAATTTTCACGTTCAAAAAGTAAGATACCTTCCATGATACCTACCTGATACCTACGTTCTATAGAGATTCTATGTATACCTAAACGGCAAAGTCTGTGTAAACAAACGTTTACTTTTTCCTATTTTTCCAATTCAAGCATTTATTTCCAGTTATGTATTGGTGATATTGAAATCATTTTTGGATTTAGAGTCATTAATTAAATATTTAGGTAGATATATGGGTTAGCTGTATGGGTTAGGTATACTAACATTTACAAAAATAATATAACTTTGTTTATTGTTTTATAATGGCGTCTTTTACCATAACAAGTTTTGGATGTGAAAGAAAGGAAAAAAGATACCTAATTTTGTCTCTTTCATATAAATCATATCACTAATGATCCCAATTTCGATAAAAGTAAATATAAACAGCATGACATTACAATAAGATTAATGATGATATAAAATCGATATTCAATACTTATGACTATAATTATTAGAGTAATTAGTTTAAGTGTTATGGTTTTAGAATGCAACAAAAATATAACGAGGTTTGTTTTTTATCAGATTTAAAGGTAATTTTGGATAGCGGAAGTGGTTATTATAGTTCGATAAGTATTTTTGTACTTAGATTTATTTTTGAGTAGGAAGTGACATTGGTGCTAACGAACTATTTAAAATAGAATTTTAACAAGTGCAGAGTGTTTACGTTAAGAATAAGAATAAGAATAAGAAATTTATTTCCAAAAAAAAGGTACATTTTCTGTTATCATTAGCCCCAAACTAGGCAAAGCCTGTATCTTGGGCGCTAATTTAGAGAGGGTTTACCAATACAATTTACTAGTAATACAAATTAACCTATTTATAGTCCAGGTTTCCTCTAGATTTATCAAAGATAGGAGTGTCTAGGATATACTTAGAAAGTACATACAAACTTAGAAAAGTTGCATTCATACTTGCCTGATCTGGAATCGAACCAACAAACTTATACTTGAGAGGTCGGTGTTTTACCCACTAGGCCTCCACGACTAAAACGTCTTAACACTTTACAAACTAATTCGGCAGATGTCGCCACTAATTACCGAAAAGCGCGCCATTTTGACAGCCGACCTTAATCAACATGGCGGACTAAGTTCGTTATTCGAAAACTGTCGTTGAGTCTAAAAGCTGTTAAGTGCTAAGGGTCCTGTAAAATTGACGGTAATCTACGTAAAAGGTTTTCAAAATTTATAGGATTATTCGTTTCTTGTCGCATTATGGGCACGCATAATTAATTAATGGTGTTTATTTTGGACCTTGCAAAAAAAAAATACAAGTTATAAGTCAAAAATATTTCGAGATGGCATACTTTCAGGGTACGGGGATTACGGGGTACCGCTGCAGTTTACACCGATTAAGGAAACTTTAATTTTGGTGGACAGATAGATACACATACTTAGTAGCCAAACTTATAACACTCATCTTTTTTGCGTTAGAGGTTAAAAATGGTTTTTCATGATGTAGGTAACATGTGGTTGTATGTATTAAGTAAGTAGTAGGTACTTACCTATTTCAGCTTAATCTTTAGCACAAAAAATCTCGACCTAATATAAAAGGTCAAAAGTCACGAAACTTAATAAAAATATATTCCTTCCTCTCGAATATAAATTGCAATTTCCCGTTGATTTGAAAACTCGTAGAACATACAACATCAATCAAGCAACGTAAATAGACACGCTTGCCAAAGTTTTTGTTTACTTTATTATTGCTTTCTAAGAATATAATTTAATACTGGCTTTCGCCCGCGGATTCACCTTCATACACAGTCGATCATACCGCACTTGGATAAAGAAATAAGTCTATTTGGTATACTGATGAATAGTGATGAAAAGCTAGTTAGATAACGTCAAGTTTCATAAAAATACGTAAAGCCATTTGCGCTTGAAGTAATAAACATACACACACAGTGATTAACGTTCGCTTTATAATATGTATTATCAAGCAATCAGTAAAATCTGTGGAATTTCATCTACCTACCAAACATCGAACGATATTTTTTTTTCAGAAAACTTCAAATAGGTAACTACTTTTCCTCTTTGCCGCAAATGGTTATAAGTTCAGAATCCTAAATTTTTGTGCGCCACGACCCGAAAGGATCTGACGAAATGGTCCCCACATTGAAAATTGTAAAAGTTGGCAATAAAGGCTACTTTATGACCTTCGGAGGGAGCTGCCTGATAAAATTACGTTTTTGACTGCCACTGTGGCTGGTCTTAATGATATTGTACTTCATATTTTTGAAATAACTAGCTTCCGCGAGCGGTTTTACTCACGTCCTGTCGTAGATAACTACTTCACGCACCCAAAGTTTATATAGCCTTCCTAGCTAAATGACATGACGGGTTTTAGTCAGTAAGAGTCTGACACTGCACCCACAGCGGGAGAGGTCATTTCATGAATTCCCATAAAAAAGGTCTCTAAAACGGAATATATTTTTATGTCAGTCTAGTAGTTCCTACGATAAGTCCGTTCAAGCATACCAGCAAACTGTTCCGATTTATAATATTTGTACAGATTTTAGTATGATGAGTATATAAAGAATTTTAGGTACCAATTTATTTTACAATACAATTCCTACGATTCGCTCTCAAACCTATTGAACAATCAGAGCTTTTACGAGCGGAAATTAGTTCTATTATGTGACCTAAACAAGAATTTCCTAATTTCTGTCCTATTCAAAAGATCAAAGACTAGCTGTTTACCCCGATTGTACCACAATCAGAGGTAACTATTTCTCGCATCCGGATAAAAAGTGGCCAATGTCTTTTAGAGTAGGTACCTATCTGTATACCAAATTTTATTGGAGTCAACTCAGTAGTTTTGGCGTAAAAACGCGACGGACAGAGGTTTTATAAAATAGTAAGTACCTAATATTTATGAAAAAGTGCCGTTATTACTACACAAACAAAAAAGAGAAAAAAAAAGATTTAGTTTCCGCGAACAGATACTTATAAATGAAGCATGTATAATTATTTCTGTACTGCACATAACACAAAAAAATACAGCTTCTCTCAATAACCCACTTAGAATATTTTACAAAACGATAAATCCAGGACCTAAATGTATGTAGAGGTAAAAATCGACGGTCTCCTTTGATGGTTAAGGCGCTTACAGGATTATCTCAGGCGAATGACTTCAAATGCAGGCATTTTCTCTTTTTCATATCTATCTACCTTGTACTGTTTTTTGTGTGCAACGGTATTTTTTTTATACGTAGCTCTGCCATTTTAGAGTATAATATATCTTATTTTAGGATAAGCATCTAACGGCGTACTACGAAAACTTTTGAACGGCTGTTGAATACTTGTCTAAAAATGTCAGATTATGACGTTGAAATAAAGTCTGTTTTGCAGCCACATTTTTTTAAGACAAGTGTTAAACAGATGTTTAAGTTTTTGTAGTAAGGCTGCTTAAGTTTAGGCATTTTTTCTATGGGAAATCTGCATGTACATATGTCATACCAATATGCTTCACCCATTTTCATGAGATAAATATCTACACTTACATGATGAGTTATCTCTAACACTAATGTTACTAAAAGACAATTATTTGCACTAAGAATTAAGAAGTCTTTAACTTCATAAAATACAATAACAATAATAATAGAATAGTCTCATTCCCTCCCCTAAATTCGCAGTAATTATTAATATTTTTCATGCCGACATTTTTGTACAACAAAATCGTTTGTAATAAGTACCTCCATCTCCAATTATATCCCAAAAAACTGGGAAATCATTTTACAAGAGCGAAAGCTATTAAGGACTAAATTATTTAATATAAAGATTATGCTCTTTACAAAATTCACAAGCATTTCTTCTGATCCTTATTCTTAAGAACTGAGAGACCAATTTACAGAAAATTATAATCCAAAATAAGTTTGTAAACGTCTCTTAATTGTCTTTTATAATTAAGTAGAAGTCCCGAAGTAGGTGAACTTAAGGTCCCAGATGCGTAAAATTGTCTAATTATAAAAAGTATTAAAGACAATTTTGGAGTTTATCCAATATTTGACTTTAAGGTCCTTTTGGGCTCCAATGTTATTAAGAATCTGCCACGTTATTAAGCTCGGTAACTGCATTTAAAAGAGGAAATGGTCCTATGGGTCGTTCTCGAGATCTTGATAGAGAAATCTTGGATTTAATCGCATTTGAATACAGTTGTATTTAGGTCAAAACGTGTAGGAACTGCTTGAGTGAAGTTTGAATAGAATCATCCCGATAAAAGCATTAGGTGCTTCAGTATAAAATCTCTGATTAATACTTCGAAATGGGAACTGTTTCTTTCTATTCCACAGGCATTTAAGAATACCTACTCCAAAATAAGCGGTTGTATATACTGTAATAATAGGTAAATAGAAAACATTTATTTGTTTTGCTTCTTTGTACTATAAAGGCTCCGAAACTACTGAACCGATTTAAAAATTATTTCACTGTTGGAAAGCTACACTCTTCCCGAGTAACATACGCTATATTTAATCCCGGTACAGGCAGTTCCTACTGGACAAGAGTGGAACCCTGGGAAAAAGGCCAGTTGAGCCCAAAAGTTCCCGCCTTGAAACTAAACTCTATGCCAAAGACCACGCTGGTTACGTTTCCCCAAACGAGGTCCCACTAAAAAAAAGTTTGATTTCATTTCGAAAACTCCAAAGAAAAATAGCTGGGGTGTCAATTGAGGGGTGCAAGGGGTGAGAGGGGGTGGGTACTCGTTATTTTCACTTTTCCCCGTTTATTGCCACAATAAATAACATTAGGTTTATGATGCGTGTATAAAATACCCCGGTGTGGGGCGTGCGAACCTGAATTTTTAATTTTCTGCCGTTCTTACTTGTTTTTGTGGAACTAAAAATTGGTTGTTTTTGCCCGCTGTGTAAAAGGTGCAGGCTGTCATTAGGTTTGGTTATTTCTCTCACAGAGCATATAGCGTTGAAGTTGTCAAAGATAAGAAAGGTTAACGATGAATAAAGAATGATCTAGAATCGATTGCCCTGGAGCTCATTCAGCATTGGATATCTGTATAATATGACCAGAAAATACAAATATTTTTACGTTGAGACATTGTTTAGTAAATGTAAAGATATTAGGATATTTTTAGACACCGTAGATTTGAGTCAAGAAGTTTTTACTCAAACAAATTTTCATCATGAGACCTTATTGGACATTTCACCAACACTTTATCCAAAGATTTATTTAGCAACCCTGAAATAAGTTTATTTCAGTTTCCCTACTAATTGTACGACAACAGAACTAAGATTTTTCCAGCAAAGTGAATTTAATTATTAACAGCGAAAGCGTCGTAAGGTGGGACGCACACGTAACTGGCTCTTATGTACGTAAGTGGCTGTTGTACGACCGTACGATGTTACGAAGGGGCCATAAGAGTAGGCAGGACGTATACTGAGATGATATGCTTGAGGGACAGAAATGTTTTATTTAAATGTGGTGAAAAACTGGTATTTGCAGCTTGAAAAATTCTATGGATTTTTGTAGAAATGTGGGCACTTTATTAATTTGTTGTCTAAGTCGGATAAAAATAGTTGTGTATATTTCTTATTTTTCGTAATTGTGAGCTTAGGTTTTAATTTTATCACATACATACCCACTGAAAGTTTTCTCTCATTAGTCATTTTCAGTAATTTTCTATCTAAGAATGCATGCAATACAAAACAGTGTATATTATTTCCAAAATTATAACTAACCCAAACACATTCAACCCCAACCTTACACCTAAAATCTAGTAACATTCAACCAAGAAAATTTCTACCAAAATTGTCAGCTAAAAAGTTAGATACTTTAACTCTTAGTGTGCTGTCTCCCTAGAAGATAATATTCTTAGGGCGGTAACATTTGCAGGGCCCGCGGACTGACGCTTAAAACGTTTAAGGCGAAACTGTCGTTGGAATTGTTAATTATTTTCGCGGGGCCCACTGTTACTGGGGCCCACAGTTAATCCCTGTTCGGATCGCCGTAATGATACTAACGTCACTTGATAAGGAATAATCTTGGATTGTTTTTGGAAATTTTGGTCGTGAAAGATGTGGATCATTTTAATTGCTTTTTCTTTTGTCGTTTGATTTGTTATGAAGGTATCTACTACTCAATCTATGCTAATATTATAAAGAGGATGATTTAGTTTCTTTGTTAGAAACTTTAAAACCCGATTTGAATAAAATATTTCATTGTAGGGAAGCTATGAGTACACTATCATCGGGTAACATAAGCAATATTTAATTTCAGAGAAATACTGAATAAATTTTAATCTTTTTTCAATTTCTTTTATTTTTTAAATGCATTTTAGTGTTTCTCTACCCGTCAGTCATTTTAATATTGATGCATCATATATTAAATACATACTGACATATTATTTATATCAATTGACGAATTGTCCAATCAAACTCGGTTTACCACAAATTAATATTATTTTTAATTCAGTGTTATTTTAATTAAGCATCCGTATTTTCACCAAAATATGTATTCCATATATTGAGGCCTGTTTCCCTCACCACTTTTCTTTTATATATGTGAGAAAAACAACCATGGTTAAACGAAAAACAGGCTAAGATATATCTTCGCACCCTTTTCAACCTAAAACATTATACTACTGACCCGTTTCGCAATACAGTTGAAATAAATTGGTTAATTAGTGGTAATTACATGTTTACAGTTGATTGCAATAATTATTTGGACATTTTTTGAGGTTGTGATTGGTTAACAGTAATTTATTGAGTGTTTTGTGGCTGTGGTAATATAAATTATTTGATTTGTTTTAAAAAATACGTTTTATGTGTCACATATCATATTTTAAGATTTAATTTCGGTGCCTGTTTTGAGAAGGCATTTATTTATATAGTGGTTTTCCTGCGGTTTCACCTGTGTCCGAGATAACTACTTCCCGTAGCCGGATGGTGACGAAAACCTATGTTCTTCTCCCGGGTCTAGGCTTTCTCCTTTCTAATTTTCAGCTTAATGATTCAGCCACTCTTGGGTAACTAACACGACTTTCTGTTACTTACATGTAGATTACGCTATGTGTCCTTATATGTCAACTTAATCGAGTTAATAGTTAAGAAAGGACAAGTAAAGTCCGCCTTTATTAAGAGAATTTCCTTCACAAACAAACATCCCCTCTCTGTCAAACATTCACCATCCCTTTCTAATTCTCATTACAATATCACAACTTCACCTATAAGATCATAATTTTCTTGTGAAAAAAAATTACCAAGTTTTAACCCTCCCCCTGCCGGCGGGGGAGTTAAAACAAGTTCCCTTTGCCAGATGGCGTTCGGCTATTCAAATTTTCTTGTTTTATTAAAAAAAAGTTCGCACTTGACCCCGAAACCGTTTTAAGTCTCGCTTCAAGCACCTTCTTAGTAATGTACCGAAGTAATTGTATTTTAATGACTGCGATTTTAGGAGAAATTGCTGTTTTAAGATCTTTTAAAATTTGTGTCAATCTGTGCTGATAGCCATTTTGTTTTATTTTTATTGGCGGTTAAAAGATAAATGGTAATTCTCGGATAATAGCCAATGCCGTTTCGGTCTCGGTTTAGAATATCGAATCAAAAAGTTTTCAATCACGTCATATCTTTTGAAGCGTCAGTTTACGTGAACGGTTTTTAAATAAGATTTGATCTTTAATGATATCGTGAACCTTTTGAGATAATTGAGTGGATAATTTTCTTTAAAATGTAGAAAAATACGTATCAATTTAACAAAAATAATGTTTTAAACTACATACAACTACGGAAAGACCTCACAAAATTAAGTTTTAACCTATTTGATTAGTTACTATATGGGCGATACAGTTCTCTAGACATGGCAATATTTAAGAAAAATATTATTCTTTATTACATACAATTAAATTGTGTTACATAGAAAACAGCGTATTTAATTAGGTACAACATTGAGTAAAAATATCAAGACTAATCTATACAGCAATTACGTTATAATTCCAAGATAAAATACGGGAAAAACAACCATCACCAACTCGAGGGGCACCTAAGAATATTAATAATGCATACTTAAAGCGAAAACGCGAAAATGACGGAGTTTCCCATTTCAAAATCCTGACGAATGCCATCCTTAAAGCGCGTATTGTTTTGAATTTTTCAAAAAGGACCAAATAAATTATCATTATGGGGGTCTAAGGAAACAATTGTCCCCGGCATCGCAGCGAGAGGGTTGGGCCGCGTCAAACAAAAATATGGATTCTTTTTGTTCGAGAAAATTAAAAATAAACCGTGATTTGTGTTTAATTTCTACCGTGTTTTGTGATATTTTTGTTTCTATTATTTTAGTCTTTTGGCACAAACTTAAATTGTAGTAGTTTACCTGTATTTATTTTTGGGTTTTCATCCGTTAAATAAAGATTAACCCATAAACGGTAGACTAGTTTTCTTTAATCTTTTGTCCGAACCCTACTTAAAAATTACTCCTGGGAACCTAAAATGGTAGGTCTAATCCGGGAATCGAACCCAACACCCACGTGTAAACGTATTTTCATAACGCCAGGTGAAATTGTGAAATACAATGGTCAGGGCTAATTTATTAATTTAATTCACTGTATTAAGTTTAAGCTGGAGTCGTACTGTAAGATATAATTAGGTACAGTATATTTTCTCTTACGGAACTAAACTATAGCAAGTTTTTGATCGTTCCGGTTTAATTCGTGTTGCAGGAAACCCATTTAATTCTTAGTTTGTCTTCACTTAATTCGTCGTAAAAGATGAAAAAGTACTGTCGCAAAACTGGATAAAGCTTAACATAAACCATGTTTACGATTATTTTTTACTGATTTTAAGCCCCCTTTTTTCCACCTCCATGAGTCATGAGTTTCACTGCTGACCCGGCTGCTGAAACGGTTGACCGATTTAAATGCAGTTTCTTTCGATGATAGCTGATTTTACAGCGGTGGTTCTTATGGTGAAGGATTTCTTTGACAATCCGTCACTAAAGAGTGACTTAAGTAATCATTAAATGTCTCTGAGTGTGGGGATTAGACTTATTTCATCAAAATCGACGTAGCTGTTTTCAGTTTTTCTTTCTTTAGCTTAGTTTTTCTTTAGCGTATCTTTCACTGACCCGCAGTCCTTTTGCAAACCGCGTCCGTCTCTATTTCTCGACTCGTTACCGTAAGAAATATGGCGTCATTTAATTTTTTTATTTCGTTCATTCATTTAGGCGCGAAAATGAGTAATAAAGCGGGAACATTATGTATTTGTTGAGTTATAAACTAAGTGTTCTAGTGGATTAAAGGACACGAAATTCGTAGTTTTTACGTTTGTATCGTTATATGTGTTTTTAAACAAAAATTTTGTACTATGCTATTGTAATATGCAAATTTTATGTATTCCATAAATATATTTTTTGTACCTCATAGTTATAATGCAACTATTGACTCAGACAATACCATGTTTTTATTTAATAAACGTGAATCTGTGGATGTGCACGATGGACGCTGTATGCCGGTTTGTTACTCTTACACCCAAAAACAATCGAACGGATTTTGATGAAAATTTGATATAGTTAATATAGCCTATACATTAGAATAGCAAATGAGCTTCTTTTTACACAGAAAGAATTTCAGGCAGTAGGTGACCGCGGCGGACAGCTACTGAAAATACATATCAATGCAGTTCAAAGCTATCATACAGCAGACCACTAGCAGATACATCTCAAAGAATAAATATAACTCCAACAATACACTCTCAAACTTCACACAGGAGAACAATTTAGAAAGTATACATACCAATTCATATACGTTCTTCTCCATGCACGGAGCTGGCTGAAACTTTCATATTCTTCATACAATAGCTAGAGCTACTAGCGGTGAGGCCCTGTAGTCCTGAATACTCGATGTACATGAAACTTACCTGAATTTCACAGCGAGAATAATCAATTAAGTGAATACATCTGCCGACAAAAGTTGCCTATGAGTTAGTAGGTAAACTGTTTGTAGGGGATGTATTTATAGTAAGGACTTTTGGTTTATTGTTTTAGTGAGTCCTGAATGGTAGTGCGGTGGAATATGTAGTAGCATCATTGGCGGTTACTCCCCACCTAGCTTATGCGTGGGGGTCAGTATACTTTCGAGTTTTGAACTGTTGAAACTCTGTGTGTATTTTTTAATGTTCTAGCTAAGCGGCTCGTTATTATATCAAGTACCCAAAATGCTAGGTTTTATTGTGATCAAACGTCAAGCATTGTCATCCAACTTGCTATTTGCCATTGTTAGTCTTTTGGGTCGACACTTCTGGTGGGCAGCCTTACTGAAGAATTTTTAGATGGTATATTTTCGAAACATGATTCGCCTGACATTGCCACTAAACCCAACAAAAATATATTTACATTTACTAAAATGATATAGTGTCATATCATTACTCTATTTTCCCTGATTTAATCGAACCACTTACACATCATCGTAAATTATTACGCAAAAAAATGCATTCTAAAAAAACATGACCATTTTATCTCGACTATAGATACGTGCACCATCCCCAGCTTCCGCCAGCCTCAGACAGATGGCGGGCAGTGATTGATGAGAGAAGAACTTAATTATAATACTTAGCCAGGTTTATTCTTCAAATTTCTTTCTAACCGACTGCGAGTTGAACAAACTTGAACAATCAGCTTGAATGGTTGGAGTCTCGTTTGCGTTTGATGTTTGTGTTTTTAGGGATTTTTAATAGAATTGAGTTTGAGAAAATACGTTGAGTAAGTGTGCAAGAAAATTAATCACAGTTGTGGAATCCTACATGTATCTGTACATAATAAAATGGGAGATTTTAAAAAATATAGAGTCATATATTTCTCACTCATATTCTATTATTGTCTTATACTCTTTAGTTTCTAATGGTATACAATAAGAATTAAAATTACATATTATATTCATTGTTCTAATGTAGACCTGAACTGTGAGGTCCTGAACTAAAAAATTATAATATCCTATTTATTCTAAACTTAACTATTTATAAGTTATTTAACATAATGAACTACCAAACTCACAACCATTTACTTGATTACCCCAATTTATATAGCAAGTTAAACATAAACAAAGCAATCGTTATAATATAAAACAATTCAGCAAATAAACAAATAAAGTGAAACAACTTTGTAATCCCTCATATTGAGAACAACAGATCAAATGGATTGGCTCTAGCTGGGTTATAGTTTAGTGAAGGGAAATGTTAACAATCTATAAGTATCGATAGATTTTTTATCGATGTTTGTCGATGTTAGATTTTGAAAGAGCTATTGTTGTAGTGATTAATGTAGATCTGAATGTGTAATTTGTCAATTTTTTTATTAAGTGGTCTTTGTAGATACCTTTATAATTTAATGTTGCAGTTTTAGGTTTTTTTAGCTGTAACGACTTGCCATAATATTAATATATATTTGAAAAAAATAACAAAACCCCCACACACTGCTCATTTGTTCTTAATGTTTACGTTACTATATTAGGTATACGTATATTTTTTATATGCCCTATTTTCTTGCATAAAGCTCAATCCTTATCAATGTGAGAACTGAGAGGAAGCCTATACCCAGCAGCGGGACGGTAAAAAAGTTGATGATGATTGTGGAATAACTTCAAACCGACAAACGACATAGAAACTCGAACAACAAAATACACATCCATTTCTATCGATATTCTGTCATCCCCTCACTAATGTCATGTGATCGTACTGCGGCTCGAGTACAATTTGTCTTCGTTGACAAATATTTAAATGTTCAACGATACCTATCGATCACCGGCCCTGGAGATACCGAGACATCGACGCAGCCAAAAAAAATGAAATATATTGCCTAGGGAGCGGGGATTTCGAAAAAAAAGCCGTTTCAAACTTTCTGATTTTAGGCCTAGAATAATTTATGTTGTGAGACAAATTGATATTTTGTGATGTTAGAAATTAATCAATTGTGATGTAAGTTATTTGGGTTGAATTCCATAAATAATGATGTGGCTGAAAAAATCGTTTATATCTGAAGTTTTGAGGTGAATCATTTTTGTTTAGACTAAGTTCAGATTGGATCTTTTTTTCGTCGTCTACGAGTATGTTGAAATTCTGGCCTAATCTTACGATTACGACTCAAGAGAGAAGTAGCAAGTTTTAATATTTAATATTGATGTATAGACATTCAAGCTATCTTTGAATTAAACATTATCTGTGAATGATTCGTTACAAAGGATGAATTCCTACTGTTTATCAATTAATAATAGTATTTCTGTAATGAATCATACAACACTATATTTAATTAAGTGATCACCAGTTTTCAGAAACAAATTTTGGAGCACTAACACTCCAATTTATTTCTTAAACAAATCAAATCCTAAGTACCTACTTATTTCTTGCCAGCTACGCAGATCCAAATAAAACACAATCTATCATTGTTTTTTCCTTTTTTTCCTCAAAACAACCCGTTTTCGCCAATCCTTCTATCACACAATCTTCCTTCCCATCTTATTAGGGCCCAGTTAAAAACTCGACGTATACATGAATCTTACCCACGGAGTAAGAAAAGATGAGCGGAGATACCATAATACAGGTAGGTCAGGCGCCTTCTTTTAGGTCAAATACGTACGGTGGGCTTGATCAAAACGATCAGTTGTGATTGCACTAACGAGGCGTTTGGGTTCTTTGTGACATCTGTCAGCGATTTTTGGTATTCCTAAAAATTATCGGGTCCATAGAAGGCGTGGACAGGCTAAGACAGTAACGTTCCTCGTCCCCCGCACACCCGCATTATGGAGCGCTACTTTCTTAGGAGATTTTCCGTTATAGCACCTCCGCTAGTCATTTTGTTTTCCATGTTCTAACCAGTCGACATCTTTTCATAAGGGACCACAATTCCGCAGTGAGGGTCCAAATAACGCACGTATAAAACGTAAGGGCCCGTCTATATGGTCCCAAGGGCCTGCTGACACCATTAATGGGTGGGGTGACGGTGCGTATTTTCATAACGCCAGGTGAAATTGTGAAATACAATGGTCAGGGCTAATTTATTAATTTAATTCACTGTATTAAGTTTAAGCTGGAGTCGTACTGTAAGCTATAAATATAATGTAATTTTTTTCTTGCAGTTTAGATACAAAGCCTGCGTAGGATAGCACCTACGAGAAATCAACCGTTTCAGCCGTTTTAGGGTGTTAAAAGTACATTGAGTTCGTCGTCAACCCCCTGAAAAATACATTGCCTCACACAGCTGGGCAAAGGCGTCCTGTAAAAGCATCGACAGATTTTCATTGCGATTTTTTTATTGTAGATATGTAGATGTTTAGGTTTACATGTGTTAATCTCGAGTAATCGAACATTGCTATTTTTTAGAACTACTTATTGACTCAAAGTCGAAACATTTTTTTTTATTTCAATTCGGCTTATGAGGGTTCTTTCGAAACGTCAAGGAGGATTGTTTTTTTAAATAGTTTCTCTCGCGTATCTTTCATTGTCGTACAGTCCTTTTGGAAACCGCGTCCGTCTCTATTTCTCGACTCGTTACCGTAAGAAATATGGCGTCATTTAATTTTTTTATTTCGTTCATTTATTTTGGCGCGAAAATGACTAATAAAGAGGGAACATTATGTATTTTGAGTTAGAAACTAAGTGCTCTAGTGGATTAAAGAAGAAGTTTGTAGTTTTTAAGTTTATATCGTTATATGTGTTTTAAACAAAAAAAAATGTACTATGCTATTGTAATATGCAAATGTTTTGTATTTCAATAGGTAAACATGTAACTCGATGTGAACGATGGATGGATATGTGCGAAGGTTCGTTACTCTTTCACGCAAAATAATTGAACGGATTTTGATGAAACTTCCACATAATTAATGCAGCCCCTCTTCTTTTTATATGGATACAGAAAGAATTTCAGCAAGTAGGTGAAACCGCGGCGAACAGCTATTGAAAACACATATGAATTCAGTTCAAAGCTATCATACAGCAGACCACTAGCAGATACATCTCAAAGAATAAATATAACTTCAACAATACACTCAAAGTTCACACAGGAGAACAATTTAGAAAGTATACGAACCCAATTCATATACGTTCTTCTCCATGCACGGAGCTGGCTGAAACTTTCATATTCTTCATACAATAGCTAGAGCTACTAGCGGTGAGGCCCTGTAGTCCTGAATACTCGATGTACATGAAACTTACCTGAATTTCACAGCGAGAATAATCAATTAAGTGAATACATCTGCCGACAAAAGTTGCCTATGAGTTAGTAGGTAAACTGTTTGTAGGGGATGTATTTATAGTAAGGACTTTTGGTTTATTGTTTTAGTGAGTCCTGAATGGTAGTGCGGTGGAATATGTAGTAGCATCATTGGCGGTTACTCCCCACCTAGCTTATGCGTGGGGGTCAGTATACTTTCGAGTTTTGAACTGTTGAAACTCTGTGTGTATTTTTTAATGTTCTAGCTAAGCGGCTCGTTATTATATCAAGTACCCAAAATGCTAGGTTTTATTGTGATCAAACGTCAAGCATTGTCATCCAACTTGCTATTTGCCATTGTTAGTCTTTTGGGTCGACACTTCTGGTGGGCAGCCTTACTGAAGAATTTTTAGATGGTATATTTTCGAAACATGATTCGCCTGACATTGCCACTAAACCCAACAAAAATATATTTACATTTACTAAAATGATATAGTGTCATATCATTACTCTATTTTCCCTGATTTAATCGAACCACTTACACATCATCGTAAATTATTACGCAAAAAAATGCATTCTAAAAAAACATGACCATTTTATCTCGACTATAGATACGTGCACCATCCCCAGCTTCCGCCAGCCTCAGACAGATGGCGGGCAGTGATTGATGAGAGAAGAACTTAATTATAATACTTAGCCAGGTTTATTCTTCAAATTTCTTTCTAACCGACTGCGAGTTGAACAAACTTGAACAATCAGCTTGAATGGTTGGAGTCTCGTTTGCGTTTGATGTTTGTGTTTTTAGGGATTTTTAATAGAATTGAGTTTGAGAAAATACGTTGAGTAAGTGTGCAAGAAAATTAATCACAGTTGTGGAATCCTACATGTATCTGTACATAATAAAATGGGAGATTTTAAAAAATATAGAGTCATATATTTCTCACTCATATTCTATTATTGTCTTATACTCTTTAGTTTCTAATGGTATACAATAAGAATTAAAATTACATATTATATTCATTGTTCTAATGTAGACCTGAACTGTGAGGTCCTGAACTAAAAAATTATAATATCCTATTTATTCTAAACTTAACTATTTATAAGTTATTTAACATAATGAACTACCAAACTCACAACCATTTACTTGATTACCCCAATTTATATAGCAAGTTAAACATAAACAAAGCAATCGTTATAATATAAAACAATTCAGCAAATAAACAAATAAAGTGAAACAACTTTGTAATCCCTCATATTGAGAACAACAGATCAAATGGATTGGCTCTAGCTGGGTTATAGTTTAGTGATGGGAAATGTTAACAATCTATAAGTATCGATAGATTTTTTATCGATGTTTGTCGATGTTAGATTTTGAAAGAGCTATTGTTGTAGTGATTAATGTAGATCTGAATGTGTAATTTGTCAATTTTTTTATTAAGTGGTCTTTGTAGATACCTTTATAATTTAATGTTGCAGTTTTAGGTTTTTTTAGCTGTAACGACTTGCCATAATATTAATATATATTTGAAAAAAATAACAAAACCCCCACACACTGCTCATTTGTTCTTAATGTTTACGTTACTATATTAGGTATACGTATATTTTTTATATGCCCTATTTTCTTGCATAAAGCTCAATCCTTGTCAATGTGAGAACTGAGAGGAAGCCTATACCCAGCAGCGGGACGGTAAAAAAGTTGATGATGATTGTGGAATAACTTCAAACCGACAAACGACATAGAAACTCGAACAACAAAATACACATCCATTTCTATCGATATTCTGTCATCCCCTCACTAATGTCATGTGATCGTACTGCGGCTCGAGTACAATTTGTCTTCGTTGACAAATATTTAAATGTTCAACGATACCTATCGATCACCGGCCCTGGAGATACCGAGACATCGACGCAGCCAAAAAAAATGAAATATATTGCCTAGGGAGCGGGGATTTCGAAAAAAAAGCCGTTTCAAACTTTCTGATTTTAGGCCTAGAATAATTTATGTTGTGAGACAAATTGATATTTTGTGATGTTAGAAATTAATCAATTGTGATGTAAGTTATTTGGGTTGAATTCCATAAATAATGATGTGGCTGAAAAAATCGTTTATATCTGAAGTTTTGAGGTGAATCATTTTTGTTTAGACTAAGTTCAGATTGGATCTTTTTTTCGTCGTCTACGAGTATGTTGAAATTCTGGCCTAATCTTACGATTACGACTCAAGAGAGAAGTAGCAAGTTTTAATATTTAATATTGATGTATAGACATTCAAGCTATCTTTGAATTAAACATTATCTGTGAATGATTCGTTACAAAGGATGAATTCCTACTGTTTATCAATTAATAATAGTATTTCTGTAATGAATCATACAACACTATATTTAATTAAGTGATCACCAGTTTTCAGAAACAAATTTTGGAGCACTAACACTCCAATTTATTTCTTAAACAAATCAAATCCTAAGTACCTACTTATTTCTTGCCAGCTACGCAGATCCAAATAAAACACAATCTATCATTGTTTTTTCCTTTTTTTCCTCAAAACAACCCGTTTTCGCCAATCCTTCTATCACACAATCTTCCTTCCCATCTTATTAGGGCCCAGTTAAAAACTCGACGTATACATGAATCTTACCCACGGAGTAAGAAAAGATGAGCGGAGATACCATAATACAGGTAGGTCAGGCGCCTTCTTTTAGGTCAAATACGTACGGTGGGCTTGATCAAAACGATCAGTTGTGATTGCACTAACGAGGCGTTTGGGTTCTTTGTGACATCTGTCAGCGATTTTTGGTATTCCTAAAAATTATCGGGTCCATAGAAGGCGTGGACAGGCTAAGACAGTAACGTTCCTCGTCCCCCGCACACCCGCATTATGGAGCGCTACTTTCTTAGGAGATTTTCCGTTATAGCACCTCCGCTAGTCATTTTGTTTTCCATGTTCTAACCAGTCGACATCTTTTCATAAGGGACCACAATTCCGCAGTGAGGGTCCAAATAACGCACGTATAAAACGTAAGGGCCCGTCTATATGGTCCCAAGGGCCTGCTGACACCATTAATGGGTGGGGTGACCGTCATTTGGAGTTTTTGTAGGACATATATGTGAGTGTAACAGGATTAATAATTTAGGTGCTGGTTTTTGTGGTTGTTCTAATACACGCATGCATGACTGACGGTTAGGAGAAAGAGTTCGCGGGATGTTTGTATGTGCAGAAAAATCTTGCAATGTGATGACCACGAGGTAAGAGTAAAAGGTAAAAATACAAGACAAGTGGTAGGTATTAAGTTTTTAAAGATTACAGGGAAACACATAGAAAGGGGTTATATGGACTTCTTTTTTGAAAATACCCCTGAAAGAGGTGATTTTAAATTCAGTTTGTGATAATGCTTGTCAGGGGCGTAGCTACCGCCGTATCTGCCGTATCAATTATACGGGGCCCCCGGGCCACGGGGGCCCCAAAAGTGTGTAAGGACAAAAAATAAAAACTTCCTGATTTATTTTATTTTACAAATATCAAAATTCTGAAAAGCAATTCTTTTTTTTTCCCGCCTTAAGCGTGCGTTCAAAAGTTAACAACACTCTACATCGTTATGGCGGGCTGCGGGACTTCCCCGTTTTACTTACTTCATCTTCAACTCAGCGGGGAATCCTTCATCGATATCGCGATTTACGTGTAAGTTGTTGTACTTTACATTGGATATTAAACCACGGAGTTAGTAGCAGCATAAGGGGGGGGAGAGGGCGGTCCGCCACTGGTACCACGTCTCGGGGGGTGCCATCTCGGTCGACACATATCTGCACGACCAGGATGGCACGGGCAGAAGGGACAAGTCACTGAGGGTGCCATTCTAATCTGCAAAGCCTAGGTTCACTACCAGTCACTGCATGCTATTCAAAGAAGACGGACCGCAATCCATACAAAATTGCCCCACGTCCTATAACAATGTGACGAATCTCAAAAAAAAGATAAAAATGTTAAAAATAATATGGCATACTCTCTAATTTCTTTTTTTCACACCTTCATATGAAAAAAATGCTTTAAAGATTGTTTAGGCGCTGTTACGAAAACATCGTTCATGGGACTATTTATGGAATATTTTATTAAATTATTTTTTTCCCAAAACTTAAAAATTTTACACTGATTTTTAGGGTATAGTTAGAGAGCTGATATTTTCACAGATGATGTATTTCTGTTGCCGCTATAACAACAAATACTGAAAACTAGAATTAAATAAATATTTTGGGGGGCTCCCATACAACAAGCATGATTTTTTTGTCCGTTTTATAAATAATGGTACCTACGGAACCCTTCATGCGCGAGTCCGACTCGCACTTGGCCGGTTTTTATAAAACATGTTTGGGTTTTTAATATCCCAAATTTCAAAAATAGCTCTTTTTAAGTTTGCAATGACCCGTTTCCGGTTTCTTTACGTTAAATTAAACCTAGCAAAAACCACCACGAATGATTTCTACACGATTTTTAAGTACTTTTATTTACAATTTTAATCCATGATTATTGGGTGCTCAATAGTTAGTCCGCCGCGGGTGCCACCCGATGCTACGCCGCCACCGCACGGAATGCAGTGCACTGTTTATTTACGCGCTTTATATAAATGTGCATTAAATGAGTGAAAGGAAAATAGATTATCCCAGCGGCGCTGAGAAAAGAAAAAGTTAACAGAAAAGGGAAGAGGTTATAAAAAAAGTGCCATATAAGGGCCTCCAAACAATTTTTTATACGGGGCCCCGACAAGGCAAGCTACGCCACTGATGCTTGTTGACTATTGCGATCAAATAATCGCTAGTACTCGTTTAGTAAAGATTTTTTTATGAACTCTCAATATTTTTCAATCTGTGGTTTCCCCAAATATTTCTTTTCCAATTTAAACAAAATGCTTATTAGTTTTAACCTGTGTATAAGATATACATGTGATATTTTTAATAGGTGTTTATTTATGTAAATATGCATTTGTTTATAGTATATAAAAATATTCAAGTGAATATTGAAGTAAAATATTATTATATATTATAATATTATATATTAGAATAAGTAAGATATTACTTAAACACTTGAAGCTATTCCAAGTCCAGTGCCGTCCATTAGTACTACAGGAAATGGCTCTTGACAACTCACTAGGTTACTAACTTAACAGTTCCGACTACTTCAGCCAGTTTTGGACGCTATTCGTGACTTTGAATCCACTATCAAAGTCGCGAATAATAACTTGAATAATTAGACTTAAAAACTTAAGTTATATTTAGTATCTATTTATAGAAGAAAAAAATTTACTAAAGTTGTAAATATCATCAATTTAGAATAGTTTTAGACAGCTGATACTGTGATGATTTCAACAGAGATAAGTTGATTTTCGCATCACTACACAGTATATAAAACCAAGTCGCTCCATTCCCCGTGTCCCTTTGTACGCTTAAATGTTCAAAACTACGCAACCGATTTTCAGGCGTTTTTTTTAATAGTTAGAGTGATTAAAGAGGAAGGTTTATATGTAGATATAATAACACACATTAAATAGTGGGGAAGTACTGTTATCCCGCGTGAAGCCGGGGGTCGCTAATATCTAATACTTATTCACTATATCATGTCACACTAAACAAAATGCAAATATTATTTCTAATTATGTTTACAGGCAAATCAGGACTATCCATCCATTTTCAGAATCATGGTGCCAACATTTATGGGCCACAAATCCTAAGATATATCCCGTATCTTATACTCCCATCGTTGGATTATAAGTCGAGTATACTCCGTATTTCTAACGGACGATCTTTGGAAAACCTTATTGGCGATATCCATGATCTTGTGGTACTTAAAAAAATATAAGACTTTAATTCTCGAAATGTGTAGTTCACGCCAAACTTTTTGGCGTCTCAGAAAATTGCACCAAAACATTTTGAGGAAAAATCACCTATTCGGCTATCTATGAATGTAGTAGGCGACTAAGGAAACGATGGATGGATTGTGTGAAAGTCGATATAGCTAGAAAGATGTGACCTGTGACTGCCTGTGAGATGACGGCACATAGAAGAGTATGGATTTTGTTTTGCAATATGACCTACCTATATTCTCTAAATAGCCAAAACTGGTAGCTAAATGTCTAGCAATGATCACAATTTATCTTTATATTTGTTTTATTTTATTCCCTAAGAACCTTTTTGCTGAAAATAAAAAATTCAGGTTATGATCTATCGGGATTCTGGTTGCTAAGTCATATTTAATAATGTAGAGAAAAATCAAATTTTGTAAGGAAAATCTTTCAAGGGCTTTCAGAGGTCAAGGGCTCTTCCTCCTATCTACAAAGAAAAAAAAACACGTTTTTAGAAGAAAGAAAAACAGGCTGTTACCTTCAGCACGTATTTGTGCGAAAATCGGTACTGAATGAACACTTAGCAGAACAATTTGTTTTTTTTTTCATCATAAGAATAGATCATAAAATATTATAATTTTGATATAAATTATACCGGATTGTAGTATGTATTTGGTTGTAAACAGGACAAGACAAAATGGCGTAGTTCAGTTCCCGAAAATTAATTTACCATTTCTGAAGTTAGTCATTTGTTTTTACATATCTCGTCGAGAAGCTTTGCTTGTCCGAATATGGCTACTATTGACTTCATAATGGCTTAATTATTTATTGACTAAATAATTAAATTTCTAAGTTCAGAAATGCATAGTTAATTGGCTCCCTCAGCTGAACCTCCACCTTATTATAAAACGTGGTTTTAAAAAAGTACCAGCTTTTGTACCACCGTTCCGAACAAAATCAGTGGACTAAAGCTATTACTAAAGTGTTACTTTAAAACCACGTTTTATAATAAGGCGGAATGCGTTTTTGGCTTGTTTCTGTAGATAAACCGCTGATAGTACATATTCATAGAAATAAATCTACGTTCATATTTAATGAGTTTAACTTGACCTGTCCTATCAAGTCCTATGGCTGTTTTCTGAGTATCCGGGAACAAACTCAGGTTTTAGATCTAGGCGAAGTCATTACACGTAGTTCAAGGAACCACAGTTCACTGAAATATGTAGTAACGTAATATTAATTACTAGCCCAGTTTACGTTTAAATCTAGCTTTTGATAAAGCAATTAGTCGTGATAAATTAGGTACGTAGAAGAGTTCGTGGTTAAGTAATAACTGTATGGCTTTTATTTCGCCCAACGTTTAAGCATTGCCATTCAACGTGGCAATGCAGCCAGCCTCTTGGATACACTGCCGGGTGACAGCGGTGAGGATCAATTTTTCGACGCCCTTTATTAGTTTAAGGATTTTTTTTAATGTAACTATAGATCTAGTTTATTTTAAAATATAATGTACCGGTTTAAAATTAAATAAAACTTTTCCCAGTTAAAAAAAATACCGCATAGGTCGATTATAAAGTAAAGCGACGCATGGCGTGGTCGGTCAGCGGATGGGTCTTGTCATGGAATCTTGCCATAATGGCATGTTTAATTGGTAGGTCCTGATTGTCATTTGAACATCTTTAACTAGCTGCCTAAAACCGGGCTGTTTGGAGTTCATTGGGAAACGCCTACATTCAGCAGTGGATGGCAATAGGCTGATGATGATGGATAGAGAATATCCATGTATTAAGGTTGCAAGTTGATAACACTGGAATACAAACAGAAATTGCTGGCCCTAATACAAAAACTTTATCTATAATTCAAGACAACGATTGTGTTTTGTTTCCTATTATTCGCACTGTATTACTAACCAACGGGTTTCCATTAACCTACCACCTAAAAGAACACCCAAAAACAAAGTACTTAGTCTTCGCTAATCTTCCAAAGGTTCTTCCCAAGTTAGTTAATCTAAATTTAGCCTAACGTAAGGACCTTATTTACCAACCTTCTAGGAAAATTGATGTACAACGAATACCTCTTAAGGGGCTGAATGCCGAAATTGGCTTCTCTCAAACAATTTTTTGGCCACATCTATACAGTTTTTGACGGCGGAAAAAATATACATATATTATCTTGAATATATTTCTGAGAACCCTGTTAATTTCAAAACACGTTCTCGAAAATTTTTCTCGATAGAAAAAAAATTGAAAACTTACCTCTAAAACGATCTTCCAACAAAAATATCTGTTATACTTATCAACGTACATTGATAAAATTTGTAACATTAACGAGTCCATGTGTAAATACAGGACTTGGAAAAATTTTATTTTTGATTACTCAACTCATTTTAAAGCTATTAATTTATATGTAATTTACGAACGTTATGAACGTCGCGTCAAAGAGAGTGTTTTGGGTGCATTCAGCCTCTTAATAAGCTTCCATCAGTGCCCCTAAGTTGTTTTATAGTCACGTAATCTCGTTTTGCGAGATTAAAACTTGGCCGTGCCTTAATCTTCGCCATGTTGGTTTGCTTGATTTATGAGGTAGCGCCTTACAAACGAGCTGACAACTTATATCTGTTAATTGCGGAGATTGTTTTGTTTTTAATATTTTTGAGTGTTTTTTTAATGATATAGCTTTATTTTTAATTTTAATGTACTTTTTTGATGGGAAATCACTAAAATAGGCCCCGCTGTGGGTGTAGCGTGCGTGAGGGAGTGTCAGACTTTATCAGCCTACGATTATTTTGTAATAGAATGATTGTGAAAATGTTACTTTTAAAAAAAGAGTGTTAAAAAGCAAAGGTCTATTTGAAATAAAAACATTTGACTTTGACTTAGTGTCTAAAACCCTTCATGTTCCTTCTTAAGCCCTTTATGTACCAGTGTACTCACGTGCTTTGGCTTTGGTGGGCCCCGCTGGGGTTTGCTGACACTTTTTGAGGAGCGCGTGGAACAACGCGTGCCTTAGAAAAGTATAGAACCTTCGACAATAAAAATTCCTTTATGGGATTTATATATATGTCTTTTTCCATGTGTTTCTAGGGAAACTGGGAAACTTCCACTTGTTAAAAGAGGTTTAGCAACCGTACCATATAAAAATCAATGCTATCCTAGACAAAGATCATTGCGACTATCGTACTTGGCTCTTTTTTGAGACTTTTTATATTGAAGAAATATTCAATTTCTGTGTATTTGAAAAGTTAGTAGGTAAGTTTATTTCTCTACGTACTTACGTGTTGTTAGAAAGTTCATTCAATGAATCCATGTTTTGGAACCGTGCCTATCTTATGTCTTTTCATACGAACTTATAATAGGTCTAAAACAAAAACCTTTGACTGTCTCCCAATTTTCTTGCACCTATTTTTTTCCTTACAAATGACCACAAACAACAACTCTAGTCTATAGAGCAACAGTAATAACAATAGTAGCTATAACAGTGGAACGGTTCCACAAACTGTTCCAATTAGCAGTTACCACGTAACTGGTTCCGTTGAGACTGATATTATGTATTCGTCAGGAACAGGGTTAATTGTGACTATATCGTAGTAGGAACGGGGATATTTTTCCTTGTGAAACGAAATTATGTAAAGCTAGAAGATTGTGAAAATCTGTAGAATTGAAAAGAAATTGTTTTGATAGAACAAGTTAATCTTTGACACTACTATTCCGTTGTAAACTTTTAGTTGGCCAATAGTTTCTTTGGGCTCATAAATCAATAAATATGAAGATCAATGGTACGTACTACGCTCATTACAAAGATCAGGTATTCAGCCGGTATTAGACTGACTGAAAACTTTGATTGGAGTCAACTTTCTATAATTAGATTTTATTTAAAAAATGCGACACCTATGAAACGCCTCTTTTTTACCCAACTGCGCAATGTAAAGGCTGATAAACATAATAGCTCTCTTTATGTTTGCAGCTGTTATGGGTATGTATGTAGGTTTTTTCTAAAGAAGGGTCCCAATTTGTAAACTCATCAACAATTTTAAGAACCTTTATATTCAAAAAATATACGCATTTCGCAATAATAACCTTGCATACACTTTCAAAAAAATAAATCGAACAACAACAAAAACGCGTTTATTCTTTTTAATTTTTCAGTTCATACATGACAATACCACAAAGGCGGCATACACAATGGATTTCATAAATCGGCTGCTTGCTGACGCAGCGCGGCGCAGGTGTGGTGCGGCCCTAATACTTCAGCTGCGCAGGTGTGTTGCGGCCCTAATACTTCAGTCGCGCATTTGATACAATTTTATGGGAAATCTCGTAGTCGTATTATTTTATGGCATGTTCGAAGGTATGGTTGCCGAGTTAGATAGGTTGTGTAAATTCTACTGCAGATTTTTCTGAGAAAAGGGTGCATAGCTGAAAAATTGCTGAAAGGACCGTAAGTTTGAGTTAAATATTTTTCTTTTTTATATGGTATTTTTATTGCTACAGTTATTTACTGTTACAATGAGCTGTATAGTTGTCACATAGCATGAGGTCTTGCTTTCAATTCCAGCGTAAAACTCATTAATATTTTTTCAGGATTTTTTGTGACTACCCGGGTGATAGTAAAATATTTTCGTACATGACTTAAGTACTTATTAATAGGATTGATCATAATAAGCTCAGAATTTTTTTTAATTTAGAAATGATAAAAACAGACAGAAAACGATAGCATCCGCATTTACATTAAATATAAAGGATTATTTTGTAATAATGCAACATTTTGTAAAAGCTGGCAACCCTACACATTGGGCCTGTCCATAGGTGTAATATTTTTTATTAATTTCCATATTGAAGGTGGGATGATATATGGATTGCGATTCAGGGGATAGAAAAAGTATTAAATTATATGTTCCATTATGGAAAGACAGTATGTTTGCATTTATCTACCTATGGGAAACAGCTTTAGGAGTTAAAAGCTTGTAATATTCCCTTGCATCAATCATTGTATCATACTGTATGTATTTGAAGTTTTCAGTTTCTGTTAATTGTCCAATTAACATACATCCACAGACATAAGTATACTTTGAAAATTTGATATAATTTATTAGGTCTCATAATGAACTGGTGTTAATATGAGACCTAATAAACCACACGGGTGGTTAGCCAAATGTAAAGCTATCCTATTAGCTTGTGTTATTATGTTAATGGTTGGTACAAAAACACTTTAATATGTCAATATTTTAAAATGAGGCTAAAACTATGATTTGGTTTCGACATAAAAAGTTTCGTCTCGTCATAATATTAAAAGGTAGTCTTTGCGAGATTTTAACAAAAAAGCCTAGATGGAAACTTCAGCTTTTTATGACATGAAAATACTTTCCTAAAAGTACGTGACCTATGTAATTATCCATCATCTTATCACATTACCTGGATATCTGTAAATAAAATTTAATGTATTCACATGAAGTCCATACATATAACATTACCTACATTATTAGGATTTTCACGAAACGTGGATAGAGTTTAAACGACTGCAAAGAAACGGTTGAATAGTTGGAAATGAACTATTGTGAACAGCACTCATAGATAATCGTAAGCTGCGAGGAATTCTAAATAATAGCACTGCTAGTAAACTATCAAGGAGAAGTGAACGCATGGAGTGCGCCTGCACAATGAGAATGTTAGAAAAGCTACAGTGATAGCCACCGTCACGGTAATAATAAGAAATTCATGAAATTATTTTCGGGGCAAGAGCCGCGCGATTCGCAATAATCGCAATGTATACCTACAGCAGCGCAGCTCTCACGGTCCTTTTGACATGGTGAAAAAATTCGTCGATATTCTGAGGTAAGCCGATGAACGTACTGCGCAGAAGACAATTTTGTTTATAAAACAGCAATGTCAGTAAAGGTATTGTCAAAGAACTAATTTCACACTCGCCAAGCAGATACTTACATTTTGACTCATTATTTCCTCTGTGAATTCTCTTAGGATGTGAAACAAAGGTTCTCTTAGGTTTTATCATAGCATTAGAGACGGATGGTATTGAAATAATTCTCATTGTGTGACATGACCGTTTTATTATTAAAAACACATATTGTTATTCGCACTCCATTTATTAATCATCCATTTCCATTCACCTACAGACAAAATGAAAGGGGCGACGAAAAAATTGGTGCCAACATATTAAAAATACCAGCTAAATGAAAACACAGGTGTACTTCGGTGATTTCAATCAATTTTTTTTCATTATTAATTAATATACATACAAATGTTTTGAGGCCTTTTGTCGTCAATTTTTCACACAAAACATATTGTTGTTGTACAATGAGTTTTTTGCGTAATTGTTGTTTTTCTTTTCATTGTATTCGAAGAAAGGCGCGAATAAAGAATATTGTATATTCTAGACTGATGTGTTTTGGGTAGGCGTTTTTGTATGGCTGTGAATCAGGGGTCAAAGTACTGCCTGTAAAGTTCAACTATAGCGTAGTAAAAATAAAATAATTAAAGGAGATAAAAAATATAACAGCTAAAACAAATTAAATAAGGAAAGCAAAAGAAAAGAAAACTAAAGGTACATTTTCAATTCTTGCTGCCAACTGCAACTGCCAAATGTCAGATATCTGACAGCGACTGCAAGTGCTTAGATCCAAAACGGTTTCATGTAAATACATACAAACCAGTAGTGTAGCTTTTTTTTTTTTTTTTTTTTAACGACGTAAAATCATCAAATGACCCCTCCCGCTGTGGGTTAGCAGCGGTGAGGGAGTGTCAGACTCTTACTGACTAAAATCGTCGTGTTCCGTCATAGGCCTTCTATGTACCAGGGCCGCGGTATCTCTTTCGAACAACCCGCAGCCCCGGCAGGCCTTGGCCCTGCTGGGCCCCGCTGGGGTTGCTGACGTCTCTTTGAGGAGCGCGTGGAACAACGCGCGCCGTCGACACGGGTCTGACGTCTAGAAAGACAGAGGGACGATGAGCCACCCGAACTCACCGCCCACAGACCCACGCCTACGGTGGCCGGGAGTCATCTCGCGACACCCGGCGCCCATGGTGTCTACCTGGTCCAGCGCGGCGGCCGGGATGAGAGGTGCGAACTCTCTGGCGTTCCGCCTCCTCCTTCTCGAGCATGACCGCTTCGCAGAAGGAGGCGACGGCATCCCATTCCCTCTCGCCCCGGACCAGTAGTGTAGCTGCGGCCGACTTCTAGAATTTAAAACGTACCTTAACATGGTTTACACGTCTATTTCCACATTTCAATGCAACATTTTTTATGCGACAAATGTTTTAAAACATAAGCCTAAACACCAACAATGTTCAAGAAGGGACCTTCTGTCCCACTTTAGGGACATCCCTGTCCCTATTTAAGGACCTCAAGTCCTTATCTTTGTACCAAAGGGTTATCGACAAGATATCGCGCCGTTGAGAGTGTAATCCCGACCCTACTTGTTATCGTTTTATCTCTTACTGCGAACTCAAGTATTGCTGAAAATGTGTTAATGGGATTAGTAGCGATAGGATTTTTTTTGAGCTGTCTATAATTTATTTGATAGTGTATGTAGACAGTTGATGAGAAAAGAAAAAAAATAGAACATTCAAGTACAAAGGCACTGCTTATTTCTTAAGAAATCTCTTCCAGCAGGCCCGATAATGGACAGGTAGAATAGTCGAAAGAGAGGTAGACAGACTGTTGGTCACAAGAAAACTAGATATTAAATCATTATTTGTAGGTCAGTTCATATAGTGAACCCTTGACATAATTTACTTGGAGTAGAAACATAGACATGCTAGACTACTTTTAATAAGATTATTACTGTTTAAAACACACACTGAGGGAATAATTAGGTACTGACATAACTCAGTAAACCCTATTTTTAAGTTTCTTAGACTTGAAAGTTAGCTACAAACATAGCTAAATCGCGCAAATCAGTTATCCCCCGACAATTCCTTTATCCCCACTTTTACTCAACCGCATTATCTTTCTTTCCTTCTTCCTTTCTTTCCAATTCCATGTATTGTTTGTGTTCACGGAGCTATTTGTATCTAACGCTATATTATCATCAGGTGTACGGACCGCTGTACAGACGAATGTAGGTGATTACCTAGTGTTGCCGTAATCAGGCGATCGATTGGCGCACAGTGGCAAGATGTAGGGGATTTAGATTAACGGTGATTAAGAATTATGTTGGGAACTTAAATGGGGAATATATTTTTGTGTTTTTTTTTCAGTGTAATAATAATCAGCATCTTTTAAAATGATTAAAAAAGACTGTAAAAAATATGTTGAGTAATCAATACATTAATTACACATCAGTGTCTGATTGTCAGTTAATGTGGATGATATCGAGAATAACACACGTAATGTATATTTAAATTTTTGCTAAGTACATTAGTTACTTATTTGTATATAATTTCTGGAAAACGTAATTCAATAAATAATTTCCCGGGATATGTTTTTGTTAAATTCCAATTACAGAGTCAGATACGAAACAATCTATAAAATCAGCAAAATAATTACATTAGTACCGTGGAAACCCTCTAAAATACTCATTTTATTATAGTTTTCAGTATTTGCCTTTAAAACGGGAACAGAAATATACCAGAGTTCTTGAAATACAGCCATGAAGCAGACAGACAGCGAAGTCAAGTCTGCCGAAGTTGCATAGGATCCCGTGTTACCATTTGAGTTCGGAATCCTAAAAAATACATATACATAAAAGAGTCTAGTAAAACTTTCAAAACAAAACAACCAGATCAAACTTCAAAAAATCGACTTCAAACGCATATCGCTATCAATTTCGTAGGCTAAAGAATTAAAGCCGTGATCCAATTTGTCGTGGCGGCGTACATAGCCAGGTGTACGGCTGTTCATGGTTTATTTATGCCTTGTCGAGCAACTATCGATACTGCGACTGACCTATCGATGTACAACACTAGTCCGTTGTATTCCACGCTAGTGATGGGAAATGTTTTATTAATGCCATTTGATTTGTTTGTTTGGTATTTCTTGTTGATGTATGGCTGGTTTTTGGTAAATGTTACCTTTTTTTTCGTGTGGGTGTGATGGTGTAATTATTAGTTTGAGGTTTTCGTTAATGAGTGTTATCGATAAACGTAAAGGGCAACTCTAAACTGTGTTGAAGTTACGTGTTATAAACACGTAGTTAGACAATTAAGTATATTTTTATTACCAAAGCTACGTATTCGAAGGATGATAGTTAAAAAAAAATCATGAAAAACCTATATAGGTATCTACTGCTTATTTTCTGCCCCTATGTATTTCCTTATTTACTCCCTTATGTAGTTACTCCCTTCTCTTAAATGTAAGTATGTACGATGGATTGTTTGTCACTCTTTTAAGTAAAACGACTGAACCGATGAAGATGAAACTTGGTAATGTTTTACGCTATGGTGGATGACGGTGCGCAACGTAGTAGCTACATACATACTTTTTATCCATGTGCTAGAAGTAGTTTCTGCTACGGCAAAATACGGATAAATACTGGCTGTATTTACTAACATTTACAAATAATACATCCCCAATCACCACCTGCTTCAGATTACATATCAAGATTCCTCACAATACCGCTATAATCACATAGACAATAGCTCACATTTATAGGAAACAGACCTAACATAGTCGGCCAGATTAGGCTCCCATCACCCATACAATTCCTTTCCGCCTCGCCTCATCGGACGAATTCGCACGATCCAATCCGATTAGGTGTGGAAACGCCCTTACTTGATACTTGATACCTATGTCTGTTTCAGCCATGGAGAAGAAAAATGACGAGCGGAGGTGCCATAACGGAAAACTTCTAAGATAGTAGCGCGCCAAAATGCGGGTGTGCGAGGAATGTTACTGTTTTCGCCTCTACCTCTCTGCCTCTTTTGGAACTGACCATTTTTGGTAATATACATACCAAAAAACCGGCAAAGTGCGAGTCGGAATCGCGCACAAAGGGTTTCGTACCATTATTTAGAAAATTAGCAAAGGGAGCCCCCCAAAATATTTATTTTATTCTAGTTTTCAGTATTAGTTGTTATAGCGGCAACAGAAATACATCATCTGTGAAACTTTCAACTATCTGACTATCACGGTTCATGAAATACAGCCTGGTGAAAGACAGAGAGACGGACGGACGGACAAAGGAGCGAAAACAATAGGGTCCCGCTTTACCCTTTGGGTACGGAACCCTAAAAATTGTTGACAGATGTCTCAAAGAAGTCTTAGTTCACTTGTAACTCTACGTATTTGACCTTGCAGAAGGCGCCTGACCTACTTACATGATGGCATCTCCACTCATCCTTCCTTACTCCGTGGTTTTAGGTATTTGTGGGTAGTTAAAGGTATGCTGGTTACCTTTGATCGGTGGTTTTGGGTTACTGTTGGATTTGTTAAAGATTAAACGCTGGTTAGTCAAAGGGTTGACCGATTTATATGTTTTATTTCGATCCTAGGTGAAGGTCTGTAGTGTGTACCTATAATATGTGTTTGAGTTATTTCTAGTTTTGACCCTTGTTTTGTAAGACTTTTAAATATCGACTTCATGAATAAATAGTTTTCAAGGAAAAATGCAACTGGACCGATTTGAAAAGTTATCTCCATTTATTTTGATTTTTATCTAGGACAGCCGCAAGTAATGGTTTTATCTGCGTTCAAGCTCTTAATTAATTTGAAGCAAGTAAAGAAACTAAAAAAAACATTTATTGCTACCATTCTAAGTATTCGATAAATCAACTTAAACGTAATCCGTCTAACACTCGGGTTCCGTGCGGTTCCGTTCGTTCGATACGGAACTCTAAATGTGGATCGCTTGCATTTACATAGCGAGTACCTAGTAAGGATTTGTACAGTTTACGCGTTTCATTAGAAATAGAAACTGGTTGTGTGTACACGCCTCTTCAGAGCGTTTTTTTGGCAATTAAATGTACCTGTTAGAAAAAATACAAGTAAACTAGGTACATGTACTTATTGAAGAAAAAGTCGAAAAAAAGTCGAACCCGAGTTGAAATTGTATCTTTGATTGCACTTAAAGATGATTGATTTCTACATCACTCCTTAATTATCCTTGAAGTCTTCATCACTCCGTTACAGCGTACACAACCTTAGCACAAAATACATAGGTACAGAAGTCAATCTCATGTATGTACTTCACTTTTCATGCCTAAACTCGGCGGTCGCGCTAGGGTTGTCAACTTTTTTATGCGCATAAAACTAACGTGGTAGTGGTACTCGTATCTAATTATTTGATGTATTGTTGAGAATAAAACAGGAAAAATGAAATATAAACCAATAATAATCAAAAAATTAATGTGGCATACAAGAGGTTAATAAACACTTTCAACGGAAATTCGTTTGAACGAGATACCGAACTTTTTCAGAAACCGCAATTTATAATTTTGTTATTCATACATATATACTTACCCTACTCTTTACTTGTGAAAAAAATATTTTTGTATGTAATGGGCTGGTACAGTCCCCGATCTAAGCTTGCTTCTACCTACAGAAACCTTGATGTGCGAGTTTTATTTCGTCTACCTTACAACATACTCTCGCCATGATCACAAAAATTATCAACTCCTACTAGTAATAATCTTTGAGGGTAGGTAGGCAGGTTTGCCTGGGTCGACACTAGCAAAACATGAACTAGCAAGCATTGGGCCAGAGGCCTCCCCGGGGCGCTTACCTACCCACCTAACTGTACCTACCTACTGCGTTTATTAATCGAACCATCGAAATATGAGAAAATAAGTAGGTACATAGGTACTAAAGGTAATACGGCAGGCTAAAAAAAACGACAATTCACTGTTTATTTTTGTATAAAAACAACCGTCCACTGAACAATTATAATACGACTTTTTGTTGCTCCATTATTACTTTTTCTTTTGTTATTAAAATTAAAAATATTACAGTCAAATTACAGACGCGTGCACATTTATCTACCTTGTGAGTGACGCGCGTATCTCAAGAAAACGGCAGCCGCGCTCGCACTGTTTTGAGTTGTTTTGAGACTGCGCGTCTGTGAACACGCACACATAGACACCTATGTCTGCGTGACTCGAACGCGCTTTGTATGTAGATTGACTTCTGTACCTATGTATTTTGTGACCTTAGTCCTATTACATCCATCAATTGCAGGTACCTTTTGTAAAGCCAAACCGCTTAACATATCATCAGAACAAACCTTTACTTCAACGCTCAACGCTCGCACCGCTTTGCTCGCTCGTTTCGCTCGCTCCGCTCTCAAGCCGCAGGTGCAAACCCCTAACAAATTTATTGCATCCCATAATCAATGTCGTCTATACGCTGAAGTAATTCCATTTGTATATATGGAATGTTCTGGAAGCTTTGCCGCCATGGTGTGAATCATGTACGCGGTTTAGTATAGTGGTTGTTTGATGTATTAGATGTAGTTTTTCTTGTAGTTTAGAATATTTGTTTCATGTAAGCTGTTTAGTAAAAATAATCGTCATGGGAACACTGCCTTTTTTCGGCCTTAGCATTTCCCTTGAACGAGGCAACATTTTTTTACTGATTATTAGGTAAATTACTAGTTGACAGAGATGGGGAGGAATTTTTTATAATATTACAAGAAACCAACCTTCAGACCAGCTTAAAATACAAACAGTTTTCGTCAAAAACTTACTGAAAACTGTAAGTAAATGGTATATTTGAAGCCTTTTTTTATTTACGTCTTTCCATAGAAGTGGGTCAGTAAACAAGTGCTGTTTTACATAGCACTACAACGGGGTAAATGTCAGAGTATGTTCGTAATACAAACGCGGGTAGTTTAATAGTTAGTTCTGGTGAGTATGATGGATCGCTCCGATCCTTCTTTGTGAAGCGAGAACCCGGGATATGTAACAGGTGGGATGTTTTTAAATGTTTTCGTTGATTTTGACTTAGTTCACTAAAAACAAGCTTTCAGAAAGTATTTCGAATATTATAGTATCTAAAGAGATTCTTTGTTTCTTTGCTAATCTCAGAAACAAGTAGTCCGATTGAGAAAACAAAATGTTTTAGATGGACCATTTGTTTAGGAAAGCTATATTGATTAACTTACATACTTTTTATCCGACCCGCACGAGATGCGAGTGAAATCGGTGGCGGATGCTAGTGGTATATAGGTATGTGGAGTTTGGGTTGTTTTGAAAAACTGCAGCATATTATGTTTCGTCTGAATTTTTATGTATACCGGGATTGAAAAATACTTGAAACCTTGCATCACTTCAAATTGTTTCAGCTATATTCCGTATAGAATCTCAAATATCCAACCATCAAACGGCAGGAAGGATAATGTACAACAAAAAGATGTGTCCCAAAGAAAACTTACAACTCCCTGAACACAGAAATGACTTAAGATAACGAAATAAGACGATTAATTACATTAATTAAACCATCAAAGCGAATTAATCTTTCATCCAAAATCGTCCATTCAATTTTTCAATCCAAGATGCGTAGAAGTTTCGCGGAACAACCGGCTAATTTGCAAAAGCGATTAAATGGCCACTTCAATAAAACACCCTTGAGGCCAAGTATCAACGTAAAATGCCCGCATTTACAGCAAAACAACTCTTGTATGTGAGGTCCGGCTATTATACAAATTTGCCGGGTAATAAAGAATATTTATGAAGGCACCTTTGCACTGTAATTACCTTAGGTTGTAGTCAAACAATTTATATGTAAAGCAGCCATTGTAGGTAGTTGTTCGCTTGTATATAACTCCTATGTATTGATAAGCTAAGATTATCGGGTACAGTCATTTAAGTAGGGACCGAGGTGTTCTGTAAATTATGGCCTCGCATTCATTTTTGTTTTGATTTATTTCGAAAACGTTTTTGATGAAAGTTTGTTGTTTTTCGTTGGGATTGTGTTAAAGAGTCATTTTAGTTTGGGTTTATTTTATAGGTCTCTGTTTTTACCGACTTTAGTAATAAATGAGTTTGTTAATGTCATCATTTTAAAACTGCTCGTAGGTTCTGATTAGACAACTTGTACGACACAAAAATATGAAATCAAATGACAAAAAAATACTTATAATATTAATTACATATTTGCACGTTGGAATTTTTCATCGCCTGCACGACGCACCAGCTTCTCTTTTTAAATCGAATTAAACCTTCAAAGAAAGAAAACTAAACGCCTTCACACTCGCGGTTTTACGCGTACACATGTACGCTCGGTTTTTCTACTCGCGATATATTCCGCGCGGCAAAAAGCCCTGCCCCACGGTGTCATAATTCGAATCAGTAGTTGTCAATTGTTTTGTGTCTAATAGAAATTCCATACTGTGAAATTGCTCTCAGATGTTGATACTACACTTACATAAATATATAATGTATTCCTATTAAAATAATACAAGTTATTAAGAGTCCAATACACAAAATTCAATGCAAAACGTCTATACGTCGAATTCGTACGCTCGCGACCACAAAGTTGGTAGATATTAAAATGATAATTGAGCACTGCGCGTACAGGTGAGGGTAGTTCTAAAATAATCCCATAATCGCGTTTTACAGTACCCACGGGACGCCATTCCGTTATATCGACGTATTTCGGAATGCGAATAAAGCTATTACTTAAACGCATTTGAGTAAGTTCTGTTCGTATTTATTGTAGGTTTTAATTTGCGAGTTAATGTTTATTGTTTACCTCGTAAGGAAATTAAGTAAATGAACATAAAAAAAAAGTTCGTAATCGATTAACTAACAAGGATGGATCTCTTTTAACAGGCATTGTAAAGCCATAGCAATCTATCCTTCTAATATCTTTATGTAAAGCTGAAGAATATGTGTGTTGGTTTGACCGCGCTTATCTCCGGAACTACCGGTCCGATTTGAAAAAATATTTCAGTGTCATATAGCCCATTTATCAAGAAATACTTCATATACTTTTTATCCAGATGCTCTGAGTAACTTCTTCGGAACACGAGAGAAACCACGACGAACAACTGGCTGTATTAGGTGAGTATTGGTCACACATTAATTACCTACAAAACATATAGTCCAATTCAACGATTGATTAGCTCCATTATTTACGTTATTTCACAACTAGTTCACCTGTATTGAAGCAAGATAATTAGCGCGCACCTATTTATGCGTCACTGCCCAGTTTGGCCGGCCGTTTTGTGTACTTACCGGGCAATGCGAATAATTGTTTCATAGGATACATTCCTGTTTTGATGACGATTATATAGTGCAGTTTTGATTGGTTTTACTCGCATGTTATTTACTGTAGTTTCTCTGTTATGTATGATAGATTGATACTTTAGAAGTCTAGAAAGTATTGGCAAGTGTGACTATAGACACAGTTTTTACACTAGCGGATTTTCCGCTTGGTTTTTCTTCGCACGATTAAAAACTGTTAACAACTATTTGTAGGTCATGAGTTTGATTCCCGTTTAAGGGTATCAATGTATTTTTTCCTTGATTTTGTTAATAAGTCTATTTGGCACAACCATATATGTATTAATTATTTTTTTTGTAATTTTTATTCCTTTTTATGTTTGTCTTGTGTTGCGTCAATAAATGTTTTTTCTTCCTTTTTAGTAAATTATATAGTCTTAATACTTAACACGGCACAGATATGAAAATAAACCCTAAACCTACCAAAAACCCTAAAACCACCAAAACATTCGCATACCAAGGTCATTTAATCCAAAAAACAAGTCAAAAATATTGATCAAGATTCCGCCCTTGACTTGTATCTCCCCAGTTAATTCATTTACGTCAGTTCCCAGTTTATTGCGGAACTAACTTCTAGAATTGATTTAAATCGACGAAGACTGTAAAACTTTATGAGGGCCTTGAATATAAATGTAGTTTTAATTTTTGTGCGCGGCCATTAAAAAGGGGTGTTGTCTTACTTTGTGTTTTGTTACTTTGTAGGTGTTTTAAAAAGGGGTGCAAAGAATCTGTCGTATGTTGTATAAAACTGTATCTCATGAACTATCATCGATAAACCGTTTTTTTTTTTACAGAAGATGTATTATTGTTCCCGTTATAATAAATAAATACTGAAAACTACAAGAAAATAAAAATAATGACTTAGGGTCAAAATGAAAAGATTGTCGATAAGTAATTACCCAGTTCCTTAAGAGCGTTTTAAATCAATCAGATTTTCGTTAGGCAATAACGTATAAAAAAACGCGTATACACGCGCGTTTTGGTGGCAGCGCTCAAACGGTAGCTATCAATAAATTGTTTGTTTGCCTAATACGCGCGGCAACATCCGTACAAAACGTCGCAGAAAAACTGAGCGGAAAATGCGCTACTTCCAAAGCGTACTTAGCGGCTCCACGTAGCCACTTTCCGCGGTATTCTCAAGTAGTAGGTGAAGTTTGTGTTGTCGTGACGAACGACCGCGCTGTTCTGATGCAATTCTACCGTTACCCCCCACTCTCCCCTCTCTCCACCTTTGCTTTTTACTGCGAGACTTTGTTCTACCTGGTGAGGTGAAGCGATGCTATGTTTTTTAACATATAGGTTGGTAAATAGATAGCGAGAAACTTTGACTAATTTAAAAGTGTATTTTACTCAGCATAACTACGTTTTTATACATAGGTATTATTAGTTTAAAGCATATTCATCGCTCAATAGAACGTCACTCAATCAAGTGTCTTCTGGGAATTACTTCCCGCATCCGTAAAAAAATTCATTATACTGAATATGGTATATTAAATTCCCTTTTTTCAGACAATTAGGACACCTAAGAATTGCAAATCTTATTTTATATTACCGTAAAGGTTTATCCATACATCCTTTCGTTTAAACTTAACTTTAGTATAGCATATTACGAGTGAAGCTTTCAATAGCGTCGCTTCGCACATCTCCCCACCTAGGACATCTAGACGCAAATTACACAAATTGAGTTGCACAACTCGGGTTCTCTCCACAATAAAATTGTCCCCGTAATGTTTTACACTCTTTTTATAATGTCGGTTAAATTGAGACAGCTACGAAGCTTGTGAAGTTTGTAATTAGTTTGTTAGTGTATTTTTAAATCAAGTTTCATTGAAGTCAAACTAACATTTTTTCATGCTAAGGTGATTAAAGGGACACAGTTAATAGAATTCGAAGATATTACAGATCAGTGGTTTCCGTGGTTCCACGTGGTTACGTCTTCAGGGAATTAAATACTTCGCGACCAGATAAAACGAAACATATACTTTAACGTTTAATATATGTATCAGTACCTAATCTGTGGTATTAGTAAGGATCTTATTTTTCATTACATTCATAAAACCGAAATCTTCACAATCAAATTCAGAATTAATGAAAATGCACACATTTTTAATTATTGAGACACACAATTACACACTCTGACACAATTCTATTGGATTTTCGTCATAATTGGAAATTCTATTTACAGTTAATCACATTATTAAGATTTTATTGTGAAAATGTGTCATAATGATAAAGTCCTTGTTTTTATTGAAATGAAATGAAATTTGAAATTTATTTATTTGCCAGAATATAGGTACATTATGATGGTAAATACAATAACAAAAAATGGTTTTACTATATTCGTCTTATAAATTAGTCATGCAAATATTTAAGTTTTCCTATAATCTATTAGCTAAATTTCTATTATAATTCTATTTCTCCTCTAGGTATTCTTTAACTGTAAGTGTATTTAAGTGAAATTACTTATAACTCTTTTTGATAGCTGTTTCTCGCGGTTTGTCTGAAACCTCTTCCCTTAACAGGTTAAATTAAAACAATGTTACCCAACAGTGAAAGAATTTTCCAAATCAATTCAATAGTTTCGGAGCCATTTTTAAAGGAATTTTTTATTAAAAAAAAAAAAATTTATTAAAAAAAATCCTTTAAGATGAAAACGCTGTGAAATTTCTTTTTCCTAAAAATAATTAGATTTTCAGATTGAACATTTCTAAAGGCGCCCTTACCACATAAATATATAGCAATGAATCAGTATTTATTATTATTTATGAATGTAATAGCAATTTCACACACGACATAGTGTTCTATTATATCCGATGGTTCAAGCAAGCCAATTCAATATCATATACTGGAAAAAGGGAAATTGAAGGTTCTTGTGTGAAGTTGGGGTCCTAGTGGAAGAGGTGAGGAATGGGGTGAACCTATAGGTCATGTTAGATATATCAGTTTGACAGTGAAAGTATGATGATTAGTGATTTTATTGAACCAGAGCTGCTCAAGTCATCTCAATCAGAATATATTTTTACTATTATAGAGAATGTGTGTAAGTCAGTTGTCAAGCTTGTCCACTGATGCATATATTTATGTTCACAGGCGAAGTAATACACACGTGAATTTTATGCACATTAAAATCTACGTTGGTGTGCCAATCGATCTATTTTGCTTTGTGTACTTTTTCTTAAATTCTAAATTCTATGAAATCAAGGAAATTTGGCATTGGCATTCAAGATAAACGTAAACGAATAAAATTAACCAATTGATAACCTCCGCTTTTTTGGACAGTCCTACAATAAAATAAATAATATCGAATCCTTCTCCCAGTAGTACCCCACTAGCAGGCATTTGTTTGTACTCGCTGTGAGGAAATGAAACAGGCGAAGCAGCCGGTCAATAGAGCGGATTGTGGCGGCCCAGCATTTAGCGAATCTACATGAGATTGGAATACTTTCGCCGATATTATGCCAAGCCGTTTGTGTACAAAAATGTTGATAGATTCCGGTTTTTTTGCCGCCGTTTGCTATTTTCGTAAGGGGTTTTTTAGACTTTCTGGATGGTCCTATTTTATTATTGAACTACAAACTGTACTTTTTTCTTATGTTGTGATCTGCAGTCAGCTTCAAAAGCTCTGTTTCTTGAACTGGAAATGGAGCAGCGATAATTGCTGGGTGAAAGACAGGGTTGACATTTCAACACATTGCAGACACGACCGATTTATATCCAACACCGGGTTGAAGAAAATTTTGAACAGACAGCAATCTTTCCTATATCGGGAATCCTTGCTTGGGCGAACATATTGCAAAGTAATTTTAAGTAATTAATATTGATGCCTTTTGTAAAACATTGAAACAAACACTTTAAAGTATCCGGAATATTTTATTACTAAACGACGTTACACTTATGTGTAGATTTGTAGAAAGTTACGACAAAAACATTCTGATTGGGACAGCTGTTTTCATTTTTCATTTAGTTTATTTTTACTATAGCAACTAGGTTTTTTTTGTCATAAAACTAACTATATTAGTTTCTTAATAAAAAAGTTGGAGAGGTACCTACTTAAATATTTTTAAGTAAGTAAGTACTACGTTTCATTAATTTCTAAATTGGTATTACGAGCCAGAAGGTTTCATTAATTTTATTAAATACAAAATCTTTTACCTCTTATAAACTACCAGACATCTTTCAAGCAATTTGTGAACAGGAAAAAAAATTGCGTTCGACGCTTTTAGTAAACTAATAAATATACTAGATTTGAAACTAGATATTATTTTTCAGATATTTTAGCTCTTAAGCAATCCTGGGTCTTAGGTATTTTTACCCTAAAAAAGGTTAATTTTCATAGAATAATTAATAGTTTATCAGGAATACAGGAATCCCTCAGGATCTGAATCACTTCTTAATCATGTGCCCTTTTTCAGTTTAACCATTGTGACTGTCGTCACCTAGCCCTAAATATTATCAAATCATATTAATTTATTTTACAAGGCGCCACGATGACGGGCCTCTTAAGAACACATTAACTTTCTATTTTATGGGTAGGGATATTTGCCGGCTGACATGGAGTGCAATAAAAACTTAACAAAATATTTTAAGGGTCTGAAAGTTTCTCACAGCAAAGCAATCAAACATGTGCTAAGCAGAACTTACAAGCCGATGCCAACCGTTAGGGCAATTAGGACCTTGAGACAAAGGACTTAGTATTGAATAGAAGTGCACATGTGCCAAATCCCAAATGGACCCCGACAACGATACTTAGAACAATTGAGAATGTGTACAAAAAGACTAATAAATCTATCTCGTAACAAATAAACGAATACGTGAAACAGGACCTTAAGAACAGGGTGGAGTCAGCGCCGAAGGTGGGACTTGCGAGGATGTAGGAAGGGATAGCAGGCCACAAGGGTTTTGAGGGAACTGAAATGGAGACAGTCGGAGCTGAGTCACGAAGTGTACTAGTAACCAAATACTGTAGTCGAGTCTATTAGGGAGTCTATATTGAAGATATAATAGTTTCTATCAAGTAAGTGATGCGGGAAGAATGTGTGAGTATCGTGTTTGGTGATGGTCCGGTGAGTAAGACGAATACAAGTTACTATGAGCAGATATCTGGTGAGTGATCCCTATTATTACATTGACTCCAGGTGTACCAAAGACCGTGACTGGCATCCCAAGGCTGTTATTTCTAATTACTTTGATACTTGAACTTAATTATAGCAAAGCGTAAAACGAGACTTGGCAATAAGCGTAATGATACTGTGCACTGGCGTAAGCGTAAGGAAACTGAGCTTTGATTTATGTATTGCGCTTCTAAATATATGTATCTGTCTGGCATATTCTCTCTTGACTACATTGAGGTACCTCTGACATGCGTTTGGTTATAGGGAGGCGGAGAAGGCCTTCTACTACACTTGCATTAATAATACACCTACACACCCACAACATTGCCGTGGACTAGGGCATGAATACTATCATATCGAATACACATTTAGAAGGCAGAACCGCATTGACAGATCGCAATATATTTACTAAACGGCACAAGCCGTATGCCGTGCGCTATTTATAACTATACTTTATCTGATACCGGGATCCAAATGAACCAAACGCTAGTTAAAGCTACTTCTCATGGACTGACAAACCGGCAGCTGGCCTTGTCTTGCATTTGTTGTACGCACTCTTCCAGGGAGGGGGGTAGGCTTCACCAACCAAGCTAAAACTGAACGTTAGACCCGTCCCGAGGGGCGCTAGAGATCGTGTCGCGTCAGCTGCCACCATACCTTAGGGCCCATTTTGGATATTACGGTGGTAGATGACAAGACACGCATACTGGACAGGCTAGGTTTGGGGATTTGCCGATGCCTGTCAAGAACGGGGCAGATTAAAGGAAGAGGAAGTGACGAAATACCACTTCGGTGTATACCAATAGCGCTTCTAAGGAAAGTTGCCACCGACCGACGAGACACTGCGCTTGCGTTAGATTTGTATATACCAGTAAAGGGTGAATAGGCTCGCGATGGGGCTTAATATGAGCACGCGCCCAGCATGGCTGGAGACTGTCTTGCCCAATGGCAGTTGTACTTCGTAGTACTCCGCCTTAGGATTGGGTAAGACATTTAGAACATAGGGAACGTGACCGCTAGAATCTTCTGTGTTAGTCCTGGCGGTACACGTACGACATGCCAACTGCCCTGTGGTAGCCCATGTCACTAATCGGGGATTGTAGTTTTAAAGTGTAGATTGAAACATACATTGTTGTACGCAAGCGTTATGTATATTTTATGTTAGGTAGGGTTGCTACTCCTCTCACTCTCTACTAGTATCTGTAATTCAATTTGTACCCTGCATGTTAAGTTTGATTTGATTTGCAGACGTCCCGTCTACCCCTGTCCCTAGTTTTTATTAGGCGGGACTAATAGTAAAGTTAATGCATGGTCCTCTAAGGTGGAAGAGCGTCCAGTAAGGTGACGAGCTCTACAGGGTTGCGCGGATGGCGGGGCGCAACCTCTTCCCCTTCGGGGGAAGCCTGCGGTATTTATATATGTTAGGAAAAACGAAAATTTTTACAGCCTAGGGTTGTCGTGGAACGGTTACATTTGGCGCTGCGTGACCAGGATTCTCGTCATTAAATGTACTGATTCACATCAGTGCAACGAGAATAAAAGATCTAAATCGGTTACTACACAAAAACACAACGTAGATTATGGTCCTAGACGAGGCATTACGGCAATAAAACAGCATTGGGTTCGATTCCCTGTGATTTTTTTGAACAACGTGATGAACTGTGAGTTCATTTGGCGATGATTACGGTTACGGGTTCGACTCCCTAACAGAAGTGTTGTATAAAACGGGTCATAATTACGACGAATTTAATTTATGGGTTCGATTCCCTAACGAAGACCTAGACTCTGGCTAGAGGTGAAAGATGATGCAAAAATTAAGAGAAATATAACTACGGTTATGATTTACGGTAATGGGTTCGATTCCCATATATTACCATGGGTGTGAATTGTATATACTTATTTATGGATGGATACAGTTGGAAATACAGTTATGGGTTCGAGTCCCTAACAAAAATGTGCAGTCTAAAGGTATTTATGTATGTGATTGTAATTATGAAAGAAATGAATATGTGAAATACTAGGACAGAAAAATTTGGCAGATAGCTAGAGGCAGGATGTTGGTTCTTAAATATTAAAATAATGTTGTTCTGAAATTTCACTATAAGTGTAAAACTGTATCAATAAGCGTTATGACACTGCGTATTTGCATAAGCGTAAGGATAGAATTAGTGTAAGAATACTGAGCGTACCTACTTTAAAGAAAAGAAACGTCATGGCTCTACACCCCGCTTCTATATAAGTATATAACGACGTATATAATTACTTTTGGTTTAACTGACGAAGCGACAGCTCCCTCTAAGTTGTATTTACGTGTGATTTAAATATTTATTTTTGTAATTCCTTCACACGCAGGAAAACAATATATTGTGTGGCTATTGATATAGCCTCTGTCTTCTGTAAATAGATACTTGGCTGGTTTTGTTTTAAATTCCAGGACACTAACAGACTTCATGTACGAGACTACATATTATGTAATTTCGGCATAAATCTGCGTCGCTTGGGTTCAAAGTTTCATCAAAATCGTCGTGCGCGGGCTACTAGCAGCCCTAGCGTGGATGCGGTTGCGAAGCTAAGTTTCCAAATTATTTAAGTTAATCGGTAGTGCTGAATCATATTCCAGCTCGTGATGATTGAATCAATGTGGACATGAGCTATCACGAATGGAATGCACAGTGTATCTTTTAATGACAGACATATATTGGCATTTCCATTTAAATCGGTTGAAAGAAAAAGGGAACTGAATTAATGTTTGTTCAACGTTCTGTCTTATTCGTTGATTTACAACCGGCTCTATCCTCTTAGAATCGGAGGGGGGTAAACCCAGTTGGGACGAATTTTCTTATAAATAAATTATACCACTATCATTATATTAACTTCCAATTAGAATCAACTTCTAATTAGTACATGTGCGAACTATTCCAGGATAAAAATGCTGCAATAATTATCACGACGCGACGGAGAGGCCTAAGTTCAGCAGCTGTAGTAGGCTGAGTTGATAAGGGAAGGTAACGCGGTGCCATAATGAAAAGCTCTAGTAGAAGAAACTCTGGTATGTATATTCAACTTATAAGCATGCGCAGATTCTTCTACTAGACCGAAACCAGAGTGATTTCATCAAACCGTTGTTTCATCTAGTAAGAATCTTATTGGTGGAAATATTCCGTTAGACAAGCCTTATGTTTTAACTGACTGAAGCTAGGAGCTCTCCGGCCTATTGTGAAATCTCATACGCTGTACTGCGTCACGCGTCTGATTTTCAGAGGGGGGAATGTGACTGTCGTCACCTAGCCCTAAATATTATCAAATCATATTAATTTATTTTACAAGGCGCCACGATGACGGGCCTCTTAAGAACACATTAACTTTCTATTTTATGGGTAGGGATATTTGCCGGCTGACATGGAGTGCAATAAAAACTTAACAAAATATTTTAAGGGTCTGAAAGTTTCTCACAGCAAAGCAATCAAACATGTGCTAAGCAGAACTTACAAGCCGATGCCAACCGTTAGGGCAATTAGGACCTTGAGACAAAGGACTTAGTATTGAATAGAAGTGCACATGTGCCAAATCCCAAATGGACCCCGACAACGATACTTAGAACAATTGAGAATGTGTACAAAAAGACTAATAAATCTATCTCGTAACAAATAAACGAATACGTGAAACAGGACCTTAAGAACAGGGTGGAGTCAGCGCCGAAGGTGGGACTTGCGAGGATGTAGGAAGGGATAGCAGGCCACAAGGGTTTTGAGGGAACTGAAATGGAGACAGTCGGAGCTGAGTCACGAAGTGTACTAGTAACCAAATACTGTAGTCGAGTCTATTAGGGAGTCTATATTGAAGATATAATAGTTTCTATCAAGTAAGTGATGCGGGAAGAATGTGTGAGTATCGTGTTTGGTGATGGTCCGGTGAGTAAGACGAATACAAGTTACTATGAGCAGATATCTGGTGAGTGATCCCTATTATTACATTGACTCCAGGTGTACCAAAGACCGTGACTGGCATCCCAAGGCTGTTATTTCTAATTACTTTGATACTTGAACTTAATTATAGCAAAGCGTAAAACGAGACTTGGCAATAAGCGTAATGATACTGTGCACTGGCGTAAGCGTAAGGAAACTGAGCTTTGATTTATGTATTGCGCTTCTAAATATATGTATCTGTCTGGCATATTCTCTCTTGACTACATTGAGGTACCTCTGACATGCGTTTGGTTATAGGGAGGCGGAGAAGGCCTTCTACTACACTTGCATTAATAATACACCTACACACCCACAACATTGCCGTGGACTAGGGCATGAATACTATCATATCGAATACACATTTAGAAGGCAGAACCGCATTGACAGATCGCAATATATTTACTAAACGGCACAAGCCGTATGCCGTGCGCTATTTATAACTATACTTTATCTGATACCGGGATCCAAATGAACCAAACGCTAGTTAAAGCTACTTCTCATGGACTGACAAACCGGCAGCTGGCCTTGTCTTGCATTTGTTGTACGCACTCTTCCAGGGAGGGGGGTAGGCTTCACCAACCAAGCTAAAACTGAACGTTAGACCCGTCCCGAGGGGCGCTAGAGATCGTGTCGCGTCAGCTGCCACCATACCTTAGGGCCCATTTTGGATATTACGGTGGTAGATGACAAGACACGCATACTGGACAGGCTAGGTTTGGGGATTTGCCGATGCCTGTCAAGAACGGGGCAGATTAAAGGAAGAGGAAGTGACGAAATACCACTTCGGTGTATACCAATAGCGCTTCTAAGGAAAGTTGCCACCGACCGACGAGACACTGCGCTTGCGTTAGATTTGTATATACCAGTAAAGGGTGAATAGGCTCGCGATGGGGCTTAATATGAGCACGCGCCCAGCATGGCTGGAGACTGTCTTGCCCAATGGCAGTTGTACTTCGTAGTACTCCGCCTTAGGATTGGGTAAGACATTTAGAACATAGGGAACGTGACCGCTAGAATCTTCTGTGTTAGTCCTGGCGGTACACGTACGACATGCCAACTGCCCTGTGGTAGCCCATGTCACTAATCGGGGATTGTAGTTTTAAAGTGTAGATTGAAACATACATTGTTGTACGCAAGCGTTATGTATATTTTATGTTAGGTAGGGTTGCTACTCCTCTCACTCTCTACTAGTATCTGTAATTCAATTTGTACCCTGCATGTTAAGTTTGATTTGATTTGCAGACGTCCCGTCTACCCCTGTCCCTAGTTTTTATTAGGCGGGACTAATAGTAAAGTTAATGCATGGTCCTCTAAGGTGGAAGAGCGTCCAGTAAGGTGACGAGCTCTACAGGGTTGCGCGGATGGCGGGGCGCAACCTCTTCCCCTTCGGGGGAAGCCTGCGGTATTTATATATGTTAGGAAAAACGAAAATTTTTACAGCCTAGGGTTGTCTTGGAACAGTTACACCATATACAGCAAGAACAGTGCATATGTATGAAAACACAATTTAACTACTGGTTTATGCTACCCTTTTAAACAAATTATCATTTGCCTAGCCATTTCCCAAGTTTGATAGGGTCGACTTCAAGTCAAACTGGACGCAGCAGAGCACCAGACTTTTACATGAAGCGACTGCCTATCTGACCTCCTCAACCCAGTTAACCAGGCAACGCGATACTCATAAATAACGATGTTAATGAACTAATTAACAGCACAACACTAATTACCCGAGCCGCTATAGTTTTAAAATTAAACTACGGCCAATGACAAAAGTGGAAAACCTCTTTGTTTGAAAAAAAGCAAAAACTTTTGCACAATGTAAATCTCTGGTCGTTGTTTCACTGAAAGAGAAAAAAGTTTGGTTTAAAAAAATAAGTAAATTACACGGTGAGGTGGCTGTCTTTGTCTTTGGTTCCGGAGTTCAGTTGAAGTTATGTAAAAGAAAACTGTTGGTTTTTTTATAGGTGAGGCTAGTGTTAGTCTTGTTATTACGCACTTAAGTGCATCACGTTGCGGTTAGTTAAAGTTTATATTTGTCTTCTACGTAGGTACGTAATTAGGATACAACTTAAATAATTCGGTTCAAATGCATACTAACGAATCTATTTCGGTAAATACCTGAAGTATTTCCCGTAGCATACGAGTGAAACCGTAGGAAACTATACGTTTACACTAGCTTCTGCCAGCGGTTTCTCCTGCATCCCATAGGAACTACGTCTAAACTGATAAAAAGATAAAATTTTCAAATCGATATTTCCTAACATTAGCATGTAGAAGCATACAAACAAACTCTCCAGCCATATAATATAAGGGTACTTATATAATACACATTTCCTTGAAGGAATCGAATCGCGACCAAAAACGGCAATAAGTCACAACTCCTAATATGTAACTAACCAGAACTTTACTACTTAATTGGCGCCCAAAAAATATTACCTCACAAAGAGTTGACTTTATTAAAATTAAAACAAAAGAGTGGCGGCCATACTACATATTCCCCTCTCTATCACACATACAGGGTTCGTATATAGCTATCCTTGTCCCCAGTTTTTATACGTCGGCTTAATTAAAGTCATTTGGTTGGTTTACAACGGTAACATACTTTGTATTGTCGACGATATTGGAGAGTACATTAATTATTTTGAAAATTTATTATTTAAAGGGTTAAACCTCTTGGGGTTGGTTTGTGGTATTTTTGTTGGTTATTTTCTGGTGTCGTGTTGGTACTGAAATTGTATTAGTAGGTAACTTTTCTACGTATATCTTCGACACCTACCTTATAATGTTACTTAATGATTATTTCACAGATACACGCAGAAGGCAACTCTGAAGTGGTGGTTTTTTATTTTATTTGTGATTATAATTTGAAACAATGTTGAATCATATAACTTGTAATTTAATTATAATTAAATTGTAATAGACAGCGCGGCGGCGCCTCCGGTGGCGTCCTGATGCGTCACCAGTGACACCAGGTGTCAAAAATGACTCTTTCAGTTTTTCTGTGGTTTATTGATTTACGTTTATTTCTAATTTAATAGAGTAAGTTTACTGTTTTTTTACATGTTATATAGTGACGCATGTAGTGATGGTGGAAGTCAGCCTGCCACATCGCTGGAAGGATCAGTGAGATGCCCCCACTGCTCACAAGTACGTTTTTTTAAAGGTGAACGGGGTTTGAAGGTGCACTGCGGCAAGGTTCATAAACCTCACGGTGTGCCTTCGGCCCCCATATCCTTCCCTAGTACCCCATCTAATCCTGATCCCACCCCCATTTGGCAACAGCTATGTAAATTGAAAAATTCCATACCCGTTTTAAAAAGAGTTCCTCGAGGCGCGAGACCATCCGTGGCAGCGTGTTTGGCACGATGCGTCTCTCTCGTCGTCCGAGAGAACTCTGAACGTGCTTGGGAGCGGTTACTTACCTTTCCCTATAAGATACTACATGTCCAAAAAAATTTGGCCTCCAAAAAAACCCTAACAGCCCAAGTTAAAGAGAACTGTAATAGTGCTTCTACTTCTTTTGACCCAAAATTTACAGCACAGTTTTCCCACAAAGGACTCTTGCATCATGTAGAGTCAAAATTAGGGGAAGGTGACATAAGGGGTGCCGCTAGAATTCTTTTCAGTAGTGAATAGGTTGCGCCGTGCTCCCCAGAGACTGTTGCAGCTCTGGAGAGTAAACACCCGGCAGCATCGGATGACCTCTCCTTCCCCGACCCTCCTGCCCCAGACTCAGATAATCTAACAATTACAGCCAACCAATTGTGCGCTGCTGTCGGCTCCTTCCGGAGCGGCTCTGCCGGTGGCCTCGACGGCTTGACGCCGCAGCACCTTAAGGATCTGACGTGCTCAAGCGCCGGGGAAGCTGGTGAGTCGCTTTTGAAGGAGCTGACAGCCCTTATTAACCTAATGCTCTCCGGCAATGTGAACGGAGCCGTCATCGACGTTTTGTATGGCGCCAATTTATGTGCCCTGCGTAAAAAAGATGGCGGCATCCGTCCCATTGCCGTGGGATGCACATACCGCCGTATCGCAGCCAAGTTTGGCTGTGCCTACTACAAAGAAACCCTGGCCGCCAAATTTCAGCCCTTACAACTAGGTTTTGGCTCGAAGGGGGGTTGTGAGGCTGCGGTACACGCCCTTTCCACGTATGTAAATAGCGGGAAAGGCGAGGTCATCCTTAAGGTTGACATTAGGAACGCCTTTAACTCCGTAAACAGAGATACCTTGTTGACGGAAGTTAAAAATGAAATTCCAAAATTATATAAATTTCTTTGGCAGTGTTATAGACATTCAACTAAATTACTCTATAAAGACAAAGTTCTAGATTCGGCCGTCGGATGTCAACAAGGTGATCCTCTGGGGCCTGCCATTTTCAGCTTGGCTATTAACCCTATTATTCGACAGCTAAATTCTAAATTTAATGTGTGGTACCTCGATGATGGGATCCTAGGAGGCGACGCAGATGCTGTAGCTGACGACTTTAGATTTTTAATACAAAAATTCGACTCGATTGGCTTACAACTAAATTTATCAAAATGTGAAATCTTCATCCCTGATAACAACCAACAAGTCTTTTCGAAATTTCAATCCATAGCTCCAAATTTGACAGTACTAGAAAAAAGTTCCCTTCGCCTCTTAGGATCACCTATTCTCGATGAGTCCTTCACCAGTTATATTAACGAGAAAATTCAAAATTTTAATGATGTTTCAGAGAGATTATACAAAATCAGTATACATTCGGCCTTCACTTTGATTCGGTACTGTTGTTTTGGACCAAAATTTACTTATATTCTTCGCTCCTCACATATATGGAAGCACCCACAAGTTTTGGACAAAGTTGACCAAATTATCAGAAGCACCCTCACCTCCATCCTCAATGTGGCCTTGGACGATCGAGCCTGGCAGCAAGCTGCACTCTCAATACGCATGGGAGGTCTCGGCGTCCGCAAAATTTCAAGTGTTAGTTTACCGGCATTCCTCTCCTCGGTTCACAGTACTGATACATTAACCAGAAATATATTGTCGTCTTCTGCACTGGTTGATGTTGAAGTACCGTGTTTGACCGATGCGCTGGATGCCTGGAAAATGGCTACTCCCAATACGGATTTGCCCGGCAACCGCTGCTCTCAGAGACAATGGGACGGGCCGCTCTGTAGCACTATACGGAATAATCTATTAAATACGTGTAATAGTGCTGCTGAGCGTGCCCGTTTGTTGGCTGCGGGAGAGTGGGAGTCGGGCCTCTGGTTACAGGCGATCCCGTCATCTAGCATAGGCACTATGCTGGATGACACAACGTTCCGCATCGCTACATGCTTACGGTTAGGCGCTCCCTGTGTTGCTCCGCATCGCTGCCATTGCGGTGAAGCCGTCGACAGCCTCGGGCACCATGGTCTGTCGTGCTGCAGAAGTGCTGGTCGTATTGCACGGCATGCCAGCATTAACGACATTATCCGTCGTGCTCTTTCCACCGCCGGCGTGCCAGCCGTGTTAGAGCCTAATGGACTGGTACGTGACGATGGAAAGAGGCCAGATGGTATGACGTTGTTGCCATGGAAGTTGGGTAGGCCCTTGGTGTGGGATGCAACGTGCGTCGACACCCTGGCGCCATCGCATCTTCCCTGCACGGCAGGTCATGCTGGTGCGGCTGCTGCTTCTGCAGAGACCACCAAGCGGCGCAAGTATAGTAACCTTATTGGGAACTATACTTTTGAGCCGTTTGGGGTCGAAACGCTCGGACCATGGGGCCCGAGTTCGCGGTTACTTTATAAGGACATCGCGAAAAGGCTTGTCGACGCTTCGCGTGACCAGAGGGCTGGCTTATTCTTCGGACAAAGAATTAGCATTGCCATTCAACGTGGCAATGCAGCCAGTCTTCTGGGCACGTTTCCGGAGGACAGTGATGCGGAGGAATACTTCGACGCCTGATCGATGCTCTTTTATATTTTATGTTTATATATATTTTGTATATAGTATTTTATTTTTAGTTTTGTATAAAGATAAGTAGCTTAACTTTGTATATATGTATAGTGTGTACATTGTAGAAATTCACTAAATAAAGGACCTCTGATTTAATAAGTTAAAAAAAAAAAAAAAAAAAAAAAAATAGACAGCTGTGTTGCTGGGAAGTTTGTTCTTCACCACTTCTTCTTCCCAGCCATAACACTAGGAAGTGGTGAAAGGGGGGCGTTTTGGGGGTGCTGTCTTTTTGTAAATTTGACGTGAAAAAGTGCTAAAAACTAGCCTACTCTCAATAAACGTTTTTGACTTTGATTTTGACACCAATAACTGTATTTCGGAGTGCACGATCCACTGCAGGTCCCGGCTGTCATTTACGGGTAGTCAAAAGGCAGTAAGTCTGACAATCAGCCATACGTATTGGATATTGGTTAACTGGGTTGAGGAGGTCAGATAGGCAGTCGCTGTATGTAAAAGTCTGGCACTCTGCTGCATCCAGTTAGACTGGAAACCGACCCCAGCATATTTATTTGGGAAGAGGCTCGAGAGATGATGATGGTAAAAATAAATAAAGACACACATACGCTGCTCACTATGTCCACAAAATAAAATTGGTAAAATAATGTAATGACATTATTCCACTGTGAATAGATCTATACGGAAATAAAACTTAAAGAACCAATGGAATCTATACTTAGTATCTGTATACAGGTTGGTTTGTTTATATACAGCGTGTCCCAACTGCATCGTTCGACTAGAACCGAGTATCGGGGAGTATGGCTTAATATTCAAATACGTTTACAGAGGAGAAACACGATTTAGAAAACAAATATATTTTAATTATACTAGAAATACTGTGTGAGGTATAGCATGGTTTTCTGTGAGGTTGATTTGAACAACTAAAGTTAAAAATAAATGGAGTATAGCTATGTATATATATTAATATATTTTTTACTTGTAAAACCTCTTTTATTTAATGTTGGTTAGACTGGTTATCGGTTATCTGTCATCAAAACTTTATATCAGTTATGACCATCACTTTGCTCAAATGACAGCCCGGATACAGTTATTTAAGGCACTAAGCTGTATCCAGTTGCCCGATTAACCCGACTGAGGAAGTCAGACAAGCGATCACTCTTCTCAGCTGACTGAACGTGGAAGCTACCCCCAACATAGCCAGTAAAGGCTAGGCAGATTATCGAACCATACATCATCCTCCGAGCCTTTTTCCCAACCATGTTGGGGTCGGTTCCCCGTCTAACCGGATTCAGCTGAGTACCAGGGCTTTACAAGAAGCGACTGCCTATCTGACCTCCTCAACCCAGTTACCCGGGCAACCCGATATCCTTTGGTTAGACTGGCGTCAGACTTACTGGCTTTTATTTTTTATTTTTTTTTTGGGCAGTGGGAAAATTATCATGGACTTCCCTCCACCTGGGGTCGGGGGGTGGGGTGTGCCGAGGGCACGGGTATCGCCAAAGCATTCTTCCGCACCCCCGACAGGCATTGGCCCGCCAGATGTTCAAAGGCGGGCCCCGTCAGCCACTTCTGAATACCCGTAACGACTGCATAGAATGTTCAATGACAGCCGGGACCTACAGTTTAACGTGCCATAATCGAACCATACAAATACTTAAAAATAACTTCATTAAACACTCGCTTTTGCCTACAATTTGTACCACAAACCGAACTGCACCGTTATTCTCGATCGATCATTTACCATCCCCCTGTGAATGCGGCCGATGTACTGAAAATCATCTCCTAATTGTTTTAATACATATCTACAGTAATGGCTGCCATTTTATATAATTCCGTGAAGTATAAAGCATTAATATTTCCTGTTAAGTTTTTTGAATTATTGGTTTTAACGGAATGGTTTAATGTTTTACGATTTTCTGTTTGTTGTTCGAAATTGCAGTTTTGTGCACCCAAAAATCCTTCTTATTAGATGCACTGAAGTTGTAGCTAGACGTCCGAAATACATTATATTACCTACCTAATCCATTTTTAACAAGTACAGGGGTAAACTATGTATAAAGCAGCCTTTCTGAATAAATGGGTTACCTAATGAACATTATATGCATTGACAGTGGGGTGAAATTTCACCACAATGTATATACATTGATAATAAGCTGTTGAGTTTCCAGTAAATAAATAAATTACTTATGTGTATGCTATTTATATAGTAAAATAAGTCGATTACAATTTACTCATGCATGTAAAGAAAGTTTGAAGTGTTTTAAATACAGAAATATAGTATACCAAATATCCCATATTATTATTGGCTAATTTTTACACAAAACCAAGATTTTCTCCGTAAGATATGAAGAAAACAATTCCAAATTGTCACCCACCTGAAACCACGTGCCACAACAAGTTTATCGTACTCGTCACTATCGAGTCTTATATAAATGTGCCTACAAAACAAAACTGGTAGCAACTTTTCCTTTCACGGCTATCTCAACGGTTCTTTTCAACTTATACCGGCAACAATAAATTTTTGGACGTGCTCCGAATCTTAGAATACCTTAGTTATTTATACGAGGATATTCTTACACTGAATTTTAAAGGAGAAATTTGTTTTCGAGTGTTTTTTAATACGTTATTGGGGTGTCGTCGCCTTGGCCAAAAAATGTCGACTATTAGACAAAGGTCTCCCCGGGCTCAAAAGTTGAAAATAGGTTCGGTAGTTTTGGAGTCTTTAATATATTTAAAAAATGGTTTTTATTCATTATTTTTTTTTATTTAAAAATAAATAACATAAACATCTTTAATTTCAGTTGCCAAGGCCCTATAAGATGTTAGTAACATAAATAACTTAACCTATTTTGGCTACTAAAAAACTATAAATGTACCACCTGTATAACATATGGAATGCTAATAAAGAATTGAGTATTGAGTATAAAATAATAGTAAGAACAGGAAACATCATAGTTTTCTCAGGTCGATTCTAAAACATGTAGCTTGCTAGTAACAAAATTATACATACATATGTACATATAAGTACACTGCTCACATTAGATATAGCTATACTTTTAACACCAATCATTCCTAATCCCATATTTGTCTTTCTCCTAATCCCCATGTAAACAAGAAGCGTGATAAACAGGTATAATCAAACAATACAGGGAGTTCAAGAAACAATATGGTGCTTGTATATTAATAGAAGGTAACTGTTTACGTTTCGCCCACTAACAATATCGCCCAACTGGCGTACGGTTAGCAGATGGTTAGTGGTATATCTATGTTTTTTTTGTTTCTAGTAGGTATTAGAAGTGAAATATGGTTTTAATTACTTAGCATGGTAATTGATAATAATACATGAGGAGGTGTTTGGTGAAACACAAAGTAATTATGTAGATACTAATCAGTCAAAATGCAGTGCTCCGTTTTTAACCAACCTCTAAAAAGAGGAGGTTCTCAATTCGTCGGAATCTTTTATATTTGGAGTTTAATATACAATCCGTGCGTTTAAAAATCCTTAAATTATTTATAAAGAGAAATCACAATCAGTCCTTTTGACGTGAAATTTTTACGAAAGAAAATATATGTCATATTTATGAACATATTTCACCGAAAAATTTTATATATCCACCAAAGAACACTTTAAAATATTATCATTTCTGATTTAACGTTTCGCGATCAAAATTATTACGATTAATACCATTTTAATGTTGCCATCAAAGAATTATGAATATAATAATCATATATTTTATTCGATTTCAGATTTTATTGCATAAAATCAACAAATAGGTACTTACATGTAAAATTTATTTGAGGCTATAAATTTTATCCAGATTAGCAGTAAAAATTTTGGTTTCATCTGATAGTAAAAAGTTCATTATATTATCTTAGAAGTTATTTATTTATATCATAGGTAGCTTTTAATTGCGGTTTGTAAATGAGGAATTCATTAATCAGCCTAGCCTTTTTCAAACTATGTTGGAGTCGACTTCCAGTCTAAGTGGATGAAGCTAAGTACCTTTGTGTCACGTGGAGCGACTGCCTACCTAACCTCCTTGACCAGTCACCTTGGCAACTATACCCTTTGGTAAGACTGGCTGTCATTCTTCTAGATTCTTCTGTAATCATCATCATCTCAGCCATAGGACGTCCACTGCTGAACATAGGCCTCCCCCTTAGATCTTCACAGATACCTGTTGGAAGCGACCTGCATCCAGCGTCTTCCGGCGACCTTTATAAGGTCGTCTGTAATGATTGTCAATAATATACAAATGACAGCCAGGACCTCTAACATAACGTGCTCCAAATATAAAATTTAATAATATAAAGTACTTTAAAATATCGCCATTTAACCCTTTATTAGTACACTAAGCACGCAAAAGGCCTATTACTTAATATTAGCCCTAATTAATGACTAAAACGAACATAATATCTCAAATATAATAATGTAGTCTAAATAATAATTGTTTTTGAGTCTCAGGGTCTGATTATGTAAACATCCCGCCTAAGGCCGACCTTAATAAATAAGATTTTCCAATTAGAACTTTGATTTCGCATTTATTTACGACTAGCATTTAGTTACATACGGTTCCTCTCGTATCTCGGGGAAAGTATTCCCGCACCTGGATAAAACGCAGTTTCTAAAAAAAAAAACTAGAAAATACTGACTATTCAGTAATACTGATTATATCAAAAGAACTTATTTATGTTCACAAAAGTGTCTAACAACCAATTTATTTTTTATGAAAATAGCAACACTAAACATTTTATAAATGCAAGATGTCTTTCAACCTTTTATGCAGACCGTACATCTATTTACGGTAGCGTCAACAATAAAACTGACTGTTGAAAAATAAACAAAATTTGTTGTCTCTATACAAGGAAAGCGCGGTGTTGCCAGTTTAGATAAATAAGCTGTCTTGGATTATTTCTATTTTGTGATTACGTGTGCATCGAATCTGTCAGTGTTTAATGTTGAACCAAACTTTTTGGTTAACGAATCACCTTTTGTTTTTTTGAAGCTGGCAACTTTAATAGCTTCCGTGTAGATCAATGAGCTTGTTGGTTTAGGGAATTCCGATGCCTTTTGAATTTCGAATGAATGATTTTTATGCGTTAGGTATAATACATATGCTGCGGGTTGTTCGAAAGAGATACCGCGGTCCTGGTATATAAAAGGCCCACGACGAAACACGACGGTTTTTAGCCAGAAAGAGTCTGACACTCCCTCACCGCTGCTAACCCACAGCGGGAGGGGACATTTGATGATTTTTGACTTCGTTAAAAAAAAGGTATAATACATATAACACAACACACATAGGTGACATACTGGTTAGTAATTTTGTTTTTAACTGTACCGTAACCTATTGTTTCTCTATTGCCTGTTTATCTTTTGTTTGTCTATTTAAACATCAAACCTGTTTTCCTGTTGCTGTTTCAATAAACATAATTTGTTTTATCAACAACATACAGCGGTTTCACACTTCGAACCGAGCGGAAAATCCGCCAGTGTGAAAGAGTGTCACACCTCAAGTATTTTATTTATTTCTTTGTTACACTTAATGCACATTTTTAACGTAAGTATTTTAACGTGTCACAATACTGTTGGGAAAACACCAAAAATAGTTGACACACAAAGATTTGTGTCCAAATGAACAGGAAGAAGGTCATAAAAAATGTCTATAAATATGTATGTTTGTTCGAGTTGATGTATCTTTTGAATCGTAAAAGTCAATTGGTTGAAACACAACAGTTCGACGTTTTTGTTTGCGTATACGCAACTCCATAAAGAAAGATTATTTTTAAGATGACTTTTTTTAGGACATAATATTCTTAAAATGTCGAAAAATATAATGCAATTGGACATAAATATTTATATGTGTAATTTTTTCATAAAAACTTACAGGGAAAAGGTGACCAGCTAAAAACATTTGGAATGGAAGCTATAAGTATATTTTGCCCAATATTCAAAGAAAACAAAACGCAGGTAATTGCGCTTAATAAAAGCTTAAAATTATTCTTGCGTTGGTGGTACCTGTGGTATTTCATCCTTTCATTTAATTATCTGTACAAAAATATCTGATATTGTTTTAGGATATAAAAAATATATTATATTTCCTAATTTTCTATATGTTTGTACTGCTGTAAACTCCCGGGTGGGGAAAAAATATGGCGGACCATACGGTTTTCCCGCGCTACGGGAATGAATTCTAAATATATTTATATTAGGTTGAAGTCCATAGAAACGAAACACTCAAGCACTTTTTAATGATACGTGTATTTTTTCATTAAGTCATAAATAAATCAGTTTGATTGTTATATACCTGAAAACTTGAACTTGAAAGCTAGTCCGATTTAAAAAAATATCTCCGTGTACATTGAGGAAGGTTTTAAACTTACTTTTTATATAGGTGCTCGAAATAATTACCACGGGACGTGGGTGAAACAATTTATAGAAATTGCCACATTCATATCATAACCCATTACAAATCAAACAACCATTTACATCCCAAAATTTCTAAGAAAAAGAACAAAAAAAGGTAGGCTTGAATCCTTCAAAGATATCATCCATGTTAGTACCTTCGACATGACACATACCAGGGAACTAGTGCACCCGAAGAGGTTACACGGGACGCGGGTGAACCCACTGGTGGAAGCCAGTCTTCAGATAAGACTAATAGAAACACATTCATATTAATACTAGCTATTTAAACTTACTTCTCTAAATAAAAAAATAGCCTATGTTACTTAGCGACAATGTAGCTTCCTAACAGTGAAATAATTTTCCAAATCGGTTCAGAAGTTTCGGAGCCTTTAGGGTACAAACAAACAATGAAATGTTTCCTCTTCATTACATATAGATAGATAGTACAGATGATAGGTATATAGAAGTTTAGATAGTTAACCTACCTATTACAAATCAAAAAACTGTTCTATTTACATCCCGTTGCTAAGAAAAAGAAAAAAAAAGGCCTAGCTTGAATTCTACAAAGATATCTACGTTAGTACCTTCGCTATGACACATACCAGGGGACTAGTAGACCCGAAGAGGTTACACGGATCGGAGGTGAAACCACTGTCAGAAGCCAGTCATCAGATAAGAATAATAGAAACACATTCATATTAATACTTGCTATTTAAACTTACTTCTCAAAATAAAATATAGCCTACGTTACTGGGCGCTAATGTGGCCTCCTAAAAGTGAAATAATTTTTCAAATCAGTTCAGAAGTTTCGGAGCCTTTAGGTAACAAACAAACAATAAAATGTTTCCTCTTCATGACATATAGATATTACAGATGATAGGTATATAGAAGTTTAGATAGTTAACCTACCTATTACAAATCAAAAAACTGTTCTATTTACATCCCGTTGCTAAGAAAAAAAAGGCCCAGCTTGAATTCTACAAAGATATCATCCACGTTAGTACATCGCATGACACATACCAGGCAACTAGTCGACCCGAAGAGGTTACACGGGCCGCAAGCCATGGAATTTTCAATAAAACTTGTCTATGATTGGGGGCTATGTGACAGGTGTGTAGGCATTTGGAGAACTGTGTGTGTGTGTGTGTGTGTGTTTGTAGGCTTGGTAATGGTGTATGAGTATTTCAATATATTTATGAAAAAAAAATGCCATATTTACTCAGCACCCCAGTTACGTAGGAAACGTAATTATCTTGGCAAGACTGGTTGTCAGACTTTCTGGCTTCTGCCAAAGATGTTCAAATGACAGACTTACCAATATAACTTGACTTCAGAAACACGGAGGAACTCGATGTCATTACAAGAAGGTCAGCCATCCATGGGCAGACCGCTCCAAGCATGGCTTAACCTTATAGTCGATCAATGAGATAACTTTTTTATAAGAAAGACAGACATGTGTTGCTGGGGAGTTTGTTGCGCCACTTCTTCTTGCCAGTATTAACACATAGTGGTTAGTAGTGGTGAAGGGTGGGAGTTTTTGGGGCCGTTTCATATAATTCTGACATTCGAAAAATGCTGCTTTTCAGTCTACTTTAAATTAACGATTTATGATTTTAATTTTTGCCCGATCCATACAGCTATTAGTCAGATACAGGCTCCTCATTCACTTGTGCACAGAAGCATTTTTATTTCGCATAAAATCGCTTGCAAGATCGTTACCCAATTATAAGGTTGCTTAACTTATTATCATAAAATACAATGTCCCCATTTTAATAGGAGTCGTTAATAGCCCCGCTCTCACAACTGTTACAAATTGTGGAAGGAGCGCTCCTTCATTTAGGTACGCTTGCTATTTGCAGGGTAAAGAGGGAACCTAGGTATATTTTGTTGATGGAACAAAGTTCCTTTATGAGACTGATAGATAACCTTTTTGATGTTGCAATCATGATTGTAATGATATATTACCCGAATATTGCCCGTAACAATTGGATTCGTTATTGTTTATGTTTTTTTCTCGACGTTTCTCTTTCACGCAAAATCTATCGAACAGATTTTGACTAAAGTTTTATACAATGAAATTGAGAGTACATAATGTAAATGTGGAGGTCAGACATGCATCTGTTAAACAATGCATCTGGGGAAACCAGTAGTAAACTGTCTTACAAATAGAGTTACCTTACCATAGAACATAAAAAAAATAATAATAGTTTTATGGAACTTGAGTATTTTTTTGGGTCAATCATCGATAAATTTCTGAAAATTTTTGCTGATTTTTTTTTAAGCTGATACATGAGATTATTATGAAGTCTTGATTGCAATTTGGGTGTACAATGGAAAAATTTTTACCATTAAAATATTCATCAGATTTTTTTGAATTGTAGTTATTTAATTGTAGAGCAACTGCCTCGAAGATCGCAGTGGTCACAACTGGGACTGTCGAGCAAGGAGTCCCAGGTTCGTTTCGTGGGTGAGAGTGAAATTGCTTTATGAGAGATGAAATAACTTATTGATTACACAACCGATTCTTACTTAGAACATTATTCTGCCTAATATTTTCTCCAAAAAATACAAACAACCGATTATTCACAGAATAGATAAAAAAGGTAGCATAGACAAATATTCCCGCGCAATATTCGTCCGGCTATCAAAACGCGCACTGTGACAAGCGTTTGACGTGCTATATTTTCTTTTAATTCCAGTGCTGTGAAAAACCGGAAAACCGGTATAATTTTTACCGGTATCGCTCGCCGCCATACTGTTTTTATACCGACATTGCATATAACTTTTACCGATGATATTGTTCGTGTTTATTTAGTTCGGTTCGGGTATTTTAATACCGGTTCGATTGTATAAATTTTAAAGTTTTCAATTGGCATGCGACTGAGAAATCTTTTGATAAATGTGTTAAAGTTTTGTGTAGTTTATGTTTGAATTTCACGGAGTAAGATAGATAAATTGTATATATACATAATTGTGTCTATATACTCTAAGGTTGGCTGTAAGAGAACCCAATACTGGGTTAAGCTCGCCGTTGTCCATAATCTCTCTGTTTTCAGTGTGTCAAATGTATTTATGTGTGCAATAAAAGAATAATAATAACTTATACTTATTTATGTAATAAAGCTGAAGAGTTTGTTTGTTTTATTATAGATAATAATATCAACATTACTGGTCCTGATTGTAAAATTGTGTACCAACTTATGTGGGTAAAACTGGCTATATACAGTTCAAAGAAGTATTTTGATCCAAAAATGGATCAAATAGTATCTGTTTGGATACAATATGATTGGTACAGCAGCATCCCATCTTCCTACCCACATCTCGTTTCAATGATGTTTACGTTTCATATACAAAATGCTTCAGAAATAAGTTTTGTAGATTTTCTGAGCGTTTCAATCGGGATTTGGGATTAGTTTGGATGTTAAACTGATAACTGGGTATATCTGAACCGTCTTGTGGATTTATTGGGATTGAGGGTATTTCCGTAATGCAATTATTTTTTTGTTGTTCAAAAAATATATTGAAATCTTAGAACCATGTTAATGATCAGGGTACATTTTCAGTTTGTTTGCAGCTTAAAGTCTCCGAACTACTGAACCTATTTGGAAAATTCTTTAACTGTTGGAAAGCTTACTGGACTACCCCCGAGTAACATAGATTATATTGTGCCCTGGTACGGGGAGAAGTTCCGGGATACAGGTAAAACCAAAAAATGTGATCAATGCACACTGAAACTTATTGATTTGATCTCTGTAAATATTTTTTTTACTAGCTGCCACCGGCGGTTACATCTGCCTCTTGTCGGAACTATTCCGAGCACCCAGATAAAGAAAAAATATTTTCGAGAATAAGTCTATAAAATCTTCCTTAAGTATTAAATGTCCCGATTGAACAAACCTAGCCCCTAAATGAGTGTCTCCTTGACACATCATAATGTCATACTAGAGACAAAGCAAAAAATTATTAGCTATGTTTGTAATTAGACAGGCACATAACCAGCAAACTGGAACACAGCTACGCAGCTTTTTAATAGAAATGACTGTTTCTACACAAGCGACGAGTTCCACTTATTAAGACTAAAGTCGTTTAATTAGCAGTATTTCTTAACAACAGCAGAACTCGATCCTCATCAAAAAGCCCGTATCAGACAATCATGCCATTGCATCTGATTTGCGGCCATCGCTGCGGTCGTGTCGGCAAATGACGCTTCTCTAACGATTCCCCACATTATGGCGGCCATAGCAAAATCTAATTTCCATCCGCTTGTGTACTAAGCTAGAAAAATTTTTCAAACCATGTTTACCGTTCTACCTAACGAGTCTCGGAAAACTTCCATTTTCAAACACACCTATGTGTGTATAATCCGACTAATTCTAGAAACCCCTTGTTTGAAGTTCGCTCGTAAATCGGTGTAGGGTTCTCTATTTAGCCGGGTAATACTACGGTACAGTACGAAGGTGCAAGCAATTGGTATATTTTATACCAGTGCGCAACGGGACGTCGGCAGGGGTGGCCGCTTTGCTCCGTAATTTCCCAATTTTCCGATCGTGTGTGAACTTTTAGTGATTGCAAATTTTGCCTGTGAGAGTGTTTTGTTTTTTTATAGTTTTGACAAAGGGATGTTGTTTGCAGACTAATCTAAAATTAGTGTGAGTATTTTGTAGTTTATTAAGCATTTAAAAACTTAGTTTTACGTACATTTAAATTATTCATAGTTTATCATAATTAGAGGCAATTAAGGATTATTACTTAAAGAACTGAAGTTAAATGAATGTTATGAGCTATCAGGAGTTTGAAGAAATAAATAAAAAAGCCAAAAATATTTCAAGATACACTTAATTTCAATAAGATTGGAGAAGCCGGTAAAATATTAATGCTGCCCTGTAATTGAGTTTCATTGAAATCTCCAGAAGCGGGTCTTTTGAAATTATTTCTTTTGAGCGTCTATTTACCTATAAGCAATTATGTAATTTTCCCGAGTACCGAGACTATGTTCGTATTAGATTTATTTCCTTTCGAAATTCACTTTTATCTTGAGATTTCTTCTTTTCAATCGCTTTATATAGGTAGATACCGTATAAGTAGGATGTTTTGAGAGTCAAAACTAATTGTATTGGTAGATTTAGTTCGAAAATAGTATGGGTAATAGTATAGGTAAAGTCCTGAAATACTTTTGAATAGTTTTTACGTAGGAATTATGTATTTCAATGAAAATGTATTTAAGAAAATACATTTTCAAGATTAAGTTTAAGCTTCTGTTTATGTAGGTGAAAGCTATTTTAAAATATTCGAACTTTTTAATATTCATAAAATTGAAGTAAAATTCTGAAATATAAAATTAAACAACATACCTATACGTAATTTTAGGTCGTTAATTCGTTATCTATATTTCATGTAGGTACTAGCTAATCCTCGCGGTTTTACCCACGTTAAGGAGAACTATTTTCCGCAACCGGGTAAAAAGTAGTCTGTCCTTTCTCAGGCTCTAGGCTATCTGTGTACCTGCCAGTTAAATCGGTTTCAATAGTTTTGGCTTGAAAAGCCGACAAACACCTATTACAATAATATTAAATAATTATTATAAAAAATCGAGAACATCAATGTACCTTCTCTATGTAAATGCAAAGTTTAACCCGTTGTATGGCGGAGCGCTGATATACGCGAGACACAATTGATTTTCTATTGTTTTATAATAAGCGGCATACAAGCAGTATAGTCATAATGGTCATCCATCTATTATCCCACTTCTGGGAAGATGCATCAACTTCTACAGAAAGGTGCAAGTTTGATCACACCCTAGAGAGCTGGTTGACATAACTGTAGAACATAGACTGAACAGGTATAAGTCAAAGTCAATGAAAATATTAGAGACTAAAGCTCCAACTACTGGTTAGCCAGGAGGTGGTCATGTCTAAGTGATCACCAGGTCAATCGATCATGAGGTGACTATGTTATCACTAGGAGTTTAGAGAAAGAAAAATTTGTCCTGCACATTTGTACCTCAACTCAGTCCTGGCTAGCAAATCAAATGCCTAGGCTTTCCACAACTATGTTTGGGTTCGGCTTCCAGTCTAATCAAACGCAGCTGGGTATCAGAGTTTTACATGGAGCGTTTGCCTATCTGACATCCACCCAGTTATCTGCGTAACACGACACACCTTGGTAAAACTTGTTGTCAGACTTTCTTGCTTCGGACCACCCGTAACGATTGCCAAAGATACCCAAATAACACAAACAACCAATCCACTTGATCAGTCAGCAAAATATATTAATTGAAAACTCCCTTCTTCCTAGGAAGTCGGTAAAGAAAATTATCATGCAAGCAATGAAATTGTAATACGTAATTAGGGGTGCCTTCGCTTTCCATGGCAGAGGTGTGCTATGGTACCATGTTACCGACCAGTAATGAGTTTCCATCACCCCTGACCTTTGTACCTTTCAAACGCCACCATGTTATTACTTCGCAATTTAATATCGGTATTGAATGTCTTGGTAATTATAAGTGAAAGGGATTTTTTTTCGTCCCTTGGAGTTTGAATTTGGGAAGAAAATCTTAGTAATTATACCTATGGGGGAAGTGGGGTTGATTGTATGTTTTTTTATGGTTGAGCTACTGAAAGGGTTAAAGTCAACTCTGGTCACCTTATAACAAGAAAAAACATGTTTTATATAATAAGAATGACATCAAAAAATCTTGAAAAAAATGGGTGGTTTAAACTTGCCACTTAAGAAGTTGCTATTTTAAAACCACGTTTTATAATAAGGAATGGAGATAGTAGAGGTATATTTTACTTAGTTATGATGTCGATATGAGCAAAACTTGAATTCTGAAGCATACATATTTTCGTTGCAAGTAGGGGTCGAATATGAAGGATGAGCTTTGCTTAAAAATCATAAATTGTCTATGTTTGCTCAAATCCTTTAAATCCTTAGAAAAATTGAAGACGCATGACATTTTTTAATATAATGCGATAATATTTTAACTTGTTGAAAAATACATGAATCTAAAATGTTGTGTACATAGAAATATGACGAGTAATTTATATATTCAATATTCTGAAATGTATTGAAACAATGTAGAAGACGTTCATGAAATATGAATGTTGTGATTCTAACTAATAATCATGTTAACTAATGAATGACATTATTACAAACTCATTAAAAAACATGACAAAAGCCGATACGAAGACAACTTCGTAAATCCTTCATACATTTAAAACAATACTGAGCTAATTTGAAATACAATGCATACTCAGAAAATCAACCAATTCACTCAACACAACTCGATCTAAAAAAAAAAACATTTTATTTCCCCAGAAACTGTATAAAACACATCTTGAAACGCGGTTTTATTTCTTAAAAACAATTGCTACAGTCATCTTGTGGCAAAAAGTAAAAATATTGAGTGTATTAACCGATTGTTCGAAGGCAAGGCAATTGAGAATTGCGGGGCACTACGGGGCACTTCGGGTCACTTCGAGGCACTAAGGCACTTGCAAACAAATGGATCAAGTGTCTGTCTATATCTAATGCTGATTGTACTTTTGTGTTAGTTTATTAGATGATATTTGAACTATATTATAGGTAAGTGTGTTTTTCTTGAGCTCTGATTATTTTAAAATTTTCTTATTTTGTAGTGGATATTTTTCAATATTGTATTTATTAATTACTATTAAATACTTTTCAATATACGAAAGTGGGCTCAAAAGGGTGACTAGTACTGTGAAAAGCAGTACGACAGTTATGTTATTTTTCATACTACTAAAATCATAAATGCGAAAGCTTCATCTGTGGGTATGTTTTTTGAAAATTGGCGATAATAATAAAACGGCAAAATAGAGGTTGCTTAGTGTCGAAGCACGGGAAGTCTTGGGTCCTAGCAGTCATTTGTACATCTTCAACTTAAGTTACGGGTAGTCAGACTTAGCTCCAACAATCCATCTTACTAAGGTAACTGGGTCTTGCCTAGGTAACTGGGTTGAGGAGGTCAGATAGACAGTCGCTCCATGTCAAACACACTCCGTCGTGTTCCTTCGTAGGCTTTTTATGTACCAGGGAGTCTTTCGAACAATCCCGCAGCCCCGGTGGGCCTTGGCTCTGCTGGGCTTCGCTGGTACTTAGCTGCATTCGGTGAGACTGGAAGCCGACCCCGACATAGTTGGGATAAGGTTATGTACTTGGATGATGATGAGTTAGTCTTACTAAAGGTATTGTATGGCATTTTGTTCAGCAGTGTGACAATAGGTATAGGCTGTTGTAGTTTTTAACTGTTGTTATTTGTTTAATAGCAAATGGTAACTAGGCGATAGTGATGTCAGTGCGGCAATCCATCGTTCGATGTCAATATAGGAGATGTGGTCAGTTTTTGTACGTTGGATTAAATTACTTTAGTGAACGAAATATGTTGTTAAATTATGATTTTTTAATATTTTATCTGCAGTGCGCCTAGTAAAGAAATCAATATAATGTGGGATATAATCCAAGATTATTTTAATTTAAAGTTACAGGAGTATTCCTACCACCACAAACTTGTTCAAGTACTTTTTCTGTAAAATTAAAAAGACCTTTATAAATATAAATACACAATCACTGAACATTCTTCCCTTCATATCTTCACACCGACATAACATTCCCGAACTCTTTAGAGAAAAGGGTCACATCATTACACACATATACACACACACACATACTTACAAACACTTAGTACATGTACAGTCATGAACATCAATGGTTGAACAGTCTCTGTTTGTATTTTACCCGTATGCATGCAATTGGTTTAAATAAAGGTCAGATTTTAAAAGTTATTCTAATATTTATATATAAAGCTGATGTGTTCGTGTGTTTGCTTGAATGCGGTAATCTCAAAAACCAGATTAAAAAAAAAAACATTACAGTGTTAGATATCTCCTTAATCAAGGAAGCCTAGGCTACTTTTTATATGGGTTCGTGTAGTGCATAGTTTCCACGGGTAAAACCACATCCTTAAACTTAAGAATAAATCATCCAAAACCTATTAAAAGCAGTAAACCTAAGTTCATTACGAACATGTGGTGTATTTTTTGGCCTTCATGTATAATGGTGTAGTATTAGTAGTAAATGACCTAAAAAAATTGCGGTTTAAAAGTGGTCCAACCATTACCGTCGGCGACTGTACATAAGTTCCTCAGAACAAGCAATTTGCATGTATTTCACGTTAACCTAGTGTTCTGTAGTTTAGAACGCAAATATAGTCTTATTGCAAATTCTTGACAAGTCATGTAGACTTCAGTGCTGCACTAGTGTTGCTCCGTGGCATCACTTGCTTTGTGTTGAGGTGTGACGGTTAGAGCTCTCGCACACTGCAAATTTTAGTCGGCCGATAGTTTGTTTGGGCTTATAAATCAGTATGAAGATGAATAGTAGTAGGTATGCACACTCTAAAGATCAGTTATTTAAGCGAAAAATCGGCTAGTACGAAAGAGCACTTAGAAATATGTAGTATGTCAAGTATGTGTAAGTTACAACGGAGTTTGGGAGCACATTGATTATATTCTAATTTATAAAGCTGAATAGTTTTTTTGCTTGAATGTCATTATCTCAGGAACTGCTGGTCCACTTTAAAAAATCGTTCAGTGTTAGATAGCCCGTTCATTAAGTAAGGCTATACAAATTGTGTAAAGTAAAGAACATAGAGGTAGTTCTAATGGAATGAAGGTAAAACTGCTGGTAGAAGCTAGAAAATACTTAGCAAATACCTACTATTCAAACGATGTTTTACATTAATAAAGGAAAATATCAAACGGGTGAAAGGAATTCTTTGATTCTATTAAAACAAAAGTATAACTTTATTTTAGTAATAGAAAGCTTTTTCTTCCTATTAAAGATTGCATACGTAATACCATTCGCCTTTATCTATTTCCTTTAACTGAAGCTTGAATAAATGTTTTCCAAAGTATGTAAACCTCATTTAAATGAATAGCATTTTTCTTTGAATTATTTATTAATTAAATTATTATTTATTTTTAATTTTTCCAAGAACCATTTGATAGCTTCTGTAAGGCACTTTTAAGTATAAAACACTAGTTTCCTACCCGAACAAAATATAAAATTGGTTCAGTAATTTCGGAGCCCTTAGGGTGCAAACAAAACAACAAACAATTGTTCAATGTATTTATTACATTAGAATATATTGTAGATCAAATAGTTGTATTTTGCTGTTTTTTGAAAGCTATAGAACTCACGAAGTGTTTCAATCCGATCCAAGAATCGAATCCGAGTGCACGTCAGTTGTGCTTATTACCACTGTTGAAGCGATTGTCCATAAAAGATATAGATACATATAAAAAAACGTACTGAATTTCATGCAATAAAATATAATTTCAATATATTAATGGATTCAACACATTCATTAAATGTTGATAGGTGCTGAAATATGTAATAAAACTGAAATGTGGAATGGAAAGCCTATTAACTGAGTAATTATATAAAAATAAATTCGTTAAAATAAATTAGTGTTATATTTCCATGTTTAATTTCTGTGTAACAGTTTGAAGTTTTTCATTCGGATAAGTTATTATCAAATCCTAGATTCAATAATGGTGTCCAGGCTGATTTTCCACCACGATGCCTGGTCTCTCCAGTTGCGCAGGACATATTATAGATCACAAGCATTTGCGCAGACACAGGTGCACTCACTATTCCTTCGCTCTCATAGCCCGATGGGACGGCAATCCGACACGACTGGAGAGATATCAGACGCAGGGGTTGCATGCTCTCCGATACACGGTTTATTAATCACCAACTTCCAGACTCCAGGTTTTTTTTTGTCCTCCTCCTATCTTCCATCGTAGACTCCGGTGTACTTTGTGAAAGTCTAAAAACCAACAAAGAAATTTCGCCCTGACGCGACCCAGGAATCGAACTAGGGACTCCGTGGCTGTATCCAAATCCTAGATGTTGTTGAGTGCGTGTGACACTGGGTTGACGACTATGGCGTACGCACCAAAATATAACTCCAAATCCTTTGACATTTCCCCAATGAAATACTCTCTAACCAATAACTCACATGCATTATCTTGGAAGTCAAAACGTCCAAAAAGGTCGGTACCCCATTTGGCTGGCATCTGCATACAAGTGTTGCTGGCAACTGGTGCCAAATAACGGTGTCTGCTTCTTCAAATGCAATTTAGATAACTTCTGTATTACTGCTGAAGAAATGTGAATGAAAATTGTTTTGTGAAAATGCATTTTAGTTTCTGATGATCTGTAAGTGAAAACTGAAATATATATGCAATATAATATCTTATTGAGTATTATTTACCATTAATCCATTATGTAGGAAATAAAGCGTAAGCTTTTGCATTTTTTTTTATTACCAAACAGTTAAATTCACCCGCGTGTCTTATGAACTACTTACTTAGCGTATGCTGATAGCAAATAGCCTACAAACTCCCTCAAAAAATGGGCTACCAAATACTGAAATAAGTTTTCAAATCTGACCTGTAGTTCATGAGATAAGCGCGTTCGAACAAATTAACCAATAAACAGACACTTCAGTTTAAAAAAATGCTCTTGTTTTAGTAAGGTACATACAACAAGGTATTGTTCAAAACGCACCCTTACACATAAAACATCACAGATTCACTTACACAGAAAAAAAAAAGCTTTAACTCACAAACGCTTGACCTGAAAACTACAAAAAACACGTGCAACCTACACACAAAGCCAGACGAAACGCTATCATAGACAAACTTGTGATGACCATAAATATGAAAAGAATAACCGCATATATGCAAAAGTGGAACTAACTCCCTCGAATGGACTCATAAAGGATCGCCTGATAAGGCGTGGGTCGCACTGTGAGCGAGTAGCGGGCCAGTAATTTATGAAATACTAGCTTCCGCTCGCGGCTTTGTCGGAGCGGTGTGTTCATTAAAAGTCATTGTGTTAATCCTGGGTGTCACCTATCTGCAAACCAAATTTTAACCAAATCGGTCGAGCCGTTTTTGAGTAAAACAATAACAAACATAAAACCATACATTCTCACAAACATTTATAATATAAATAAGATATACAATCCTACAATTTAAAATCTATAAATAACAATAAACATTTACAAATAAAAACTATGTAATACTTTAATTTAATTAATTTTAAGTCACGAACATATTCATGAAAATTGACGCTGATGCTCCGTGGAAATAAATAGTTTCGATGTAAACGTTCATACAAAAAGCCCAATTACAAAGATTTTGAAAGGTTATATAATATTAATGAAGGCGTTTCTAACAATAAATAATTATTTTTATCGGGCCAGTCGTCCCGTGTTTACCAATCATTAATTGCTAAACAGATTAAAAAATAAAAATAGCTAAATCCGTATTGAGAACCTCTTGTTTTTGAAAGTCGATAAAAATATTGTTTTTATGTTAAAATGTATACTAGCTTTTAGTTAATCATCAATGTTTTTTTTATGTTTTTTTAAGTTTTAGAGATACTGCTCAAAACTACTAAATACATAATATTTTTCCTAACTAAAAGATATACGATGATACGGACTGTTTATAAAATGATACCATAAAAATATAAAATCACATAAATGGAACTTAATGTCGGTTTATGAGCTCAAATCAAACGTTTTATGTCTGGCTTATGAGCGGAAACTGTTCCTGCTGACACAATCTATATTTTATGACTGATAATAAACAGCGGAGGATAATATCGAGTGCAAAGGCTATTATTTCATGAGGATGTAATCTGTTCAAAATAGAATGGATTGAAGAAGGATATTTTTCATTTCCGCACTATTTCAAAGTGTATTTGTATTTTTTACAGACAAGCTTTTTGTAGCTATTATAGGAATAAATCATTTCAATAATCAATATTATTAATTCTTATGGACATGTACATTGATTTGTATACATATAGAGTACCTATCTTGTATCTTATTTTTATTGGCTACCACTTGTTCTTTACCACAAGATCCTATGAGTTCATAAAACCAAATTCTAAAATCCGCAAAAAAAAGACAACTGCCTGCTGACGGCTTGACATCGTATCACTATAGTATCAAAATTGCAACGAGGAAGTGACGTAACATTCAATAAATTCAATATCCACAACAAAAACACACCACAAAAATCAACATTTATTCATAGCCCAAAAAAAACAAGTTGCATATTAAAACCCGCTATCATTCGGACCACGCCTTACCCCCCAACCGTACCCTACCGTATTCGATACAATGCAAATAACACTTCGCTGGCGGACAGTGATACGAAGCATTACCATACATAGCTGGCCATGTTACTCCATTTAATCTGACCATGAATGGCTCTCACAAAAATCTATGGAAACAGGTCAACAGTTTTTACAACTCACTTGAAATGTGGTTAATTTTTTTGCACGCATGTGTAATGGTTTTATTTTGGTAGGTTGGTTGGTAAAGATAATATGCAGGTGCCAAAAGCGTGGGTGTTGAATGCAATTTTGGTTGTCAAGGAAAATCATTACGAGCAGTTTCAAATATTTATAATAACTGGGAAAAGGTTAGCAATTTTCACTCAGATATATACTACCTATAATACATTCCTAGCTAGCCTATGCATTCCTCGATAAACGTGCTGTCTACACTGAAAGAATTTCCAAATCAGTCCAATAGTTCCTAAGGTTAGAGCGCTGAGACCAGCTTTTCAGTTTTAGGTATATTATTCGTATCTGATATTAATCGCTACCTTACTATTTTCCCACCAGACATACTAAAGTGTTATTACAAAAAAGTAAAACAGGCAGCTAACACATGTTTAAAAACAACCAATACTTTCCTTAAAACACGTGTCAAATGTCTAACTTTTTACTAACAACATCAACTGTGTTTGTACATTTGTACACATCCAATAATCTGTTTCCAGGTAACTTAAAGGTAACTTAAACTTAGTCTAAGTTGTGTGCCATTAATTAAACTTGTACTAGCTGACTTGTGACGTCACAAACTTAGTTATGATTACTTGACTGTTTGTGTGTTTGTAATAACCAAGTGACTGGTAAGTTGTAATTGATCGAATGTTTCATATTCCGTGGTAATTAGACTTGTTAAGAAGTCCGTGGTCTGATAACAGCGACATGTGGCAACTAATCAGAGGTTAAGCAACTGTTCATGCGGTCCGTACCTGAATGGGTAACCATAAAGTCTATTACATGGTGGGTCCCGGCTGTCATTTGAGAATCTTAAGGAAATCATTATGGGTAGTCAGAAACCAGAAAGTCTGGCAAGCAGTCTTGCTAACAGGTATCAAATTGTTCAGATAACTGAGACAATAGTAGGCATACAATTTATTGGTTTGTTGTTTTAGTAATTAAATATCTTTGTTTTAATGATAATTACCCTTATTTTAGCTTGATCAAGTCCAGGTTTATTGGGCTGCGGGTTGTTCGAAAGAGATACCGCGGCCCTGGTACACAAAAGGCCTATGAAGGAACACGACGGTTTTTAGTCAGTAAGAGTCTGACACTCCCTCACCGCTGCTAACCCACAGCGGGAGGGGTCATTTGATGATTTTTGACGTCGGAAAAAAAAGTCCAGGTTTATTAAAAACATTATCTAGATTTCACATCAAAGTTGATTTGCTTTCACACAGTTATTTAAAACACATTGTATTTTCAACCCAATTACATTGAAAATAGTGTTGAATAATAACAAAATTAAGGTAATTTCGTTGTAGAGTAATTACTTTGTAATACTGTTTATTGCCCGCGGCGTTGGCCATGTTTTGTTTCAGTAATTATATGTTTATTTAGAAGTAGTTGTTGGTGTGAATATACAGGTATTTAATAATCTTTTCGTGGGTGACCCGAATATAATTAAATATACAACATTATTTTGTTATGTTATGTTCATTAAACATAATATACAATATTATGATTTAGTGTTGATAGATTTATGTTTCTATATAACTAACAATGTGTTAAGTCTATAATATAATTACAAAGTTAGTATTTAAAGTATGTACATAATTATCTACAAGGAAATTAAGGTTGAAAAATATCCTAGAATTTTTAATTAAAATCCGTTTAATAGTTTTAAATAGGTAAAAGTAAAACAAACAAACTTTCAAGTAATAATGATTATGATATGGTAGTTCTACCTACACTTAAACATATAAAGCAAGGACACAACAAAATTAGACACTCAAAATATCAAAAAAATCAGGCCAAAAATATATCATATGAACTGTAGTTCTCTTGTTAACAGAATTATCACACGCCTACGAAGGTCATGTTATTTATAATTTTATAGGCAAATTAACCTTTCTGTAACGTAGTAGGCTGCATGTTAAGTTACATTTAAGCTTTTCAAGTTCATGCGACGTGTTTTGACGTAGAATTTTGGCCTGATTAGGACAGATATTTCAAAATCAAATTGGGCTGAAAATCAGCAGTGTTTGAATGACCAAAAAAAAAAACACTGAGACAGCTCCCAAAACGTTATAGATTCCGCTCACAAGTTTCATCTTATCTCGAAGGATTTAGTTCTCGTGTCGGGATATAAAGTAGCCTATTTTAAACCTAATTTAATACTTATGTAATAATTTCATTATCACTAGGTAATAAAGGCTATTTGAATTTGAATTTTAAACCACCCATCTTCCTGCCAAGTTTCATGTCAATTGGTTCAGCCGTTTGAGCGTGTAAGCGAAACAAATAATATACACTTTTGGATTCGGATTGAACAAAGATCAGCTATGAAAATTCCGCTGTCCAAACATAGTTTAAAAAGTACACAACGTCACAGATAAAAACAAGTCTGCTTAATGAGGTTTTACAGTTTATTAATTAGACTCTTGAAAACATAACTTTTATAATTGAAATTTTGAGATATAAATTGTTTAATCTTCAACTAGTAGGTACCTGGAATTCGTTAGGTCATCAATTCTGGTGAATACTAACTTAAAGTTACGATTATATTAATATAGTTCAGTTCAAATTTGTAAGCGTTTAAGTGCACTCTAACTTAGATTCAGTCTGAGGGTTAATATTTAAGCTGAATTGTTATATCTATATGAAAAGTTAAGCTTCATAATTTGCAATATAAGTAACTTTGTTAAGCGTAAGCTACTTTCAACGCCTTTATGAAGGGCAAAGTTAATATGCAGTATTTTATGTGCCTAATTACCTAAACCGATTATAAAAGAAAATCAGTTGTGATTAAAATGCCAAATGCGATTATTAATATACGTATTTAGAAGTTAAGAAAAAACAGAATCCATATTATTTTTAAAAGCAAATCTAAAACAGAAAACAAACTTTTATCATCCTACAAAAAACTTTCTTCAACAATAAATAAAATGTAGAAAATAAAGATAAATCCTTTTTTCCAGGTACAAACATTCATAGCGCGTCAAAAGACAATGTAGAACGTTATGTCAAAATGACAGCCCGCCATTAAATACAAGATGGCGGCCAGTTTTGGCGGGAGAGTGGCGTGGCGCGCGCTACTGTTCGCGGTACTTCTGGACAATGTAATTTGTCAGGTCGGCTGGACTGAAACTAATGAAGACTTGGGTGAGTTTTGTTGTATATTTATAACGTCTTGCTGGTAATTTGAAAGAAACTTGTTTGTTTTTTTTATTTGAAAGATAACAGTCCATTTTAGACATAATCGTGGCAGAATAGCGAGGTTTTTCCTCCTTCCTATATTTGAAAAAAGAAGCGTCAGTTTTTGACAAAACTGTAAAGGGCTGCTACTGAAAGTTTTATTTTGATGAATCCGTTATAATACCTATCATTTGTCCACTATTTCAACCAGGGCTCGAACCTTTTTGAAATTTATGGTTTCAACAGTTAAAGGAATCCTATGTGAACATTTCTTTATCATAAAAAAATTAAACAAAATACCTCTGTTTTCAAGCTACATTTGCCCATAAAGACTAACATATACCTATCTTCAATTTTATCTTTAATTCTTAGGCTCCTCATTTCTGTGGGAATCTGAAGTTAAATCCAGACCCAATGACCTGTTCGGCTGTTGCTTAGCAACACAAGCAATTAAAAAAAACTCACACACACAAACTCTTAATGAAGTTCAACCGCAGAATTTGTTTTTAGACATTCTAAAAGCCGAAACATAAAGGTCAAGCTTGAAAGGATAAAATTAAGCATTCCTTTGTGACCTTTCAACAGGTAATCCCAAATAGAACCATTATTGCCTTGCACGTTATTACCCGTCTGATAACGAAAGCCAATTTAATTATAACACAGGTTAATAAAAGATATGAAGACATTTTTGGATAAAGCTGGTTAATTAATACTGGTTTATTCATTGTGTGTAGTATGGAATATGGTATTTTGGAAGTGACAGCTTTTCCCGAAATAGCATTATTGAAAAACAGATTGGTCGATAATAAGGTTAAGCAACGCTTGGTGAGTTTGCTCGTGGATGGGTCACCAATTGAAGCCGACTTCGAAGAAGGGAGGTTTTCAGTTTGACCTGACATGTTTGGCTGAACCGATTTTGATGCAGTTTTCAGCAAAGTTTTGACATAGGAGAAAGTTTTACGTATATTATTGAAAAAAGTTTTTGTCATGATGTTTCGGAAAGCACTATTGGAATGTTCTTAATTCAGGAATGACTTAAAAACAATTCAATTTCCTTTCATCATCATCATCATCTCAGCCATAGGACGTTCACTGCTGAACATAGGCCTCCCCCTTAGATCTTCAGCGATACCTGTTGGAGGCGACCTGCATCCAGCGTCCAATTTCCTTTGTAAAATAATATATTAAATGTTATTCCAACTAATATTTCTTCTAACAGAGCTTTTAATAACCAAAGTTGTTACCGTTTCCATATTTTGAATACGCACAAAAATAGAATTGCCCACATTATTTTGTCAATTCATAAACCGTACGGTATAATCAATACACATTCATATATTTTCCTTTAAAAATCTATTTTCGCCGTTTCAGTAAACAAAATTGGTGCCCAAATCGTTACAAGGGAACCCTACGTAGCTATTATTAATTTAATACACCTACATAGACCGTCAACGGGGTCTGAAAAGTTCAATAAGTCAAGAAACTCGTAATTCTATTACTAAAAGGTACGCAAACACTGAAATAGATTTAGACAATTTACTTTGCTCTGATTTTCTGAAATGTCGAAATATTTTCAGATTAAGTTCTAGGTAGGATGATGTTTAAATCACTGTATATTTAATAAAGGATTAAACTGGTGAGCAAGTTCTCAGAATTCTATAATGAATTGTGCAATTTTTTGAAATTCTAGTTTCTTTTATTATTTGGTTTCAATTTTCAGCAGAGTCTGTGACCACGTGCTCGCTTCGGATTATTTTGTGTCGTGTGTAATGATGACAATAAAAAAGGTAGTCAAAATATCCTAAGAAATATCCTTACAGGGTAATACTATTACAAATGCGAAAGTAACTCCGTGTTTGCCTGTCTGTCGGGCTTTTACATCAAATCTGCTGGACCATAAATGTTTGTTACATAGATAGCCTAGACTCTGAAAAAAAATATACCTAGGCTACTCTTCATTCACTTGCGGAAAATGGTTCTTATACGAGTAAAACCGGGGAGAAAAGTTATTAGTAAATAGTATCATATTTTCTTCCACGATTGGGCTAAGCACAGAATTTATTAGCAATTCCAGTTTTGGATTAGGGTCTTATAAATATAATAAAAGGTCAAAGTTTGCCACCCTTTTAGGATATATATAGACGAGAGGTAATTTCGCATTATATTTGTCGCAGGGATATGATAAAAACGGGGATTTAATCAATTCCCTAAGGGATTTGATCAAATCACGGAGGATGTTAAAATAACAACACGATTTTATCTTTTCCCTAAACAAATCTAGTGAATTGAACAAATCCCTAAACTGGTTCAGTGAAATGACAAAAAACATGTCAGTTCTTATTTGTGTCGCGCTTGCAAACACTAGGCAAGCCGTAGGTGTCTGTCACGCACGACGCAAAACGAATAGACGTGCCTGTAAGAAAAATAATGTTTTATGTAATTCACGATGCCACAAATCAGCTACATGTTTTAATAAGTGATTATTACAAATAGGCACATCATACGCAACTAAAATATTTTTTAAAGAAAATTTGTTCACTTTTTCAAAAAAAAAATGTTCTGAGTAATGGTGATTTTTTATATCAATATTTCCTTGTGTTGCACACACCTGATTATCATAATTATGTAGGTATATCTTACCCAATAAACCTTTAAAATATCAAAACAAAATTATTTTTGTCATTTCACTGAACCAGTTTAGGGATTTGTTCAATTCACTAGATTTGTTTAGGGAAAAGATAAAATCGTGTTGTTATTTTAACATCCTCCGTGATTTGATCAAATCCCTTAGGGAATTGATCAAATCCCCGTTTTTATCATATCCCTGCGACATATTCATAAATAAACAGAACCCATATATACCTTTTATCACTATATTATTCACACAGCTTCGATTCTCATTACTAAATCAATAGTATTAAACATATTTCGAACAGAATCGCCCACAAATATTAATTTATTGACGGCTATACAATAATAATTAACAGTTACATTAGGGATGTACGTAAATTGTTAAGCTTTTATCAATCCATCTATATCTATATTTTGCTACTTATACACCAATATGTAGATATAATAAAGAGGAATCTTTTTTTGTCTGTTTGTAAGTAACCTAAAACCTCCGAAACTACTGAAGCTATTTGAAAAATCCTTTTACTGTTGGAAAGCTATACTCTTCCCGAGTAACATAAGCTATACTTTATCCCAGTACGGGCAGTAGTTCCCACGGGACGCTAGTGAAACCGCGGGAAAACAGCTAGTTTGTAAAATAGAAAGTTATAATATAAAAGGATTTAGGATCATTTTGACGCTAGTAAGCACTTTTCAACGCGTTTTTATTTTAATTAAATTAATTAATAAAGCTTATTGAGCCAGCAGGTTAATGGATATATTTTAAGTCAGGTTATGTTGCAGTGATTTTGAATCAGTTAATCCTATTAGGTAGGTATATGGATTTTTCTACTTTAATGTTATAAACTCGAAATGTATGGACGGATGTATTTATGGATGTTTTTTCCTCATTCACGCAAAAACTACTGGATGGAATTTAATTCAACTTATCTTTATCATAATTACATAAAAAAATACTTCTTATAAATTTGCGGGAAGAAGATCCTCTGGGACCCTTGGGACTCGTTTAGTGAAGCCACGGGCGTAAGCTAGTTTATAATAATGTAACATAATGCTATTTAGATATGTCATACCAAAGATAAACAACTGATAACGACCGATAATTTCTTTGCCGCTCGCAAGTTGTGAAAAACCGAGCTTATAAGTCTGAAATCGTTGTTATTTCTTTCAAATAAAATGCCTAACTAACTTAATGACTCTAGAAATCTAAGGAAAAAAACAGCAGCTTATAGACACCGATTTTATTGACTTCACAAATATTTTTCATTGCAAACTTACGGAATTTTCCAGTATTTTTCATCCATGTTCTTTCGAAATATCTTGGTACAAAGGTTTACAAAACAAATCATAGTATGACAACTGTTTGCTCTATAAAGTAGGATAGACACATGGAGTAAGGAAAGATATGCGGAGATGCTATAAGGCAGGTAGGTCAAGCGACTTCTTCTAGGTCAAATGTACGGTGGGTGTGATCAAAACGATAATTTACGAGAGAACTTACGAGGCGTTTGGATTGTTTGAGACATTGATTTTAGAAAGCGTAAAAGGGCGGAGACAGTAAGAGATGTGTCAGCAACCCGAGCAGAGCCAAGGCCTGCCGGGGCTGCGGGATTGTTCGAAAGAGTTACCGCGGCCCTGGTACATAAAAGGCCTACGACGGAACACGACGGTTTTTAGTCAGTAAGAGTCTGACACTCCCTCACCGCTGCTAACCCACAGCTGGAGGGGTCATTTGATGATTTTTGAAGTCGCTAAAAAAACAGGCGGAGACAGTAAAGTCCCTCGCACATCCGTATTTTGACGCGTTTTTCTTAGATTTTCTGTTATGACATCTCCATTCTCATTTTGTTCTCGTGTATAGAAACTTGAACACAAGATGAAGGTCCGTTTGTTTATTCACACATCATGGCGGATTGAACACATCAGTTTTATAAGCTGGGTCGACTGATCAATGATAGATAGCATTATGTTCCGACCCATTTTGTTTGTTCGTTTAAATTCCGAGAAGGACATGCGTGAAACGTGTGACAACTTTATATACGGAGAATTTTATTTTGTTGTTGTTGTGTGTTTTTTTTAAGGAATGGGAACAAAGGGTTTGGCTTAAGGTTGCAGTAAAGGTATGTTATGGTGAAATCAGACGTCAGTTATCAGAATCGACCACGGTGACCGCGCCGAATTCTAGGCATATCTCGCATACTTTTTCTCGGTGAAGAAAACGTTTATATTTTCTCTAAATCTGTCTTGATGGCATCCAAGACCAACTACGACCACGGTGGCTGTTCACATATAAAGAGATCTGCCAGCTTACACAATTTTCAGTCACTCGAATCTGAATTCTTCCGTCATTTCTGTGTTCCTTCCCAAAACATTTCGACCTATTTATTGGCCGCGTGCAAGTGTGCGAGTATTTATCCGAGTTCTTATTATTTTATAAATAAAGAACTCTAAAATTCGTTTCTTTAGCCGTTTGCGATCACCATTACTCATACTGGTGAAAATCTTTTCAAAGAATGCCAGTTTCCAGGTAGTGAAATAAGACAGAATTTTCTTACTACGAGATTTTTGTTTGTTCGCCTACCCAAATTCGGGAACCTTGTATTGAAATGTTTATTCATTTATTTTTAGCAGTTTACTTGACGACGCGTGGGAATGTTGTGAGCAAATAACTGTAAGATATTTACTCAGTTGATCAGGCTTGTTTTTAAAGCAGTTTGATCACGGTTCTGCTAGATACTACTTCTTTAGGTAGCCGGATATTAGGTAAATAATAGAAATATTTTTTTAGCTACAACGGTATTATTACCAAAAAGTTAAACAACCGTTCGGCAAGTGGTATTAAGAGGATATTTGTATAAGATTTTTATAAAGCACGTATCATCTGATTAACTTTTTTTTTGTGATAACAAAATTATATTTTTTGTTGCCTGGGGGATCACCATCTTGTCATTTATAAACTAAACAAAAGAACACAACACATAATTAACTTACGTTTACTTTATAAACGAGCCAAAATAGCGCAAAATTTTACTAAAATTACTAAGATCCTGTCCTGAAATAATACAAAATCAATTTGGATCAGCTTATAACGCCTAGGAAGGTCAAAAGGTGGCGCTTAATGAAACCGCAGACCTCTAAAGTTGGGCAATCATCTGGTGTTGAATAATTTCATGTCTTAGACCTTGAGTTGAAGGTAGGCTTTCAATTGTGTTTTCAGTCTATACATTTTCTTTTATGATTTTCTAGTAAATGTCATTTATACTTTTTAATAATGCTAGTGGCAGAGTAATTGGCGTTTGATAGCTTTTTTTGCGATTTGTTTGTTAATCTTGGAGGCTTTTATGTTTTCATTTTGATGCTGGATAAACAATTGAAGGATGAGTACTTTACTATACAAGTATCAGGGGATTAGAAACGAAAGAAACATTTTAAAAGATTGATTTGTATAACAAACAACAAGTGTGTTTTAAAAATAAGTTGGAAAATAATTATTTCTTTACCGAAGCTATATTTACCTACAACCAACTGCGCGGTGTTCATTCACTATAAAGTACTTTTAAAATTGCTATAATCTCTAAGATTTTATGAAAATGGTCCGCGGACAACTACAAAAACTGTTCTGGAGCGAGTATACCACATGATAGTTTTACAAACCAACAGCAAAAATAACTCTAGTTGTAACAAGGATATAAAGATTTGAAATAACATTTTATTTGTACTGTATCGTGCTCAGTATGTTTCATCGTACTAAGGTCAGGGGATGTGCAGTGCTAATCACTTCTCGACCCCTTTCATCCCCTAGGTGAATGGCTTGAATTTTAAAATGAATTATGTCATATATTTTTTCAACTTTTGGAATTTCTTTATTTATCATTTTTAATTCTGTCATTGAACATCCTTGGCAGTTGTTATGGGTAGTCAGAAACCAGTAAGTCTGACACCAGACTTACCAATGGGTTTTGTGTTGTCCGGGTAACAGGGTTGAGGAGGTCAGATAGGCAGTCTCTTTGTAAAATACTACCAGTGTTTCTCTGCTGTAGTAGCCGAACCCAACATAGGAAGATGATGACCGGTATCCAATGCTAGATCGAAGCTACCGATGGTTAGAGCTCCAGAGACAGAAATCTCTTCACAGTTTAGTGTACAGATAGCTTAAAGCCTGAGTAAGGACATAGGCTAAGTACTGTTTATCCTTCCAAAACAGAAACATTTAAAAAATTGTCACAAAACAATTCGATATTTCCCTCTTCCAAAGGAACGTTTTCCAAAATAGGAGTAGTCATTAAGCCGATGGGTCGATGGAATGAATAAAAACATGAGAAACAAAAAAAACGTTAATCCATCCGTTTGAGTCTGTAATAAATATCTCTGAGAGCACACTGCAAACTTTTAGTCGCCCGACGGTTTGTTCGGGCTCGTAAATCAGTATGAAGATGAATGGTAGTAGGTACGCACATTACATATGTAGATCAGGTGTTTAGCCGGTATCAGAGCGACTTAAAAATTTGATAGGAATCGAGATCATCATCATCTCCCGAGCCTTTCCCAACTATGTTGGGGTCGGCTTCCAGTCTAACCAGATGCAGATGAGTATTTTAAAAGGAGCGACTGCCTATCCTACTGACCCAGTTTATGATAGGCTCATTGCAACGATCAGGTATTTAGCCGGTATCAAACCGACTGATCTGAACAGCCGGTATCTGAAAATTTTGCTTGAAATCAAGATTTCCTTTTTAAAAAATTACCAACCATCGGTCAACTGTCGGTCGACTGTTTAGTCTGCGGTTTGTTTGGTACTCTAAAGCTTAAAAAACGTCACTTGCATATTAATTAGTATAAAGCTATTCTTTCATTTAAATTTTATGTCGTTTGTGAGTCAGTAAACAAAATGGTTAATTCCCTTTTTTACTTTGATATTGAACATACTGCGTGTTTAGTTAGTGAGCAATTTAAATTACATTATAGAAGATTAGTTTAATTTTCTCATTAAAATCTTTTGAAAGCACAGAATAAAACAAATAAAGTTATATAAAAATACAAAACTAAGGCTTTTCCGGTGGTTTAATGTGCGTTGCGAGGGCACAACTTTGCGCACCTGGAAAAAATAAAGCCTGTTATAGCCTTCCTCTATAAATTATCTCACACAGATTTTTATTTCTTTTAAAATTATGTTTCTGATTTCATATTTCCGTAACATAATTTTAGGTATTTTTTTAATAAAAAAGAGCTACTGTTTTGTACTTAATAAAAAGTTCAAAAGATTGTCTATAATTGTGGAAAAAGCATCGCAAATTGCGTTATGGTTGTTTATTTGCGATGTAAGTAAATATCAAAGGGTAAATAAAATGGTATTTCAATAAAAAAAAGTTTCCATTAAAATGATTTCCGGGCTGATGCGGTTTTTAAGGTAAATGTTAAGGGGTGGTTTCAGTGCCCAAACTTGAGTTAAGAGTGTATTTTTATTATGCATAGGTAGTGAGAATTATGGACAAAAGTCAAAGTCAAAGCGCTTTAATCTGTGGTAACTACATATGTTATAGGTTACAAACTACTTAGGTAGACTGCATATCAGAGGTAACTGAATAAGTACGATTTTCCTATAAAACCGTTACCACTGACCTGAAGTTGACTGTACTTCATACATCGGATCACTATGAATTAGGAATCACTATGTCCGGTTGTTTGAAGTTGACCTAAGTTTAACAACTAGTCTTCAACCAGCATTCCTGTCATTAACGCGTTCAACCAAACAAACCAACTTGTCACCTTTATAACATTAGTATTTTTAACTAACAATAAAGGAAAAATATATTCAAGAATAGTCACGCCAAAATACAGTATTATTAATAACGTCATTACACCTACGGCCAGAAAATATGGCTCTTATTATCTCAGCTGAAAATAGATCAGCCTACGGTCATTTGAGCCTAAATATACAGGCATTGATGAAGATACTATTAAAGCTGCCTATTTATGTTAGACCTAAGAAAGGTATATTTTTATTGTTATGACTAGATTTCAGTAATTTCAATAACATAACAAGAAAATCTAGTACTAATAATTATGCTAACTATAGAGCTGAAAAAACCAATTGTTATATTGAAACTAATCTCAAAAATTCCTGGACCTATAGTCCTATTTGGAAAACAAATTTTAGTGTAAGTATACACATTTGTGGAAGAAAGCTTTTTCGTGTACTTTTTACCCAGGTGCAAAGGACCCAGTTTTTATCAAACGCCCCCGAATCCACGGGCAGAATCTAGTTAAACATAGGTTTCAGTAAAAAAGTAATTTTGGATTCGACAGTCCTCAAATTGGTATGGTCAACCAAACAAATTTAGGGATTGTCGAACGCTTTGAAAATACCTTCCCATTTCTATATTCAACTCAGCAGTGGCTAGGCGGTTCGCCGATATCTTAAAACAAAAGACCAGCAAGCAAATTGATTTACAGCAAAACCTATACATATAATATTGCACAAGGACTGCCGAAGCATGAATTTACAGTTCTGTAACCCACACATGCATAACACGTTCGTATCCGATGCACACATATGCAAGTTAGTTGAACAATGCATGGGGAATCAATGGAGAAATTCTCCCATTCGATCTAGCAAATGGGCCGAAGTTTCCAGCTTAATAATATCTAGCATCTTCCTGTAATGGTTTCAGGAAATTGGAAATTTTCTAAGACGATTTTTTTCGTGAAATTAAATTGGATTTTTTTCTAAGTTTGAGTGGCCGTGCCTAGATTGAAAATCGGTATTATCTAGATCGAAAGGAAATTTTAAATGTCAGCTTTTTTGAAAATCACTGTTTAATTTTGTAAGAATAATGTATTTTCCGTTGTTTTTTCTTACAATGGGTATATTACATTATTGTACCCGACCGATACATTAAAAGTACACATCAAAATCAGACACATCCACACAACCATTTTGTAACTAGAAACACCAACATCCAACTCGGTTCATCCATTCAAGAGCCACGTTTACCACACATATACAGAGACACAAAGTGGTAACAAATATTTAACATCTCATTTTTTGTGTTGAGGGTTAGAAAATCAGAAAAATTAAAATAAAAGAAAAACGGCAACAAAGAGAAATAACTAAAAACAAAAGAAATACCTACCTAGGTACCATTACACGTTATTACATTTGCAATCCCACTTACAAATCAGTATCAAACAAAGAAAACTAGGTACATTTCTAGAAATAAAAATAAATCCTGACGATCAGACGGATTCATTGCTCAGGTAGTCCAATTTTACTGCCTTCAAGTGTATTGTAGACTGTATGTAGTAGTTTTTTTCTACCATTAGAGTATCCCCACACCATGGACTAAACAGTCGACCGACAATTGATTCAATGGTAGAAATATTTTTTTGTGACAAAATCGTGAATTCAATCAAAGTTTTTAGTCGGTCTGATACCGGTTATACATGCTTTCTAATATTCATCTTCATACTGACTGGAGCCCAAACAAACTATCGGCTGACTAAAAGTGTGTAGTGTACCGACAGTTTGTTTGGGCTCATAAATCAGTATGAAGAGATGGTAGTACGCACATTACTAAGATCAGGTATTTAGGCGGTATCTGATCGACTGAAAACTTTGATTGGAATCAAGATTTTATATAAAAAAAATGATAACATGGGGTCAATTGTCGGCCGACTGTTTAGTCTACAGTTTACAAGCACTCTTGGAACTGCGGGGTTGAAGTTCCCATTGTAGGAAAATGTTCATTTTGTAGCATAGAAGTGGACCTGTATGTCTAAGAATAGAATAGAAAACAAATGGTAGGTCTTATATTTGACGCATTGCAGTTTTTTTGGCAGCGGCAAATAGGTTGGTAGTTTTCAGTCTATTTTTTTATTTGTTTCTATGTATAGTCTGGCTGTTGTCTGCGACTCGAATGATTTTCTTTCCACATTCGCATAAAAAAAATAAGTTATGTTTTTCTGATGTAAAATTAATATAAAATTTTATCAAATCCGTTCTGTATTAGGTAAGTTTTTTGCATACACAGCCAATTACAAGATTATCTGAAATCGTATAACTAAACGACATTAACCAAAACCATTAATTACGATTACCTCTACCAAAATTAAATTAGATATCCAAAATAATCCTCATATCTGTATTTCGTATCGTAAGTACCAATTTAACTGGTTCGTCGGCCATTTTGACCGGCCGTGTGTATCAAGCGTTAACTCGTAAAGCATTTTACAATATGGCGCTCTCCAATTATACCGAAATATTGTTCCCACTAGGTTAATTTCATAAAATATGGTGGATTATTTTAACTTCACCGGCTTAATAATTAGTGCGGACTGTGATTTTAAATAATTGTGTGGACTGCTTTTATTAATTGTTGTTTTTTTTTTTGTGGAGGATTTACCTTGTGGTTGTAATTTCGGTTTCTGGAAGGTTCTTATTTTTTAAACTTGGCTCATTGTTCAAGTATACTAAGATTATAAAGTTTAAGTTTCTTTATCTGCTTAATAAACACGGAACTCGGGAATTACTCGTCCGATTTCAAAGTATCTTCTATTCCCACAGATACCTCAACTTTACTGGTTAGTTCAGATTTTTAACTCTATCTGACCAAAGGGGGATCAAAAAAGTCAGATTTCACAGTATAAATATTATGTGAAACTTTGTCACCAAGCAAAGAACAGGACAAAATGGAAACCAACTTTTGTAGCCATTGAACACGCAATAGGCTCTTGTCAAAACCATTCCATTTCGAAGAAAGGTAACAAGAATACCCAAATACATAGGGTTAGACACATTTCCGAAAAACGCGCTGACCATCTCCTATCTCAAGAAAACTGCAAAATACTTCTAAACTACGGTTTATCTTAGGGTCCAAATGGGTCTACATAAACAGGTTGAGACCCTTTCGGCACAGAAAATGTGCACCTAAAACTACAGATCATAAACACACCTTTGTAACACCATGTATATGAGAAGTTGTAACACCATGTATAAACAGACCCTTCGAGGTTATAATGTTAGTCTGATGAGAGGGTTGGACTGGTAATCAAGGGATGTGGTTAAATCTTTAGGATTTATGTAGAACTCACTGCTCTCAAGATTTCACCGGGGTCTTTTAGAGAGCTACTTCCTTCGTCCGGTTAAATAGTAGCTTACCTATAGCCTACCTTAATGAATAGGAAGTAATCCCTACTAATATTATAAATGCGAAAATAACTCTGTCTGTTACGCTTTCACGTCTAAACTACTGATCTGATTTTAATAAAATTTGGTACAAAGATAGAGTTGACCTTAAGAAAGAACATAGGATAGTTTTTATCCCGGATTTTTGAAGAATTCTCTTGGAAACTCGATATAACCGAACACTACGCGAGCGAAGCCGCGGGCGGAAGCTAGTCCAAATTTTTTTTAAATTAGAGCAGTAGTTCCTGAGATAAGCTTTAACCAGACTTTAGTTTTAATACATTGTAATTTTAGTAAAAATGTAGAAGCTACTTTGTTCGCTTCTTGGCTAAGCTTTTACGGTGATGAAATTAATTAAGCATGTATGTACGTACATACATTATGTATATGTAGAAAGAAACCTAGGGAAGGACAATGAATAATGATTGTTTGAGCAAAAGAAATACACAGTTCCTTCAGTAAACATTCCAATTCATTTGTAAGAAAGCCTAATGAACAAATAAAACGTATTCATAGCATACACAAATATTCCACAAGTATATTCTTCTAACAGCCTTTGATAATCAAAAACACCGCGAACTCAACAAGATAACTCAGGAAAAAAACTTCGTAAAAACCAATAAAGTACTACAAACATAGTTAAGTATCCCATAATGACATAACGTCGGCCTATAGACACGTCCCCAAACTTTTCTCCCACAGATAATATCCACAACGTGCAGACATATATTTAATCTGTATCGGAATTCTTTGAAAGCCGTTGTTAGTATTCATTGCGTACAACGGAACATACTGCGAATTTCGAACACCCTAGGGATTGGTAGACGGGCGATGTATCGCCGACTTATGGGAGACGAAAAGTTGCTAGCTGTATTTGGAGTTCAAAGTTGGTTTATAAATAAAGATCTTGAGCAAGATTTGTTTAGTTTTAAACACCCATATGACCCTCATATTGATAATGATGATGTTTGATGCATGTCAAATAGGATGACAAAAATGTTTACAGCACTAATAGTTACAGTAGTGTAACAAAACTCTAATTATTTAGTCCTATAATTCTCGTAGGACTAGATAGTAGTCAAGTTGTCAGCCTTCCTGCTTCCCAAGAGCCCAGAACACGATCAGCACAAAAGTACCTATGCTTCCTGATGCACGTCTGCACCAATCATCACCCATCTACAAACCGACAACAAAAGTCATAATTTAAGTTTGACGATCGAACAATGCGGCTGTAACTTAACCGCAATCACCACATTACAATATTTGACATATCCTCATTATAAATAATGAAATTCGAATCAGTATACGTCATTAATTTAATATTAAATATCGAATAATATTTCCAGAATTCAATACGCCATTTTATTCAGAAATATTACCTACTAAAGTTTTAAATGTGCTGTATTTTATTCAGAAACTGTCGCTAGTTTAATTAAATATTCAGTGTAGCTGAAGTTGGGTTATATTGCAGTATCGAAACTGCTCCACAAACAAAGTTGCCTCATATATCGTAATTTTAATAACTAGTCGCTGTACCTGCCATTAATTGTGGGAACTTTTGAAAATGAGACAAACGTCTAAAATATACAACATAATGTTGTGCTTTTAGCAAATTTATAGATTCTCTATAATTTCTTGTTCATTCGTGGTATAATGGACCTGTATTTTAGTGAATAGTTTAGGAATATTAATGATGTTGATCAAATACGACTGAAATATCGAGAAATGGTTTCTAGTTTGCTCATTGTCATAATTTGGCACAATAGTAATTGTTCCTATGAAAGATTGTAAGGAATAATGACAGTATATGCGGCAATTTCTCAACAAAGAATTATGAAGTAGGTGAGATAAAAAAATGTGAAACAATTTAGTGTCCCGTCTGCAAAGCCCAAAGGCCGGACGAATAATACGGTACACAAACTCCCTTCGATTTAATCCATTGGTATTCAATGTCTGTTGTATGTGGCTTCGAAAACTAAAGAATTTGTCAGACCAACCACTCAGATGTCCACTGGTACTATGTAGTACCAGTGACGAAGGTCCCTTTTTCTGATTACACTTTTTCAGACAGCCATTTTTAGGGTTCCGTACACTAAGGGTAAAACGGGGCCCTGTTGTTTTCGCTCCTCTGTCCGTCCGTCCGTCTGTCACCGGGCTGTATCTCATGAACCGTGATAGTTAGAGAGTTGAAATGTTCACAGATCATGTATTTTTGTTGCCGCTATAACAACAAATACTGAAAACTAGAATAAAATAAATATTTTGGGGGGCTCCCATACAACAAGCTTGATTTTTTTGTCCGTTTAATAAATAATGGTACGGAACCCTTCGCGCGCGAGTCCGCATCGCACTTGGCCGGTTTTTTTGTAATCTCTAGGTGTTTTATCTTTTAGGCATGGTCGTTTATAATACCTACTTTCGGACAGCCAGTATTTAGGAGACAATAAATAGAAATATGGGATATATTTTTTTGTGTTATATTTCTTTTAGTGTGGTCGTATTTTATCGCTTTTCTTTGTTGATTGTGAAAAGATTGTAATGTTCTTTTCGTGGTTTTGGCAAACATGCTGTTGCCTAATGGTGAATGGAAACGGTTGCCAATAGAAATCTGTAATCGTTTAGGCATTGCAGATGTGTCGTAGAAGGAAAACTGAAATAGCAAGATTGGAATAGTGAACCTTACCTTACTGGTTTTATATAGATATCGGATACAATTTACTACATAGGGCTCTACTAAAAACAATCTGGAGACATTCACACGTCTTTCCACAAAAGTATAAATACAGTAACTTACCACACAAAATCACTCCGCCATTTTTAATTCAAGAAAAAATCCTCACCCTGGTCGTAAAAAACCGCGTAAAAGCCGCAGTAAGTACTTTTATTTCTTTCTGCAAACAATCTCAGCGCCCCATGTCCAGCAAAACCCTTACAGTCGAATTAAATCCAACACTTGAATCCCTTAATGAGCTGCCAAGTGCCGCTAGTATCTTTTACCAACGTTTGGAAAGGCGGTATTATGTAAATGAAGCTTTGTCCGTCCGTCCGTCCGGACACACGGATATTATCTTCGCGCCTGCATGGCATCGAGTTTGCATAAATTTTGGTGCTTCTCAAATTTTGAGCTGTTTAACAACTGGACTCGTCATTGTTGTTCCTTTCTCTTTGCTAAAGTTACGTTTTGAATGCTGACTGCCGACTGCAACTGCGGACCGCACATGAATTGACTACATGCAGCTGCCGTTTTGATCCAAAAAGAGTTTCATGTCAATACATACAAAATCAGTAGTGCAGCTGCGGCATGTGCGGTTGGCAGTTGCAGTCGGCAATTGGCTTTCAAAACGTGCCTTAAACTCCTGGTATCTATTTGCCTGTAGACTTTTTGTTTGGGTATTTTTTTTTTCGTTTTTGATGAGATCCAAAATGCATGCGCTTCTCTCGTAAACTCGGAGATTTTTCACGTAGACATTTGTGGTCACGGCACCTCCGGTTGGTTCAATGCTCTAAGCTGTTAAAGGATCTGTTGTTTTGGTTGATAGCGGTCGCTGATGAAGCATGTTTTCAAGTCTTGTTTATGAAGACGTTGGGTACGAAACTCATAGTTTGGGTGTCGAGACATAAATAGGGATTCTGTGAGATAGGATTTAGTAAGTACAGGTATACAAGACGTTATGGGTCATTTTCTGCCTGAGTCTGGCGTATCAGTATTTACTTGATGATTATGGTGGACAGAATGTCATGTGATGACATTTGGTAGCTACTGAGATCAATATATTTTTTTAAAATTCTTCCTGTATTTCAAAGCAATACAAATTGCAACCAGGGTTAAAAGCTACTTTTACCTATCCATGGTAATACCACCTTGATCCATAGTCATAGCTTTTACTGAACTATCGGCACTCGCTATATAAGATAGAGATAAAATGAAATACATTCAACACAAATTACAACAGAGGTAGCTAACATTGAACAATTTACTTAATCTATCTCCGAATCACCAGACACCACAACAAAAAATGACCAAAACCCAAATTTACCTAAACAGTAGAGATTTCAGCAAAAGCAAACACAAAACCTAGTTTTATTGTACACAAAGGGGTTTTTACGTTAAAAACCAATTTCGTTTTTTCGCAATCGACTCGATACCTACAGGAAACTTCATATTTACATACGACCACGGGAATCGTTTCAGTTCAAAGGTTTTTTTTGCTCTTTTTAATACACGGATAACGTGGAATGATCATAATGTTAGGGGCTGGTTTTGGCCGAAACCGATACCGGGGTTGATACCAAAGTTGGTTTGGTTTCGGCCAATACTATAAGTGTAGTCAATTGCTACGGTTTTCATTATTTGTGGGATTTTGTCGACTTTATTATGTTTAGTAGGCTGTAGATTATTTTTTTGAAAAATACATAGTATACCTATCATTTATTTTATGGTTAACAAACTCCACTTTTACATCACTGCTGGGCTTAACCATTAGCTTTAAATATTCTAAATACCTATATCTCGTACCATTTAAAGAAAGTAACACAAATGAAATTGCTCTTTATTTTAAACAGAAACAGCAAGAAACTAGGTAAACATTTAGTTACATTTACTATTAGTCAGTTCCAAGTTAAGGGCAGACAAAAGTATTGTGTAAACTTGGTTTACCCTGTCTCGGAGAAAAATCTGCTTCAATGGGAGCAATCCCCACATTTTGTAGTTCCATTTTATTTCTTTACTTTGTTATCCGCTTTGAAAGTATATACGTTCAATTGGGTTTGATTTAGACTGTAGCTAATACTATCAAAGTTCTAACAAACGTAGTTATTTATTTACTTACCTTTGTGCTTCAATATGTATTTTTGCTCGCGTTCCAATTAGCCTATTGTTCTTTTATATTGACGTATATAACGATATTCATCGACTTGGTTATCTTTTAGCAGCTGTTTTTTTTCGTTTTAAATAAAAATACTAAAACTCAATGGAGTCAAATAAAATCGATTCGAAATCGATTACAAACAAACGTTATGTTTTCGCGAAAAAACTATCTTTACCGTCTATAATAACACTATTTAATACTTACCTACTGATAATGCCTTCTTATAGTATAGAAAAATTAAAAAGTCGAGTTACCGATTAACGATTATCGATTGCCAATCGGTATCGAATATCAAAAATCCTCAATAGCCGAAACCAATAATATTCAAAGTCCATCACTAGCAATTTTGATCCCTAAGAATCGCAGGAAATGACTCCGGATAAAATTTCCTGTGGAGCCCATTTTCAATCCAATTCTATACTTAGTTACTTCAAAAGGTTTGTTGCTTTGATAGTCTATCTTCAGAGTTAAGTTTTAAAATGATACTTAATATTATAAATGCTTAACTTTGTTGGATATTTGGTTTAATTAAGACTGTAGCTAACTATCAAAGTATTTAACGAATTTATTTATATTTACTTACCTTTGTGATTCAATATCTATATGTTTTTGCTCGCGTTCCAATTAGTTCAGTTTAGTAGTTTCGGAGCCTTTAGGGTAGGAAAACAAACAAAAAAATGTTTCCTCTTTACTGTATTCCTTTCGATAGCATATACCTAGTCTAGTTTTTTTCTGTGTGAGAAGTAGTTTCCTTTAGGAAGCGGGTGAAACCGCTGGCAGAAGCGAGTGCTTTATAAATTGTTAACCATATCGGTTCTTGGAAAAGTGAATTTTAATTATATCCTGTAATATCGTAGGATCTGTTTGAACCGATTTCGTTAAGCCGATATTATTAATGTTTTTGAAGACATCTTGAATTCTACGGAAATGTACTTGACTCCTTTCTTTTTGTCAATGAATTTTCGTTTGATGAATCAGAAATGTTCATCCTTTGGAATAGCCCAAACTTTACCACTTTGTGGTTTTCCTCATAAGAAGAAATAAGTTTTCAGTAATACGTAGGTATTTCTGTTAGTTTAAGTTATAAGGTACTGCAATATTTATATACCTCAAAAGGCTGCATCGGTACTTTCTAAATATAGAAGAAGTTCACTTGTCAAAGGGAGTTTTTGGACATAATTTTGTAGTGACTTCAGATATAATATTTCGACTACACTGCCGGTCCGAAGTTGGCTCTTAGTAACTTCAGGATAGTCAAAATGCACAGACAGAACATTACTGCGTATGTATGTGCTAGGCATCAGACTTACTAGAGAATGCAAAGTTATTTGATGATACTTTACATTATCATTTTGTACGTACTTCTCTTCCTGTGCATCTATAAATGCATATACCTGCTCCGTTCCGTAGTGGGTAAAAAATAAAGCTTGATAACAAACCATACAGTTACATCCTAAGAATAGATTTATCTTGCAACCTAATCGATAAATAAAGAGCACTTTATGGACAGCAGTTGGCACAATAAACTACACCTATTTCAATTTTGGTACAAAACGAGATCCATAGGAATTTCAGGACTATTCGTAAATTATGCTCAGACTAGTGAACTGAAAAGGATCATATATCGCGAAAGCTTTATTCGTTTTGTTTAGCAAATAATGTGTATGTATTTTTTTATTTTTGAACTAGAGTTGAGATTGGTAAATAAAATAATGAAAGTTTGATTATTCCTACTTTTATCATCGTATGGAGATTTCTTTAGTCGTTTTCAAGTTCATTGGTTATAGAGGTACATAGAACATACACCATTAAGTACGTATTTTTTTACTAAATTTGTTGTTACTATTAAAAATAAACAGAACATTTTTTTAAAGTAAACCAAACCTTTATTTACAAAAAAATAAAACTTTACAACTTGTGATTTTTTTTTCATAATATATTTACTAAAGTTCACGAGTCACAAAATCAAGAACAAAAATTTTAAATCAAAAGTCAAGTTCAAAAGATAAAAAAGTTAAAAATATGAAAACATGGAGATCTTCAACCCTTCCATAAAAAGGTATATAATGAACCCGTAGAATTAATTTGACCGCGCATTATGAGGGTTAAATAATTTTATGCTTTAATGGGTTTCATACGACTTTCCTTGTTTTCAGATGTTTATTAATTTGTGTACCTTTGTTAATTGGACTTGGGGAGATTTTATTTGCAAGATATGGTAGTAAAGTATAAGGGTTAATTGTTTTTGATAACGTATCATAGAGGGATGGTTGAATTGATTGTAATGGGTTATCTCTGCAACTACTAGACCGATTTGTTAAGTGCCCTCGAATAAGTACATACATAAAACTTTTCGTGTTTAAAATACAGTTAAAAAGATAATTCTGTAAATAGAAAAAAAGATGATAAATTTTCATAAAAGAAAAACATTGCACATTTATAATTTAAAGACGTTTTCTAAGTGACCTTCCCAAAAGTCATAACTCATCTAACTTGATAATCGCCTCAATAAAACGCAATAGAACAAATCAAAAAGTCAATATAGTTTTATCCGAAAAAAGACTCAAAAAAAAGGATTCAATAAAAAACTTTCTTAGTACCAACGATGCGTAAAACACTTTTTTTCACTAAAAGAGCGATTACAGACTCATTCAAGCTAGAGACTGGAAATTACCGGCCCGAAGCAATTAAAACCAGATTTGGCTGGATACTTTTCCAGCTTTTTTCGTTAAAAAAGTTGTTTTCTTGTTTTTTCAGCTTGACTTACTTTTAAGAGTATTATCATGTCAGACTGGGTTTGGTTTCATATTTTGAACACTTAACTTTAGAGCTTTATGGATAAAATTTAATTAGCTAGCTTATAATTGAGAATATAATGGAAGTTTATTTAATAGCATACTTATGACTTTTAATTATTTTACTACCATATTATATGTGAGTAGGTTAGTAGAGAAAGTTTGAAACCTAACTCATAAATTTATATTTTTTAGTTTTCACTACTTTTTATTTGTTTGCATTTTCTTTTCAAAATTCCGCAACCCCCAGCCAACCTGAGGTTTTTAATGATGCAATAAGTTTAGTTTTCCATCAAGCATAAAAAATACATAAATTACAAAATAACAAAACAACAAACATCCGAATTGAGAATCTCCCCCTTTTTGGGAAGTCGGTTAAATAGCTTTCCTTTAATTGCCCTAATTACGCATACCACGTTAATGTGTTATCAACTGCAAGCAGAAACGGCCGACATATGATAAATGATAATTATTCATTAACTGCGCCTCCAACAGTATGAGGACATATTCTTAGCGAGTACGCACACATGCAAAAGTTTGAATATGAATTTGCACACACGGGTATAGGTATGTGTTGTGTAGAGAAGTTTTCTTCACGAGTCGCTTCGTGAATGATACTCGGTTTATGACGTTTGTTTTAAAACGGCAAAACTTTTTGACGACAACTGTACTAAACTGTAAACTAACAGTTTACATTATCATATTGCAAACACATTAACTATCATTTGCCTAGCCTATTCATAAATATGTTGGCTTTGGCTTCCAACCTAAACGGGTGCAGTTGAGTACCTACTAGTGTTTTACATCGAGTGACTCTCTGTCTGACCCCTTGGTAAGACAAAAAGATGAAATATGTTCAAAAGACAGCCGGGAACAAGCAACTCATCGTGATGTAATGTCACCCATCCACGAACCGACCGCAACAAGCATTGCTTTACCTTATGATCGTTCGATCAGGCTTTTACTTAGCCACAAGCATTCTATGTTAATACCCCTCTTATAATAATACCCCCCACAAAATAAAACCCCACAATAACTACACGGCAAATAAAATTAGTCTGCGCAAAACTCGAAGCGGGTACGAAATTCGTTCTCGCATCCCAATACGTAACACTAATAAAATAAATAAGGCAATTTGTTCATAGGATCGTTACTTAGGTGTCTGTTCTCACTGAATACTGATGCGTTGGCTGTATGAGGTGGTATCATGGAGAAAGGAAAGACGGCGAAGATACCATAGGTAAGGTAGGTCAGGAGATTTCTTCTAGGTCAATTTCGTACGGTGGGTATGACCGAAACGATCATTTACGAGGGAAATAAGGAGGCATTCGGGTTCTTTGAGACATGTGACATTGATTTTTGGTATTGCAAAAATGGTCGGGTCCAAGGAAGGCGTGTAAGGGCGGAGCTAGGAACGTTCCTCGTCCCCCGCTCACCTGCATTTTGGCGCGCTACTTTCTTAGGAGATTTTCCGTTATGGCACCTCCGCTAGTCATTTTGTTCTCCATGGTTGGTATACTGATATACATTTACACTATGGCCGATATAAGTGAATATCGGTTAAGGCGGATTTTTCGTCAGACGTTCTAACCAGGATTTTCTGTCCGACATTTTGTAGGACGTGTGCGTTCCACTATTGAAATCAGCATATTCTATTTTTCTGTTACAAAAAGTTGGTCACCGACTATAGAACGTGGGCCGGGTTTTTAACTTAACTGCTTTTAATTAAAATGTTATAAAATTCATGAATGAGGAACACGGTTTTTGCTCACATTATTGAGTTTTAATTAGTCTGTGTTCTACTTTATAAGCGCGTGTGTTCCAAGCATCTATAATTATCTAGAATAAAGTAGGTGAAAATTCCGATGGATGGAGGTTAGTTTTTAATTTTGGTCATTAACACATGAAAGATTAATTCAAATTAATAAAAGAACCCTCAAAAGAGTTCATTGACAGTTAGAACTGAATACCTACTTAGATTAAAATTTTGCTGTATAATATAAAGAAACCTTTAAAGAAAAATGGAATAAAAAACTTCCTAATATTCCCTGAACAGTCAGTGCAAATATCAAGCAAGTTTTCAGTGTAACATTATTTTGAAAATGTCCAAGAGATAAAGAAGTTCGTGACATTTAATATATCAGATGGTTATTCTCGCGAGAATTGCAAGTTTACCCACTTTTGCTTTAAGAATTGCACAATACTAAACAGTCTTAAAAAAAAAACTTCTGCGACACAGATAGATATTATAGCTATAAGAAATATTTTGCTGCCAACTCAGACAGCGGTTTTCGAGAATCTAAGTGTACCTTTATTTTTTCTGAAGTCATGTAAGGTCTGTAGCGCGTTTTTCGCCTTAAGCACATAGTTTAGAGCCTGAGAAAAGACATCGGCTACTATTTATCCCGTTGCGGGAAGTTGTTCTCTTCAGATAGTGGATATTAAAAGCACGCTAGTTCACAATAATCAAATCCGATATCTGACATCTTATGATCTTCTATACCGATTACCGGTAATTATTTAACCAGTTGGATAATTACTAATTGGTTTTCATTTTTCGAATCCATTGTTACGGGTCCTTTGAAAGAGTTACCTCGGTCCTGGAATACAAAGGGTCCAAAAGGAACATACGAGTACAAAAGGGGTCTGATCCCTTCCTTCCTCTCTGTTCCCGTCTCGCTGAGGTTGATTTTATGATTTTCCAAAACTCAAGACAAAAACGTCTGCAAGACCTTTATTGAACTTCCCTATACTTTTGATTCACTACTTTCAAATAAATAATCATCAGCTTTTTTATCGCCTCACTGCTGGGCACAGGCCTCCTCTCACAGAGAAGGATTGAGCGATAATCACCACGCTTGCTCATCGCGGATTGGTGATTTCAAAGTTCCAAGTTTTCTCGAAATGTTTTCCTTCGCCTTTATTTAGGTAGTCATTTATGTTCAAGAAATGCTTAGAAAGTATGCACAAACTTAGAATTGTTGCATGCTTAACCTGGAATCGACCACATACTCATACTTGAAAGGTTGATTCTTTTTAAGCCACCACGATTTTCAACTACAATTGAAGTTATATCACCCATTTAAATAAGGTCCTAAACTCTAAACAGCCACTGATAGCCGTCCTTCAAACAAATGGGCCGTGTTATTACAGTTTAACAAGTGTAAATCAGCGCTGGCAAGTAAACAATACCTGCCATAGATAAGGATGTCACATTATTTATGACCCCGAGTTCAGCGCTTGCCTTTTTCCGCTGCCCTTGCAAAGGTGTAAGGTAGAAGTGAACAGCGTTTTTGTATAGTTAAAGGTTGTTAAATGAATGATAAATAGAAGCGGAGTTTTTTTTTTATATTTACTGCGTAGTTGCTTCAGCCAGCAGTTTTGCTCGCTTTACGTGGGGAAGATAAATAAAAGACTACGACCATCTGCGACTATCTAAACCTGAATTTTTCAAATCGATCCAGTAGGTTCCAAGCAAACAAACAAACTTATTGTCAGCATTATTATATTAGTGGATATTTACAATAATTTACACACTTATATTAAATACAGATAAGAGGAAACATCAAGAATGTATAAATGTAGAAGAAGCAAAATTATGGCTACCAAGTTTTCAAAATAATAAACATGGGACTTGTTATACTCGTAGCATGTCTCTCCATGGATGTTTATGTAATTGGACATAAGTGAAAGATTCGAGAATGAAATTCACATAGTTCTCAATAATAAGAAATACTATACAAACGAAGTAGTGTGTTTTCCCATAACAACCAATTTACTGTACCAAACATTCTGTTGTCAGCGCAGTTTTTTCTCGTAATCATCATCTGCCAACTATGTTGACATTACTGAGGTCGGCTTCCAGTCTATCGGGATGCAGCTGAATACCAGTGTTTTACAAAGAGCGGCTGCCTATCTGACCTCCTCAACCTGGCATCCCAATATCTTTCGGTAAGACTGGTATCAGACTTACTAGCTTCTGACTACCCGTAACGACTGCAAAGGATGTTCAATGTCAATTTTTCCCCTAATCTGATTTCATAACCTCGCGGTCTTATACCTTGTACCAGCTACTCCCAAATAAATAATTGCTAGCGGCACACAGCGTGCCAGTTGTTTTATCTTCTGTTATGATAGGTTACATTTTGCCAGCCTCGCTTTACATGCAAGGAAACTTGCTCATAAACATGCTGATTACATTTTTTTGGGCGTTTTTGACCCGTTTTATCTGTTTTGGGTGACCCTTTCGCTGTGTAGTTTTTGAAAAGACCCATGCCGTTATGCTAATAGAAGTATTGTTGATTGCTGCTGCGGTGAACCTATTGACAAAGTGAACGTCATCAGAATCTGTAGGTATCTACTGGTGAAAACTTTAAGAAAATTCACGCAATTTATTTTGACTGCTCTGGATTTGGGACAACCATTATTACCACTGTTTGTTTTATCACACAGTACACTTGGAATTTCAAGGCGCAACCCACTTCGTTCGTTGAAGGTGTTTGCACGATTTCAGACCGGACCAGAGAGTCCAAGTTTCCTCAACGATATTTCCAAATTACTGAGGTATTCCTTGGATATCAATTTGGCTTGAAGTCAAAGAAAGATTTTTAATTAGTATAATAGCAAATTCAGAAAAACAGTATTTTTTTACGAAGATACGTAAAAAATAACGTGTATAATTTTTATGGTGAGTTTGCCAACTACATAACTACAAAATATTCCGGAAAAAATCAGTAGTTCTATTTTTTCATATTCCCCTGCATACACACACCCCAATGCGTGTCTAAAGGGTGTTTGTTCACGTGCTATTAACTTCCTGGTTTGTCTATCTTTTATGGTTATACAGGGTGAGATAATTTGTAGCTAATATGTTTTTTATTGCCTCTGTTGTAGATAAACATTTTGACCAGTCTTTTTCTTATCAATTTTAGATAAATATTACTTAGTCGCCGTTATATAGATTACAATATATTGCCCGTTTTTGTTGCTGTTATGTGTTAGGAAAGTTTAAAGTTGTAAAGGAGAATAGATAATTTGTATGGGATGTGGTTTTCGCTACATCAGTAACCTACATATGCAATGGTACTGTAGAGGTTTTTTACCAACAATTTTATTTAATATTGGTCGGATATTTTAAATATTATTCTTTCGAATAATATAATTCAATACTGTGGGAGAGATCACCAAATTAACCTTTGCTCTTTAAATAATAAGCACAAATATCATGAGTTAAAATAACAACAGACTACAAATTATTACCGGTAAAATGGCAAAAAAGGTAACTTAAATAAACATTACGAACGTTCGATTAATTGACTCGAAACAAATATCCTTAAAACAGTAAGCTGGGCAAATATTTGCTCTGTACGGAAATCGAACTCCCGACCTTTACTAACGTAAACGAAAATATAATTTTCATAAATGTTTACACGGTTCGATACAAATAACTTTCTTTTTGTAAACAACCTGTATATGAAAAAAAAGAAATTGGTTGAAAGCAGACTTATCTAAGCCCAATAGCGTATTAGGTTTCAATATTAATGGTTTCCACTAAAAATAGTTTTAATCATGTTTTGTCTACAGACTGTTTGTTTTGCGAAAAATATTAAAAAGAAAATACAAAAGAAATTATTGTTTTTCTTTCATGAAACTTATAATTTTTCCACTGCAGAGAATTTATATTCTCATATAAAGAAATAATGAGCGTTGACCACAACTCATTCTCAAGTTCTTCGATAACTTAAGTGACAGTTTTTCTTAAAGCAACTGTTATCTATGTATTTCCTTATTAAAATTCATAGGAAACGTTTTGAAAAAAAAACGGACGATTTAAGAGTTTTTTTTTTTATATTTTTGGCGTACTTGTGCCGTTATGTAAAATAAGAATTGAAACTATAAGAAGTTTATAATATTTAGTGTAGTAAATGTAGGTCAAATAGATACCGTAGTTAAATTACTTATAACAACGATTTTATACTCGTTGAAAGTATAAAAAAAAAAGAGGATCATCAATTAATATAAGCTGCCCCGTTACATTCAAAGCGTACACTTACGCATCATTTATCACGATGTGGTACAGCCGATTACATACTTATAATATGATATAATTTGTTACATGAAGGTTACCTAACATAATTATATAAAAATAACGGAAAAGTGCGAGTTTAATAATTTTCAAAACAGCAAAAAAAGCAGTTATGCGAATAGTGACAACTATTCGTATCACTGAAAAGCTGTAAATAAAAACTTTTTCACAAAAAAATAAAACCGACTTCCAAAAACACTAAAAAGCAAAAAAAAAATATTTTAGGTGCATCGGCCGCGAAGTCGGTGTCAAAGTTAACACAGGGACATCTATTAGACACCGATTTCTAGGCCGATGCACCTAAAATTAGTTTACTACTTTTTTAGACTACTATCGTAATCAATTTAAGTACGTAATTCGACAGATTGAGGTAGGTTGATGTGCTGTCGACCATACAAACATGAAACATGGAAATGTCAACTAAAGTTTCAATTACAAACGACGTTGATACACGAAACAATTTGTAAAGGTTTAATTACTGGTAACAGTAACAGTAGTGTTACACATTTGCGTGATTGACCTACTTTGTCTATCGAATGGATGAGATTTGCATTTGTATTGTAGTCCGTTTTTAACATTGTATTGAAATTTTGTTACGGAACATGACGTAATCATTAAGGATATTCTATTAAATACATATTAATTAATGAATCTCAAAGAGGATCACTTTGTCTATAAATTTGATTTATGTGAATTTGAGTTTGTTTGCTATCCTGAAATTGCTGAACGATTTGGAGTAATCAGGGAGATATTTTTGTATTCGAATTTAATGTAGGTGCGATTTTACTTTTTAGGGTTCCGTAACCAAAGGGTAAAACGGGACCCTATTGTTTTCGCTCCTCTGTCCGTCCGTCCGTCCGTCCGTCCGTTTTTCACCAGGCTGTATCTCATTAACCGTGATAGTTAGAGAGTTGAAATTTTGTTAGAGAGATTTTCGGTTGCGGGAGACTAAAATTTTGTCATAATTATTGTATGTTTTTCAAAAATAAGGTGAGCAATGTCAAATGCATTAGTAATAGCAAGCATAACTTTACAACAAAAATGTTTAACAACATTTCTGAACAAGGTTTGTTTCGTCCTAACGGGACAGTGAGCTTTTGGAACTAAATGCAAAAAACGAATTTTCATGAATTCAGAGAACTCGTAAATTTTATTTATTCCGAGATTCTTATGTTGACTCATAGTTATTTTCTCTTCATAAAAGACAATACTTACCTATTATAGCATTTTCAAAAATATCAAACGTTAAAAAAGTTACTTTTATTTTCAAAGTAGACTAGAAAATTACAATAACTTTAGCTGTTGACTAAATCAACATAAATGTAAAATTCTACATAACCAATAATTCCTTCACAAACTTCACCAAAGAGAACAAACGCAAACCAAAGACGACTACCAAAACCATAAAGTCACCAACGAAACTTTTTACCACCGGAAATGAAGAAACAATGGCATTGGCTATTGATTTTCCAATTCAAACATGGAACGGCTCGATTGGACCGGACGTCGGTTAACGGTCGAAGTCCAATGTATTAAGTGAAAGCTCGAGGCTATTCGAAGAGTATTTACATTTTATTGATAATGTACCATCCTCCTTGGGCTTGGCGACATTTTTTTTTCTAAAGTTCGATCTATTTGGAAGTCCTGGCTTTGGCTTTTGAAGTCTTTTTTTAGGTTTGCTTTGATGAAATTTTATTTTGTTGGGGTTAAATTAATTTTTCGGTTAGTGACATTGTGGCTGCTTATTTTTTATTTGAAATCATCAAATGGACCTTCCCGCTGTGGGTGCAGCGTGAGGGAGTGTCAGACTCACGATCTCACTTGCGAGGTTCAAATAGGACACTCTGATGAAATCTGTATGTTTGAACTCAACGAACGACGAGAACGCATCGTGTCATCGCACAATCGCTGTCAATTAGGACGACGCCTTAGATGAAAAACGCATCGCGCCATCGTACGATCGCTCCCAATTAGGACGACGCCTAAAACCCACCATGTTCCTTCTTAAACACTTTGTATACCAGAGCCGTGGTTACTCTTTCGAACAATCCCACAGCCCCAGCAGGACATGGTGGTAACTGGGTTGGTATCGGATAGGCAGAAGAACCTTGTGAATGAATGGCTATTTGGCTGCAACCAGTATGAAATACATACCTAGACATATGATAAGATTTTAAGTCTCTTACTAAATGATCATTAAGTTTTGGTAGATTGGTAAACCAGTGGTTGTTTCTTGTAGGACGTCCACCAACAAGGTGGACAGACGACCTTATAAAGGTCGCCGGAAGACGCTGGATGCAGGTCGCCTCCAACAGGTATCTGTGGAGATCTAAGGGGGAGGCCTATGTTCAGCAGTGGAGTCGTCCTATGGCTGAGATGATGATGATGATGTGGTTGTTTCTTTGTTTACTGTTGGACATATTCCAACTACTCAACTACTGTTTACCTTTCTATTGGTCCTTCTGATAATCCAACACAAACTTGCTTTTGTGATCATCACTTAAGTAATTTGGTCCTATATTTGTTTAAAAAAATACAATTTACAGAAGTTTTATATGTTAAAAATTATAACAAATGTAGCGTCTGTCACATATCAAACACCAATATTTATTCCGCATAACAGTCTGAAAAAAAACGGGTTTTTAAAAAAACATGAGCTATTAAAATCCGGCTCGTTACGTCGTGTATATGAAGCGTCAGAACGGACAGACGTGCTGACGTGGCATTAGTTTTAACAAGGCTTCTGACATCAGACTGACATTAGGTTATTGTACTGAATTTTGTAGACTGTACTGGTTTTTTGGGGGTTCCGTACCTGAAAAAAAGTCGTGGTGGCCTAGTGGGTAAAGAACCAACCTCCCGAGTATGTGGGTGTGGGTTCGATTCCAGGTCAGGCAAGTACCAATGCAACTTTTCTAAGTTTGTATGTACTTTCTAAGTATATCTTAGACACCAATGGCTGATAAAAAGGATAAGAAAGAATGAGATAGAGGGTCATGTTACATAAAATAAAATATTGACCATCATATTTCACTTATTTACATAAACAAATATAGTCATCATTATCAACATCCTTACTTAAAAAGGCGACCACTAGTAAACTTTTCCTCTAACTAATACTAAGCACAAACACACGAGTTAAAGGAATTAATTTAAATAAGAAAACAGTAAACAGACTTACTGCCTTTTTGAACTGGAAACGAGCAAAACCCAACATTCCTTAGTAGACAGCTTTCTTACATTTGTGCATTTGTTAGAAGAAAATTAAATGACATTTCCTTAGTAAATGTTGCCATTTTAAGTGAGCGGGTGACTTAGGAAGAGTTTTCTTCAGAAGCTGTTTTAATTCTTAAATAACATTTTCTCATTATAAGAATTTGGGTAAAACAAGAAATTCTTGCAAATGTTAAAATGGGACTATCAAAACACAATTATGGGTGTACAACATTGATGGTCTTTTTTTATATTATAACAAAACTAGGTTTCATCCGTGGTTTCTCACTCCGGTGTTTCCGTGTGAACTACTGCGCAAACCCAGATAAAATGAAATCTACAGCCTCAAGACTATCTCACTGTATTTTTTATGTACTTCCTTATATACTCCACTTAGGAACTTCATTATGTACTCTCTTATGTACTCTCTTATGTACTCTCTTATGTACTCTCTCATGTACTCCCCTATGTACTCTCCTATGTACTCTCTTATATACTCTCTTACGTCCTCTCTTATGTACTCTCTTATGTAGGTACTCTCTTATGTAGGTACTCTCTTATGTACTCTCTTATGTACTCACAATCACCAACTTCCAGATTCCGGGCTGCTTTGTGTAAGTTTGCTAAAACCCACAAAGCGATTTCGGCCCGTGTCACGGGAATCGAACCCGGAACCTCGTGCTCAGCACCCGCGCTTGCGACGCCGGCTAGACCAACGAGGCAGTTCAGTCTTCATCTTTATAATATTAACTGTAGATGAAGATTAAATAATATGCATATAATTTTTTTTTTCAGTCTTTTAGGCATCGACTTTATATGCATTTTATAAACTTGCGTGCAGTACTGTAGCACAAACCATATGGTTCTTTTAAGCAGCTGTTAGTTCAAAATAGGCCAATAGGTCATGACAGCTACAATCAAGTCTAAACCTAGACCAATAACAAAACGCGAGTCACATTGATTTTACATTGCATTATAAATAATATCCATCTTCAACCGCCGATGCAATTTTAAGACATTGTACCGTCAACTTAAAGTCCAAATTCTTTTGGCAGGCAATTATCTAGGTTTACTCAAAGAGGAAAATTTGTGTTTTTGTTAGCAATGGGTAAACTTAAAAACTAATGAACCGATTTAAAAAATTCTTTCACTGTTGGAAAGCTACACTCTTCTCGAATAACATAGGCTATATTTTACTCCGGTACGGGTAAAGTTGTTACAGGACGCGAGTGAAACCTCGGGAAAACAGCTAGTGATAAATAATATTCATCTTTGCAACCGATGCAGTTTTAAGACCTTATAACGTCGACTTAAAGTTGAAATTCCTTTGACAAGCGATTATTTCAAATAATGAGGAAATAGGGTAGGCAATTTTCCGGTTAACCTCCACAAATATGTTTATGTATCCAATTGCTATGTATTAGCGGATTTCGTGTCTTATTTTCGTACTATATTTTCGCTTTATTTTGATAGTTCTGATTGGCTGTTCGTTGTACCGTGTTCGGAAAGATATTGGTTTTCTGCATTGATTTTGCAGTTAATAGGATCGGGATTAGGCTTTTGGTAATATTTATTGGTTTTATAAATAGCTTATTTATTTTGTAAATGATAAAAAACTGATTTTGCTTGTTCAGACAATAACTGTCACAGAAAAAGGTTGGCTCACTTAAGGTTGTAATAATGATTTGTATTTTGTGGCATTCAGTGTGGTTTTTATCCATTTTAAAACATTAAAAAAAAAATTGTGCTAAGAATTTTACCCAACTTTTTTTACCATCTCACACGCTTTTTGGCCCTAGGCAATCAATTAGGTAAAATAAACAGGTAAATAATTTCAACGGCCTTAAAGCAAGGAAAAACGCCATATAACTGAAATACTACGCACCATCTACGTAGAGTTATTATTTCGTATGTAAATATTATTAAGAACATTGCTTGAGGGTCATAAACCTTATAATAAAAGGGTTAAAAAAACAAAAGAAAACTTGGAACGAACTCTTTTAGCATAGAATTGTATATCGACAAGGAATGCAAGCTTTCTTGTTGATAATAATATAAAAAGATCTGCTAATAAGATAAAAATGGAAGATAAAAATAAGATAATAGATGATAATCTTCTTTATGGAAAAGGGGTAAATAATTTTCTTTGCAAAGATTTTTACAAATCCACTAAGTACGAAGTAAGTTTTAATGCACAATCGTAGGATTCATTTAATGATTAGATACTAATATTATGTTGTATAATGCCATAGTTTTACCATAGTTGGGGATGAACATGGATGCATATACTGGAAGGGAACGACTAAAGAAACGATAGATGGTGTGTGTGAAAGTCGTCATGGCTACAAAGAATGTTACTTGTGAGATGACGGAAGACAGTAGAGTATGGAAGAAGAAAACATGCTGCGCCGACACCAGATAAAGTTGTGATAGCAAAAGGATGATGATAAATAGATCATATTATACCAATACTAATAATACATATTGTAATATACATATACTCCTCCATACTATTTTCGTTCCATCTAACTCAGCTTTAACTCCAAAATATAACCAGCTTAATTGTTATCAAAGCATACTTGGCGACAAAAACAGCCACTTAATAATATCAAATATCACCCCCTGGGGTGTTTACCCCGGAAGGATAAACTGCACCCCAAAAATGTGGGGGAGTTAGGGGAATAGGGGTACTGACACCCCCCGCGATGGGATTAACGGACGACTGTTATTAAATAATAAACCGGTCTGATTTAAGGGTGTTCCCGGGAGTTGCACTGAATAATTCTACCCGGTTATACCCGTGTCTTGAATTGATGAATTACGGGAAAAAATGAAGTGTGAATCGAGATTTTTTTGCGAAGGTTATTGCAGCGGAACTCGTTGTTTTTGTTTTCGTGAATAAATTGATGTTATAGCAGTAGAATTAGGATGACTTAAACTGTTCTTTGCGTGACAGCACATACAAACTTAAAAAAAGTTGCAAAAAAAAAACTTAAAGTAGGTACTTGCCTGAATTTGAATCGAACCCATACTCATGCTTCAGAGGTTGGTTCTTTAAACATAAGGCCACTACGACTTCCCCTATGTAATTACGTAAGTGTAATTATAGCCCATTGTCACTATAGTTATTTCATAAAAAAATCGATGTTCAATAATAAAAGCGTTCAGAATTTGTGAACATGTTCCAACAAAAGGGTTCACGCGCCACTTGTTATTACGGCGAACAAAACGACACTTAATTACATTTTAATTAAAAGTATTTTAACGAATAACATCAATATTTTATTACTGTCTACGAAGTATATAGACACTGTGGTTTAAAAGTTGGTGTGTTCAGGGAATTGGTCATAAAAACGTCAACTAACTGAAAAAAGAGATGCCTAACCTATTATGATACTTTGACTTTGTGCTCGTGATCACTATTTAAAAGCTTAAAGCCATTTTCAACCGACTTTCCATGGCGGACGACGACTTTCCACGGATAAGGAGGAGGTTATCAATTCGTCAGAATCTTTTTGACAGTTTTATATAACGATTTCAGGTATATCTTGTAAAGTAATTTGGAAGCAGGACTTGCATTGCCTGGTAATGGAACCCATGACCTGCTCAGTAGACTTCTTGTTCATTTGGCCAAAAGGCAAATTTTATTCAATTACATACTTACTTATACGCTCAATCCTTCTCCGTGTGAGAGGAGGCCTGTGACCAGCAGTGGGACAATAAAAAGGCTGTAACTTACTTGTATGTATAATCAATTAATCTTCATCAAATAAATAAACCCAATACGAGGTAAACTTTAAAAGCCTACATTGTTATAAAACAATATTGGCGGAATGTTAATTATTTAATTAATTTATGCTCATTAATGCCATTTACATTTTTGGATGGCCTCAAGTAATTTTTAAGAGGAATCACGTTATTATTTTACCTTTATTTATTAAAGGAGTATGGTATTTACTCAATTATTTAACCAAAAAGGATTAATTAAAGAACACGCAGGTTTTAAACACTCAAAAATAAGTACATACGTTCAGCAGTGTGACTGATGATACAGGACTGTCTATGGCATAGCAGGTAAAGCGTCATGCTTTTTTAATTTACTTGATCTGGAATTTGAAAGATGAACCACCAAATTATGTGCTTTTTATCTGGAAAATTCAGAAGAGAAAAATGATGTGAAGATAATTGAACGGTCAGAAAATATCTATGACAGTCACAGTCAAAAGTATTGAGAAACCAAAAAAATTGACAATCAGTCTTTACAAGGGGTGTTTGAGGTTGCTCCGATAACAGGGTTGAGGAGGTCAGATAGGCAGTTGCTCCATGTACAATACTGATTACTCAGGTTCCTCCGTGAAAGCTGAATCCAACATAGTAAGCAAAAAATTAGGCAGATACTTATCTTAAGAAAACATTTAACACATCACTGTTCTTGTCTATCAAGACAGTTGTTTGCCTTCCGACGGCTGTGGCACCTAAATACCGTTGTTGCATCAGACACGACATTATGTATTCATAGATATGTTTGTTCGTGTATTTAGTGTTGGGCTTGGCACTGCTTTAACTTGGTATACCTACAGATACACTGACAAGAGGTTTCCTGATACATAATGTATGATCAATTTATGGGGATGGGTATTAGGTACATAGTTGTTTCCTATAAGTTTGGTTGCTGGTTGAGAAATGTTTTTAATGTTAAAAAAATTATCGCCGTGGTTCAGTCTAACCGTTATATAAAATTTTATCTTAATTGGCTCCGCAGTTTTGTATTACATATAAAAGTGTATTTTGGCAGTGTATAATAAGAAACATAATTTGTAGGTATATCGAGTGTATCGTTCATAATCACATTAAATGAAATGCTTTAATATACTGGTTAATATATGTCGATTAACATAAAGATAAAAGAAAAATACGTAAAAATAAAAAAAAATACTTTTTCAAACAAAGTAAATGGAATAAAAATGTGCAAAATTTAGAACACCATATAAAAGTCAGTCATAACAAACAACTGAAATTCTCCCTTGAAAATTGACAGCTGTCAACTGGTCAAAACATTTGATACTCCTAACTTTATCTCTGCTTTACACATGATGTTGTAAATTATAAAAACGAAAAATGACTCCTGTGGTTAAACCACTGAATGAATTAGGTTATTTTTTTACAGTTCGCCATAGAATATCATAAAGTATATGCGATATGATTTAATGTGATTGTGAACGACACATCCGATCCGATACGGCAGAGTAAAATATTTACCTACATCTGTATCTTTTTTACCCAAAATAATATTGAAAAGTTTGACAGTGTCACTCAGCAAAAATGCTTCCCAAGGGTTATTTACTTGGTCACTTACCCCAAAAATGTGGAGGCCATTTACTCCAAAAAATACTGGCACTACCAAAAATATTGAAAACACCACCACCATAAACTCTAGTAGTAAGAAAACTAGCATACGACCTAACAGAATCATTAAGTGTCCTAACATCATAAGTAAAAACCGTACTATCCGGACCGTAACTAGATAGTGTCCGTTCCATTTCCGATTCGCGAACGGCTCATGTTTATTCACAGTCGTCCGAAACGGTTGCGAAACGGTTCGGCCGCGAAATTATGACCCAAAAAACGGAACGTACTGTATGCATGGTGATTTTAACGGTCCTACATCTGTCAGACTGCTGTTTGAATTAAATCAGATAGTTTTGTGTATAAGTAAATTTAATCTAGCGTTGGGTTGTGGTTTTTTTGGGTTAAGTTTTCAATTTGGTGTGAAAGACTAGGTGTTGGGTTGAAAAGAGTTTGCGGTGAATTGTGTTTGTAACAGTGACTTTGTGATAGTCAAAATGCATATCAGAGCACTTCAACTCTTTTCAAATACTATACATTGCCGTTTTGAAGCTAGCTATTTTATGCTTCACACTTGCGCTATAGCATATTGCAATAGCAGTCTTGAAATCATAAGCAAAAAAAGCCTCAACAGGTTATGGGACCTTCATATATTTATTAACTAAGTTCTAATCTACTCACAAAACAAAACAGCATCAACGTCGAGCAAACTATACACATCTTTGAGCCTGAACAGAAGGCACCCATTTGCCTTCTCCATAAAATGTAATGATTTTGTAACGACTCGAGCACTCGATAAAACGCCACTGGAGATGTGGCCTAATATATTTTTTAAGGGAAAAAATATCTGTGCACAGATTGGAGCGAAGTACGACGAGCGAAGTATTTGGTGGTAACGACCTTGAAGCTTGGTTAACGATCGTGTGAAGTGACGTGACTGTGTTTCTTTTTGGAGAACTGATGTGTGTCTAGTGGATGTGGTCTTTTGGGATTTTGGTTTTACTGGTTTTTAAACATTTGTTATTTGTACACCATATTTATAAACAATAGGGACTTAAAGCGTCGTACATAGTATCGAGTTAAGAGGACGAATTGGAATTTTTGGCGCCAAGGATGTCAATTTTTCTCAGTAAATACAAAACGGATCAAAATACAACTTGGTTACCTGAAAGTTCATGATATAAACCTTATTTTGTTAGTTGTAGAAACATGATTAGGTAACTTTTATAACAGAGAAAAATATATCAAACATACCTCTTTTTAAAAAGAGATTCACATATTATGGGCAAACGGGACCGATTTAAGCCTCTTAACTTTTTTAGTAGTTGAGTATATACATACTCTTTAAAATTGTAGTAGGAATTTTTATTAAATTATCATTTCTAAATATTAAAATTACAAAACCATTTTGTCTTACGACTTTTAGTTATAAGCTAGCGCGCGTATTGTTATCCTCGCCCCGCTCAGACGCTCCGACCCCTTTTGGCGCCTTAGATGCGCGTGCCGGTTATGGAATTATTGTTGACCACTTCCTCGCCTTAAAGCTCCATAATGTTTAATTTAGTGAGAGAGGCGATTAAGGTTTGGTTCTTATTTTGATATTTTTGACAGATTTTGAGCTCTATAAACTAGTTAGTTCTGTATTCATTACATGGTCACTAGCTAGATAATTCGCCAGTTGCAAGAAATCCTTATTCCATTCCGGGTTAGCGGAATTATATTAGAATATTGTATATTGAATTTCTTATTTCCTAAACCACAACCCATTTAGTATATGAAAATGGCAAAGATTAGCAGGACTTAAATACTTATCTACTAAACAAAAATGGATATACTTAAAAACTGGATATATTTCTATATCCAGTTAGCCTACCTTTGTCTGTGCTTCAAAAACAAGTGATATTCTGTTGTTTCCCACAATACATTGGTGCATCAAATTCAAAAAGAAAACGTAAGTATTCTTTACTCGTTGCTAACACGACATGTAAGAACAACAGTAAAAATAAAAGAACACCAGTATTACTGGGCGTAGACACGCTAGCAGTAGAAACTAATGTTTCTGACGTAATGCTAGGTTTTTATATGTTTTGAGTTGATGTAATTAGATGAAGTATCAGTTTAATTTCTTGTAAGTGCTATAAGATGAGGTATACAATCTATATTAATTGCAAGGACACATAAATAAAAGTTATCCTGTCTCCCCTAAAAGTGGGAGTTATTCTCTTTGGCGTAGTCTCATAACTTCTTTGTTTTATATTAAATCTGGTTAAAATGTCATCATTGTTGTTGTATGTATGTAATTCCTTTACGGGCTGTGACTATCAGAGAAACATCAAATTCACCATTTTTGTTTTGACCCTTGCTTGACACTTTTCTTTGGAAATCATCAAATGATTCGTCAGTCGCGCTGTGAGTGTGAGTGCAGCGTGAGGTAATGTCTGACTCTTACTGACTAAAACCCACTATGTTCCTCCTTGAGCTCTTTATGTACCAGGGCCGCGGTAACTCTTTCGAACAACCTCCGCAGTCGTTTTGACACCTAAAAACAAGATTCCCAGGCCATACACAACACAAAAAACACGCAATGAAACCTTAATACCCACAATAATAACATGTTCCACCATTTACCGTCTGAAATTATCCTTTCAGCGCTCTTTCAGTATCTTAAATAAGTTGAGCGACATATTCTTATATCGCTTTACAAATGGCTGTCGTTTCTTTGCCTTAAGAGTGGCATTATTTCGACGGGATTGCCCAGACCAGATGTTTCTAATACTTGTCATCTTAGAACAAAATGGGAGGGGAAATTGAGGTAGAATTTAGGTGGGGATTTAAATGGGAATGTGTTTTTTTGGGTCTTGAAGTGAGGTGGTAATATTGGTCAGTTTAAAAAAGATCATATATGTACTTTAACACCGTTCAAATAGCTATGCCGCTGGGAAGTGGGCTCCTGACTTCGTGATGGTCAAATTACTCTAAAAGAATATACTACAGCCTTCGTCAAATGTACTTGCCGCAGCGATTTTATGTATCGCGCATTCGAACTTACACTTTTTTTTGGAGTGTCAAAGTTAGTTTACTGATATTTTTATCAATTAAAGTTTGTCATTAAAGCAGGGGTTGTCTCGATCTGTTAAGAGATAAATATATGTCCACAAATGTTTTAGGTTTATTAACATCACTTTGAACTCCGAAAAGAAAAAGTTTAATAGTTGTAGTTGTCAAATAAATACTTATCTCTGTGACATTCGTTGTTGTGAGACCCAAAAGTCTTCTGACCCTAAAAGTCAAATCTCTAGAGATGAACTAGTTAATGTGGATATGACATTAACTAACTGGTATAACTTTAGTTTACTGGTACGCACTATGTAATATACTATAAATAAATGTTTCCAAGGACTAGCTTCCTTTCGTGGTTATTCCTTCATCTCTAGAAAACTACTGCGCTAAAATTGATAAAAAATACTCAGCAGCCTTCCTCAATAAATGGGCTATACTTAAAAACTGAAAGATTGAGAGGTTGAAGACTGAAAGAAGCAAACTAACAAATATACTCTTCAGTTCTGTATATTAGTAATAGATGCTCAACTTTTTAGCGATCAACCTATAGGAAATTAGGTGTTACATAACCTAGATCATTTACACATTTATACTTTTAGATTTATACTTTGAAAAAACTTCATTGAACTGCAAAAAAGCCTTACTTTAAAAATCATGGACTTCAGAAACAATATATGCTCACGTGAGCGTTTTAATAAAACTGAAATATTTTTCAATCACAGTATTTTTTCGTCGGCATTTCATTCACAAAGTACATATTTTTTATCCTTTATTTTTGGTTCAAATGTATCTCTTTGATACATAAATCCCTGATATATATTATTATAGGTTATTATGTATGTAGGTCATATTTAAAACAGACTGATTTTTGCACGGCGAAGTTCTGCATGGACAGGCATATTAATTTAACAGAATTTATTTTATTCAACTAGGTACCATAAGAAAATCTATTTACATTGTTATTTAGCTTATTTATCGAGCAAGGATATAGGCAATTTTTTAAACCAGGTGTTTGAAGTAGTTCCTACGAGACACGGGTGTAACCGCTGGCAGAAGTTAGTGGCCAATAACATTTGAGCAAGTGATTAATATACTTCATGAGAAAGGCATGCTTTTTAACCGACTTCAAAAGAGAAGGTTCTTAGATTGACCTATAAGTTTGTTTGTGCTCAAATATTTTACATGTGGCTGCAAAATAATACAGCGGCTTTCAACATATATTGCATGTATTTGTCAGACTTGGGAAAAGTATTTAGGTATATTATAAGGCAATTTTTTTTGTATTGTTTATGTTGTTTCGCTATGTGAAAATAGATTGTTTCTGCTTTATTTAATTGAAAACATTAAGGATTGAAAACAAACAAATGTGTTGGCGCAGACCGCAGCGATTGAATCGGCGCTGCAAAGAAGATTGCTTCAATACCTTCCCGATTGAGATAACATTACTCGGTAGATACGAACTTGTATTGCGTACAATATGTTGGGAAGAAAAACTGTAAAATTAAATTTATTTATTAGAAAAAAGACTTTTTCCCAATGATGTTGCCATAACTATCTAATGAGTACATACATTTATCAATGTTTTAATTCTGGAAAGCGCGTGAGCTTTACCTGTGTGTGTAAATGTAGATTGTCTTTTTATGCGTGTAGTGGCTGAATCAGCGAGTCATACAAAGTATAATTTTCAACAAAATTTAAACACTCAAGTATGGAAAAGCCGCTTACGTGGAATAAAACACCTTTAGGTTAGTCTAAGGCAACGTAAAGATACTGTTTCTAAAGATGCTAAGCAATTTTATTACAGGACCAATTTAAAATTTTCAAATTCAAAATCAAAACCAAAATTTTCAATCAAAATCATTTATTCACACTAGGCAGCACAACAGCACTTTTTGAACGTCAAAAATTTACAAAAGACCCACCCTTCACGACTTCTTATGTGTTTTTACTCGGAAAAAGTGGTACAAAAACTGCATAGAACCTCCTTGCATCCTACAGAAAGGATATCCTAATCAAGTACCACTATAAATACCTACGTTCTACCCACTTATAGCAACTACCACCAGCTTCAAACAAAGACATAATTAGTGCATTGTCACGCCTAGCCAGTCTATTAAACAGATTAGCCTCAGCTCGCCAGATTACCGTCACCACTCTAGCCTGAAATTATTGATTGCAGATAATTCATAAATAAGCCTATGGTCTATGGTGTGACGCGATAAGCTAGCTAATTTAATGGCTTGTTATACGGTGTAATTAGTCTATATTTCTATACAAATATTATAAAGCTAAAAGTGTGTTGTTATAACGCGCTTATTTCAGGAATTATTGCACCGATATTAAAAAATATTTCAGCGTTACATAGTCCATTTATCGAGGATTTCCCTTTGTTGGATTGGTTATGATAACTTTCTGGATAGCAAATAATATTTTCATAGGAACTCAAGTGCATATCATCCATCCATTGTCAAATCAACGTAAGTGTAAATGATGAAAATAACACAATTACTTTATGCAGATATTATTAAACTACTACAACTAGTCATTGTCATACAAAACAGCAAAAAATAAAGGAGAACGAAAACGAGAACCAAAAACAAAATTCAAAATTCATTCACACAAAACCCAGTTTCCAACTACGTATTCAAACGAGAGAATTAAACATAGTTTTTGTTCTAAAAAAACTAACCAACTGACTACATATTACGAACCGACTAGCCAAATTAAAACTCCGTATGTCCCCGTACTTACAAATTGTTCTAACCTCCATATTGGCAGGAGTTCTAGATCCAAGCAAAGGAAAAACCAACCTTGCACGTTCAGCTTAGGGTTTAATTTTGATTGTGCAGTCTGAAAAAATAAATTTGCATCAACGTGTCTAGAGCGAAATGGAAAACGTCTGTGGTTCTCTTTTCTTAGATTTCCTTGTTGAAATTTTACCACGGTACGCTTTAGCAAGGTTTATTCTCAAGGTGCGTGCATGGGAGAATTTAATTTGAATGGCTGGTGATTTTCTAGGAGAAGATAAAGATGGGATTTTATTATCTTTAAGTTTAAAGTTGAATAGATATTTTAGATTCATTGAGAAACTTACAGTGATTTGCATCATTTAACTATAACGACAACTGAACCATTTTCGACTACGGGGGAATGTATGTTTACGGCTAGTTATGGTTTGGTTAAATCGTTTTAGTTTAATGATGCAACCCACCCGTAGTCTAAAGATTTGGTTCTGTGTTATATGTATACATAAGTATACTTACCTACTGACTTTATTTAACTGTCCTCGGGAAAAAAAACTTATACTATCCGGAGATTACATTATAGTGTATAGGTATAAGTCAAAGTCAAAAACGCTTATTGAATCTGGGCTAGTTTTTAGCACTTTTTCACGTCAAATATACAAAGGACAGCACCCCCAAAACTCTCCCCTTTCACCACTTCCTAGTGTTATGGCTGTAAATGTAAATACAATAAAGAGTACATATTTACATACTATATATCCCGCATAATGTAATCCCTCGATAATCTTGCAACCACAAAACACTCATGGGAATTAGATAATGCCATCTAAGGTGGAAACCACATCCCTTGGTACAATACTGTCTATGGAGGTTTTAAACTGATGGTTTATCTACATTGAAATATACTCAACTTACTATAAAACGTGATCTTGAAAAATTGATGCTGAATTTGATGCTAGGTTTAGAACATTTACTTGGTTCGGGATGATGGTTTAAGTCTAGTAATACGATACCCCTTGGTTAGACTGGCATCAGACTTACTGGCTTCTTACTACCCGTAACGACTGCCAAGGTAATGTTCAATGACAGCCGTGTGTGTTTTTAAGACCAAGTTTTATAATAAGGTGGACTAAGTTCTTCAATCTGTCTGTGTATATCGTCCTTTTTTATTTAACGACTACAGAGCTACCAGTTAAAAGAAAAACAATTATGATTAAAAAAAAAATATTTTTTTACAACGCACAATTTTTCCCTGAACCGACTACTGGTTTTTCAAAACGGCTGATTCAACATTCCTTCACCAGCATAATATAATAAACGAATAATTAAGTTTCGTAATTAATTTCCGCAAATTTCGATTAAAAGGGACCAATTTTTCAGGAAGTACCTACGACCTACGTATATTATTAATGAAAGCTATTGAAAATTACAAAATGTATTTTCCTTTCGAGAAAACCCACGAAAACCTCTTGTGCAGAAAGAGGGTATTATTTATTTAATATGTCTCTTAATTGAACTTTAATAAGGAAATATATTTGGTAAAATAATTTATATCAAATCATAAAAAATTAATCAAAATAAAATTGAATTATGTTGAACCGCTTAATTTATTTTTATTTATGAATAGCTTTTCCCCGCAATTCTACCCTCATCCCAAGGGAACTTCTTCCTGCATGCGGATAAAAAGTAGCCTATGTTCTGTCTTAGGCTTTAAACCTAAAATCGAACTCGTATCCTCGTACTTGAAAGCACGCTTTTCAAAAGTCTCAAAAGTACAAAAATAAATTAAACCAAAATACAAAGACTATATATACTCTATAACGAACTAAGAACGTTCCACACATAATGGTTTAACCGGATTACGCGGTTTTACATACGAACTATAGTATTCCATTCTAACCTCAACGGTATAGGATTTACATGCGTTTTAACGTTCAAATCTTTAAGACCGAATTTGTAATGAAACAGATGTTGAACAAATGATTTGGTACCTGGAGAATGAAATGACTAGCGGAGATGTCATAACGCAAAATCTCTTAAGATAACAGCGCACCAAAATGCGAGTATTTGGGAGACGAAGAAAGGTACTATCTTTGACAGATTTGTCTTGATTTGACAAGAAACTCGAACGCCTCGTTAGTTCTTGTAAATGATCATTTTGATCACGCCTGGCGTAAGTTACTTGACCTACAAGAAGGCGCCTGACCTATCTTTCTTATGGCATCTCCTTATCATCTTTCGTAGATGTTAAAAGGCCATTGATGACTTACTTGACCTACAAGAATGCGAATGACGTACCTTCCTTATGGTATCTCCGCTATCTTTCCTTCCTCCGTGTTCCGAACAAATGATTCGTACAGGTAATCCCGCCAAAATCTCGCTATTCATAATTTTGTTCGAGTTCTAAATTCGTAAATTATTCCGTTTAAAGATGGCGCCCGTATTTTGAGTGGAATGTTGAATTTTGGGATGCTTTCGAAATTTGAAATTGAATTATTTTGTTTTGTAATTCGAATGTCAAAATATTGTTGTTTGACGCACTATTTTGGTCAATAAATTAACCATATTTTATTCATATTTATGGTAAGGACTAAATCCTCTTACTATGGATTTTAATAACCTATCTGTCTGTTGTTTTGGGTTACTAGAGATAGGACTTTGGCATTAGCCCCATACAAGCATTTTTCTTTTTTTTTATTCAACTTTCCGATAACGGGCCTGCTGGAAGAGATTTCTTATGAAGCTGAGTCTATATTTCTTCTTGTCTGTTTTCTGTGTGTAACTGTGTGTGTACGTAATTTATAAAGTAAATACAGCCATGTTTTTCTATCTTTAGTAAGTGAATCCGTGGATACATAAATAGTTTTTTTTTTAATCCATTCTTAGATTACTTTTGGTTAGAACTAATACTAGAAAAACTAGTAAAAACTGCGTGTTAAACTTACTAATTCACAAGCCAACATTCGTTCTCTAGATTCTAGCCGTACTTTAGTTCTAACCCAATTCTGTCCTAAGTTTCTTATAAATTGCACTAGATGACAAGTCGCAAGGATTAATCGAGGGCAATGGCATACATGACATACGGCCATGCTGTTACATGGAGAATCAAATATGAATTATATGGGAAATTGTGGGAAAATATTACAGCTGCAATTTTGTTTTTAGGAACGGAACTTACTTATGGGATTAAGGAAGAAGTTCCGTTGTGACTTAAAGGTATATTTTTAGTAGCTTCTGCCTCTGGTTTCGTGCCTCTGGAAACTTTATACCTACTTCAAAAATAAAGAAGAAAGAGTATTACAAATCCGAATGAACAAGCTCTTCAAGATTATAATATTATTGTAGATTCTTTTAAGAGGATTTATTAAGTCTAAGAAGGTTGTTAAAAATTCAAGAATTCTCATAATGGGTTATTTCTATTTCCGTCCGAATCGTTGTTGTAGTAATATTAAATTGGAAATTGCGACTTTTGAAGAAATTGGGATTAATAGGTATATATTTTTATCAAAAACACATGCTGCTTATTCTAAAATGAAGATTTTATATTTTGGAGACATAGGGCTGGGATGAATATGAAACCATCAGTTTTTCTTGAAAAACCGATTAAGCTTTTCCGAGCCGTTCAAGCCGTTTGAGATTGGTGATGCATAAAAGAGTATTTTTGCTATAAATACGTCAGTAAAAACATATAAAAATAAGTCCCTTTTGGTAGAAATTATTTATTAGTTTTATTGCAATTCTTATAAAAAAAATAAAAAGAAGCAATTAAAGCTGTGTGTATATTTTTTAGGAGAGTAATGCCTTCTCAGTAGCAGCCTCTCTGTGTTGATAGTGAAAACCTCTCCTCAAATTCTTAATACCTAACTTCCAAAAACTTACAAAGTCCCCAACAGCTTTACAAAAAGACCATGTCTATTCAGAAGACAGTTGACTTTGTTCCAGTGTCGACGGTTGAGGTTGAGGCCGTGGTGGGCCGCACCGCCTCTCTGCCGTGCGACATCGAGCCTGACTCCAATGAGGATCGAGTTTATATGGTGCTCTGGTTCCGGCATTCGGGAGGGAAGCCGCTGTACAGGTTAGTTTCCTTTTGAACATAATGTAATAAGTATGACTTCTAAACGGTCCTAGAAAACAATGATTAAGGCATAGGTTCAGGCTAAAATGATGATGAGGAATACCATTGAATATAGGTATCCAATATGCTTTAGTAAATGTTATTTAGTTGATTGGATTTATAGATAGAGTTTTTTTAAGATGAATGCATTTTTCGTTTACGCAATAAATGTCAACTTGCAGGGCTTTCAGGCCTTTTTTACTGAAAACACATTTCGAGCGGCAAAAAACCGGACACACGGTTCGACGTGCTATCGATGTAGTTGATAATATAATTGTTTAAATACCTGTACGTTCGATAAAGCTATAATTAAAGGTATGAATAAATGATGTGAAGACATAGGTCTTAAAAAAGAAAAACAAAAATTAAACCAAATAAACACTGAACAACTTCTAACAAATTGAAACAACACTCTACACACAGCGATTAAACTTCCAAGTAGCACTTTTTCGTCTAAAACCGTTTACATTTCATATGATATGAGCAAAGTTGCAGGTCGCTAGACTAAGGACTGGGTTGACCTAGTTTCTGAGCTCATGCAAGCTGAAGCAATATAAACAGATAATACCTTCCTGTTTTCTTTCGATTTCAGAACTGTTATTGTATTATTTCTATTTGGCGTATTGATTTTGGATATAGTGGAGCTTCTAGAGATATTGTGGGAGTTATTTCAAGTTGCAAAGCTTATGTTTTGTGGGCTTGCAGTTATCGTGTTTCTGTTTTCGTGTATCTACTTTAAAAAGTTATTTTTGCTGCCGATTGCAATTTTATTGTCATTATGACCAATCTTTGACAGTAATTCAAGATCAGAGGCAAATGTTTTAATTCAGGAAGGCTTTTAAGACAGAGAAGTTTAGTTGCACGGTTCTAAAAAATACTATAGAGAAGCCCAGTTATCCGCGCAAACCAATACCACTACGTTAAACTGGTTGTCAGACTTTGAAGGATATACTACGAAACAAGTACTGTTCTGTGTATCTTTGATATAGAAACTTTTATATAGAAATTATGCATGATGCAACAGTAGCCGCGTAAAACAAGGAGGAAAAGCTTATAGCCCGATATTCCGCTGGAAGCACCTGATAAATTTATTAGCAATAAGCCCATAGAGTCGTATTTAACGACATTTTAAATTTAACACAATTTTGTTTATGTGGCCATTTATAAATTGAGATAAAATCAAGTTTACGAGGACAGGCCCGCGATTTAATGTGACTAGGGAGAGGCTGAGTGCCGTAGTGAACGAATAAAGTTTAGCTTGTTCTTATTCATAAATTTTTAGGAAAATGGGTGTTAGATTTTGATTATAGAAATCAATGCTCAGGTGTACATTGAGATGGGATAGTGAGAAAAGTCAGTAGGTAAGTCATAAGTCTGACTTATTAATATCGGACAGTGAGAATTACTTTCGGATTTTACTCTAGGATTTTGGTTTGACTCCTGGACTAAAAACATTATCTGTATAAAAACTAGATAACCCCATAAAAATGCCAATATACTTATTTAAAATTATCAATTTTATATGTAGATGCATAGAGGATGTACACAGATCAAAAAAGTTAGTAAATGACAAAAAAGGCAATAAATAACTAAACTACCTTGAAAGAATCATTCAATAAAAGGCACAAGTATTTTCAAGGGAGTCGCACCAGTTGCTTAAGACAGCAAAACAATTAAAACGATAAACGGCTAATGACCTTATTTTGTTTGTTTGAGTAAGCCTAAATAGGAACGTCGACTCATTATCCCGTAATAACATAATATGGTAGGGGAAAGATGTCTTTTAAACGATTTTTGAAGAGGTTTTTTGAACGGCAAAAAGTCCCGATGCCACTTGATAAGTGCATATAGTTATCAGTGTCAGACTTTCTGGCTTCTAACTACCCGTATAAACTGCCAAAGTTGTTCAAATGACAGCCGGGCCCATCCTTTTTAACGTATTCCGAAACACGGAGAAACTCAATTGTCACCCAACCTGGGACTGACAGCGCCAAGCATTGCTTAACCTTATGATAGATTGGCCCTTTAACCAGGTGTATGAAATAGGATACCTCATGAAGCAAGCGGAATATAAAGCAATTAGTTCTTAATCCACTTTTTACCACACATAACTAGTACAAGCTAGTTCTAACTAGATTAATGGCTTGTCAATCATACACGGTCTTGCATGTAACCTGGGCTGGTTCAGTCAATGTGACAGATGACGGCGTCTCGTACTATCCCCACCACCCAGTTTGTATAGCGTCAAGTGTGAGAGGTCGCGGGTTGGTCCAGCATTTTAGAGATTGAGGACCAATTTTGGTAACTTTTATTACTGTTAAGTGTAGCTAATTTAATCAAACTGTCGAATTCTTTCGATTTTTGTCAAAGTTTTTGTAGTTATTTTAACTCATAAATTGTAAGAGATACACATTTTGTGTCACATAAATTAAAAGCGATTTTTTAAAGTTAATCTAATACATATGTTACTCAAATCTGGTAATACATATTTAAACCACTGTGTAGGTACTAAAATACCAGTTTCCATTTATGCTTATAAATTCAAGATATGAATTTTAACTAGAAAACCAAAACCAGACTACATCATTATCCACAGCTTCATTACTAAACTACCCACAAATTCGCCAAAATGTACAAAATTCAAACTATAAAGGTAGATGAGCAAAATTTACCTATCACACGAGCGATAGCTTTAATGTACGAGTAAGCCGGAACGATTGTCAATCGATTGTCGTTCCGATATGGCGGGATATCGATAATCCGTTTTGCGGAGCGCGCCCTCGTTAGGGTGCATCACTAACGAGAATGGGTGCCGCCCTAGCCGTTCTAATTTTGAAATATTCACAAATATTGTTTGACATGTGATGGCTGGTTATTTTTGGGTTAGTTTTTTTTTTGTTGTTTGAAAATGGAATGTTTTAATTATGTAATTTGAGTCCCGTTTTGTTTTAAAAATAAATTAAGTTAATGACTTTGTTGCTGGTTTGAAACTTTATATAAGAATTTTAGGTTAGGTATGCAGTGAAGTGAAAGAATGTGAAATACTGAAAATAGAATTTCCTGTGGTTTGCACATTATACAGTTAATAATTGTTATAAACGATGACAATGTGAAAATTTTGTTGACACGATAATTATTAATTGACATTACGTCAAAGACTTTTCCGGGTATTTCAAATTCATAAGGAGTACAAAAATAACTTCCGTCTTTACAATTCATTGTAACAGAGTTGACTCTTCATACAATATTCTATTTGTTACCCCATTCAGCCCACATCGAACTTTCTAGAAATAACAACCCCACAAATTATCTTCCAAAAAGACATTTATTGACAAACGGAACAAAATTACAGCGAACATAAAAAATAACCTGAAAAAAAATATTTATTTGACATATTATTTGTTTTATCTTTTACTAAAGATAAAGGAATGAAAAGATAAGATTGAAAGGTAAAGAAAAAGAAAAAAGGGTAGTTTATTTATAACCTTTGGAGCTCGTAAACATATACTGAGCTGAGAATTGGGACATCTGAAAACTATTTTGTTTTATACTTGTCTTGTTATATGACTTGGCTCCGTTCGTTCGGAAACTCGATACGGAAACGGATATTGACAAATAGGTTATGGATTTAGAGGTTAAACTAGGGTTTGAAGAAGGATGGGTAAAGGAAATAATAATAAATTTGATGTAAATGGCTTAAAGGGCTAATTACTTAAGTATTTAAGGCGATTCTAGTTCAAATACATAATTATACAAGTATTTTTCTTCTGTCCATTAATAAAATATAAATCGTGTTCTAGTATTTAGAAATGATGTATGAAATATAAATGACATAAAAGGTGCAAAAAATTAAACTCAAAAAACTCCTTTACTTACCTACAAAAAAAATAACTTTGAATGTTAAAACACCAAGCAACCGCAAAAAGCAAAGTGAAAATAAGAAACTTCCGCAATCCAAACCCTTCAAAGCCTTTTAATATTCGTCGTTTTACCACGCCTATCTACAAAACGACATTTGTTACATTTTAACTTTGTGGGTAAAGAACCAACCTCTCAAGTATGAGTGTGAATTCCATTCCAGGTCAAGCAAGTAACAATGCAACTTTTCTAAGTTTGTATGTACTTTCTAAGTATATCTTGGAAACCAATGACTGTGTTTCGGATGGCACGTTAAACTGTAGGTCCCGGCTGTCAGAGAACATCTTTTGCAGTCGTTACGGGTAGTCAGAAGCCAGTAAGTGTGACAACCAGTCGTACCCTGAGGTATTGTGCTGCCCGGGTAACTGGGTTGAGGGTTCAGATAGGCAGTCGGTCCTTGTAAAGCACTGGTGCTCAGCTGACCCCAACATAGTTGGGAAAAGGCTAGGCAGATGATGATATTACATTTTAACTTTGAAAACAACCCCTTAAACGGCCGAAATTTTCAGTTTTTACAAACTGTTTATCGATAAACCCGTAGCTTTATATTTATTGCACATGTTTATTTAAAAAAGATACGCTGAAGCCTGAAAAATGTATTGCTCTATTATCTTTGAGTTTTGAATTATTTATTGGTTTTCAACGTTAATAAATATATATTTTTGTGCAGAATAAAATGTATTTTAGTTTTGGGTCACCGAATTACGAGATGGTTGAGATAAACATCGGATTTTGGCTTCTAGACCAATAAATCTCTGTTTGGATTTTGTTTGAAAGTAAGTACAAATGTATAACAATGATATCTGAAATAATTGACCTCTAATGAAATAGCTGCTATATCTTTGTCTAGAGGTCCCTGTAAAATGGGATCCTATTACCAAGACTTCGCTTTCCATCTGTCTGTTCGTCTGTTATCAAGCTGTATCTCATGAACCGTGATAGTTATACAGTTAAAATTTTCACAGATTATGTGTTTTTGTTTTCGCTATAACAACAAATACTGAAAACTAAGTAAGTATTTTTCAAGGTTCAAATGCAACAAATGTAATTTTTGTTTGGAACCCTTTACGCATTAGTTCGGCTTTCTAAATGTCCTCGCGTTTTTCCCTTTTACAGTCAGTCAGTGTTACATAAGACAAATCTTTAACTACGCTAAATTCCCATTCATAGGTATTACGAACATAAGCTGCCCGCATTGTCTAGCTTTAGGTATTTTCTTAACTCGCCGGTTAACAACCTATTTGACCTTTAACGCTTTCAAATAGCTATTATATAGAGTGGTTTAAGACATTCACTTTATTGTATGTTGTATTAATCTAGATAGAATATAGTTAGGACTTACATTAGCTGTAAGTAAATGCTTTTTAAAACGTTAGCTTATTATTCACTCAAATCTTATCAGTACATTTTACAGAAATGAGATACAAAAATCCATGCGTTTATTTTTATCTAAGTAGGTCGCATTTCATGATACAAGTAGGATATGTAATGCTATGAGGATTGTAAGATATTCTTAACATATCTATGACGATGTGAACATAGCCGATTATCGGCCATGGCGGCTGTTCTCTTGTAAGGAGATTCAGAAACAACTCCGAAGGGACATATATTATAGTGCACAAGCATTTGCGCTGACAGAGGTGCACTCACTATTCCTTCACTCTCATAGCCGATGAGACCGCCATCATTGCATCAATGCCTACACAACAACAATTATTTATACTTATTTTACTCACTCAATCACAATATACACGAGTAGAAATATCACCACCACTAGCATATAACCTATATTCACGTCCAAAATACCGACCAAAAGTTCAAGCAAACACGCTAACGAAAGCCAGACATGTGACAAATTGAATGCACTGAAGTATGTTCAAATTACGTGCATAACTTCGTAAATGCAGTTACGAAGTCTTCGCAAAGTATTTTGGCATTGTGAGTGAGTGAACTGTCTTGTTACGGTGACTTCGAAGCAAAAACTGGATGATTTTTGAGAGTTTGACGCTTGACGGGGTTTAACGATGGTTGCCTTTGACGTTTGTGGTTGTTACACATGACGAACTGGGAAGGTTACGAGTATGCACACATGAGAGTCGGCTGACAGTTGACTCGATGGTTGGCAATTTTTAGGGTTCCGTACCTCGAAAGGAAAAAACGGAACCCTTATAGGATCACTTTGTTGTCCGTCTGTCTGTCTGTCTGTCTGTCTGTCTGTCTGTCTGTCTGTCTGTCTGTCTGTCTGTCTGTCTGTCAAGACCCTTTATCTTAAGAACGCGTGGACGTATCAAGCTGAAATTCACATGAAATACTCGAGTCTATTGCCCCTTTAAGCTGTGAAAATATCAAACTTCTAAGCCAAGCCAATCAAAAGATACAACCGATTATGTCGATATTTTCAACAAATTTTCGACACTCGCAAAGGAATCAAAACCTACAGGGTACTTCCCGTAAACTCAGAATCTTGAAATTTGGCATGAAGCATTGTCATATAATGCAAACATAGGAAAAATTGCGAAAATCAAATTTTTTTAGTTATATAATATAATAAAAATATTTTAATAAAATGAAACTTACTACCTTATTTCTCACGAACGAATAAAGGTACCAAATTGAAATTTATACCAAATACCTAGGTCTATTGTCCCTTTAAGCAATGAAAAAATCAAACTTCTAAGTTAAAGCGATCAAAAGATACAGCAGTTTTACCGAAACCTTAGACGAATTTCCGTCACACGCTAGGGAATCAAAACCTACAAGGTACTTCCCGTGAACTCAGAATCTTGAAATTCGGCACGAAGCAACGTTATGTAGTACAGATAAAGGAAAAAATTGCGAAAATTATAAATTTGAAGTTACATAAAATATAAAAATATTATTTTTGCTTACATGACATAAAATATTTTATTAATTATTATAAACTTACTACCTACCCTTTTTCACATGAACGCGTAGAGATATTAAAGTTTTGAATAAAAAGTGAAATTCATATCAAACACTTCTTAAATATAATTGCCTCTAAACTGTGAAAATTTTTAAATCATTCAAAGGTCATTGGGCACCTTAGTATGGAAACCATACCCACGGCGGATACGAACGAATTTAGCACAGTATATAGATAAAGGCTGTGATTTACTATGGCATTAGTCGCATCAATGTGAACCATGGGAATCTAGAGCAAATCAGGTGTAAACATCAAATATTTTCCTCATTTCAATGGGGAATTTAAACGACCACGTTTGACGGATTTGAGAAATCATTTCTTTGTAGTGAAAGAGTATACTCGCCGTTTATTTCCATTGTCATCAGGTCAGGGTCTGATGATGGAAATCCTGAGAAATCGAGGGCAACTATCAGAAATTGTAGGCATGCATAGGATTAAAACTTGATTCTCAGATGTATGTCTGGTGATTCTATCAAACAGTGAAGGTTTCGAGCTTACAAGATGATGGAGACGTGAGAAAGTCGAGAGAACTCCCTAACGGTATGTTTTAGTTACGTCGTGTTTGGGCTTATATTATTCGTATTGACGAGAACTTTTCACTTCACACTTCTAAAAACAACAAGAAAACTGTTTATATGCATCGGTCTAGATCTCGGTGGTTAAATAAATATAGATGCATCCTCTAGACACCGACTTCTAGACCGATGCACCTAACATCTTTTTAATTTATTTCTTGCTTTTGTTTTCTTGTTGCTTTTTTTATATGTTTGAAGTTAGATTTGTGTGCAAAATGCTACAAAATAAAATAAAGCCGATTTTATAAAACCAAGAAAGGGACAGAATTACACTTTTGTCAAGGCTCTAGAAACGTAAAGCCAGCAGACCCGAATCCTATTCTCTAGAAGTCGTTGTTACAATTCGACAGCTACAAGTCGTCAGGCGGTTTCGAAAAAAACCTGAAACTGGAGCTCGTTAGGCGATTAATCCCTCAAAAATAAAAGATCCCATTCCTGCAATGGCTGCTTTAACCCAAGTTAGTAGTGAATTCTCATCACCTAAAATAAGCTCCAACACAAGGTTACGTTATAAATTGTAAAGGAGTTCCCATAACTATATCTGATCTTTGCTATTGATCCCACAATGGCAGTCAAACCTATCTATGTGGAAATTCTTCGCCAATACGAATAAAATAAGCCCAAGCACGTGGTAGTGGTAACATACCGTTCAGGAGTTCCCTCGACTCTTTGTAGTCTCCATAATCAAATCAGCTCCAAACCTTGACTGTTTACCGCGTGTCTACAATATTCAAGAGTTGCCCTCGATTTCTCAGGGTTTCCAGATCCTCATCAGAACCTGGTCATCCGAATTGGCATCTTCCTTCTTTATGAAAAGTCTTTAACAATAGAAACTAGCATTGCAACCTGTACAATCCTCTGAAACTGCTTGTCTTTTATATTTTTCGAACAATCCTGGACATTCGACTCCATGGAATCTTAATAAAATATTTATATTCAAAGAAACGTCATACCATTCTCCACAATTTATAAAACTACTTTGATTCATGTCCGCCTCTTTTTACAAAGCGGGTCAGATATGCCCAATGACCTTTAAGACATAATTAGTTATTTTCAATCAAATTTCTGAAAGATGACTATAAAATGTTGTATATAAATAATATATAAATAACTTTAATAAAATAACTTTTACAAGGTACTGGCCTACTATTTTAGTTATATTATAAAATAAAAAATATTAACTACTTTGACTCTCACGAAATTACCATAACTATGATTGTTCTAAACTGAACGGTTGGCCCGAGACTCACTTTTTATCTATACAGGATTTGTACGGAACCCTCGGTGCGCGAGTCCGACTCGCACTTGGCCGGTTTTATTTTTATAACAAGATCCTGATTGCAAAGTTTTCAGTCGGTCTGATACCGGTTAAATACCTAATCTTTGTTATGTACGTACTACCATTCATCTTCATACACACTATCGGCTGACTTAAAGTTTGTGCGGGTACTCTAAATTATCTACTTCTCTAAGGGCTGATTTTTCAATCATCAGTTAACTTCTATCTGAGGAATAAATATGGCGGTTTGACATATTTTCCATACAAAAGCTGTTAAAACGTCAAACGTATTCCTCAGATAAAAGTTATCTGGCGATTGAAAAATGAGACATTAATATACTTTAAGTTTATTCGCCATTCAATAGGTTTGATTGACAAAGTACTTACATTGCATTGGACAAGAACACATGTCTAATATGCCTTCACAGTTATAGTCTAACTCAAGACTGACAGCCAATTTCACATCAAATAAAACAACCACTTACATTTACTTCTCGAATGTTCCAAACAAAAATTATTCCGCGCACATAACAAAAACAAAATAAAGTTACTCGCAACACTAAGTTCATTCAAGTGAAAAGCAAAAACACATTATTATTGACAGAAATCACGTTTGAGTAAAACGGAACGTTTTTCCGAATAGTTGACGGAGCAACATCCTGTATTGAAAGAGAGAAATTACCATTGGAAAAGGGACTCTATTTCTTATATGCTAGAGTTGATATTTCAGTGTGAGGATGGGAGATAGGGTGTGTGTATATTGAAATTTCATCGAAGGAGCGTTCGGGAGACAAGTGACGGGGTACCCTTACGGCTCGTTACCTATCCATCGGAATGTGTGGTACAAGTTAGAGCTTCTAACGCATAGAGGACAAAATGACTTGCGGAGGTGCCATAACGGACAATCTCCTGAGAATATAGTGCGCCAAAATGCGGGTGTGAGGGGGACGAGTAACGTTACTGTCTTCGACCTTTTACGCCTTCTTTGGACCTGATAATATTTTGTAATACCAAAAATGTTCGACAGATGTCTCATCGAACCCGAACGCCACGTTAGTTCACTCGTAACTGATCGTTTTGGTTATTACCCGCACGTATTAGACATACAAGACCTAACTGCATTTTCGCATCTCCACCAAGTAGTGTTCCAACGCTATTTACTCTTCAACTAGTAGGAAATATCCTATGTATTGAGTTGGCTTTGGCCTTTGAGTTCAGTCGTTTCGGGTGTAAGGTGATTTAGGTTAATATACCCAGTGCCAAGTGTTAGGGTCGAATGACTTTTGCAAACTATAATGTTTGGGTAAAAAGTTCGGCTGCTTAAGATTCTTTGAGTTTTTATAAGTAGGTAAGGTATGTAATTTCTTTGTTGCTGCTATATTCTTCTCATTTACAAACGATATTGTCAAACATAAAGAAATGCTTATGAGTGTGTATTATGTGCCCTGTCCAAAATCTTAGGGTTCATACGAGGACCCGTAACAAGTAGGAGGCAAGTCTAAGTATGAATTTATAAAGAAAAACCGGTACAGAAAAACTTTTGTTTAAGTTTTTAAATATTTTTATAGATACGGTAACAGCCAAAACGATCTGCATCCCTTTTTATGCAAAATCGAGAATTTCAAAAAATCTATTCAGCAATTCTCCCACACAAAACCAGCAAGAAACATTTGCAAAATTCAAATTTCAAATACTCGTTTCATAATTTCGTTTGAAGTCTTGCAAGCTTGCAAGTTTTGCAGCAAGACAGTCATACAGTTGTCAAAGCGACACTCGAAAGCGCTTGACATCGTCGATTCCTTTGTGAGAGAACGGACGGACATCGCTTCGGTCAAACGAAGATGTATTCCACTTACATTGGAAACTTCAAACTGAGGGTACTTTAAATAACTTATGTACTTTGACTTGTGTTACTTAGTTTGATGTTTAAGTTTGGTTGTTAACATGGTTAAATATTACTTGTGTCTATTAACTATGAAATATGACCATCTTCAATAGAAGGATGTCATCAAAAATAATATTTTTGTACCTGTGCTAACTAGCATTTTAAACTGCCTTTGTCTACTTTTTTGCTTGAACGAGTTAATCTCAAGAATTATTAGATTTGAAAAACACTTCCCGTGGATAGCTCACGTATCGAGGAAAGCTTAAACTAGGTACTACTCATCAGGGTTGCCGTTTTCCCTTACCCACAGAAGTGTTCTGCGTATCCAGATAAAATACCTACTACTGAATACACAATATTATATCCTTCAACATGCGTCAGTCTGTCTGTATATTTAAAATCATCGAAATGCAGCCTCCTTCAAACTAACAGGCAGAATAAAAACCTCTTTGCACAAACGTACACTTGGCCTCAAAAAAAAACATGGGAGCGTCAAGTCCTTCAGTATTTTTCTCATAAATATTGTGTTCATATCTAGAGTTAACCGTCGAACGAGTAACTATTGAATCTGCAGTTTTCGCGATCGCTCGCTCTTTACCAATCATTTCCGTGCCGATGGACACTGGACAAAAAAATGCACTGGAAAATATGTGCCAACAATGTTATGATGTTTTTTTAGGGTACGCTACACCGTAAAAAATGTGTTCTTTTTTGAAACGTGGAAGTGTCATGCAGGTTTTAAATTTAGAACTGTCAGTTTGAGGTTTTAGTGTTTTTAATGTGCATTTTTATGTTGGGTGCATTACTTTTTAGAGTACCGTTAGAGGGACCCATGATAGTTGTATCTCATGAACTGTGATTGTCAGATAGTTCTAACAGATGATGTATTTCTGTTGCCACCATAGCGACAAATACTCAATTCCATAATGAACATTTTTTTTGGGGAGCTCTTATGCAATAAAATATATAGATAACGGTACGGAATCCATCATGCCCGTTCTTGTACATTTTTAGGGTTCCGTACCCAAAGGGAAAAACGTTACCCTACTGTTGTTTTACTAATTTTAAATAATGGTACGGACGGAAACCTTCGTGCGCGAGTCCGACTCGCACTTGGCCGGTTTTTTTTAACAAATATGTAACCTATTCAAATCTTTTTCGTTGTTCTATAACACAGCAAAGTTACTGCATAGCTTTGACGTAACTGATGAAAATTCTAGAAAAAGACAACTAGGCAGCAGTGACGTCAACTATCGCTTTGTCTGTCCCACGTTTCAGAGCATATTTGTTTTACAGCCGGATAGAGGGATCTGTCCATTTTCTAGTGGTACAGCTTAGTATAAACATTTTGCTAAGCCGTGGTACAACCGTTGCAAGTTTTTTCAGAAGTATTCTGAGCATTACAAAAAATATTATTGATATAGTTAATTTTACGATTTCTATTGCGTTCTTGATATTTGATATAGATAGTTCAACTCAGATTTGCGCGCGGCCCTATGTGTGCGTCGGCTTGTAAATATACAACTTTCGTTCGTGTGACAGTGACGTCGTCCGAGCATGACGTGTTCTCATCGCTTTTTGTTATGGGTACAGTCGTTTACGAAAATACTAGTTATTCACGGAGAAATTATTAAGGAGTCAGGTAAAGCGTTTCAAAAAATGAAACAACATTCAAAGCTTCTTATTAAATTAAATATAATTTTCTCATACGTCTTTTCAAATTGACTTCGACATTATCTAAGAAATAAATAAGGTGAAATATCTAAAAGATGAATTAAATACTTCTTACATATTTTCTAGCTCGGGGTACGCGCACAATAAATAAAAGTGTGGACTAAGAATATAAAAAGAGGTATAATCTAGTATAATAATGTAAACAAAATGTGTGGGGAATTTAAAAAAATTGCTTTGCATAATGTCGACCAAAATAAGACGAAAATAATGAAACTCATAAATGAACGTTTAAGTCAAATTGATGAAGGGATGTGGGGTAATACTTGTCGACATATATAAAAGAAAAAAGAAGAATACTATAGACATTTTGACATGGGGTCAGAATTTATAATTCACCTTGGAGAGTAGCGAATCCGAAAATTCATCATTTGATTTTTCAAGTAGCGATTCATAATCATTATAAATAAATAAACATTAAATTACGTATAGTTCGGCCGTTCAGAGAATGCGTTCCTGACACCTATCAGTTAGTCACGACTAGTGATGGGCACAACATAACACTGAGTTCGTTACCGTTCCTCCAAAATGAACCGCCGAATTATTTTAAGATTATTTTCGTTTTAAATTGGCGGAATCATTTAAATTTTTATTTTAGTTATTTAAGTAGAAACCAAAAAAAGGTAATATTCATATAATAAAATTGTTTTATTTATTCTTTGTTACAAAGTTACAATTTCTATGCAATAAAGTAAGTACATTGAATTGAATGTGCGTACAGAATATTAATCAGACTCCGATTCGCTTGAGGAGGTGGTGTCTTCATCATCATCTTCCCCTACATGTATAATTATATTATTATCAATAAAAGAATCAATCCTGATATCTCGGTTAAACGAAAGCCGGGTAATCAAATAAAAACAGATCGAAAACACTTGAAAAACGTGGTCTATGCGCACGAAACGACAACAGACGACTGTTTTAGCGTCACAAAATGGCGGCCCATAACGCCATTTGGGGTTAACATTTTTAATCTAAGTATAAAAATGCGGTTTGGTCATAGTTTTATTTTTATATTTCATAAAAGTTATAATTAAATCTTATAGTCCATTATTTTCCAATTCTTAAAAAGAAAAACAAAACGTATTATTTTATATTATAACTGTATAAGAACAGATTACGATACTTGCCTGTTATTTTTAGCACAGCACTACAAAATATAAACCGCTGACATAACCTTGTAATTGCGCAGTAGAGATTTAGAAAAATATTGTTTACCAAGTTATTTGACACTCAGTTTGGACCAAAATTATAACATTCATTGATTATTGATATAATAATGTTGTTTTAAATTTATTTCATCAATTGTTAAAACGGTAAACAATCAGCAAAAATTTTTTATCGTAACTGCAACGCCATTACAAAGTTACGTCGTCAGTTCAATCGCGATGTGTCAGGAACGCATTCTCTGAACGGCCGAACTATAATAACTGTTTTTCTTTAAACACCCGTATACAACCCCTAAATAACTGTATTGTACCCGACTGTACCTCTTGTCACGCACACAAAGTCACTGTATATGTACAAGGGTTACCCACACATAGGGCCGCGCGCACGACTGAGTTGAACTTACTATAACTAATGTTTTAGAAAAATATATTTTCTAAAACTTATATCCTTAAAATATTGACTTTTAAATGACATGACATAATGAAAAACAAAATACTCTTTTACTTTTTCAGCTGTATAACGAAAACGTTCAAAAGGTTCTTATTTTAGCAGCCATTTATGATCACAAACCAGTTATCCTAACCCTATAAATATTTAGCGAACCTACAAATATTCTTTTCAGACCCTTGCGCCATGACCTAGTCTCGTTCGGGTTTCGTATAGGTATGAATAAAAAATATCACGGCTTATATTCATAAAGGAAAAAGATGTCTGACAGGTCACGTCACCGCCAGACTGTAATTTTCATTAGAAAAATAAACGAGGTAGATAATGCATTTTCTTTATGAAAAAATTGCCTTACTATCTTATCTTAGTTCTACTTTTATATAAAATACTTTTATATAAAATAAAATTTACTCATATCAAAGTAAAACATTTAAAAATGTTTCGAAGCTAAATGAAATATTTCCGCAACCATTTTCAATTCCACAAATTAATTTATATCGAAATAATCTCCTTATTCCCAAATGAGGATCATAAATAACAATATGTGCCGCATATCACACCGAAGCGCAACAAATTTCACGTGTATCGATATAAATTTTCAATTACTAGACGTGTGTCAGGGTGGGACGCGTCGCCGTCATGCCTCGTTACCCCTCGCTACAAATGTGTTTGGTGTAAGCGTAGGACGGCGAGCGATATTGCGTTCGGAATTTGAAAATGTTTTGCTTTTAATTTCTGTACAAGATGGCCGATTTATTAGATTGCGGATTGGACTACAGTGTGTCATTTTTTCATTGTGTTTTTGAGGTTATAATTTTTATTTTGTGTATTTGGGTCATGTTTTATAGTTTAGTGTCATGTTTTTTAGTTCAGTGTAGTGTTATTTAGTTTAGTATTTACTGAATTCATCCTAGTTTTGTTAACATAAATTCTAGTGATTATCTTGCTAGTAAATTATGCCAAGTTAGTCTCAAATTAATCGATGAATCTTACTGGCGGTTGTTCCATGAGACTTGGCAAGCAGTTCGGCCTTATTACCTACATCATTATTAATGACACAAGTGAATTTAGATGGACACCAATATGGATATTATCCAAAACCTGTTTTATGGTTTGCCATATGAGATTCTCCGTGAAATCAATGGTAACATGGCTATTTTCTTAAATGGAATAAAAGGGAGGCATTTTTTTAAAGAATCATTGACGCGTAACCATTAAGTTAGATTTAAGGGGAGCTCGTTAAGATTAAAACATCTGAAATTTGGATTAAAAAAAACAATATAGGCACGTTAATATATATAAATAATTGACGCTTTCATTGTTTAAGACAATATGCTCGACATCGCAATAACACAATTAATGATCACCCATCCACAACCCGACCTCACCAAGCACAGCTTAACCTCCAACCCACACAACATACTTCACCACCACACCAAATAACAATAATTATCATTTAACAAAACCGATCACGTCACGTATACCGTAATTAACTTTACCGAAATAGTTCGGTTCCCAATAATTCCCGAACATTCGACAATGTGCCGTAATTACGTGTGAAATCGTATTGTTTGATTTATCGGTTTTTGGAATACATTTTCGATGTTGCCTATGGGTTGTTATGGTGTTATCGGAATTTGTAAAATGATGCATACATTAATTTACTAGTTCTTGTTAATATCATTTCCATGAATACCAATTCTCTTGCTCTTAACTTGATAAAAAAATTGCGTAGGTATAACTGTCTTCGGGGCACTACCAGTTTCAAAATATTTTATCTTAATCCGTTCAGCTGTTCGTGAAAAAAGCACTCATATTCACTCACATTACCTTTGTAGTAGTAAGGTTGTTTTATCTTACGTTTTTAATTTGGCCTTTGCATATTCTTCTAAAGCTAATTAGATACATAATTACTTTCTTTTATCAGAAACCTATACCTACCTATATCCTGCCTATAAGCCAAGCCAAGCTTCGATACTTGTAATTCAGTGAGAGTTCGGACTGGCTTCTGTTGTCTTATTAGCCCAGCACTGGGAATTCCCAGTAGCGTGTTGTGGACTAGATAACTGGGCTAGGGGGTGAAGGCAGTCCTAATGGTCTAGCATTTAAAAATAATAATCCTTCAATAGTGTGAGAAATGTACAAGAAATAAAATATTTCAGAAATTAGAAAATAAATTGAATATCATGTTTATAGGATTTATCAATGTTCTATATGAATTTTTTTGTACCCGATTTCCATGAAATCTACTCCGCGCACCCGGATAAAACGTAGCCTATAGCCTTCCTCGATAAATGGGTCATTTACTACTGGTAGATTTTACAAATATTCCCTAAGACTAACGCTTTCAAACAAACAGACACTTTAGCTTTATAATATTAGTATGGACAATATGTGACACTTTAAGTCGTTTAGTGACAGTTCATATTAACTTGACCCTTGTTAACCCTAAAATAGACACAGACCTTTCTATTCTTAGTCTACAACTAAAAGTACGCGTACACTACCAACTTTTAGTCGACCGACAGTTTGTTTAGGGTGTGATGGTGGCCGAGTGGGTAAAGTACTAACCTCTCAAGTATGAGGGCGCGGGTTCGATCCCAGGTTAGGCAAGTACCAATGCAACTTTTCTAAAATTTGTATGTACTTTCTAAGTATATCTTAGACACCATTGGCTGTGTTTCGGATGGCGCGTTAAACTGTAGGTCCCGGCTGTCATTGAACATCCTTGGCAGTCGTTACGGGTAGTCAGAAGCCAGTAAGTCCGACGCCAGTCCAACGGGTATCGGGTTGCCCGGGTCACTAGGTTGAGGAGGTCAGATAGGATAACTGAATCCGGTTAGACTGGAAGCCGACCCCAACATAGTTGGGAAAAAGGCTCGGATTATGATGATGATGATGAGTTTGTTTAGGCTCATAAATCAGTATGAAGATGAATGGTAGTACGCACATTACAAAGACCAGGTATTCAGCCGGTATCAGACCGACTACATGATTGGAATCAAGATTTTCTTAAAAAAAAAAACCTACTAATGAGTTAACTGTCGACCAACAGTTTAGTCTACACTATACGGGTTTCAGTCTACAACTAATGGAAACTAGCTAGTTGTAAGTAATTTCAGCTAGCATTTCAGGAAATAGAATTGTATGCGACGCCACTAAGCCGAGGTGACGTTTACCGGGTGACGTAAGCTTTTCTGATTGTAAGATTAACTGTACGTAGTAAATAGATGAATGAGATATACCTATTGTGAAATTGGATGAAAGACTTATTAACAACGTCCTGAGCTAATGTTTTTTATATGTGGTGGAGATGCGTAAGCAATAATTAAGGTTGTGTTTTTCACTAAAAGGCTGTGTTCAACGAATTTTTGGCGACATTTTTAACAGCCGATCGCTCTGAAGGTTAAGGAATGTTTCTTGGGGTGGGGTTGGCCCGTGGATGGGTGGCCATCTTGTCAAGACAAGTTCTTCTGTGCTTCGGAAGGCACGGAAAACTACTGAGTCTTGGTTGTCGTTGCTTATAGTCAAAAGCCAGAATGTTTTACAACCAGTCTTAATAAGTGGTATCGGTTTGCCCATGTGTCATATAAAACACTGGGACTTAGTTGTATCCTGTTAGACTGGAAGCCGACCAAGACTTAGTTGCTAAAAGACTAGGCTGATGATTTTCAAGGGTGCGTAAAATGTAAGTTTATTTTAGTACTTCAACACCGATAACGTTTCCAACTAAAACTGCCTCTATATTCTTTGACAAATTTCATAAGATATACCTCCAAAGATAGTATAACACAATGAAAGCAGAGTCCGCTCGCGATTTATTCCCTTCCACACAATGGTTGTAAGAAATTGCTTTTAACATAGAGCCACATTGTATTAGCTCTAACACAATACTTAGCTAGTTTTTAGGGTTCCATACCCAAAGGGTAAAACGGGACCCTATAGTTTTCGCTCCTCCGTCCGTCTGTCATCAGGCTGTATCTCATGAACCGTGATAGTTAGAGAGTTGAAATTTTTAACAGGTGATGTACATATTTCTGTTGCCTCTATTACAACAAATAGGTACTAAAAACTAGAATAAAATAAATATTTTGGGGGGCGCCCATACAACAAACGTGATTTTTTAGCCGTTTTTTAAATAATAGTACGGAGCCCTTCGTGTGCGAGTCCGACTCGCACTTGGCCGGTTTTTTCTAAAGTTTACTGCAGTAGTTTAGATTCTACACAATGATACTCCTAGATTTATGTGTCTAGAAATTTAATAAAACTTTTTAAGCTACGCAATTTGTTATAAATAAGTTTGATAATAAAACACGCAAAGTGATAACAGCGGTTATAAATAAGTGTAAATATAAGAAAAATGCTTCGAAAAGTTTAAGCAATAACTTACATAGGTGCGCAATATGTAGTTGAATGAGTTTGTCCGACTTTTAGAAAAGTAGGTTTTGCTGTTGTCTATACTAATATTATAAAGAGAAAGATTTAGTTTGTTTGCAATCTAAAAGCTCCGAAACTACTGAACCGATTTCAAAAATACTTTCACTGTTGGAAAGCTACCCTATTCCCGACATAGGCTTGCTATCTCGCTGAAGGGAAGACGCAGCCCCGGGACGAGGATGAAACCACGTGAAAAAAGCTAGTGAACTAATAAACTACTTAAAAGGCTTTCCCCCTCATTATAAAACGTTGTATTAAAAAAGTACCAGCTTTAGTGCTGGGTTTAAACCATCATCTTGAAGAGAGTTAATGGTCTAAACCTTCTTGCACTAAAGTCACTATTTAAAACCAGGGTTTATAATAACGGGGCTTGAGTTTTGAAATATAGTTTGTTGTAAATAAACATGGACGTAAGGAAATAGTTTTAGAGGCATTAACAAATTTCAACTTGAAAGATTTGAAAGCTTCAAACGGCTCTCATTTGAACATCTTTGACAGTCGTTACGGGTAGCTCAGCTGCATTCAGTTAGACTGGAAGCTGACCGCAACATATGTAGTTAGGAGAGGAATATATATAAGTGACTGTTACTGTTACTGTTACAGCCTTTTTACCGTCTCACTGCTGGACACAGGCCTCCTCTCACACGGAAAAGGGTTGAGCATTAATCACCACACTTGCGGGTTGATGATTTCAGACTATATAGTTCAGGTTTCCTCAAGATGTTTTCTTTCACCTTATTATCAGCCATTAGTGTCCAAGATATATTTAGAAAGCACATACAAACTTAGAAAAGTTGCATTGATACTTACCTGAACTGGAATCGAACCCGCACCCTCATACTCGAGAGGTTGGTCCTTTACCCACTAGGCCACCACGACCCTAGCACAATATTTTTATGTACCCCTGAGAAATATTTTCTGCACCCTTGATAATAACTTGCTTATATGTTATTCTGATACATGATCTACTTTTGACTTAATATTAGTGTGATACAAAAACTGCATAGTAAGAGTAGCGTATGCACTTTAGTAACAATTGTCTTCCCAACGTTCCCTAGTATTAGATACCAGCTCGGTACTCCAGTGAACTCATGTAAGTGTCTGGTGGTTTACACGACGTCTAATTCAATTCGCGGGACGTCGCCAGGGTTGAAACAACTTGCAAGTAGCTTGGGGTAGGGTAACTGTGATGTGTGAACGTTTTGGGATAATTTGGGAATATTTGTTATATTATTTTTTATTGCTCATGAATTGAAATATGGAAAATAGACAGTTTATATACAATATACAAAAACCGAAGCTCTGTTATAGCACAAAGTCACCCACCCACCAACAAACACACACATTAACACTATCACTCCCAATCAGACACCACACACCACACACTCACTCACCTCACACGCACACTCCATCATTCATACCCTCACATACACACCAGAACAAAAGCCCGATAACTTTAACTTTACCTTGTTTTTCAATTCAATTTTCTTTATCTCATTAATTTTAGAATTTTAGACTTTAATTTAAACCCTAATTTAAGTTCTATTAGCTGATAACTTATTCTATAGTAACTCCAAGATTATGTAACTTATAATAATAAGGAAACACCGCACTCAGAGCCACAAGACACAAGCAGAGCTTAGTTTGTGGCTCGACGTCAACTACCAGAATGTTATGTTACTCTCTTGTCAATAAACGTTATTTTATTTTATTTTATTTTATTTTAATTGCGAGTTGCTACTTACTTTTTACTATAAATGGAACGGCGAGTTTGGTTATGACGCTTTCGCGTTTTAATAGCGTTCATATGAAATTCGGGACGAAGATAGGCAAATTTTTATCCGTATGTGAAGATTTCATATGTAATTCAGCACAGAGAGAGGCTACATTTATCTAGATGAGGAACGTATTACGTCAATTTGAAGATAGTAGTAAGTAGTGAATAAGCATGTTACAAGTTACTATTTTGAAGTTCCTAGCCCATTTTTAGGACTGGGGAATTATTTCAAACGTACTTCCTTTTCATACACAAATGAAGAATATTAGGCTCCCAGAGTTTCTTCAAACAATTTCTCCTATTTTCTGAAAATACTTTAAGAATGTATCGTATTTTTTTTAATATTAATACAGGATCAAAAATATTTTTGGCTAAACCGTGTCCCTAATCTCCAAAACCATGGCCACCCTACCAAGCCACTAACACAGTGCATAATGTTGGCAACACTTAGTCAGACACGCTTACTAATTATGTTTTTACTACTGTGACGTGCCAGTTAACTTTAACTGGTTAGTTAACGAGTCATTAACGGTAACTTGTTAGTATAGTGTACTGTTAATAAAGTTATAATTACTGTTGTGTGGTTATTGGTTTGAATAATTGAGTTTTTTTATTTATAGTGATTCTCGTGAGTAGGAGATTGGTCGTATAAAATCAAGGCTATAATGGTCTTCGATAAGGTTAACTTTTGTTCATACTATGTTTGCAAGTAAGGAACAGACTTTCCAGTTTTTTTTTTAATTATTTTAAATTCCCTTTTTTCGATCCTTTTTTTTATTTAACTGTTTTTATTCATCACAAAATCCATCTTATCTATCCAAACAAATACACAAGTAGAAACTAGTAAGTAATTTTGAGGTGAAATGCACCTCAAAATTGACAAAAAAAAATTTATGGTTGGATTATGGTTTTGATAAAAAGAAATCAAAACTTGAACAAAATATGATCATATAGAACAAAATAAGTCAAAAAATATACAAAGCAAATGAAGTGTCATTATGACACTTCTATCTAATCATTTAACCCTACATTACCAAAACACAATCCACCTACAAATTGGAACAACCTGTATACCTGCTCAGAAATTAAAGTATTATTTGCTCTTCGCTTCATTTATTCTCAACGTAGCTACGGCGTAGCAGCGTAGCAGCGTAGCACCGTCGCTACGCCGTAGTACTATGTAATAGTGATTACTGCTATCTTGGAACGTTTAAATTAATTTATTTGTACTAAATGTTGATTTTGTGAAATACGTTGTGTTTTGTATTGTTTTTGGAGTACTAAGATAGATTTACTTAAACTATTCATACATCTATACTAATGTTTCTTTATTACACTTTATAAAATAAATAAGAAAGCAAACCAAAAATGTACGTTGTTTAAAAAATACTCTTTTAATTATGAATATACTTAAAATTTTATACGTCATAATGACTAAACCGCGAAGCCTCGAGTTTACCACTTCCTACGAGTTTTTGTTGTTTAGAAATGCTGCAACATAATCTTTAGCAATATTATTATTTAATACAATTGAAGCTTATGTATAATTTTTCATTTTTTACCAGGCATTACCATAAAAGTAATTTGATTTCAGTAAAAAAGCAAAACGGATTCAATAAAAATCGTACCAGTATTTTATTGTATTACTTCAGTGTAAACAAGACTACAATTCTAACTTAGTTCTTACTACAACTGTCTAACTTACTACAGTAAACTTAGTACTAAATGTCTTTGTGTACAAAATAACTGTTTTCATATCCCACGCGTGCTACATACTCAGAGATGTCGTAAAATCTTAGAAAAGCTAAGTTTTAGACTAAGAATATAGAGTTATTTATTTAAAATTTTTAAATAAAATACATTATAAAATATGTATTTACATTAAAACAAAGAAACATAATAAAAAAATGACAAAAAAGCAAATTAAAATCAAACTCTGTGACTTAAAATGATTTTAAAATGTTAGAAATATTTGCCAATTCTAAGGTGTACAAATCACAAATAATTATTATACCAATAGCTTATACTGAAGGCTAGACTAGACGACTAAATAGGCCGTAGGGCCTACTGCCAGACAAATACTTATCATTCCTACCAGCCATATCCTATTTAATAAAATAAAAACATAATCTTTCCCTCCTTTTATATTAATCTAAGCTATAATGACCATCAATTTAATTGCAAAATGTAATATTGCTGGTATTTCCGATTCAATCTTAATTAATTAACTTTTAATTTAGAAGACTGAGATTTTACCTTATTTATGTATTGCCTCATTCGGTTTTCGACGTTTTATAAATTACCTATTTCTTATGCGAAACTGTAATGTATTTTTTTATATTGTTCCTCATTATTTTTCTATTAATTACTAGATAATTGTAAAATACATATAACTTTTATGGTACTTATTTCATTATTATATAAGTATATATTTGTAGTTATTATATTTAAGTACAAAACAAAAAATATTCCATAACTTTTTCTTTTTCTAATTCTTAACACCTTATAAATAATTTGAAGATGGTGGCCATTAAAATAATTATTGTTGCGCTACCGGCATTAATTATACCAATATCGTCGTTTTACAAAGACATTCTGGGTAACTAAAGTGTTGGAGTGTCATTTTTGTAACCTAATTCCTATTTATAACTTCTTTATTAATTTAAAAAATAATAAAGTTTTTGTGTTGTCAAAATTCATATGAATTGAAATTTATTTTAAAAGTGACGTGTGTTTTAATTTCACACTATTGGTGATCTGCGTATAACCACAAAATACCATAGTAAAATACTGTTGAGTACCAGTGTTTTACATAGAACGATTACCTATATGGCACGTTTTCTGGTTCTGTAAGGACTGCAAAAATGTTATTTTGTTACACATTTTAACCTGCCTTCCAATCACTACAAATAACAGTCGTAACAATATTATTATATTCATGTAATTAGGAAAATTCCAACCAATATTGCTAAATCTCTTATAAACAAACAAACAGAAACAAATAAAACTAACTGAGAACATCATCATAACATTATGTACTTTCAAAGTTCAACATAAGCACAAAATACTTACTTATATCAATATCGAAGTCGTTTGCTATGAGTCTATAGCCAAGGAGAACAAATGACTAGCGGAGATGTCATAACGGGAAATCTTCTAAGAAAGTAGCGTGCCAAAATGCTGGAGTTTGGATGACGAGGAACGTTACTAGCTCCGCACTTTACGCACACTCTCTTTTAAAACCAAATCACCGATAAGTCAAGATCAACCTATCGACAGATGTATCATCATCAGCCTATCGCAGTCCGCTGCTGGACATAGGCCTCTCCAAGTGCACGCCACTGAGATCGATTTTCGGCTACTCGCATCCAGCTCCTGCCAGCCACCTTGCGCAAGTCATCACTCCACCGTGCCTGAGGACGTCCTACACTACGCTTGCCGAGGCGTGGTCTCCACTCTAGAACTCGTTTACCCCAACGGTTATCGGTTCTTCGGCTAATATGGCCAGCCCACTGCCACTTCAGCTTGCTGATTCGGTGGGCTATGTCGATGACCTTGGTTCTCTGACGGATTACCTCATTTCTGATGCGATCCCTCAAAGAAACGCCGAGCATAGCTCTTTCCATAGCCCGCTGAGCGACTTTAAACTTGTGGACCAGCCGTACCGTCAGTGTCCACGTTTCGGCTCCGTAAGTCATGACAGGTAGGACGCACTGATTGAAGACTTTCGTCTTTAGGCACTGTGGGATCGACGATGTTAGGACTCGACGTAGCTTCCCAAATGCAGCCCAACCCAACTGAATTCTCCTATTCACCTCGTCCTCAAAGTTGTTTCTACCTAACTGCAGACGACAGATGTATCAAACGAACGAATGTAACCTGAACGCCTCGTTAGTTCTCTAGCAACTGATCGTTTCGTTCACACCTACCGTTCGTCATTTGACTTCTTAAAATGCCCAATTTTGCTGTACCCTAACAGGGTCCTCAATTTTCCTAAGCTATAAGCCTACTCTAAGACCTTGTGAAAAAACTTGTGGAGCGCAAAAAAATTATATGAATATGACCTAGAAGTAGGCACCTGACCTACCTGCTTAAAGCATATCCGCTCATCTTTCCTTCCTCCGTAGCCATAACTTATTGGGTTTTAAGAGATAGCAAAAGTTATATTTGCAGGGAACGATAAATCGGTAGAGATTAATCGTAATAGCATCTAAGATTAAAGGGTTCCGCTAAACGCGAGAAGCGATTTACTCCAGAACTGATAGGTGTTAGGAAAAGCGAATTTGTTCTTAGAAGTATAGATTGAACAGTATTTTTAAATTATGGAGTTTAAAAAGGGGTATTTTTTTGTCACGCGAGTGTAATGTCAAATGAAATTTTGAAGGTTTAGTGAACCGATTTTTATGAATGAAATACTTATAATATCAATATTAAAAATATCAATGTGGACAACTTATCCCGCGGGGTAAGTTTTAAGCGGGATGAGTTGACTAAAACCTTTAGGTTTTTAGGCAAATCGGTTCGTTTGTTTTCAAAATATGACAAAGCGTGTACACCTATTTAAAATATAAAAAGAAGAATATAAAGTCTTTTCGGTTGCAACGCTTGCTTAAAACTTAACAATATGCACACAGTCAAAAAATTGCAGACACCGATTACAGCCTGAAATTCTGAAAAATATAGTTTTTCATTCAATTCATTACATACCTGTGGTGTCTCGCAAGTTTATCATTTCAAATGAGATTATTTTAAACAGAGACAGGCATACGCTTTCAGAAATTCGACTTTCTGACAATCCTTTTCTAGAAAAGACCTATAAATATTCTCCGCACTAGGATATCTCGACTAAAATGAGAACTATAAAAATGATATAAAATCACCGTAACGAGTCTATCTGTCACCATTAAGTGTTATCTTTTAGATATTTGCTGGTAATGGCTTTTGGGACACGCTGTATAGTTCCGGGGAAAACATGGTCACTTTTGGCCGTGTTGCGAAATGTTTGTCAATATTGTGCTTGTTAATTATAATATTACTAGCCTACTCTATCAGGTGAACGCCTACTCCTGTGAATGTTGTAAGTTAACCATCCTCTTGAAGCACTCTGTTTTGGTGAAATTCTCACGAAAATCCATGTAATAGTTTTTGAGTTTATAGAGAATAGACAAATAAACAGATGATATGACTGAATTTGAATTAAGGTTTTTTTAAGGTTATAAATAAATAGTCTGCTGTTATAAAATATTGTTCGTTGTCTTTACCAAGGGGTAGGTATAGGGTTGTCCGGGTAACTGGGTTGAGGAAGCAACAAATACAGTCGATCCATGTAGGCCGACCTACGGCTTTTTTTTGCTTTTAGGATACCTCAAATCTCTGCCACACTTATATTGCAACAGAAATACTTTATTTTATTAGACCTCAAAGTTCAACTAACATTAGACTATTAAGGTAAACCCTATCCCCAATTCCTTTACCCCCATCACTACCCCTTAAATGTCCAACAATTAATAACTGGGCCGCAATTTTCCACAACCCCGACTCGAACCTCCAACATCGCAACCGGTTCGTTAGGCGTTAACTTAACGAAGCGTAAGCGTACGTGAGCGACGCCGGGATATTTAACTAAATATCATTCTTGGCCAATTGATGAAGCGTCTGATGAAGGAAGGTTAATTTATAGGAGTTTTTTGGAGGATTGTTTGATTGGTTTAAACTGGTTCCATCAAAATCCTAAGGCACTAATATTATAAATGCGAAAGTTACTCTGTTTGTCTGTCTGGATTTCATATAATGGATAATTAGCTAGACTACTAGAGCCCAAGAGTGATCAAAAACCATACGATCTCTTCTCACTCTCCTATATACAGCAATAAATTTGCTACTAATATGATTCAAAACTATTCCAAAATCCTCAACTAAGTATATAATACCACACACTGACACCAAAATATTGTTATATCTTAAACATAACGAACTCTCCAACTTCTTTTAGGAGTGCTTTAAAGAATCCATATTGTCGCTATATCCTAAAATGTACCACCTATAAAACCTATATATGGAATGCTAATAAAGAATTGACACACTCCTAGATTCAAGACCCCCATTAAATCAGTGTGGTCAGCTCCACCATGAAGGATATCATTACACGCATGGGTGACATACGATTTTGTAACGCCCACACAAAACTACGGTTCATCTATTTTCCTAGGAACCCTCACATCCTTCTCTAAAGAATCTAATGGAAGCTCTTAATAAAGGTGCTGAATTGTCTACGTTTACGTTTTCAGTTGAAAGAAGGGTAGATAAAAAATGGTGTTCGAAAAACTATGGACCAGTTAGACCGAATATAAGCAACCGACGACACAATAGTGTAATAAATAATATAATAATAAAAATAAATTTCTTTATTGGCATAAATATGTTTTACAAATTAATGAGGCCCTGACTCCTGAGCTAGGTACAACACCTGTGTTACAGGAGCCAGTGTCCACTCCAGACATTTATGTGAGCTAATTTTTATGCAATAAAATTAATTAATATTCTTTCTTATAAAGTCTATAGTGTGACGTTTCGAAAGAGCTTAAGGCCTATTGCTGCGGGTTGTTCGAAAGAGATACCGCGGCCCTGGTACATAAAAGGTCCACGACGGAACACGACGGTTTTTAGTCAGTAAGAGTCTGACACTCCCTCGCCGCTGCTAACCCACAGGGGGATCATTTGATGATGTTTAACGTCGGAAAAAAAAAATTAAAAAAAATTGGCCTATTTGAAGTAAAAAATGTTGAGTTTGAGTTTGAGATCCTTTGGACAATTCAAAGGATAAATATATTAAATATTAAATATAATAATCAAGTTTGATTAATTACTTTTAAAAATGGCATACCTCTTTATCCATGTATGTATATGTTGTAAAAATACTAACTCTAAACTGCGCCGATTTTTAACCAAAAAAACGGATCCGCAATGCATCATTTAAGAGTTATGGTGCCAGAGATACACAAAGAGACGAACCTCTTTAACATCGGGGAGAAAAACATGACGCAGGTTTTATTTCAACTTTATCAATTTCATTTATTCATGAATCTCCACCACGCATACAAAACACAACAAACTCTGAAAATAATTGACGAAAGAGACTTCAAAATTACTCAAAATTCTTTAAAATAACGAAGTAATAAAATATGTATAATTTCCAGTCAATTTAGTATTCATAAACAACTCTGGCCGGTTACTTTGGCATCTTTACACCTGGGCTTGTGAATAATTTAATTATTTTTACGCTAAAGGTACGCTTTTGAATGCTAGCTGACGACCGCAGTTGCCGCGACTGCATGAAGTTGGCCGCAGCTTCAGTGCTGGTTTGGTTATGTATTTACATGTAACCGTTTTGGATCGAAGCGGCAGCAACACGTGCAGTCGCTGTCAGATATCGACAGTTGTATTTATATACAGGTGTATTACTTAATTATATCGCCAGTATATGAAGCGTGCCGCCATACGGTACTTCGAACGCGCTGAGAAACACGATAACTCACTTATCGTGTCAGCCAGTAATTACACTCCCTCCCGCATCAGTAGGATTCGCCGCCCTAGGCATGCCCTTCTAGAACCTGACGATGAGATAACTGTCCTCCAAGAGAGTAGTAAACTCACTAGCACCCTATACAAACACAAACCGCGTTCGTACAAACCTCGCCGCCGAGGTCCGCCGCGACGACCCGTTCTCTGTCCTCCCGACCCTTGCTCATCGAGCCAGCCCGCGAGCTGAGCCAGTAGCTTTAAATTCCCCATTTAATAATAATGATCATATGATCCAGCCTGTCCCTTTGCTGCCTCCCCAGCGACGCCCTAAGCCGAGGTCCGACCCCACAGGGGGTACCCTTAGCGCAGTCGCTTAGTTTATAAGTTGTTTTACGCTCCTGGCTGGAGGCCTTAAATTCTAGGCATCCACAGGGAAAAGTCCGGTTAAGCAGTACACGGCCTCCTAGGCTGAACTGCGAGATGCCATACCAAAAAAAAAAAAAAAAAAAAAAAACTTAATTATATTTTTTTATTTTTTTCAAGTGCCGAAAGCGGTTATTAGATTTACAAATAAGTTAAATTATATTAGTTCGCCATTTTAAATACATACAAACCAGTAGGGCAGCTGCGACCCTTTTTCATGTAGTTGCTGCTAGCGCCGCTGACAGGCTGACGGCAGGTAGCGTTCAAAATGTACCTTTACTTTTTCTCCGAGAACGGGTTTAAATCTAGAGTTCTAGGTAATAATATTATGTCGTCTTTTAAATACTGTAATTTATTCTGAGAATTTAACTTCAGTATTTCTTTTAAACGATTTAATAATAATGTACATGAATTATTTTCTTTATAATGTAGCTCATATTAAAAGTATTAATATTTTAAAAAATGTTATTTGGTTTACCTGAAAGTAAGTTATCTTACTCCTTTCTGCACACGGATAAAAAGTGACCTTATATTCTTCCGAAATAAGCTATATTAATGCCAATTTTTATCAAACTCCATCATATATTTTAGTTGAAGATGAACAAACCACCAACCCGGGAATCAAACCCGGCACCTCCTGCCAGCAGCCGCACTTGTAACAGCTAGACCAACGAGGCAGTTAGATAACTTATAAATCTGCAACTACTTACCTATAACTATAACTTATAGTTCCTGCAATAATTAACACAGTATAAGTGCTCAAACGTGTCCAAATTACGTATTCAGCTAAAGGACAATGCTCAAAAAAAACCCAAGCCCGGCGCAAACGAAAAGTGACTCAAATTATAGGTAATAATAAGTAATGAAATACTGCATAGGAGGCATCATCGAAATCAATGGCTAAATGTATGAAATTGCTATTTGATTTTTCAAAGGGGTGACATGAGCAGCTGGGGCTTATAGTTTAATTAAAGTGCTATCTGAAACAACAAACAAGTAATATGGCAAGTAATAAGCTTCTCCAAAAATATAAATCAATACCGAAGTACAGGCTGCAGCGCCCACGTCATCGCGTCATGAGCGTTTTACATTACTTAGGGTGGGCTAGACATGAGGAACAGTTCCAACATCCCGCAACATTTTTGGATCTCGTCGTGTTAGAAATAAGGAATCGATGACTTTTAAGCATTATTATTAAAATGAAAAGTACATTCATATCCTGTTTTAGTTCTATCATCCTATTATCTTGTAAAAGTAGAGGTAGAATAGTGGATAAGTTGCTATAAACATGTCATTATGTACACTCTTAAACCACAACTGTATCTGTTTGCTGTTCCTTTTACTAATACATTATGTTACCTCTCAAATCTTGAGTAGCAATGTACCGCAGATGTTAAAATTCGAATAGCAATTTCACACATATAGCCACTGATTTCGTAAATGCCCCCTATGTAATATTTAATTACTTATTTTTACCTATATTTTGAGTTCCATTTCTTTTGCGCCGGGCCTGGGTTTTTTTCTCATACTTCATGAGCATTGTCCTTTGTTACCGTCACGGAGAACAAAATGACTAGCAGAGGTGCCATAACGAAAAAGCGATCGAAGCGAAGAAAGTAGCGCGCCAAAATGCGGGGGACGAGGAACGTTACTGTCTTCGCCCTTATACGCCTTCTTTGGATCCGATCATATTTTATAATACCAAAAATCGTTGACAGATATCTCAAAGAATCGAAAAACGGAATGCTTCACTCGTAACTGATCGTTTTGGCCATACCCCCTGCACGAATTTGACCTTTATGAAGGCGCCTGGCCTACCTGTATTATGGCATCTCCACTCTTTCCTTACTCCATGCACCCAACTTACTATAAATCACATACCTACGTACATAGGTATACATACATGTACATTATACGCTAGTACATCGAAACAGTTATTTATTTCCGGAGATTATCGAGTATCGTCGGGCGTCAGGCTTAGTATGTATTCGACGCTAACGAGCCATATCTTGTACCTTGTAAAGTGACGGCAATTAGACCTGGATTATACGGACGGCAATTTTAAAATCAATTCTATGGTGTTTGCTTCTTATTGTGACGTTTCTATTTCAAGCTAGAGTTTGCAATCGATGCTTAATATTATGAAGCTGAAAAGTTTGTGTATTTAATAGTGCTAATATCAGGAACTACTGGTTCAATTTCAGAAAAATATTTCAGTATTCAGTATTATTAACATTTATTGAGAAAGGCTATATTTTTTCCGCATTCACGCCAAATTAAAGAACCGAATTAAATTAAATACATAGAGTAGATGGATAATCTAATCTAAGGCCTCAGAAAAAGCTTAGGCTACTTTTTATTTGAGTGGAACTGCGAGGAACGACTAGTTTTATGTAACATTTTATATACCTATATGCCACATTTGTGAACAGCCTATCTGTTGCATATCTCTCTTCTACGTATTTCACGATCTATGATTGTTTGTAAATTTTATATTATGTTTGTGTACTAGTCGCGAAAGTTTTAAAACCTACGTGTCATAGACCTGTAAACGTGTAATATTCACCTCACTATATAATCATCATCACTATATAATAACTCCTACCCTTATCCAATTCTATTTGGTGTCAGCGCAGCATGATTTTTCCTTCCATACTCTTTTATCTGCCACCATCACAGCAGTTACATTACTTCTTACCATATTTCTTACCACCTCCTCTTCCACTCTTGTTGTACCCGACTTCTGTTGAGACGGGGATGAAACAGCAATACAGGTTTCATCTATTTGATAGATAGGTTATCTTTCTCATATCTTAGACTGATACACAATTTTTTCGCTTCACGTGAAATACTTGCCTCACTTCCCTTCACTTGTTAAACAGTCTCCTGTCTGTGAAACCGCAAGATAATATACGTTCTGTAACCATGGAGTGATGTCTCAGCTATGTAGTCGCTGCTAACGAGAGTGATCGCACTCCTGTTTATGTTGTACCCGACGCCGTAATTTAGGGGCGGGCTACACAAACAGCGGTGTAGGTGTCTCGACAATGTGTTTTAATATGTCGTATTGTACTTGTGTGGTACTTTCAAATTGCCATACATACTTACTCGAAAGTCATCCATACTTAAAATATGGAATTGTTGAAAAACGGTAAAAACTGCATTATATTTTTCACTAAAATTATTATTATTTTTATCGTCCATAAGCATTGTTTTAGAGAAATCTTTTACCCTCATAATGTAAGGTACAATGACAATCATTATAGCCCCGAAAGAGATAGTGACTATGAAAATGCATAAACTTCAGAGGGTAATCTAAACAAAACCCACTAAATACTTCCAAAATGTTCTTTAATTCAAACAGATTTAAACAAAAAGAAGCATCTATAACAAATTGAAATAACATGCAAAAACTGATAAGCCACTAAAACGGCGATCACAATCACAAAACAGTAATCCTTCATTACAAGACAAGTATTATAGTTAAACACTAAACAAAAAATACTTGAAAATAAATGAACTGTAGTTTTTTTGCTAAGTATCACTTACAAAGGCGTTCGTGTTAGCTCGTAAAAAGATAAACGCTATATCTATTTAAGTACTGACAAAAGGCTGTAAATTTTGAGCCTTTTTAAGTAGACTTTTTGTTCACTAAATGTACACTTACTTACTAGGAATTGAATTTCCTTATGAAGACATTTATAGGCATGTAATGCGGACGAATGAGAGTCATGTTGTGAGGAAGGTGATAAGTATGAACGTGGACGGATATAGTGGAAGAGGAAGACCAAAGAAACGATGGATGGATTGTGTGAAAGTAGATATGTTAAGAAAGAGTGTTACTTGTGAGATGACGGCAGATAGAAGAGTATGGAAGGAGAAATCATGCTGCGCCGACCCCTAATAAAAATTGAGATAAGGGCAGGAGGATGATGATGTAGGTAAGTTGTATTGGTACAACTACTTACAGTGATGTTTAAATCTTCTACAATCATCTGGCTAGCCTTTTCCCAACTATGTTTGGTTTGTCTTCCAGTCTAACCAGATGTAGTTAAATACAGAGTTTTACATGGAGAGACGACCTTTACTGACCCTTACATAGACTAGGACTTAACTTACTTCGTAGATCTAGACCTTAGTTATACAGGCAACATAAATTTTTATTTTCTTTGTCTCTGAGACGGCAACGCATTTGTGATGACATCAATTGAAAATGTCTATGTGTGATGGTGGTATGGTACTTCGTTGGGCCACAAACGGCCAATTTATCTATTGGATAAAATGGTTCTTCATTTTTATAAGCTCATTTGATCTTTGAAAGCTAATAAATTGTGTGTAGCCACACAAAGAAGTCATGAGAGTTCACAGAAATGGTATTAGAATTTTATCTACCACTTCTTCAAGCTAAACAGCAGCGGTTGTAAAGAAAATTGCACATACACTCCACAAAGCTATCCGAAACATATCTACTTAATACACCTGTGCAAAACATAACGAACACAAGACAATCCAATAAAGAGAGCCCGCAAAAACCAACAGTTTTTCTTTACACCACAAAAGCTTCCATACGAAGACAGGGATATAAATCTAGGCCCATTGTTCCGTTCAACTACAATTACTATCTATACAACTAGTTCTAGTAATACCTAGTTCTCGCAAACAACCGGAAACTTAGCGTGACTACACAAACGGAAAGCACAAACTGAATCGCCGTCGCCCGCTCAGCAGCAAACTTAATGGCCCAACACCCATTGTCTGTACCTCCACCGAAATATACACCTTATTTGTAGTATGTTAAAGTATAAATTTGTTTGTAAGTGTTTGATGCTACGGTGCAACGTAGACAGAACATTGATAAATACATAGCGTTTAGATAAGGCGTTTTAAAAAAGGGTTTCTTTTGTGTTCTGTGATGAAAAATGTTGCGGTTTAAGGGTGTAGGGTCTTTTTAAAGGGTATTTTAATTGGGGTATCGATCGGTGTCATTGGACTGTGTCTTAAGGGGTGAAATTTTAAAGAGGTATCTTGTTAGTAAGAAAAATAATTGAAAAAAAAAACAAAGACATCATGCAATTTTTTTTTAAATACGTTTACGTCTAGTCTAAACAAATTAAAAAATAATTAATCCAAATTAGTTTTTTCCTTGTACAACAGGAATTTAAACTCTTTTGTCGGTTCAGCAGTTAAAAAAACAATAAAACAGACAGAGGTGCTTTTGTTTTGTTATTTTTTATGAGTGTTGTTTTATATCTGCAGTTAAAATCGTGTAGTTAATTAATTTGGCCTTTTAATTAGTATGGTTTAACTATTCCTAGTAGACCTTATCCGTCGTACCTACCTCAAAAACTTTTAAACGTCTGTTGAACACTTGTCTAAAAATGACAGATTATGATTTTTTTTCCGTCCGTTTTAGGTCCGTTTTGATAATGTATAGGTATGGTAAATGATAATATATTTTCTTATAGTCTCAAATTATAAACTAGCTTCCGCAAGCAGTTCCAACCACATAAAGAGGGAACTACTTCCTGGACTCGGAAAAGAGATAGCTTATGACCCGTCACAGCCTCTATACTATCTGTGTACCCAGCATTTCAAATACATAGGTTTAGCAATTTTGGCGTGAAAGAGCTACATAGACAGATTTACTTACACATTTACAAAATTAATATGTTTATACTTTCTTGCACATACAATACAATGGCGGACTTAACGCCTTAGGCGTTTTCTACCAGTCTACCTTTGGGTAGCGGAGAGAAGGCGTTTTAATATGTTACTTTTACATACTGTCCCACATAAATAAAATAAATACACACTCTCTTGAGACACTGAAAACCACGATAAAGTTCCAAACATTCCTAAATATCCTTATTTTTGTCCCCAGTTTCGACGTCCGAGGCCGAAGTTTCAACAAAGCTCTCCACTGGTCAGATCCCCTGGCCTTCGGCAGAAGAGCCTACTTCGTCACCATGTCCAGACCCTCGGCCCTCACGGTGGATGCCGTTCAGCTTGATGATGAAGGCGTCTACAGGTGTAGGGTCGACTTTAAGAACTCACCGACAAGGAATTTTCAGATTAAGCTTAATGTTGTTGGTGAGTATTTTTACTTATATCGGGTGTGTCGTTCACAATCACATTAAATGAAATGCGTTAATATACTGGTTAATATATGTCGATTAATACAAACAAAAAAGAAAAATACGTAAAAATAAAAAATATTTTTTTTTCAAACAAAGTAAATAGAATAAAAATGTGTGAAAATTAGAACACCATATAAACGCCAGTCATTACAAACAACTGAAATTCTCCCTTGAAAACTGACTTCTGTCAAAACATTTGATACTCCTAACTTTATCTCTGCTTTACACATGATGTTGTAAATTATAAAAACGAAAAATTACTCCTGTGGTTAAACCACTGAATGGATTAGGTTATTTTTTTTACAATTCGCCATAGAATATCATAAAGTATATGCGATATGATTTAATGTGATTGTGAACGACACACCCGATATAAAAGGCTTTTAAGGGTGTTTTTATACTATTATACTAAAACCATGGTTTCCCCACAAGTAATAGTGTTAAGAAGTATGTCATTTTATTGTAGACAGATATTTAAACAGATGCGGTAGACGACTGTTTCTTACGTGTAGTAGTCAAGAAAGTAGGATCAAAACCATTTATTTTAGTCAACTAAATATAAAGCAATCTATTTCAAATAATAGACTTAGGGTAGAGAGAATTATGATGATAAGTTACGTCTCTAAATGTATTACTTTTCAATCTATTCAGCAAAGAGATTACATTATTTTCATTTCAATTACGTAACACTGCTCCTCTAAACTGTTAGGGCCTTACTACAAAAACTTAAACATCTGTTTTACACTTGTCTAAAAAAAATGTGGTTGCAAAATGAACCATATTAACGTCATAATCTGTCATTTTTTTAGACAAGTCTTAAACTGACGTTTAAATTTTTTTGTGGTAAGACAGTTATAAGCTAGGTATACCAAAATTATAAAAAAATTAATAAACAAAATCCAATTTTGTGATACCATTTTTGTTAAGATCATCTTTGATTTTAAAGTATAATATGTGTTGTGTTAGTAATGTATGTATATTTTTCTTATTCTTATTATAACAGTACCTCCACATCAGCTTCTGCTGTACGACGAAGCAGGCCGCGACGTCGCCGGTGTGGTGGGGCCCTTAGAGGAGGGAGGCAACTTCACACTGCTCTGCGAATTGAGAGGGGGTAAGCAGAACATATTATTCTTGTGACGATGTAAAAAAACAAGAAAAATATTCGTTATTGTCTTGAACTTGAACTGGAAGCGGGGAAGAAAAAAATATCTGGAGCACAGCCACAGTCAGCTACTAAGCTTAAGCCCAACACTGCAAAATGCAAAAAAAAAACGTTTATTTCATATTTACAATCTATATTTGCAGAATATTTATTTATCAATAACTTAAATCGTTGAGGGTACTTTTCAATAACCGCCAGAGGTATCTTTAAACACGGCCACAGATACAAAAAATAAGTAAATAATGGCTTACCACGAGGTTTTTATTATACTCTTTTATACAATTTTATCGTACAAATCAAATGTAACCGTGCTTACAATTATTTACTTCCTTAATCCAATTCATAGCGTGTGCTAAATTTCATCCAAACCCGTTGAGCCGTTAAATGTGTTTGATTAACAAACTTCCTAACGAAATAAGCTCAGAAACCCCTAATCTCGCAAGAAGCCAAACTTACCCTTTATGCAATTTACTTACTATGAAGAAGGATTTTGACAATGTTGCTGATGTTAATAACATCCCACGTTTTGTAGAATACGGATATTTTAGCTAATGAATCGACCACAAACGAAGTCTATACTAATATTATAAAGAGGAAAATTTTGTTTGTTTTTTTTGTTTGGTTGTAATGGATAAACTCAAAAACTGCTGGACCGATTTTAAATATTCTTTCACCATTAGAAAGCTGTATTATCTGCGAGTAACATAGGCTATATTTAATGACGGTGCGGGCAGTAGCTCCTCCCGTAGGAGGTAAACGACTAGTCTAGATATAAATGACCTAATTGGAATTTCAAATGGTTTGATTTATGTTTCTGTTTTTCAATACACCAACAATGTTGGAATAGGCTTTCAGTCTAAACAGATGCAGCAGAGTAGCAATGCTTTACATCGATCGACTGCCTTTCTGACCTCCTCAACCCAGTTACCCAATGAGGTAAAAATGTGTCTTTGTACATTGTCTTTGTATGCGTAAGCTCGGAAGCGCTCACTCGTGGTCGGGTCGTCGAGTCACACAAAGAAAATGTACATGGACATTAAAGTTACGTTTTCAATGCAACTGCCGATCGCACATGCCGCGATTGCATGAAAACAATTGATTATCTAAGGGCAACTGCACGTGCTGCTGCCGCTTCGAACCAAAACAGTTTCTCCTAGCCGATTATCGGCTACTTCAGCTGTTCTCATGTAAGGAGATTAGCCAACTGCGCAGGACATATAGTGCACGAGCATATGCGTAGACACAGGTGCACTCACTATTACTTCACTCTCATAGCCCGATGGACGGCAATCCGACACGGTCAGGCGCAGGCCCGACGATTACGTGCTCTCCGATGCACGGGTGTATATTATATACACCCGAGAATAAAATGTTCATGTAAATACATATAAACCAGTAGTGCAGCTGCGGCCGACTTACAGCAGTTGCAGTCGGCATCCATCGTTCAAAACGTACGTTTACACACACAAGCAAAGCTCACCAGCTTTCGCAAAAAACCATCTATACTCATAAACAATTCTGCCTAACCCTTTAACAGAAAAAAAATGCCAGATATAATATGTACGATCAATCCACGTCATTCTCAGGTAAGCTACTTACCCAAACATCACTTATTGGTCACGGTTGGCACAGAAAATATCTGCATTGCGCGTTCGTACTTTACTTGAAAATGTGAACATAACTCGCTTTTAGATTTTCATTTATTAACGTTTGAATTTTAAGGCCATTTGTTTGAATTTAAATTGGGATATAATTGGTTCTTGTTTTATGGGGAAGTGGAAATTGTGTGTTCTTCGTGTTAGAGTCAGGTATTTTACAAGTGATGGGTTGCCGTATGGCAGGAGCTGGATGCGAGCAGCCAAAAATCGATCTCAGTGGCGTACACTTGGAGAGGCCCTTGTCCAGCAGTGGACTGCGATAGGCTGATGATGATGATGATGATGGGTTGCCGTATCAAAAACTGCAATGCGATTCGAAATTTCAGTACGTAGTTTTGTTTCATATTCATAACATTACTAGCGTCTGCCCAGAGGATTTATCCGCCTCTTGAAGAAACTGCTTGCCACAGCCAGATAAAAAGTGCCGTGTGTTCTTTCTCTGGCACCAAACTATGATGTTGATAAAAATCGTTTAAGTATGTTATTTGAACCGATAAAAAGACATGGAGATTAACTTTTGTATTTATAATGTAATTAAAGATTGTATTAACTTAGCACATTTGTGGGGCTGATTTAAGGATTATCTGCTGTGCAGTTCGGACTAAACCCAACTTTCTCTATCCTTTATCTACGCCTTTTATGTATCAAGTAAAAACTTCACATACAACTAACATACGTACATAACAACAGTCTACCAAAGACACAAACAAAATAAGACGAGAACAGATAGTCTGACAATTGTAAACTTGAGACAGAAGTTAAGCTGTGACGCTAAACAAGCTGTTTGAAGTTCTAAAGAGCTAATGTCTTGTCTAGTTGTTCTATGCTCTGTAGCGAGGACCAAACAAACACTCGAGTTTTTAGTACATATCTTAAATGGTATAGATAAATGTATGACTTGGTTTAGTACTCTGATGAGTGCTTAAATTAGGGGTCTGGTAGTTTTTTTCTACATAGCAAGCATAGGTTATTTTAAAACCTAATATAACGGTTCAACTCGAACACTTTGATTAAAATAATAAGTTGTATCTTAGCCTATGTTCACCGACAAAATAAACGTCCATTTTTCTAGTCAATTTAGCTATTCACCTTAACTTTAATTTAGTAACATTTTTATTCTATTATTCTCTAATTTAATCTTGTAAACAGCTAAGCAACTTAAAAATTTACTCAAAAAACAAGATGGAACCGCGCAATCACATTACGTGTTTTCATTCGTCTAACTTTTGTGAACTCGTAAAAACGATTTTAAGCCCCAAAAGTTATGTCAAGGTTAAGAATAACAGAGATTAAGAGTTTCAAATTAACTGAAGTTAAACGTTTAACAATGTGTTTAAATGTGCGGAAAATTTTATTCGGTCTTTGGATTTGATTTAATGTTAATACAATTATAAAAAGTGCAGATTGTATAATGTATATGTTAAGTGCTTACTAGTTTATTCTTGCGAATTTATCTGCGTTTTATCCGAAATATTCCTAATAATCTAAATTTTTTGGGCAAGAAAATACCACATAATAAGAGATTTGCCCACGTATAAACCTATGAAAATGTAATCCGTGATTATTGTAAGACGAAGATGTGTTATTGCTTTCTTTTGTTGACAAATTAAACACATTTAACAACATCCCACAAACAGAGAACATCCATACATCATTAAAGTCCGAACAACAAAGAAACTACCACAAAAAAAAACTACTCAAATCTTAAGACCAACTCGCAGAGCAAGCGAAATACTTTCAACCAACATTCCCAAAGAATAGTTATGACATCACTCACCCAGACAAGCGGACAAAGAACACACTCTACCGAGAAATAACCGTCAAATAACCGGGAAATAACCGACGAATAACCGCAAGGAAAAAGGGGGGAAAGGGGGAATCGGAAAACACGAGCTATTAGTAATACAAATTACGTTTCGGTAACAAAACGCCAGCATTTTTCTTACGCCATCGACGCAAGTTTGTGCGGGATTCCGAAGCGCAATGTATAAGTTTTTGTGCTCCGTTTCAAAAGGTTTTGACTAAATGGATTTGTTGGCAAAAAGGGATCTAGTGAGATTAGTGCGGGTTGAATGTTTTTGTTGCGTTTTAGATTTTGTAATTTGAGGTTATTAGTGTATCTGCTTGCTAGAGAGCGATTAGAAATTTGTCACGGGTTTGAGATAAAGTTAGAAGTCTGTATTTCTTTCTAGATTTTTTGCTTATCAATAATAACTCGCACGCGAATGCGATGTGGGTGACTAAAAAGTTGTCTGTTATTCACAATTGTCAGTCACTCAAATCTAATGACGGCATCCAAATTCATCTGTCATTTCTGTGATTCTACCAGATTCGGACGATTTTACCGAATCGCCGTGCGAAAATGTGCGAGCTGTTGCCGCTATGTCAAAAAATACTGAACACGACTCACACTTTTATTTTTTTAACGACGTCAAAAATCATCAAATGACTCCTCCCGCTGTGAGTTAGCAGCGGTGAGGGAGTGTCAGACTCTTACTGACTAAAAACTGGTGTTCCGTCATAGGCCTGTACCAGGGCCGCAGTAAACGACTCACACTTGGCCGGATTTTCTTCCATTTTTTACCACTAGGCTCGATATTGTCTTTGAATATAGTTTTCCTGAAAGCAGGCATTTATAGTTGTACTATATTTACGAGCTATGTCACCCTGTCTGAAGTCTGAAAGCCACGCGATCTTTGGCTGCCAATAATAGATTGTTCTAATATTGGCTGCAACGTGGTTCTCATAGTATTAGGCTCGAGGTATTTATAATATACAATTTCGTAGCAGTAGTATGTATGTATATAGGTAATTATAATCTACTATAACTTGATTCATAAAGTACTTTTAAAAAAATGAGCCTTTATCGTATTCATTTAGTACCTAAAGCATCTTTAAATTATATAATTTTCATTTACCTATAGTTATAGTGGAAATAATGTTTTTTTGTTATTACAGTAGAAGTAAATTAATGTAAAAAATCTGTGACGTCATAGTTTGCTGAATTGCTTACAAAGTAAACATTTTTGACAGTACGAGCATTAAATTCAACTAGTTTTCATGTACCTACTCAAATCCCACTTTACTATTTATCGCTACATAGTTAAAAACTGAAAATGGCTTTATCTAATAGCTGAGATGATAAAGCTAAGCGCAGAATTACATAGCTAATGTAAGCTTCCTTATATTCAAAAGCTACTTTTCAAGGCCATAAGTCCTATATTTTTTTCTGTCTATAAAGATAAACCCTTAGTACCTAATACTTTGATACTTCCCCGCACTAAAAGCCTGCGAAACAATAAATAAACTTGCTAATACTTTTAAAGGGATTTTCAGGCTTTCGGCTGAATATTGGTGTCAACATCGTTGATTTATCCGCGATATAAATAAGTCTTATTGCTATTTGGAAATTGCTAGCAATTTCCCGCCGTACTGACTGCCATTTGAACATCTTTGGCAGTCGTTACGGGTAGTCAGAAGCCAGTAAGTCTGATAACCGGTCTTACCAAGGGGCAATTAGGTAGTAGTGGTCAGATAGGCAGTCGCTTCATGTAAAACATTGGTTAGATGTGATTACTTGTTAGTCTTAAGTTCTTAGTCTGGAAGCGGACCCCAAGATATTTGGGAAAGGGATAGATACATACATACATGTTCTTTTAACTCTTATGTAGAATTATGAACCTGATAACTGGAGAAAGAAGCGTTTTCTATTTCTCTTCTGTAAAGTAATGAGTATTCAGCTGAATAATAATTAGATAAGGAAGCATTGTCCACTTCAGTATTTATTCATTTCAGTGTCATCCAGTAGTTATATACCCAATTTACGACCTATAAGACATGGATGCAAACCCTAAAATCCACTGGTAACTCCATATAATTTAACGACTGCCATACATGTCTTTGAATGGCAGTCAAGACCGACTGTTAAACGTGCTGTTCGACTGTTCTGAAGTCCCAAATCTTACACTTGTATGTATGTTAGAACAATACTATAGTGAGATCATGTTTATGTTATTCGTCATAGTGAAGTGTGTTAAGACACTGAATTTAACAGCGAAGTCATAAGAATCCACTCCCGGGCTATAATTAAAAATTAATGCTAATACAAAGGTCCTAGTACAAAAAGTCAAACAGAAGTTGAACGTGTGTTCATGTGTTGTAGATTTTGCATGGAGAATTTTCGTGAAACAAGTGACTATTAACGTTTGTCTAACTGTTTTTGTAGTAAGACCAATCATGTTTAAGGTTTAGCTAATCTACTGGCCCAATGAAAATAATGACTAAACCCATTTACATGCTAGCCAAAGCGCAATATTTTTTTTAATAAAAAATGATTTAAATAATGTACCACCTATCTAAAAGTTACCACGACATTTCTAATATCTTTACCCAACAGATTTATACTTAAAACCTTTACAAAACCTAATTAAATTACCAAATAATCATCCACTACCAAGAACTCAACCAAATATAAATAAATAAAAATGAATGAAAGTCTGGTTTTTCATCCTAATTGTTTTGCAAACTCATCCAATTAGCACTCAGTAGCGCCTAATTCAATAACAGCTGTTTATTAGTTTATGCACCGGTCATGAAACCGTGAATATTTCAAATGAAGCTCATTTGTAAAATTACCTTTTAAATAATATGTGGTAGAAAATCCTAATTAATATTATAAATGTGGAATTAACTCTGTTTAGTTTGTGGATCACTTCTCGAGACTGAACCTGATATATGATGTTAGTCTAAAGCCTAAAAAAGAACATAAGCTACTTTTTATCCAGGTACGGGGAGTAGTTCCCCCATGATGCGGGTGGAACCGCGAGAAACAGCTGCCTCCATGTATATTTGATGTATATGTATGTCTAATCATACGTTACGGTTAAACTACCTAGTTGGAAGTCTCCTCAGGCTTCCCTTAAAACCTACAAAAGGCCAAATTCACATTTCTAGAAACAGTTTAGTACCAAATCAAATGCATCTATAGGTATGTTGATAAATAAGTTTAACCTTTTGACTGAGGTTTAAACGGCGTTCCGTGGAATCTATTTCCGCAAAACGGCTTAACAGTAGCCTTGGTTTGCCTAAGTACTGGATATATAACACCGATTTTTTTAAATCACACCTTTGGTAAAAAATAACTTTCCAATTTTACAATACCAATAAATATAGATTAAAATAAGATTTAAAATCACAACCTTAACCACTCAAAACCTCCAATAGCCACATCTTATACAATACAAACAATATAGTCTTGAAAAATAGCGGTTTCAGACATCGCGGGGCGCACAAATGAATATATATGCGGCCTCCTCGCTGGCAACAGTGTATATCACTTTATACCATTAAATTCATCCCGCCAAGCTTTGTGTACTAATCTGAACAAACGACTTTGGAACTTGATAAAAACTGTGACACTTTTGATGGAAAACCTTTTTAGAGAGTGCCTTGTAAATGCGCGTGCGACTTTTTTTTGTGTGTGTTACTTCTTCTGTGTTGTGTGTAGTGGGCCTTTTTTGTCGCTGAAACTGTATTCTAAAGGTATTAAAAGGAAAAGGGGGCCAAATTCTATGGGTGAGTTCTGAACTGGGTTAAGGACGTTAGATAGGCAGTCGCTCCTTGTAAAACACTGGTACTCAGCTGCATCCCGTAGACTGGAAGCCGGCCCCAACATAGTTGGGAAAAAGCTAGGCAGGTGATAAAGGGTCATTTGCACTGTTTACTAAAATCAAACCATATCCAGCCGTAAAATTGCCGGCATTAGCCTGTTTATCGTTATATTTAAATGGTGCAACAGACCGAACTACTCTACTTTAATTCAAGTTCAAGGATTCAGTTGATCACTATACCAAAATAAATTCGATTTTTTAGACACACAGTCTACATAGTAGTTATGCATGGCTGAGAGTGATCCATCTTGCTTGTTTACCTTTTGTAATAAAATCCCATTTTTTCCACCTAAAGTGTTGTTACACACTATGATGCAAACGCAGCGTACATATTTGTTCACAACCATTTATTTCAGCAGCTTTGAAATTTTATGTCCGTATAACTTTTTTTTATGAATTTGAAAACTACAATCTCTGTTCAAAATATGAACATTCAGCATTCCATAACTCTCTCTTTACTTAATTCTTTGATTATAATTACAATATTGTTCTGTGATTCTTATAATGAGTTGTGATTAAACAACATCCTCCGAGCCTTTTTCCCCAATCATGTTGGGGTCAGCTTCCAGTCTAACCGGATTCAGCTGAGTACCAGTGCTTTACAAGAAGCGACTGCCTATCTGACCTCCGCAACCAAGTTACCCGAGCAACCCGATACCCCTTGGTTAGACTGGTGTCAGACTTACTGGCTTCTGACTACTCGTAACGACTGCTAAGGATGTTCAATGACAGCCGGGACCTACAGTTGAGTTGAGTTGTGCTTTAACATAGAACATTATTCCCCACGAAACCTAGCGAAAATTTATTGAATAACAATAATGTCCCGAATTAGTAAATTCTCCATTCTATTAACGCCAATAACAAAACTATAACAAATAGAAAAAGGTCTGGCATTAAAAAAATATATAAGAAAGCAGCCTCTTGGCCCAGTTTCCGTTCAGTTCCGGATTACGCCAATGTGTCGATATTTATCGCTCGTTAAAATTTATACAATTTTCCAGACTTTTTTCCCAACGGGTGTCGCGAGAGCTGGGCGGTGACTATGATTTTGATTAATAGTGGACTGTCCTACTGTCTAAAGTGATTAAATGTATCTTGTGTGTAAGTTTATTAACCGACTTCCCAAAAAGGAGGAGGTTCTCAATTCGTCGTAATCTTTTTTTAGTGTAGTAGGTATTAAAAAAATCCAAATAGGCTTTTTTTTCATTCATGCATTGTCTTTTGAAGGATATAACAAATGCGGTCCATTAAAACTGTGAAAAAAGGAAGTCCGACTATATATCCCAATTCGCGCTTGGCCGGTTTTTTTTTTTATTTTCGTGAAGGAGTATAATTTTTGTCTACCATAGTTTTAACAGCGTAGGACGTCCACCAGCAAGGCAAACGTCGCCGGAAGACGCTGGATGCAGGTCGCCTCCAACAGGTATCTGTGGAGATCTAAGGGGGAGGCCTATGTTCAGCAGTGGACGTACTATGGCTGAGATGATGATGATGATAGTTTTAACATAAAAAAATGGTTCTAGGTCAAATATTTGATACTAATATGTTAACCGTGATATGTGTATAGGGCACTTTTCATCACGATTTACGTGTATTGGCTTTACGGATAGTATCAATCGCATATAAAAATATTTCAGCGCCAGTTAGAAAAACTGAATCGCTGAAAAAATATGAAACGTACCGATTTTTCGCTTTTATGTTATTTTTGCCACATATTTGACTATGGATGGTTTATTTATTTATTTATGATTTTAGAAGCGTCAAAACTAAAAGTCAGTATTTAAACCATTACTTTATTCATATTCATATTATTTATTTGCATTCCACAATGTATAGAGTAGGTGTTACAAAATGGCTTAGCTGGTACAATTGAGGATCCTATTATTTAAGACAATACTAGAGAAAAATGGTTGCACTTTCAATATTTTCTACAACATCTACTATTTTCAACGAAGGTTAAAAATAAACTGTGGGTTGTTCGAAAGAGATACCTCAGCCCTGGTACAAGGCTTACGACGGACCACGACGGTTTTTAGTCAGTAAGAGTCTGACACTCCCTCACCGCTGCTAACCAACAGCGGGAGGGGTCATTTGATGATTTTTGACGTCGTTAAAAAAAAGGTTAAAAATAAAAATAAAGTGAAGAGATATTACTCTATCGTTACAATTCAATACACATTAATAACTGAACCATTAAACTACTTCCCAAAACATTTAGTGCAACGTTTTGTATGAAAATCTTTAGTTAACCGTACCGAAGCTACCGGATACTTTGGCATATATTATGCAGTCACTTATTCCAGTTATTCTTGTTAGTAAACAAACTTCGTCCAGAACCAGCGAAGTTTCTAGAAAAAGTCTAGGAACTATGCGTAACAATGTTCTTGGTATAAAAAGTTCCGATTGACCTGTAACTAGATTCGATATTGTTTGAATAACTGTCTTTTGTCAGTTGTATTTGCTTATAAATAAGATATTTAAAGAAGACAAAGTGAAAAGCTTAACCATCTTTTGAGGATTTATCTCATTTACCATTTATTTATTTTTTATTATACTTTTTGCACACATTTTACCAAAAAAAAAACCATGTACAAAGGCGGACTTAACGCCCTAGGCGTTCTCTACCAATCAACCTTTATTCATTTGAGTCATTTAGGGAGTGAAATAAAATAGAACCTGCGGTTGCCATTTTGTACACTAGGCTATTTAAAGATACAGAAGATAGAAAGAAAAACTTTTTATTCATACAAATTGTTTACTTAAAAAGCCTTATTGGCTGTGGTTACATCCTAACATTGAAAAAGGTAGGCTCCAAAGTACTGCTGACCCAACATACATACTAGAGATACACAATATACGAAATCAATTTATACAAAATTACAACATCAAAAGCAACAAAAGAAATGAAAACAAAACAAAAATACAATCAACTCCACTGCATCGGTCCAGGAAATATAACGACATTATATTTTATACATTGTCACTAAAATAAATCCGATGCAAACTACAAAGGTTAACTAAAACAATATTTTATTTATAAGTTTCGCAACAGCAATTTTCGAGATCAATATCCCATAAATAAAATGAAAATATTTGGTCACCCTACTGTATTTCTGGTCCAACCATTTCTGGTATTTACGTTTTCACAGCTATAAATGGGTATCCAATTAATAGGCTGTATTTTTAGCACTTTCAAACTAGTTATTGTACTCGTATTTTTGTATGAATATTTTAATATACAATTTTTCTAGGCTACTCCGTCATTTCACCTCGGGTTGTTTGTCCTGTTTTTTCCTGTCACTATGCCAAAATAGCGCCTTTGAGATAAAACATTTTTCAGCGTTTTGGTTCATTGACTTAGAACGCTTTGTTTGTCTATTATTAGAACGGTAGGTTTAATTATTATTATAAGGTTTTATGTCCAATTCCTAAGTTTGGTGAAGGAGTTTGGAGTTAGATAACTTTTGGATGAGACTTAAACATAATTTGATCAGTTGTCATTTTTGTGTGTTATAACCGTCATAGAACAAACACAGAATGCTTTCCACGATCATTTCATAGCCTTTCACTTTTACAAAGACTCCAGGCAATCCAGACGCAGAAATTCCCAAAACTGGCACAACCGCTCCCATTATACTTCAAACACGCTCACTCAAGCGCTCAACAATAGCCCAGTCTCCCAAACTAGTCTCCCCAGCCCCAAAACTCCAAGACACATTAACCAGCTGCGGGAAAGTCGCCAGAGGTCACTATAGTTAGCTCAAAAGGTTTAAACTACGCCAGATAAGAGACGGCTGCGAAGTTAGCGCGAGTCTACGTAACCTCGTTGGTCCCGCGTCGCTTGTTTACGCTAGGAACTCGGCTAAAAGTTATGCTGCAGCGCAAAATTTGCTAAATTTACAAACTCTAAGTTCTTCGCAGTATAATTGTTTGATAGTTTTCCTACAGTTTTTGTTTGGCTTGAGTAGCGTGAATATGTAAAGTTGGTTAGTGGTTGTAATGCTTGCTCGATTATGGTTGAAGATTCGCGAAGTTTCGTCTTAATTGTTTGTTTTGAGTTTAACATGATTTGGGGAATTTGAAGAGTTCGTTTTGATTGTCGATGCTTTTAATTATAACGTTTTTTTTTTCAACGTAAATTATTGTTTTGAGTTACTTTCAAGAAAAAACCCTGAGGAAATCAGGGCAAAGTTAAAATAATGAATCCTTCAAACTGGACTAAACTTTAATCCTCGGAAATTTTCTCGATGACAAAAACGTTCAGTTTTGCTACATCTTCTTCCAACTGAAGAAAAATTTTGACACACTAATCACCAACAAACTTTTGTCACCAGGTCGTCCCCAACCAACTCTAACCTGGCTGATCAACAACCGGCAGATAGACGACCACACTATCCTCAAGAATGACGGCAAGGTCATCGTCAGCCGCATCAGCATCGGCGGTGCTGAGAGGAGTTGGCTGAACACCAGCATCAGATGTCAGGCTACTAATACGCCATTGCTGAGCCCTCATGAAAGAACTGCGAGAGTGGAGATGCATTGTAAGTTTTTAGTAGCTATTTTTATAGTTAGAAAAATGTGGTGAGAAATCCAGGACCTAAAGAAAAAGTACAATTAATGTAAATATTTTGTGAATAAACACACATAATAAAAAAAAAAGTTTGTTTAAGATTGGTAAGCTTGGGCAGTCATTAGGATCAATGACCGCATCTTCTTTGAAGGACTGCATTTTTAGTAGTTTTGTGTAGTAGAAGACCTAGTGTAATGTGCTGAACCTGTAGAAGTTTGCAAGAGGAAGTAGCTTCAAAAAAGTGGAAACAGCATTATCTGGGCATCAGGAACATCATAATATATTCGGGAGGCTTATTTATCCACTGCTGAGGTTCTGCAGGATTAAGGGGAAAAGTAGCTGAACTATAACTTTATCTCTCTCCTACAGTACGTCCAACATCAGTGATGATCACCAACAAGCCGGGACAGATGTCAGCAGACTCGGAGATCACGATCATCTGCGTGACCCACGGGAGCAGACCAGCGGCGCAAGTCACGTGGTTCAGGGAGAATAGACGATATACAAGGGGAAAGGTGAGCTGGTTTGACGAGTCTGTTATTAGAAATTAATCTTTATTTTCACCAGTTTAAGGATTTATTTAGGTGGTTACCTGTCTGTTAAGTTCTTCGTTATATCCCCAGTTTTTAGTTCTGTGTTAACATCAGACTGATCGGTCTTCAGAAGAAGAATTGCTTGATGGTTAAATTATATTTTCTTAACTACATAATGCGCTAAGGTAATATCGGCCACGAGCTCAAATTTTAATTATTAACATTTATAACATCATTATGCAAAGGTTCACAGTTTCATTTTAATTCCGCTATGATATGACCATCACCTATCCAAAAGCCAACCTTAGCAACAAAGTTAAGCTCCACCTCTCTTTACAATAGGCATACTTTCCAAAACATCCTTCAAGGAACCCCAGAGGAAATCCAAGAAACTTTTATCGTGTGAACAAAATACGCCCAAGGTAACAGAAACTTGAACAAAAAATAACAGTGCCAACTTTGTATGATAATGCCTTGTTTACTTTGCTGAGATCAGGTCAAAGATTAGCCACCTAACTTTACGTAAGGAATTAGTCGGATCTCCTTGACGGAGACAGGGCAACGAAAATTAACGATGCTTAGATTTCAAGGTAAGTTAGAGGGAGTTTCTAAGTCTTAGGGGCTTGTTCAGACGGTGCGATTTTATATGTTTATGTCTTAGAAGTCAACTAAAGCATATTCGTTTGCAAAAATAAAATATATAAGAGATCGATTACCTGTCAAAGAAGACACGGTCAAAATTAACCGTGCTAGTTACTCTATGTACAGCTCAAGAACAGTTGAACCGAATAGAAAATTGGTGGGGAGATAACTTAGTCTCAGGGAAAAGACTAAGGATATTTTTCCCCAAATGAGCCTGGGAAGTAGTGTATTCTTGGGAATCAGATTAAACATAGAATAACTGCTTTAAAAGTCACAAACTTCAAAAATCTTGTGACAAATAAATACGTTGGCAGGACTGGTATTTAGATAAACAAATGACAGCACCCTGACACTACTTTCCAAGACACGTAGGTCGAGAAGGTTTAGTCCACTTTTTTAACTCGCCCAATCGCAGTGTCTGAAAGAGGTCTAATCAAAAACTTTTAGGTCCCAGGTCGATCTTAAAGTCTAACGAAGATTGCTCTTAAACTTTATCTAGTTATTTTGATGTTTTTTTTTAAGAGATAAGTAGGTTTAAGCACTAATTGCGTTGGGATTAGTTGGAGAAAATCCTCGCCGAAACTATTGGGCCGTAGTGAGCTATTTTACTTAGTAGATTTTATACTAATATTATATTAATGAAGCTAGGTGGGATTTGATTAAAAGCTAGGTCAAGGCAAAGTCTAGGGTATATTGATTACTAGGGAACGGGTATATATGTAGGACATATCAGAGGGGTGAGCGTCATGTGATCTATAGAGGACTCGAAAAATCAGTGACTTCTCGATATTTTAAAATCTCTACGATTATCAGATGAGAGAGAGATTGAACTCTTCAGCTTTATAATATTTGTATAGATCGAGCGTGAAATTGCAAGATATATGTCCTTGCTTCTTTTCAATTCATAGAAATGACCTATTATAGTAATTTCTATGAATAACCTAAGATGAACTGAACAAAAATAACCTGAGATAAACAGTCATAGTTTAGTAGATCATTTATAATCCCGCACATACTCGTAGATACAGAGAAAAGCAAACTCCAATGAAATACCACCTACCTGTTGTAAAATATAAGTCTAGCACAGATTAGCAGTTGAATAAATAAAACAACAGAACATAGACGGATACTGATTCAACAGATTTTCTCGGATATTTCTCTGCAATTAGGTTAAAACCCAATTACGAGTGCATTTTGTTCTAGTGCATTGTGGTTTTAAATGTATGAGAACTAAACTATTATCTACATTATTCCTCTTAATGTTATATTCTTCGTTCGTATGCGGTTTAGAGATGTTGCTTTTAATAGCGACTTTTATACGCAATTAGCATATTGAAGTACCTAATTGTTTCATATTAATGGCTGGCTTGGATAAAATGCTAGACACTTAAGTGTTTCTAAGTGACCCTTGAAACTGCGTAAAATGAAATACAATTTGAAGTAGGTAATTTACTTAAGTACTTAGCAACTGTTTAAAACAAGCTTAAAAGTTGCCACAAAAAGTAAGACTATTCAGATTAAAACTAAATAAAGAACTAACTTTCATCATCACCAAAATCTTCAAAATCTACACTCAAAACTGAACCATAGCATCCCACTAATAAAGTTCAATTCTCTACAGCACAGCGAGTTCACCAACGAGACGACGACTGTCAGCAAACTGACCATGCTTCCTCAGCCAGAAGATGATGGAGCGATGATCAGGTGTCGAGCTGATAACCCGGTGTTGAGGATCGCTCTAGAAGACGCCTTCAGAATGAGTGTCGTTTGTAAGTATATAGCATTTTCTAGCACTTAACGGAAAATACTGGACCCTATTATTCTTCTAAGAGTAATATTAATTACTCTCTCCCACATATTTGCCACTGCTGATATTTAAAATTGGTGTCTGCGCAGATACTCTTGCAATGTTCCGTGATGAGAAAAAGTTTGACGAGAGCCCAGACTTCTGTCTTCCTTGGCTTCCGTCCTAGCCTTGTTTATAATTTTTCATTTCATTTGTTAGTACCATTCCTCTCAAAACATTATGTGCATTCTTTGTGCAAAAATATGGTTCAAAAGTTCAGATTTTCATAATACATTGTAGCTTTTACCTATTTTCACTGATAACTATCAGGCTCTGTGTTTCCTCTTTGGTAGTACAAAAAAAAAGTGGTTAATCCTTTCAGTAGAGAAACCATGATAGATATATGAAGTCGTTATTTAATAACTTCTTTCACCATTTCTAAATTATAAACCAATTTCAATTACGCTCTCCACTACACGTAAAGTTCATTTCACTAGCTTAATTAATTCTGAAGAAAGTTTGACGGTCTGATAAAGTACGTCATTATTAATTTACAAGTGCAAATGCAGCGCTGTCACCGATCGGACCAGTGTCATGGCGGACAGCTGGCACGGATGCGCTTTGTTCAATTTTAAACTTAACTTGAATTGTAATAGTTTAAGGACATTTTTGGGAATTAGGCGTTGGAAATGTGGCAAATATAAAAAAAAAAATTAAGGACTTGGTGCTCTTTTTTTGAGGATTTATTGCAGAACAGTGGTTTTTTACCCACTTTATCGCTGCTGTGGGAAGGATTTTTACATACTTAAAGAATACATACATAGAAGAATAGTTACACTGCTTGCTTTAAACTAATAAGGCCACTTTTATATTCACTGATCACTAGTTCTCAGATTTAAGAGATTAATAGGCTTCGAATTTACGCATTCATCCTATACCTACACAATTATATTCTCCTTTTTTTCCTCTTATTCAATCTGTCAATGGTGTAGTAATCATGGCTCTTTAATGCTCTCATATCTAGCCATTACTATCATTAAGTCAACACTTAACAAAACAACCAAGAGCTAAAAACATAAAACCATACTCAGTCAGTACCTATTAACGTCATGCCGTCATGCGTCAGTTTAAAAAAAAACTCAGATACGCAACTGACATTTGCCGATTTGTGGTCACCAACCGCGATGCATCGTCGAGACTAAACCTACCGTACTACCTACCGTATAGTTTACCCACTGTATAGTATGGGACCACCGTATTGGTATACACCGCTACGGTGTAATTAGGCCGGTAAGGTTTCTATTAGCCATGGGTTTTCAAATGATTAGAGGATAGATCTGGCGAGCAGGATAAGAGACAATTTACCACTGAACGTTTATGTATTACGTTTGTTTGTCATGTCAGTGCATTTTTTTTTAAATTTACCAATCTTAATACCGCTTACTTTAAACTTGGTCGTGAAATTCATAGTAAAAAGTTATTTAAAGAACTGAGAGAACCATACAAACAGAATTGTGTTGCTGGGGAGTTTGTACACATAGGAGGTGGTGAAAGGCGTTTTGGTCCCCAGCCTATTACAACCTGTAGCATTATCCTGATCTTCATGCTTTTTTGTCTTCTACAAATAATTGAAGTTATTAATTACTTTTTAATCGTTCCTTCAAATTTATTTCTTCTTTCTTTGCTTATAATTACATTTTCCCAACAGACAGGCCAGTCCTCACCATGTCTCTGGGCAGCACCTTAAACCCTAACGACATAAAGGAAGGAGATGACGTCTACTTTGAGTGCAACATCAAAGCGAACCCTAAGGAACATCGGATCTCCTGGTACCATAACGTGAGTGAGTCTTGACCCTTCTATGTATAAAGAAACTTTAGATATTTCAAATACACTCTATGGGTGGATGTTTTAATAGATCTCTGTGTTGAATTGCGATTTGAAATTGAATTTTGACATGAGCAGTAAGTGGACTATGATTACCAAAATCATGAATGTCACCGGCATGTTTTTTACCATATTTTTTTTGTCTTAGCTTTAAAAGAAACTTATTGGCTTGGTGTTCTGAAATTTTTCACGTTGGTTTACAATTATGTCACAATTTTGGTCTGTATAACAATACGATAGTCAGATATTTTCAATTATTAAAATATTTCATAAATAATATTAATATCTTGCATATTAACATACTCAAGCATCACATTTCAAAACAGACAAAAATAAAATCGTAATTATATGAAAAAGGTAATCATTCTAAAATACTTTAAAGAAAAGTGGAGACTCTCAAAACTGCGCAAGAGCTCGATTAAGGTAATTTGGGAACCAAGTTCCTCTTGAGAACCCTTCGAGTGTAGGGTCAAAGTTAAGGGCTTTGAGAACCTCAAGTATTTACGTAACCGCTCATTCAAACATCGCTTTAAAAGTTTTTTACTTCAACTGTCAAGATGCTAAATTGTCTCAAAAGGTTGAAAGACCAAGATATATAAGTATTTTCTGTCAATTGGCAGGTAAATATTGTTTTTACCTGTTATTGCCCCTTTTCTGTACGAAGTCATTCTTTTAGAGGATTTCATCGTAACTTATATTTTTGACTTCGTCTTGAAGTTTATGCCTTTACTTTCAATTTATCTCAGACTAAGAACCTAGATTGAAAAATGTGAAAAAAAAATGACTTCTAATTTCATCTCTCTTATTTATTTATTGACTAGGCACATTTACATTTTTAAAAATAACAAAGAAAGAAATCATAAACTTCAGAAAGCCACTTACAAGAAAACTTCAACTTGATGCTGTTTTCTACATAATGCTATAAATTCCTTTGTTCCTCTCAGGACGTACAAGTAAGCCAGAACATGTCTTCAGGAGTGTTCATCAGCACCAAGTCGCTAGTTCTGCAGAGGGTGACGAAGAGGGATGGTGGACTGTACACCTGCAGAGCAGCGAACCAGATGGGGGAGTCTAGCAGTCAGGCTGTATATCTTAGAGTGCAGTGTGAGTGATCCATCTTTTTTTACCCTTAACCCAAAGAAGGGGATATCCTAATTTTCACGCGTTGCTGGGGAGTTTGTTGCACCACTTCTTCTTCCCAGCAAAAACACATAGGAAGTGGTGAAGGGTGGGCGTCTTGGGGCTGTCTATTGTAAATTCCTGACGTTCAAAAAGTGCTGTCTTGCAGCCAAGTTTGAATAAATGAATTTTGATTTCACGGTTATGTGTGTCTGTCTGTGGCTTTGTAGACCTTAAATGAACCGATTTGGATATGTTTTTTTTAAATAAAAGCTGGTATTTTAGCAGTTTCCATCGACCATCCGCTCAAGTATATATTAAACTTTTTTGTTATTTTATGATATGTTAAAAAAATTACCTTGATTTTTGAGGCGAGTAATTACACTTTTTGGAAAAAGTTCCCTTATTCAAAAAAAAGTCACGTTTGCTTAGGTTGTCACTTGGATCACTGAACATTGAAAAAAAAATTACCTTGCCAATTAAATTCAAAAGAAGCTCCATAGCAATATGTATTACTTACTTTTAAAATTAACACCTTCAACACAGATGCACCAGTCTGCGCACAACCGTCACCGCTGCTGATCGGCGCGCGATTGGACGAGCCGCTGCGCGTGCGCTGCACCGTGAACGCGGACCCCGCTGATGTCACGTTCTACTGGCAGTTCAATAACAGTGGGGAGAGCTTTCAGGTGTCTCCTGCTAGATATGGTGAATATTTAAAGGATGAGGTTTTAAACCAAGGTATTTTCAAACCTTACTAAAATCAGGGAGTTCACCGATAGCATAAACGTGTTTCTTAAAACATCTGTTTACTTTGATAGCATGTGATTATTATTTATCACAATAGTTAACAGTGGTTTTAATAAACCAGATGCTTATTTTGTCGGGCAACTTACTTGAGCCTGAGACTATTTTCTGTTGCCTTAGTAATGGCGCCTAAAAAGCCATTGCAAAACAGTTTCGGCTTCAGGCACAGCACGCCAGCAATATGCTTTACGAAAAATTGGGGCTAATTAGGTTACCACGGTGCCTATTTTTGAAGTCATCATTTAGGCAGCCGAAATAGAATATTTTCACTTTTCATTTAACTTCTTTATATAAATATTTCTTCCCTTAGTATCAACGGGTGGTACTTCAAGCGAGCTTCGGTACCGAGCCGCCAGCGAGCGCGACTACGGCGCGTTGCTCTGTCGCGCCACCAATGCGGTGGGACGACAGAAACGGCCCTGTGTCTTTCAGATCGTTCCTGCTGGTAAGATAAATCTATTTTATATATTTTTTGTTTCGATTTGAATGGTCTTTGAATATTTTTTACTTTAGATTACGTTAGGACTGGGGACGTGATTGAGCACATTGATGAGATAAGTAAGATGTAAAATTAAGTAATGCAAAGACGTGCAAAACACATCTTATAATTAATGCTATCATCGGCTATACCTATATATTTCCATACTATCCTATTTGAAAAAGTTACCTATTTAAATTTGGTACAATTTCTTAATCTAGAAAGGGTAAGAGCCCATTATAGGAGATATGTAGCTACTTTTAACTTGTGCTGAAAGTTCTGGTTCGTCACTGAAATGGCTAGTGTCATCATATCTTAAAGTTCATCAAGCCAACCTAAAAAAAAACTTTCACACAAATATTCTTGCTAACAAACTGACCTTCATAACAAGAAAACAACGACTACGAAAAAATTCTCAGCGCCGACTTGTAACTTTTTTAATAGAATAATTAATGCGTTCACTTGGAAATAGCTTTACACCCCCATTTCTCAAGAAGCGGCCTCGTAAACCCCATGGTCAGTGCGCCATCCAGTCATCGGCGACCCGGAACAATTTGTTCCAAAGAGCTATGTAAGAATAGACATGGCATTTTATGACAATAGAATCGGCCGTTTTGTCTCAAAACAACTGTTTAGTTTGAAAGTTGTTTTGAGAAAAAGGGGCGTTCATGTTTTGAGTTAATTTTGGCCGAAATAAATCAAAAGTTCGTAGGTAAGTACGTCATGTCATATAGACATTTGCAGGTTGTTATGCAAACTTAGAGTAGATGGGACTTTAGGGCCTAATAAATGGGTACTTGCCTAATGAGAGCCTGTGACCTCCTTTCTATACTTCAAATATGAATTCGATTGTATGGACAAACAAAGATTATTTGTAACAAATATTTTTTGTTTCGTATATTTTTTTCATCGATGTTAAAATATCATTAAAAAATAACAACATTACTAAATGCTGCTGTTAACCACCTAATCAGAAAAATGAGTTCCCCACGGAAGGGCATTTGTTTTGACTTAATTTTAATAAAAAATGTTTTGATTTTTAAAGCAAAAAACAACAAAAAATCAAACAGATTTTCGACGATCCATGTTACATCGTCCCTTTTAATTTTTTTCGCCCATTGCCAAGAAAAACGCTAATAGAACCGTGTTTTTGCGAGGAAAAGAATTATCCTAAAATAATATATTGAACAGGCCCGTGCCTAGGCTTATATTAATTAAAAAATAACCTACTGTTTTAAAACAATGTCCTAATTAAGCGAAAATAAAAACAAGAAACCGGTGATTTTTACCGCGTTTATAGGTCAGTATTTATAACAGTATAAAACAATTTTATTGAAAAGACAGACAACAAACTTTTCATTGTTCTAAATTACTACCTTCTGCCCGCGGTTTCACATGCCACTGAAACAGCATCCTTCACATGGATAATAGTAGGTACCTTATTTGATATTTTGAGAAACCTACATATCTGCTATAAGTATTACTGCCAAGTTTCATTTTAATGTGAAAGAGACACGTCCATAAAAATCACATGCATAGCATAAAAGTATAGCTTTGGTTCGCATGTAGTTGCAAAATCGTTGTTACCATACATTTTAATCTGTTCCGTAGTTTTACATTGAAAGCGCGACGCGGCGACGTACAGATTTACTTTCTCACGTTTATAACATTAGTGAGGACTACTTATGTTTGAACCAAATTAAACTTAACATTTCTGAAGTTAGAAAGACTCCTTGTGCATTTGTTCGCAAGTGGCCAATATTGTCATCACAATAACCAAAAAAGTTATTAACAAAACACGCATAAACTCAACTACAGAAACACCAAATTAATTGACCAAACTAAAGCAAGCTACAACGCCATACACTACCCGTAAATGTAGATAAAAGCGTTATAAACTATGGGTTTTAAACACCCACTCCCAATCTTCACTACACCGTTCGATAGGCCATAAAATTAGTAATTTCCCCAGTTATTTGCCTCGCTATAAAGTCGATTAAATTCTCCAGTTTACGAGCGTAGCCATGCGACTTTACTAGTGTAGTGTCAGGCATTCCTTCGTGTCAGATTCCAGATGGAATTACTGCATTTTTGCTACGTAAATTGCTGCAGGTTTTTCCGCGAGTTTTTCGTGCTGTTTAGCCATTTCTGTTGTTTGTAGTCTTTTTTGGTTATTGTAGTTTATTTTGTGACTAATGTAGTTATTAAGTTGATACAAGTTTTAGTGTCTTTGGGGCTTTTTTTACACAATAAATAGTGTCAGAGTATAGGAGAAGATTTGTATTATCTACATATCATATTTTTACACCGACTGAAAAGTTTACAAAGATAATTTAGAGCCAGAAAAAAGATATCTAGGCTCCTTTTTCTCGGCAACGAGAAGCGGATTTTCTTGGGACGTGGTGAAACTGCGGGGAAAAGCTAGTCTTTATATAACTAAGAAACTGCCTAAGTAAATTCCTTTATAATAATATAATGTTGACGTACCTCTCGAGTTGAAAGGCGGAGCACAAACCGATGTTTTTCTTACATTACGCCGTCTCTATGAAAATACACATTCCTAATATTATGCTTATACGTATGCTAGTTTACATATATTTAGGTATTTAGAGTTTCATTCATGTGGGCCTGTTTGTTTAAGGGTGTGTTCACATATTTATTCATTCAATAAGTAATTGTTTTGGAGAGGCCTATGTCCAGCAGTGGATATAGGCTGATGATGAAGTAATTGTGATTTTCATAACTTTTTCTTCTACCTACACCTTGATACCTATCATGAGGTTTTCGGGATTAAAACGATAAAAAAGAAACGGTGTATCATACTATACATTATAGCATTTTTTGTTTGATTGTTTTGGCAATATCGCTCGGAAAATCCACTGATGTTAGTCTTTTGTTGGTTGCAAAAAAATCAGAATGTCGGAAAAGTCTTAGGGAATGTGTGTAAAATTAATACATGAAATGATGCATATTTTTATGAGGCATTATTTGCACCTGTGAACACGCCCTTATTTCCCGTTGCTAATTCTGAAGTACCCTTGTTAATTTACACTATCCCCATTGAAATGACATCGGTATTTGCAACAGTTTATCAATTTCGAATATAACAAGAACAAAATTATCGATAATTAGATTGACCGAATAGTTTTTGGTATATTTGGAGTATTAATTATTCGATATTATCATTCATAATCGAATAGATATTCCATTTTCAACTAGTTGGCATACCAACGCGCTGATTAACATTTCGGTACCAAAATAGGCTCTATTGACAATTCTTGCAATACCTTTGAAATCCACACAACCGCAACAGTTCAATCATTTTCACTTTGCAAATTAATCGAGATCTCATCGACTAATAATTAATCAAACTCGAATAGCCGTTCGGCGGAGTTCGGCAGCGCTCGGGAGACTTCGGCAGACTTTGCCAGATAATACGTAGAAACTGGTATGGTAGTGTAAATTAATAATTTCGCACCAACTTAATTAAAACATTCCGATTTTCGAGAAGTGATCGGTGACCGAAGTTTGGCCCGTTTTAAAATACGAGGAAAGTTTCGCAATCGGGACTTGGCCGTATACAGGGTTACTGCCTAACTTCTCCTACAAGTTGGTTTGAACTTTTTTGAATCCGATCGGTTTTTCTGTTCGATTTTAGTAATGGCTCATTGGTACCTACGTTAATAGAGTGCTTGAAGTTTCTAATAGAAAATGCTAGTTGACATTTTAAAAGTTGGTCTGTTTATGTATGTGGCAAGGTAATCATTGACATAAGTTCTGATATCACATAGGCACCTAAGAAACTGAATGAACGTTTTATAACTTAAAGTTTTGATACTTCAATATTATAAGATGTGGACTAAAAGTGACATTTTGACATTCTAGTGATTCTAAAGCCTTCATAAAATTCTAAAGAATATTTTTTTCCCCAGCTCGTCCATCTCCACCTCGCAACTGCACCGCCAAACGCCTGCTACTCCGCAATGATCCCCACTTGTCCGTCAAATGCGCGGCGGGGTACGACGGGGGACTGAATCAACACTTCACGTTGGACGTTTTGGGGGAAAACAGCAGAGTCCTCGCTAATACTACTGCTAATTTTGTTGGTGAGTTTATTATCTGTAGAGGCAAACTTAATGGCGGCTTAAAACATCACAGCCCAATAACTGTACCGCCAAATGTCTCCAACGTAACGAGTCCCACTTGTCCGTCAAATGCGCGGCGGGGTACGACGGGGGAATACTACTGCTAATTTTGTTGGTGAGTTTCTTTTGTTATATGTCTTACCAAACTTAATGGCAGCTCAGAACATCATAGTTCTACAAGTTTATTGCCTAATGTATGCTACTCCGCAACGAGTAACATTCGTCCGTCAAATGCGCGGCGGGGTACGACGGGGGAATACTACTGTTAATTTTGTAGGTAAGTTTCTTTTGTTATATCTGTCGAAGCAAACTTAATGGCGGCTCAGAACATCATAGTTCTACAAGTTCACTGCGTAATGTCTGCTACTCCGCAATCAGCCCTACTTGTCTGTCAAATGCGCGGCGGGGTACGACGGGGGACTGAGCCCTGCTACTTTTGTTGGTAAGTTATTTTTTTACCGATTTCAAAAAAGGAGGTTTTCAGTTTGATCTATATGTTTGTATGTATTTAGGTTTGTATGTATGTTTGTGCGCGATTTTGAGGCTGAAATAATTTTGATGCTGTTTTCAGCGTAGTATTTGTCAGACTAGGAGAAGGTTTTTATAGTGATACATCCATTACCTACCGGTACCATTAAATGGCTTTATCGAATGATTTTTGTCGATATTTTTTTTTATTTCAATTACCTAATTAGCATCATAACATAATTATTTAGTTGTATGTTAGTAATTAGGGAACTCGTTAAACATTTTGTATACAATAGCAATAAACATCCAATTATTTTTTCACTAGATTTCATATAATAATATTAGCTAACGATGTTTTAATTAGTAAATGATTATAATTTTTACTAAGACTCCGTCAAAAGCGCTAGGATGCAACACGGGGATTTAGGGGAACAGTTTACGACGCACTGGGGGAACTTTGCTGACTAATACTCCAGAGAGTAAATGATTATGAAAGTTGGATAGTTTATTTCGCACCAAGTTGGCGTTCATCTCTTTGTCAGTTTTGCTGCTAGGTACTAAAAGTCTCCATAAAAAACTTAAAGTCTTTCCTCTGAAGTCATAGAGAAAAGTTTTCTAAAACGTAAGATTTTAATATACTAAAACTAAAAATACTTGTGTTCCTAGAGAAATATTTCCAGCACCTGGATAAAAAGTAACATATACCATCATCAATAAATGGACTACCTAACATTGAAATATTTTTTCCAATCGGACCAGCAAATTCCTAAGATTAGCGCGCTTAAACTCCATAATATTACCACTCTCGCATCTTTATAACATTACTAGCCGTTTTCCCACGGTTTCACCCGCGTCCCGTGGTAACTACTGCCCGTACCGGGATAAAATATAGCCTATGTTACTCGTGGATAATGTAGCATTCGAATGGTGAAAGAATTTTAAAAAACGGTCCAGTAGTTTTTGAGTTTATCCATTACAACCAAACAAACAAACAAAGTTTTCCTCTTTATAATATTAGTATAGACTGCGGATTCCTACCCACACACACACAAACCTCATCAAATGCAATATTAACATAGTTCATCCCTGTTATAGCCAACTCAATTGGCTATCCCAACTCCAGTCAATTCTACATGGAACAACTTCACAAACTACATTCCTCACGTCGTGCAAGTTTGATTGCCGCCATGGAAATGAGAAAAAGGCGCGTTCCAAACAATTTTCGAATTTGAAAATGGAAGGCGTTTTTATTGGGCGTTTGTTTTGTGTGGTTGGTAAAATGTTTTGGTGTTGCTGGTGTTAATAATCTGTTTCACAAAGGAGGTTTGAAGGTTATTAAAATCTGTTCGTAATCGGGGTAAAAATAAAACTAAGGTAAAAATTAAACAAAAGGTTATGAAATAAATCTAGCTTTATTAAGCTGCCAGACGAATAAAAAATTACGTTTATTTAAATTTAATTGTTAATCTTACTATAAAAAATAAATTTCATAATCGTGAATTAAAGCATTTATGTAGTGCTTTAAATCGCCCATAAAATAGGAATAAAACTAACCACCTGTACCAAATCGGATATTAACATTTAAAAATGACGTTGCCAGCCATTAATTGGTTTTGCACACCAAAATCAATATGATATCGGTGTCAAAATGTCCATTTTCAATAATGAGATTGGTTTGATATATCCGACTGATGTGACGACTTTATCTAGGCGGGATATCAATTTATTTTGTTTTAAATTTAACATTTGGGCAGGTTAAAATACGGGAAATATGAGTTTTGTTTTTCAGTTATTATTCGCCAAGTAATGTACAAAAAAATTAAACATACATCTTTTTTGGGGTTCGTACCCAAATGGTAAAGGGGGCCCTATTGTTTTCGCTCCTCTGTCCGTCCGTCCGTCCGTCTGTCACCAGGCCGTATCGCATGAACCATGATAGTTAGAGAGTTGAAATTTTCACAGATGATGTATTTCTGTTGCCGCCTGTAAAACAACAAATACTGAAAACTAGAATAGAAGAAATATTTTGGGGGGCCCCCATACAAGAAACGTAATTTTTTTGCTCATTTTCTAAATAATAGTACGTAACCCTTTTTTTTTAATTCTACCCGTACTAAAGTAGGCAGAAGTTTCAAACCAGACCCAATCCTCAGGAACTACTGGACTGATCCAGGAAGGTTAAAGGCTACTTTTTACCTAGATGCGCTTAGGTGTTCCTAGTTGAAAAGTGCCTAAAGATTAAACCGAATATACACTAACAAAGCATTTCTTCCCCAGATCTAATAGTATGGTTCAACATCAGCTGGTCAGCAGTGGAGTCATTGGAAGAAGATGAGGACCTTGCAGTGACAGCTCGGAACAGCAAGGGCGCGTCAGATCCTGTGCTGCTGAGAGATCTGGTCTTTAGAGACGCGGAGAAGAGGGCAGGTTAGTTTGAGGATGTTGTATCTGATATATTTCCTGCTTAACAGATTGACAGGTGGACTTTTAGAGTTAGTAGGAATAGTGTCTGAGTCGCCGGTTCCCATTTTTTTGGTTCTGTTTTCTATCTACGTAAGTGGATGCACCTTAGAACCAGTGTATTGCAGGGAGAGACTACGTATCTCACCTCCTCGGTCCTCAACGTTACCAGGTTAACCCACCAGGGTACCTGATGATTGATAAGACTCGTTGTCAATTTTTCGGGTTCCTGACTACCGGTATCGAATACCGAAGATCTTCAAATGACAGCTGGAACTGACCAATTTAACGAGCCTTCCAAAACATGGCACTACTCGTCATGACAGCATTATTTATTTAGTACATAAACTATTTTTGATATTTTCTCTGAAAAGCGTTAAAGAGTAACTAACTTATGACATGCAGAATACGTTATTTATTCTAAGAAATACCTCTTTTATCGAAGTGGGTTAAAATTAAATTTACATTTGTATGCTGCGCTGTACCTCTTCAAGTAGCAAGGCGGGTTCGATAAAGAAACTATATTTAGCTTTTCTTAGTATATTCAGTAGACAGTAACGTTTTTAGTTCGTTGAAATAACTGTTTCTATAAAAATAACTACTTTTGTTTTAGCCTCATAAATTATTAGATCAGAATTACTTATCTTCTTTGGTACTATAATAAATATAGCTCTTTGTACAAACTTTTAGCACTTGCTTATTAAGAATTATACTTAAACACTACTAAAATAGGTTTACCTATTCAAGTAAGCTAGAACTATCTCAGTTAGTAGGTATTTAGCTAAAAATAGAAACAAAAAAAAGCTCTTTATACAAACTAGTTCAAGTCGTTAAACTAAGTTTAGAATATTCTAAACAGGAGCAAAACGTGCGTTTACAACAATTCAGCTAAGTCCAACTGCACTGAAATAATAACTGTTTCAGTTGTCTTCGGAGAATTTTCTAAGATGTATTTGAAAAACTCCAAAGGTCGTTTTGAGCTTTTTTAAATAATTCTGTCGTTAAAAACATATATGTAGATTTTTTTAATTTGGCATTTTTATTTTTTGAATTGCTAATATCTTTATTGATTGAAACATTAAACAGACAAATCCAAAATAATGTCGTATTCCTATTGCTAAATAACTCAAAACAAAAAATGCTAAATTGATATTCCAATTGCATATTTGTGGCTTTCAGAAAACCGAAAACCTGCATCAACCAATTTAGGCAATTTTCTCGTCTCCAATTCCGTATTCCTCCCATCAACCAACCAGAACGACGTTCTATTTTCAAAATTGACATCTCCCACTTCTTTACGTCAGTTACTCAACAACTGACGTTCGCAAACGTCAAACGGCTGTCAAATTTGACAGTTGAATTGTCGGTCAAACGACGGGTTATCGTGATTACAGACAGATTCCAAGTCAACCGAATGAAGTGAAATTGGTATCACGTTCGTGGCGAAAATTCTGTAGTTTCTGCTGAGAATTTCACTAGAGGAATATTTATGATTTATCTGAATAACTTTGGGTGTTACAGACTCAGTGATTGTTGTAGTAATTGATACATCTTCTACCCCTCAATTCAGTTAGCATTGTCTGTCTCTTTGGTCTAGTAATCTCAAGTACACGGTGTCTCGTGTTTGATTCCCGGATCAGGCCGCTTTGCTTAAGACCTTTCATAAAGCAGAACGTAGTCTGGAAATAGACCTACTTATATAGACCCAGGATAAATAATGAGGATGAATGATAAATAATGAGGACCTTATGGCTTGGCTTTCACCAAGGAGGTATTTTGAAAGAAAACACTTTTCCCTGTAAGCGTGTTTCCTTCAAAAATGCAACAGAAACCGCGGAAAACACTAGTCTATTTCCCTCGTACATTATGTAGTAACAGCGCGCCTTTTGAACACCAGTAATCGAAGCTCAATTGAATTGAACCAGTATGCAAATGAAACTCCGATAGGAATTCGATTTTAGAAATATTTAGTCCAACAACGATTTTGTCGACAATACAACTGAAAAATTTATGTACGTTTGGGAGACAGGAATTTACATAGAACCACGTTACAAGGCTTTTTTAACTTGGGAAACCTTTATAAGATTCGTATAGTTATCGGCACGGATTATGAGCTCTCGGCGCAAGAGTGGGGATCGCTTTGCGCACTGTACACTTAAGGCAATAAACCAATAAATCACTTCTGCGTAGGTGAAGGTCAGGGCTCAATATCCTTGCCGATGATTATACCTCCTAGTACTAGGGTATTGAAATACGCACCTCCTGTTTTTATGTGTAAAAATTAGGGAACTACATCCCGTTCCTGGATACAAAGTAGCTTATGTCCTTTCTCAAGTTATAGACTACCTATATATTTTCCAATTACTTGTTATATACTAGCCCCAAGCAAACAAGACCTAAATAAGTTTCCTAACAAAATATTATCGACATGTTATGATACAAAATACCTATATTTCTCCAGTTATCTAAACAAACGGAAATCATTATTTTTAACGTAATATTTTTTCAGTCCACAACTATGATCTTTGTTCTTGTTATTGTTATAATAATTATTGAGTTTCTTACTGGAAATGTAAGAAAAACAGGAAAATATCTTGTTTGTAAAGGTAATAAGCGGAATGTATCAACAACTGTATTGTGATTCTGAAAAGGGTTATCTTATATCGTAAATAGATTTTATGTTACAGAAAAATATTGAAATAATATTTGTGTATGGATGTAACCTAGTTATCTATACTGTTTCTAATAATTTTCGTTCCTATTCGTGGAAATATATATTTTTGAAAAAGATTCTGGGTACTTAGCTTGTCGGCATAGAGTTACGTTAATAAGTTAGTTTTTCAAATATCTCAACCATCTTTAAAGATCATTAAATCATATGAAAAACGTCGATTTCCTTTCTAATTTTCTACCATAGTTGTAAAGTAACTTTCAAAAATACAATTAGCATGTGTAGTGTTTTGATGCGACAAGAAAAAAGAGCTAATATTTGGGTCGAGAATCATTAGCGTAATTACGTCCTTGAATTTGGCACGGATGCAAAACAACAGTTTGTATTGTAAAACCATAGAATTAAAATATCTACAAACAATCATAATTTACCAACACTTGGTACTAATAGAAGATTTTTTTCATAGAAAGCACAACTCGAGCCGAGACAAAGTTCCCAACGGCAGCCGCGTTCGCGGGACTCGCTGCTATACTGACAGCCGCAGGCGCAATCGCCGTGCTAGCTGTAAGAAAGTGAGTATTATAACGTAAATAGTATAATTACATTGCAATAATTACAGATTTTGCCTGGATAAATATTTATCGGTGTCGATGCCCTTCTCTTGCCACAGGCCGCTTCTCTCTTACCACCTCATTTCATCTCCCTACCGTGTTACCATCACGCTTAGATAAAATACTCAAGTTATATTGGCATTTTTGGAGCAGTAGCTTATAGTTTCCAGAAATAGGTATTGTAGAGCAGATGTTCTCATAACTCATTAATGAGAATTTTGTCCCCTATTTTTGTCATGGCTTTTCTGTTTTGTTGACTGTTTTTATTTACTCTGTGTAATTTATTGAAAATCGGGCAACAGTTCGTTTTATTACCACTACTTAATTGCGTAATTTAAAAAGTATATGATTGCCAAGATATGTACTTGAAACCTATTGATAAGTACCTACCTATCTTTTTTTAAACGGTTTTATTTTTTTCTCTTAGCAAAACACACTAAACTAGGTGCCCAATATTATTCTCTAACTCAAACTGCACTAACAATTCAACTGACACATAAAATATGCATAGTAGACAGTTTCCGTATGCAACTAGGTGCAAACTGAACTTTCAGAGTTAGTCAGGTCTCAATTCAGAACTTATTATTTATCGCATCTTATAAGTGCTCTTATGAGACTCATGTTCAAACTACCGATGTCTTACTGACTTTTCTTTGGAGCTAGAAGTTTTATACTCATGTTAGAATATTTTATATTCCCATAATATATAGTTTAATGGCCGGTTCCGATATTCCATCCATACCTATGTTGTTTTGCTACAAGTTATGACGAATTGCCATATCTAGGACGGTTTGACATCAAATTAGGTACTTGTATGGAGACCGTATAAAAATTCAATTTCTGGTAAGCAAATATTGATGATGACGATTGATAGAATATTGAAATTGGTTGTTAATAACGTAAGTTCAAGAGACGAAATAAACATAAATGATTACGGTGCCTGTTTAAAACAACATAGCAGACTGTTGCAGTACCGGTTGCTAAGACAATTTTGTTAGGTCTTGTGAATAGTGTCATGGTTTGGAACCAATTTCTAACTTTGCGTGTTACTAGTTTGTTAAAATCTGATGAACTACGTTTTATCATAATGATAACTTAATCCCTAAAATATTCTTTATTACATACTTACGACTCTACAAAGGTACATGCTCTGCCGAATCCCAAAGAAATCGGGATAAGGGCAGGAGGATGATGATACATTTTGATTCGACACCGTTTTAGTACCTAATAATACCCCAACTATTTTATTTATTTCTAAAAAAGCTACTCAATTATTCTGGCAACCAAACCAACAAATATTTAAACAAAGACCACCCTTATTATAATCAATTGTAATTTAAGATAAGACCAAGGTAAATGCCTTCATTGGCACTCATCCAAGCCGAGCCACGTTGCAGACCATACGCCGTACATCTAGTTATACCATGGCAAGACTCCTATTGTCTCCAAGACCATTTAGGAGACCTGAGAAACTAAGGGGATAGGATAGGGTCATTGTTCGTACTTTCATTAGAACTTATCTTTGGCCGTAATGGTCGAAAGGGTTGATTTAATAAGGTCTTTAGTTTGGTGATTGTTTTGTTATTCTGTGTTACATTTTTGGTATATAAAGGTGGAGTTCTGTATACCTTTTGAGGGTTTATAAAATTGTTAATAGAATCTATTGAACCAAATATAAGTATTATTCTGCTATCAGGATGGCTGTTATCTTCAAAACCACGAGGGTAGGAATTGGTAGCAACTAGTGGTAGCTGGTAGCAATTAGGTAGCAGCTCTCTACATTTATTTCGAGAGGATCGGTGAGGAGTGACAATTATTCCAACGGTCACCGAATATTACAAAGCTGAAGGGTTGTTTGCCTGAATGCACTAATCTCAGAAAATACTGGTCCAATTTAAAATCATCTTTCAATGATTAGGTTAGAAAAACAAGAGTTTTAACAATAATTACATAGGCACGTATGTAGTTCTTGGACATGGGTTATGTAATCTAATAAAACAATACCAAATATAATCAATACACCATTAATACATAACTGGATTTAGATAAACTGTAACACCTAATCTGTTATATAGATCGACACGGAAGCGAATTAATTATACACACAATATAATACGCGTTACACCTAGTTAGGGTTACCTGCTCTCACAACTATTATTGAATCAATATAAACTATTAATGAATAAATGATTATCGAATCTGTCTATTTATCTAATAGGAATCAATATTTTTTTGAAAATAAATTATTTCTATTTAGTATGAGGGTGTGGGTTTGATTCCAGGTCAGGCAGTAAAAATGCAACTTTTCTAAGTTTGTACCTATGTACTTTTCAAGTATATCTTGGACACCAATGGCTAGTAAACAGGTGAAGGGAAACATCTTGAGGAAACCTGGACTATAAAGTCTGAAATCACCAATCTGCATTGAACAAGCGTGGTGATTAATAATAATAATATTCATTTATTTGCTCAGAATGTAGGTATTGACAATAAGGTGTTTACAGAAATGTTGAAGCAATAGTACATTCTACCATTTTGGCATGCAAACATTTGATATGATGCAATTCATCATTACACATACTTAATGCTTATACAGACATACAGACACACTATACAGAGTAGTAGCATTTATTCAAGAGAAGTGTAGTTAGTTTCTTTTTGAAGATTGTTACTGGTTCTTGTTTAATACTATTTGTGATTAACGCTCAATCCTTCTCCGTGTGAGAGGAGGCCTGTGCCCAGCAGTGGGATGACAAAAAGGCTGTAACAGTACCTAACTATCTATTTAGCAATCATATGTCGGTATTGTTTTCATAGTAAGTATAATCTACCATCAGCCATTCTAAGCTCTGTTCTCACACATAGAAGGAATGAGTGGTCGATTGGTGATTTGAGACTTTTAAGAAATTATGATTTGGAGAACAGTGTGGTGAATAGAAGATGAGATTATTTAATGGGATTTTTCCTCGAGATGTTATCCTTCATCTTTACTACATCAATAGTGTCCAATATACATGTACTCTTAGAGAGTACACAATAACTTGGAAAAGTTACAACGGTATAACCTGGTCTGGAATCAATCTTGTACACATTCTAATTTATTGTAAAACGTGGTTTTAAGAAGTACCCGCTTTAGTAATAGCTTTAGTCACCTGATATTGTTAGGGACGGCGGTTTAGAGCTGGTACTTTTTTGAAAACTACGTTTTATAATAAGTTGGAAGTAGTTTTATAAGCGCGGGTGAATCCGCGAGGAAGTACTTCTATTATGTAAACAGGGGTTGACAACCCTAAAACCATCCCAAAGATACAACAATACCAGTGAATTGTATCGGAATTTGTATGGAATACAATGTATGGTTTCTTCATCACACGCATACTAATGTTTATATTAATCATTGAACACAAATAACTGCGAACATTCGCACAATGGGGTGGCGTTTTGTACATGTTAATTAGCTAAATATACGCATTTATACGTTCTTTACTCGCATTTACTATTGTTAGATAAACAAGTTACATAATAAATTAAAGTTATAAACATAGGAAAACAAAAGTGAGCAATTTTTTTTATATTTTTTTTTGCCTATACTGTCCCACTGCTGGGCAAAGGCCTTCCCCATAGCCTTCATTTTTATTTCTGTACATCATATCCATAGCCTTTTCCCATTTACATGGAGTGACTGCCAGTTTGATCTTCCCAAACCAGGCAAGACACCCATTGGTGATAGTGGTTGTCAGACTTTCTGGATTTCTTTCTTTTATAACTATCAAAGATGGAAAAATTACTGACTCACTATTTGACCACTTTTCTGAAACAGCGGATCCCGTCATAACATAAATGGTCATACGTAATTTTACAGATCAACCGCACCAAGCATGGCGTATCCTCGTCCCATACGCCTATAAATAAGCCTCGAGCTTCTCTACTTAAATATGGATAAGTATACTATCTAAAGCTTTTGTATTCTTCATAGGAGAAGTGAAACAACAACCACCAGTAAGCGGCCATCACAAAGTGTAGTGCAAGTAGACGCTCAGGGGAGGCGGTTCCTCATAGCCTACCCTGCGCCCGCAGACAAGCTGGAAACCAAGCCGGACATATTGAACCCTAAGGCTGGTGAGTATGGTTTAGTTTCGCTCGACAGCTGATCATTTTCAGGAGATTTACGGAGTAAGGATTTTTGTAATACGTTATTAGGGCTTATAGAGGAATCCTAATAAGACTCTCTAAGCTATACTTTCGTCATGCACATTGATAGCGTTTCGAAAGTAATTAAACTATCATTTGGACAAATATCTCGAGAAGAATTGAGCAACGAAAAAACTGGTACCACCTATGTTCTAAGAAAATGAATGTTTATTTCTTTCTTTCTTTCTTTCATTGACGACTACCATCTTAAGTTCATTATTTTCACAGAAACCATTCTTTTCTACAAGAGTGGTGAATTAAGCAAAGAAAAAACTTCTAAATTTTTGATTTGCCGACGGAATCCCTATAAATCATCTGCCTAGCCTTTTCCCAACTATGTTAGGGTCGGCTTCCAGTCTCAACTGATTTAGCTGAGTACCAGTGTTTTACAAGGAGCGACTGCCTCTCTGACCTCCACCACCCAGTTTCCTGGGCAGCTTGGTGCCCCGGCGGAATCTCTGTATCCGTTGTAAAATTCTCTTCAAAGAAATGTTTAATTGTTTCTCATTGGCAATTGTGTTGTGTAGAGAATGAGCCTCCCCGCGTGGTGCTGGAGTCGAGTGACAACAAGAGCTACAGCATCAGGGAGGCGACCAGCGAACCTCACAAGTCAGCCTACAGCCCACCTCCTACTGCAGAGAATATGGTAAGAAAATATTTATTTTCTTACAAGCTTCCGCCCGCGGCTTCGCCCGCGTAAAGTTCGGTTATATCGCGATTCCAAGAGAATTCTTCTAGAAAAACTATGTTCTTTCTCAAGGTCAGCTCTATCTCTGTACCAAATTTTATTAAAATCAGTTCAGTGGTTTAGACGTGAAAGCGTAACAGACAGACAGACAGAGTTACTTTCGCATTTATCATATTAGTAGGGATGTATTATGTTCTTTAAGTTAACATTTACTTTCGAGCGAAACTGTCGCCTATTCTAAACTTAATTTATATGTGTTTCCTCACAAAAATAATGATTATATTGTTTTTGAGCGAAATAAAATTTCTTAAACCATAAAAACATTTTAATTTCATACTAGAAGTGAAGTTGATTGTTTTTTCATGGTGAGATGAAAGGACAAAGATTTAGACCGTACCTACTCAAGATACAGATATATCCAGGACGTGAACGAAGTCGTAGGTAGCAAACACTATTTGATCAAAATTAGGAGAATGAATCACGTGAATGTTGCCAGCCCAAAATCATCATCATTAGTAAATTACTATTCATCTATACAGCTATTTAGATACTGTAATAGAGGTAACTAGAATTCACAATAGAATCGATTTATATAGAGTTGGTGAATTCAGGAATTTTCAGTAACTACTGCTAAAAGCTGTAGTCTGCTTCATGAAAGGTATGACAAGTGCCAATATGACTGCCTCGTTGGTCTAGTTGTCGATAGCTCTACTGTGCACGAGGTCTCGGGTTCGATTCCCGGGAATCGAACCCGAGACGTGCGTGCCGAAATCGCTTTGTGGGTTTTAGAAACTTTCACAAAGCCTGGAAGTTGACGGTGTTATTTCCCTGTAAAGCCGGCGTCCCCGAATGCTATTCAGTAGCAGTCGTTGTTACAATTCCACGTCAGAGGCCGTCAGACGGATTTGAGAAAACTCTGACACCAGGGCTTGCTAGGTGATTAAAACCTGCAGCCCACTCGATAAGAAGAAAACTAACAATATGCAATATATCTTTCTTTTTTATGGTTGTCTGGAAGAGATCGCTCTTAGCGATAAGACCGCCCATTATGTCACCTACTTTAACTAGTTAAAGATCAAAAATGTAAAATTGATGTACCTAATAAAGAATATCTATCTATCAATCTATATATCTGATACTACACGTATACTAGACACAATACGGACAACACACTACCAATGCCTTTGGGAAATACATCTGTCATGTTGTGTTATCATCAACAAGATTGGCTGAATTAACTAATAGGTCCCTCTTAGCAACAAGTTTTGTTTTGACCCTAAAATAATTGGGAGAAAAACTGAACAACAAACAATTAAAATTGTTTACAAAACTTTGTTTATTTATTTGTAAACAAACATTTGATGGTATTGACCCCGATTTCGAAAGCCAGTTGAGGTTTTAAGGACTTTAGTTCTTGAGGGCTAAAGTTTTTCTCCGTAGGTCCCTATTGAACGGAATCCCTAGACAAGTACTAATATTTTACATGCAAATGTATGTGTTCGTTTGTTACTCATTGACTCATTGGCCACAGAGCATCTTGGTCAGATGATTGTGGCAGTGCTTGTCTAGGTGGTTATTAGTGCCGCAAGCACTTTCTTTTGTGGCTAAATAAGCCAATAGTTGCACGACACTTCTTGCCGCATTTGTCGCAGGTGAAGCGCGGGTCATGCACGGGTGCAGCGTTCTTGATGCGAAGCCTTTTCTGCTTGATGATGCTTTCGTTTGTTTCGCTGTTTCGATAAAATAGTCGATTTATTAAGATGTGATTCACGTGAAATAACTATCTTCATGCCAAATCTCATCTCGATTGGTTCAACTGTAAGTTAAAACGCTCATTATAGGAACAGTTTCAGTGTAAGATAGGCCATTTCTTGAGGAAGGCATTAGGCAATTAGACACTTTATCTGGCTTTGCGAAATAGTTTCCATTGAAGGGGGGCCATAATAAGATATTTCTGTTTTTGTTTCAGATACCAGAGAGATAGCATATGGATCAAATCCAGAGTGATATGTAAATAAAATACCAAAGACTATAAAAAAATTGTACATTTATTAAATGATGCCAACAATTAATTGTTAGTTAATAAGTTAATGATTATAGAATTTATGATAGACAAACTCTTCCATATCAATTTAATTATTGTAAATTATAATGATTTTTTGTCTCGGAGATAAATATAATATAACTTACTTGAAAAATTATATAAGTTTAAAGATTATTTTTGTAAATACTTTTCTGAGAAATAACATATCTCTTAATTAATATAAACATAACATATCTTTTCAAAAACATGAGTAGTTTGCTTTTTAAAATTACATCTCCGAAACAAAAATATCTAAGCGAGTTATTTTTAAGAGAAAAACTATGTAAATTATGTGATTAATATAATAAACGTTGGACTATTAAATAAACTTACGGTTTTCCTAAGACTCGTATTTATTTGTACTTTTAAATAACTGCAAAAGAGTAGATGTTGACATCTGCCTAGCCTTTTCTCAACTATGATGGGGTCGGCTTCCAGTATAACCAGATGCAGCAGAATACCAGTGTTTAACATGGAGCGACTGCCTACCTGACTTCCTCAACCCAGTAGTTTGGGCAACCCGATACCCTTGGTAAAACTGTTTGTTAGATTTTCAATCTACTGACTACCCGTAACGACTGCCAAAGATGTTCAAATGACAGTCGGGAGTCACCAATTGATCATGCGTTTTGAAACAAGCCGGATATTTTCACTTTAACTTTACAAATATGCAATCCTATACTAATATTAGTCCCAGTTCACACTATATTCCTAACTCTAGGATTTTAGTTCACAGCAATGAAAAGCAAATTACGGACTTCTTACTATTCGAAGCGTTGAAGTAATTTCTAGAATTGTGGCTTATTAGTCTGGTGGTCGATAAAAGGTAGTAGTAATACGTCTTTACTTCTGTCCCCAGCCTTAGAATTTTACTGCGATTACGTAATTTATGTTTTAGTTTTCATTAACTCATTTTTTTAGTATGTTTCTAGGGTAAAGGGTAAAAATGATGGGTAAAAACGGAATTATAACCACGAATTAATAATACTTGGTTATTAACTTCGTGGTAACACCGTCTGTATCTCATTACAAAACCCTGATAGTATAATGGTAGAAAATATCAAAGATGTTTTTTTTCTGTTGCCGCTACAACCACAAGAATAAAAATAATAGCTATTACAGAGCATTTTAAGAAGTACCTATTCCATACAATTCAAATGTTTTGGGATAAATAATTTTAAATATTTACACTATTACATTAATTATTTTTACAGTATTTATTTATTTATTAACAAATCTTCTTTCTCCTGCCCTGTTCCCAAATATTACTTGGGGTCGGCGCAATATGTCATTTTCTTCCATTTTCCCCTGTCACTCGTCATACTGACACTCACTCCCTTCCTATTCATATCATCTTTCAGGCAATCCATCCATCTTTTCTTAGGTCTTCCTCTTCCTCTCCATCCATCTACATAAACAAATCATCACTATAATAATAGGAATTTCCCAATTTAATAGCGTGGCTGTCTAAAAAAAACATGTTGAAATCTGTTATCAATATTTTTCACTTACTATCATCTACCCCCAACAAAATCAAAACTATGTATATGTATCAGAGTGAACGATTCTACCCTCACGTGAATCAAGTAAATAAAATTGAATTGTGGCCTCCAGAGAGCGGCGAATGATTGGACGCCAGCTTATCGGGCCACATAAACTAACTTAATACCGCGGCTTGCTTCATAACCGTTAAGGAACCCAGTTCGTCGGTATTATAATGTGTTTCAGAAACTATGGGTGTTTGTATAGTGGTTTGTTGAACAAGATGTCTTGGGTAGATGGATATATCAAACTTAGTTTCATCGGCCACTTCATCGTCCCACAGACGATGAAGTGGCCGATAGTGTACCAAATATTACAAAGGTGAAAGTTTTCGAATGTGTGTGTGTTTGTTACTTTTTCACGTGCAAACTACTGCGCCGTTTTTTCTTGGTATACACTGAAAAAAAAATCATTGTAGTAATTACTTATCGCGTTCAAGAAAACCACTGAGATTGGAGCTAATTGACCACGAATCCTTGAAAATATTTTCAGTTACCTAGTACAAATTGGTGTCATTCTCGCCAACCTTTTAAACTATATAACAAAATTCATTATGTATCGTATGTTAAGTTATAAAATAACACTAGTTTACAGAAATAGCTACCAAAAGCCAAAGCAATTAATTCATAGCACCCACTCAATACTCCCATTTCAGTTCACGTTGGGAACTAACATAACATATTGTTAATAACATAACATATACGTATATTGTTGGTAACATAACATAATATATATTGTTACCAACGTATATGTTGTTACTAATTGCGGATACGATACCCAAACAATTAGTAGTGTATCGGCTATCGAAGCCTGAGCTAGTTTAGTAAGAATTGTGGGTATAGGAAATATCCTTGATGATTAAGGATAATTTATAAGGACGTAGAGGCAAATAGATAAATATTTGATTCAGCCGAAAGACGTCCACTGCTGGACTGCTGCCTCCCCCAAAGTTCGCCAGTTTGCTCGATCTTCAGCAACCCGCATCAACTGCTTCCCGTGTCTGGAAGTGGGGTCTCCCGACCTTTAGAAGCTTACATCCACTTTTTTTAAAGCATCTATACCTATATATTTTTACAAATATATGAAGAGAAATTTATTTGATTGTTTGTAACAAATAGGCTCCAGAACTACTGAGTCCATGGGAATAATTCTTTCACTGTTATTAAGCTACATTATCGGCGCTGCACAAAGGCTATGTTTTAAGGCTCCAGCAGACCGGATGCGTATGCGTAGACGTAAGCGTAGTCACGCGCGTAGTTACTACGACGTGGTTACGCATACGCATCCGGTCTGCTCGAGCCTTTATTCGGATACGGGAATAAATTTCCCTGAGACTCTAGAGAAACCGCGTGGGACAGCTAGTTTTTCTATACGTATTCTCACTTGACCGTCTACATCACACAAAACTTTTGACATTGACTTTGTCCGAACAAATCTAATAAAATAATAACAATTCCCTGACCTCTGCACTGTAATAACATTACGAAACATCAAACAAAGAATTCACGACATTTTTGATTCTATTATATTTTGATCAGGCTCCGTCATTCAAATCCCTGGGTATCGCCAGCTACGATTTATTCATCTTCACAATATCGATTGGTATCAATTATTCGATTCTCGCAATAAATCGAGAGCTTTACTCGAATGTGGAGTTGCTTGTACGAAATGATAAATAAAACGATTATGTGAATATGCATTGTGATGTATCGATTATTTCGAAGAATCGTTATGTTTTTAACGTTATTATAGTAACTTAATGTAGCAGTTTTAAACGTTTCCCGAGAGAAAATCTACAAGCTCTATTCTGTCGAGTTTCATTAAAATCCATTTAAACGTATTTTTCGCGTGAAACAATAATAAACATGCATAAATAATACATACAAATTTTCACGTTTATAATATTTGTGGGAGGATTTACGTACTATGTTATATGTTTATATTTTTGTATCAAACGAACTGTTATAATCCCATTGTTCAAACTATGTGCGATAATCACACAATTAATAAAACCAGAATATAAGCTAATGGTTTCCAATAATTCATTTTTTATTTTACTTGAATCATAAAATAATAACTGATTTTCATAGCTTTGTGAATAAAACTCTGTGGAATACACGTTAAGCTGTTCTTAGATAAATCAGATAAATAGATGAGTAACTTATCGATTTGGAAAATCTAATCTCAATAATATAAAGTGATTTTTTCAAACAAAAAATACTAAACTGATTAAATGAAACCTGTCTTATACTTACCTGAATAAGAAAACCGGTATTAAAGATAGTAGGTAATAAAATAATCAAATCCCATAACTACTCGTATAATTCCAAAAAACACAAACAAACCAGAGATCCGTAACCCACCCCTAAAATCCGAAACGAGGCGCAAGGGTTCCGTAACATAAAAACCTTCCTCCACTATCTATAAAGCTTTATAAATTGCAATCTCTAGAAGCCTATCGATTTACTACCCTATAATATCTACCCATGGAGAACTAAATAAGTTCCAGAGATGTCATAACGCAAAATCTCCTAAGAAAGTAGCTCGCCAAATTGCGGGTTTTCGAGGGACGACGGACGTTACTAGCTCCGCTCTTACACGCCTTCTATGAAACCAGCTCATTATTTTCAAAATAAAATTACCAATGAATCAATAATAATCTATGGCAGATTGGTTTCGATTTGACAAGGAACCCGAACGTCTCGTTAGTTCTTGTACGTTGCTTGACCTACATGAAAGTGCCTGACCTACCTTCCTTATGGCATCTCTGCTACATTTCCTTCCTCCATATATCTGCCTATCGCGTTATGGCACTAGCAAATTGTCGTTTACGACCTTATAGAATAGCTTGGTTGTGGATCGTCATAGTTTTTATGGGTTTATACAATGGTTCGGTCGACTGGAAGGGACTATCAACCATTTAGTGTGTGTAAGTTCATAATGGACGGGGTTGGTCTTTCATAAATTCTATTTAAATGTTGTTTTCGGTGACTAGGTATTGGCATGTGGTGTTTTCTGATAAAAAAGTGGTAACGCTCTGTCATTCTTCCATTTTATCATATTCAAAGAAAATAATTGTGACTCCTGCCTGGGCAGCAGGATAGTTAGAAAGTGGGCCTGGACAGGCACGCAAAGGACTACACAAATAATAGAGCAGAGTCAGTAAAAATCTGACACTACCTTCTAAACCAAAGCGAGATCATTTGATGATTTCCCATCTCTAAAAAAAGCATTCATCACCAAAAGAAGGAAATAGAAGTTAAATGATAGATTTTGGAATAGTAAAAAAAAACCTGATATACAAACATTCATTCACAAACCCAGTTAACATTCATTTATAAATGAATACTCTACGAGTGTAAAAACATGAATTAAATTCCATTTCACTCATGTAAAACGAAATACGAGTACAAAATGGCTGCTAGTAGTTAAATAAATGAGACAGAACAATAATTTTGAGAGCTTTTGTTCCCAACAAAAAATAATGTAAATAATAATCAGTGCACTCATTACAAACACAGTGTTATTAAGTATTTAATCGCATCTGACGTTAACACGTAAACGAGGCATGAGCTTACAGCGATTTGAGAATTTGGTATATTTTACAACTGAAAGTATTTTAGTTTTTTACATTTAATATAATGTTTTCTTTTGAATTGTAAGAACTGAAATTAATTGAGTTAACATTAGGACTAAATTTCGTTGCGAAATAGGTTGTATAGTAAATGGACATGGAAGTAGAAATAATATTTATACATAGATTTTATGTGCACAAAAGTTTTCAAAGTCATGCTGTCTTTCTGGGAGTCGAGCTTCAACGTCAATCGAGTAGATAGCAGATAGTATTTTTGCAGAGACCTGAAGGGAATTTTTAGAGAAACACGAGGTATTTTCTGTAAAATACTGAAAATAAAGCAACGTCGGTGTCAATACCAAAATGATGCCAGCATTAAATATACCTATTCTAATTAGAAGCTATTGCTTGAAGACGAAAGGCAGGCTGCAACAGTTTTTATGCGACTACGTGAAACAATAGAAAAGAGCATTTAATTATCATCATCTCAGCCATAGGACGTCCACTGCTGAACATAGGCCTCCCCCTTAGATCTCCAGAGATACCTGTTGGAGGCGACCTGCATCCAGCGTCTTCCGGCGACCTTTATGCCTGTAGCACACCTCCGCTGCGAAACCCAAAGGGCGAAACCGCCATAGTTTCGCTGTGAGTTGTGAGTTGTTGGGCGGCGAAACAATAGCGAAATTCCCTGCTCTAACGTACAAAACTGACTATGACGTTGTCTCTTTCTAACATGATTTCGCTCATTTGCTTAGGCGCCGTCTACATCTCCGCTCGTTGTCCGCCAGTTGTCCGCCAGTTGTCCGCCAGGGCGGAGATGTAGACGGCGCCTAAGCAAATGAGCGAAATCATGTTAGAAAGAGACAACGTCATAGTCAGTTTTGTACGTTAGAGCAGGGAATTTCGCTATTGTTTCGCCGCCCAACAACTCACAACTCACAGCGAAACTATGGCGGTTTCGCCCTTTGGGTTTCGCAGCGGAGGTGTGCTACAGGCATTATAAGCTCGTTTGTCCACCTTGTTGGTGGACGTCCTACGCTGCGCTTGCTAGTCCGTAGTCTCCACTCCAGCACTTTTCGACCTCATCGGCCATCTACTCTGCGAGCAATATGGACTGACCATTGCCACTTAGTATTTAAATAAATTCCAACAAAATTCTCTCGTAACATGCACCACACAAATTGTAAACCATGTAGTATGCGGCGGCTTGCAGTCAAAGTAGTTCCCTGCACTTTAATACTCTGTCGACATCCTATTAGCCCTGTTTTTAACGTAAAATATTGTAAATGAAAATTCACTATTTGACAAGGGATTAACACGTGATGAACGGGCGTTTTTCGCTGAAAACTGCGTGTGAGCTGTGTTTTTATTAAAAATTGCTTTTTGTTTTAATTTTTTTGTGATTTATTACAGTCTATGTGTAATTAAAATATGTTTTGACTAGTTAGTTTTTCGCGGCTTCACCCGCATTTTGGGAGAACTTCTACCCGTACTATGATAAAATATAGCCCATATGCTACTTGACGATAGTGTAGCTTTCAAATCGGTTCAGTAGCATCGGAGCCTTTAGCGTAGAAACAAACAAAACACATATCTTTATTATATACTTGCCGTTTTCCCGCGGTTTTACCCGCGTCCCGTGGTAACTACTGCCCGTACCGGGATAAAATATAGCCTATGTTATTCGTGGATAATGTAGCTTTCGAATGGTGAAAGAATTTTTAAAAACTATCCAGTAGTTTTACAACCAAACAAACAAACAAAGTTTTCCTCTTTATAATATTAGTATAGATATAGTACAGATTATTGTATATATACTTCTAAGTACCGAGGTTGATTAGGTTTTACTAGGTCCGAGTATTAAAAACAATCTTACATAGCTGTTCAATGACTTGTCATTTAATGTTGTTAATATTTTCAGTTGCAAAGCAAGTTAGTTTAAAGGGGTTAGAAAAAAACAGCCGGGTAAAAATATAAGTAAATAAAATATTCCTATCCAATGCAACAGAATTCTATAAGAATCCTTTTAAAAATGTAAACAAACAACCTAAGCAGCTTCAAGTAGAGAAAAAAGAGTTTTCTTACAGAAAATAAATTTACCTTCATAAATCGAGATGCTTAGATGCTGTAGATACTTCAAGATATTGTACTAAGAATACGTGCACACTGCAGAGCAGACTAAAGAGTCGACCAACTGTTGACCCGGTAATTGGAAAAAAATATTCATTGAACATCCTTGGCAGTCGTTACGGGTAGTCAGGAGCCAGTAAGTCTGACTACCAGTCTCACCAAGGGGTATTGGGTTGCCTGGGTAACTGGGTTGAATAGGTCAGATACGCAGTTGCTCCTTGCGAAACACTGGTAGGTATACAGTTGGATCCGGTGAAACTGGAAGCCGACCCTAAAATAGTTGGGAAAAGGCTAGGGAGATGATGATGATGAATCAACGTTTTTAGTCGGTCTGATACCGGACAAATACCTGATCGTTGTAACGTGTGTACTTCTATTCATCTATTTACTGATTTATGAGCCCAAAAAATCTAGCAGCCGACTAAAAGTTTGCAGTGTACGGGTACTCTTAAGCTTCACATAGCAAACTCATCATTTTTCTAGCCTCTTTACAATATCTCAGAGTTCCCCTTGTATTAAGATACTGTAAATTTTCCCTTTATCGAACACTGTTCAAGGAAAAACGCTGAAATTCCTTGTGAAGAAAAACCGAATTAATTTACTCATTTTCGGAAGGGGGATCCCCTTCGATTGAGGTGTTAATTTAAAACAAAAAATTTGGTTGTTTTTTTGGCTTGTAGTGTAGAAAGAAAATATATTGTGTGTGTGTAGCTTCTGCGACGTGTAAATTAAATTACAGAGAGTTTCCAAAATAACACAAATTCCGAAGAATACCTACGTCAAAAAAAAAACACAAAATTAAGTATTTAGTAAAGTAAAAATTACACCGTTAAACAATAAAACTGCCACCCAAAACTTTGCAGCAGCCACCCGTGTAATTTACACTTGAGGCCAAAAAGTTAGGGCTCCAACAGTTTGGAATACGCTCAATCGATTGAGTGAACTTCCTCTTTAGAGGTGATCAGCTAATGAATTATTTAACAGTTCAATAGGACTTGCTTGCCAGAAGTTGGGTCTAGAATTATGCACGTGAGTGTATTTAAGCTTTGACTTGCGGCATCTATTTATTAGTTTGCTCCTGTGAATAGAACTCTAAGGTGACCGAAATCAGAATTGTGGGTTAGTTTATTTGAAGGGTAGTGTTTTATAAGCTTCAAATAGCACTTTCATTTTTCGGAACTGGAACCGGGCACTGATTTTGACTTCGTCTTGGAACTGAAATTTTAACTGAGACAGTAACATAGTAAAACTAAAGAGGGAACGATACTATCAATATATAAAAACGATAAACGATAACGAAACCAAAAAAGCTAACGATAATCGGTAAACGATGGACAATCATAACGAAAATATTAATTTTAGTATTCTGTCGTGAAAAAAGAACGCGAGTGATTTTTTTTTACAAATAGTAACGCACCTACCAACGTAACCTTTACCTACATAATACATAGGAGTTCTATACTTACATTTCAACCTACACTGACTTTGAAAACATCAAGCTATATTTTATGTGTACTGCAGGTAAAATACGTTCCACAATGTCTAGAAATTTCTACATTTAGATGCATAGGCCTCCACGACTTGATTGTGATCCGAAGTCGTATTGAACATATTTGAATCATGCTACTCGTATGTGAAATGACTTTGAAGACCAAAGTTTTGATATTGCTGTTTCCCATCCCACAGTTCTGTCTATTTGTTGAAAAAAAACGGCCAAAGTTCGAGTCCATATTTAGAGTACCATTATTTAGAAAATGAGCAAAAAAATAACGTTTGTTGTATGCTCCCCAAAATATTTATTGTATTCTAGGTTTCAAGCGTAACTTCATGTACTTTTGAAAATGTTTACAGAATACCAAGTATATAGAGATATTTGTAGAATCTGAAGAAAATATTTATTACACATAGGTGAACGAAAACATACCACGATATTCAACCACTTTTTCAGAATTTTATGGCTAGGCAAAAGTATAGAGTACTTATCGAAAAAGTAACTCACTTAATTAAAAAAAAAAACATCAACACACTATAAACACAAAACCTCACGCCATTACATTTGCGACCAACCAAAATGGCCACCACAAACCAGTTACAATAAACAAAACGGACTGTACACATTTATTTGTCCCGAAGCAAGCTTGGCGCCTAGGGTCATCGCTGGGCGTTATTTTATACAAGTTATTGACAACTTTATTGAATTTCTGACCCAGCATGTGGCCTTTGAGGTCCCAAATTGTGGCCTACGACACGGAGTAAGGAAAGATGAGAGATACCATAATTCAGGTAGGTTAGGCGCCTTCTCAAACAGGCAGGCTCCTATAAAACGTCACAATTGTAGCACGATTCCAAAAAGTAGGTCTCATGGAGAAGAGCCAGCAAGAAACTCAATTTACGTTAAATACGTACGGTGGGCATGACCAGTTATGAGATAAATAACGAGGTATTCGAGTTCTTTGACACAACTGTCAACGATTTTCGGTATGATCGGGTCCCAAGAAGGCGTGTTAAGGCGAAGACAATAACGTTCCTCGTTCCTTACACACCCTCATTTTGATGCGCTACTTTCTTAGGAGATTTCCCGTTATGGCACCTCCGCTAGTCATTTTGTCCTCCATGGGCCTTCAACAGTTCAGCTCGTAAACCGGCCGAGTTAATGGTACATGTCGATCAAACGCGGCTTTGTATACCCGAATATTATTTCGTTTAATATTTGAAATGTGGGAAGTGACAGATGTATTGGTTTTCTGAAGAAATTTTGATGGGATACTATTTCCTGTTTATAATGTAATATTTGACCCACTCTTTCTTGCTGGGTAAGCGGAAGTGTAGATTTTTGCTCCTACTATATAACGATACTTTTTTTTTCTATTTTCTTTTTTATAGACAGAACACAGGGGAAGTAAATAAGGAAGTATGCCTATAGGAGAAGTACATAAGGGAATATATAGGAATACATAAAAATATTAAATAAGTGTTCTGGGCAGACTCACGGTACCCACTACGGCTGATCATCCAATGCTTCATTACAGAGCTACACCATCTACCTCCCTAGACCTTCCACATCAACCTATTGGTACCTATAGTACCAAATTCATTTCAAAGTCTGGTTGATATATCAATCTATTCACTTCTAAACCTCCATAAATTAAAATGTATCTTCCCAATACAGTTCTACCATCAAACAGTTCTATCTATTGAGACAAACAGACACACAGACAAACAGACACACAGACACACAGACAAACAGAAAGTGTTTCGCGAGCAAAATAAATTGTTTGCAGCGATTAAATCGTCAGGAGGGGCTCGGTTCGACAGCGCGTGATAATCAAACTCGAGACGTGATAAACGAGTGAGTTGGTCACTACTATTGGTTTTTTGAACTCATCTTCCAAAGTGATAAAATTAAATGCAAAAAATATCACCACATTGTCGACGGATGGCTGTTTACGATTCCAACTGACCCGAAGAACTAATTAGCCGCACGAAAGATATATATTCTAAACTCAAAAAATTTGTCTATGTAACGACTCATTAAAAAGAAAACGAACAAATACATTACATAATATTATCACCTGAAGCTCTTTTGTAAGTTTAACATTTGCAAATTACTTTCTATGTCTAAAAGTCTGAAATAGCCTTGAGCAAGCGTAGCGATTAATTCCTTCTCTGTTTGGTTAGAGGCCTGTGTCCTGTAGTGAGATCATAAAAATGCTGATGATAATGAAATCAAAGGAAACAAACTTTATTTACAAAACATTAAATTAGCCATCAAAAAATAACTCATCCTTTATCCATTTTAAATTAAAACTCACTCCTCCTGTCGAGAACAAATAGTACCACAATCCCATAATGCGTTTCGAAGCGTCATCTCCGCGGAAGCGTTCAGCATTCGATTGTTTTGTGAACTCCATAGAACGAGGAGTATAGGCAGAGCACCAGCATACAGGTGCCTTTGAACTGTCTAATGTAATCACAGCGCTTAGAAATATCGTTGAATCAGACTTTTTTTGATGTATGAGGAGTGAGGAAAAGGTGTTGGAAGAGATGATTTTTGTTTTTTTAATCTACTTTTTCAAAAAATGAGGGTGAAATTGTTAGGTGCTGATGTTTTCCTATACTAAGTGTGAATGAATCAGTGCGTGATCTGACTGGATCGGCAGCCGCAGTCATTTCAATGTTGGTTTAGGTTAGTCAGTATCTTGAGTCTATTCTATGTGAGAACAGGAAATATATCTAGTCCGAAAAGATATAATTATCTACACCGAAAAATAGTCTTAGTTGCCTGAAAAATAAAGAAAAGGGAAAATCGATTACCATCAGTGGCATATCTGTGCAAGGTGCAAGATGTAGTTTCCATGAAACGCAGTTCAAACAGCTGAAGGAAGCTAGTAAATAAATAAAAAGGCAGACAGGATGTTTTATAATAAAAATCAAGCAAAACAAGGTGCACCTTACAGGATTTTACACTATATTACTAAACCTTATGACAATAATTACTCCATTTTAACTTGAAAAAACAAGTATCAGCAATATTTCAACAATTGCAATTAGTGCTGTGTGCCAACCGTAAATCAAAAATGTAATTTTGTGATATCTACAGGCAAAACTGGATTAGCGAAAAAAGTACTGTTACAATTTGCAAATTGTTTTATTGAAGAAAACACCAAATGGCCAAAATCAAAATGAAACTTCCATCTTTTGAAGTACAACAAAAAACAGTTGATGGCTACTAGTTTTTTTTTTTTTTTAAATTTTAATAAATACTTTGTATAGTCATCCAGTAAAGTCAGCAACAGGTACATGTGTATAAATTAAATATCAATGTTATTTGTTGAAATAACTATGAGATTAAAAACGTTAACAAATACATTACGTGATGAATAATCCCTGGTAGGTTACCTATTCATCAAATTACATCCATCATTTTTATTATTTACCTACCTAAATTATTATTGGTGAACACAATATTATTTTGTTTAGAACTTATACATATATTTTTACAAACAAACCTTTTGTATCTACAAAACCATAATTGAGGAAACAAAATTTCATTCATTTTTGTTTCAAAACCGGGTGAAATCATAAGGATTTGCCGTATAATACAACCAGATGAATAGTCTCCAAATATTTTGATATTTGTGCCATCAAATACTCTTATATTAAACCTGGACTTGATCCCTGATACAATAAAATTGTAACAGTAAAACAATTCCACATAATAGTGGTATTATTTTATTTTTTGTTTATTTTCATTATGTTGATATATTTTAATACTGACAAGAGTATAACCAGGGTCAATTATTATCATAATGGGTATAAAAATGACATGAGAAAATAAAACTTTAAGCCTCATCCTTTCTTATGATCACTCTACTAACAATTAAAATCGCATGAAATCCGTTTAGTATTTATTGAGTTCATAGCGAGAAGAGAGGCATAATATTACATGCATATATTTGCAATACACGCGAGAAACATAATCCTTTTTGGCAATTGGGTACAAAGACAAAATTGTGATATGAAATACTTGAGCAGCACTCAAAATCAAAATCTTTTTATTTCACATAGGCCTTTGCAGGCACCTATGAAACGTCACATTAGTTGCACTAATGAATTAAGTGGCCTCAACATAATAAAACTTGACCTTCTTCATAGACTTTACTGTGTCCTGACAACTGACAACCAGTGTGAAAATAATAAAGGTGAAAAAAGTAATCTTTGCCGACAATCTGATGGCTGTCACGGCGTTTATTAAATACAGTGTAAGTTTGTCAGATTTCCGAAACGCGAATATTATTAATTCCGCCTTTAATAGAGTTTTGGGACAATAGCAAAGTTGGGAAAACGGGGACTTTGACTTTCTAAATAATAACTTCTGTCTTATGGTGACAGTAATGATTCGTCATTTGTTTAGCCTTTTCTCAACTGTGTTGGGTCGATTTCCAGTATAACTGGATGGAGCTGAGTATCAGTGTTTTACATGGGGCAACTGCCCAGTTACCTAACCAACCCGTCGCGCTTTGGTAAGACTGGTAGTGAGACATTTCTGGCTTTTGACTACTTACTACTCGTAAGGATTGACAAAGATGTTTAAATGACAGCGGAAGCCGCTAATCTAACGTACCTTCCGAAAAAAATGTTACTTTTCCACGAGCTCCTCTATGTAACGAGATCTCCAAAAAAATAAAAATAAATACCTACATTCAAAAAAAGTTTAAAATAAAACCTAACATGACATGACATCATGAATATTTGGCCCACTTGAAAAATATGAATTAAGCTATATTTTTCTAAGAACGTAACTGAATCCTCTCAAAAGTAACTACAGGAAGCATAATGGCGACAGTGTCAGTATAATTTGGGTGAAAAAGACAAATTTCTGGAATATTCGATATCTTTTTTGGACGCAACCTGAGATATCTTTTAGTACAAATGGTAAAAGGTATAGCGTAACAGAATTCTTTAGAAATACTTGAAGGTACGAGTGAGGTGGCTGGGCCTGCTGTGGGCTAGTATTTCTTTGACTTTTAATATTACAATATTTTTATGTTTAGGTCTAGAAATATTTACTATTAATATTACAAGTATCCCAGCAAAACGCTAAAACTTAAAAGCGTTTTTAAATTGTTTCTTTTTTAATGGTTTTCGCTCTAAAGTTTTTGGTACACGTTTTAGGTATTTTAATTAATATAGTTTTAATAAAACTGAAAGCTTTATGGTATGGTATGAAAAAAGCAAAAATTAAATTAAAAATTAAAATATCCTTCAGTCCTTCATTTTTTATTCATATATAATGTCACTTTTATTTACGAATCAAACCCAAAACTTTATTCATATTTAAAATCACACCATCAAAATACATTTGTTCTTTGAAAAACACTAGAGAAACACGCTTTTATAATACACAGCTGTGATACGATGTTCCATCATGAAGTTCGAATCCTTTCAGCTCCATCATCAGTTCGGCACACCAAATATTGTACCTATTGCCATCGGAACTACATACAGCTACCGCTTTTCATGATCACAATCCTTTGAAGATGATTAACTTAATTACCTTTGATTCCATTACACAGTTACATACACGACCTAATAAAAGCGTGTTAAATCGTGTCATAATTTTTCTTAAAAACAATAAAAACCCAAATGAAAATTGAGTGCCTTGCTCAGGCGTTTTTACCCTTTTAGGGTTCCAAGAACGTCTGTCAGTTGGTATTTATTTATTTCACTTTGCTGTCTCACTGTGCACTGAGCACTGTGCAGAGCTAGTAATTAATCATTTTCCTGACTTTGTCGACTTTCTTGTCCAGTAACTACTAACTTGGAGCACTTTGCATTCGTTTCGAACTAAATAATTGTTGAATTTAAATTCTGTTTTAATTTTATTTGGATTTTGTAGTTTTTTATGTTTGATTTTATTTTTATTTCGTCAGTAGGTACTTGCCCAACTATAGTTTTCGATTCAGATGTTTAGCTAGTTTAAGAAAAAATTACATGATGAAATTAACAAAATTAAAAAAAAGGTCAAGTTAAAAGCCATTTTCCATTGCAAAAACAGATACCTAATGCACAGTCTAACTTAAATGAAAATTAAAAAAATAGCACGATTTTCCGAACACCTATAGTCAGAACCAATCAGAAAAAAGAAGGCGTCTTTTTTTTATTCGTAAAAAGATGCAGATTAAAAAAAGAAACAAAATCAAGTCTCACTCATTAGAAAAGGCAAATGACCAGCAAAATAAAGTGCATACTTAAATGTAAATTGTAATGCACCTGCAGCGGAGATGTGCATTTAAATATAAAACTTGTTTAAGCATATCGTGCGTTGTGTGAGCATGGCCAGAATATTTGACGACGATTGCTAGTGATGTGCATTGGTATATATGATTATTTTTGGATATTAAAATTCTTATTTATAACTGAGTAGAAATATACTAGATAAAAATGAAGTTACAAGTGCCACACAAAGGATCAAGACGTGTGGTAACCAGTTGGGGAGACTTTTTCCCAGCAATAGGACAGTACGGGCTAACAAAAATAACAGCTACGCAATCATAGCGATTGGCGTAGTGTGTATCAAAATAATGATTGTCGTATACGGATAGTTATCTCCAATTTTATTTTCATTAAAATTTTGACACATAGATATACCACGATATATAAAACTACGAATACAGATTAAGCAGTACCTACTTACTCCTCACGTTGCAAAAAATCCGCGCAAACTTCCCCTTTTCATTCCACACCGATTCGGATATTCAAAGGTTCAAATTCTCACCCCTATTCCAATTTAATGACATACTCATCAATATGTCAACACACAAACAAAATGGCGCATACGGGTTCGAAATTTAAAACCGCTTTTCGTATATTCGATATCCGAAACTATCCGCTTTTAAAACAAAGAACATCCCTAGTGTTGTTTACAATTGCAAAAAAAAATTGTAAACAGGAAAATTGTTGAAGTTGCGTCTTTATTTTTCTAGTTAAGTGGTGTAGTAGAATTATTTTTAACTACGTTGTAGGAAGATATAATTGTAATTAGTTTTTAGTATGACGTCATCATGAACTTATTTTTTTTTATGTTGCGTTATTAGCCATCTGTATCTGCCTTACTGGTAGTCAGAAGCCAATAAGTCTGACAACCAGTAATACGGGGTGTTGGGTAGCCTGGGTAATTGGGTTGAGAAAGTCAGATAAGCAGTATCGTATCCGTTTAGACTGGAAGCTGACCCCAACATAGTTTGTAAAAAGCTAGGCAGATGATTACTGACTTTTACTAAGTCATAAAAATCTTATTTCTCATATAATCTATACAGTATTTCTTATAGATTCACATAACCCTGACTTCCAACACCTGCTAGAGTTCAATGAACTTTAACCTTTCATAAACGTCTGGTCTAATTTGGTGCACGTTTTATTTTTACACATACCTACATAAATCTTAACAAACGACATCGAATGTTTTTTTAAGCCGTTTATGTCCGATTTTGGATTTGTGAATATCGGCACAAAGGGATGGTTTTAATGTTATGTGTGGTACGTTACAATAGCGAAGGGTTTTGTGGGGTCATTCACCTCAGTTAGGACTTACAGAACTGTAACTATCTAAATCAGAAAAGGATTTTTATGTTCTAGGCTTTTCATCTTTATTTTTTCTTCTTTATCTTATACGTACCAGTATCATTAGTTATTTATATTTCTTTCCCTAGGAAAACAATCACTGAATCATTATTATGGCTAATTAAAATAATCGTTTAATTGTTGAGAAAATTTTGTCGAAGCTAATAGCAAATAAAACACAAATCTGCCTCTAAAATAAAAATAAATATTTATTCAAACAAAAAAAAAGACTCAAATCGAGGCAGCCTCGCAAAAAGGCTAAACCTTTTTCTTAGAGCACTGTTCCAAAGGCACACATTTGCCAGTACTCGTATCCCTTACAGTTGGTGCCTTACAGTAGCAAGCTGAATAGTCACATGGAGCCTCTTCTTCTTGAGGAGTTGGGGTATCACAAGTAGGTTCAGGTATCATCATCTGATCGCAGTTAGAAGTGTAAGAGTAGGTGCCTGGCTCACATTCACCCATACCTGGTAAAATAAGGACAGTTAATATTAATAGAGTTATTTGTACAAAGTAGGCTGAAATACAGAACTCTTTGAAGGTCAATGGTACAAGATAGCTCCCAAAAACGCTCGCCCTCTATGTGTTTCGCTTTCTATGTGTTTTTGGTGGGAAAAAGAAATGGTGAAAAAAACTCCTCAGGAACACGTTTGTGAAAATCATGAAAGAACCGCAACACACATACATTATTAATAATAATTTTATATTTCTTGCTTCGAAACATACAAATATTTTTTTTTAATGTTTATCAGTCTCAAAATTTTGTCACGTTTAGCCTTTAACCTAAACGTTTTTGTTCCTGAGATAACTTTCAAAAACATTGATTCAAACAAAAAAAAATATCGAAAGAATATTCTGATAAGAATTTCTGGCATCACATTTATAATATTTTTCTAGCAGTTGCTAATAGAAATTATTTACTTCCTTTGCCCATAGCTTTGCCTTCCGTGCTTTCTTTGCTTTGCTTTGCGTGCCGTAGAAAACTAAATATTTCACGCTCATATAATAAATAGGTATATCGAACCACACACTTTATATGCGGTTTTAGTGTAAAAAGCCACCAGGCCTAAAGAGTCACCTACGTACCTCCTATAAAATAATTAAACATAAAAAAATAAACTACTTACATAATCCTCTAGAATCATAATAACATTCTTCAGGTTCTGGGGTACAATACGACAGGGCAATTAGGGCCAAAATAAGCAATAACATAAACACCTTCATTGTTATTCAATAAATATACTTTAAATTTACAACAAGCAACTTCGAATAGTAACATATAAGGGAACAACGCGTAATGAGCACCGCTATTGAACTGTTAATAACCAAATTATAATATAAGCAGTTATATTGTAAAGTACGGTAGGTTTTCCTGTTTTGAGACGTGGTTATAAAACTCACAATCGCTCTGAATAACAAATACTCGACGGAAAAGAAAAATTAATTAGTTGAAACTGATAATGGGCTAGGCCTAGGGCGATAAGCAATTTATTTTAGGTAAAAAACAAATTATGCCAATTCTTTGCATGTGTACTGAATTCAGAAATGTATAAAAAAGTGTGTTTACTACGCTTTCATGCAAAAGCTACTTAACCGGTCATCATGTACACATTTTCTTGGTGGTACTAGAATTAACATAGGATACTTTTTATTTAATAAAAACCCCCGGGGAACAGCTAGAGTTAAATATAACTACTTTATATACGTACTGCTTCTATATTAATATATTTTTTGACTGTAATACGGCTTATACAAATTCTAAAATCGATATACATATTACGGGGCATTATAGCAGTTTTACAATAAATTGACGTCATGAAAACGAGAATAGCACAACAATTAGAGTAAACGCACACTGACAACTAAACAGTCTGCCGACAGTTTCTGACTGATGGTTTGAAAAACAAAATTAATTCAATTAGGTAGTTCAAAACTTTTTGTTTATATGATAACGGCTAAATACCTTGTCGTTGTTATGTGATTAATAATATTCATCTTCTTACTGATTTATGAGCCAACCAAACCCACTATCGGCCAACTAAAAAGTCTGCAGTGTGTGTTAAGTGTACCCCTCTAAGCTTACTAATACGACGCAATATATGACAGAAATAAAAAGCTTATTTACTACTGATCTGTCTGAATAACATTTATAAGCCTTAAGGAATTTTCCATGTTTTCTATAGACGGCTTAACAAAAGTATTATAAAGATAGAAAATATCTGAAGGTTGTTTTTATCTCAGTTCTTTTATACAGTATAGGTACAAGCACTTAAAATGTAGGCAGATGTGGGTGTTTTGAATTTCTTCTATTTCTAAATATTCGGGATAATCTTTGCTTTAACATGCAAAGAAGTAATAAAACAAACAATTTACTTAATAACATAGTTTTATTTTAAAAAATACTATTGCATCTTCTGAATGAGTAATATCAACTACATGTTTAAAACAAATAATCAATTTTGTTACTCCTAACAATAAGACACAAGTGACACGAAATTGGTTCTTGCAGTATTTTATGATATCGAGTAATTGTAACAAAAAAAATATATTTAATAAGTAGGTACTTCAAAAACTCAACTCAGTATTTCAGATACTCATTAAAATTTAGAGCCTGCTAATTTATACAATTAATTCTTACATATTATTACTCGAGCCTTAGGAAAAAGACTTTAGACTCAAAACGAGGCGACCTCGCGAAAAGGCGGTTCATTACGCCTTTTTAGGACACTCTTCCCGACGCACACATTTACCACTGGCAGTGTCTCTGACTGTCGGAGGGTCACAGTAGCAAGCTGAGTAGTCACATATGATGGCCTTCTCTGCCTGAGGAGTTGGGTTGTCGCAGGTGGCTTCAGGAGTCTTGGGGCCGCAGCCAGTGGTGTACGCGTGGGTGCCTTCCTCACACTCCTTGTAACCTGTAGCAAATAAATGGATTTTTAGAATTTCATAATATACGAGTATGTTTCGTTTAGTGGTTGCAAAAAATGCTGTGTATGGGGTTCTCAAGTTTGTTTCTCGGATCAACAACAGAATTTTATATCATTAAAGTTTGGGTGTAAAAAGTAAATATGAAAGGCGGTGTTCATTCATTGAACTAAGAGTTTAGTCTATTGAATTCGGAACAGCAATTCTATAACTAGCAGATTTCTGCGTTACGCCCGCGTCCAAAGGACATCATTTCCCGATGCGTTTTTATTAGATAATATTTTTTTTTTTGAATTAGCTCAGTAGATCCAGAGAACATTACAAACTCACAAACTCTGCCTCTTTATATAGCTTTAGTTGGTTTAAATTATGAAGTTCCCAATCAAATAACAATAAAGGTAGGAAAAGGCTACACTAAACTGTGTCATTATTATTTGCACATAATTACCAAACACAAATATGAAACATGTTCACTAAAAACAAAGGAACTAATTAACAAAATGGACTTCTATTTATAAACAATTTGTTTATTTGACAATGAGTTTAGAATATACGCAAATTGCAAATTGCATTTTCCAATATGAACAGTTGTTCATGCATTTAAATTTGTTTTATCTAAAGTTTGGGATCAAACTCTCGCGTGGTCATTTTAAAATGTTTTACATAGTTACCCGTTGCTGGTTTAATCAGTTTGACTACATTTTCGTATAGTTCCGGTTAGAAATGTGTATTTAGGTTTGGTCACGCAATTGGTTAATTAAAGATAATAATTTTGGTTTTTTATTATCATTGGGCTTTGAGAAAGACTTGTCTATGTTATTTAAATAGCACAATTATTACTATTTTATTGTCTTTTATAAAATAGTAATAATGTGTATATGTCTTTCCCATTTTATTTTTTAAGAAAACTACTAGTTTCTCCCGAAAAGTTGTTAATACATTCACGAATATCTATTTATATGCAGTGAATACATCATTGCGATAGCTCATTTTAGCTCATTAGACATGAAGATCATTATTTTTACTAAAGATAATTTTTAACGATCTTTTAAGCTCCTCAATTAAATCTATTCATTAAGAAATTATATTTTAATTGCTCGTCTGTTATGGATGATCTTCTCTTGCAAAAACAATATTTTTCAATATAAGGTTTCTTAGAAACAATTTTAATTATTTCCAATATTTACATAATATTTACATTAATTTTAAAAATTAAAAATAAACTTATATATGTTACCGGCCGAACCCGATTTTAGGACAAACCAGTTTTGCCTAGGCTCAACTAGTTCTTCCTATAAGCGTTAGGATTAACTAGTATAGCCTAGTCCAAACTAATTTGTCCTAAGCCCGATAGGACGTACCAGTTTAGGCTAGGCAAAACTAGTTGATCCTGATATAAGTACGCACACTCTAGGATAAACTGGTATAGCCTAGTCAAAACATATACATATCTAAAAGTCTAAATAAATAGATAAACTAACTAAACTACTCCGTGTCTAGAAAAATAATCATCTTTAATAATAATACGAACAATACTTAAATTGATAGTACGAACAATCATACTACATATATGTAGCAAACTAACAAATAATAGGTAAGTATTTTTTTAATAGAAGCAATAATCAAATCTCAAATTAAAATTGTTGTCGCTAAAAGTTATGGATAATAATACTGTTTTTTTTAAGAAGCAATAATCATACGAGTATTATGTTAATTATTAAAATTGTTATTTATTTTTACACGGTTTGCTTTGGTGGCACTTAGAATTGCAGAGTATCATTGCCTTCTTGCACTGGCATCTGCTTGTGGAACAGTTTTTGTTGCAGCTGCATCTCACAAAACCTTGGCCTGATCCAACAGAATGTTTCGTAGCTGCAGTTCTCAACGATATTTCGGAGTCTTGGTTTACATTTGCTACCTCTAAAAAATTTTGACTACAAATGCCGAATTCTGATCTAAAAAAAACATATTAGTTACTTTAAAATATCATTAATGATCTAGAAAGATAGATAAGTAATTGAGAAAAAATAATACCTGCAATATAGTTTCTGAAGTCCACCTGAAGTGTTTGGTGCCAACTTTGTATAAACCTTCATTATTTTTCTGAAGAATAACTCCAATGATGTTTCTGAGATCACCTTTGTTTATTGTTTAGACTAGGCCATACCAGTTTATCCTAGAGTGTGCGTATTGATATTAGGATCAACTAGTTTTGCCTAGCCTAAACTAGTCCGTCCTATCGGGCTTAGGACAAATTAGTTTGGACTAGGCTATACTAGTTAATCCTAACGCTTATAGGAAGAACTAGTTGAGCCTAGGCAAAACTGGTTTATCCTAAAATCGGGTTCGGCCGGTAACATATATACAACTTAAAACTAATACATAGCATCAAAAAATTGCTCCTCATCGCTGTCACCGGGTAATGTACCCAGAAGGCTGGCAGCATTGCCACGTTGGATGGCAATGCTCAACCTCTGTGCGAAATAAAAGCCAGCCCTTGGGTCACGAGAAGTGTCAACAAGGCGCTTAAAAATTACTTGCTGGACTGCCACCGTGGGATCTGGAGGCGAGGGTCTTCTTGCGCCTGTACGACTGGCGCGAGGAGGCTCAGCGCCGGGGAGAAACCCCGTTGCCGCGGCAAGTTGTCGCGCAGCGGGCGGAGCTCCGGCGCGATCTCATGGTGGCCTGGAGGGAGCGACTGTCGCAACCCAGTGCAGAGCACGCCACCATCGTGGCGGTAAGTCCCCTCTTTGAGGAGTGGCTCGGGAGGAGTCACGGCGCCCTCACGTACCGCATGACGCAGGTCCTCATAGGACACGGTTGTTTCGGGAGGTACCTGCACCGCATCGGTCGTGAGGAGGCGCCCGGGTGTCACCATTGTGCGGACAGCCCCGAGGACACGGTGGACCACACAGTCCAGGTGTGCCCCGCATGGGAAGGGCACCGCCGGGTCCTCGTCGAGGCTTTGGGCGGCGGCGACCTCTCGCGTCCGGCCCTGGTTCAGGCCATGGTCCGGGGCGAGAGGGAATGGGATGCCGTCGCCTCCTTCTGCGAAGCGGTCATGCTCGAGAAGGAGGAGGCGGAACGCCAGAGAGTTCGCACCTCTCATCCCGGCCGCCGCGCTGGACCAGGTAGACACCATGGGCGCCGGGTGTCGCGAGATGACTCCCGGCCACCGTAGGCGTGGGTCTGTGGGCGGTGAGTTCGGGTGGCTCATCGTCCCTCTGTCTTTCTAGACGACAGACCCGTGTCGACGGCGCGCGTTGTTCCACGCGCTCCTCAAAGAGATGTCAGCAACCCCAGCGGGGTCCAGCAGGGCCAAGGCCTGCCGGGGCTGCGGGTTGTTCGAAAGAGATACCGCGGCCCTGGTACATAAAAGGCCTATGACGGAACACGACGATTTTAGTCAGTAAGAGTCTGACACTCCCTCACCGCTGCTAACCCACAGCGGAAGGGGTCATTTGATGATTTTACGTCGCTAAAAAAAAAAAAAAAAGGCGCTTAGAAATTTCCTTTGCAAGCGCGTTAGGAAAGGAAATACTACAAGAACCAATTTTGTGTCACTTTTGCCTTTCTTAGGAGGTTTCTTTGGATAAATCTCTTTTTACAGATATTAACAAAAAAAGCCTAATATTATGTGCTTATCTGGATTTAAAAGTCTGAAATTCCCAATGCGCTCTTAGCAACTTAAGTGTTTAACGTTCATTCCTACTCTTTTAAAAACAAAATAAGCTGATGATGGTTAGTCACTTTAAAAAATAAACTATCCGGAGGACGTCAAAATATTTTTCTTTACCTTGACTGAACTAAACATCATTTACTCATTAAAACACATTAAACAAATGACTAATACAAGTCGTTGTTTGTAACTCGAGCCAAGAAACAAAATACATGGTTTATTGTGGTACTTGACCTCAATAACTTAAAGTGGTTGACCATAGATTTTACATAATAAATACACTAATTAGGGCCATGGTTTCTATTAGTAAGGTTGGTGATGAGACAATAGGAAAGTCATCTGCCTAGCCTTTTGCCAACTATGTAGGGGTCTGTCTTTCACTCTAACTGAATGTAGCTGATGATGATGAATGATCTTCTCATCCCGGGCTTGCCAGGTGGGTGGATGATAAATGATATGATTGTATGGGTATAAAAAAATTATTCCATTTAGAATTCATAAGAAAAAGTCACAAAATATAGGAAAACTAAAGTCCTATATCATCCCAATTATCTCAAAAAATACTGAACATAGTCTTGCTGTTTATATAAACAGATAAACTGACTTATGAGGTAGGTTTACGTAGATACTGTATAATTTTTGTAATATAGGGCAATGACAGGGCGAGTTGCTTGTTAAAATTACAAGTTAATATTAAAACTCGTATGAATCAAAGGGAATTTCGAATGGTCCTGTCTTATTGACTTAAAAGCCAACCCAAATTATTTTTGGAGATTTTTTAAATAGCGAATACCACATGAAACTCCAGGTAGTAACTGCTAAAAACTCTAAACTTGTTCATAATCAAGGTCAACTAAATCCGACCTGTTTATGTTTGATTAAATTATTATCATATCTATTAATAATGTACCAGTTTCTTAGTTGACCTCTTCGATAAACTTTGCAGATAATTTCACTTGTTTCAAAACAATAATATTTTGTAGCTAAGTAGGAATTGAGACGATAATTCGGCAGATATTTTTTTGTGATTGTTATTTCTTCACGCGCAAACGGCTGGAAGGATTTTGATACAACGTGGCAGTAATATAGCTTATATGTACATCAGAATAGCATATCCTATTTCTTAACCATGTGCGGGAGAGTAATTCTTTTAGTATAGTAGTAAAACTGCTGGAAAAACTGCTATAGAATAAATTAATGATTTTGATTTGCGGATTCTAAATTGGAGAGACTGTAAACTTATGCAGTCAAATATTTAATTCACATCTTCTTCCTATTATCACATCTTAGAAAAACTATTTAAAAAACATAACCCTTCTTGGTTTGGTAAATAAATATGTATATTAAAACGACCCCACATCGGATGAGGACCTGTTTACATTGATATTTTCGGAAACCAAAACACAAGAGTTTATTGACCTCAACGTTGCATCAGCCGATAAAAAATGGCCAAGGCACAAGAATATATTGTGGACTCAAAAAATATTTTTTACAAAATCTGCAGGAGATCCATCTGCTTCATGGCAGAAGAATTAATTATTTGTATATTCTAATTAATTAGAAATAACATCCTTACTAAAGCAAGAGTGATTTTGTTTGTAACACTTTCACGCAAATGACTTAACTGTTTGAAATTAAAATCGACATGGAGATAGATGGTAATTTTGAAATAGGAATAGGCTATTTTATCTGGGATGAAGGCAAAATCCAATACCTCAATAATTGGTATTTTTAATGTCTGGATTTCTAAGCAACTGAATTGTTTAGACTAGCTCGTACGGCTATTTGAAACGCTATAAAATGCATTTGATTTTAACTGAAACGTGTATGCATGTACTGATGCGGAATAAATTGAGTACATTGAATGACACACATAATATATAATGTTATATAATATATAACGCTGTATAATGTAGATAAATATATACAATGTAGTGAATGCATTAGTTTCATATCGATAATGGTTACACGTTTCATTGAATATGTCTACAGTTTCTATCAAAACTAGTAAAATTAAATATAGGCATGTCTGCAAAACGCTCACAATTTTACAAAACAGTCCACTTAAATTATTTTTTTCAAAAAAAAATCAACTTCAAAATATACGTAAAACCTGCTCCTGGGTTCTACAAATACTGTGCTTAAAACTGCATCAAAATCGGTTAAGCCAAACGTGAGTTAATTGAACACAAACATACATAATACAGGTCAAAATGATAACTTCCTTTTTTTGGATGCGGTTAAAAAATATGGAATAGGTTACACTCACATCTTCCCATAACGTAAATACAGCCTCTTGAATGAGGGTTTCCATACGACAATGCCACTAGGGCCAAAACGCACAGAGCAATTACAACCTTCATATTACAAAAATAAAACTTATTTTACAATACAACGCGACCTATTTTCGTGAACTATATAAGTCGACTGAGCATTCTGACAGAAGACGATCGCTTTAAATATGTATCTTAGGTCATTGATAAACAATTAATGTAGGTAATTATCATGTATATGTCCAGTCGTGAGACCGGTATCATTAGAAGTGATTAAGATAGGAACATTTTTGTATAAGATTTCCTTGGCAAACGTGAGTTTTGATTGGGTTTGTTTTTCCTCGATCATGTTTATTTGTAGCTAAGTTACAGCCGCTGGAGTCGGTCAATCATAAGGTTAAGCAACGCTTGGCACGGTCGGTCTCTTGGATGTATGAGCATATTATCGTGACGAGTTTCTCTGCTTCGGGAGGCACGTTAAATTGGTCGGTCCCGGCTGTCTTTTGAACATCTTTGGCAGTCTTTACGGGTAGTCGGAAACCAATAAGTCTGTGAACCAGTCTTACCTAGTGATTTTAGGTTGCTCGAGTAACTGGCTTGAGGAGGTCAGATAGGCAGTCGCTCCTTGTAAAACACTGGTACTCAGCTACATACGGTTGGACTGGAAGGCGACCCCCACATAGTTGGAAAAAAGGCTCGTACGGTCGTAATGAGACCTGTACCTTGCAGTGGGCTAATAAAATGGTTTATAATGATGATAAAGTACAAACAAATAATACTCACAATTACCCAAAATATACAAACAACCTCTAGGACTATGAGGCTTGCTATACGATACAGCAACCAACACCAAAACACACAAACCGATTAAAACCTTCATAGTGACTTTTATTTTTAAACTACGTTATAAGTGCTTAAACTATTTAGTTCCACTGACCGACTCGACTAAATAGGTCGTATTTATATGCATTTACAACCAGTTTGCAATTATTATATTAAATATTTACTTAAAGAATCGTGCTAATAGGAAGATAAATGTTAAAAGTACGGTCGCCATGTTTGTTTTTTTTTTTTTTGGTTTTGTCTTATAAAGTCAATGTTTGTTATGTGCTAGTGTTGTTCGATTCTAGGAACATAAAAAACAATACTAAACTGCAAAGTGAAAGGAATAAACGGCTGGAAGATTTGCATAATTGTTAAATATTTAGGTATTTCTTACTCTACTTATGTATGTATGTTTGTTTATTCGCGATACATTCAAAAACGTCTGCACGCATTTGTACGCAATTTTGCTCTTATCGAGTGCTGTCGGAGCCGCAAGTCCATATTTTGGCGAAACTAGGATAGTTTTTAATGTTGTCAGTTTTTTTAAAGGTAAAAACAAATAAAAGACAGCACCTAAAAATACTATAACACTTTGTCCTTATCCAAGGGATTTATAAAACCATTACTAACCATGACCCATAATGTAACCTTTGTACAATCCCATAGCGAACCATAACACAGGTTTCTTTATAACAGTGCTTTAAATCCAAAGTGGTATATGTTTACCAGTGTTTTACAAGCCTATCCGACTTGACAAGCCGGGCCACCCAATACCCCTAGGAAAGTGAGTCTAATTCCATATGACGATTATTATATAATAAGCCATTTAGTACAGGTAGACAAAACATAACAAACCTATAGCAATGGCAATTAAAAACAAATATGAGACTCTAGACTGAAGTTGCAGGATTGTTAGAAAGAGTGGAGGTGGGTACCGATTAATCAGTAGAAGTCTGATACTCTCCCACTGCACCAAAACTTATAACGACGAATAATATTAGGTGGACACCAAAAAAAGAAGACTTGACACTAACACAAGGTGTAAAACTAACATTGCTAGTTTTTATATTATGATTAATACTTGTTTTTGAAGAACTTTAGAGTATCTTCCAAAGTCAATTTCATTTAGAAGTATTATATTTTACGATCTCACGTCTTGTTAGCATATAAAACTCGTTTTATTTATGTAAACAAAAAATCTGCACACAGGTTTTCGTTGTCCAATAAACGTAAAGCCGAACCATACGTTTTGTATTATTTCTAAAGCCTTGAGGAACTCATTTCTCTCTACCTGCACAGGTCACCCATCGAGGAACCTATCTCGCCAAGGATTGTTTTGCCCTATGCTCGGTACACCCGTACAACTGTTACTGCTGTTACTTCGCAGCACAATTTCGAAGACACTAGGAAAGATAGACTTAAATAAGAACGAAAGATTGTGAAAATCATCAACAATTATTAAAAAAAATAAAAAACAGGTATCCTTACGATTGAATATCCACGTTTACGTAGTGATGATTTTGTCGACTCTCCCTAGCACATTATAATCGATTAGCTCTCATCTTTGCAAGAAACAGGATAAACAGACACAGTATAATTGATATTGATTATTGTTTTGAAGACGAGTAGTGTGTCGATATTGAATATATAGAACCGCAGATTCAAGGCTAATATTGTTGCTAAGGAAATTCATAGTTATCCTTTTCATAAGTCCAGGATTGTGTATGAGATAATAGTTAGTTGTGACGTGTGACCAAGCAGTTCCATTTTATACAAATAGGGACGGCACATTAACGTGCGACAAGCTTTTTCTTAACAACGGTAAGGGTGATTTTTAAGCTAAGTGAAGTCGAGACTAGTGTTTTATACGAAGCTACTGCCTATTCTGACTGCTTATCAGTAATTGGTTAAGAACATTGGAATCGTCTACCTTAGCATCCCTAATAGCTCTAGACTCTAGATAAAAAAAAAACAGCTGAATTATTGAAGCCCAATAACTACATAGCTAAATCCTCTTTATAAAAGTAACCACACAAAAAACGCCTATCTAAGCTAAGCACATATACATATAAAGCTTGTACCACATTGGTGACAAACAAACTTAATACATACATACACACACACAAATAAAATGCCGTTACTTGATCCGTACAGTTGACACACCGGTATGAACTCGTTCGCGGTGGGGCCATGAAGACCGCGAGTTTATTCGCGGGTAAGGTTTGTTCACCTTTGTTCTGTAGTGATTTTGAAGAAGTACCATTTTGTTCAGTTTTTTGGAAGTTTTTGTGGTAAGTGGGTTAATATCCGACCAATGAGCTACCGTATCATCACCTAGAAAGCAAGCAAAAATGTAAAGCAAGTAGTAGTTCAGGCGGACGAGATTTGACGCTGGAAATAATACAACCACCGGAACAGCCAATCCCGTTACAAATGCTTCATCAGCTATAATAGTCATACATAGGCCTTGTTTTATCTGCCCAAGTAAACTTTCTCCGCGAAAGCATATTTTCACAAAGAGACCAGTTAAAAGGCAGACTTAAACGTGATGATCGTGTGGTAGGTAGCCTATTTGTCCATAGCTTATTTTACTTCAACTTTTCAAAGTATTTTTTTTTAAACTTCCAAAAAAGGAGGAGGTTCTGAATTCATCGGAATCTAATCTTTTTGCAATGAACCTTTTGCACATCCCCTTCCTTTACTGCCAAGTTAAGAATGCAGTTTAAGTTGTATCACAAGTTATTATCAGAATATTGTCCTCTGCATCGCGGGATCACATAAATATGTACTTTACATAAGTACTTAATGTGATTTCAGATGCCGTTACACCGATTACGTCCGATAATTTTAGTCAATTTGCGAGGAACAGGTGGAAAGATAAAAATACTTTTTGGACAGGAAAGCTTGCTTGTTTTGGTTATTCTTTTTCGTTTTTTATTGCGATTGTTGTATTATTATATTGCGATGTTATTGATTGGGTTTGGTAGGTAGAATGTTAGGGTCTTTTATTAGAGAAAAGCCAAGAAGTATTACTCATCTATTACAAAATTATAATTGCAAATTATTTGATGGCATTTATATTAAAAAAAAAATACGTAAGGTCCAATCGATCTGCTGTGTTCGACACCTCGGCGTTAAAATGATAGCCAAAAATATTTTCAACGTCAAATCTATTAAGAGCCTTGCCATGAAAACGAAGCATAATCTATTATTAGCAGAGGGGGGACTAATTCATCAATTTTTATGTAGTTTAGTAGTTTTCTGTTTCTATTTCAAGATCAGTCAGCAAATCACAATGACACAATATTTGTACCTGTGTTTCAACTTACCCCACATCTTTCTACCCGCCCATTTCCTAGCCACATCTATTCGATTGTCACAAGCATAAGCTTTTTGTTAGCATACCTACTAACATAGTTCAATGCATTATTAACCTTATTAAATAAATTATAGTGTCGTCTTTTGATCTACGGTTTTGATCTTGTTTTCAGTGAAAGCGTAATTAAAATTAATGAATGAATAATCTAGGTGTTGTTTTGATCTTCCGTTAGTGTAAAATCTAGATTTAAAGGTATATCGTACTGTGAAATATGACTCGATATTTTTATTGAATTGACATTTGTATAAAGTTAGACCTTGTTTATGGGAAATCATCAATGACCCCTCCAACTGTGGGTTAGCAGCGTGGGGGAGTATCAGACTCTTACTGACTAAATCCCACCATGTTCCTTCAAAAGCCCTTATGTACCAGGGCCCCCGTAACTCTTTCAAACGCACCCGCAGCCCCGGCAGGCCTTGACCCTGGTGGGCCCTGTAGTCTCCTTGGAGATGGAGGTACGATGAGCCAACAGAAACTCACCACATAAAGTTAGACCGTATAACTAGATCATTATACTATTTTTGTTTTGCTGTATTTTCACACTCACTCCCTATTTCCAGCAGTCAACTACTGAGAGCAAAAATCAGACACAGTAGTACTTTTTTAAAAATTATTTTCAAAAAAATAATTGTTAAATATCTAGTACCTGCACTAGATATTTATTTAGTTAGGTAAGTTTGGTATAAAAAACTAATTCTCAAATTTATTACTGAACATAGAAGATTTCTAGAAAAACAATTAGTGAAATAAACAACAATAGCGATTATTATGTTTTGTTATATTAGAAGTAAAATTAAATCTTAGTTTTGCGTGTTCATTACAATACTCTGTGTTCACTAGTTTTTCCAGCGGTTTCATCCGCGTTCTAACAAAAATTACCTTATATACGCACATGGATGTAACACTGAATCTATACCGAATTTAATCTTAATAAGGTTATCCGTAACCAGTAAGTTTCTACTGTAGGAATTAGCTATATATATCACTGCTAAGTTTCATCAAAATGTATTCAGTTTTAAAGAAGGAACAAACATACACATACAGTTTTTTATAATAAAGACTAGCTTCCGCCCGCGGCTTTGCCCGCGAAGAGTACGGTTATATAGCGTTTCCAAGAGAATTCTTCAAAAGTCCGGGATAAAAACTATCCTATGTTTTTTCTCAAGGTCAACTCTATCTCTGTACCAAATTTTATTAAAATAATTTCAGTGGTTTAGACGTGAAAGCGTAACAGACAGACAGACAGACAGAGTTACTTTCGCATTTATAATATTAGTAGGTATGTAATAATATGATTATAATGTTTGTTTAAAACTGGTTTTCTAGTTAACCTAAACAGTTTTTGAAGGTCAAATAGTTTGCGTACTATAATAGTGGTTGTACCCTAGAGAGTTATCTCGAATCTTAGATGTTCACAGCTCTAAGGAATGCATAAATTTGAATAAATCTATGTTAACAAGTGCTTGGGTTTGTAAAATTACTTGTTTTCAAGATAAATCGTTCTATTGTTGTTAGTTTAAAATGTAATGTTTTAGTAAAGGTAAGATGGTATTCAAAATCTAGTTTGAATGTCTAATTTCGCATATAAATTGATGAACATACATGTTGAAGCTTAAATAGGTAGATCTTCTCTTATATCCAAATACTTACCAAATACTTAAAAGTTTTTTTTTTTAATTGGATCGGTTATTAAAATAAACATCAATTATCTACTGCAAGTGGCTTCACCTGCATCCCGTGAATTTTATGCAGAATGGAAACTACATCAGACAGCTGGATCAAATGTAGCCTCTTCATAAAGCCTTCTTCGATAACACTAGGCGAATTATCAAATTGTTTCAATAGGCCCTGGTATTAGCGCTTTAGCAAACAAGCACACTTCAGCAGCAGTTTAAGATGCGAGTATGTATCCAGAGATGAAAGCAGGAAAAATGCCTCTACCTTCTCTAATCAACACACTGCAATTTTCAAACAATGCTCAAAAATATTCATATACAACCCACGTGTTTCTCCGAAGGTCTGATATGCATCAAATTCTAATGAGAGCCGTCGGATGCGCGCGCGCACAATATGATGTATCATCGTCATGTCCCGTAATATCGTACAATAGAAGTGTTTGAACTGGTTTATATTGATCGTATCTGTTTAACCTAGTGACCTTAGCAAGTATTTGATTATAATGATCTGTTGACAGAGACCAATTTTATGGAGATTGATAACTCAAACTCAATGGTTTAAGCCGAGGGAACTACTTCCTCGATAAATTGTATGTTATTCTGATTTTTAAGCTATACTAGCTATTTCTCGCGGTTTTACCCGCGTCCTAGGAAAACTTTTACCCGTATCAGAACAAAATATGGCGTATGTTACTCCGGATGAGTCCAGGTTTCGGAGTCTTAAGGGTACATAAATGTCTGTTAGAAAAAATCTTTATTATATTAGTATAGACTACCGCCATAGTTTTTTTAGGAAAAATAAACTAACATCCATACCATATATCCTATTAGCAGATTAATTTCTCGAGTGTGATTGAAACGTAGGTTCTTTATCATCATCATCAGTTCTTATTATTATTTTGATAGACATAATAGGTCTTTACCTCTACCCTCTACTTTACCAAACCTCTACCCACCACTGAGCTTGATCACCAGGCCTCCTCATCCACTCCCTGCTCGCTATCAGCTTAATTACTATTCCCACATTTGCTTCCTAGTTGACGCAATGTTTACCATGACGGACTGCTGAACACAGGGTTCCGGGTGCCATTCCCGGCGCGGTCAATATTTGTGTAACTTACATACTTTGGAGCTAACCAACTGTCTGTAAAATTATATAATTCATTAACGTCACCACCCCAGCCAGCCTTAAGTCGTACATGCTCCCATTGTTTTCCTTCATACTCACATTCTGAAATCAATATATCTATCTTTTGGGAATAGAACCCGCTACAAGCAGCAGCTATTCAAATACAGTATGTCCAAAAATAAAACTAGATTAACGAAATTCCATCATTCGCATATCCCATTTGATCAAGTTACAAAATTGTCTTTGAGTAAAATTTAGTTTGTATGTCAAATAGGAGTTAGGTACTTCCAGAAAATATAAATACTTACGTACATTTAGTTATTGTCGACGGCATACATATAAGTCGAAGGTTGAAGGCATCTAACTATGATTAATTTGGTGATTACAAAACTCAGCTACTGTGAACAAGAGTTTCAAGGTTCTCAAGTATTTTAAAATTAGTAGGAAGAAGCCTAAAGTCTATGTTCAGCCTATATTAATATTTATTCCTAAACTCAAAATCTTAAGAGTGATAGCCACGAGAGGAAAGTTATTTATAAGAGCAAAATTTTAAAAAAACTAGACTTTGTTATTGATGTCACTAACGAGGTCAGATGTGTTATTTATCGATTAACTTTGTCAAAAAATAATGTAAAAAGAAATATTTCTCTAGAAATCAAAATTATTCAAATTAGAGAGTTTAAGCTATAAATAAACTTTATACCTAACCAAAATCGGGTTCTCGTATATATCTAAAATAATCGTAATCATAAATAAATATTGTCATAATACAAACCTTTAAATTCGCAATAACTCAAGATTATCCTATATCAAAGGAAAGTAAATAAAATCCACAAATAGTATTTTATAATAATTTTATATTACTTACACTTACACAAATTCAGTCGCTCAACATTTTTTTAATATTATGTAAATAAGATTTGAGACATTTCGCCTAAAACTAAACTTACAATTACGATCACATTTTAAACACAAAACTAGCACCATATTTTTTACGCACTGTTTCCGAGACCCATATTCATGGCATTTAGTATATCACCATTGTCTGCATCTATTTCCCAAGCGAACAGACCACCTAGCTTATTATTCCTTACATATTTGGCCTTCTCAATAGTCGATCTGGCATCGTCATATGTAATTAGGTCACCAGTCTCCTTCCTAAATACGTATGGTGCTTGAGCCACTTTGTCATAATGGTACTCCCACTTGCCTTGAGCAATCTCATTGGCTATCTCTCTGTAGTCCACTACACCATCCTGCCAGGTACCCTTGACTGGGCCAGTAGCTACACCAGTGAATGGGTTGCCGTCTTTGTAACGGTTGACTCCAGTCCAGCCTCTGCCGTACATAGCAACACCAACGACGATCTTCTTAGGGCTGACTCCCTGAGCCAACAGGAATTTGACACCGAAGTCAGTTGTGTAAGTCTCCTTGGGGTTCCATGCGGGAGCGTGCAGAGCAGCTTGGTGGCCAAGAGTGTCATTCGACCAGGCTCCCTTAAAGTCGTAGCTCATCAAGAAGATGTGGTCCATGTACTGTTGCGCAGCCTTGTAGTCTACTACCTGAATCTTGTCCCAACCAGAGCTGATGGCTGAAGTCAGTTCGTATTTCTTGCCGGTCTTGGCAGACAGCTCGTTGAGCATCTCTCTCAGTTCCTTCATCAGCTCGACGTAGATGTGACCGTCGTCAGGGCTGCCGAGATCAGGGTTAGCGCCCTTACCACCAGGGAACTCCCAGTCGATGTCCACTCCATCGAAGAATTTCCAGGTTTCAAGGAAGTCCTTAACAGAGTCGACGAAGCGCTTCCTCTTAACCTTGTCAGTGAAGAAGAAGAAGGGATCAGCCAGGGTCCAGCCACCAACGGAAGGTAAGATCTTGAGGTCAGGTCTAGCCTGTTTCAACATCATCAGCTGGCCGAAGTTACCCTTGTAGGGTTCGTTCCAGGATGCCAGACCTTTTTGTGGTTTCTGAAGAGCTGCCCAAGGGTCGTGGATAGAGACTTTGAAGTCTTCCCTGCCACTGCAAGATCGTTGCAGAGCTTGGAAACTACCTTCGATTTCTTTCAAACTGTCGTTGATGCCATCTCCACCGCAGATTGGGATGAAACCGTACAGAAGATGGGTAAGATTCGGGATGGGTACGCGGTCGACGGGGAACTTCCTGGGGTAGACGCCCCATTCGACGAAGTAAGCGCCAACAACCTTGCCAGAAGTCTGCTTGAAAGGCTTGTTTCTCTCTCCGATAGAGTAGTCCAAGGGTGGCAAGTGGCTACCGTCAGTATCGGCAACTACAATCTCAGTAGATTCGCTGTAACTACATCCATCAGCGTTGCAGAGTTCCACTTTCATTTGGTATCTACCACCCTTCTTAACCTTGAAGGCCGCTGAGGTGGCGCTGCCGGCTCCAGACCAGAACTCCTTATCGTTGAGAAGTACCCTGGACTTGTCTGCTGGATCACCGGACCAGACGTTCCATGTGACGGAGACATCAGCAGCGTCTTTCTTGGTAACTAGCTGGTTGTAGGCGGTGGCTGCTTGGTTTACTTCAATGATCGCGAAAGTGCGTTCCCCCCAGCCAAGGGACGGCTTTCCCGGCGGTGCGCACGCGGCGGTCGCGAGCAGCCCCGCGCCGATGACTAACGCCAGCATCGGACGTCCCATAACCGGTTCTAAAAAAATAAATACGAAAAAATTGGACACACACTTCTCATTAAAGAGCTGAGTTTGAACTGGAGTTGCATCTGAGTGGTATCTTTTATATACGGATCGTATTGTAGGCCAACCGCTAACATACTGGGCCCGCATTGTATGGAATACCGATATCACAGTGATTTTGATTCGTAATAATAATCATTAGCACAATTTTCTATCCCGGTCAGTAGGTCGGTCAAGGTGACTATTGTTTTTAATTGTTTACTTTTATTGTTGTTTATAAACGTGAAAAACGTACCGTTTAGCTAAACTACTGATTCACTGTAATTTGGAAGTTGTATATCGAGAGCATGTTATGACACAGCTTTATTTGTGATCATATTAAGATATGTTTCGTTAATATTAAACAAACGTTGCTTGCGACGAATTTGTGATCTCTGTTACTGACAGATATAAAGTAAGTGACAGAAACAGTCAGAAAACTATGGATGGTCTATGAAACTAGTCTATGCAACAAAAAGGTTACAATATATATTTTTTTGTCCTTCGAAACTACTGAGAAATGTTAATGACTTGAATAACTATTTTTGTTATATTTGATCAACTGATAATTCCTTAAAATTTAGTGGCTTTCCTTCTTACCTATTTTTTAAGCGGATTTCAAGAAATAGTCGTAATTTTCCAAGCAAATCCACAGGCTACACTAGTCAATTAAAGTTAATGTATTAAATATCAGTGTCATTGTCATCTCTTAATGAGTCATTACTATTAGTCGTTTGTTGTTATAACATATACTTTTGTGTTGTAAAAACTAATAGTTTTTTTCTCTCTGGACTAAACCTTCCCACTGTCGGGCATGGGCCTTCTAATTCTGTACCCACGACTCCCTCTCTAATGATCCCTAGTTCATCCCGTTAACTCTTCCGGGATCATTTAAAAATATAATAAGGCTAAGGCTTGGTTAATTTCTTAGGTTTTGCCGGCGTCCCGCGGAACTTATTTCCGTATCTGGGCAAAATATAGTTTATGTTAATCGGGGAAAGTCTGGCTTCCTAATAGTGAAAAAAAAATCTAATTGGTTTAGTAGCCTTTCGGGTAAAAATAGACGATAAAATGTTTCCTCTTTATTACAAGATTAGCATAGTTGTAGTCTGTGTATTGAGATAGATTAAAAATCTAGGGACAATTATAGTCATCCTTATCCAAATAGTTCCGTTAAAAAGCAGGTAAAACTACAGAAAATTGCTAATACTTAATTGTAGCAAAGTAAATAATACCCCTTAAGTAATCACCCGCATACAAAAATCCTGTATTTGGCAATGTGAAGAATTCAACATCACAGGTTTTCATATGACAGTTATGATTGAAGAATTTCCAAGATAAGATAAACTGCAATCAAGTATTGTTGACAAATAACTTGCATACTGCATTATGCAGTTATAGGAATATCAACTTTGAGAAGTGGTGATAAGGCTGCAAATTAAATGGTGGTTAGGCTTTAGAATTATGTAGAAGATTAGTCTATGTTTATTTACTTGTTATAATGTAGCGATTTTTAATTATGTGTTTATGTTTCTATGAACAATTTACCCAAAGAATGGGATTGGAGAGCAAGTGTCTAATTTCTTTTTAATTCTATAAAATGCAGAGAAAACCCCTATTGACTGATAGACTTTAAATTGGAGTGTACTAAGTGCTTACAAGCATTAGTTGTACCCATAATGAGAAAGATCTCTCAGTTTTTGCTATTAAAAAAAAGTTCCTAACTTCGTTTTGTAACTGAGTTCAAATCTGGTTCTAACTATCTGGTTGTATGTTTGTGCGCAACTATCCCACAGTTGGCTGAACAGATTTTTCAGCTTAATATTTCTCAGACTTTTCGTTTCGTTCGACACGTTTAAGGACAGTATTGAAATCCGTTTTTTTGTAAAAAGTTTTTATTTGTTTGTTCATGAAAGAAAATGTATGACGATTAGGGATACACCCATTGTAATAGTATTTTATGTTAATCACTTAGTTAGGTCGTAGGTATGTACTTTATGTGGTCATATACCACAAAAGTGCATTGAACTTGTCATCAATGAACAGCCTATTTTCCTTCTCAACTATGACTAATAAATAATAAAATATGGGTAAGTTTGTGACTCAATTCTTAACTCAGACATAATGAAAAATAAATAGACATGTTGACCTAATTTGACAATGACTAACTTAAGTAATTTTTTTCCTTTTCTTTGTGAAAGAAAGGCCAAGTGCGAGTCAGACTCGCACATGAAGAGTTCCGTACAAAAAATTACATTTATTGTATGGGAGCTTCTAAAATATTTATAACATTCCAGTTTTCAGTTATTTTTTGTTAAAGCGGCAGTAACAATAGATTTTGGGTGAAATTTTCATCTGTCTATCATTGTTCATACATAAGCTATACAGCCTGGTGGGTGACAGACGGACCGCGAAGTCTTTGTAATAGGGTCCCGTTTTACCCTTTGAGTAAGGAACCCTAAAAACGATGTTTATTTAACTTCACTGGACGTTAAAAGGGTTCTCTTTTAATATTGTTTTGTTTTCAAGAATTTTTGTTTTGTTTTAACAATATTTTTCTTTGCAAATTGAGGTCAACTTTACTCTCACTTTAAATAATAACTTTCTTTTAAAAAATAAACGAGGCTACCTACTGTTTGTTTTGATTTTGTTATTTTAGGTCATTTCAAGTTATTCACGTATTTTTTATATTGAACTTTTATTTACATTGATATATTTTTCAGACTTCTTATACTTACATTATCTAGTAAGTCTAGTTTTCAAGATGTTTCTTCTATCCAAAGAGTCGACTATTAAAACAACAGTATGAAAACCAAAACTATCTACTTCCATTATTACATCCAAAAATCTATCGATATAAAACCAATCTCTATAATAATAAAAAACTAGGGCACACTCTAATCTCGATCCAAAACAATGCATCATAAATGGATTAGCAAAAAAACTGTCACATTTTTTTTATAGCTGGCAACATTTGCATACAATGCGAAAGCTTTATAATCTGTGGTCGTATTTTTGAGGTTATTGACTCCGTAAAGAGGTTATAGTGACCGGTGCAAGGGTAATGTTAAGAGGTGTCTTGCATTATGTAACCAACTGGAGCTGCCTTGAGCACCAATATGTTTGCAAAAAGTCTGTCAATTTACGTGTGGGGGACCACCCAATCTATAGTGACAGGTCACTCGTGCATTTTCGATCACATCTTTACCGACTTACTTACGCACAGATTCTGATGTACTATCAACCAATGACATACAAAGACCTGATGTCAAAAATACATTTGACACTGTCAAAAAAATAAAGACTTCTTCCCTCACAGCGCATACCTTTCTACCCTTTTTAAGGGTAAGACTTGCTTTAGAATCATAAATGCCATTGGTTTAAAATACATTCGAGCATGAGCGCCTGAGAGGTTCTCTTTCGCAAATAAAAAGCTACGCTAAGCAATAGCGTATCCAGTTCATTCAACGCTCTACGTGTTAAGGTAAGTTTACACAGAATGGATGTTTTGGTATGCGCTGTTGCATAAGTGATGTTGGCCGTTTAGAATGCAAAATAAATGATAATGGCGTACAAGTTTCGGTTTTAATGTGAACAGCATTTCGGGAATATTTTTTTTTATTATAATTAAGTTGAGCCTGTTTAGCCAGGATATACAATCTTATTTATATAAATACATTTGTGTGCGTTTGAATGTTAATTGCACATAATCTTCTTTTTACTAATTTATAAATAGCGTATCGATCGACAGTAATTTATTTTTGAATTTAAATTATAAAAGTAGTTTTTTTTTAGATTATTAGAGTTTGAATGGAGGTGTTTTACTATGATTTTACTTTCAAATGGACAATTAAAAACAGGTTATTTATTTTATTAAAAACTTTTATCTAGAAATACAACTTTCCATTTTAAACTATAACACATAATTACCATGAATTTCAAATAAACAGCTCATAAATAAAATAATTATGTCTCATTTTGTTTAAAATTATATCCTAAAGTAGAATAGTCGGTCATTGATTTTCTTTATTAAAACTATAAACATCCTTTAAATTTTAAGGAAAAAAGTAACAAAAAATATCGACCTATAGTTTTAAACAAATCGCTAATTTTCTAATAAATGTTTTAAGAGCCAAAAAGAGTACCCTTCTAAACAGTTATATCTTAGCATTTAATAGACCTGTAAATATGCAACTTAAAAACACTCTCACGCTAAGGGTTCCGTACCATCCATCCACTAATCCTTATTTTATTTTTATTCTAGTGTTCAGTATTTTTTGTTAAAGCAACAACAATAATACCAACATTTGTGAAAATTTCGAGTGTCATGAGCTGTGTCGTAAGATACAGCTTGGTGATAGACGGACGCACAGACGCAGATCAAAGTCTTAGTAACATTTTATACCCTTTGACTACAGAAGAGACTCCTAAAAATACCTTCGAAACATTTAATAGGTAATCAATTTTCCAAAAGTGACTTGTAATAATTAATGCTCAATACTTCTCCTTGGGAGAGGAGGCCTGTGCCCAGCAGTGGGACGATAAAAAGGCTGTAACAGTAACAACTTGTAATCATGTCTTTTTTTTATTTTCACTTCAACCAAAAATCCCGACAAACATTTAACAATACAAACAAGGATGCCAGCTAGTGGTACATTAATAATTCTAGCTGCAAATGGAATGTAGCTGGCGGATTAAGTTTGCCAACCTTTGCACTGCGAAATGTAAGCGATGCATTGTTTTGCACATTAGTACTGCAGGGCTGGTGATGGTTCATTTTTTGTTGTTGTTTTGAATAAGTTTAACTTATATAAATGTTTATAATGTGATCTTTTATTGAGGACCTTTACGCCTGAATCTTATAAATTGACAGGTTACGGTCCTATTGCTCTTTCATTGTCGTCACACTCTTGGCAGAGTGGTCGTGGTCCTATTGCTAATAGATGGATAATCCAACATATGATTTTTGTCATCCTCACGCTGTAATATTTTCATGAAAAAACAGCAAGTAAATACAAAAAAGAATTACTATTTTTTTACCTTTGCTCGACTAAATTAGGTTCTGCTTCCAGTTGGTTACAGTAATGCAAATGATTTTTAAATAAAACTACCAAAGTAGCATCCAAAACAGTTGGTAGCAAATATAAAAAAAAAAACAAATGAGAACCGGGTCAACGACATTCAGTGCATTCACGGAAGCACACGCCTTGCAGATGGTCACGGCCACCCATCCACGTGCTCACCGCAAGAACGACAACTTGACCTTGATTGATAGCCTCTTACTGCAGCCTACAATAACCGAACCATCTATTGTTTTTCGATTACAAATTGAAAGGCCACATTTATATGAAGCTAACGTCTTGGCTCTTGTCATGAGACCAACTTTTTGGAACCGTGCAACTAGTGTGACGTTTCATAAGAGCCTACAAAAGCTTATTTGAAATAAAAAAAAAATCACTTTGACGTTGTCAGAATTCAATAGCCAATCGCAAGACTGCAGATAGATCGATTATCGAAATTAGTTATTCCAATTTTGTGGCAGCCCTGTAGCCGAAGCCGTTAGAGATTACAATTTGTATTCAAGAATTTACGATTAACGTGTATTTTAAGAATAATTTATGGAGCGTTTGTAACCTTTGAATAAGTGCAACTTGATATTATGTTAATTTTCTTTCTTGGGACCTTGTTATTAGGACCTTTCAGTTTTGCTTCTGCCTCTTATGGTGGTGTAGGATTAGGGCTCACCTACAGTTATTTTAATGAACTTGAGTTGTTCTATTTGTTGTATTATCAAAACAAAAATATTATAAAGAGTAAAGCTTTGTCTGTTTGTTTGGTTGTAATGAATAGGCTCAAAAACTACTGGACAGATTTTAAAAATTCTTTCACCATTCGAAAGCTACATTATCCACGAGTAGCATAGGCTATATTTTATCCTGGTACGGGCAGTAGTTACCACGGGACGCGGGTGAAACCGAGGGAAAACAGCTAGTTCTAGATAAGGTTAGACCATTTCATTGTATATCCATGTATACTGTTATAGCCATTTATCGTCCCACTGCTGGGCACAAGCCTCCTCTCACACGGAGAAGAATTGAGCATTAATCACCACGCTTGCTCAATGCGGGTTGGTGATTTCAGACTACACTTATAGTCCAGGCTTCCCAAGATGTTTTCCTTCACCTTTTTATCAGCCATTGAGGTCCAACATGTATAACAATTTATATTTATTTAGAACATCATCATATACAGTTGATAGAATTTTCATCATCACTACATTCTCTTGTTTTGTCTGTGATAACTCATATTTGTTAGAATGGTACAAATAAACTTTTCCTTGGAACATCCGTCGAATAAACAATGCATTTTACCACTTTTATCTTCCACAAACTCGCAGCCATAATTTAAATTTCTATGTAAATGTTATATTACTTTAAACTGGTAGTCAAACTTCACGAAATGCATTTATATTTAATTGAAAACTAAATGTTTTCCCGCGGTTTCCCCCGCGTCCCGTGGGAATTACTGCCCATACCGGGATAGAATATATCCTATGTTACTCGGGAAGATTGTAGCTTTCCAACAGTGAAATAGTTTTTCAAATCGGTTCAGTAGTTTCGGAGCCTTCGGGTTATAAACAAACAAACAAAAAATATTTATTTTTATTATATTAAGTTTAGATTATATTTTATTTAAAAACTAACGTGTAACGGAATCACGTTTCGCCGACTGCGGGGAAACGACAAAATATGACATCTATAAATAAAACGTTTTTTTTGTTTTACGGACATAATGGCTTTGGATATTTACGTTAGGAAAATACTAGGTTTTACTCAAAAGTTATGGTCGTTTTATGCTGTGTTAGGATTCTAGATTACCCTTAAATGTACCCTAGTTTATACCAGCTTTGGAACTACTCTGCGCACCTAGATAAAAAGTTGCGTAAGTAGCCTTCCTCGATAAATAATTTCATATAATATATAGGACCAGTAGTTTCTAAAACCGTGTTGATGTGAACAAAACAAGAAAGTCTAATATGGAATATTTTTTCTTCTATCAAAAGTATAAAAACTATTCATCATCAGCCTATTTAATGGCCTACAAAGGCCTATTCCCACCGACTAATAACCATACTATATTTATCGGCACGGATATTGAGCTCTCGGCGAAAGAGTGGGGATCGCTTTGCGCACTGTACACATAAGGCAATAAACCAATAAATCACTTCTGCGCAGGTGAAGGTCAGGGCTCAATATCCTTGCCGGTGATTATACTTTCGCACTCATTTACCTATCAGTCATTCTTCCTGTAAATAAACTTTATTTACGATAAGCCATGCAATAGTCATACAAAAGAATCATAAGTGAATCACTGATTGCCAAATGATTTGGTAATATTATTATGTGGAAATACATATGTAGATAAGTTATTCCACAAAGAAATAATACTCATCAAATAACAATTAATAATAAAGTAAGTACATACATGTGATTGCTCATATAAAGAAGTTTATAACTATGTACCTACAAAACGCACGAACCGATTAATAATGAGGTTAAGCAACTCTTGCCGCGGTCAACCCGTGGATGGGTGACCATCTTGTCATGCTGAGTTACTCTATGTGTCTGAAGGCCTGGCTATTATATGAAGATCTTTAGCAGTCAGAAAGTCTGTCATCCAGTCTGCAAGGCGTATTGACTTGCCCGGGTAAAATCATTTGAGGTCAGATAGGCAGTTGCTCCTTGTAAAACATTGGTACTTGGGATAGTAAATATGATTGGGATAGTTTAGGCATAGTCTCGTTCGACATAGTTAAGGCTACACAGAGTAAAAATCTCAGACATCAGTCCCAGGGATTCTCAACAAATAAACTAACCTCTTTCCTCCAATCAGAATAACCCATCTCAGCTTTTAACTGCACAAGTATACAGTGCTAATTGGTATTTTGACATTTCCTAACTTAACTGATTGAAAAACACGCAAAGTTACCTAGGTAAACCAAGTTTAGAAAAGCAACTATGTAGGTACCTACTTAATCCTTAAAGTTATATTTAAAAGGTAAACATTCCCACGGATTTATCAAAGAAAACAGTATATTTTTAAATTTAATTAGCACAAGACGTTTGCATAAACAAAAATTCGGGGTCAACGGCCACTATTTTATCGAACATCGTTAAATGCACTTGGGCAAACATACTACTACACCCAAAAAATATGAATAGACCTTAGTACGTTGCAATAAGGTTGAAAATTCAATGGCAATTTTAGATTCACTACAAAAACATTGTACAAAGGATCCATGCTCTCGATTTGCGAAGGGACACGTAACGGTACAAAATAACGGTTAAACAATAAACGAAGTTCCAATTTTGAATCCCGCTTCGGAACAATTCGGATGGCGATCTCACCCGATCCGAAACGATCCCGCGAAGATTGCGATCGTCTACTACGATTTTATTTCAAATTCGAATTTAGAAGGAACAATTTGACAATGTTTTACCTGATTGGAATCGTTCGAGAGATTCCGATGGTTTATGTCGACTTCTCTCAACCTTTCAATATCTATTTTTAACTGAACTTAATTATAAAAGTCTTAATTAAAATTAACAATTTACTCAGAAGTCATTCAATAGCAAGTACTACACTACTGACACTGATCTGTATTGATAATAACATTAATCAGATCGCAGATAATACGGTATTATCACGTTATTGATACCGTTCGGCTAACCTCGGGCTTCTTCGGCGAAATTCGGCACGTATTGTTTCCAATTCAAAATTGGATCGTGTGTCATAAAAGGGCAACACTTTCACGTGGACATTCTTTTGTGATGTAAAATTTTCGAAAGTGATTAGAAAATGCTATTCTTGCTTAATTTTATGACAAAACAAAAAATATATAAAAAATACCACTGAGATTTTTAACTATACAGAATTATAGAAATAATAAGGTAAACAAACCAATTACCAATCAAAATCTAAACTCGAAAAATAGGGTGCAAACACCAAGAGTCGTCACTGATTCTGACACTTCAAAACACACTTTTTAAATACACAACTTTTACGTATTTCACGTGTGTCTAAGTCCGTAGCGTATCGGCGCAGCTGCGCCCGCGCACGCCTTCCCGATACTAAAGCTAGTGCACAATAGTATTGTCCAGGAAAGCATCGTAAGGGCTCGAATTAGTATTGCACTCACGAATTAAAGCCTATGTCATGTGTTCTGTACTTTATTACGGGGTTCACAAATTGAGGCGACCGTGTTTTTATTAGTGGCTTTACTTGAGTAGTATGAGTTTTTCTAGAATTTGTTTATCTTTGTGCTGATGTAAGGATTGTATGTGTTAATGACTTGTATGACCGGTTTTTGCTCTTGTGTGAAGACGAGTATATAAACTGCTGTCTTCTAGGTAGGGAAAAAGTACAAACAGCGGTCAGTGTAGGATTATGATTAATGGAAAATTTTGATGAAATCAACACATTTTACTTTAAACGTGGCTAGTAATTAAACCGTTTTCTTTAATAAAAATGTATTTAGTACATTTGTGTTATGTCCGATTATTCAATCATCAATTCCGTGGAATAAAGATGTTGGTTTGACATATTTTCTATATATATAAAAGTTATCAAAACGTCAAACATACGCGTCAAAAAAATCTCTACTCAAATAAAAATTAAGTTATACATATGTAGTTAGTTATTGAAAAACCTTCCCTTAGGTATGCAATTTCAGTACTTGTTACGTTCTTTTGTTTTTACAGCTTCGACACAATCGTTTAACGTTTTTGTTCTCTACATTAATATTATCATAAAAAGTGGTACCTAACTAGATTAACAGAGTGCTAAGAATATTAAATAAACACGTTAACAGTTGCACAATACAGGTCGTTCCGTTCGGATGCGATCACGCGATCGCTATGTAATGCTCATTCATTCACGTAGGCCGTTAGTGTAAGCAGACAGATGTTTTATCAACATGCATCGTGTGTTATATATGCAAAAGTCTGCCTGTCTGTCACGACATTATGAATTTATAGATTAATTTTTCAGATGTAATTTAAAACCTGTGTGAGTTGTATACCATCACAGTAGGTTCATATTCTACTGAAAAACTACTGTCACTTTAGCTTCAATTACCTAATTATATTCTACTAATGGGATATCTAATACTGAACGAATTATTCATATCAGTCAAGTCCCCCATACATGCTCCGAGCTTTTTTCCCAACTATGTTGGGGTCGGCTTCCGGTCTAACCGGATGTAGCTGAGTACCAGTGCTTTACAAGAAGCGACTGACCTATCTGACTTCTTCAACCCAGTTACCCGGGCATATCAGTAAAGTAGTTTTTGAGATTAGCGCTTTGAAACAAAGAAACAAAATTTTAAGCTTTGTAATATTAATGTTAGTCCAAAAGGAGTGTGTGGCTACTTGAGCTCACTTTTTGAACATTATTGAGTTATAATTGTCTGCACATAAACTGGTTTAGATAAGCTTGGCTGACTCTCTAAGCGGTATGAAAGGTTTATGGATACTTCCACATTAGGTTTTTCCGATTACAGAACACAATTTGTTTATTACCTTCAACCTAGTAATATCTTCATTACCAACGCATTATTTAACGAAGCCAGTTTTTTTGGGCCAGTGTTGTAATCCTAGGTTCTGACTTCTGAGTTTACATATTGAGAGGTGTTTGACTCATACATATCAAAATTCTTTGGAGTACAATTTCTACGTATTTGGCCTATTTAGGCATTCAAAACTAATTTATCAGTCTACAGGGTTTTTGGGTATTTTTTGGGAAAACATTGTTACCTATAAGGCATAGAATTCTAATACAACTTAACGAACGCATTTTTAATTACATTAGGTAAAAATTATAACACAACATGATGAGAACATAAATCTCTTGAAAGTAAAACACGGAAACAAACTCAAAAAACCAAAACCAAAAAAATCCTCAATTCTTGAGCCCCACAACACCGAGGTGTTTGGCCCAACAATGAGTCTTTGTCCGTCTGTCAGTTGTTAGCATTCTGGACGCGACGCAAGGCCGCGATGCGCTAACTACGGCCCAGTGTTGCCAGCTCGAAACATGAATTACCCTGGAGACTGGGTAATATTGTGAACTGGACAAAATGTTGGACAAAATTGGTTCGATGAACTTGTATTGGGTGAATAAAAAATCGAGGACTTTTTGGCAGGAATTTTGTTTTCGATACTGTACGTTGTAGGTTTGGTTTATCGTTGATAGAATAATATTATTTCATTCTTTAATGGATTTTTATTAAAAATATTTTAAAGGAAAAATTAACAATACCGGTAAAATATGAAGGATGTGGACATAAATTAATTTTACATTAAAAACTATTTCTTCATACCTATTTTATTGAATGAATGCTGACTACTACGAAATATATCAATAACAATTTAATCATAGTCCATAAAGATTTAAATTAAATAAAGTTGATTTATTTAATTTTCTTCCTTAAATTAACCTAATAATTAAATAAGCATCCAACATCATGAACCAGTCTTAGCATAATTAAACTATACAAAACGACACAAAATCCGAAAGAGCAAAACCCCGCAGAGAACGGTACAAAATAAAAAGCTGGCAACACCGGCTGAACCTCATTATTGCAGTTCCGTATTATTGTTGGAACAGACCTGGTTTCAGGAAATATAATAATTTTTATATCATGGCACTAGCTAGACAATTGAGGAAGAAAAACATAGGTAACATGTAGGTAATAATATGCATTACGTGGCGAAATTATATGATTAGCTGTAACGTTATGTAGCAGCTATTATATTAATTACAGAACTACAATAGTGCTATTTAGATTGTTGCTGTTACGTTTTCGATTCATAGTTTAATTAATGTGATTTTCATTGCGAGTAGGAAGGACTGTAACTGGTGACATCACCTGACAATATCCTTTATTCATTAATACAAAAAAAACAAATAAAAAAAAAATAACGCTGAATATTTTTTCTTCGGGTCACGAATCACGATAGTTCTTGCGATAACTGAAAACCACAATACATTTTTTGTCCTGGCAGGTAAATTGTCCTGCAATGGAAATTCTACCACAAAGCAAAAAAACATAACATGTGATTTCTAAGGAAGGAAATAAAAAAAATGCCACAGCAAATAGGTACTTAGAAAGTATTTGTAACACATTCTAGGTAAAATTGTTTGACATATACTCTCCTTAAAATTTGAAATACATACATTGGTCAGAAATATTTCTCTATCAAGAACTTAACTGCTGAATATATCTTCATTCAACCCACAGTTCTTTACTGGTATCTAAGTAGGTAAACACAGGACAATCTGATTATCTTCCACGCAAGAAAGTATTTCAAAAACTGGCTAATCTAAATAATTCTTCTTTAAGAAAACTCTTTTATTCGCTCTCAGTAGTTATGTTCAACCAAATTCGTTCCAGATTTGGGGAAGTTGTCCCAAAGTGGTAAAGTTAATTGGCTTAATTTCTATGAATGTATGTGACTTCGTTACAGAAAAGATGAGAAGTAGAAGATTGTCATGGTATGTTCATGTAATGGAGGGATGATACGCATGCAACAAATGTGTGCTAAGTATGAATGTAGATAGATGGAGAGGAAGAGAAAGACCTAAGAAAGTTGGACGGATTGCCTGAAAGATGACTTGAATAGGAAGGATGACGACTGACAGGGGAAAATGGAAGAGGATGACATATTGCGCCAACCCCAAATTTTGGGAACAGGGCATGAGTAAGAAGTATGTGACTTTGATGGTGAAATTGCCTTAAGAGCTAATTAAGTGCATATTATGTACCAATTACAAGTATGAATATATTTTATCTATAAGTAGTATGAATATATTAAATAAACTGAGTACTATACTATACTGTAGGGACAACCCTTAACCGCCCATAAACTGACACATAACATCCACTGCAAAGCTAAACAGGCAAGGGTAAGAGCATACTGCAAACTTTTAGTCGGCCGATAAGTTGGTTTGGGCTTACAAATCAGTATGAAGATGAATGGTAGTACGCACATTACAAAGATCAGATATTTAGCCGGTATTAAATCGACTGAAAAGTTTGATTGGAATCAAAATTTTGTTTAAAATATATTTTTTGTCAACTGTCAGACAGGCAGCCGCTCCTTGTAAAGAACTGGTACTCAGCTGAATCCGGGTAGACTGGAAGCCGACCCCAACATGATTGGGAAAAAGGCTCGGAGGATGATGATGCAATTTTTTGTCAACTGTCGGCCGACTGTTTACTTTGCAGTGTGCGGATACTCTAACTATACTAAATTATAACATGTATGTATAGTTGTATAGTATGTATAGAATGTATAGTATGCTCAAAGTTTACTCAGGAAGTCGTAATCACGTACATGTTGTGACTAAAGTATGGTTCACCGTTGTCGTACGATACGGGAAATAGGAAAAAGATGAATCAAGTAAATACGCATAAAAGAATCGGTTGTTTTTAGGTTTATTTGATGCTTTTAGACTTAAAAAAATGTGAGTTCTCACGTAATAAGTTACCCTACAGTACCTATGTAGATTTGACAATGAAATTTATATATTTGTGTGAAAGCCTCATTGACATGCAAAATTATTTTCGCATTCATAATATTTTTGCTGGGTTTTCAATTTATGTATGTGGTATTTTTTAACACACTTTCGTAAACTTATTCATTTATACCTAACAAACAAATAATTTCATAAACACAAAAGATTCTGAAGTAAAATGTTCCATTCGAAAATAAAGATAGCCCGTCTTAAAACTTTTAAACGTCAGTTTAACATTTGTCTAAAAAAATTTCCGATTATGACGTTGAAATAAGGTCCATTTTGCAGCCACACTTTTTAGACAAGTGTTTGATACATGTTTAAGTTTTTGTAGTCAGACCAAAAGTATTCCAGATAATAATAATAGGTACACACAGTGCACTTACGGCCTTCATACCCAAAATTAAACAAAGAAAGCTTGTTAATCTACCAGCAGGTAACACAACGAACAACAATTTATTTCAATATCCTCACAATATCAATGTTGATATCAATCACAAAGAGTTATTCTTGCCGTTTAAGGAATAAGGAAGTTTATTCAGAAGATACAGGAAAGTACGTGAGTCACATACTGTATTGGAAGGTTGATAATAATGGTCAAACATTGTACCCGAAGCTACGGAGTAAAGCAAGATGAGTGGAGATGCCAGAAGCCCGCTCACGACCGATAACCAGTAACCGGTTTTTTGTAGGAGAAAAATGGTACACACCGATTGCTGCAGTGCAGCGAACACGTCCGATGGGTCCGATTATCTGTACTAGAAAAAGTCAGTAATTTTATTTTATATTTTATTATTCGACTTACACGGCTTTAACAGCCAATTATAGTCTGATTTTTAATTCGAGTCAGTAAAATGACATTTCCAGTGTTGCACAGTTTAAAAAAAATAGGGACCCAAATAAATAGTCATGTGGAAAATCGAGATTTTTAAATCGAGAATTAAAAGTTAGTCTAGATTACATTCATTTATTTATTTGTACATACATTACATTTTTTTATTAATATCAAATTGGCTTTATATTAACATAAATATGTAATTTACGGAAATTAAACTGAAGACATGTAATTAAATATTACATAAAACACTGTTGTTATATTTTTTTTTTGTTATTGGCAGGATTAAAATCATGACTAAACTTCTAAGTCGATCGATTGTGGAACATCACTATTGTAGTGGGTCACCCTTTTTTGTGAAAATGACAGTTGCCCCTGTCATTTTACTGACTCGAATTAAAAATCAGACTATACATAAATTGTAAACTTAAATTTAAAATGAAAAACAAAAACTTAAAAATACAGTTAACTAAAGTATAAAATAATATTAAAAAATAAAATAAAAATAAAGTAAAATGGACGAGCAGATTTTTTTTTTTTTTGTTTAGTTATTAATGTTTGTTGTGCATTTTTTTTTCTACCCTACCACTGTCGAATCTCTCTATGGCTTTAAGGTTGGCTGTAAGAGAACCCAATTCTGGGTTAAGCTCGCCATTGTACATAAACTGTCTGTATTATTTTATATATTTGTTGTTAAGTGTGCAATAAAGAATAAGAGCAGCCTAAGTCCAGGTAGGCCTGGCGATTTCTTCTAGGTCAATAGGGTAGTGTCCAGGGTCGAAATAATGAAATAATATTTAGTCCGCTTTTTAGATAATCAAAAAATATTGGATACGTATTTTTTCTTTTTTTAATTAAACATAAAATGACAAAGATAATACGCTTCAAAAATTAGGAGTGGGGGCCTTTTACGTCACAGTATCCTGAAAATTGTAGCAACTTGTGACGTCACACTCAACTTTAACACGCTATATCTTAACAAGTTCTGATCCAATTTAGAAAAGTAAAAATACGTATCGCTTAATTTTGGACAATCTACAAGACGGACTAATTATTATTTTTTAGGAAACTAGCCTATTGCGGACGGTGGGGGTGACCAAAATGATCAGTTACGAGTGAACTAACGAATCTGTCAACGATGTGAAGAAATGAACGGGTTCCGAACGTTTGTCGTCCCTTGAACACCTTTTTTTGGCGCGCTACATTCTTAAGAGATGTTCCGTTATGATATCTCCGCTCATCATTTTGTTCTCCATGTCCAAAGCTAAGAATAGGAACAAATAAAATTATGGAAGGACTATTCCGATCTGGGTTTGATTGCTTGTTTGGCAAATCGAATCAACGTCGATTTAGTATGCGCGCCTTAACACTAATTATGATCTGATCCTTACTTAGTAATAAAATAAACGTGAAAATAACGCTATCTGTCCGTGTGTCACTATTTCATGTCGAACCTACTGAATAGAACTTAATGTTAATCACAGTCTTTTTTTTTAACGACGTCAAAAATCATCAAATGACCCTTCCCGCTGTGGGTTAGCAACGGTGAGGGAGTGTCAGACTCTCACTGACTAAAAACCGTCGTATTCCGTCATAGGCCTTTTATGTACCAGGACCGCGGTAACTCTTTCGAACAATCCCGCAGCCTTGCAGGCCTTGGCCCTACTGAGCCCCGCTGGTAATCACACAGTCATGAGTCGAAGAAAGGATGTGACTACATTTGATCAGGGTGCAAGAAGTAGTTCCCCCGAGACGCGGGTGGAACGCGAGGAAGAGGTAGTATTACATTTAAGATGAAATCTTACAACAATGCGAACACTCTCAACATTGAATAGCAAATAACGTATCGGCGTAAGTAGTGACACACTCAAATTATGCCGTAATTATATTGTACTGCTCCTAATATCGTTAGAGTACAGGAGTATGTAGTTTACAGAGAGCTCACTTCGTACGCCTTATGTTGGATGACAAAAAACACATTCATTAATTGTAGGTTGGGAACTGTTAGTAGCTTGTTTTGATAACCAGAATGACTTACGAATATCACTAACATCATCTGCCCAGTCTTTCCCCGACTATGTTGGAGACGGCTTCCTGTCTAACTGAATGTTGTACCATCGACAACTCTGCATGCAGTTACACTAGAAACCGATCCCTGCATACTGTGAGAAAACTTTAGCTAGATGATTGCACCAGCCCATATCATAGCAGTCGCCTACCAATAATAGACCCTCTTATAACATGTCAATTGTGTTAACACTTCGCTCTCTGTAAAATATTTCTCCATGACTACTCTTACTATGAGATATTTGCATAACTTAACTAAGTCGATCGCGTGCTTGATCTTGAAATGTTTCCGTGTGATCAGCTTTAAGCTTCATTACGACAACAAACAAAGGTTATTTCTTATTAGTGAAGTTCTCGCATGTTTCTATGGATACCAATACCATAACTGCCGGTATTTGGATCCAAAATTAATCTTACGACATTAGATCTGTGGATGAATGACCATAATATAGTCATTCAAGGCTTTGTTTGATAGCTATGACTTTATTATTCACCTCTAATAAGCATATATGTATATACTTTATGTATGTTAATAATTTTATTTACCTCAAAATCTGTACATTATATTCTAAAATAAACTAAATCTATATTTACATAAAAAAAGAAAACTTAAAACTAATAAAGGGCGTCGAAAAGTTTATCCTCATCGCTGTCACCCGGTAATATGTATATCTAAACCTATATCTTCTTTATATTTACCATCGACATCTTTAGTAGGTAATACCTACCTGCCTACATCTTGGAAATCATCAAAATGACTCCACTACAGTTTTGAAGTAGATAGTAAGATCATTATTACCCATACAATTTGCTAATTAAAAACCAAACTATCAAAACCACTTAAACTGTAAAACTGCAGAACTGAAATGACCTTCATGGAGAACATAACTCAATATGTTCACTGATCCAACTTATGATTACTCGAAGTATCGGCGAGATGATCAAAAAACTTTTCTCGTTACACAAACGTGCTCATTTGACAACTTGAGCCGTTTGCCACCAAAAGTTTTTGGTAATCCGCCCCCGGATATATTGCTGAAGATACGGCCGACTAATGTTTTCAAACTATTCGGTTTTAATTATTTTATCAATTGGTAGATCGGTGGGAATTTGTGACTTTTGTTGTTAGATGTTCGGTATGTAATTAGGGACTTTGGTATGATATTTTAAGGGGATATAAGTATTTTTAAGTCTTCATTGTTGTGACCTAGTGTCTAAACATAAAAATGATCAATGGAATTTTTATTTTTGTTATTGTAATATAGCCATTTCCATGCGAATATGTTCCAAATTACCAAAAACCCCTTCTTTTCACCTGGTTAATCTAGGTCCCCGAGCTGACAAAGGCCAAGTCCACCACATACATTAGGATTTAGAACCAAAAACAGAGGAAACATTTTGAGCAGTATTTTCTCCTGCAGAATTTTCCTGACAACATAAAAATTACTGCTATCCTAGTCTCCATTTATAAATTTACCTAACTAAACTAGGTCAAATAGACCTAGATCGAATAATACTTTCAGCCTTTTTTCTGTTGTTATGCTAACACATTTCAGAGCCCACTAATGGTTTGATTCCCAGTAATTTATAGTTTCAGCTAACATTTTGCTAATTCTTTTGCCGAGCTTTTGTATAAGTGGGCAACTTCAATTTTGACCGTCATTTGGATATAGGAAAAATAATTTTCTCCCACAATTACATATGTAGCTTTGTAGACATGTTTGAAGGTTTTTGGCTGTTCTATAACGAAGAAATGATAAAATAAACAACCAATTAGTAATTTTGGTTGCCAATCTAGGTGAGACCTATTTGTCAAATTTTAAAATTGTTTACATTCTTCTTCTTCTTCTTTCGTGTCGATGACATGTCTTACAGTGAGTACAGTTTGTCAGCCCAATATGCCGCCACAGCGAGAGCACGGTCGCGTTTACATTTAATTATAGTATCATTTAAAAACATTACAATAAGAAAGTAACATGTTTTTTTATTAGTTGTAACACTTGAAAATCGTTTAAATAAAGTGTTTTTTTTGCAATATTTTTCAACTATTAGTTTCAGCATAAGTTGAAATGCATTAGATTGTGTTGATAATTCAATTCTAATGTAACAAATATCATTTATTCTTTTATAGCTAATCGAATGAGATTTTTTTTTTCAAAAAAAGGCGCTTGTGAAGTCATAAACAAAAGTGAAGTCAGAAAAAAATATAGCTAAAAGGTTACACAAAAACTCTTTCACTGAACTCAAGCGCCCAAACCGAAGTAGTGTGCCTACAGCTCTCACCGAACATATCGTAATAGAATCGGTTGGGCCTATCTCCGAACAATTTATTGCTCGACACGTATCAGCCTATTAACACGGGCCCTATTAACGTAAGGCCTATTAAAATAACACCATGTTAGGGACACACTGAGAGGGATTAGTATTCTGGATTTTTTTGGAAAAGAAAATTGTGTTTTGTTGTGTTAAATGGCTTAATATCGTGGTTTGTACGAATGAGATTTTTTTTTTTGTGGGATCAAATAATAATTTATTTACGGATAGTCAGAAGCTAGTAAGTCTGACGCCAGTCTAGCCAAGGGGTATCGGGTTGCCCGGGTAACTGGGTTGAGGAGGTCAGATAGGCAGTCGCTTCTTGTGACGCACTGGTACTCAGCTGAATCCGGTTAGACTGGAAGCCGATCCCAACATAGTTGGGAAAAAGGCTCGGAGGATGACGATGTAACAATAATTTATCGAGTTATTTGGCCTATTTATTGTTGTAATTTATATATTTCACAAATATATGATGTCTTCTTTTTAATGGACGTGCATACCTCTATAACGTAGCGGAGGGTCTAAAACCAACAACTCCAAAACACTTAAGTACTGTAATTTTTACCCTTATGTACAGAATTTTAAACAATGTTACACCGCATACCCGCTTGCCACAGAACTTCCCGTAAAATTATTCATTTACAGCCAGTTTCTTCATCAAAACTTAAAGCCAAAGTAGGAAGTCAAAGTAATGTTTAAAGTAAAAGTAACGGTCAAATTCAATGTTTCTATTAGTTTTGCTGTCACTTTAGCCTTGAAAAAACGTATTTGACCGTTACTTTTACTTTAGACATTACTTTAACTTTAACTTTTGATGAAGAAACTGCCCGTTAAATTGCAACGAAACAGTAACTTCGAAAATAGGTAGAACAATCAATAAACAAACATTGAGTACATTCATATAATAGGCAATTATATACGGAATGCATTAATGTCATGCCATTGTACTTGAAATTAGTTAATTTTACTCGCCACTTATATTGTTATTTATGAAAATAATATGTTTGGCTGTTTTTAAGTACATATTGCAACTTTGTATGTGAAGTAAGTTTTGGGAAACTAGATACATATCTAAGTCACTGTGCAATCCTAAGACTTTCCAGTAATCCAGCATTAGCTAACTTCTAATGAAAAATTCACAAGAAATTAGAATAGATGTTATATATATTATTAGGTATATTTTCGTACATGAGTACCAGGAAGCTTGTTATTTTTATTCACGCAAAAAAACATGAACTCGATCCAATCGTTTGAAACCCTATACATATTTGATAATAACATCATGTACATAAAGTCAAAGAAAACATACTTAGCTATAAATAAACATCTAAATATACCACGTCAATTTTGCCAATTATATTTGAGGACCAATGATTTGTAGGCTGCAGGATTGTTCGAAAAAGTTACCGCGGCCCTTGTACATAAAGAGCTTCAGAAGGAACATGATGGGCTTTAGTCAGTAAGAGTCTAACACTCCCTCGCGGCTAATCTATAGCAGGAGAGGTCATTTGATGATTTCCCATCAAGAAATGGACCCCAAGAATAGAGGAAAAGGAAGTTTGTTGGTAAGAAGCTGTCCTGTAGGTCTATAGATTCGTAAAATTTGGCTACACCGGCCTACGAGTCAAACTCGTCGGTTTTTCTGAAAAAATACCTCTTTCTTGCCTCTGAGTGCCTGATCGAGAACTGAAAATAGTGCATTGCATAAATATTCCATATGTAGCTATTCTATTCTACACAAGTCAGACAGACAGTCGCTTCATGTAAACACTATTATCACCTGCGTTTGCTTAGAGTGGAAGCCGACACCGGTTCTAAAAACGCTAGACATGTGATACATCGGTAATGAGGACCAAACCAAAAGATTTTTTTCGAGGATATCACATTGTGAATTTAGAACACTTGCCTGTCATTTGTTTTCTTCTAACTCCAAAATAGGTGTGTCATACAGCGCATGCGTCAAAACAAACATGGCTGCTTGACCATTTATCATACTCAGCACCGTTACCCGACAACACATGATTGCAACAAGTGTCGGCAAAGTGGAAACTACATTACGTTGGAAAAGACGGTATGAAACGTTTTTAGGTATATGGTAGCTATGATGAGAATCATAATAAAGATAAATGCAGTGAGATAGATAAAGCGAGTGACCCATATTTGTGTATTTAAAGGTGCGTTTTCATTGCTAGTTGCCGACTGCAACTGCTGACCACACTTGCATAAAAAAAAGTGATACTGAGTGCTTCTGAGCTTACGTATACAAAGACAAGTTCATGTATTTTTCTACACAAGTACGACTAAGCCGCTTTCTCGAAATAACACATTTATTTACCTCTGTATTAATATTATTTAAAAAAAAACGTACCTATTATTGGGGAGTTTGTCGCGCCACTTCTTATTCCCAGAAATAACACATTGGAAGTAGTGACGGGTGGGCGTATTTGGGGCTGGCTCCTGTAATTTTAGGGTTCAAACAGAGCGGTTTTTCAGCCTATGTAGAATAACCGCTATTTAATTTTGAAAATTCAGTAACCATTTCATGACCCAAAAAACGATAAAATCACACTGTACCCTCAACCTAATTGTTTATTTGGAAAGAATCAAATACAATAGAAAATGTTCGAGCAAGATAATCAGAAATTAAAGCTTATGTGTTTTCCTTGATAAGAAAATAAAAGGAAACCAAATGTACTGACTACCTCACTTAGTTGGTCGAATTTATTTACGTAGAAAAGTGGGGCGAAGGTAAGGGTTCTATGGGGTATATTAAGGTTAGCCTTATGTTTTAAGTGCCTTTATTAATTAACAAACCCATGAAGTGAGTCTGATTAGAGTACACTCAGAAATGAGTGTACTTATGTAGCGAAAATGATGGTTGCTGTTTTGACTGAAGGCAGTTTTTTTCCATTGCAATGGTTTGGAGTTCTGGAATTATATTTCGAGACTTTTGACAATTTGAAAAATAGTTCGAACAATTTCAGTAAGATATACGTATATTATAGCAACACTAGCTTTCGCTAGCTGTGTCACTTGCATTCGATAGGAACTTCTCCACACACCCTTAGAAAAGCAGCTTTCCTCGAAATCGTGATGGATGTTCCTGAGACAATATCGCGCATAAACAAACACACTCTTCAGCTTTATACCATTGATATAGATAACGCCAACTAGGTGATCATGAGCTGAAAATATCAATGTTTCAGAATCGAGCCCCTGATCTTAGCATGAAGATAAGTGCTGCCATCTATGTACCGATACCAGCAAACCCCTTAAACCATTGACCCATGATGCCTTGCTTAAAGCTGCAAAGGTGTTAACTGCATAGAGTCCTATAACTCTGATACCTCCTTGCTGTTCTCAAAATTCAGTTTTTTTCAGCATTCAAAATTCAGTATTCCAAATTCAAATCATAAGCACTATTTCTGTACTGTTTCGGTACTTCATTTTTATGTCTTTGTGGTCCTTGGCTAGACTATGCACACCGGGTATATTAAAACCACAAACAAAATATGATATGCACTGAAATTAGTGTAGTCAAGATATAAACTATTTAACGATCCTATGAGGATCGTAACGTCATTTAAATTGGTAGTTGTATGTAGTTCTTATGACAATACAATTATGTAGTACTGTCGAACTGATTTAATGATGGAGCCAGAAGATATGAACTGGAACTTCGTGATGGAATATCGTATCATAGCTGCGTTCCGACGTTAAAAAGTTTTGTAATGATTTTACATGCATTTTCAAAGCGTGTTTTCCTAGTGCTGTCAAAAAAATGTAATTTATTTAATAGCATAAAACGCAAAAACCATCACTATCCTAAAGGTACAATTGTTTCAGAGAGTATTATGTCGTTTACACTTCTAACAGAAAAAGAAGGGTTACATAAAAGACAAACAGGTACAATACCATTACAAGTTGAATCCTTTTCTTTCGGCTAATGGTAACATCTAGGTGTTAGAGTAATTGGTAACGATCGGTACAAACACGTCGAGACGGTACGAGCCTGAAATCTTCTTAAATAGACGCTGTGGAACATAGAGGTGGTTATTTTGAGAGTAACCGTTTTGAAATGTTTCTGGGATAAAAACTTGGCTGGTAAGAAAAAGATCCACTGCGTGTCTTTCCAGTCAATTATACAATTAATGAATGTGGTTTTCAGACAATACTGTCTGCAGAATTAATAACCATATTTATTTAAAGTTGGGTAGAAATAATTTTCGGAGTATGTAGGTAGATACTCAGACTAGAGCCAATATGAAATGGAGTATGAATGTTGACTAGATCTATGTCTAGTGTATCCAGAGTAAATTATCATCTGGTTTAGTTCAAATAAGTACTAATTTGTATCTTCATTTGGTTTTCCTGAAAACTCCGATTAACATTTGATGTGTCGGTACAGCGATCCATCCACAGTTTATTATTTCGAATAGGTAACTACACTATGGTAAGTCATAAATAAACTTACCCAATGCGGCAACGTTTGTATGTATATGTACGTTTTTTTTTAATCCTTCAAGCATAAACGCTCCCAATATACTCCTGTATGTTTCCATTAGAAACGCTAGAAATTGGTGGAAAGCCGTAAACGCTAAAGCGGCGCCTACACTGTTCAACATAACGATGGCATTAACGAGAATTTGCGCTAACTACTATGCACTTTATTGTAACCACCGTTTCGGGATTTGAGGAGACATTACGCTAATTCCTTTTAAGATTTCACACGTCTTTGTTCAATTATCAGACTAGCTTTTTTACCTGACCTTTAGTATAGGAGAACTTTTCAAATACTCTATTTCTTAAGACTAAATGAGATGGTTGTCTAACTACACTATGTGTAACTAAGTTATCTCAAGGCGCAAGCAAGTCAAAAAAAAGTGTCGTGTAAAATAATTTTACTTTTCAAAATTAAAGAAAAAAATATTGTTTTAGAATCTCTCAATGGCGATGTAACACATAAATAAAAAAAAACCCAATTTATAGATGTAGTTTAATCGATCAAAAAAACACTTATCTATATTTTGGCCTAATCCCCTAAAATTGATAGTCACCCTAACTCAAAGTAATACTGACGGAAGCATTACACTAGTACTCGTTAATATACAGGATGTAAGCAGCTTGTATATGTATACATACATGTATACAAATGTATATATGTATACATAAGTCTCACACATAAAGGATAACACAACCTCATAAGCTTTTAGTCTGAAACTAATCCTGTGTGTGAATCTATTGATATGCAACAGAATTACTGGGAAATTATATAAATCTATAAGTGAGGAAATTGTTATACATACAGGGTTATTGGTAAAACACTAACAACCTTGCAGGACTGTATTACTAACATCATAAACTACAACTTTTGTTCTATGACTTTTTATAAAACATAATACATTTGCCAAAAACAAACATACAACATTTCATTGGTCTATCTGACACATTTCAACTCTATTTTGGTATAGTGATAAAATTTGCACGCCCCCACCATTTCTTCACCAACAAAAGGCCCGATCGAGACCAGTCGAGCGATTAGTCGACCTTAGAGTGTGCGGACGAGTCGAGATTATCACACATTACAATAAATTCTTTACCTACCCTACGCCTCCCGCGCACTATTCTCGTACCTAGTCATACTTTTGAATTGGTAACTCGCTACGCTACGATTTCCCGCCTTTTTACGAAAAGATAAAATAAAAAAAACAAAATATCGTCTTCTTCACGTACTGTGTGCCTCGGTGGACGATCACTATCCCTGATGGTATGCCGGAATTGCCCGTAACTCGTAACCGCTGTGTGGCGGCTAACATTATTACTCAGCTAGGTGTAGGGATGTTTGGGAATCGTATGGCGTATTGGCGACAGGCTTCCGAAACATTGTCATCACACCTAGCCAGCATTCGCACCATTTCCGTGTACTCGACATTTGAATATCGATACGCCATACTGTAAAGATAATTACGTTCGCACCACCGAATTTCGCTACAAGGACACGTATGATGCGACGCGGGCGCATAATAACGACTGACGGCCGCTCGTAAATAGGTCAAACGCTCCCCCCCCCCAGTCCCGCTCCCCTCCGCTGTCTATTGTACTACCTACTGTTTATGCTTCGCATAGACTTCGTAACTTTTAGAGCGTTCACTTGAAATATTTTAATTTTTGTGTGAAAATTTTGATGAACTAAAATCTGAGAATTATTAAAAGTCATAGAACAAAAGTTTTAGTTTATGATATTACTAATATGGTCCTGAGAGGTTGTTAATGTTTTACCTATAACCCTGTATATACATGCAGAATCTGTATCTTAAAAAAAATGTTATGCTGAAAGAAAACTAATGGTGTTGGTGAGATACATTTTCAAATATCTTAATTATGTTATCGTTATTATATCTCGTTTACATATTATAACATTTTCGTTATTTTTTTTTAATTCTTATAAAAACAAAAATATGTATCAATTTTAAAATATTTAAAAGTATAGGTACATGTATAATGCTCAATGTATGTGATGTTATATCCTTACTGCAATATACAACGAAGTCGGAAACTTTACTATACCACTTTTTTCATACAAGTGTAATTAAAAAATATCAAAAGCCAATTTTACCTTATTATAAATCTATAAAAAACTTTTAGAAAAAATCCTATTACGGTTAAAATAAGCCACGGAACTTACAGGAGTTTATAACCCACACTCGCGTAAAACTAAATAATAAGTTAGAACAAAAAAAACAATTTTACTCCTTACCAAGTAAAATATACTTGGCGAACAAGTTTTAAGTGAAGGTAAACTGTGAAATAGGGTATTATGGTAACGAAGAAAAACTTTTTCTACCTTCTTATTCTGGATTACTCTATTACCGCGCCTTGTAAAGCACTGGTCCTCAGCTGCATCCGATTAGACTGGAAGCCGACCCCAACATAGGTGGGAAAGGACCAGCCTTACCTGAAAGCTGAACAGGTGTGGTCAGAAACCAGAAAGTCTGACAACTAGTCTTATCAAAGGTTATGGGGTTGTCCAGGAAATTGGGTTGAGGAGGTCAGATGCTGCATCCAGTTAGACTGGAAGCTGAGTCTAGGCAGATGATGATATGGTGAGTTTTAATGTTAACGCCAGTAGTACCAAAAATATACAGATAGTTATAGTTTAAAGTTCTGTATTTTAAAGTAAATAATAAGCTTAGTTTTAGTTGTTTTGTTTATGTTTAATTAGAATTAAAACAGCCAGTTTCTAAATAAAAATAACGTATAAAGTCAAGTAATTGATGTAAATAAAGTACACTGTCAAAGCATACTCAACGCATAAAATTTTTCTAGAAAACATCTCTTACCAAGAAAAACAAATAAAAAAATACCTACATAGGTACTTAACAAGAAACATTTTTATCGCACAAATTAAAAAAAAAACCTCTACTAAAGAGATGTCAGGCTAATATACAAGATGGATGTGCAAAGACAGATTTAACATAAAAAAAATGTTCTACCAACATAAATAGCACTTTTCAGTATAAAAGTTTCATACAATTATATTAGCCTAGCTAAGTAATTGCACTGCACCGCAAGGAAGCTGAAGTATAAAATTGCTCTTCTCACAACCAAATCTAATTATAAGAACACAAGCTGGTTTTTAATAGGACCGCTAATGCAAGCGGAGCCGGGGAAATAAGTTGTGTAACTTAGTTTAGGGGGAGAAAATATTAAGGGCTTTTTTTGTAGTTACTTATTGTATAATGATTGAACATCCTTGGCAGTCGTTACGGGTATTCAGAAGCCAGTAAGTCTGACGCTATTCTAACCAAGAGGTATCGGGTTGCCCGGGTAACTGGGTTGAGTGAGGAGGTCAGATAGGCAGTCGCTCCTTGTAAAGCACTGGTACTCGGCTGATTCCGGTAAGACTGGAAACCAACCCCAACTTAGTCGGGAAAAGGTTTGGGAGATGATGATTATTTAAGCAGATGTTTCTACGTACGTTTAAGTAGTACCTGGGAAAGTAACACAAAATATACCATCATTCCCAAAAGATTAAAATACAGTCCTATTTAAACCGTTAACTTAACAAATTTGTTAACTGGAAAGCATTTTCTATGACAGTGTAGCCAGCATCCCCGATCCAGATAAACAAATCTGAGAGTCACGTACAAATGTAATACGTTGGGTACAAAAGGTTTCACGTCAATTGGATTAGCTGTTTTTACGTGTATCTCACAAAACAAACAAACAAATCTATTTTTGTCTTTTTATGTCCTTTGGAGTTCATCTATACTAATATTATAAAGCTGAAGAGTTTGTTTGTTTGTTTGTTTGAACGCGCTAATCTCAGGAACTACTGGTCCGATTTAAAAATTTCTTTCAGTGTTAGATAGCCCATTTATCGAGGAAGGCTATAGGCTACTTTATCCCGGTACGGGAAGTAGTTCCCACGGGATGCGGGTGAAACCGCTGGCAGAAGCTAGTTACTTTATAAGTTCTTAAAGTATTTTCCTGCTTAAAATTTTGAAGAAAGTTTGCACACTAGTGAGTTATGGATGCAATCAAATATGCCTAAAACTCAATAACATGGGCACGAAGATATCCATGACATAAGCCATGGCCGACAATAAATACATTGAAGATCAAATTAAAGGGGAAACATTTTTTGTTAGTGCGTTGTGTGAAACTACTGAACCGATTCTAGACATGCTTCCTCTGTTGGAAAACGACAACATTGATTACCTATATGTTATCCGGATACAGGAAGAAGTTCCCACAGGACACGTAAAACATTAATATAAACACAGATTAAGTATTATATAAAACTAGCTTCCGCCCACGACTTCGCCCGCATAGACTTCGGTTATACCGCGTTTAAAAGAGAATTCTTCAAAATTCCGGGATAAAAACTATCATATGTTCTTTCTCAAGCTAAACTCTATCTCTATACCCAGTTTTAATAAAATTAGTTCAGTGGTTTATCCTAATCAAGAATAGCTATCAATCTATGACTCTAAATACATACCGACCTGTCGACATAATCTGAGATAGGTATCTGTCCACCCCCAAACCTAAAAATAGCCGTGATATAAAAAATCAATAAGCGATAGAGCTGGCTTAATTGAACGATCTAGTAAAGCCGCTTTAAGTGCCTCTAATCCTTATTGCCTTTTAGCTAGCGTAAAATTGCTAATGAGCAGATCCTCTATTCTATAAGAGGAGCCCTAAAATGCTGCTGTGTTGAGTAGGTGAGAAGGCTGGTTTATTTTTGGATGACGTGGGCTGTTGTGAATTGTGTTTTTTTTCTCATGTGTTTGGTTATAAGAATATGTTGGTGTCAACAAAATACGCTGCACTTGTGATGAATTCAGGTAATTTATGTATGTTGATAAATTATGACTTTGTTTGGTGTTAAAAGTTTGTTAATGTATATTTTACAGTTCACATTAGCTGAAATCACAAAAATTTTCATCAAGCATCAAGATCGTCATCTACGACTACTTAAATAGCTTTTAATATGTTTACCTGAGCTTAAAAAACTACAGCGCAAGTTATAAGAGCGTCGTCTTACCGCCCCCGTGGCAACACCATACCTTTGGACAAAGCTTCCGAACCATTGTGCGGTGTACTACAGAATGAGATCTTATTATAGATTGCCGGTTCACAGGCAGTAATCGATCTCCTCTAGCCAGATAATACCTTTAATATCGCAGAGGTTGAATAGAGCTCTCTTTGTGAGTTATTCTGCAATACGGAGTTGAAAGCGCCATCTTAGAGGCTTTTTGTGTACGATAAGTTTTTTTTTTGTGTACAAATGGTGCGTGTGGAAAGTTCCCGTTTTGTGTGTTCATGCTTTTTTTGTTGTTTCGTTGTTGAATATTTTTTAAGTAGATACAACCTTCTTGTTATTTTACTATTGCTGAAAAATATTGTTTTGCTAAGTATTTGTAACTTCAACAACAATTTAAATCTTTAAGAACCTAATATCCATGAAAACATTCGCTATCTTAAAGACTTACGCAAATACTCATAATAAATCAGAATCTGAACCCACCGTACTATGTTGACACATAGTTTAAATGAAAAAAAAAAACATGGAATTATTCTAAGCCAAATCACCATTTAGGGCTGAAATTCTCGGCTGTTTATAAGAACATGTTATAGCAACCTCATTTTTTCAATATAATTCTTCTTTTCACATATTTTTTATACTAGCCTTTTTCCCGCAGTTTTACTCGCGACCCGTGGGAACTACTACCCGTACCTAGATAAAATATAGCTTTCCAACAGCGAAACAAATTTTCAAATCGGTTCAGTAATTTCGGAGCCTTTACAAACAAACAAAGGAACAAAAAAATCCTTTTTAGTATATTAGCATAGATCATATTTCTATCCTTTCAGACAGAAGCCTAGAATATTACTCTGTCATTTCCAAAAAGTATGACATACTGCAGAATGCGCCAGTATTTTACTTCGGTCACAGACAGTTTATCCAAATTTCCTCAGGGACAAGCCAACTGCACCGCGAACAATGTCAGCATTCTAATTATTAAAAATATTATTTTTATCATGGTTATATAAATGGTTAAGATACGGGCATCTCTCGGGTGAAGGTTAGAATCCCGAGAGGTACTAATGTGTAATTTTCAAAGTCATTCTCTTTCTGCAACTTATTATTAAAATATCTTACCTGCTAACAATAATACCTATTCATCAATACTCCCATTGTATTGGAAATCTGTATTGGTAAAAGTATAATCTATGTATGTAATTGCAAGTCTATCTATTTTTTTAACCAAGGATGTTTTGTTAGCTCTTGTCAAATCAAACATATTAATGTAGCACTTACTATTGTATTTTTTGGAGTATTCGCACAGTGTAAACTTTTAGGTGATAGGTGGTTTGGGCTCATAAATCAATATATAAATAAAGATGAACGGTGGTACGCACATAACAAAGATCAGGTATTTAGCCGATATCAGAACGACTGAAAACTGATTGAATTCACGAATAACTTAAAAAAAACCATCGGTCTGTCAACTGTCGGCCGACTGTTCAGTTTGCACTAAATTATTAAATGCCTTAACAGCACCAAAGATAAACTTACCACAGGTACATCTATAATTTTCGTGAAACTCCAGCTAATTAGGGCACCTACAGACGTTACATTTCCATAAGCGTTACGCTATTCATGTGACACTAGGAACATCCAATGAAAGATGTATTATACCTGCTTGCAATGTACCGGGAACAGCTTTATAGCAAATGAGCTCAAACGATATTAATACGTACTTAAGATGTTAGTAGAAGACGATAATATTGATAATCAAACGAACTTACCAAGTGAAGTTCGATGACAATTATGTGAACAGGTTTATTCGACGCGATTTATTGTTTACATGTTGTACAAGTATCTCCATTCACTGGCCTTCTACACAGATTTTTAAATTAGTCTATGGATTTTTTGTTGGTAACACAGGGAAAATAAATAAAATAAAATTTTATATGGTAACATTCTACCCACTCATTATTCACTTCCATCGACGGAGCTTCATTTTGTTTAAAGACATAACATTGTTATATTATTTCGTTGTAGGGTGTGGAATATTATCTAAAACTTATTGAAATAACCAGGACTAACCATTTAGGTAAGTACTTATTAATAAGTTTTTGTTTTCAGGGAGGGTTAAGATGTAAATCGCGTCGAATAAACCTGTTCACATAATTGTCATCGAACTTCACTTGGTAAGTTCGTTTGATTATCAATTATGTTTCACAGGTTTATTCGACGCGATTTATTGTTTACATGTTGTACGATGTTCAGGGAACACAGTGCGAAATAATATAAACAATGGACTGAGGAATTGCACTTTTTTATTCAAGAAAATCTACAGATTCATTACAAGTGGGTAATTGATCATTTATTTATTCACAATCATGTTTTATTTTTAAGTATTAATTAAATATAATTTTATTACAGATTGGCAGATAATATGCTGTTAGCAAACTGATTTGGATCAGAAATAATATCACGATTATAAAACCGTGCAAACACGGAAGAAGATTCCGTCCAGCCAGCGGTTTTTCGAATTACATCGATACTCACTCCGAGTCTGTTGGCTGATGATGTGGAAGCATGCCGTGTGCTATGAGCGCTGAATATAGAAGTATCAATACCACTTTTGAGAAGAATATTTTTTATCCAGTGACCGAGGGTCTGAGAAGATACTTTATTGTGAGGTCGTTTGTAACTAATAAATAAATAATCGTTATGACGAAGTGAATTTGTTTTATTTATGTAGTCTTCTAGGCACATGGCGGGGCAAATTTGAGGACGAGCAGTAAAGTAAGGTAATTTTAAAACAGGTTGAAAGGAATTCGGTTTAGATGTTTTAATTAGATCTGGTATAGTGATAGTTATATCATAAGGTGAGTTTATAATGATATTTCCAGTTTTTATTAGAGCAAAAGTTTGCACTCGATGTGCTGTCACCAAAGCCAACAGACTCACAGTTTTTTTAGACAGAGTTTCTAGGTTGAGGTCAGCATTGGGCCATTGTTGTGCTAAGTAATTTAATATAATGTTAGGATCCCAAGTCAAATTGTATTTAGGGATGGTTGGCCTCAACCTGTAAACTCCTTTTAAGAATCTCTTCATTCTATCATCCTCTATTATATTTCCTAATATTAAAGATAGTGCAGACTTGTAGGTATTTATAGTACCATATTTAGCACCCTTATCAAACATAGTAGTCAAAAAATGAATAACGATAGGAACTGATACAGCAGAATAATCATAACCATATTTATTACAATAATTTAACCATGACTTAATACAACCATCGTATTGCTTGTAAGTAGAATCAGACAAGGACGATAACATTATTTCCACTGATCTCACAGACAGACATTTCTTCAGTAATGTTTCCCGGAAAGCTTCGCGGCTACTAAGATTAAGCTGCGGTGAAGATTGTGACGAGACCTGAAAGGACAAATTAATAGGTCATCACTGGGGCCGAAATAAATTTGTTCGGAACACACAAGCTTTTTGAATATAGGAAACCACGGTTGAGTAGGCCAATATGGTACTATAACAATGCCTTCAGCTTTTTCACTAATAATTTTTTGCATGACTTTAGTAATCATAGAAAAGGGTGGAAATGCGTAGAAAAACTGTTTTTTCCAAGAAATTGTAAAGGCATCTCTTGCCAATGCATCTGGGTCATGAGTCCAAGTTACGTAATTTGAGCACTTTGCATTACATCTACTAGCAAATAAATCTATTTCAGGTATGCCGAAAATACTAGTAATTTTTTCATAAACAGCATTATTAATTTCCCATTCAGTATCTTGAAACTTTTTACGTGATAATTGATCTGCTTCTACATTATCCTTTGTATTGATATAACCTGCAAAAACAGTTATTTTACGCATCTCACACCACTGCCATATTTCTCTAGCAATAACATCAAAATGGTTAAACTGTACGCTTCCCATTTTGTTGATGCAACATATTGCAGTTACATTATCTAGCCTTAACAGAATGTTAATATTACACTTATGCTTTGCAAAGCATTTGAGAGCAAGAAATGCAGCCTTAAGCTCCAACTCATTAATATGCAGAGATTTTTCTGAAGGCGTCCAATGACCAAAACACTTTTTTGTATTACAGTAGGCGCCCCATCCTGTAGATGATGCATCGGAAAAAATCTCTAAATCATAATTACCACAAGCTAACGGATTAGAACTGTGGTCGATATGATTCAACCACCAAAGCATATCAATTTTTAGGCAGCTAGGAAGTTGTACAACTTGATCATAGCTAGGGTTTTTTAACAAGCAATGATACTTAAATTTCTCCATTGATTTAGTGTATAGCCATGAATACTGCACGGCAGGACAAGCAGAAATTAATATACCGATAAAACGAGCAAACTCTCGAAGTTTGCAACCCTTTAATTTTAAAAATTTGTTAATACAGTCCTTAATTTTCAAGATTTTGTTATGTGGTAATTTTATTTGCATATTAACGGAATCATATTCAAAACCTAGAAATTTGCATTGAGTATGAGGCTTTAAGCTACTTTTCTCCATATTTATTAGAAAACCTAGATCCTTGAGGAGTTTTATTGTGGCTTCAACATTATTTTTGCATTCCAAAAATGTATTTCCGATTAAAAATATGTCATCAATGTAAATTACAGATATAAAACCATTTAATCTAAGGTATTCCATGACGGGTTTCAATAATTTTGTAAACACGTACGGTGCCGTACATAACCCGAAGGGTAGACAGTTAAATTCATAAAGAACATCATTATAAATAAAACGGAGGTACTTTTTATGAGAATTATGAATGGGTAACAGAAAATATGCGTCTTTCAAATCTACCGACGCCATATAGCAATTTTGAGTAATAAGTTTGGATGCGGTACGGTAATCCTCCATTTTAAAGTGTTTATTATCAACAAATTTATTTAAACATTTTAAGTTTAATATGAACCTTTTGTCTCCGTTTGGTTTAGGTACCAAGAACACGGACGATATAAATTCTCCTACTTCATGAGTGCATCGAGATATTGCGTTAACCTCTAATAATTTATTAATGGATTTTTCAAAATCTAAAGCCTCTTCGATTGATTTAGGGTACACTTTAGGGGTATCAGTACGACATGGAGTACATTTAAAGGGTATTAAATATCCTTTAACCCATGACAAAATATTGCTATCAGAAGTTAATTTCTTCCATTTGTGTACATAATATTTGAGACGACCAGCGTAGTTTACCTGGGTTATTTCCGAGGCTGCGTTTTCCGCCGGGGAGACGTCGTGCGCGTTGGTGACGGACGGCGTTGCCGCGACGACGACGTGCCGCTGCTCTGTGGCCGCTGTGCTGGCCACGGTGGTCGTTTCGGTCCAGCCTGGGGTTTGTGTTCTACCTTGCGATGTTGAGCTTGGTAGTTTAAATAACCTTTGTTCCTGATTGTAGCAGCATTAGGGTGCGCAGGTATTTTAGGTTTTTGGCTTTTCAGCGCATCGCCAGACTGTTGTATTGTTTTTGCGGCTTTTAATTTTTCAGTTAAATTTTCACCAAAAAGCATTGAATCTCTGGTAGCTTCTGTCAGAGTATTTTTCAGCTTGTGATTTATTGACGTAATTATAAAGTTTCGCCGCGTCCTTGTCTCCTGATAGTGACTATCACATAAAATACGCGAAGCGTCACTCAGTGGCTTGAGCAGTTTTTGTCGGGACAGTTCGTTAGAAATGATCATGTCAGTTAATGTTGCTAATGCAGACAAAGCTACCCCCAGTTGCTTTTGCTTATTTTGGAGAATCGCATCCCTCTTAACGAGAGCTTCTGGCAGAGCCGCTTTAACTTCAGGATTTAGTAATGGTGTTAACAGTAAATCGCAGTTACTAGGAGCATTATAATCTCTACAAATGTTGTCTTTGGAATCTTTAGCAAGTCCATTGGCTAGAATTAATTGCCATCGACTGGCAATATCTTTGTGAATAGCTGGACCCCTTGGAGTCTCAGTTTTAGGAGCATCACCCAATAACAACAATATGTCCTCTTCCAATTCAGTCTCCTCAATCATTTCAGGCTGGGTATCTAATGATGAACCTGGTACTGTGGTTGAGGTTAGATTTTCTAGTGGCGGCTGCTCAGGCTCCGGCTGAGACGGTGGCGGCTCAGGCGGTGTTGATTGAAGGTTCGACACGTGCGTTGGTGACAACGATGGCATATCCAGTATTTCGATGTCATCTTCTTCATATGCTGAGCCCACGTGTATATCACGTGGTGACACCTCGACGGATATGTCCTCTTGCTGTCGTGTCGGAACTGTAGCGAAGAGAAAATATACGATTATTTAAAAAATAACGTATTTTTAATTTAGTTTTAAATTTTTTACGATAGTAACAGCCCTAGTAGCAGTACGTATCGTTATATGTATTAGCTCAATTTATGTGACAGTAGTAGCCCAAAACTAGCAGTACGTATCACGGTATTGAACCAATAAAAGTATAAATAACTTACAGTTTAAATCATCGTCCGATTCGAACGTAACCTTCCTCTCCCGCAACGTGTTCTTCAATTTTCTTATTTTTCGCATGATGTCTTCATCACTTCTCTCGTGCTTCCTTTTCCCCATCTTTAGAGTATTACTGGATCGGGAAGAGACGTGCGAAGGCCAGCAGACAGAAACACAGAATGAAGCTCCGTCGATGGAAGTGAATAATGAGTGGGTAGAATGTTACCATATAAAATTTTATTTTATTTATTTTCCCTGTGTTACCAACAAAAAATCCATAGACTAATTTAAAAATCTGTGTAGAAGGCCAGTGAATGGAGATACTTGTACAACATGTAAACAATAAATCGCGTCGAATAAACCTGTGAAACATAATAGGTGTTGATAGAACAAAAGAGCGCTTATGTTGGAAATGTGTTTAATCGGTTTAGAAAATAATATAAATTGCAGTTATCAGGAATTTTTATATCACTCATCATCTCCCGAGCCTTTTCCCAACTATGTTGGGGTCGGCTTCCAGTTATTTCTCTCTGTATGTGAAATGAAAACCTTTTCTAACTGTAATAAGCTGACTTCAATAATATATCTTAAGTCTGTCAAATACTACGCTGAAAACCGCATCAAACTCCGTTTAGCCAAATGCCAGATAATCACGCACAAACACAAATACATAGAGACAGGTCAAACCGCGAATCTCCTATGTTGAACTCGGCTAAAAAAAATATAAGTCTATGCGTAAAATTATAAGTAGTAAGTAACTAATCTTTGCTGTACCGTTCCTTAAGTATTTTTTAAATTATATTTTCTACGGTACGAAATCCATTAGAAGTCCTACGGAATTCCTTTTATTCCCTTATTCCTTTCCTTCAGAAATGGCAAATAAAAGACGTTTACCAAACGTTGCTCCCACATCAGGCTTAATATGTTGAACTACCCGCATATCTTTAGCCTGAATAAAATCTCCAACCTTTGCTAATGTATAGCCAAAAATCTTACAAAATAAAGTCTTAATCAATATCCTTAATTTAGAACTTTGGAAAGCACGATAAACTTTAGGTCCCGGCTGCCATTTGAACATCTTTAGTAGTCGTTACGGGTAGTCAGAAGCCAGTAAGTTTGACACCAGTCTTACCTAGGAGTATTGGGTTGAACGGTTAACTGGGTTGAGGAGCTCAGATAGGCAGTCGCTCCTTGTAAAACACTGGTACTTAGCTCCATCCGGTTAGACTGGAAGCCGACCCCAACATAGTTAAGAAAAGGCTAGCCAGATGATGGTTGATCAGAAACTCGATTTTCCCAAATGGAACCTCCGAGAATGTATTTTTCACGTATTAAATATTTAAAACATTCAATGAAATGTGTTGTAAAATTCATGGTGAATAATAGCAAAAATAATTGTAAAATCCTTTTTTATAAAACAATGCATTTTTTTTCATATACATATATAAAATCATCGATGTTTATGTAAGGCTTAGTTAATTTAGGATGAATTTTTTTTCTTCTGTTTTTAAATAATAGGCGTTTTCCGGTGAAAATTGTAGGAGTATTATTATATTTTTTCTCTACATATACAAACAACAATGCATTGTACTTTCGAGTGGAAAATTGTGGCATATAGGGTTTACAATTTTGCATATTATAGTTATCGGCACGGATATTGAGCCCTGACCTTCACCTGCGCAGAAGCGATTTATTAGTTTATTGCCTTATGTGTACAGTGCGCAAAGCGATCCCCACTCTTCAGCCGAGAGCTCAATATCCGTGCCGATAACTATACTTACGGATAAAAAATATGTTTTACGCTATTTTCTCAAACTTCTTACTAAAACACTTCGTGCTCACCAAAAATAAAAATTCATCAAAAATTCTCTAAGAAAAAGTGCCTTGATGGCTCCTCGACACCTTTTTAAACTTTAACTTTGACAATATCGTAAAAATATAAACAAACTCGCGTAGAACGAGGGATGAAGTATGGAAAGTTCGAGAAATGCCCGCTATGGTTATAGCTCTTAAACCGTCCACTTACAATATCGTATTATTTATTTAGGACTATATGGTGGAGAGCTCTTGTATTAGGGTTTTCACGGAAGTGGAAAACTTTTTGACAAGTCTGCTTTATGCTGGTTATATTGTAAAAATATTATTGATTTGAAGTTTTGATGGCCTTTTTTAATTTCACTGGCGCCATATTTTTGTCTTATAAAGAAAAAAATTGAAGCCAACACAATTTATCAAAATCTAAGTATTTGTTATTTACTAGTCGTTTTCCCGCGGTTTTACCGACGTCTCGTGGGTATTGCCACTGTGTAGTTTTACAACAGCGAAAGAATTTTTCAAATCGGTTTAGTAGTTTCGGAGCCTTTGGGGTTCAAACAAACCAACAAAATGTTCCCAATGCCTGCACAATTCAAAACAATCGATAACAATAACACGGTCGGTATCTACTGTGAATCTTTGAAATAACCAACAGTGCTGGCTAGCAACCCTATTGCATTGGGCAGAGTCTGAAAATGGAATTCAACTTGAAACTCAATTATTTGATGAAATATACTACCTACTATTTATACCTGGGCGGTTGTGCTTGCCTGATGTTTGCTTTCTTACTACATTTGCTACTTTATTTTCAAAATCCTATCTATATAAATAAAGAGAAAATCTCTTTATTTATAAGTTTTTATCTCATTAATTGTGAGATTTTTGGTACTTTAATCGGCTCATTTAGTTCAAAATATCGGCGAATTGCAAGTCGGAACTCGGATCTGCGCACGAAGGGTTCCGTATGTTAAGCGAGGATAAAACGCGTTTATTTTATGGGAGCGACCTAAAATCATTGTTTTGTTCTGGTTTTCGGTGTTGTACATCATATGTGAATATTTTACACTTTGGGTGACATAACACATAAAGAGCAAAATAGTTTTAATCTACACGAAACATTCAAACTAACACATTACTTCTAAATTTCAAATGCACAAATCCACGATTGCAAGCTAGTAAAAAACCATTCCAAGAAGTAAAATCCTACGAAAGCTAATCTACCCGCAGTTCTTTAGAAAACTTTATTACTTGTAAGTTTTTTAATTAAATCTAAGTTCACATTAATTTAATACCGTTTCCTAGTTGGCACCCGTCCAGTTCTACTGATGAAACGAATAATTGCTTTGAAATAATATTCATTTCTCTACGTAGATCTTGGAATATAGTTTTACAAGACTATACTATTATATATACTATTATTAATGGATTTTAATTACTAAGGCCCATTTTTGCTGACAACATGTCAACTCCACTTCGTAAATTGAACGTCAAAAGACCGTCAGTTGTTTTAATAAAACTGACGATTATGTTATCGATGAACTTAGGTCATAAATGAGACACAGAATGTTGATACATGATGATGATGTCCTCCTAGCCGATTATCGGCTACGGCGGCTGTTCTCATGTTAGGAGATCAGCCAACTGCGCAGGACATATCATAGTCCACAAGCATTTGCGCAGACACAGGTGCACTCACTATTCCTTCACTCTCATAGCCCGATGGGACATTTGGGATTGTTGATACTTATCAAAAAGAAGACTGGCAATAGGCTACGAAGCTATCATAGGAAATCATTTCGCCTTATTAGAAGATAAGTTGCGTGAATATAATGTCTTGTCTTTAATCTTTTGACATTTCAATTCATGTTTTTAAATTAGTTCAAAGATTTCATTGTTCAACATAGCTAAAACAATCTTGATTAAACTATTTATTTTCGTTCAAAGCGATGCCAAACACAGATTTACACAAATACGCAGTTTTTCAAGCCCAACTTATAACACCCCTTTTTGTCAAGGGCTAAAAACATACATCATGTCAATGTATTCGTACCGTCGCATATCATATGACAGTCAGAATGAGATATTACAAGTTAAATTGTTTTACGTGTCCATAATGCTAGGACGTGCCTAAAAATAGGTCTGACATTTTAGCCTAAAGTAGCTACTATTTACTTAACCCGTCGTCATATATCTCTAACTAAACATAAGTGTGTGAAAGCTACATGAAAATCCGTTGAATAGATTAAGACTTTATCCTGAAATCTTAAGCTGCAGTTATAGGTCACAATTTCACGAAATTGTCTCATTAAAAAAATATAATAACTTTCAGCATTTTTTTTCGTTTACAACAATGTGCTTATCCCAAGTTGAAAAATATGAATACAATTTAGCAGTTCCCAATTTAGATTCCAAAAAGAATACTCAGTACCCACCTGAAAACAATTAAACCGAAAAACGAAAAACAGCAAAATCTCCGAATAACAAAATGAACTTACACACACAATTAATTTCGCGTAAAGCATCAGAATACGAAACCCTTTTTAAATTACGAGGGCAAAATATTTTATCAAAATTGTGTACAAATTCCATTACCAAAGGAAGAAAGTGGAAAATTTAATTGGAAAATATAATTGCAAATAGGAATTAGGTGGTTGTAACTCAATTAAGTCGGAAAGCTGTTAGACATATGAATTAAATGTGTTGCACTAAGCGGGTTGTGTAGCGAAAACGAGGCGTGGCGAATTTCGATATGGCGAATTTTGGGATTGTTGCTATAATATGTGTTATTTTGTTTCGTTTTTCGTTTGTTTTTTTCTATACGTTACCTACAATATAAATGTTTGGTAGGTATAATATTCTTACCTACATGGGACTATAAGAAAACACACATCGCAAAAAGCTTTCATTGATAATATTCCAAAATTAAGTACCTACGTAAGAAAATACATTTTCCATAAATTTTACACTTATGTATGTTGAGATGACTTGTGAGATAATTTGAATTGATCAAACCCGCAGTGTTTTACAATCCAGTGAGCCCCCTTCTAAAAACTCATAGCAATACCAAGAATTTGATGTTGAACGGTTTATTTCCTTAATTCGATATGACTAACTTTGTTATTACTTTATACTGGTACCTACCAATAAAAACAAAAGGTATTCACATTCATTCAATGCAAATTCAACAGATTCATTGACATGCATAACATATGCTCAATGATGACTTTACCGTTTTCGACTAACCACTTTCGATGACTGGAAAAAAAAACTACGTAGAATGGTTACTCACCTTTTTATTCATGTCTGGTGTACCTCTATTTTGTATTCATAAAACATTTGAATTAGAGTCACAAATTGCAATGTCCTTAAATTGCAATTTGTGACTCTGATTCAAAAGGTAAAACTGGTAAGGTCTGGTTCTAAAGGTAGAAAAAATGTTTTCAAAATGACACTGCAATTTTCTCCGAATTCAATTGTTTTGTAGTAATACTGTTACCTCGAGGTTTCACCCACGTTGCGAGCAAACCACTTTCCACAACAGTGTAAAAAATAACCTGTGTTAGGTTCATTTTTTCTACTTTAATCGGTTCAATAGTTTTGGTGTAAAAGTCAGACAGACAGAGTTTACTGTCACATTTATAACATTAATAAGGATTTAGAAGAATATCTACTTACGTAGCACCATAATTAAAGGTCAGTTTCTAACCATTTCTTTTTTTTAATTAATAAAGATCCAGTTTCCATTGTCATAATTGCTTTCATCACAACCAAAACAATTTCAATATCCCAAAAACCCATCAAAATCTGAGCACAAAATTAATTCCATTGACAAAGAAAACACGTTTCGCCCCATCAATTTTCGAGTGGGCGAATAAAATATTCATGCGTTCGACATTCGATAGCGCCCGGCAAGCCCACCGGCCACTAATGAACCAAAAACGAGTTATTATTGATGACCATTGCTTCCATTCATCACTCGTTGATCAACTGTTAGCAGCTCACAAACTGATGATGAACAAACATAAACACTTTGTACAAAATTTTTCCTATTATTTATTATTGTTTGTGTTCTATGTGTACAAAAGTGTTAAATAAATAAATAAAATAAACACTACTAGTTGGAAGCTATTTTTAAACCCGGTGTATAAATAAAGGAATAAGTTTGATCCTATGTGTGTCTGCCTGTCTGTGGTCCCTTAGCTCTAAAATCAACAATGAAATGAATTGGTTTTTCAGCTACGTTTAGCATAAATGATTAAAGTCAGATCACTGGTGTTAACGTTAATCTTATAATTATTTAAGTTATTTCTATACGGTTTTCACAAAAAGAGACATATTCGTAAGAAAGTTTACGTACAGGTCATTTGTGAACCTTTTTTACATTTATTTACACTAAATCCTTAAATGTTCCCTAACTTTAAATTGTATTATCTTCATCATATAATCAAATAAATACATTAAATGTCGGATTTCTAATACAAAATACATTTGACTCAAACACAAAGCTATGATAAAGCATAGCTGTTTCAATTTGAGTTTCCATCGCGAAGTAAGCTTATAATAGTGCTGACGATATGCAAATACTTAGTCCCTCTATTTGGAAGCCACTTGAAATCTGAAGCCAACTACTTATTAAATTACAGCAGTTTAAGGAAAAGCCTTACTTCATTTCTTTTGTTTGAAAGATTCTAGCTCTAAGAAATATGAGAAGTTTTAACCGACTTCCTAAAAGAGGTGGTTCCTAGTAAAGCCAACTAATGATTAAATTACAACGATTTGAGGAAATGCTTTAAACGATTTCAGTTCTTTTTCTCGAAAGATGAGTTCTAGCTCTAAGAAATATGAGTAGTATTTTACCGACTTCCCAAAAGAAAAGGTTCTCAATTAAGCCAACTAAAATCACGTCTATGTAGGTTATATTTCATATTTATGGATAGTATGTAGTATTCGATTTTTATCACCACTTAAGCTAAATTATGTGAACCTAAAAAAACTGTGTTACCCTGAAAGGTTACGTCATTCGAACACAGGCTAATGAAGGTATCCACGATAAAATCTTGCGCACAACACTATCCCATCGAAACTCACTTCCGAACTTTTAACACGAAAACCGAAAACTACCGTTCCAAATCCGAATCAAAAAACTTTTATATTCAAAGTAGGCGAAAAAAAACTATTACACCAAAATCACTATTGATTAAAGGGGTGAAAAGGGAGGGGACACGACGTCGGACGTTTTTATCGATAGACACGATCGTAAAGCTTGGGGGCCGTAAAGACGGAGGACCTCGACGATAATGCCGGAATTCTTCCATTCACTCATACCTCACAAAATGCGACGGAGCATTCAGAAAGTTTTATAGGTTTTGTAATGTTTGTTCTACATAACTGTTCGTCTTGAAGTTGCGGATATCCAGTGAAAGCGAAATAGCGAGGGAACTTAAAAGCGATAGCAAAACTTCATTTTCGTGATATTTCTATGTGTGACCAACGGATCGAGCTACTTGGTCATTTGCTCGTTAAAAAATGTCCCCTCTCTAGGCATACTGACAGAAATCCCATCCTTGGTCCTTTGTGTGCCTTTTGATGTCATCAAAATTCGCAACACGGTACGTTATTTTTATTTTTTACTGAAAAACCGAAGTGATCTTTATAACGAATTTTGAAGTTTATCATTTTCTTCCTAATTAATTAAGGTATAAATAAGAATAAATAAATAACTTTTCACAGAGCAAGACATATTTAACTCTACATATATTTTTTCGCAATTTTCCATTGTTTCAGTACCTAAAAACACTAGCAGATTTCAATTTTGATGACTCACAAAATTCTTCACACAGGAAGCAGTTTATATCAGATAGATGCACCATGATTTCGTGCCCAAAATTCAGGAAATACCACAATAATACATAGTAATGATAGGTTGCAGCCGAAATTCAGGATCGTTATTTTAACGAGGTCATTTTACTGTGCGTGGCAAAGTGCGGTTGTATGAAGCAGCCTGCATTTGTATATATTAGTGTAAGCACCACTTTATTTGATTTTACAACATTATGTTGTAACGGTGTGCGGCGTGGTTCATTTTTTAAAGGCGTGATATATTTTATCAGTGCTTTGAATACAGGAACTCATCGTTAAAAAAGCGCTAAGTATAATCTAACAAGTAAAAAGTTTTAATTGCATATCATATCATTGTGTATTGCATATCTATGTATAAATGCCCTATAATGAGAATTTTAACATACTCGTACATTGCTGGTATGGCATTCCACCTACTCTCTTATTTAAGTTACAAAATGCTACATAATAATATATCTATATACATATTTCTACCCAAACAAAAAATAATCTCAAACACCCCAAAAACTGATTACTTATTCAAAACATAATACGTAACCCAGTGTACGTAAATGAAAAAAAATCGTACCGCACGCGACCGTCCGGGGTCGTCCAGAATCCGTGCGACTAACTACGTTAGTGTCACCATTACTCAATTCGTAACGTGGGACATCTCAGAAATTGGCCATTTGGACCCAAACCTAATATTTCGATGCCCCGTCGCGAGTACCGTCATAATTTTTGCGAAAATATTTGTACATTAAATTCTTATTATATGGTCACCCTAGTTGTTGTTTATTCGCGTATGATAAGTTAAGTTGATTTTTATTTAATTAATTTTCGAGTATTACAGCTTTGTAGCCTTTGGCGATTAGACATGCTTATAAAAAGTAGGTAAATAGTTGAGCTCCTCCTTGATTTTTATATTTGTGGTAAGAGCACTTTAATATGGTTAATTATCAAAAGTATGTATGTAAATAGTTACTGTTGATAGAAATGTGATAAAAACTCGGAGTTTCACTGATATGAATAAAGCTGAAAAATATCATAACTAAATAAAACATTGTTATGTACTTACATATTAATCTCTTTTTGTTATAGTTGAATAAATAATAATACCAAATTCACTGGCCCAAATACCATTATTGTGGCGAAAAAACATTGAACATTTTTCACAGAAATAATTATCCGTGTAACTGTGTAACACCGGGATAAAACAATAAACACAGTTTCGCATTTATCACATAAAATGGGATTAATTAATTTTGCTGAATTACGTTACGACGGCAAGTAAACTCTGGCTACCAGAGATCATTAAGTTTAAGTACCAACATAATATTATCTACATAGAAATAAAATACTACTTTTACGTTTTCTAATCACAAGCTTGCGAGGCCTCTGCCTCTATACTGCAAACTTTTAGTCGACCGATAGTTTGTTTGAGGTCATAAATCAGTATGAAGATGAATTACAAAGATCAGGTATTTAGCCGGTAACACCAAATGAAAACTTTATTTGTAATCAAGATTTTCTTTAAAAAAAAGTCAACCATCAGGTCAACTGTCAGCCGATTTTTACTCTTCACTGTAAAGGTACGCTTAATAATGCTTAGGTTGTTTATTCAGCTCCCACTTATGGTAAATTAAAGACTTACCTTAGTACTACTTGAAATGACAAATTTTTCCTCATAAATTATGACGTTAGTTAGAATTTTTTTCATCAAATCTTAGGCGATCAATTTTTCTGTAGCCCTTCATTATTTTTTCAAATTTTCATTTACCCTATGAAACACAACCTTCCTTTCAGAGCAGCTGGCTAAAATAACAATCCTTTTATTCGAAAAACTTCCAATTTTAATAGTCTACATCTCAGACGAACTTCTTCACATCGCATTCAACTTCCGTACTTACGAAGTAATTTGTCACAAACAAAATATTCTGCTACATACAATAATGAAGTATTGTACTCCAAAGTCATTTTATTACGTCAGGAGTTTCCAAGAGGAGTGGAAACTTATGTTTTCGTTTTACCCTTCATAAAGGCTGCGTAATAATATGTGTTTTCGAGGACAGTGATGAAATATTACTTCAACTTTATGTAGGGACTAACAAACAGTCTAGACTAGACACAGATTGGATAGCTTTGTGTAACGCATGAAATGAAGATAAATTATACAAACTAATATTGTTTTTTAAAAAATGTAAGTAGTAGAAGTCCAAAAGGGGAAAGACACCATAATATATATTTTTAGTTAAGTATCGTATCATAAAATACTATAGCATAATGTTAGGACATTGCTCTCGTATATGGTTTGGGTCATGATATGGTTCTCCGCTTCATAAAAAAAATCAAAACGCCTAAGTACGGAAAAAATCTTTGCATTGTTTTTGACCATTATAAATCCTATTAATACATCACGTGAACTAATACACTATTTAATTAACCACTGGACACACGCCTCTATTAGGTTAAGAGTTACCAAAAGACACCTGAAACTCTTCAAACGTATTAAAAACCTAACCCACTCATTTCCAAGCAGGGAGGCACTCAACTCCATTTAAAATCTTATCAATTCTTAAAAAGATTCCAAGACTCAAACGTTCAGAATCAGCTAGCCAAACTATCTTAATCTATAAAAATCTAGATTGCGATTCAGTCTAGACTCAATTTAGCCGAGTCAGCGTGGCTCGTGGCTAATTGCCTTTGGACGGAAATATCGTGGGGTTATTATCTGGAGACATGAAAGCACTATGCGATTAAGATGAACCCCGCTTTGTGAAAATGCAATGGCTTCCTTGTCTTGTACGGGGTTTAGCTGGTATGTATACGTAGTTGGTTATGGGTGTTTTAGTTATGTTTTGTTAAAAATAAATGAAGGATTAGGAATATCTCATTTTCGTTTCCAAGTACGGTTAGTTATTATTATTTTTTGTGAGCAAACTACATAAAAATAAGTTATGTGTAGAAAATTGACTCCCGTATTTTCGAAGTATGGATGATCGTCTTAAATTAAAAACCTCGGAAATTATTTTTTTCTCAATTTTGTATTCCGTTTCTTGGAAGATAATATCGCAAAGATCACATCACATCCTATATTATTCCTCCTGAAAAGTTGTCTCTTACACTTATGTAAGTATGAGGTTTTCAATCCAAGGCGTCGATAGATATGCAGTTAGAAAAAAAATATAATTCTACATTTACATAACCGTATAAAATCATAAAAAAGATCGGATCGCATCAGTGTATAACCCTAATAAGGCTACACACACCCGACCACAAGTCTACAAATAAACCACTTTTACGATGAACCACATAAAAGTGAGCGCTGTTTACATCGCCACCAAACGATTATTTGGACACCATACATTGCATGCTCAAATAGAAGGCTTAGCCTTAAACGTAGTGTTTACGCTGACTTCTACAACGAATCGTAGGAAAAATCCTCTAATTCTCGATTTATTTTTATCGTTGTGTGTATGTTTTCTAATTAAATAAGAAAAGTCTGGACATAGGTACATTTTCCACTCGTACCGTTAGCCCCATGGTAAGCTATTTACTAGCTTGTGTTATGAGTGCTAATGCAACCGATAAGCTATGTAGTTTCATATTCATATCTAAATATAATCATATTTTAAAACCACATCACAGCCAACAAACATGCTCATCACACAAATGTTGACCGTGCCGGGAATCGAACCCTGGACCATCACTTCGGCAGTCCATAGTGACCATTGCGCCAACGAGGTGATCAAACTAAGAGTCATTAAAAGGTAGCTCAGCAACATAGTATTTCTGTTTACAAGTTTCATGATTACCCGTAATAGTTGTCGTAGGTTAATACAGGCTAGCAATAAAAAGTATGACGTTTATATTTTTAAACTCTCTCATCATGCTATGGGTTATAAAAAGTTGTGTCTACTACATCAAATACACTTATGCAATATAACTCGTAAACATCAGGTTTTCCGTACCCCCATTACAATGTAGGTAAATAAATGACATTTCAGTATTATTAGGTGATTGTAAAATGGACTAGATACCACCCGTGGTTTCACCCGTGTTACGCACATTCTACTTAGTGGATTAAAACATTTTTTCCCTATACGCAGGACTTAGTAAAAAGTAGTTTTTTTTTTTTTCTTAAAGACTGTGTCGATTAATGGGCTATTAAAGACTAAAAGATTTTTTTAAATAGGACCAGTAATTCCTGAGGGGCGTTCAAACAAACAAACACATCAGCTTTATAATATTTTAGAAAACAGTGCTTTTATACTGTTTTTCCCAACGGATCCTACTAACGGCTGGAATCAACAATTTCGCGATATATAGTTAGTTATAAGTTCCATTTTTTTTCAAGTGACAGCGAATTGACGGACCGACATGAGAATATAATTTACTGTGTTAGTGTTTTATATAACACAATAAAACGACATGATAATGTAAACTTTCCCATTTGCCTAATTACAATAAATGAATTGTGCATAAACATGCAATCCAATCCATATTTTAATCACGATCATATGCAGTTGAGCATCAAATACAACATGATTTATAATAAAATAGGCACATCATGGAAAACCAGACAAGTGCGAGTTGGAATCGCGCACGGAGGGTTCCGTACCATTACCTTTAAAAACCACCAACCAAAAAACATGATTGTTGCAATTTCGCTTAAAATATTTATTTTATTGTAGTTCTCAGTATTTATTGTTAAAGCAGCAACATAAATAATACTGTGAAAATGTTACCTCACTATCTACAATAGTTCATGAAATACATACTGGTGACAGAAAAGTTTCAATAATAGGGTCCCGTTTTACCCTACGGAATCCTGAAAAAAGACAAAGAAAAATTGCACATGATCGTTACACAATTCTAAAGAAGTTACGTGAAAATAATAGCACTGCAGTTGCATTCTCATCGCAATGCAATTATGAGTTACGTCACGAGTGCACTATAGGATTAGCGGCACAGCAATAAAAGAAGTTGAGAAATAAAAAACAGACCACATGTTTGATTCCTGTGTGTTTAGGTAGTTGTAATATTGTGAATTTTGGTGTAAGGTGTAAGGATGTATTTAGAGCTTTAATTGAGGCGTTTATATATATATGGTCCTCCTTATCGGGTTCGATAACGGCGACCCATGGCAAATTCACCTCCTAGCGTGAGCCCTGATGTGACTGGCTAAGCCGAGCTATGATTTGAAGACTCGGTCGCAAGCGTTGCAGTACAACTGACCCGCAGCATTGAGAGTGTAGGTGTATGAAGGCTTAGGTCTCTCTTTTTGTAATTGGCGCTTTTCGTCTAAAGCCTCGAGTAGTTTACGAGAATAATAAATGAGAAAACAATGACTTAAATTCAAATTGCATAATTATGAAGTTAAACAGTACCTATGTAAATATTATTTATTTGTTTCTTACGTTAGTTCAATCTTATGGAAATCATTGGAAAGCTGGTCAGCCAATTTACAACCTTTTCTTAAAAATATTATTTCTTAAAAAAAGTCAGTTTCTTCTAAATTAAACAGTTTCTTTTATTTATAGGTAGTTTCCTTGTTGTTTTACTATCAAATGACGTTCACAACATACAATTCAAAATCCTCAACAATTAAGCTATTACAAACAAAATTCCTAAACATACCTCAATTAGTACAAAACAAATAGTTAACATTATCAACTAACGATTTTGAATTCCACAGTAAATACCTTAGCAATTATTATTCAAATATATTATCGACAATAAATATCTTGATTAACAATACTATCATGTCAGCCAATTAAAGTAATTATGTACTTTATAAAGGTCAAAAGGAATATTTAAACAAATTCGATTAGGTTACCTCGATAATCATCGATTTTCGCTACACTTCGAAATAGTTTTGAGTACAATCGGCAACAATAATTTAGGTTACGCTTTGTCAAACTTTAAGGTTAACGATTAGGAGCAAGAGGGAGGGGAGGGGGTAAAGGATTGTGGTTTAGTAACAGCCACCTGGGTTAAATGATCAAGGTTAAGGTTTTACCTATCTTGGTCTGTTTATGGATGGGTGACTAACATTTTCATATAGCGATCAAAGCTATTTATCCAGGCAATCGAATCTTAAAATCTGTTAATTTTTTGAGTCGTTATAGACCCGATCGATCTCAGTGGCGTGCACTTGGAGAGGCCTATGTCCAGCAGTGGACTGCGATAGGCTGATGATGATGATGATGACAGACCCGATCATAGCTGAAAAAAAAATCCCCGATCTATAAAGATCAGACCAGTAAATTATAAACTATTATTTTATTACAATCATAATAATCCGGAAAATACCGTAATTTTCTGAAGATCATGTATGCAGCCACTCCACGTAAAATACTGGCATATTTACATATATAAAAACAGTCAACAAGACTGAAGAAGGTAAACAACCAATAACAAAAAAACGTACCTATTTAAAAAAATGATAACAAGTTATACTAAAACGATATGTAACATAACAATATGTCGTCGACTGTACTATTGTCGTGACACATAATGGGACCTATCACGATTCAATAGCTGGCAACACTATATTATTTAATAGCTTTGAAATGTCACGCGCATCCCTAACTAGCTCGCTTTACTTAAATGGAATTAAAAAGATTGCTTTGTCGTTTTGTACTTAATACTTTATAAGTTGGCTTTTTCTTTGTTTGTCCTTAGGCCCTTTTCATATGCATATGTCAGACGTACCGTGACAGTATGCATGTGAAATGGGACTTTCTTGTTCGGTGATTTACTGCTCATTCAAGACATTCGTTCTTCAGTTGTTTCAGTGGTACTCGAGCGTATATGCGATTTAGTTATTAATAAAGAGAGGTAAGAAATTAAATAAATTTATTTGCGACTAGCTTCCGCCCGCAGTTTCACCCTCGTAACGAGATAACTGCTTTCCGTAGCGGGATGGTGATAAAAGTCCTATATTCTTCTCCCGGGTCTAAGCTACGTCCCCTCTAATTTTCAGCTTAATCGGTCCAGCCTTTCACGCGTGATGGCGTGACCAAGGAATATAGGGAGTCATTTTCTTATGTAGAGATAACATGACGCATAGGTAGCATAAAAGTAAATAAAATAAGTTATAGGTATACGTAGTATATTTTAAGCACTTTTGTATAAACAAAGAATCGAGACAATTTTCACGGGTCAGTTCACGTTTTATCCATTAACAAAGACTATTGACAAATCACCGAACTAGTTTCATTACAAAACTGAACTCCCAATAACGCTGGATAGTTAGATACCTATATATTAGCGCTCGACACGGAGTAGCTAGTAAATGGAGTGTTCGCAGAAATTTGGTAAAATATGAGCCACGCGTATAAGGACTTAAACTATCCTAATTAAATCTTTATGAGCTAATAAGTTCACAACATGTAGGTATAACTCTTAAAGAACACTGGTAGGTACTTCAAAGTTTACTGCATCCAAATTATAAATATTTATATCGGCTATATGAACATTTTTCGAAATTAAAATAATTTGAAATTAAGATTATGTTAAACAAATACTGAAAATAATTATCAATATTAATCTATAATAGGGAAATATTAAAACTAGGTATCAAAATATTCATCCGCATCGCTGTCAGCTGGGATCGTGCCCAAAAGGCTGGCTGCATTGCCACGCTGGATGGCAATGCATATCCTTTGACCGAAGTATAGGCCAGCCCTTTGGTCACGAGTGGACTCCACTAACCGCTTACTAATTTCGAGCGATTCTAATTATTTTTTGAATATTATGTCAAAAATGATGACTTTAGTATAACAATTAATTATCTTTATTTAATAAACCATTTTAATACTGAAATAATTTTTTATGAAAAAATCTGAGAAACATCTTAAAAATACTTGCAGAATCAGTATTCCCAAACAGCTAACCGTGTTAACTAATGATGTAGATAAATGTTTTCTTTTTTTCCAAATAAAGTTTTATTTATTTTAACTTCAGACTTTTTTTTTCATAACCATGGAGGGTCTTTCACTACTCCATGCAAAACCTAGTTTAGTATTTATACAATCATTGGGTTGGCTAAACACGGGCTTGTTCAATAGTTTGTATTCAAGTTCAAATAGCCATCCATATTAGTTTCATTGATAGATGTTTCGCGATGTTTTCATGTTGATTTACTATTATTCATATGTTTGTTTACTCCGGATTTAGGTTAGGAAGATATTTGTAATTAATTCCGAACTTAAATTATTTTAGAGCAAAATGTTGTGAATTTGTAATGTAAAGATCTTGTAAAATAGTTTAGGATACTATTAGTAATTTTATGATATACACACATTTTTATGTCTTACAAATTAAATTTTACTTTTATAATAATTGCTCATAGCTCATACCAGGACACCACACGAATAAAATACTTAAGAACCTAACTAATTACCTCAGTTTTTTTTTTACTGTTGTCATATATTGAAACCCTTTAAAACCCATCCTTTTTGTAAGTCAGTGTATTGTAACTTGAACCGTCTTTAAGTGATACGACTTAAACTTAAGCTTAGGCCACACTAGAAAAAATACAATAGGGTTGACTTCGATTTAAAAAGAGTGAGTTTTCCTTTGACTTTTTGGTACAGTGAACTAATCACTGTGTGAACTAATCCTTCACCTTTTTATCAGCCATTGGTGTCCAGGATATACCTACTTAGAAAGTACTATTACTATTTTATTACTAAATACTATTTTATATATCAGTATTGTAAAGTTTTATTTGAAGTTTTTTACCCAGTGAATTTCCCCTACGTATAACCTAAGCTTTACAAAATAACATCAACACTTACTACCCTCATGTAGCGCGTAAGTGTGAGATGCTTTCTGTTCAATCAGTAAATGAGGCCGGCATTGTCTCAATCACTTATCGACGAACAACCGGCTTACACGACAATACTTTTGGAAAACTATGCTTTCTTTTACTGTAAAGAGTACAGAATTTGTATTGAGTACATAGGAAAAAAATAGCTTATTATTTTCTGTATGTTATGGTCATGTCATCATCTGCCTAGCCTTTTATACGGGTATATATACTTCTATATATTATGGTAGGTACTGTTAGCATATCATCCAAGTAGATTCTTGCCGATTCTTCTCCATACGACCAACTTTTTGAAGCGTGCTGTTACATGCGTCCATCACTAGCCTAGCCTTAACCTAGGCTTGAACTCTGAAATTTTTTTAACGAGTAAACAATGCAATAATAATTTACATTAAAAATTTCATTATTTCCTTATTGCTTACTTCATTAAATCTGAAGAAAGAAAATCATAAGTCTTTTTCACAACATTACTACCGTTTTGTCAATGTGCACTTAAAATTGTACCTTATGACTACACCCACATTTCAGCAGTTAACTTACTGAGGTAAGTTAAGTAGTAGTAAGGTGAGCCTTACTTTGAGAAGACTTCTCAAAGAAGTAAAACTTCAATACATCTGCCAATATCCCTGCACGTTATCGTAACTACTTAGAACAGGGACCTAAGGCTTTAAGACCATTGTCTAGAATTGGGAAGAGATTAATTACCGGCAGTTCATGCGGGTAGCTACATCTTTGCTTTACGCGGGCCTATTACGGATACGTTGAGTTAATTATCATGTTTTATATGAGCAATCAGTGGAATGACACATATAAAAGAATCAAAGAATGACATATAAAAATATAAGTCTCAAATCTTACGAAAATGTCATTATCATCGCGGATAAAATTGTGGCTACAGGACCTCGCCAGTACCAGGGTGTGGGTTGGATTCCTAATGGGTTATTTCTTGGGATAAAATAATATGGTGAAGAAATAGTCGGAAATCACCAACCCGCCCTCACAGCTTCTCGACAGCATTTATACTGACTAATTAAATAATATGCAAGGAATCAAATGGCTGTTTTCAGTACTGCAAAGCTATTTGATGGAAACTGTACCTTCTCTTTATGTTAACCACATTCGCCCATTGGTAGTCTTACTGCAGAGCTCAAAGAGAAACTATTGTTTTCCTTACTACTCGTTCTTACCCAGCCGCAGATTAAGATCGCTTAAAGCCCGTAAGTCCTAAGCGAAAACAAATTATTTCCTCACAATATTATCTTGTTTTGTGGCTGTTTATCAAAACCGCAGGAGACAAAACCCTAATCTTATCTCGAGACGAAATACTCGATTGTTTGTCAAAGGGATTTATTTGTTTGAAGGATCCCGTTTTTACTTGATGTGCTTACCCTCTTAAGATCAAGACGTGTTTGATCTCTCGTTTACAATGCTGACATATTTTGTGATGAATCTGTTTTCAATAACAAAAGGATTTAATCTTATTTTTGGAGTGGTCAAACGTTTTCGTTTGGGCGTTGGGTTTTTGAATGCGGTGATGGATTTGTAAGCAGATTTTTGACGTTCGCGTTGGTTGAGTTATGAAATTGCATATTTTATCTATATTACTTGCCAGGATGATTCATTAGATTACTGGAATGGTAATAATACCCCATTCATTAGCTATGTAAATACCATGTAAATACGGTATTTTCTTCTCATACATATTTTGTTTGGCTTATTTAATTTTTTTTTTCAACCCGACGCTGTTCTGGTAGTCTATTGAAATAATATTTCTTGATCACAAAAAAATCTCCACCACATAGATGTGTCAAATTAAAAGTTGATTTACAGCTTCCACACGAGACCTTTTTTCAAAAAACTTTTCTATCCATCTCAAGACAACCCGGAACGCTAAACCATCGGAACGTCTTCAATCTCGACAGATTTCGTTCCCCGTTCATCGTCGTTTACGTCTCGAAGTTCCCGTAATACGTATCCTACGATATCAAGTCGCTCTTTATCTACAAAAGTTGGCCTTTGTCTCCCGAGTTTAATTTTATCAGCACCAACTTTGGACAACTAACCGGCGAGCGATTTGGGAGTTACCCCCGAGTTATTGGACCTTTTCGATGTTCTAGTGCTTTCGATTCGAGATAAAAACTTCCGATTCTCGATTTTGAATGGGGGTTATTAAATTGGTTTTTTTTTGGTATTATTTTTACTTTTTTGAGAAAATTAAGGTTATTGAAAGAAGACTGACAGTTAGGTCCCGATATTTTAAGCAATCATCTAAAATACTTTGAACTGACAGACCAAGAATTTAAAGGTCTCCCGAAGCTTCCAACGGAAGATCAGTAGCCGTAATTTAAGACTTACCCCAAAGGTAAGCTAACTCTAAGCAACAATAGCGTTATTAGTTTGTGCTCACATAATTACGCTATTACTATAATTACCCCATTAAAAACATTACCAGAAAACCCAAGACCACATACAACTCGAATAAAATTTCCACAAAAAAAACAGAGAAACAAAAAGAAAATTCAAAAGCTCAATTCCGTGGTAGGAAGTAAATAAATCAGTTCTGTTGCAACGGGCCGAAGTTTGCCGACCAATGAGCGACGATCAATTAGTGCGGTGAGGCAAAAAGTGCGGGCTCGCAGTCGCAGTTCGTGATTGAGTGTGAAGACTCTTTGCTATTCTGAGATCCTGGTACATGCAGTGGGAATTAATTTATGACTTTTTTTAGTTTTTGGTTGAGTAAAGATGATCAATAATTAGGTACATTGCAGCATGAATTGGTTTTGAAATTGCGCTTTTTAAAAGTTACACTTATGAGCGGCGATCAATTAGTGCGGTGAGGCAAAAAGTGCGGACTCGCAGTCGCAGTTCGTGATTGAGTGTGAAGACTCTTTGCTATTCTGAGATCCTGGTACATGCAGTGGGAATTAATTTATGACTTTTTTTAGTTTTTGGTTGAGTAAAGATGATCAATAATTAGGTACATTGCAGCATGAATTGGTTTTGAAATTGCGCTTTTTAAAAGTTACACTTATGAGCGGCGATCAATTAGTGCGGTGAGGCAAAAAGTGCGGACTCGCAGTCGCAGTTCGTGATTGAGTGTGAAGACTCTTTGCTATTCTGAGACCCTGGTACATGCAGTGGGAATTAATTTATGATGTTTTTACTTTTTGGTTGGGTAAAAATTATCAATCATTACATTTATAAGTACAGTAAAAGTTGGTTATGAAATTGCGCTTTTTTGAAAATTAACCATTTGAATAAATCAATGAGCGGCGATCAATTAGTGCGGTGAGGCAAAAAGTGCGGACTCGCAGTCGCAGTTCGTGATTGAGTGTGAAGACTCTTTGCTATTCTGAGACCCTGGTACATGCAGTGGGAATTAATTTATGACTTAAAAAAAAAAAAAAAAAAAAAAAAAAAAAAATTATGACTTTTTAAGTTTTTGGTTGGGTAAAAATGATCAATCATTGCATTGTCTGTAGGGTAAAAATTGGTTATGCAATTGCGCTTTTTTAAAGTTAAAATTTTATGAATAACTTATGAATGAATAAACATATGGCATAAAATTAATAGGACTGATAAGTAGCATTAATGCTTTATATATCTTCTGAGAATACGTGTGTACGTTGTTAGACTTAAGATACTTCCACAGGATTTGCGGAACTTTCAATAGCTTAACCTACAAAAAATCTTTGAGTATGTATATAATTTTTTAATACCAAAAGCTATTTTCTATTAAAAACCGACAAACTTAGTAAATAAATCTATTTGCGTTCTATAACAGACGTCAAATCAAATCCAAAATAGGGCAGACAGCAATGAAAGCCATTCTAACTGACAAAGGAAACAAAAAATGCCTTTGCATTTCCAAATCTGATCCAGGAATAGAGGAAAAACTAATTCTGGGAGCTTTTACACTTAGCTCCAATTAAGCTGGCCATCCATTGCTGAACTAGTGCAGCCCGTGGTGTCGCTTTTTTATTGCATTTTTGGCGCTAAAAGGTCTAATAAGGCGCATAATGTTACTTGTTTGCTAAATTCCTTATACACTCACGCACAGTCAATTATTATTGTTATACTTCGTAGTATTTTCCCTGGCTGTGCAATAATTGTAAATGTTTTTTTTTTTGTTTAATTCATGTTAAAACCCACGTTTCGACACAAATGTTATTTGTTGATGAATAAATAAATTTAAAAAATCTTCGTAGATGCTTTACGATGCTTTGTGAATTATAAATTTTTTTCATTCGTGATAGTCTAAAAAATTGTCTCTTGGTATAAGTACTTACATTGTTAAAAAATAATTATTATTTACTTTAAAGTTCCGAGCATTTGTATTTCGATTAAAAGATCAAACAATTCACGTGTATTATTGACATTTTTATCAATCTAAATACTAACTGTCCACTTCCCGTAGCCGGATAGTGACAAAAATCTTATATCCTTCTCGCGGGTAACCAACCTCCCCTCTAATTTTCAGCTTAAACGGTTCAGCCATTCAGATTCAGAGTTATAGATAACTGTTATAAGTAATGTAACTAAAACGACTTTCTTACATACATATATAAGATATATAGATATATAGGTTCTGTATCGTTTTAAATTGAGTGGCACAGACGCTGCAGACTGCAGTTCTCTCTATGTCAATGAATGAATTTGTAGCTAGTTAATTTTCTTGTTCGCTACTAGTTTGGATGTTAGAAACACTTGGTTTTGGATATTCTTGCCAAAGTTCGTTTACTATGCAGAGTATCTGAGTATTTTCTCAAAGAACTGCTGTTGAATTCTATTATAACCATTTAAACCATCTGATTTAGTTTGTTTTTTTTTTATGTAGATAATTACAATTTTGATTCGATTTCTCATTTCACTTGAAAACATAGCTTAACCACATACACTTGAGAAGCCGATTTAAAATTACATGTTTAAATCTATGAATACTTATGGTAAAGCTGTCTGTAACACCTTCGAAAAATATTTTTTCATATGCTACGTCACGTCACAGTCTGTTACTAGTGCTCCATAGTTTAATTAGGACAGAACGCTCTATGACGTTATACTAAATTACCGCATCTACAAAGAATTTTCCGTCTCCATGCATAAGGTCGAAAGTGCTCCACGGCAGTAATTACCCGGTTCCACTACACAGTTCTACTTTGTCGCTTCGTCTCAACATTTTTACAATGTGAACTGTTATATTTGCCTTTTAATTAAAATAGTTACGCCGCAATTAATGTTCGGCGTTGTTTGTACTGAATGGTGCCTTTGCTTTTTTGAGGAAAATTGTTGTTTTGAAATTCGAATATGGTGGAGGCTCTCGTTACGGTAAAGTTTTGTTGTTCTTATAAAGGTCTTTATGTAACCTTAGCAATAGGTAAGTGCCTACCGTTTCTACCCTGACATGAAAAAAATAAATCGAAATAAAGTCTTGGTATCAACTTTTCCAAATATTATGAAATTGATAAGTAAATGGGTTCGCAAGGCACAATAACAATAATAATTTAGGTAATTAATAAGTAATACAATTAAATGCCATAACTGATGTATGATACAATGCAACGTGCAGCTGACATGTTAACAAAAAGGTGTCGAATTGCATCAAATATTTATTTACCATTTATTCAGAAGCTCAAAATTGTGGTAGCTACAACAAAAGCATTTCAACAGTATTATGTTTTACATATGTACTGGATATCAGATGACTTTCCGTGGAAAATTCTGAGTGAAATCAATCCTTACCAATATATTGTAAATTCGAAAGTAACTCTGTTGCATTTTGACTACAAAACGAATATACTAATTTAAATGGTACATACATAACAGCCTGAACCATATAAGAGCCTGAGAAAGATATACATAGGCTACCTTTTATCTAGGACCGAGAAATAGTTCCCTCGTCAATGCAGCCAGTCGTAAAAAATGGAAAAAGAATTCAGCTGTTGAAGGAATTCTAATCATTGACGATGATTTTCTGCATTGTTTTTAAAATATCTCAATATTTTTAGATTAAGCGAGTTTGCCTATTTATAATAGTAGGCAAAACTATTGTAACTATAAATATATATTTTTAATCATATATCTCTTTGATTGGAAAACGTTTAAATGTCAGTAGATCTACAATATCTATTTCATTCAAATATAATATTAATAATTATTTTGCGTGGGATAAAGTCCTTTCACACTACTAAAAGTTGAAAAACGTATATCCTTTCGTCTAGTTGACCTAAAGTCAGTGTAATACTGCCCTTATGAACTTCATCTAACGGGGTTATAAGCTGCAACTTTTTCAATTCAGAAAGCACTATTCAAGCAGAACTATACTCACATTTAACAGCCTTAACTTTTTAGATTAAAAAGTCTAACCGATTTTTAATCGATACCTCTTTCGGTCGAATTTTAATTAAAATCGATTCTACATTCACTATATTCTAGTTTGTTATCTGGATAAGTGTGAGAGACTGAAAAATCGTGGTGGCCTAGTGGGTAAAGCACTGACCTCTAGAATTTGAGTTTGTGGGTTCAATTCAGGCATGTACCAAACGCACTTTTCTAAGTATGTTATGTACTTTCAAAGTATGTCTTGGACACCATTGACTAATTAAAGGTTAAAAAAACATCTCGAGGAATCCTGGACTACAAAGTCTGACATTACCAACAAGCATTAAGCAAGCGTGGTGATAAACGCTCAATCCTTTTTCGTGTGAGGTGTGAGGAAGCCTGTGCCCAGCAGTGGAAAGGGACTTTTCCCTTCTCGTTCGTGATGAAGATGAAGTGTTTAGTGCCCTCAAGACACGAGTGAAACCGCAGAAGTTAACTAGCTTAATATTGAAAAGAGTCATTCATAAAGTTCTAAGTGAAAAGTATGTATGTATATCATGTCCTGATTAAACTACGGAAACTACTGAATGGTTAAGGAGAAAATTAAAAAAGTTATGCCCGGTCAGTCAGGTTACCTACTTATTTAACTTGGTTACCGTATAACGTACTGCGTTATTATATCTATTAATGGAACATTTTTACGTTACACATTTGGGAACAGGGCAGGAGAAGAAGAAGACTTTTGGTCTTGGCTGTTATTTAAAGATCCTTGTCTGTTTCGAACGTCAGATATGCAGTTGTTTTATGAAAAACACTCAAGCAAAACTGAGTGTAGCATAAATAGGCTAGGCATATGATTTGTATGATACTTTAGCTTTTGATATGGTGGTTATTTAGTTTCAAACAACCACACTACCTTAACCGCCATACTGACGAACTAAAATAATATAGTTCCTTTTGATAAATTATAGTGAACGCAAATTAGATTCGCGAACATTGTTTAACTGTCCAAATTTAACCGAGATGCCATCAATTAAGCTCAAAGTTAACTGTTGTAGTTTAATTTCTCTAACGGTTAAGTTTTAGATTGATTGCCGCGGCAAAATTTAACATAAGAAGTGAGGTAACTTTCATAATTTATATTATGTCCTATCTAGTGCCCGGTTACTTCAAGGCTAGTTTTAGTAGACACTGAAACACTACCGAGGCCCTTAGGTTAAATTAAAGTTTTAGTTAACAGAATTGCGCTACCTGGATAAAATGGACGATATAGGTTTTTATGAGCAGCCATTCAAGTACAAAACAGATTGTCCGGTTTTTCTGTTAGTCCAATTCAATGGGCAGAGGAGTATTGATTGATAAAGATATCTAATGAAAAGCACCGTGACGACATAATATAAAAAGTATATTATCATCACACAATTATCCAGCAGCTGAACGTGTTCTTGGAGACTATGTTCATCAATGGGATAATAAATATGGTTGACAAAGTTTTCATCATGCACAATGCCCATGCCTTAAAGTTACCTACTACCATACTTCTTCCAGAATATTTCAACCTTAAACCAAACCGAAGTCGAACCATAACAAGACTCAAGAAATAATACAAAGTTTCCTCCGAGCATCTGTACAGAAATATCAAGATGTAGTTTTCCAGTATTTGATCACAACTAAATGTAGTAGAAACGAATATTAAAGACCAACGACCATTTTTACGCGCCATTTACTATCAAACGTTACAAGTCTTAATCCCTTTAGTGGGAACTTTGCGAAATACTGCCAAGTGCCAGGATTTAAGAAAAATGCTGCCAAGCACAAGTTTGAATCATATTGAAAGTTTTGTTACTTTAATAACTTTAACCCTGGGGTAACATAGATATTCTGTTACATTTTGTCATTGTGAAATTGTGCTCGTAAGAGTTTTAATGTTTTTTTAGATGCATTATCTTTTAGTTCTCTTCTCTTCTTTATGAGCAGATGCCTATGCTCTGAAGTGAGATTTAGAAAAGCTGATAAAAGAGAAATGAAAATCTTACTTCTTTTTAGGGTCATATTTGGTAGAAGATGATGATTATAGTCATCAAAGGCATTTAACTGCATTCTTAGTATGAGCACCACATCACATCAAAGTCTCCTATCGGACCATATATATCCTCTACCAATAATATCGAGCACGCCCAAAATCTTATTAAGAGGAAATAACAAAATTCGAGATCACATCCCACATTCGAGATAGGATCTTTGAGCTGGGACCTAATTCCGTTGGTAGAATCTCAACGAGGAAGCCACAACGAATCATGTTAATATTTTCCTGCGGGCCTATATATCTTTGTGGGGGTTCAGACAGAGATCCCTTGGGCACGGCGGGCATTTCGTATCCCATCCCTACTCTGAGATTGCCCTTAGTTTTTTACTTACGGAACGGAAGGATGGTTAACAAACTTAACCTACAATTTCAGGAATGTGATTGAAATTGGTTTCATTACAAAAAAAGATTCTTCGTACGAAGTATTTACCTAAAATATAATTTTGAGGTAAGGACAAAAACAGGTTTAATGGATGTGGTACAATCGCAATCGATCTCAAAATAATATACAAATAGCGAATAAAGCACTCAAGTAATTGAAACTCGGAAATCATAGAATTTATTCTCAACACAAAAACATGAACATTTACGCTATATGTGAACCTATAGCCATCTAATGACATAATTCCTGTCTGCTGCCTCTTCCACAAGTCCGTATGTGAGATTTCGTATCCGCAGATAAGAGCCGTCGAAGAAATTGAAGTAATATCGCCAGTTGTTACTTGTTTGCGGGTAAACACTGAAGGATATCCGCGCGTTCTTTCGAGACGCTCCGAGCCATCTTCATGATGGACTCAGTAATCTCGTGTAGTAGTTCGTAATGCTTCGGGATTTTTGGGGATTTTCGACAGATAAACTCCCTCTTTTTACTACAACTACGCTTTTTAAGGAGACTGCTGCGATACTTGCGCGCGATTACTGTTTATGGCACTTTTTTGCGGAGGGTACTTGTGAATTTTTGGTTCTGGCGCCCAACGTGGGACTCGCATATTCGACCATGTTTAAGTCAAAATGTCACTTTACCACGTAAATCCCTACTCTTGTAAAGTAAACATTGCAATTTCATTTTTTATAACCCCTTCGCCGCAGAAGAGTATAAAGTGCCGGAAGATATTAAAATAATACGCTATTTCCACAAAAACGGTGGCAGAGATATGAAATTTTTCGAAACTAAAGAAAAACAAATTCACATTTTTCTACGACATTCCCACGGCGATGTCCTGGTATCTTTCCCGAGATTTTTTTGTAACTTTAAGCTTCACGAGATAACAATGTATATATTTTTTTGCCTTTAGATATTTTTGCCAACCTACGCATTTGTTATGTTACACATATTATAGCAGGAAAAGGTTTTTTCTGTTCACACATAATAAATACTTACCAATTTTGATACCTAAACCAGAATTGATTCTGTCAACTCTTGTACCTACTTTAATATGAATTGAATATTTAATACCTCTAACAACAGTTTTTATACATAAATTAGAAATCACTTACCTTCATTACATTCAATCTTTTTTATTTCTCGGAAGGCCTCAAACGTTATCAAATTATATATAAAAAATGGCTCCTCCTAATTGGTCTACAATTTTACAAAAACTAAGATTCAATATAAAACTTCTTAGAACTGAGGAGGTAAGAAAAATAGGTTTTCAGTGTTCCAATTAATTAATAATTCGTGGACTGAGTCTCGTTGGGAAATGGGTAGTGGGTGAAATTTTAATGAGCTTCAACTCGTTTGAAGCGCTGCTGTATTCTGTTGCGCTAAATCCAAACTAATATTATAAATGCGAAAGTAACTCTGTCTGTCTGTCTGTCTGTCTTTCTGTCTGTCTGTCTGTCTTTTCTTCACGCCTAAACTACTGAACCGATTTGTGTGAAATTTGGTACATACATAGTTTGAAACTTGAGAAAGGACATAGGATAGTTTTTATTACAAAAAAAAATAAAAATAAAATTATTCCGGACATATAGCGCCATCTATTGGTCAAATCAAAAATCTGCTGGTAGTCACTATTCCACGCGAACGAAGTTGCGGGCAAAAGCTAGTGTGATATAATTCTACTATCGAAGTTCTATTTACATCCTAATCCTAATCCTAACTAATATTATAAATGTGAAAGTAACTCTGTCTGTCTGTCTGTCTGTCTGTCTGTCTGTCTGTCTGTCTTTTCTTCACGCCTAAACTACTGAACCGATTTGTGTGAAATTTGGTACAGACATAGTTTCGAACTTGAGAAAGGACATAGGATAGTTTTTATTTAAAAAAAATATATAAAAATAAAAAATAAAATTTATTCCGTACATATAGCGCCATCTATTGGTACAAACCAAAAATTTATTCCGGACATATAGCGCCATCTATCGGTACAAACCAAAAATATGCCGGAAGTCACTATTCCATGCGAACGAAGTCGCGGGCAAAAGCTAGTTTTTAAATATTTTAGTAGCTTCATTTTTGTAATGAATTTCAGAAAATCGTTTGGATATTACAGAAACTATTAGTAGAAATTAAATTACTATTTTAAATCTATCTTATTTATCAATATAATTTTTATGCTGTTGTACCTACATTTACTTCTTATTAATTGACAGACAACGCTACTAAAAACTCGAAAAAAACATTTGTGTAACTTGAAGTAAAGTTACTTTATGCTATTTCGACTTACAGCCGTTCTCAATATTAAAATTATATTAACCCCAGGTACATCATCTTCTTCCGAGCCTTTTTCCCAACTATGTTGAGGTCGGCTTCCATACCAAGTTTCCATAGGTACAAGTTATGACTTTCTATCTCTAGTAAGCAAGACGAGAGATAGATAGAATATTAGGAATGGCCGTTACAAGACGAACTAAGCCGAGGGTAAAAGATAGTCTAACACAGAATTAGCAAATAAAACTCAAATAAGGTACAAAACCCCTATAAAAACCGTGTCTCTTAAAATGTAGTTTCTTTCTGGTAGCTTCTGTAAAATCTTAGAAGACGCATATCCCACATTTTGTTACTTTCATAAGTCCGGTTTATACTGGCCGTAAACTTTTAAACCTTATGCTTTAAGAAAAATAGAGTGTACTATCAAGTTAGGAATTTTAACTTAGAAAGGACAGAGTTTATGGAGAGTTTAAGTATATTACTTTCTTTTAGATATGTTAATACCTACGTAATCTTATAACCACTTTACATATTTATCAATAGTTGCTATATGATGACTAAAAATGATGTTGTCCTCCTAGGTGATTGTCGGCCCCGGCGGCTGTTCTCATATAAAGAGATCAGCCAGATATACTTACCTATTATAGTGCATAAGCATTTGCCGAGACTTTCTTTCAAATAAATAAAAGAAAATGGAGATCACTTCCTATCCTTCGAATTATATATAGACTAAAGAATATATTTGTAAATGAAATATGTATTTATTTACATACTCATATCATCACAAAAAATATTAAATATCATGTTATGGTCTCTGAATAAGCCCGCAAACTGACAAGCCCGTTATATTACAATGTAACACAGCAGTGAAATTAACTAGACAACTCTCTGCACCTACATTTGTTTTATTCCTAAAGAGAAATATTATTTTAACATCTCGATGAGACTGACCAAAAACTAAAAGAAATGGCTTTTAATTACATATTTATTCAGGATCTGTTAGTAAATAAAACAAATGTTTACCTTTATTTGGATTACTTTTAATAACGTCTTAACAAAACTTATTCATAGGTCGGGGAAAAAGATAATATACGAAGACCAGACTGCAAACTATATAGATCTGTAACCTGAAAATAAAAGAAAATATTTAAAAACACAAAAGCATTGGTACTGAAATTAGTCTAAATATTGACAAAAAGTTACAAACACACATAATATACTTCTAATAATATTACCCTCCATTGCATTGCGCAATCACGTAAAAAAGAGACACTTCAAATTTTACTACTACACAGTTTTACTAATACCAAAATCTAACCCAGATAAACGACCCAATAAAGACAGCATCAAAGAAAGTAGCAAGAAAATGTTTAATGCATCTATTTTGGACAAAGTCACTAAAGGAATCGTTGCTAAGTAAAATAGCCTTTTAAGCCAGTACTTTGCTACAGGCTACATGTGAGAAACTGTAGCGTTTGGTTCAGCTTAAGTCTCATGGTAAACGAAAATGAGGTTTATTTGTCACTAGCTTCTGCCAGCGGTTTCACCCGCATCCCGTGGGAACCTCTGCACGAACCCGAATAAAAAGTAGCCTATAGCCTTCCTCGATAAATAGGCTATCTAACACCGAAAGAATTGTTCAAATCGGACCAGTAGTTCCTGAGATTAGCGCGTTCAAACAAACAAACAAACTCATCAGCTTTATAATATTAGTATAGATTAAGTTCCTCCAGACTTCGGTTTGGCAGTCAAAAGCGTGCCTTTCTGAAAAAAAAGTCAGAAAATTATGTTGTAATTGTACATTCGAAGCAAAAGAAAGCGGCAGTAAATAGAAAACTGTGTTTTTATTTACCTTTATTTAATGCAAATCGTGAGTCGTAAGCTAGTAAGAACCATGCTGTATTTATAAATGCAATCATCATAATATTAGAGGTAATTATTAATGTAGTAATGCCTAAGTATACACGTTTTAAAGTCAGATCAAGAATATATAGAGGTATGTAGCACTTTTTTTTAATATGAAATGATTGCACAGTTTTTTATACAAGAAATAACATATTTTTTATTATATGTAGTGCTTGATATTCTAAATCCACAATTAACAAAGAACCTAATCCTCTACAAACTACGGGATTTGGGACATCGTAATTTCCCTAACAGTATAAAATAAACAAATGACAACCACTGGGCATTCTACCTCCGCTCATTCCTCGCTTATCTTCCAACGTGACATATCCTCACCCAGTGACCACTTATCGTCAGGTCGGCTTCACCTTTTAGCTAAAAATAAACGCAGGTATCCTTTGAGACTAAAAGTATGCCAAGATTACTATGCGAATGCAAAGTTTCCCAGTGTTCCTAAATTATGTGCATTTAGATAATGTGTAAGAGTACGTGGGAGCGCTATTTTAGCAGACTGTTGTATTAAAATTACTTCTTGTTTGTGGGTGAGATATTTATGTAAGTATTTTTTTTTTTTTTTTGGTAGTTTATGTAATGTACTGCTGACTGACTATTCGTTTAGTTAGGGATGTTTTACATAATGACATTATCATAATTCTGAAAAATGATAACACTAGACTGTACAATAAAAAACTAGACTAGGGGTACACACAAAAACATGATAAATACATTAAGCTGTAATGATAGTGTTTGTTTAAATAAATAAGTAAATAAATGATGGCAACAAAAAGAAAACTATGATATTTTCCTACAAAATAACAACGACGATTAATTTTCAAATACATACACGATACATTACTAACGACACACATACGTAAAATACACAATAAAGCACCAAAACAGGACCACAGATAAACAACCATAAATAAAATACCGCAACAGCATTACAATCTAAACACAAGCAAACAAAATACAGTGTAATGAAACGTTACCCACTGTGGCCGTAAAAACTCGATTACGAAGAAAACTCGCGTGCAGCAAAACCAACCGAATTGAAAAAGGATTGTTATTATAGACAGTGGTTCCATCCTTTGTAATATCTAAGAGTAGACTGCAAACTTTTAGTCGGCCGATTGTTTGGGCTCATAAATCAGTATGATGATGAAAGGTCGTACATTACAAGGATAAGAAGTTAAAACTGCTATTGAGATTCAATTGATATAATATTCTGCTAATTTATTATGATGTCCTCCGAGCCGATTTATCGGCAACGGGGCTGTTCTTATCTAAGGAGATTAGCCAACTGCGCAGGACATATTATAGTGCACAAGCATTTGCGCAGACACAGGTGCACTCACTATCAGCGGGGCCCAGCAGGGCCAAGGCCTGCCGGGGCTGCGGGTTGTTCGAAAGAGTTACCGCGGCCCCGGTACATAAAAGGCCTATGACGGAACACGACGGTTTTTAGTCAGTAAGAGTCTGACACTCCCTCACCGCTGCTAACCCACAGTGGGAGGGGTCATTTGATGATTTTTGACGTCGGAAAAAAAAGGTGCACTCACTATTCCTTCACTCTCATAGCCCGATGGGACGGCAATCCGACACGACCGGAGAGAGATCAGGTGCAGGACCGACATTTACGTGCTCAATCGTGCGTAATTTATGAATAATATTCATTAATTCAGCTATTATATTTAGTAATTAAGCCACAGGTATTTAGCTGGTATCAGACGGATATGAAAATTTTAACTGAGACCATGATTTTCTTTAAAAAAAAAATACAACCATCGGATCGACTATCGGCCGACTGTTTAATCTGTAGTTTGTGTAGGTTTCCGCAAAACAAAACAGCACTCAAATCTTTCAGTATTTGAAAGAAAATCTTCCTGATAACCAACGTTTCGAATCTCTAGATATTCGTGCCTCCAATTTCCTAAATTAGAATTTTGTTTTACGTATGAATTTTGTGAAAGTTGGCCTGCCCAACCTTTTCAATTAAAATCTATTCGTTTATAGTGCATGTTATTTTATTTTGGTGAAAATATAGATATAAATGTTACTCCATTTAACGAATTTAAATGTCATAGTATTTTTCGGATAGTGTCCGAATTAAAAATGTACTCTATATATAATTATACGTAGAAATTCAGCAGTATACCCGAATGAGTAAGTGACATTTACCAAATAATGCTTTAGTTTACCTAAATCAACAAAGTAAAGGTTAAAGACCTTTTTCAAAAATCGAACGTAGTGTAACAATTAAATTAATTTCAAAGTTGTTTTTTTAAGAATTCACAAAAGTCCGTCCTAAAACTGGCAAGAGACCTGAAAAAAGTTTTCGTCCAAAAAAGTCCAATATAAGAGTTTTATTTAGAAAGTTGGTGAGACTGGAGTCGTAATTAAGTATCGTGTCGTGTTCCTCGCTACAAATCTTCGCCGATAAAGATCCTTGTTTAATTGACTGCTTGTTTTTACACAGATGAGAACATCCGAGATGGACCGGCGTTGATAATTGCCGCTTGAGATATATTGGAGAACATTTACGAGGTACCTACTGGGATTTTAGAAATAAAAGGTATATAGGTAAGTGTTTTTTTTATCTGTTTTTACCGGGAAAGACGTCTGCGTCTTTTTGACGTTTTTATACGTAAGCCTTGTCCACGGCACGAGAAAATTCCATAACAAACTTTATTATATACGTATAGCCTTTTTATTATGAAAGAATTGTCACAGACACCTAAGCTATTGGCTTGGATAAAATTGTAAAATGACAATACTTGGAGTAACGTCAATTCATTAATTTGATACGAACCTCATTGGATTTTCTTTATAAAGTATACGTGACTAATTTCCTCCGAGCTATCAATAGTCCGCAAACAAACTTCTAAGTTTCTTAGAGAAAGTTTCCAAGCTATTACTAATTCTTACGTATTCCCACTGAGAACTCCGCTTTTATTAAAACAGGAATGTATTTTTGTGGGTTTTTACTAAGTTCTAAGTTTTAGAACTTATTTGTTGACCGAGTTATGGTTTGGTACGTAACGGTCACAAGTTAAGTTCTCAGTGGTGAATTTTTTACATAAAACTAATGAAAAGGTGTTACAATTCCTTGGCCGTTTTTTTATTTAATAAAGACTTGCATTTTTGAAGCCTTCATACCTACTGGACTACACCCTCCATCATATCAGCTTGTTGAGATAGGTCAGCAATGGATGCCAACCATTTCATTACATTTCATCCCGGTCTTCGGCAGCCTGTATAATCAGCATATGTATAATCAGCCGATTTATTTTGTAGCATCGTCCTAAATCCGTGAATTCGTTTCGTATTCGCTCTTGATTGATTCGCCCATGAAAGACGTGTTAGAAAAACTGATTCATCTATTACCTAATATAATTCACTCGAAGTAGCAAGAGACCCGTGTAACGTGTCAGATAGGCAGTCGCTCCTTGTAAAGCACTGGTACTGAGCTGCATCCGGTTAGACTGGAAGCCGACCTTAACGTAGTTGGGAAAAGGCTCGGGAGACTCGAAGTGGCAAGATTAAGACACAGATACTTCAGTTGTCGAGTCATCCTTGCTTCTATAATCACACTTTGTGCTCCAGAAATTCGACTCTTTAAATACTCAGTTCTACATACTTTTCAATACCTCGAGAATACACTAGAATTCATTTAACCTTACCAGCAGGTAAGTATCGCAATTTTTGTCTAAATACCGTAGCGTTTGTTCAAGTTATTGTCGTATGTTGGACCTCCGCCAAACTTAGCCCCATTTAATGTTTAACAATAACGGGTCCGACGTAAACGCTTATTATCCACAACTTATACCGTTTTTAATTGGATAGAGGTTAACTTTTAGAAAAGCGGTAATTGTTTTTGGGATATCCTTCAGGTTTATTCAATACAAAATGGTCAAAATATTGAATTTTATTTTTGTGAGAAGAAACAAAGTGCCTTGCCACTTCTGGTTCACACTATATTTTTATTTCTGTTTTGAAATAAATAATTTTAATATTTTCTCAAGACATGGGTTAATATTTCATGAAAAAAGGTTTTCTTTGCGATACCTACATCACATTATCTAATTCAAAATGAATTGTGAACTGTCAATTTTATTCTAATTTATTTTTAAATCAACTATGGTCTCACAACCCAATAGTTACTATACCAGTCTGCGCGAAAATACTACTACTATTTTCCCCACACATATTTGAAAGAATAAATACTGGTGCGACACACGAAAGTATTTGAGATTCAAAGTGCAAAAATCTACCCGTATGATCCGCTTAAAATACTATCGAAGCTTGAAGTAAAATAGTGCTGTGCTTGAATTCTAGTAGTGTAAAACAGATGCCTTGGCTGTAGAGTGGGCACGCTTATTCTTTAGTTGGGATAGACTTTTTAATATCTCAAGAACTTAATATTGTTTTTTTTTGTGTGTAGTTTTTTAGTTAGCGTATGGTGTAACATGCCAATACATCTCATTGTTCCCATTGAAAAATTGAGATGATTTCTAAATATTCTCAAAGTGAAATGCACTATTAAACTAAGACGATAACCAAACCATAACCAGCCGTGAACTTGCCAAAGAAAATGATTCGGTTATCATTATATGTAGTTAAGTAGTGCAACCCATTGTAAATCAATTTATAATAAATTAATTTATTTTCATAAAAATACACGGTTTTATTAAATTATCTATAATACACAAGAAGGTTTTATTAAATGATCGTTGCTTAATTTAATTTGAATTTGATTAGTTCAAACATAGTTGCACTTCGATTATTAAATTCGAGGAACGTATTATATATAAATTTAGTGATCCCAATTAAGTACCCCCGCGTGTTCTACCTACTTCAATGATTTAAATTTTATATTTATTACCAGTACAGTAACAGATGTGATTTTGACCACACTATCTTTAAAAAAACGTATGTAGGTATGAACTAGGTAAAGAAATATAGAATAGAATTTTCAAATACATATTTCAAAGCGCTTTCAAATCGGATACACTTAAAATATTCATGTGATTGTGGGCACACTAGTGCTGCACCCTCTTGGGGGACGTTGTGTCTGATTGCCCGGGAATTTTCCGGGAATTTGCCGGCGGTCCCGGCCGCGAGACTGCTCGCGCGGCTGACTCGGCGATATGTAGTGTGTGGTACAAGTGACAAGAATTTAAGATTTTGTGTGTTGCAAATAAATATAGTAAAAAATGTAAGTAGATGTCATACAAAAGAGACCGGGCGTGAAATACCGAGTCATTGGTGGCAAATAATTACTCTAAATTATTCATGGATCAACGATAAATGTCGTGGCTCAGTACCTAAGGATTAATTACATTGTCGGTCATTTGATTTATTTATCACCTCACTGCAGGGCTTAATCCTCCATGGCCTGCAAAATGTGGCCTGACCTGGAATCGGACCCGTACACACCCTGAAAGGCTAGCTACTATGTATTATTCTTGACGCAGCAAAAAAGCGTGCAATCGCTAAACGCTTATAAATTACACCAAACTCAAACGAATTAGCGAACAATACGGTAGTGTTTACTTGAAAACTTGGTGTCTGTAATAATGTCGAATTTATAACACGAGCCTTGCAAACTGGTGAGCGTTCCTAATGCTGGTCTCCCAGCTTCTGATGGAAGGGAAACTGGTAATAGCGGTTCTGTATGTGGCCTGTACTTTGGACATTTAGACCAAAAAGTTTTTGTGTAAAATCAGGATTTTATCTATTCGGCCTGAACGTTGTAGTAGAGTGGAATTGGCAGTTTAAAATGTAGTGTAGAATTTAAATTGAACATTGAATTTAAAGATGATTTTGAACTTTCATGTTTGACTAATAGGTACGCGATTTGATTCCCAAAAATATGATATTAGGTTGATGATTGAGTTTTTTTTTGTTTGAAGAAATTATCATTATTTTGCGTAAATCTCGAAAATGATAAGAGTCATAGGTACCCACGTATTGATCATAAGGCTTACCCAGGACAGACAAACGCTTTTATAATTTTTAAGTCCCACTTCACAATCTAAACAAAAACCCTCTAGAAATAAAACAAAAGCCCGCCAAGTAAAGCCAGGAACTATCAAAAGACAACATTGAAACCAGCCCCAACTCCCAAACTGCTGTAAAAGTCGTTTCGTTCGAAAACGGCACGAATTACTACTCCCATCTGATATATCTACGTGAGACAGGGATAAATTACTTCAGAACGGTATAGAAGGCGATTTCTTCGTTTCAACAACATATGTAGATGTCAGATTAACGGAAGACCTGATATACGCCGAGTTAATTTAAGTTGAACCGAGGTGTATAGGTGGGAACAAAAGTGTCATACATATTACGGTGGGACGTTTTTATTTGATTCTTTGCGTGGGGTTGAAAATAGCTTTGTTAGCACGTTTAAGGGAAGGGAAAGTTATTTTTGGTGAACATGAAATATTTTATGCATTGTGAAAGAAAACAGATTTATTTGCGCTGTACTCATTTTGAAGGTTTTGAGCTTTTCCACTTTTTCAATTTTTTGTTTCAAATTCCTCATTCAATTATTATCTCCACAGGATATATTTGATTTAATTTTAAAGACTCTATCATCAATGATTTCAGCTCAATCAAATTCAAACACTCAAACGCGTTTTGTGTTCAACAGTACATTCAACCACAGTGGTTCCCCAGAGGCCCGTACAATATAAGTCTCTTGCAGCCAAACTAAACTTGTACCACCTCGTACAGTCGCGCACTAAATTTATTATAATTGCGCCATCGAACTACGGTATGTTGGGTACGGTGGGTTCTTATATTTTTGTAAAATAAAATACGGTGTTTTAAATTATTTTTATTTTTAGAGTTTTTAATAGGTATGACGTTTGAGATGGCACGAGGTCCCGTCTGTCGTTTAAACATCTTTGGCAATCGTTGCTGGTAGTCAGAAGTCGGTAAGAATGACAACCAGTCTCACCAAGGGGAATTAGTTTGCTCGGGTAAGGTCAGATAGGCAGTCGCTCCTTATAAAAAGACTGGTACTCAGCTGAGTCCAGTTAAACTGGAAGTCGACCCCAACATAGTCGAAAAAGGCTAGGCAAATGATGACGTTAAGCTAGTCATAAATATGAGGACTATTTGTAAAAAAATGTATTTTTTTAAGAAGATCTCTAGCTACATTTATTTCAGAAACCTAATTTGTAAAAAGTATAATTTACTAATCTGTATTCTCTTGAGTACTTACCTATTTTACTTTACCTCATGGTGCACCCAAAATTCAATATGTCTTTCCTCTTATTTATGTAGAATAGTAATTAGTAAGGAAAGTCGTACAAAACACTTAAACGTCTCCTACATTGTTTATAAACCTATAGATATGCAAACACTTAATATCTGTGAAAAAGCAAATACATTGAAAAAGAAAACGTAATTTATTATACGTCTATCTAAAGTACATATTAAATCAGTATTTCTGAAAACCTCTTCTCTCAAAGAACTCTCACTTCTTTGAGGAAATATCAAACATACCATGGAGAAGAAAATAACAAGCAGAGACGCCATAACGGAAAATGTCCTAAGAAAGTGACTCACCAAGATGCGAGTGTGCGGGCAACGAGGAACGTTACTGTCTTCGCCTTTATACGCCTTCTTTAGGACCAGCCCATTTTTCGTAATACCAAATATCGTTCACAGATGTTTCAAAGAACCGAAATGCCTCGCTAGTTCACTCGTAACTGATCGTGTTGGTCATACCCACTGTACGTATTTGACCTAGGAGAAGGCGCATAATGGCATCTCCACTCATATTTTCTTACTCCATGCATATTACCATTTCAAATAAACATATTTGTTTCTTCAGTCACGGAACTGTTTTATAGGCGGAAACAAACAAGAAACAAAATACAGTTTATTTTGTCTTTCAGGAAATAGTTTGAAGATATCTTTGTATGTCAAAGACTGACTGTTTTCCGCCCATCTGTCTTGAGGCATGAAAGGGGTTAAATCTCACCTATCCATTAAACGGTAACCTAGACTGACCTTAACCTCGGAAAACGGATTTATTTGGCAGCAAAATCTTATCTTTGGTACATCTTTCAGGTCATCTTTTTGGTCAACATTTGGTCATCTTTCGGAACGATAAAATAACACCCTTATTTTTTACTTTTATCCAATAGTTATACTTAGCCACTCTAAAGACATCAAATAAGTTTTTCTTGTTTTCTACCAACATCAGTTCCCAACTTACAATCTCCTATTTTACATCGAAATCTTTAAAGTATTACATAAACCCCGCGGCCTAATTAACGACATTACATAGATAATAGCTAACAAATATATATAAACGGGGTCGGCTATCGAATCCGTGACTTATCTGCTTTTGTGCCCGGTGATCAACCTTCGTCACCCGCCACCTAAGTGTGCTTAATAAGAGGGTACAGAAACTCCACTCCGATCTATCGAAAGAAAAACATTTGATTCACTGACATAATATAGCCATAGTTTTGACTACCTGGCTGGGTTGAGTGGGTCAGATAGGGCAGCCGCTCCTTGTAAAGCGCTGCCTGGTACTCAGCTACATCCAGTTAGACTGGAAGCGGACTAAAACATAGTTTTGAAAAAGGCTCGGAGGATGATGAGTTTTGGCTAACTAACATAATATACTTAGGCATCGTTTTTGCTAACTGAATCGACATTTATTCTTCTTACGTTTTTAATTGAATGTTTTAAAATCCCGGGAATTGAGGCAGCTATTGCACTTCACTATTAGTACTAATGTAGAAGCATCGGCTCGAATCTTGAGCGCTGACCTTCACCTGCGCAGAAGTGATTTATTAGCAAAGAACCAATCCCGAGTGACGGCTAAGACGCGATGCGGTGCTTGCCAATCACCGAGATTTCAAAAGTTAATTATCTGCATAACATGCTTATCATATTATGATAAAACTTGAAGAAAATAAAACATGTATTGGGACCAGCTATTTTATAGCAATGGGATAACAAAATACCAACCTAAGTTACATAAAAGACTAGTACTTCTTCCCATATTTTGTTGAATGGTTACCGGATGAGCTGGGTTGATTAGGTGATAGTAACGGTCTGTCGTACCGACCTTATTATAATAGAGCAAATATTTTGGGAAATTCATTAAGCTTGTTGACAATTTTACTTCAAAAAGTTTCATAGTTTGCAGTCAATGTGTCGTAAAACGTGACATTTTGCGCAAACGCCGGTGACGACGGGTAAGTGTAAGAACCAATAAAACAATTATGTAAATCAATCTTTTTATCTTCGAAACATATTTTTTAGCAAGATATATTTACAATTATATTATAGACGTATAATAAATATTGTAGATGTATTTGCAAAAAAAATCGGATTGCAAATAATTTTTAAGATATGAATTCATAACCCTTTCATAAAAATTAACTCGTACGGAGGTAAAGCGTTATTTGTTATAGAAAAATTCAATAACACTTATAATTCAATAAAGTACATGCAATAAAAAATAATAAAAGCAAAGTCCTATCCAACAAATCGTTTGCGTATACATTCTAAAAGTGATTCACGCAAGTCCCACTAAGCTCCGAAAAAATATGGTAGTAAACAAACGCGAATTCAATGAAGTAGCAATCACGGATGGCCGACGATCGTAAACTCCGAGAGAAAACATTTATTCACAACAAATTGTATAAAGAAAAACAAAGAGACATTCTCTAAGCAATAAAACTCACCTTTTATTGTGAATGTTACGCTTTTTGCTGCACTATATTTACTACTTTTGGTATGGGGAGAAGATGTATGAGGGAAATTGTTGTTCGCTTAAAAATAATGGTCGGGTAAACTTCTCAAATTCTAATGTGAAATTGTGATATTAGGTATATAAATAAATACATGTTATCTTGTCTTTCACACAAATTTTTTTCTCCGTCGATTCAGCCATAATGGTAAAAAAAAATTGACGTGAAATATCCGTCATCTCATCTGTCTACAAAAATAGTTTCTAAAATCCGCAAATATCGCAGAAATAATATTAGATTATAAGAATCATTACATTATTGTACCAACTTATAATCATCACTGATTTAAATCGTAACTTCTATACACTCTAGGACAATTTCGCGTTTTCACAGCTCATACAATAAATTAACTCATTACATCATAGCCCCAAAATTACCCTCAAAATGCTTTATTCCCCCACCAGTTTACCTTCTAACAAAACAGCATGATACACCATACATTAGCCAAAACCACAAGTGACTCCCTTCGGACATTTAAAACCGTTTTTGTGGGCTATAACGCCAGCGCGGTTATTAGTCTCAGGCATTCTCCCCTGTGTCATATTCCAATGAGCAGTATAATGTTATGCCATTCTAACTCTGAATAAACAAACTTCAACCGGTTAACGTTAAGTTAAAGATAACATATAACATCATGTCTGTTTACCTCTGACGAAGTTGTAGCTACTTGGTTGTATAATGTACTTGTATCCTGAAGATCGAGTTGGTGCAATAGTCTTGTCGACTGTCGAAAGGGGGTTGAAGGTTTGGTTCCTTTTGGGGTCCATATTTGTGTAATTTTACATAATGTACCTAGGTATTGCCTTTTTTGCAAATAATGATCAAATATGGGGCATTTGATTATTATTCAATGTCAAGCTTCTACTGACGAAAACTCACATCTATTCCCCCTGGAGCTTTTGGTGTAAGTACCAGGGCCGTGGTAAATCTTTCGAAACCAACCAAAGACAATGGCTGTCCTCTCCTGAAGTGACTCAACTTTCCAGTCACCGATTAGCCACTGGGTTTCTGACTATCCAAAACGGCACAAGATCAAAAATTACAATCGTGACGCTGTGTGACAAAAATATGAGGAAAAACCTTCGAAGCAGTCCCGTCAAAAGGCGAAAAAACCTCGATAAATATTTAATTCCCCTCACAGCGTACTTTTCGATAAAAATATAATAACGTGTTCCAACATTTAAATGAATCTCACATAAAAACAAGTCATAAAAAGTATTTTCTTTAAAAAGTTTCACATAGAAATTGTTACTTCACCGCGTGTCAGGAGTCGGGAGTTGTAATCGTGAAAAATAAGGGAATTATACCGTCGGGCGAAGCCTGAACGTATAAATTTTCAATCCTTCACAGAGTGACGTGTTATTTGCGGTATCTTATACAAAGCTTCTTTATAGTCAGACTTGTTACCAACTTATTTTGCGTTTAAAGTTGCAATTTTGTTTATTACAGAGTCTGTGTTGCGGTCTTGTAATATGGGTAACGTTTCGACCTGACTGAACAGTTCATTGCCCTTTATATTTTTAACGAAATAGAGAAATAAAAGAAACACAATCAAGCATCATATTATCGAAATGTTTGTAAATACGAAACAAAAGTATTCTACAAACTTTAATGACAAGCCTGGTACAATAATTGACCCTTCTCATCATAAGTAAGGCCTAAGCACAGCAATGAAATAATTGAAAACAATAAACAAAATTGTACGTGACAATAATAAATTATTCAACATTCATTATTTTCTATTGCTATTCTTCTTCTTCCTTCGGCTTAATTCATCAATTAATAAGTAATTGATATACCTTTAACCTTGAGATATTTAAAATGATCTTTCCGCATCTTGAATTCACGATCGGGTAACGTCACATTCGCTCAATATGGAATTGAAGCTTACAGAAGCCTCGTTTACATAGGTAAAACGAGCCAGTAGATCTTCAAATGTTAGAACCTCTTTACGCTAACATTTTTGTGTGAGTTTTTTATTCCGGTTCTGTATTCCAATTATGTTAACTTGTAGGTGTTAAAATGTAATAATAATAAGCATACTTTGTTTGCAGCTTATAACCATTTAAATCTCTTAGTTCTTTAGGTAATTAGTGTCATTAGCTAGGTACGATGACATGTTGCATTCAGAAGATAAATCACCTATGAACCCCGCTAGTACCTACTTGACTAGTATAAGCGCCCATAAAAACTAAAAATATAGAAACTGTAGTTAAACTTTCGTTGCCATTAAACTCCTTCACAATTAAATAAAAGCTCAAATGTAATGTAATATGTTACAGTTAATACTGGTTACGTAACCAATGTGTGCTGGTAAGTAATCCGATCTTACTCGACTGCTTACTGGAACGACGTAAACGAGCCTTAGAGGATTTCTGTGTGAGCTAAGCTCATAAACGAAGCACGGGCTTACGATCAAAACTAGCATGGAAATATTGAAAATATTTCTGAAAATTGCAACTAGATAGTATAAACAGATTTTGATATCAACCCATAAGGTTTTAAGTCGTATTTTTTTTATTTTTGCTGGTATTTTATATGAGAATTAAATGCATGCGACACCGTATTGGGTTCAGAATAAAATTTGAGTTCGTGAATCGAGATTTTCTGCAGTGTAGGATGCGATTTGAGGATCGTATGCAGAATGTCAATTACATTACTTCGAGTGTAGTGTAGGTATGGGATGCGTAGTTCGGGTAAGGAATTTTGTTGAATAAAATCGGCTTTAACGTTGTAGATTTTTTAATGGATTTCTCAATACATGAAAAAAACGAATGCACAATTTTCATGCGTGTTCCTAAAAAATACATAAATCCTATGTACAATTGTGTTAGAAGTATATAGGGCGTGATGACGATTAAATATCAGAAGCCAAAAAAGTTTGCCAACTAGTTTTACCAACGGGGAACCGAGCTACCCCCAGAAAACTGGATTAAGTAGGTATAATAGGCGGTAGCTCTTTATGAAACACTAGTTCTCAGCTGCATTCGTTTTGATTAAAACCCGACCCCAGCATAATTGGGGATAAGTATCCAAAATCGCAATAACTATTTACCATGCTTCTTAGTTATTCCAATAGGTACTCCAAAAATAACCTGCACACCCGGAATAGTCTAAACTGAAAATCTAAAACTTAATTGGTGTCGACTACCTTTTCAGCCTATAACAGGCGTCCGCAGAATCTGTGTTCGGAGCAAATATTAGTAAGGCTTGTGTGTTCTTTGTGTGCATTTGTTTGTTTGTTTGTGTATTGCTGAAGTGACGGTATACTGGCCCATTGAGGACCATAGTTACTGTTATGGTTAGGGCGGTGTAGTTTGAAGCAATTGTGGAGTAATAAACAGATGCCTACGGTTAGTTGGATTAGAGTATTGTTTGCGTGATATCAATTTCGTATTGAGTTTCAAGTCTATGCTAAAATATTTTTTCTACGAGAATACGACTAGGTAAAAAGTTAAATTAAAGAACTTTTATTATTATTGAAAATTTTAAGCGCAATAAACCAATGTTACGCACTGAAAACTGAAAAGAAGTCAGTTAAAATACTGAAAAATCCGCACCGTCGCTGCACAATTGCAGTAAAATATGACAGTCAGTCGGGGTCTTCGAACTCGCTTAATATTCGTATATCGCAGTTACATTCAAACGCATTCACAGTAAATAAAATACCAATTGTCAACATCAAATTCAATTCGATTTTTAGTCGTTTCACTCGGAAAGAATTTCGTTGGAGTGTCGTAAAATAGCTGGGGACTGTCGCACCGACCGTTCCCGCGCTCTGACGCTCTGAACCGAATAATTCACGAGACTTTCCAACAAAACTCAAACTGCAATCCTTCTAGACCTTATCCCAGACACATAAGATCCATTTTAGATTGCACAAATCATTGTTAAGTTAGCAGAAACCGGCTCCAGCAAGCAGCCGCATCGAAAATCCTTTTAAAAAGAATTGAGCGTCCCCTCGCTGCAAACCTTTGCACAGATAAAGGTTTATTTAAAAATATATTATATAGTATATTAGTTTGAAAATATGTAGCGTTATTTATTACTTTATATTACGGGCTATATTTTTAACTCATGGAGGTGGAAAATCCTAAATAAGTAATGGTGATAGTGCCCTTTCAATGCACAGACGCTATTTCTTTCGGAGAGCCTAATTATTCAGTAAAGACAAAATTATTATTATCAAAGGTTAGGACAGAGTAAGGAAGAGTGGACTCCTACTCAATATTTAAAACGAGTTTAAAAGAGATTAACAGGCGAAACGTTATTAAAATATAATTTTAAACAGGGAGAGATTATCGAAAGTTAAAGTACCTGCTCCATTACAAACAATAACTTCTAAATCCAAACTTTGTGTGACCGTTTATTTCTTCTAAAACAAGATTATTTCGCCTCAGCAACGTAGGAAGGAGGATTCGTACTATCGAGAGCCATTCATAAAGAAAGAATACCGATATTTCTTTCTTTCCATTCAAACACAACTTTGGTAAATGTTTTACTATACAAGTTGAATGTACAATGCAACGTAAACGTGTGTTTTCAATAAATTGTAAGGGTTGGTTTGTGTTTCATAAACTAGCTTCCGACCGTGGTTTCAACCGCATCCTGAGGAAAATTGGGCTGAAAGTCCGTTTGTTCGCTACGCTTTCACGTAAAAACTCCGATCATCATGAAACTTAGTACACATATTCTTGGTGGTACTAGAACATAGGATACTTTTTATCAACACACCACGCGGGCTAAGCCGTGCGTGGAAGCTAGTATTCTTATAAGACTTTTTAATGTATAAGCAATATTACTGCACAGTTCCTATCAACATCAGTTTAGCCATTAAGTGATTGAGGAACAAACATCGAATTTGCTGGATAGACTAATTGAAGATAATAGTTTAAAAACTTTTAGCTTTATTCAGGAACTCAATAAAAAAATGGCAGGCAACTTTTACCAAAGAGTCCAAAACGTACTTGATCGAAAATCGAACTGGCCACCGCCTCCACGTTTGAAAAAAAATGCAAAAAAAGGTGCGAATACTGCAAATCGCTGTGATTCCAGTATATTGCTTTTCATTGTCTCGTTAAAGGTGAAAAGAGTTGTTTTTAGAATAGTTAATTGGTCTTAACTAACTCTTAAAAAGTATAGTATAAACACTATGCGTTTCTTGAAACAACATAAAAGTTTAGAAGAATTTGTCATATATGATGATCATGACAGGACATTATTAGGATACTAAAAAAAATCGCTTTGAAAAAATCTTTTGTAACAAAGATTTAATTTTTGTTATTATTACAAAATTAAGTAATGTAGGTACTCAACATAAACTGTTCGAAATACATTATAAATCAAACAACATTAACTAACTTTATTTGTATTTATTTATTTTCTTCTTTTATTGTGACATCAGTCATTGGGGATGTTCCAATCCCAATGAGTTCGGAAATATCTTGCCATGTGGACGCATCAATCATCAGCACCAGGTCAGATTCTAAATAAGCAGCTTCCACTGAAACAATACGATACATAATTATAATTCTTCCACTTCCCGCACACGGATAAACAGTAGCCATCTTTGTCTCCAGTGTACCACCTTTCTTAATGCCAAATTACATCTCAATCGTTTCAGCGGTTTTAGCGTGAAGTCGTAACAAATAAAACGCACTATCGCTATAGTATTTTATAATAGATACTGCTATACAGCCGCTCAATATAACGCACTGATACCTCTTTTAATGAATCGGTTAGACTTGAAGCCGACTCTATTCCTACTAATTCCTAATTCCTACTTTAATATTATAAATGTGGAAGTTTGTGAGAATGCATGGATGTATGTTTGTTATTCTTTCACCCAAAAACGGCTGGACCGATTTGATTGAAAGTTGGTATGTAGATAGGTGATACCCTAAATTAACACATAGGCTACTTTTCATCAACACACCACGCGGGCAAAGCCGCGAGCGGAAGCTAGTTACAAAAATTCTAACCAGTTGATGATATGTCAGCGAAACGGTAATGCTTACGCTATAAAGTTGGTGCCAGCTGTTACGTACATATTTTAAGTATGCAATGCAACTACAAGTTATTTCAAAGCACCCCTATGCACCGAAATAACACGTAAAAGTTTAAACATTCGCAGTTGTGCTACTAAGAGTTCGGGAAAAACTACACGTGTACTACTTTATACTTAGAGTGTGGAAACCACTGGAACCGCCTTGATGAGCACAATCAACAAATCTTTATGCAATGTCTACCAATATAAGTGCGTGGGTGAGGCAACGCAACAAAAGCCCTGGTTATAGGTAACTCATGCATTTTCGATCACATTGCTTCGCACACAAAATTGAAAAATAAAAGCATACACTATGATGCTAGCGATGATGGTCTTGTAACTTTGGCAGGGAAGGAAACGCAATTTCACTCATTGAATAAGCGTTGACCCGATTGTCTTATTCCTTTGGCATGACAATTTCGTCTCCGGTAGGTTCAATAGTCTAAGTTCGCCTGCCTCATATAAGTGTAGAAAATTCAAGCTACCAGGTTTTTACAACGAACCTATTTAAATACCTAGTTTCGCAGCGTATTCTAGATACATAGCCGACATTCTTTGTCGTAATATACAACTAGATACCGCTGCGAATGTACGCGAATTCAACTGATATTTAGTTTTTCCTAGTTCAAGAATTTTATAGAAAAAACTACTAAGTAGATCTATACGTAATGAAAGTTGTTGAAAGAACATTTGTTTTCTCTGCTCACCTGTCATATGGTTGCAAGAATCTTATGTTAAAGTTATTGTTTGACTCTTATATTGTACTGACGGTAGGTATGTATATAATTAAGCACAGGTTTTACCCAGAAAAATGCACTGAGATGTCTGAGTTTTTTTTTTAATATAGCACGGAAAGCAATCACTACGTAAGTCAAGATACAAACTTTAGCAGTAAGTATTTCTTTAATAATCAAAACATAAAAGGCAATATAAAACGAAATACTACTAACAAGAAATCAAATTCACAACAATACACATGAATTTCAAGCCCCGGTAAGATACACCTCTGTTTATCTAGAAACTGGGAAATGTCCGTTCATTAGCAAATGTACGGCGATTAGAGCTTGCGGTTCCTAACGCTCTCGTTTGACGTACGGCCTAATGATTCAAGCTCCAATGCAGGGAACTGATCCCGCCAGGGAACTGAGCTCTCTAGCCAGGGAACTGACAATGGAGAACAAAATAACAAGCGGAGGTGCCCTAACGAGTTACCGTGGCCCTGGTACATAAAAGGCCTACGAAGGAACATGATGGGGTTTAGTCAGTAAGTATCTGAAACTCCCTCACCGCTGCTGACCCACTGCGGGAGGAGTAATTTGCGGGTAGCGGGGGACGTCGGACGTTATTGTCTCCGCTCTTATACGCCTTCTTTGGTCCCGACAATCTTTTTGTAATACCTAAAATCGTCGTCAGATTTCTCAAAGAACCGGAATGCCTCGTTGGTTCAGTTATAACTGATCGTTTTGGTCATACCCACTGAAGAAATTTGACCTAGAAGAAAGCGCCTGACCTACATGCATTATGGCATCTCCGCACATCTTTCATTAATCCGTGTAACTGAGCTGCCTGCCTGTACTTGTGTCTGTAATCCCTTTTTAAGCTGCGAACAGATTTCAGGAATAGCCTGAAAACGTTCGTATTGATGGTACCTATGCTCCTTGATTCGAAAAGTTTTCGATAACTGTCGATAACGAACTGAAACTGTTAGTGATGTTTATGGTTTTCTAGTTTTTTATCAGATGTAGAATATGTAAAGAGAATTTCGTATACTAATAGAGTAAAGAGAAAACACTTATTTTTTTGTGCCCTGAAGGCTCCAAAACTACTGCAGCGATTTGAAAAATTATTTCACTGTTGGCAAGGTACACTCTTCAAAAGTAACAGGCTAGTTTTATACCGGCATGGATACTAAATCCCTCTTATTTACCACGGAGACTAGGACTACTCTTTAATATGACTACTACAATAAATACGAAATAATTTATCAACCATATTATTATTTGGAAAACTAAAAAAAACAAAAACGAGTCTGAAAATCAACTATGGATAAACCCTAGTTCCTACTATTATAAATGCGAAAGTAACTCTGTCTGTCTGTCTGTCCGTTACGCTTTCACGTCTAAACATTTGTTCACTTGTTTTGATTTTAATAAAATTTGGTACAGTAATAGAGTTGACCTTGAGAAAGAACATAGGATAGTTTTTATCCCGGACTTTTGAAGAGTTCTGTTCGAAACGCGATATAACCGAACTAGACGCGGGCGAAGCCGCGGGCGGAAGCTAGTATTTCATAAAATAATTAATGCGTTCCGATAAATGAGAAAACTCATTAAAACTACTAATTACAAAAACAAGCCGCTAATTATTATATTTATTTAAATTTAATATGAACTCATTTAAATTAGATAAGGTCACGAGCTCAAGGGCAAAAAAGGTACATCCTATAATTATTTGATTAAAAACCATTTAACCATTGCATGACGCATTGATCTATTCTTAACGAAATAAGAGTAACCCGGTTAAATAAAATCATTAGATTATGTAATTTGAAATAGTATCACAATCTTAGCATTATGAGAATATTCTTTTAACTGTCTATTTACTAAAATTCATCAAAGAAAAGTCGTGATGGCCTAGTAGGTAAAGAACCAACCTCTCGAGTATGGGGTGTGGGTTCGATTCCAGTTCAGGCAAGTACCAATGCAACTTTTCTAAGTTTGTATGTACATACAAACTTTCATACGAACGTACTTTCTAAGTATATCTTGGACACCAATGGCTGATAAAAAGGTGAAGGAAGACATCTTGAGGAAACCTGGACTATATAGTCTGAAATCACCATCCCGTATTGAGCAAGCGTGGTGATTAATGCTCAATCCTTCTCCGTGTGAGAGGAGGCCTGAGCCCAGTACTGGGACGATAAAAAGGCTGTAACAGTAACAGAATAGTAACAGTACTAAAATTTAATTTTTAATTACTATGCATAAAATCTTTGTTACATATGTGTTTATAAAAGAAAGTTGTGTAAGTTCCACTACCTATAACTCAAGAATGGCTGAACCGTTTAAGCTGAAAATTTAAGTAGAGGTAGCTCAGACCAGCGGTTCCCGAATTCTTTTGGCTTCGGAACCCTTTTCGTTTCACCATTTATCAGCAGAACCCTAGCATAAGTATGAGGTAAACTAAAGACATAAATTACTACAAATAAATACTAAATACTCGATTCTCAAAGCTTATGTACTCTCTTATGTAATCCTCTTACGTACTCCTTCTAAGTACTCTCTTATGTACTCTCTTATATACTCTCTTATCTACTCTCTTATGTAATCCTCCTATGTACTCCTTCCATATACTCTCTTATGTACTCTCTTATGTACTCTCTTATGTACTCCTTCTATGTACTCTCTTATATAATCCCCTTATGTACTCTCTTATGTACACCTCTTACATAGGTACTTCTCTCATGTACTCCTTTTTCATACTCTTCTTTTAAACTCATCTGATGAACTCTCTTATGTACTCATCTTATGAATCTCTAATTAGATTACGGGAATCAGTAACCTCGGCATGCGGGCTTAACCGCGGGCGGAAGCTAGTATAAAATACATTTAAACATATAAAATTAGGTGAAAAGAAACGTAAGATCAAAAAAATGCCTATCTGACTCATTCAATCCCGAATTTGAAAATATAATAAAAACAATAATTAAATTAACTAAAGGTACGTTTTGAATTCTTGCTTCCGACTGCAACTGCCGACCGCACAAGCCGTAACTGCATGAAGTCGGCTGCAGCTGCACTACTGGTTTCTATGTATTTACATGAAACCGTTTTGGATCGAAACGGCAGCAGCATGTGCAGTCCCGGTCAGATATCGATGTCAGATTTCAGATATCTCCTGCCGGGGCTGCGGGTTGTTCGAAAGAGATACCGCGGCCCTGGTACATAAAAGGCCTATGACGGAACACGACGGTTTTTAGTCAGTAAGAGTCTGACACTCCCTCACCGCTGCTAACCCACAGCGGGAGGGGTCATTTGATGATTTTTGAAGTCGGAAAAAAAAAAAAAGATGTCAGACATCTGACGGCTAATTGTATGAACACTGCGTTAAATATAAAATCAATTAATTACCTCTCATTTGGTTGATATTATTAACAATTTTCTTCATCTTATCGAGCTCTTTCTCAATGGCAACTTTAATATTATTGAAGAAATCTGGATCGGGTATATCTTCGGATTTACTCGAACCCTCCATTTCTAATAAAAAATTGAAATAAGATAGATGAAAATAAATACAAAATGGCGAATTTTTATAAATTGTATTCAGACTTAAACATGTTCACAACTAGGTCCTCTGTTATCTTTGAATACATTGACATTTGAAAACCCAACAGACTTGACTTAAAATACACCCATTTAAAACAAAAATGATGCAGACTCATACTGACCTGCTTTCGTATTCTAGTAGTAATAAACACTAACAAAATCTGGAAATATTTTCACAAAATATTAAAAACTTTATTTGATTTCAACTCGGCGCCCTAAAAAGTTTGACAATCGGAAACGCAAACGGAGCGGGAAAATGTACGGAACTTTTTAAAATCAGAATTAGGTCAACGATTGCACGCGATCGTCGACAAACAGCCAGATTATACTAAAAGAGTTTTTAACACCCGAAACTGTTCATTCAAAAAAAGAAGCGAATATTGTATGAAAAATATAAATTAAATTAAGCTTTGCCATTTTCTTTTGTGCTTATTGTTGGTTTGTATCGAACAAAGAATGTCTATGATATTTAACAAGGAGTTCGTAGATATTAAAGCAATATGAACAATCTAAAATATTTAAGCCCCTTTACAACATTTAACATAATTCACTGAACGAAATTATTTTATCAATGTCAGTATAAAATCTCTAAAATGTCGCCAACCAAACAGGGCTTTGTCTAAAACTTTTAATAATTATCCGTCATTACGGCTTTTAACATAATTTTCTTGACAGACATACTTCGCTGCCAGTAAGATTGTGTTAATTACGTACTTTGACTTAATAAAATAAGAGATAGATTACATTAATTTATCAAACGACGACGGAAACTTTGTCATTTATTTCCGGAAAAAATAAGGAAGACAAACAAACTAACAAAAAAAAATCGTGTTTACCTATTTTGTTTTGAACACGTATTTTTTTCATGCGTGACAACAGTAAACAAGCTCATACATCGTACAGAAGGGAACCACCGAATATTGTTATTTGTAAAAGCCATCACAATGCATGAAATAACGATCAATTAGCACAAACAGTCGAACAATGATGCCAATCATCTCGGTCGAGCGAACTAAATCTGTTTTTGGATGAGTTTTGGTATGTCAGCCGCGTCACACGCCGAATGTCATTGGATTTATAAATACAATCAGCTCCAGAAATAGGTGGCTACAGGTTTTCCAGGCGTCCCGACCTAAAATAAAGCAGCCTGGATTCGTTAACAATATAATTGTCTCCACTTGGGACGTGCAACGGACTGTGAGCGTAAGAACATTTGTGTGCTTTCTGTAAACTAAATAGTGGCCATGGATGATGAGGATGTACAACAGTTTTCTTTGCGCTGGCACAATCATCAGGTAGGTGAGTAATATTTTATTTTATCAACACACCCACCACAGATGAACAGGTACACTTACAGTTTTTATCCTTGAACACTATTCTTTTTGCTTCAGTCATACAGCCTATGCGTTTTTTTAGTTGACCTGAATTTTATTAAAAAATATATATTTTAAATGTAGAATAGTGGCGTTGTTTTTTTTTCGTACGTCATTATTTATCGTAGGTTGTTTGAATGATATGATTAATTAGTTAATAGCTTTGTTTAAATGCAAAATATAAATTTTAATCTATTCAGCGTAATATTAATGTGAAAATATATTAGTACGTACTTGTTCTATAATGTAGGAAGTTTTAAACTATAAGATATGAGGAAGCGTTGTATTATATTTTTGAATTTTATGCAGATAATTTATTTGTTATATATTGTTGCAATTGTAATGTAAATATTAGCACCCTTGCTTAGCCTTGTATTACCTTTGCTGATGACACTAATGGCCGTACCCAATATTTAATCCATCCGTTGTTTTGCTTACTAGAGATAGGTATTAGACATTACTTGTATGGGGCTAATGTCACAATTATATCTCTAATAGTCAAATCAAAAGATAGATAGAATATTGGGATAGGCCGTAAATAGAGAGGTTACTAATAGATCACACGCACACCGACTAATCGACTACAGAGCTATACCTACTAATATCGATTAAAATTAGTTTTTAATTTCTTTTTTTTTCTTGTATTGCAGCAGCTTTATGGTTGGAATCCGTCTATGGTACTTAGTTTTATTTTTTCAATAGAAAATATGTTATTTTTATTAATATTTTAAAATGTCATTACTTTTATTTTTGATTGGATGCCGCGCTGTATGCCTTGTCGCAGGTTCGATTCCTGCAATTGGGCCATTGTGTAATAAGAGAGTACATAAAAAGAGGGTAAATTATAGTGGTGAGCACGTTCACAGAGCTCATTTACTGTATGTTCTAAGATTAATAGTGAAAAAGAAAACGCATGTTTTCTCATAATGATGTGAATGTTAACATTTTTCAACAAAATATGACTAAGTAGTAATAGTAATGTTAATTCTTTTTTATACATAATTAATTTTACGAAAAACAAAAACTACTACTTATTTTAATGGAAAAATACTCTCATGTTTACGTAAACAACATTAACTAAGCTGCTTAGGATGTTAAAAAAGCTAAACTACAAATAAAATATTCACCTAATTAAATATTTTTTGCTTATAAAAGCTATCTAGGTCGAGTTAAAGGCATTATAGTTATTTAAATCTAGGGCGAATTAGAAGAACTTATAATTTCAGATAGTATTGTAATTAGGTTTTATATAGATTTTACCATAAAAAAGCGCTAATCTATGTAATCAGCCTAACTTCAATACCGATCTTTTCTTTACAAAAAGTTTCATGACCATAGAGTGCCATCCAACCTATTTGTACCATAGACGGATTTCTCCAGCAAGGCTGCTGCGGGCCAGAGAAATAAAATGGTGATTTTGCTCAACAGAACAGTTTGATAGGAGCCCTAGGTCGTATGTTGAGCAGTGGGATCCTGACTGACGTCACACTGAGTGCTAGTGGGACATCCGTGAAGGCACACAAAATTGTTCTCGCTTCTTGCAGCCAGTATTTCGCTCAGCTGTTTAAGGTATAAAATGTTTGTTATTTTAAATGTTTGGTGTTTTTTTATTGAAGTATATATGGGTGGCGTCTGTAATATCCAGAGTATACAATTTTGGTTTTGACAAATTAAAAAATAAATAAAAATCAAGTAGGAACTATGACGACACAAATAGCGCAGTAATTCCTCGCATCGGCTACTACGCTCTGTCGCCAGTTCCATTCCTGCAAAGGACATCTAAAATCGTTCTGAGTGATTTGTGCATAAGTGTAGGTATACATATGGGGGTGGAGGGGGTATAAGGGCTTTTACGTTGACCTTTAGCAATGCACAAAAAAAACCTAGCATGTATGTCAAATATGTCATTCTAATATGTTGATCAAATATCCTGGCCCCATTCCAGGAAGTGGAAGCGGAGAACAACACGCTGGTGGTAGTCCTGAGCTGTGACGCGACGGAGCTGCGACTGCTGCTGACCTTCATGTACACAGGGGAGGTGACTGCCTCCAAGAGCATCTTACCCTCGCTGCTCCGACTGGCTCAGACCTTGAAGGTTTCGGGACTCACTGATGCTGATACGGTAAGTTACTCTATGTACTTACCACCCATGTTTGCAAAATAAATGATTTGATATGAAGTTGGTACTTATTGCATTTTCTGGTACCTTTTCATGGTGGGTATGACGCTGTGGTTGATTGATCAGGCTGATGCTTTAAGGGATAAATTAAATTATCCCGAGTGGAGGTTTTGGGCATGTTAAAATACATGAAAACACACCCGCATTATCGCAGAAATCTGATCGCACAAAGGCCTTATTCTTGACAGTAAATACAGATAAATATTACTAGATGCGTTTTTGTCCTTAAGCGTAATATAGCGTAATAATTTCTATGAGCAGGTAGATACCAGTACCACGATCTGATCACGATCGATGTCCAACAGTAGATTTCAGACGATCAACCATAACGCAATCTTCTATCATTACAGAACTCAACCCTAACGCCGACAGAGCCCGAAATCCAAGAAGAATTCAACCCCCCACTGAAACTAGAAACGAAGACCGAAGCCCAACCCCCCCTTATCATCAACGACAATTCCAGCTCCAGTTCCAAGCTCAATTACGATGAAATACTATCCCCAACGATCGAGAAAGACGGCCATTTTGTTAACGACTTCATAGTAAAAACCGAGAAGGATCGATTGAGCAAATTAGACCAGATTGTGCAGAATTTGTATAGCACCCACAAGATTGGCAACCCTCCTGCTGCGACTTTGGTTAATTCTGGTGGTAAGGAAACTTTTTTGTTTTTACATTATCATTACCATTACCGTATCAGTCGGTGGGTTTAAAAAAAACTCACAAAGCAACCGCGTAGTTTGGAACTTACTGGTGATACACCCGTGACTCGGAGAGCATCTTTCTGTCTTGTTGGTCTTGTCGGTAAAGCGTCTAATCTCTCTCCAGTCTTGATGGATTTCATTCGAACTGTGAATGTGAGGCAAAAAATAGTGCTCGTGTGCCTTTATACACTTGTGCTTACGTCCTGTGCAGCTGGGTGATCTCCTTCTAGAACAGCAGCTGTGGCCTATTGCCATCCAGTGCTGAATGTAGACCTCCGCTACAAAACGCCAACCAGCCAATCTTGGAAAGCCCAAATTCTTACATTGCAAACCACCTTCTTCAAATCCTATTCAATAATCTTCACTGTCAAATCGAAGATGTGCTAAAGTGACATTTAATTATTAAAACAGTATCTTCTATTAATTTAATAGAACAGGCTTTCTATAGCACAAAAGACAATTTACAATTTTAGTCATAATTACAAAAAAATATTCATAGCCTAAGATTTTAAACAATTCAAGAATGAGCTCAAAACTTTCAGATTTTGCCTTTATTTAATTTATTCCAAGTACCTAGGTTCTTATACTTAAACAGATTGCAGCAAGTTAATTGTTATTCCATTAGTGAATTTAGATATGAATTTGATTTAACAACAATGAGCTTCAAGATTTTAAGAAGCTCTTAGTGTCTTTAAGTTTCTAAGATTGTAATTACTTTATAACACTTTTAGTGTACAGCGGTATTAAGTAACTTTATATTTTATCATGCATTAAGTACATTTTAAATTATAATGAAATGGTTCACCACAATCCACCCTTACATTTACAATAGGGTATTTTAGTCTAGATGAGAAAAAAATTAAAAGTGTATTACAATGATTGTTTAGAGGAAAAGCAATCGGGAAATGTTAGTTTCACTTCGTAAGGTACATAAATATATTTTTTATTGCAGTTTAAAGTTTTTAGGTTTTTTTATCTGTCTTTGAACACTACGAAATGTCGCCGCCATGCTAATGACGTCATTACGGTGGTAAACAAAAGTGTCAGTTAAAATTTTCAATACATATCAAAATATGTATTACTGACAGCTGTAGTTTTTTACTAACGTAATGACGTCATGACCAAAAAACAATCATGGCGTCCGTTGTGTGCCGCGTTTTCGCGAAATACGCGCGAAATTTGAAATTATGATAAAACAATTAATTTATATTCGTACATAACGTGAGAAAAAAAAATATTTTTAATTTTTTTGAGATATATTAAGACTACAGAATTTATTTAAGATATATTTCAAAAATGCATGTAATACCCTATTCTATGTAGGTACATAAAATATGGTTTTTATAGTGCGATATTCAAATGCACGTTCTCCAAATTAAGTACTATGTAGGTAGGTGTGCTGGAAGTACCTACCTGGTTCCAGGACTCATTTATCTATTTAAACTTTATACAACAAAAACATTACAAAGGCGGACTTAATTTTAATTCTTTCCAGTCAACCTTAGGGTGATGCAGAGAAAACATGAAAAACCAATAAGACGAAAACAAAGTAACGGAATAATGAATAAAACACTAAATACTCAATATAAATAAAACTCAACATTTTTAAAACGACATTTCAAAGGGTTTTTCCCCATCGTGATTCGCTCGTGTTCAGCCTTACCTGTACTTATACATGATCTGTTTTCTCGAGAAAAAAATAATACGTCACTGTCAGAGCTCTTTCCTCGAATTCGTGGTGTCTGTAAATAATTTGCATGGTAGATAGAACGGAAATATATGTACATATGAGGAAAAACATATTTCAAAAAGAACTATCTTATACAAATAAAATGTTTGAACATACATCGCTTTATTGGTTCACATCCTTTCATCTCGTGAAAGAAATACGATAGTAACTTCTTACATACTTCACTCAAGAACAGCATCTATAATAGAATAGACAACTAGTTTCCGTTCCCGCCAAACTTGATGGCGGCTAACAACTGATTTCGGAGCAGAAGTTCGCGAACGCGGTTGTGGGCCTCTTCCCCACCCACTGTATAAAGTCTTTGCTGCCTATGGTTTCTGGCAGCGTTTTGTGCTATTTTACGAGTTATTACTATTTTACGATTTACGTCAAGCTGGGCGACATAGTTGGGAAAAGGCTCGGGAGATGATGAGTCAAGCTGGGCGAGAACTATACCTATGGTCAAATCTGACCACAAATAAAATTGGGAACAGTGCAGGAAGATTAGTGCAGTAAGGAAATTATTGCTTTGAAATCTTAAGTCTAAAGACTTGAAGATCTTAAGTCGAAAGTAGTTACGTGTTACACCATTGTCGCTTCCAGCATACGGCACCTACTCGGATTCACGTAAAACCAGATTCGTCATTAAATTTAGCCATTCTGTATAGTACTGCAAGGATCGTGCTTCTTCTCACACAGAAGAGGATTTAAATGATCCAAATTGAATGAACCTATAGGCTTATTTATTTTTAAGCTTACCTAAGTAAGACATTAGTTTATCCTGGTCTCACGTGTTTTTCAGTATGTAGCACGTTTGGGAAAACAAGTGATTAATGTTCGCGGAAATACGAACATAGATCAACTGTTTTCGAGTAATCATTCCAATTCATCAATAAGTTTGTATTCTACTATTTCCCTTGTGGGTTGACAAAAATTGCAAAGTTCGAGCCCATCTGTTTCAGTCTTTACATAGGTACCTATTTATTACCTTCCTGAAGTGAAAATCAATACCTACTAAGATGTTAGTTAGGTCTTTGGTTCTATCATTTCTTTTTTGTAGTAATTTACCCCGCTGAGAGTGCAGCGCTCGGGAGTGTCAGACTTTTACTGACTAAAACCCACCATGTTCCTACTTAAGCCCTTTACGTACTAGGGCCGCGGTATCCTTTCGAACAATCCTGCAGCTCCGGCGTACCTGGGTAGGTACGCCGGAGCTTACTACAGAGCTGTTTCTGTCTGGACTAACACTCGTAAGATTCGTTGAGGACTCTATTCAAACTTACCAATTATATGACTCTTGCAGTACCTATTTAAAATAATTACGAGTATTTTTTACTGAAAAAGCATACTACACGATCCAAGATTTCCTATATTGTCGACCAAGTATTAATTCCACTGCCCAATACCTACCCATGTAATTTTGATTTGCCTATTAGGCAGGACATATTAATACTCGACTCGTGGTGGCCTAGTGGGTAAAGGACCAACCTCAAGTACGAGGGCGCGGGTTCGATCCCAGGTCAGGCAAGTACCAATGCAACTTTTCTAAGTTTGTATGTACTTTCTAAGTATATCTTAGACACCATTGGCTGTGTTTCGGATGGCACGTTAAACTGTAGGTCCCGGCTGTCATTGAACATCCTTGGCAGTCGTTACGGGTAGTCAGAAGCCAGTAAGTCTGACACCAGCCTAACCAAGGGGTATCGGGTTGCCCGGGTTACTGGGTTGAGGAGGTCAGATAGGCAGTCGCTTCTTGTAAAGCACTGGTACTCAGCTGAATCCGGTTAGACTGGAAGCCGACCCCAACATGATTGGGAAAAGGCTCGGAGGAGGATGATGATGATTAATACTCGAATATATTGTTAAGATCTGTAGTTTACATATAGGTACAATTAACATACTTTGATTTTGACAGATTATATATATAAATGATTTACCTGGCGTAACGCCTAATAATACTGTGTTATTTGCTGACGATAGTACAATTATATTTACTGGAAGAGATAAAGGTCAAATGGAAATTGAGATAAATAATTCTTTAAATAATATTGTTAAATGGCTAATTTCGAATAATTTAAAAATTAATTTAAGCAAAACAAAATTGATGACGTTTAGAAATAGGGTTGATGCATTAAAAGAAATGGATATAAGTTACCTAGACACAAAAATTGAACAAGTAAATGTAACAAGATTCTTGGGGGTAAACATTGACTTTCAGTTAAATTGGAAACCACATGTGGAAATGTTATGCAAAAAACTAAATCAATATTCGTATGCAATCTACATGCTCTCAAAAACCGTTAGTACATCAACACTTCTTACAGCCTATCATGGGTACGTTACCCCTCTTTTGATGTATGGTGTTATGTTCTGGGGCAACTCTGCAGATAAAGAATTGGTATTCAGAGCGCAAAAGAAATGCGTTAGAGCGATGTTTAGGATGCAGCAGACAGAAAGCTGTAGACCAATATTTCCTAAAATTAAAGTCCTAACACTTCCCTGTTTATATATTTTGGATATGATTATGTTTGTCAGAAATAACAGCAACTTTTTTGTTAAGCTAAAAAGCAAGAGGCATCAATTTAAAATAAGCTTTATTTCTAACAGAACTGGTTTTTTGAATAATAGTGTGTTTTGCATGATCCCTAGAGTGTACAACCATTTACCTAACTCCTTACTCAAAATATCTAATAATAACATTTTTAAAAATCAAGTAAAGAAAATACTGATAGACAAATCGTATTACTCAGTAAAAGAATTTCTTGATGATAAATTATAACAAAAAAAAAACTGTTAATCGGAATATAAACTTATTTATCTGTATAATCTGAATATAAAACTAGTACAGAAGAAACATTGTATCATAATATATAAATAATTAAAACAATTTATTTCTGCTCTTTGACATTATGCATTATTTTGTATTTTTTTTTTCTATTAGTATTAAGATTAATAACCGAATGTAATATTATTAATTATTGTAAGATTGACATTTTCGTAATTGTATGGACTATTATTATTTTTATTTTTTTTCTCGATATGTTTGCATGTAACTGTTCGGTTGCAACAAATTTGCATGGCGTGAGCCTGATTATGGCGATTTATAATTTATTTTAAGAACATCTTGTATACTTACCCATATTCTGCAAATAAAGAATTTGAATTTGAATTTGAATTTGAGATTCTCCTTAACTTCTTTTCCTCTCAGTTACAGAGCAACAAGATCCCTACGACAGAAAATGGCGCATGAACAGCTCAATCTGCACGATATGCAACAAGCGTTTATCGAACCAGTACAACTTGCGCGTGCACATGGAGACGCACGCGGGGCGGCGCCACGCCTGCCGCGCCTGCTCGCACGTGTCGCGATCCCGGGACGCGCTGAGAAAACACGTCGCTTACCGACACGCGCCGCCGCAGCATAGGCCCGGGAGAGACTTGTCCACTATCTAGGATAAACGGCTCAAAATATAAGGTGGATACGATTTGTGAAAGAAGATATTAAGTTCTTATGAGGCCAAAGTTGTTTATTATGTGGTCAATTATTGTAAGTCGATGAAAAAAAACTTCTACACAGTTTATTGAATAAAGGAGACTTTTTGTCGCGATTTTGCAAATAGCCTCATATTTAAAGCTCTTAAATTGTCAATGTTACCAAGTGCTGGGGTAATTTATATCGTATCCACTTTGTATTAATATCTAATCTAAAGAATGAGGAAACTATGCAAATGCGAATGAGGAAACTATGGAACCGAAGCACTTAAACAGAAACGTAACGCAGTTGCCTAGTTTTCGTATTATTCAGAATTTTAGGGCCTTCCCTTAATTGAGAGTAAAACCGGAGCTTCATAGAAAAAGACAGAAATAGTAAAAACTCAAAATGATGTTCACCAGATATTTTTATCGTTAGGTAATTCTGGTGAAAACAAATCGTCCAATTCATATAGGTTTGATTATAAATAATATTCATAGTATGTTTTAGAAAACTTATAAAATGTCGAATACCCACCGACGGTATATTACCAAAAGAAACGTTAAAAAAGACGAATTTGTTACATTTTATTTACATAATGTATTTTAACTATCGTTTTGTTTTCAATTCTTAATTGTTTATTAACATAAACAATAGCTAATCATAAAAAATATCAATGGTCGTAGCCATATTTTTAACGATATTTTATTTTTATTACGGTCAACACTCGTCGTGTGTTGCCATAATCTGAAAAGGGTTTTTCTGGCTACACCCTACTTACACTTAGTTGATTTAAATAATAATATAATTTAACTAATGGTTGTGAAACCTTTCACTTTTGTGAACTTGGCCTTAGCAAACAATTGCAATATAGAACAATTTTACAATGCTAGTTATTTTTACTCTGTATTTATTATCCATGTTTAAGATATAATAGGAGTGTTGTGAATTAATGTTCAATTTTTATATTATTCTGTGATAAAAGGAACTAACGACAGTGTGAAGCCAACTCTATTTATTAACCGACTTCCAAAAAAGGAGGATGTTCTCAATTCGATTGGTTTTCAGTTGAATTTGATGAGCAATAGCACGAATGCAATAGTTGCTTATATCCACACTCTATACAGGTTGTGTAAAGACAACTGGTCGATGGTTCCTCAATTATTTATTTTGATGTCACTCCAATACAAAAAACTATTTGGCTTTTTATTCAAATGTATATTTGGGCTTGCTGTCCTGGCGAGCTATGTACCACCAAAGTAACAACACAGACAGAAGCGCCACCAAGCGAGTCCGAGAATCCATTGAAAAAACATATGTAAAAACTGTTATCCTAATCAGTCCATTAGGAGTCTAACACGTATAGAAAAAATATAAAATAGGAGGTTGAAGTTATTCGGAGTGACATCCACAATTTTATGTTCTAGTCATGTTTATAGGCCCTACGTTTACTATATTTAGCCTAAGCTAGCTTAAAAAGACATTTTATTTAATATAAAAGACAATTTAGTTAATTTTTAATAAATATTTTAAAGTGTTGTCTGGTTTTTATTTACATAATAACTTACCGTTTCTCATTTCAATCGAAAATCAACTTTAAATAGGTAACGAAATATAAAAATCATTTTACAAGTGTATACAAGTTTATTTTTATCATCTTACATACTTCATTTTAGTAGAAATCGCGTAAATCTAAGAAAAAATACATCAGAAAATTAGTATAAAAATACTGTTTAGAAAATGTTTTTGACTATTATTTGGAAAGATAACACGAATTGCATTTAGTAGTAACATTAAAATTATCTACATTTTATTCTTCAAAATCGGCATAGGTTTTTTTACAGTGTAAGTGCTATTATTTAAACTAATTTCTATATAAATAATAATTAAGTTAAAATATTAGTGACCGAATTATACTATTACACTTAGAATGAGAATATGAATTTTAGTAACAAATCTTAATACTGGACATATTTCAATAATAATATTTACAACTTGGCACTGCACTGAAGAAATTGAAAGAGTTTTTATTAGGAATCCACAAAGATAGACTTACATAGATCATAGACTAGTCATGTAAATATAGACATTCCAATTCAACTCATTCACTGTTCACTAAGACATACGAATAAATAAAATAAGTTACTGTTTATTTACTTATCTTTCCAAATAATTTAAATATACAAATCTCACTAGGATTATAAATGCGATTTCACACCGTTAGTATGCAATAGGTATAAAAAGGACCGTTCAGATCGCACCACGTACAATATAAAAACAAAATCACAATGCTCGCACAGAAATAGGACTGATTCATAAAAAAAAAAAAACAATTATTTTTAGTTAACTAAGCTACTTGCACCAGTGTAAATTAGCGTTAAATTCAATTAATAAATATTGTCATGCAAATCTTATTTTTACACTAAATTATACGATGGATGATGATGACAGTAAATTCGATAAAAATCGATACAATTAGTTTATGAAATCGAATTAAATATTCAATACATTATCGATCGTCAGTTCTAGAATAATCGATATTTTCGACTTTCAAAACTAACTGTTGAGCAGGTCTGTCTTATTGTATGAGTGTTGATGTAAGACTAGAAATAAATGCATGTATGCATGCAATGTATGTTTGACTCGCTCTTTTCTTTCAAAAGCATTTTTATCGTATAATGTACGTGTCATAAAGGACCTGCCTTAGATAGTTTAGCACCGTCTACTCTTTGACACATTTATTAACCGTTAAAGAAAACTTTCAATGATAGTCGACATTTCACATAGATCAACTTCTTGAAATAAATTACCAGATGTATTTCGATTTTACACTATATCAGAAAGCGCCAACTAGCAACTATGACTGTCGTATAGATATCAATTCAGATACTGATAACCTAACCGTCTTCCCGCCAAACTTTGTCGTCACTGAACATAGCGCGAGTAGCTTCGCGAGCGAGGGATGTGAGTGACATGCGCGTATCTGTGCTCGGAAGTTAGTTGCGAGTCGCCATTGAACTTGGAACTGCACCTATCTTACTGTCAAAGGCGAGACGATTCGTTGTAGTGTGCGTTGCAGTAACAATTATACTGAAAAGCTCAACTTGATACTGTGACAATACCTTAATAAATCTGTGCACCTAGTTTCATGCTTAAGTAATATGTTTATATTAAAATGTTGTACCAGTCCATAATTCTAAATGCGAGCAACTTCACTCACTGTTAGTAACAAAAATCATATTTATTGTTAACTAACTGAGACGGTTCATAACTTAAATGTAAGCGAAATAAATACATTAGTATTCTTCTTATATATGCTAGATAATCTGAGTTATTTTAGTACTATTTTATTATATGTTTGGGGAGATATTCTTTGATGTACATATTATTGTTGAATAAATTATTTTTATTTCCAGAATAAGTGGTATACTGCGCCAATAATTAAATATGTATTTGAAAATAATTTAGAATACGTAATAATACAAATTTGTTAATCACTTAAATCATAATTAGATGAACATCTTTAATGTATATCAAATACCTATTTAACCTATATGCAATATTCAAGTCACGGATTATAAACTTTTTTTGAAAAACTGTCCTCAACATTTGTATTATTTTGCGAAAAAAAAAAAACAGAGCTAGCAAGTTTGACACTGGCGAATCAACAAAGTTTAGAATACATTTCATTAATTCTGTTGACCGCCAATCCACATTTACAATATTGAGGTTACAAAATGAAGGTTTTAAAGTAAAGAATATACCCCCCAAATGTTAGGATAGTGAAGCTTAAGCCTTGGGCACGTGCCAGACGCGGGTGTTGGCGTCTTGGCCGACGGAGACAACGGTTTCCTCGTCCAGCCACGCCACGCCCGTGATCTGACTCTGCGGGTGAGCGTCTGCAACAAACACGTATATTATTACTAGTGAAAAAAGATGGTTTCAAAAACTAAAAAACACGCTAGTCATGGATTGTCATCAGAACTCAGAGCGTGTGCAAAATTTCATCTTAATTTAAAACCGAGAAGTGGGTCAAATTACGATTACAGGATTTTCTTACATACATAGTTACAAGTGAAGCTAATATATAAACGTGTTAATAACATTTATCCTTTTATTGTGTAGTTAACTAAAGCTGGTGTTCAACTATTTTGGTCATTTGATCAATAAATGGATAAAACAAAATTCCATACAATTGATTAGTGTAATAACATCTTTTGTAATAGATCTGTGTTAAAGTCGAAAAAGACAACAGAGAGTGCAATAGTCTCTCTTTTCTTCGAAAATTAAAATAATAGTTATTTGTTATACAAGAGTGCAAAATTGCTTTTTAACCGCGAGCTCAATTTTGATGACCGAGCAAGCGAAGGATTCTAAAATTGAAACACGAGCGTAGCGAGTGTTTCAATAATTAGAATCCTGAGCGACAGCGAGGGAATCAAAAGAGCTCAAGGTGAAAAATCTTTGCACTCGAGTGCAACACGTAACTTTTCATCCCACCCCATCGAGGAAATTACTAAATGCAAAAAAACAAAATGGCGCGCACATATGAGTATCAAATTAAAAAGGATCATCCTCCGAGCCTTTTTTCCCAAACTATGTTGGGGTCGGCTTCCAGTCTAACCGGATTCAGCTGTGCTTTACAAGAAGCGACTGCCTATCTGACCTCCTCAACCCAGTTACCCGGGCAACCCGATACCCCTTGGTTAGACTGGTGTCAGACTTATTGGCTTCTGACTACCCGTAACGAATGCCAAGGATGTTCTATGACAGCCGGGACCTACAGTTTAACGTGCCATCCGAAACACAGTCATTGGTGTCTAAGATATACTTAGAAAGTACATACAAACTTAGAAAAGTTGCATTGGTACTTGCCTGACCTGGGATCGAACCCGCGCCCTCATACTTGAGAGGTTGGTTCTTTGCCCACTAGGCCACCACGACATCAAATTAAAAAGCAGTACCTATTAAAGTTCATTTACTTGAAAACTCAGTTTAAAAATGAAACGAGGTTAAAAATCTATGTAAAAACAATAATAAAAATGACTTAATTAATTGAATAATTATTTTAAGCAGTATTTTATTTGTATTTTATTTGTATTTGTTTGAAAAGTCTTATCAAGATTGTCACAAATGGAGTATTGCACACGATGTTCTAAATTCAAATCACTTTGCCGCTCTAGAGGATAAAAACGACTTTTGCGCTCAGATATCAAAGGGTAAAACTACTCTTTCCGAGATGGTGGGATGAAAACGTATTTTAATCCGTCTCCCAAAGAGCACGTGAAAGAGTCTGATGACTTGACTGATGTATTTCAGTTTTGTCTTCACTAAAATCAATCGATTGGCAATCTATCTAGTGTTGTATATGTAAGTTTGTGGTATTTTATATATAAACATTGTTAAAGCGTTCAGACAGATGTGTTGCTTGGGAGTTTGTGGCCACTTCTTCTCAGCAAAAACACATAGGAAGTGGTGAAGGGTCGGCGTTTTGGGGGCTGTCTTTTGTAAATTTTCGACGTTCAACAAGTGCTGTTCTGCAGCCAAGTTTGAATGATTTGTTTTGAGTATTATAGGAGCACTTACTCTTGATGATAATATGCTTGGCGGGCGCGTCGACATGCCACACGATGAGGCAGGTGTCGAGCGAGCCCGACACCAGCCGCGACGAGTCGGGCGACCACGCCGCGCAGTTCACGCGGGCTGAGTGGAAGCCCCACTCCTTGTTGTGGGCCAGCTAGAACAAAACATTTATTTATTTAAGGCACACCAACAAATTATTCACAATAACTTTCAAGGATTTAGGTATAACATAAAAAGGGCCTGTGTAAATAAGTCAATCACAGGTACGCATGATGTAAGGTTGAATAAGCAATTTTAAGTTAAAAAATAAAGTTTATACAAAAAAGAAGGAGGAAAAAATATCATAAAATAGTTTATTTTATTTATTTATTTATTTAAAATACCTTGAACTGTCTTTAGAGGGCTTACCTACCCTAAAACGACAGCCAAGAACTTAATATTATTTAATAATTGAGGTTCCACATTCGTTTAAGAAATACACAGACAGAACTACAAGAAGAAATCATCTACCACCTTATAAAACGTAGTTTAATAATAAAATAGATGGCAAATAGGCCTATAAAAGCTCTTCGCAACGTCAAACTAGTTGCACGGTTCCAAAGAGTTGGTCTCATTCAGAAGAACCGGCAAGAAACTCCGTGGACACTCTTTTTAAAAGAAAAAAAATCAAGTCGTTTTAATTAATTAATTTCTCTATCTATTCCTGAGAACGTTATACAATGCAAATTAAGCTAATAATAATGTATTTAAAAACAATATAAATAATAAATTAGACAAAATAATTTGAGTGCAATCGTAAATGTTACCTTGTAATCATCAGTGGAGTACAATATAAGTTTCCTGTTGGCGTCGGCAGCGACGAGGTACTTGGAGTCGGGGCTGTAGCGGACATCGGTGACGGCGCCCAGGTGCTCCAGCGTGACGCCCGGCGTCAGCGTGCGGACGTCCAGGGTGTAAATGTGCACTTTGTTATCCGCTCCTGGGGATGAGAAAGGTGAAATAATGGTGAAAATGTAGGTATAGATGAATGTGCAGGCCGCTCCAGAGAATAATATAAATAAATCGTTTATTAATATAATAATATTATAATTTTGCTTAAATTCTAAATAAGTGTTGATATATAATTTGTCTGAGCTATATGTATTTAATATGGAATATGGTTTAAATATAGGTTAGATGAGTTTTTCTTGGCACCCTTATCAACTACCAAAAAAGAGGAAGGTCTCAACTTTGTGTTTTTTTGTATGTATATTCGCATTATGAAAAGACGACTGGAATCGAGGAAACTCTTAGGCACATAATGTCATAGTTACAATGTGCGGCTGGTTCATCATAATATTTTTTACAGTTAATCTATTAATTAAGCCTGAAAAGTTATGAAAAATCGCTTATGTTGATGATTATGAGGTTTGATAATTATTTCGACCTTCATTCTACGTCTGTTCCATAATGAAATCGTATTTTTGTATTAAAAATATAAATAAAGATCCTCTATTTTTTTTTAACGACGTCAAAGATCATCAAATGACCCCTCCCGCTGTGGGTTAGCAGCGGTGAGGGAGTGTCAGACTCTTACTGACTAAAAACCGTCGTGTTCCGTCATAGGCCTTTTATGTACCAGGGCCGCGGTAACTCTTTCGAACAACCCGCAAACCCGGCCGGGGTTAAGATAAATCTGTGATGGTAGATTAGTGGTGTAAATAAAATAAAATAAATAACAACTTACCACCAACGGCTACGTGTCTGGACTTGGGGTCGATTGACACGCAGGTCGGTTCGTACGACAGCGGCAGACTAGACTGCTTGCTGTTGCCGATCACTACAGCCAACTGTAAAAGTAAAAAATATTTGTTAGAACCCAAAAAGGTAAGACTATTAACTGTATTAATGGGATCTGACGAAATCAGAAGATAACTAAAACAATATTAACAGCCAGTTTCTTCATCAAAAGTAGGAGCCAAAAAGTTAAAGGTAAAGTCACAAAGTAAAAGGCTAACCTTGAAAAAACGAATTTGACCGTCACTTTTACTTTGACATTACTTTGGCTTTTACTTTTGATGAAGAAATTGGCTGTCAGTGTGCAGAAGTATCTTTAGTTCTAGCTAGCATGTGGTGGTTGCATATTGTATACTGCAATATACACAAATTTATATGTAAAACATTGTTCAAAGGTTCTTCCGGCCTACAGACAGCTGTTGAAGGGGACTTTGTTGCGCCACTTCTTCTTCCCAGCAAAAACACATAGGAAGTGGTAAAGGGTGGGCGTTTTTGGGGCTGTCTATTGTAAATTCCTGACGTTCAAAAAGTGTGGCTACGTTTGAATAAACTATTTTTGATTTCGATTTCTCTTACTTCAGCTATGATTAATTAAGAACGAAAACTTGCAAAAGAGAGAGGGCACTCTGTTTATAACTACTGACCTCCTTAACGGTAGCTACGATAGTGGTGTCATCTTCAATGATGTGGTCCATAGCGCGAGGCTGCGAGCCCAGGGGTATCGACACATCCGTGTATGTTGGTACTTCACCTGAAAAATTATGTTTTATAAAACTGTTACTGAAGAAATGTGTCTAATCCATTTGAGTAAGCGCATATCTGTAGGTAAACGATCTTAATATGACTTATATAGAAATACATATTAAATAAATAAAGTACTATATACTTAAAATAAAGGTTTAACTTCTCAATCAGAAATAATAATTATTAGATAAAATATTTAAATTGACTTATTGACGGACTGAGACTGGAGCTTTTGTTTTGTTGTTTTTGTAATTTTTTCGAGAAAAAGTCATATCAAAATTGTTTAGCTTTAGCTAAAAGCCTACTCAAATGGAGCTTAGAATTCAATACAAAATCTATTTTTATCATAAGGATCTTTTCTTGTTTTATCTTTCACATATTATAATTGTTCACATCATTAATTCGGATTATCTATCACTTCATTAGGGTATGCTCAAGATAATAACAAAAAAAACTGAGAACCTCGTTTTTTCTAAGTCGGTAAAAAATGGGACAAATTACCTTCCGCAGTAGGAACAGCCTTCCGTAGCGTGTCATCAATGCCGCAAGTTAACAGCGAGCCGCCTGCACTCGCTCGCATGCCGTTCACCTGGTTCCCGTGACCCTGACCCAGGATGTGACGACCTTCGCCTAGGAACAACAGAATAAGGCCTCTTAATAAATTAATGAATTAAAAACACTATAAATGCAAAACTTAATCGTGGGCAATGGGGTAAAGAACCAACCTCTCGAGTATGAGGGTGTGGGTTTGATTACAGTTCAAGCAAGTACCAATGCAACTTTTCTAACTCTGTATGTACTTTCTAAGTATATCTTGGACACCAATGGCTGATAAAAAGGTGAAGGAAAACATCTTTCCTCAAGATGTTTGCTCAATGCGTAGTCTGAAATCAGCAACCCGCATTGAGGAAGCATGGTGATTAATGCTCAATCCTTCTCCGTGTAAGAGGAGGCCTGTGCCCAGCAGTGGGGCGATAAAACGGCTGTAACAGTAAACATTTCGCAAGTTTCAACAAAAAAGAAAATACTAACAAGCCCAAGTGTGTCTGTCTGGATGCAATGCTAGGCAAGTGATAGGCTTGTTGTGCCATCAACACTTGTTCACTATGTAACATGTATGTATCACTCACCAGTAGCAACGTTCCAAGCGGTCACACATCCGTCATGGCTGGCAGTGTACACAGTGTGTCTGTCTGGATGCAACGCTAGGCAAGTGATAGGCTTGTTGTGTCCCATGAGGACTTGCAGAGGCTTGTCCGGGTTGTTCACGTCTAAGTAGTTGATAACTCCGGAGAGGGAGACAGAGAGAAGGTGCTTGCCTTGCCAGAGGCATGATACCTGTGGAAATGTTTGAATAAAATGTAGTTTGATAGGTTTTACTGATAACTATCCGAATCATGTAGGAAAAGTCTCATAAAATAACATCAAAATTTTGCATTTTCTTATAAATGAATGTTGGTTTGCTTTGCCTTCACTTTAAAATAGCTGAACCGATGGGACCAAATTTGGCATCAGAATAGGTTGTAAATTTATATCAGGGTGTTCTAAGTACTTCGCAAGGGAGGCGGACGATGAGATACAGATGTGAATGAATCTATGTTAATATTATAAAGCTGAAGAATTTGTTTGCTCTCTAATCTCAGGAACTACTGGGCCGATTTGAAAAATTGTTTCAGTGTTAGATAGCCCATTTTACATATAAACTTTTCTAAGTTTGTATGTACTTTTAAGTATATCTTAGACACCATTGACTGTGTTTCGAATGGCACGTTAAACTGTAGGTCCCGGCTGTCATTGAACATCCTTGGCAGTCGTTATGGGTAGTCAGAAGCCAGTAAGTCTGACACCAGTCTAAGGGGTATCGGGTTGCCCGGGTAACTGGGTTGAGGAGGTCAGATAGGCAGTCGCTTCTTATAAAGCACTGGTACTCAGCTGAATCCGGTTAGACTGGAAGCCGACCCCAACATGATTGGGAAAAGGCTCGGAGGATGATGTTAGATAGCCCATTTTGTTGAGGAAGGCTATAGGCTATTTTTTATCGGAGTTCGTATAGAGGTTTCTACGGGACGCGGGTGAAACCGCGGGAAAACCGTCAGTCTTAAAATAATATTACCTGTTGGTTCTCAACAGCATTGCCCATATTGAACAGGACAGATCTCTGCATGGTCTCAATGTCCCAGATGGCGCAGGTCTTGTCTCCGGAACACGACAGCAGCTGCTTGCCGTCCGGCGACCACGCGATGCCGTACACGCCGCCCTTGTGGGCCGGAGACCCGATCTGTGAGTTAAAACAAGAATATATCAAATAAAAGTAAGTATATAATTTAATTTTGTATGAAATATGAGATTGAGAAACCTCTCCTTTTTAACCGACTTCAAAAAAAGGATGTTCTCAGTTTGCCCTGTTTATATAAAAGAAAGTCGTGTTAGTTACATATTTTATAACTGAAAATAAGTTTCAGCTGAAAATAAGAGGGGAGATCCGGGCTTAGAACCGGGAAAAGGACTTAGGATAGTTTTTGTCACCATCCAGCTACGGAAAGAAGTTTCCCCGGGACGCGGGTGAAACCGCGAGCGGAAGCTAGTAGCTAATAAATGTAAGTACAATACAAACCTCTCCCTTAAGCTCGGAGGTGGCGCCGTCGAAGAGGAATATCTTGCCGTCGAAGCCGGCCGACGCGAACAGACTGCCGTCGGGGCTGTAGCGGACAGCCTGGGCGAAACGAGTGTGCTCCTATCGGGAAATAGATATTGTTAGATATGAATCCTCCTTGCTACCAACCTGGACTGACCGGGCTGGTAAAGAAGTTATGACGGATAGAAGGATGACGGACGTTGAAGATGTCACATCGTGATCTTATAATTAATTATCGATATTGTATTTGCTATTCAAAGTTGGCTTCTGCTAAATCCTTTGTAAGAAGTTTATAGACGTGTGTTATTCATTTTCAAGTATCACATCTGATCTGACCTCTAAGAATATAATAAGTTTTAAAATCTAACAATCACTACATAGTATACGGCAGCTGATCTCATATAAGGAGATTAGCCAACTGTGCAGGACATATTGTAGTGCATTTGCTTGGACACAGGTGCACTCACTATTCCTTCACTCTCATAACCCGATGGGACGGCAATCCGACAAGACCGGAAAGAGATCAGGCGCAGGACCGACATTCACGTGCTCTCCGATGCACGGGTAAAATATGCAGTCAGTTGTGGACAAACAGTGTCTTACCTGCTTAGTACACTTGAACTTGAAGGGAGGTCCTTCGAACACGGCAATGGTGTTGTCTTCCGAAGCGGTGACGATGCGGAAAGGTCTAGAAGGCTTGAAGTCTACGGAGTTGATCGGCTTGGACTGGCCGCTGATCTCCCCTACCGATGTACCCGTTTCTGACATGAATACGTGACCGAATCTGTGAAAACAAGTTGAAAATATTATTACCCGGTTTAAGGGGTGACCAGTACCCGAATAAAAAGCATCTATACCTAGACATATGTGACATAGTTCAGCCCACTTTGGAACAACTTGATTGTGTGAGTGACGTGAGCACTTTCACATTTATGATATTAGCAAAGTTTTCGAAGACTTGAATTTACCCAATAACGTGTGTTGCAAATAATTCGGATATTTTTCAAAGCCCCATTTATTAAAAAAAGTTACTGTAACCGATCAACGAATCGTAACAATTTGTGTAGTTTGTATGAGTCATGGTGAATTTAATATTTTATGTTAGGACATATTATATGTTTAGAATATCCGGTGCGCATAACCTTGAACTCGCCCAAAATAATAGGTAACCAGCGTTTGACTTCCGTTCGTCAAATTCACCGACATGGATCAGTGAAAGTTTTAATTACAGTTTGGTTACCCTTTAGGTACCTATCATAGTTATAAAATGGATGCCTACCCAAGCTGCCTGACTGAATCGAAGACCTAGATAGTCAAACCCAGATAGGGATGAGAAATAGGTTACACCTAACTTTAGGCACGCGTGTACGGCTGTACCTAGGTGTGACTACACCTAGTTCTAACCTAAGACGATACAAACATGTTTAGACGCATATGGCCGGTTAAACCTCGCTGTAGCTGGCTAAGCCCACGTGTAGTTACAATTCGGGCCTTAGCCATAAATTGTAACCTTTTTACGGATAAAAAATTAAATATCCAATATTTGTTGCATTTTCAAATAACTTGGACAATAATGACTGTGTCCCGGGTGTCAGTGGACATCTTCGGCAGTAAATACGGGTAGTCAGTAAGTCTGACAGCTAGTCTTACCAAGAGGTAACTGGGTTGAGGTCAGATAGGGCAGTCGCTCCATATAAAACACTGGTACTCTGCTGCATCTTATCTCATAGTTGGGATAAGGCTCGGAAGATGATGTTAATGTAAACATCATGTTACATTACCTTTCCCTTCCTTCACCGACGGCCACCATACGCTGATTGTCAGCGCTCCACGCGATGTCCTTGATAGGACCTCCAATAGGCTGGAACTCATTCTTGAGGATATGTTCCTTGTTCACCGTATCCCAAATCCTAATCTTGCCGGAAGCATCTGGAAAAGAAAATTTTACATGTTAAAAGGAAGGCTGTCATCGAACATCTATGGAGCTGTTACTGGTAGTCAGAAGCCAGTAAGTATGACAACCTAAGGGGCATTGGGATTCCCGGGTAAGTAGGTTGAGGAGGTCAGATAGGCATTCGCTCCTTGTTAAACACTGGTACTCAGCTGCATCCGGGTAGATGGATGCCGACCCCAACATAGTTGGGAAAAGGCTCGGGGGATGATGGTGAAAAGTAAAGGCTTAAAAAATTGGTAAGCTGTGCCTAATGAATATAACATGTACAGATTTAATTCATTTTGTTGGGTTTTCTTTATCTGGAAAAGGCTAAGCAGACAATGAGTTATTTTTTATGTTGAATTTTAAAATCCGGGTCTGTGCTGAGAAAATCCATTTGCGCGATCTTGAAAAGGTAACTAAAATTCTAATTTTAGTTCATAATATGGAACTTAGTTTTAAAAGCAACGTACATGAAACAGATTGGCAGAACAACACGTTATCGCTTAACGATTTAATGGGTATTTCATAATCAGATAATACAAAATGTGTATGTAATTTATTGCAACATTTCGGAGAAATTATTTTTTTTTTGCGAATCGTATTTGTTATCACAGCAGTTTATTGATTAAAGCACATATTTGTAAATAAATAACAATTGTTATGTGACTGACGTAACAAAATACATGGTATGGTATCTATCCAAAAATACTGAATATAGAATATTTGGAAAAGCCGAGTTCTGCTGAAACTACATCATTGTTTTATGAATAAGAGATATATCTGAAGCGATGACGCCATATATAAATTTAGATAAGGGTAGGAGGACCAGGACACCAACTGATTTAGGCAACATATTAGACAAAGTACTTGTATGCCTTGATGATTTAATGACTGCCTTGAGACATTAAAATGAAGCCGAAACATTCTCGTAAAAGAGAAACCAATGGAATAGCCAAACCGACACGATATACGTAATAGGTACTTGGTACATAAAAGCACTTTCCAAATCCATAATAAACGAATGCATTTTTACATAAATAAAACCAGACTTGGTAACATAGTTTCGTCATGAACGCTTGCCTTCACAATTTTCAAGAGCATCCACATTATAATGAGGAAAATGCCATATTCGTATTAAAATGATACCCGGACCGTATACAGAACCACCTCGGTATTTACATGTATAAGTAGGCAAGCCACACATGTTTTACGATACTGTCGCACGCAAAATTGCGTGCATCGAAGTAGGGTAAACTCACCAGTAACTGGCCACTTAAGGACAGCGAGTTGTTCATTTAAGTGCCATGGCGAAATGTGTCAAGAAATTAATATTCTTTTATCAACTTTAGTTAAAGCAAGTATCCATTTATCGTTATTAGTGAGTAAAAAATGAAACTACATAGAATTATGTAGTAATATTTTAATATAATGGAAAAGTAGTATTTTTTAGTAGTAACTGGCCATTTAAAATTAGATATTAGCCACCATAATACCAATAACTGGCCATGCAAAAATAATATTTAAAATCAATTAAAATATATAGAATAAAGCAACTATATTAGTAATTATAAACTTAAAAAAAACATAATAAAACAAATTCTAACAAGGTGGTTCTTAATTCGTAAAAAAAAAGACTCATCTTGACTCATTTCTTAGACTCATCTTGACTATTTATAATTTTATTAGTAGCAGTCTTTGTTTTATTTTTTTATTTTTTATTTATATATATTGGTACATCATTCTCTTTTTGACTTTTTTTCTCTCCTCGTAACCTCTTCCTTTCTTCTTTTGCGGCATCTTCTTCTTGCTTTTTAAATTGTTTTTCTCTTATCTTGTCAACATATTGATTGGATGTTAACGCAAATGTAGTTCGCTCAATTTGGCTTTTTCGTTGTCGTTTGGGAAAATCGGGCAACTTTTGTTTCAGGTAGGGGAAAATTTACAAGAGTATGGTCAGACCTGCTGTCTTGTATGGATCAGAGTGCTGGCCCACAAAAGCGACGAATGAAAGATAATTGCATGCGGCAGAGATGAGAATGTTATTTGAGGTATGTGTGGCGTTACGCGAATGGATAGAGTGAGGAATGAGTATATAAGAGGAAGTTTGAAAGTAGCGCCGGTATCAGAAAAACTGCGTGGAAACCGGCTCTCATGGTATGAGCATGTGATGCGGAGGAATGAGAATCATGTTGTGAGGAAGATGATGAGTATGAATGAGGACGGGTATAGTGGAAGAGGAAGACCAAAGAAACGATGGATGGATTGTGTGAAAGTAGATATGGTAAGAAAGAATGTTACTTGTGAGATGACGGCAGATAGAAGAGTTTGGAAGGAGAAATCACGCTGCGCCGACCCCAAATAAAATTGGGATAAGGGCAGGATGATGATTTTGTTTCAGGTATTCCGAGAAAGGTATATTTGAGAGAACAGAAATTGTTTTATTTGGATTGGATACCTTCATTGTTCTCAATAAATTTGATAGCATTTTCTATTGTCTCTTTAGAGTATTGGCGTTTTTTTAAAGACATTTCAGAAAATCTGTCCAACAAAAAAAAAATCCGTCAGTAACTGGCCATACAACTATCAGTAATTGGCCACCCATGCCAGTTACTGATAAACATGTATATTTTTATCTGGATTTTTTTTACACGATAGTGTGCCTTATACTCATTCTAAATATGTTTATTTTTTCGTAAAATTCAGACATTAGCGTATAAGTCAGTAACTGGCATGAGTGGCCAATAAATGAAAATATACAAAAATGAAAATCAATAACTGGCCACCCAACTAATCTCGCTTTATTGTAGATACTGACAGAATAAAACTTTAAAAAACGATCGTTTACCATCTATACAATACCACAAACACAATCAACTAACGTTTACTACACGAAGTATTACAAAATTCACTTTTGATTTCAATCATTACCTTAATTTTTTTTTAAGGATTTACCGTTCACGTCGGAACTCGTACGCGTGCTGTCACAAAATCGTCGATATTTTTGGCGCTAGTATTCATAGAGGAAAAAACTGTCACTATAATGAAAGCTAGTTGAGTAGGTAATACTAAAAATAAGTAATAGATGGCGTTCTATGAGAATAGTTCTTAATTTATGAAGTCAAAGTGAATAGTGGCTAATAATTGAAAGTGGCCAGTTATACCTCGGTTTACCCTATTAGACTCTAGTAATCCGATTGATGAGAAATCTTTATTTTTGTAGGAAGGGCCCAGATTGACAAACGTTTTTTGTTAGCTGCCAGCGTTTCCTACGATTCAACCTACTTCCCGACTCCCTTAAAGAATTTCCATGGGCGAGAAATAAGTCGTTTGCATTTTAGTGACAAGTTCCACCTGTTTCATTTATTAGTTTATTGGTTATTGTGTGAAAGATTCACAAATATCAAGCACCCGCAAACTTCATAGTTTAAGAAACACAAATGACATACAACTAAAGCCATATAGTATAATGACCTACATAAAAAATGTATGAGTATAAAAAAAATCTGTCTAAAATACTGAAGTTGTTGCAACAAAATAGTGTAACATTTAGCTGCTTTGTATCATCAAGATAATCTCTCTAGAGTCTAGAAGATATAATTAGCATAGAATTTGATCTTCTTTTTGTTGCAGCGGAGCTACGGATCGATACGTTTTTTTGCATAACTACAGTTTATTGACCTGAGAGCAACTGAACTAGCATTTCACGGCGAAAATTTCACAATTTCTGCGGTTTTAGTTTCAGAAACCGAATCCACTTCTAGAGAGAACTAGCTTATTTTACTAAGTGACAACATAATATTTAGAAAATGGAATCTTAGCGAATACAACGTGTTAGTAGTTCAGTTTAATTCTGGAGTGAATAGCGCGCCGGCTGGCGTGGCGCCAATGACCGTTGTTACATGAGAAATCATAATAAATGTTCTTAGTTGCGATGTTTTGATAATCCCGGTGATGGCATACGACCTACAGGTTTTGGAAAACAATATTGCATAACAATGCTTCATCGATGTCGGCAGTTTTATAGCAAAATCGAAAGCGCTGTATAATTGTGGATTTATGCTTATAAGTTTGCCTCTGCTAGGAGGGAGATAAAGGGTGAAGACCTCATGTAGTAAATAGTTGGGCCGACATAATTAGATTTAGTCGGGCGATATTTTCGAGTAAATAACCTAACCTAGGCAGAGTTCCTCGTGCCTCGGCTCGGGTAGTAAGTATGGTCCTATGGTCTTCAATAAGATTAGTCCCAATAGTCAAAATCACCTGTACCTGTACCTACAGTTTTGACATAAAATCTTACGTTAGCCTTTTGGCCTAATTTGACAAATCGTCAGCTTTGGTTCCATTACAATGCGGGAGATGCCTATTATTTCTTCCAGGGGACCATATCTTTGCAATACTGAATTTATAATCGTAAAAGTAATGACTGTTGTCTTTAAAAAAGTGGTGAAGCTGATAGAGAAGAATAATGGAATGAAGGGTACCAGAAGTTCTAGTATATACCAAGGATAAAACCAATGGTAATGATAATATTGGCGAACTCAAAGCTACAACCAGCTGAGGTCTTATCGCAATGTCATTCTAGTAACCTACACATGAACTCGTCTGTGTACAGTAGACCGCACATCAGTGGTAACTGTCATGTACCTTAACTCAGTAGCAATAAGTACGATTTTCGTTCCTATAACACTGTTACCACTGACCTGAAGTTGACTGTACACTGGAAACAGACTGTCCTACACGTCTAATGAAAGTCATTTCTTGCAAAAAAAAGGTTGGCAGAAACTCCGCTACGGATTGCCCAAAGAAACCGTAAATTGCTCATCATTTATTACTACGGAATAAGTCACGTAACTGATTTCGTGAAAGTAGTAAAAACTTTGGTAGATACCACACTAATCCCTACTAATATTATAAATGCGAAAGTAACTCTGTCTGTCTGTTACGCTTTCACGTCTAAACCACTGAACTGATTTTAATAAAATTTGGTACAGAGATACAGTTGACCTTAAGAAAGAACATAGGATAGTTTTTATCCCGGACTTTTGAAGAATTCTCTTGGAAACGCGATATAACCGAACTCTACGCGGGCGATGCCATGGGCGTTCCATCTAAGATTTGAAAAGAAATATGAATTAAATTTGTAATCAAAAACTGTTGCTTCAAGGTCATAATGAGATATCAAGCTTCTATGAAATCTTCTATGTAAATGTAGAAGATCTTTAATAGAGATTAGGAAATAGATAAATGTAAATAATATGCAAATCGTTGATGGCCCCGATTTTCTCAGCATCATAAGTGAGCATGGTGCTGTCTTATAGGTATGTAGGTATGTCTTTTACATTTTGTCCAGATCCTGAGTATAGTGCCAAATGTCGTCTAAACGCGTTAAGCGGATCTAGAGAAAATATGATCTATGTACCAAATACTTGGCAAACGTTTTGGATAAAATAGGTACCTTACTAGTGTAAATTTTACACCTAACACATGGATACATACATGTAATAAATAAAATAAAATAAACATAATGTTTTAAAAATAATAAAGCTCACTCTATAAAAAAATTTTATGTAAAAACTTGGCAACTACACTCTAATTATCACTGCAAAGAGAATTACGAGTTCTTTCACCTAAAATGTCTAATAGAAACTTTACGCACATAATTTGTTTAACAACTAACGACTTGGTAACAAAACAACAATCTGTTAATGATTTTGGCAAGTACTCTATTTGTCATAGACTACAATAGTTCATCATAAAATTACTATGACATATGAGCTGAAAACTTGGGTGATTAATCTAGAGATGTCGAGTAAGTATTATAAGATATTTGTCATGCCTAGTGAGGGGGCTCATGGCAAGATTGATTTAAGATAAATAGATCCTTGTTAATCAGTGAAAGTTAGGGGCTGACCCATTGCAAGCTATCTAGGTATACTAATATTATAAAGCTAAAGAGTTTGTTTGTTTGCTTGAACGCACTAATCTCAGGAGGTACTGGTCCGATTTGAAAATTTTTCAGTGTTAGATAGCCCATTTATCGAGGAAGGCTATAGGCTACTTTTTATCCGGGTTAGTGCCACGGGATGCGGGTAAAACCACTGGCGAAAGCTAGTTTTTAAATAAAGACTGGCCATCTATCATAATCTTAAACACTTATATATTTATTTCCAGCACTTTCGTGCAGTGCTGTATGTATGTATGCAGTTTGTATGTGTTTTTGTCCGCGATTATCTCACATTTAGCTGAACCAATTTTAATGCGGTTTTCAGCATAGGATTTTTCAGACTTAGGAGAAGATTCAAGGTATATTATTGAACCCAACGGGTCCAACCCGGGTGAAGGATTGTTCAAAAAGAGTTACCGCTGCCCTGGTTTTTTGTTTTTCATCCCATGTTTTATTTCAATTAAAGGAACAGTGTTTGTGGGTGAAATTGTAAACTCACTTTCTGATTGTTTAATAAAATGGCTTATATTGAGTATATGGAGTGCCTTTATCAATATTTGTGACTATGAGTCACACATTGAATCTAAAAGATATCTTAGCTGCGGTGGGTAAATAATGATTCATTATGAGTTACATAAACAACATGTTTCATTGATATGCCTTATTAAGAAAGTCTTTTGACCAACACATACTTTATTAGGTGGTTACAATCACTCTATTTAATTACTTATACACGAGACCTACATGTAGGTTATTTATGAAACTGTAGAAAACTTCCAGTACTTACATTTTGTTTCTAATTCCATTTACTTTAACTACCATTTACAGAAACCTACTAAAATTATCATGTAACAGGATTAATTAGTCTCCAAAATGATCCTCCGAGCCTTTTTCCCAAATATGTTGGGGTCGACTTCCAGTCTAACCGGATGTAGCTGAGTACCAGTGCTTTACAAGGAGCGACTGCCCTATCTGACCTCCTCAACCTAGTTACCCAGGCAACCCAATACCCCTTGTTTAGACTGGTGTCAGACTTACTTTCTTCTGACTACCCGTAACAACTACCAAGGATGTTCAATGACAGCCTCCAAAATAAGGTTCCATTTTACAATAACTTAATTACTTTCACATTTCAGAATGACCTTGACTTTGAATACTGAATGCTAAGGTTAATGTCCTTTACAAAATATAGACATTTTAAAATAGTTTATCTTCTCTTTAGATTCTTTTTTAAAGAATATAATTTCTTATTGTTGATTAAATATTTGTTTGACAAGAAAGTATAAAAAAGTGAAAGTTACATGCACATGCAATTATAATAATAAAAAATTGTTACTAAATTGAATAAGATAATGAAAAGAATGCCAATTATCCTTTTCACAAATTGAGACCAGGATTAATTCCATAAAAAAATCTAGCATTATGTAGTCAACTATATCATCATCATGAATAATATTGATGAATCATTCATCTCCTAATAAGTTTTAATTTGTAATTTTGATAGGTGAACACAGGTGTTTTAACAATGAAGAAGTTATTAATAATAAGGAAAATAGAGGAACATTTTCTCATAAATGCTTAAATAACAAATATAATGAGCAACATACTGTTATAATAAATTCATGCACGATTTAATAGTATGAGGAAGTGTTACAGAGATTCCAAACTCAAGATACATACAGTTAGTTTGTCTATTGAAGAATGCATAAATAACCTTACCTCCTGAAGAGATGTAGAAGCCACTCGGAGAGTATTTAGCCACATTCACTTGGCAAGAATGCTCCGTGTATGTATCGGAGATCGCGGGGTTCTCAATATCTCGTATGATAACGGAATTGCCGTTGGTATACAGGAAGTTTCTGCCCTTCGGATCTCCGCCTAAAACTAGCGGTGTACCTCTCTGGGTCCTCGGCAAAGCCGCCCAAGTGTACTCTGCGAACACAAAACTACACTGTAAAACCACTTATCACTTTTATTTTCATACACAGACGGATTTATCATCATGTTTCACCCGCTAGTTACAACAACCATGCTGCCCCGTATAAGATTCAAATTGGAACTTACTATGAGAATAAGACATTTTATAAACACACTTTGCTAACTAATCACTACTTTGATAACGCTATAACTATTGGTCACTCGGTAATTTTATTTAATTTTAGTGAAACACAGTCAGCCGCTATGCCCCATAGCCTACCAAAAAAATGACGTACAATAATATTTTTTTGTACGGTTGGCAAGTCTGTAGGTCTGTCGCTCATTGATATTACCATATATGGGCAGAGGAATACCGATCATTTTTAATAACTTCATTTCATTTTCATTATTTTATAAGTTCTTTTTATTTATTCGACTGCATTTACAAATTACTTTACAAAAATATTATTTGTATTGAAAACTTATTTGTGACTTTCCAGGCGATGATTCTTAGTCGCCAACTTTTCTTAGTCGATTTTGTGTCTATGGTAACCAGAGACTTTTTATCTATCTATTTTTTATCGCAGCACTATTCCGAACGAAGTGTTTTTTCTGCTCACTCACTCAGCTACCTACCTACTTCTCCTCATTCATTCGTTATTCATTCTATTTGTCAAAAATGCTGTACGAAGGAGCTCGCATCGCCATGCAATGAAATTATTTTAAATATAGTTTTTCGTGACATTTATTCGGCGTTTTTGTGATTTACTTGAATGGGAAGAGTGATGCTTGCGTGTAGTACGAAATATTTTTGCAAAAGAATTCCTTTGGTTGCATTTTTCGGCTTGATTATTTGACACTTGTTTCCACGTGGTTCACGTCACAATCGGTCGACGTGTTAATTTTCTACATATTATTTAAAGTTCTTGACTTGATTTAAACGAAGAAATGGAGTCATTGAACATCTCGAAACTCAACTTGTGCAGCGGCAGGAGCCGGAGCTCCCAAGACAACGGTGTGAAGTTTGAAAGGACTGAAGAAAAATTCGAAACAAATGTAAGCCATACCATGTGTTGTAAAATCATTTTAACACCAAAGATATTAAATGAAACATAATAAAATTGCTTTAAATGCGATGTGTATCTGATTTAAAACTTAGTTTCTAGAATTTTCTCGACCATGTTATGAAATTGCATGGAGGTTCAATATCCAAAAATCAGATCATTTTTCATGACCAAATACAGATGTGCATGGGATCAAAACACTTTAAAATTCTATTTTGCAGGGGGTTTGGGTGTTTTAATGGTAAAATTAATGCGGTAAATAAAAAATACTGCATTGTTTTTCCTGGTTATGCTAAGTCATTGCAGTTAATATTTGTATGATGACATGAAACAGCTGTTTTGTGAAACATTAACATTAGAATCATAACATTGGTCAATATTGTGTAAATTTACAATAATAAATAAATTCCTCAGATAATTTTTATCAATAAATGTTTGTTACAATTTTTTTTTATTATGTTTTCTGTTGTATTTATTTAATTGTTGAAAAAACCAAAGCTTTTTAATTTAAATACTTATTACTTTATATAAATTGAATTCTTTAAAAAAGTAATGATAAGAAAATCATATTTTTAGCGTAACCACATACTGATAACTGCTGTCTTATCTTGAGTAGTTAAAATTTTATTATTACAAAATGTAAATAAAAATGTAGTATGTACCTAGATAGCAGGAAGTCCAACTCCAATATGTGACAATTCACTAGTTTCCAATGAATTAAATCTCTTTTTCATCTCATCTAATTAATACCTATAAAAGCAATATTTTATTATTTGCAAAAACTGCCGTGCCTGACCTCCTCAACCCAGTTACCCGGGCAGCCCAATACCCCTTGTTTAGACTGGTGTCAGACTTACTGTCTTCTGACTACCCATAACAACTGCCAAGGATGTTCAATGACAGCCAGAACCTACAGTTTAACACCTGAAACACAGTCTTTGGTGTCTAAGATATACTTAGGAAAGAAGGCATTACTACATTTGTATTTTTTGTTGTTGCAGGCACTCACAGATCAAGATGAAGAGTACCACTGTGAATATAAAGAAGAAATATGGAAGAACCTTTTGGAACAAGAAGCTGAGAAGCCAACTATTCACCTGCAGTCACCACAGGTGAGAAATTCCTTCATGCTTAGTCTACTGGCATTGTTAAACAGTGCCTAGGTATTATACTATTAAATTTTAACTGAGTTAAAAAAAAGATCCTGCCAAATTGAGAAGCTCCTCCTTTTTGGGAAGTCGGTTAAAAAAAGGTTCTTTGTTTGTCTGTGATGATCTAAAATGTTGATGCGGTTTTCTGCATAAAGGAAACTTTAGATACATATATGTATTTTTCTTTAAAAGGTTTTTTATTGGGATGAGATAGTACAGGCTGTCTGTTGTAGACCTAGAATGAAATCCTTTTTCACTCAAAAACTGGCAGCAACATTGCTTATACATCAAAATAAAATATGGGCTAATTTATGTTGTAAGAATCCTTCATTAAAAACTTGTCAATGGCCACTTCAAAATAATATCAGATAGCCACTGATAAACTACTTATTAAATTCAGGAACTAAGATTGATCTTGAAATATTATTATTCTGTAAAATGTAAATACAAATTAATGTTATCTTGTGTTTACGTTTGAATAATTCAATCAATAACTTATTTAGTACTGTAGTTTCTTTTAATAATACAAGATTTTTTCTGTATGTCCATATTAATTAAAACTTCATTCATCAAAAGAACCAGTCATGTAAAATCAATATTTGTGTGTTACTGAATAATTGTAGTTGCCTTGAAAAGTGCTAGACAGCATGGCGATTGTAGCTAGAGTGTTGTAGGTTAATAAAATATATAGATTAGTCTGCAATCCTAGGAATTTGTAAACAATACAAGCAAATGTGCCTACATAGGCTAATACTTTTCGAACAACACACTTCTGTATCGCTAATCGGAAGCTCGCATTACATAAGCCAAAATAAACTTTAATTATTTCAAAAATGTTCCTACAATTTATAAAATTAATATTTTCCAATGACGAAATGTCCTCAATATTGAAGTAATTATTTTAACAAAGACAAGTACTAATGTAACATGTAACGCTATTGAATATAATTACATGATTCATATCTGCCAATTCTTGCACATGCTATTTCATCACAAACGATATTAACCTTTACGCTTTAAATATTAGAGATTAAAGTCGCTTGCATTTTTTTATGTTGCATGAACATTGGAAGTATTGCAACAGATTAACGGTAAACTTGTATCCCCTCGAAGCAGGTATTGTGTTAGATAATTCAATGACGCCCTTTACAGAGAAACAAGATCACATTCTTTCGAATTCAAAAGATTCGCCATTATTATTTGAGATGTTAAAAGGACAATGTAATGTACCAGCTGCTTTATAACAAAGAAATAATGTTTACTAAGGTACTAAGGGTTGTGAATAATATGAGTAATTGAGTTCACTTTCACAAACAGGTCTCAGGTAGTCCTCTATAAAGGAGGACAGATTTTGTACTAAAATTATTTCTAAAGTTATTGTAACCAATTTTGGTTATCTTAATTTTTTCGGCGATTGTTATGTAGCAGATGGATATGAGATGACTGCAAAATTATTTTGTATCAAAGATGAACGTCGAAAAGAAAATTTTAAGAATACAAAACAAAAAGTATACTTAACAGTATTTATTTTACACTGTTCAAGTTTTACATTTCTTTGCTAGAGGCTTAGTTTTATGAGATTTATTTTAGTTAAATTGCCACCCTTGTCCTCAATATGGCGTATTAATTATACAGGGGTATTAACGAAACCCAGTAGCCTACTCTCATTCTGTCTGAAAACTATCACGAAAGCAAGCCATGGCTTAGTAACCTGAAACATAATGTCCTGAATGATGTCATTGATAAGTTTATTGGGTAGTTTACTTACCCTCGTAGTGAGGTCGTTGACTGATTAACGAGGAAAATTGTTCATTAATTTTCTGGCTTTGAAAAAGCCCTGTTTGTCACCAGTTTTTTTTTTAATAAAATTTTGCTAACTTTTTCTTTAACGACGTCAAAAATCATCAAATGACCCCTTCCGTTGTGGGTTAGCAGCGGTGAGGGAGTGTCAGACTCTTACTGACTAAAAACCGTCGTGTTCCGTCGTAGGCCGTGTATGTACCAGGACTCTAGTAACTCTTTCGAACAATCCCGCAGCCCCGGCAGACCTTGGGCCTGTTGGTTTTGCTAACTGCTATCTATGTTTGTAGATAACGATTGATTGATAGCTATTTTAGACATATTCAAATTGAACGCATTGATTATTAAATTTTTGAGAGTTAGCCTAAAAATGTAAATTAGTTATCCCTCACGAATTCGAAAGTAACTCTGTCATCTGTTGGGTTTCATTCCAAAACGTACAATTTGTAAAGTTCATTGTTAGCATATCCCATAACTAAATCCATAAAAAATATTCGGTGTATAGTTCGCTGTAGCAAGGTACTTATGTTACATTCATATGCATAGGCAGACATGTTTTTTTTATCAAATTGCTTCCTAGTTATCTATTGTGCCCTCACGATGTTTGCCTACCAATAATAATAATTGACGTTCAATAATATTTAAGTGCACACGAATTGAATAAAATCGTTCATGTCCATCACCTTGTAAACTTATGCAGTTATCATTTATCGCGAAAAAGTAATAATTTTCGACTGTGACACGTGCAATGGCACTTTCCGCACTAGGTTAAAAATTACTGTTACATTTTATAGTTAAGTTTTACGACTGATGTAAGCTACTTATGATATGATACTTAGTTATATTACTGAATTACTGCCAACTTTAATCAATATCCGTTACGGAGAAACAAACATCCAAACCCACAAACTTTCTTTTGTAATGTGAATTGAATTTGAAATAATGTGTTCTAATTTGTTACAGCCTTTTTATCGTCCCACTGCTGGGCACAGGCCTCCTCTTACAGGGAGAAGTATTGAGCATTAATTTAGTTTTCTTTTTCCATTTATTTATTTCTAAACACACATAAGTTACATTTTTAAATATTAATTATAAAAATAAAAAACATTAAAAAATATAAAAAATAGGTTGCCACCGATATCGGGCACAGGGTCCAAGGTTAGGTTAGGGTGGTTGGGTCCCAGAGACAGAAACCTCCTCACAATACGCGCCGCATCAAGGAGTACTGAATCAGTCCCTTGATCCAGCCGCCTAACGAGAGCCTCGTGAGGTGTTGGTCGAGGCTCTTGGCTATTAAACCATTGACCGTAACGACAATCGGCACAATAACAGCCGTGTCGACATTCCACATGGCGACAACCTCGTACGCTAAGTCGCTTATTAATTTAATTATAATTATTTGTTTCAGCTGGAGTTCCGAGGCGCGTTAGTGCAGCAACTGCGTGATGTCACAAAGAAGTTGGGGCTGAGCATTGCGACGCTACACTCGGCGGTTGCTCAGCTCGACCTGTTCATGGACGCTCACAGACTGAGGGCTGACCGACTCACACATGTCGCTTTAGCCTGCTTGAGCTTAGCAGGTAACGAAATATCACTCGAATATAGGTTATAATCATCGGCAAGGATATTGAGCCCTGACCTTCACCTGCGCAGAAGTGATTTATTGGTTTCTTGCTATAAGTGTACAGTGCGCAAAGCGATCCCCACTCTTCCGCCGAGAGCTCATTATCCGTGACGATAACTATAAGGACAGTTAATAGGTATTCGTGTTTTGATATGAATGCTGTTGTTGCAAATTAAATAAAGCGTTTCCGTACGTAATTTTTCAAGAGCTCCAAAACATCATCATGCTCCGAGCCTTTTTCCCAACTATGTTGGGGTCGGCTTCCAGCTCAAAAACATGAAGAAAAATATTAATTACTTTCTTTTTTACTTGAATCTCCAAACTGACTTTCAGAAGTACCCACATTTAACTTACTTTACGAAACTTTGTCCTAAATGTGTCTTGACATTTAAACACAAAATAAAATTGTCCAACAGCAAAAAGCGAAGAGAAATTCAGTCGGGCGCCCACACTGAAGACTTTATCCAAGATTAGCGGGGTCCAGCTTTGCGGGAAGACGTTTAGACAGTTAGAGTGGATGGTGGGCCAGCACGTTCGCTGGCGACTGTTGGCTCCGACGCCCGTGACGTACGCCGCCCTCCTTGCTCAGTACGTGGTGACAGATAGCGACCTCACCACCAGACATCCTAAGTTCGTCAGGCGTTTCAAGAGAGATGGAGCGAAACTCCTCGAAGCTTACTTGGATTTGACGCTGTCTGGTGAGTTGGTTCAATCGATGTATCATTTTTATAATCCTCGTCTTATTATTATATTTTCGCGTATTGGTTTTCCAAACATATGCATAAGAAGCGGTGAAGTGTAGGCTGAGTCCAAAAGCCCACAAGTGGAAGAGATTTCTTACTATTTAATGGATGTTATTATACATATAAACCTTCCCTTTCAATCACTCGTATCTATAAAAAAAAACGCATGAAAATCCGTTGTATAGTTTTAAAGATCTAATCGTACAATGGGATACAGGGATATAGGGACCGAAAAACCGAATTTGTTTTAGGGTCCGTTCACACAGACCGGCTCGGAGAGCATCAGTGCGCATTTTCCTTTTCACTCAGACCGGAATCGGCTCCGATCGGCTGAAAAGGCATGCAATCGGAGCCAAACGCAAGACTGTGAAAAAGTATATAATATATATTATTTCACACCGAGCGCCTTCGAGTATTCTTAATGACAAAAGCAGTGCAGATGCAAAAATAAACTTTACCACAAATACTAAGTACTCGATTTTCAACGTGTTAAGAATATGCTCTCCTCTCCGAGCCGGACCCTTATACTATGTAGTGAAGTTATGCAGTTTAGTAAACTAACTCCATGCTCCCCAGACGTGCGCCTGAAGGTGGTGGAGTGCGTGGACGTGGGGTGCGCGTGCGTGGCGTGCGCGCGCGCGGAGCTGGGCCTGCCCGCGTGGCCCGCCTGGCTCGCCGCCCGCGCCCAGCGCCAGCCCGCCGCCGTGGCGCCGCTCGCCAGGCTGCTGCAGAGGTAACACATAACAACTACCTTTAAAAAGAGTAACCATATGGACCTTTTTAAGTAAATATGTGGTGGCCTATAAAGTGGGTAAAGAACCAACCTTTCGAGTATGAGGGTGTGGGTTCAATTCCAGGGTCAGGCAAGTACCAATGCAACTTTTCTAAGTTTGTATGTACTTTCTAAGTATACTTAGACACCAATGGCTAATAAAAAGGTGAAGGAAAACATCTTGAGGAAACCTGGACTATAAAGTCTGAAATCACCAACCCGCATTGAGCAAGCGTGGTGATTAATGCTCAATCCTTCTCCATGTGAGAGAAGGCCTGTGCCCAGCAGTGGGACTAAAAAAGGCTGTAACAGAACAGAAGTAAATATATCTTAGACACCAATGACTGTGTTTCGGATGGCACGTTAAACTGTAGGTCCCGGCTGTCATTGAACATCCTTGACAGTCGTTACGGGTAGTCAGAAGCCGGTAAGTCTGACACCAGTCTAATCAAGGGGTATCGGTTTGCCTGGGTAACTGAGTTGAGGAGGTTAGACAGGCAGTCGCTTCTTGTAAAGCACTGGTACTCAGCTGAATCCAGTTAGACTGAAGCCTTCCACTTTTGTAAAATTACCTGCATAAAATTGCAAAAAAAGAAATCCATCCTATTCTATTCCTTCTTCTCCATAGGACACTATTTTTTCAATGTGCAAGTAAAATGAAACCTATTTAAAATATATCATGTAAATGAAATAAATGATTTGACTTTGACCTCCACCCCCGTAAAGAAGAAGCACTGGCTAGTTATACGGCACTCCTGAGCCACATTTACTCCAATCTAAAATACATACATGCATACAATAATTCATGATACGGAAATAATTCTACATAATTATCTATCTATTTATTTACTTTTCTTATCTATTTAAATTGCATTTACATATTTATTACTCTTTTCCCAAACCTGAATTCAAAATTTATAAATGTGACTTCCTGGGTTTCGGCAGCAAGCGTATCAAATCGCGTGAGCTGCCGACACCAATGATAATGCGAAACAAAACCCAACTTGACTAAAAAAAATCTAAATGCAATAAAAAAAATAACCAGCTCCAGATGGTGGATTCCTCGTATTTTTACTTAAGCGACATACGGTTTATTTATGACCAAATTCTCACAATGATGATCAAAGGCCGAAAAGACGCTCATACGAGCTGCCGGTCGATATCCCTTTTGGTTGATGTCCCTATATGGTTATAACACCGAAGCGAATACCTGAGAACTCGAGCTGAACCCTCTCCATACGACATACTTTAAGAAATTACTTACCAACGTTGTTGATGTTACAGGATGATGCAAATTCTGAAATCTCGCGAAACATCCGTGGAATCTGAAGTAGATCAGGGCTATAGCAGCGCCCGGACGTCCCCGAATCAAACACCGTGTACCTCGCCAAGCTTCCACGTGTCCCCGGCATCCAGCACTTGCAGCACTTCGTCCCGCAGCCACTTGAACGTCGACACATCTTACCGCCAACGGCCCGTTGAACGTCGACCGGACGCTACCTACTCCGTCTTAGACTTAGATGATTCTAATGTGCCTCAGAACGTAAACGTTGATTACTACACACTGCCAACTGCTGTCGATATGACGCTGCAACGGGTGAACTCGGCTGCAGACTACAGGTACTGTAGGTCCCGTAGACTGGTCGATGCTAGTTTAGAAGTACAACCGTCTACCAGTATGGCTGTGAAGCGTGGCATAGACGCCAATGTCGACATCGAGAGGAAGAGGTACAGACTCGCCTCACAGATGTCCCAGGTAGTTCTATGATCATGTCTAGTCTTAACGTAAGTCTGTATTCATGTTCGGTACATTTTTAGTTCTACGACGGTTTCATGACATCTGCAAAATTTGTGTTCTTTTTTTTCTAATGTTCATTTTTGTTCTCAACTGTTTTTTTAAGTCTTATTACAAAAATGTACTGATGCGGTTCTGGTGGCCGTGTTAAATGAATCCAGGCTATTGATGATAAATACTTTTGATTTGAGCTTTTAAATTTTATTGATGTACGTTTCTATACCTTAAACTCATATTTATTATTTGAATCGAAAGTATTTATGGTCAGTATACAAATAGGTTAGTAGGATGCATATTCCAGAATGTTGTTTAAAAGCGTAGCTGATTTTTACGAGTATGCTTTACTGTGTTGCAAGTGGAAATAATGTTGTATGTACCGAGCCTGTACTGTTTTTATTTGACTGGTTTTTAAACCTTTCCTAATACTCAAATATTTTATTTCTTATCAAATTCGAATGCTCATGACACTATAATATTATATCCACTTGTAATCAAATGTATTATCATATAGCAATAATGATTGAGAAGTTTAGAAATATTGCAACATTTTAGGGATGGGGTTTTGAAAATTGAACTTTTAAATTTACAAAAGACACGGATTACAATAACTAGGTTGTTTGATGATGCGAAAGTTATTAACTAGTTCATTTAAAATTAGTTTTACCACTAGTTTCTACTTCATCTTCTGTGTGCTTACTGGATAGGCAGAAACGTCATCAGTAAATTAATACTTTCTTGTGAAATAACTTTTTGATCTAAAAATACAACGATAGTGTCAAAGTTATAAAAAAAACCTACTCTAATGCAATAAAACTTCTCAATTACGCATTTCCTAATTAGCAATAGTTAGTGAGAAATTGTTGGTTAAACGCCAAATCTCGAATTAGCAAAGATTTCAACAGCCTGATTGTATAACAATTCAATAATGAAAGCTTAAGATAAAAAGTACATAATTAAATTGTATCCTTTACCTAATTTATAAAGGGTGGGTTGTACCATTTATATTATGACCGAATCAAAACCAGCCGTCAAATCGGCGATTTCGATTGTTGTACTGAAATGGTGCAATTCGCCCAAAATGTTAGAATAAAGGCGACATTTTTATTCATACTCTATTTATAGAAATGCCAAATTGTTTATTATATACAAAATAAATTTGCATCGTTATGCAATTAGGTTGTTGGTTAGCATTTAAATGGTGATTATGACGTAGCTCATAGATCGAATAGGGTTGGCATAACATGCATAAATAGATGAAATATATGGTCTGTAAACAATTCCTCAAGTACTTAATACAAATTAAAAATGGATACTTAACACGATCATGCAAGCTTATATAGAATCCGTTGTGCAAAAGGAATGGAGCTATAGAAAATAAAATATAAATTTAATAGTTATTTCGTTTTATGTGTAGATAGACGATGTATCTGAAATTAAGTAACTTAAATACGAAGTAACACAGCAATGAGTTTTAATAACAGCATGTTATGTCAATCCGGTATTGTACGACTGCCTTAATATTACTGTAACGGATCATACGACGTGATAGAGTAAACTGACGATCATTATTTCCTTAATTTATGTTAGTTAGAAATTTATATCGTGTATATGTTATGGACCAAGTGATAAATTGGGCAGTATACATAATGCCCGGTCATTATGAATAATGCCCAATATGAGAGTGCAATTTGATAATAATTATTCAAATAATCAAGTTGACCGGGCACTATACATATTGCCCGTGACCTTTTGGGCAAAGTAATACAAACATATTTAATTTCACTTTTTTTTATTGTTGTTGACATTGACAGGGCAGACAAGACTACGTGGAGTCGGTTTTGCAGCGATTCGTTTTCGTCACTAAGTTCAGTTTTTAATACAATGTTTTGAATTCAAATTAAATTCTACCATAAAAAAAAACGAGCCAAGAAAAATTAGATCAAGAAAAACGAGGCCGAGTTAGTAAATTAGATGACAATTGTCCAATAAATAATTTTGTGGCTAGACTTATAATTTCCCATTAAAATAGAACATATAATTTAAAACAATAATCATAAAATATGTAGCAAGTAACAGGATTTATTTATGAGAACAACTGCCACCCTCGCACCGCATAAAATGTAGCTTTATTATCAAATTGCCCAACTGTCATGTAGCAATATAATAATGCCCGTGCAATGTGATAAATAATGAAGTTAAGATAGTTATTAATCATTTGGCCCGATAAAGCTAGACATTATTCATAATGCTCGGGCATTATAGATAATGCCCGAATTAATCACATGGTCCATAACATATACGTTGTAAAGGTGGAATTACTCATTTTAGAGGCGTTTGGTTCGCGTGAAAACTCTTTCGTTGTTGGCCGAATTTGAACTACTTCATAGACACTTTCTACTTGTCTCTGGTTTGCATCAGTGAAACTGAAATAGCAACACAGAGATAGACATATCAACCATCCAAAGAACTAGAAGGTTATATTTCGGCATACCTTATCGAAGGCAACTCAATAGCTGTGCTGTGATTGGTTGACGGTAATAAAAACAGCCAATCAAATTGCTTGACTGATGTTTGCGACGTTAAATAACGAAAATCAGGTTCTCGCACTAACGAACATTCATTCGTCTTTAGAAAACTCAATTTCACCTTGATTTACCAATCTAGTATATTTTAATACTGTATCCGAAATAGCAATTCTAGTAAATTAATGCCAATTTCATTTAGTACGAGTCATGTTATAGAATAACTTATTTGAATATTTTTTGCTGTTTTGGATGTAGAGCGGTTGTGATTAAGTATGTTTTAAATTATTGTTAATATTTAAATTTGCTTCTGCTTATAAATGTTATTGTATGCACTTATATTCGCTTTACGTTTGGCCAGTTACGTTAATAGCGTGACAGTTCTAGCCGTCCCATTAAAAATTCAAGAGCCCTCATACTAATTAATTTACATTGTCAACATCAAAATGTTAGGCATGAATAGTTACTTACAAATGTACAGCCTAAACTTTATACAGGTAAATTGACTTTTCCTCTCTGGGTAACACCAACCCTATACTTGTACAGTTTTGGGGATGTTGATATTTTTAGGTCCTAAACGAAATATGATTACCTACTTTACATATAAAATTTTTAATTGAAAGCTGGCAAAATAACCATTATAAGCAGAAATGACAATGTTTGGACCGTGGTATGGAATAGAATCTTGTTTTAACATTTAACGTTTTTATTGCTCATTTATACTGCATTGTTTAAGTTATTTTTTATCAACAAAATGTAAGATTCCGTTCCATATTCACATTTAATGTGTAAAACTGTTATGTGACAAAATATGTGGTGTGATATCAAAATTAATTTACCAGTGACAGTTGATGTCTTATTTACTTTTCACAAAATGTTGATTGTTGCGAAAATCCATCACATATTTGGGCGTATGGTATAAATGTTTTATTTCACTACCTTATTTTAAAGGGTTTTACAACTGTCAATGGGGCAAAGGGGACATAAGCAATAGTATTTTCAATCGTTTTAAAAGATCGCAAACGGGAACATAAATCAATTAACTGCTTGAATGCCGCTAGTTAGAAAACAATAGAAAATCAATTGTGTCTCACGTACGTTTTACATATATAACAAAGAAAGTAGGCCTAGAACTAAAGCTAAGCTAAGTCCCACAAAACCGTTTTAGTGGCTATGTGGACCTAACTTATGCATGCCGGTAAATTGTACCGAAACTGTTACATTAGTCAAATAATCAAAGCTATGAGAAACCCCTTTGCCCTAGAAAAGTAATAATTTTTATACGGGTTTGTAAGCGGTCTCGTAATGTCTACTATTTTGGTTTATTATTAATGTTGTACCAAATGTTTGAATGTTTTATTCGTAATATTAATATTTGCTACAGTGATAATTTCCAAGTTAATTTGGTACCTTTTACTCATATCGCGACCAACACCATGCTTATACTCGAATGTATTGTTTTCCAGCTCAAGGCCTAATTAAATGAAGTTACCAAAACTATTTTTGAGTATTTTATATTATGTTGCAGATCTAAAAATGTTAATTGTATTTAAAATGTCATCGTTCACTACATAAACTTGTTGTTATTCGCATTTCATTAAAACATGTAAAGGTATAGTCGATATAAATAAACAGTGCTTCCTTAATCATTCTGCCTTACAATTCTTATTTGTCGATAATTATAATTACTTTTCAAAAATAGAAGTCTTTGGTAAATACCTTCCTTCATAATAATTTCGACTTTATCTGTACCATTTTGTATTACCTAGTTTTTATTCTGTTATTCAAGTCTTCAGAGTAAAAATGCTTATATACAATGATGTTATCGACAAATAAAGTTATTAACCCAATTAAAAAATAAATATATTCCGCTTGTAAGAATAGAAAATTTTCATTGCGTTCAACATTAATTTATCAATCAATAGTAACTTGGAGATGAATAAATAAATAAACAAAGGCTTTCCACAAAACTTTCAGTGTAATTTTCGTAATGTATGCAATGGAAATTATCTATCGTATATAAATAGCTTCGAAATATTTTAAATATAATAAGTACATGTTTAATGACGTAAAAAGTGAATGATTGTACGAAGACTGAAGGATATGTAGTATACATTGGCATTGGACTGAACAGAAAATGAAAATTATTTTGTACCTATGAAAACTTAAGATAAAGACACATTATAAACCTTGAAATAAATATTTTACTTCTTTATGAACTGGTTTGCTTTTTCAAACGTTTAACATACCTTTATGCAGGCACTAGTATTACTCACATTTTGCTGAGTATAATTCTAAAGGAATCATAAAGCACTCAGTACAGTGTAGTGTGTATGGTAGTGTGAAAGTTTATTTTGAGGTCCTAGGGCCGATCAAGCTTTAGAACAGGAAAAATTTAAAAGTACATAAATGTCGCTACTATCATCATCAAAAATAAAACGATTTTTTGTTTCAGAATTTTTTATTGGCATCTTTACAATAAATATATTCAATATTTTTAATTTTCAGTAACTCGTCATCGTTCATTTACGCCTTCAATATCTGGTTTTGATAAATATGAAATAAAATTTCGACAGCAGAAAGCTGTTCATATAAATACATATGTACACAATATATTATTTACATCCTCACTATCGAAAATATAATTTTGTGCTCGTTTTAATTTAAGACTAAGCTAATCGGTAGACTGATGTGTCATCGGGGGATAGAGTAGGCAAGCGTGGGGGACGGCGTGGAGGGCGTCGGCGGCGACGCGGCTTGCACTCGCAGTGCAGCGCGCACAGCCCTATCCCGGCACAGCCTGACAGGAACAGCGGCACCGCCAGGGTCCTCGTCACCGTCGCCACTTGCTCTCCTCGCGACCAACGAGGCACCACCACAGACGTATCGGCCCGCGACCAAAAACAGGGGTATCGGGCACCTACATACCCGTAGCTTGTCGTGAAATTCTCACAGTCGACTGCCGGTGGATAACCACATCCCTTTATATTGACAAACAGCACAGCCGGACGCCATTCTTCTGCATGAGCTTTGTACTTGACGTGTAGCTGTGTACACTTATAAGCGTCGCTGGTGCACCCCTCTCTGCACGATGCCCAAGTACAGTTGTCCAAGCCGAGCCTGTCATCGCGCCTCTCAGTGACGCACTCCGCTGGGACTGGATCGAAATCAGCTGCTAGAGCACTTAACGCTGGATCAGCGTACAGCGGGACGAGAAACAGCAGCGCGGAGCCGCCACCTCCTAACAAAGTAGCTAGTATTACGGTGATATATCGCGTAAGCTTAGCACGCGTTTCTCCTCTACGGCGAGAGGGCCGTACGACCAAACGTTCCGAACTTCCACCCCTCATTTTATGAGCACTGCGTCAACCCATGCTGAATTGAAAACCTTGCCCCATATACATTAGCGAGCTACGCATGCGCCAAAGCAAAACATGCGCTGTTTCGCTGTTCAAGATTCTTTCTTTACAACATTTTATATGCATATATGTTGCTATTCGTGTACGTATGTCTGTGATGCGGCAAACCGCTATATTCTACCGATATCAATACCTATATTGTTCATATTATATTTGAAGGTACAAGTTTAAGAACCTTGTTCTTGAAATTTCAAATGATTCTGCTAAGTAATTTAACTTAAGCTAGGTACATACGATTGATATACATGTACCCAAATTCAATTGTCTGTGTATTATTGAAGCGTATGTGACATTCCACATGTTTTTATTGTAAATAAACGGTTTCTCCTTTTGCAATATGATTGTATAGCAGACTACCCTTCCGACCAAATGGCAGGCAGCACAAAATACATAGGTACAGAAGTCAATCTACATACAAAGCGCGTTCGAGTCACGCAGACATAGGTGTCTATATGTGCGTGTACACAGACGCGCTGTCTCAAAACAACTCAAAACAGTGCGAGCGCGGCTGCCGTTTTCTTGAGATACGCGCGTCACACACAAGGTAGATAAATGTGCACGCGTCTGTAATTTGACTGTAATATTTTTAATTTTAATAACAAAAGAAAAAGTAATAATGGAGCAACAAAAAGTCGTATTATAATTGTTCAGTGGACGGTTGTTTTTATACAAAAATAAACAGTGAATTGTCGTTTTTTTTAGCCTGCCGTATTACCTTTAGTACCTATGTACCTACTTATTTTCTCATATTTCGATGGTTCGATTAATAAACGCAGTAGGTAGGTACAGTTAGGTGGGTAGGTAAGCGCCCCGGGGAGGCCTCTGGCCCAATGCCGTAATAAGTTTTGCTAGTGTCGACCCAGGCAAACCTGCCTACCTACCCTCAAAGATTATTACTAGTAGGAGTTGATAATTTTTGTGATCATGGCGAGAGTATGTTGTAAGGTAGACGAAATAAAACTCGCACATCAAGGTTTCTGTAGGTAGAAGCAAGCTTAGATCGGGGACTGTACCAGCCCATTACATACAAAAATATTTTTTTCACAAGAGTAGGGTAAGTATACATATATGTATGAATAACAAAATTATAAATTGCGGTTTCTGAAAAAGTTCGGTATCTCGTTCAAACGAATTTCCGTTGAAAGTGTTTATTAACCTCTTGTATGCCACATTAATTTTTTGATTATTATTGGTTTATATTTCATTTTTCCTGTTTTATTCTCAACAATACATCAAATAAGTAGATACGAGTACCACTACCACGTTAGTTTTATGCGCATAAAAAAGTTGACAACCCTAGCGCGACCGCCGAGTTTAGGCATGAAAAGTGAAGTACATACATGAGATTGACTTCTGTACCTATGTATTTTGTGCAGGCAGACTAATGGCAAAGCAATGAAATGTTATTGGAATACGATTGGTCTTATATTAGTAGCAGAATGCCCGCTAAGCTTAAAACTGCTATTGAGATTCAATTGTTATCCAATTGACACGTTATTAAATTAGCAGAATCAAACTCCTATGCGTTATACCTACCGGTTATGAATAAGTTAGACTGTTAAAGTATTTTTGAAGAAGAAAACGGGGCAACAGACAGGGGCCCGCAATATGATCGCAATAGCAGTTTTAACCATATCGGGCATTCTACTACTAATAAAAGACCAATCGTATTCGATTGACATTTGATTGGTGTACGATTGGTCTGCTATTTTGGTGATTTTGGTCCATACGGTAGTTTGCTGTACAATCATTTTGCAATCGTAAATCATTTGCAGACAAAATGATTCATTATTGAATGACAGAAAAGGATAAAAACGTTTATTTGAAAGAAAAAATAGCGGAACGCAACTGGCGATGATGCGATTCCACAGTCTAGCTAGCTTGCTCTTGGCTTGCTCTTGCTACACTTAGTAATCTGTGGATTGTGGGCTATGGTTGTGGGCCCCTCGAAGGCTGTCAAAGTCAAACACCCAATAGAGTTTCGTTTATGGTTTATGCTTTATGGAAAAATCATCAATCCAAGATGGATGACTTGACTTGTTGACTTGCTTTTTGTTGAAGAATCAAACAGTGTCAATATTATATTAAAATATTTTTAAGTTTTGGTTGTGTTTAAGTGTTTCATCTGTAGGTATGTCCGTCACGTTATTCAGATTTGTTGTAAATACATTGAGACAGAATTTGCCGAGACATCCCATTAGATCAGGTAACAGAAAATCACACATGGGATATGGCGGTATTTCTATTTATTATTTCATAAATGCAAATCATCTGAGCTTGCATATAAATAACGATGTTCGATTTTGCATCATTGTATGTTAGTTATTCAGCTATGTGACTGTTGTACTGTGTATTGAAAGCTTGTTTTGTACGCACTACAAAGATTATTGATCGCCGGCATAATGTAAGCAAACTAACCCATTTTGTATGAAACAAAGTTGTGATTTTAAATAAATCATTATTTGTTGCTCGTTCTAACACAATACGATAGTATTTGGGTACCGTTTACCGCTACTTAATTCGTAACAAGTATTTACTGTCCTAACCTCAAAAATCCTAATTTACATGATTCTAAAGTATCTGACAGCTCACTTCATTATTTCATAAAATAATTATAAATCCATCTCTTGAGTTAAATGTATTTTTTATTTACCAAATTTTAATCCTGAGAGGTTTACCCATACTATTATGTTAATAACCAAAGCTTCTTTATAGCATTCCAAGTGCGGTCAGTATCAGCAATGGACGTGGCAGCCGTAGAGAATAAGGAGCCAGAAGAAAGCCCTAAAGAACCTCAAGAAATAGTTCTGAATAAAAATTTGACGAGATTCAAAAAGCGTTATATGAAGCGACACTGGCAAACAGATACAACTGATGAAAATGGTGAATCAAAACAAAGGAAGCTTTGTGACAAACCTGTGGAAAGAATTAAGAGGAAGAAAATGGCTCTGCTTTTAGGATACTGCGGTGTTGATTATTATGGCATGCAACGGTGAGTTTTAATCCTAACAAAGTAGCTTCCGCCTGCGGCTTCGCCCGCATAGAGTTTGGTTATATCGCGTTTCCAAGAGAATTCTTCAAAAGTCCGGGATAAAAACTATCCTATGTTCTTTCAAAAAGGTCAACTCTATCTCTGTACCAAATTTTATTAAAATCAGTTCAGTGGTTTAGACATGAAAGTGTAACAGACAGACTATAATAATAATAAGTATTAAAAAACAATAGAAAATCATTGTGGCTCTTGTATATCTGCACTCCAACATACAATGGGTTATAATTAGGTAAAATTTTACTCTCTTCAACAAATCACTTTGTTTATGAAGTTGGCTGCTTGTTAATATGTATGAAAAAGCTCTACTGTACAAATGGAATGCATGAAATAACTGACTTTAGAGAAACAATGTTATTTAAAGAAAACAGTAAGAAAGTATTTTCCCAAAACATTGATACTAGTGGAGATGTGAAATAAATGGTGTCAATAATATATTTTTTGGATTCAGTAACCCAGGAGTGAGAACGATTGAGGAGGACTTACTAAGAGCGTTAATGGAGGCAAAGTATATAACGGAAGATGACTTTAATAACCAGCAGAACGCTCAATTTCAACGGAGTTCTCGGACGGACAAGGGCGTGTCTGCTGCCAGACAGGTTGTGTCACTTAAGCTGCGTTAGTATTCTTCTCTTTAATAACACATGTTGCACGATCGTGTTTCTTATAACGCATGCACCTGTTAGTTTAACCAATTAGAGGTCAAACAAAAAGAATTTAATTGGATTTTTTTGTGAAAAGAAAAACCACACTGCACATAATATTTTTCATATAATAAAAGGGTGTTATAATCAAGTAAAATAACAAGGTTAATAGTACTTCCAATGGGTTAATAATTACTAAACATTTTGGTATTGAGAAGATTAAAAAAAAAACTGTTTTTCACACACCACCACCTGTAAATTATAAAGTGAAAGGCTTTTAATTTTTTTTTAATTTTAAAGGCATTTAAGTATTTTATGTCATTGGAAGAGTTTCTATTTAGTATTACGTTTTAGTTATACTACTTGCTGAATCATTTTGTTGCATGTACTTATTATGTTTATGCATGTCTATGGTAAATTGTTAGTTAGGTAAATCCTGTAGAAACATTCACACTTTCTATTTAATGTAACTTCCAAACATTTGTACCTATATGTAGTTCTTCCTTAATTTTCTTTTTCTCATCAATTCAATGCTGTTTTTTCAATACAGAAGGAGGCCATGGCCTGCCTATTTCTACATATCTTTATATATAGATCTATGTTATGTTCCAACCCTACCTGCGGATCAACCTTTATTCAAAATGTAATATATCTTACAGCTCTTGAAGTGGATGTTGCTGAAATAAACAAAAGACTGCCTGACTGCATCAAAGTATTTGGTGTAAAGAGAGTAACAAATAGGTTCAACTCAAAATCAAAATGCAACGCTAGAACATATAGCTATACCCTTCCCACTTATGTGATGGAACCTAGTCTAGTCAATGAGGAAGAGAGAAAGAAGTATAGGATCACAGAAGAAAAACAAGAGCAAGTAAAGAAGATTCTAGAAGTTTATAAAGGGACAAAGAGTTATCATAACTTTACGGAAAAGAAGTGAGTTTTTATTTCTACATAATGTTATCAAGCATAGGGAACTTAATGCAGTTTGCACTAATTGATTAATTTTTCCACCTTTGTAGTCAAAAGATTGTCAGATTAATACTGATTTTGAACTTAACTAGAGTGCTTGTTTCAGGCATTATCAAGATCCATCAGCATTAAGATTCATAATGGGCTTCACATTAGACAGAGTATTCATTGATTCAGACATGGAATTTGCTGTACTGCTAGTCAAGGTTTGTAATAATTATCATATTTATTTTTATAGAATTGATAGTAGGGCTGTTTTATATAGATTAATAATATTAAATGACAATGTTTTAAAGTTTCTACTTATTTTATGAAAAAACTACCCATAGGGCTAATGTTGAAACTTATATCTCTTATATCTATTGTTATTCTGAATAGGAGATTAAGAGAGAGTATTTAACAGTGCTGACAAAGTAGCAATGTCAAATATCTATCCCTGTCCCTAGTAAGCACATCTATGAATACATAGGTTATTGAAATCTGCAGTACTTAAATGCATTGTATTGAAAATCCCATGCAGTACAAATTTGATACAATTTGGGTACCTATATCCCAGTAAGGAAGTGGTTTCCTTGGGACACGAGTAAAATATGTATGTCAGTCCCGCGGTACCACGCAGACACAATTGATTTTCTATTGTTCTCTAATAAGCGGCATTCAAGCAGTTAATATTTAGATAATGTATTTCTATTATCCAGGGTCAAAGTTTCATGCTTCATCAAATACGCAAGATGGTGGGCTTGGCGATAGCTGTCCTGCGTGGTCACACTGACCATTCCATACTCGAGAAGGTGTTTGGCAAGGACAAAGTCATGATACCCACTGCGCCTGGATTGGGCCTTGTACTTGATACAGTATGTATTTTTGATATACCTTTAGATCTTTTAAATTTTTCTGTTTATTCACAATTTTGCTCAAAATATGGCATTTCAGTTGCATTTTATTATACATCTACTTGACTGGTTATTAATCAGCTGTGAACTATTATAGGGTTGGTCTTGTAGTCCTGGCCCCATTACTGTTTCGTTACACTATACAACTAATAAAAAAAAAATTAGATACATAAAACATGTTATGCACATTTTAGGTCCACTATGACAGATATGACGCCAAATTCAAGGATAGCCATGACAGTTTGACTTGGTCAGCCGAAGAGGAAGAAATTCACAAGTTCAAACATGAGCACATATATCCTGTGATAGTTAAGGGCGAAGTTGAAGGCCAGTCTATGGCAACTTGGCTTGAGAAACTCAGTAAGCACTCATATGAGCCATCGGAAGAAAATCTGGAAAAAGGTGATGAAAAAGAGTTGGCAGGTGATGATGACGATGATGCAGACCTTGATGATGATTGTGATGATGATAAAAATGTAAGCAAAGATTGCGATACTGCGGAAGTTAAAGCTGGTGAAAACAAAATTAAAGAGTTGAATGACGAGGGTAAGATTGACGAGAGTGCGAATAAGAAAACTGATCAGTAATTTTACTTCGACACTACATTATATTAGCATATTCAAATGTGAACAAGAACACTACGTCTACTCTTATAAGTTGCTTCCTTAAAAATTGCGATCCTAAATAACTTCTGTAAGTTGTAAGAAGTTACTACAAGCGACTTACGAAGGGGTTTTAATTTGTAAATTTATTGTTTAATGTGTTATTTAGCTACTTACGTGAACAAAACTTTAAATATAAGAGGCGGCCTCAATAGTTTCTCGCTGTTCAACAGACAGTACATTTTATAAAAATAAATAGACTTTTTTGGTTTACAACATTACATTATTATAAGAACTGTTTTGAATATGCTAATATAGTAAACGTGCACATGGATAAATATCCATTTCTACTTTTTTATATTATATGATAAGAAAAATAAACTATATGGATAGATTTTGTCATAATTGTAGAACTAAGTAGAACTTAGATATTTATATTCTTTGTCTTTGATAAATAATAATGTAACATGAATCAAAATAGCCAAAATGGCATTAAAAATAAATGGCAGAGCCATACATCATACAAATATGAATTGTAGTTTTGAATTTTCTCTATTTTTATTTGATTTTATCCTACCTCTAAGAATTATGTTTTCAGGTTAATCCCGGTATCATATTATTTGGCTGGAAAGTCAATCTTTCTTGTTAAGTTGTACTATAACTTGCCAAAACAGTTGAATGCCAGGCAGGGCGATAGGTGCTGTCACGAAAGTCGTCTTTGGTCCTCGTGGCCCCTCTTTAAAAGGCAGAAGACGGCACAAAAGCTGAGCTGAGCTTTTTATTGGGTGCCCTACATAACCTCACCGTCTCCCCGGGCGGTGTGTGTATGCGTCAGGCATTTACCTCAGCTGAAAAAAAAGGGCGATAGGTGCTATGGGATCGTTCGAAAGAGTTATCGCGGCCCTGGTAAATTAAAGGCTTAAATAAGGAACAAGGTGGGTCAGTCAGACACGGACACTCCACCACGCTGCACCCTTTGCGGGACCCATGTCATTTGATGATATCCCCAAAAAAAATGCTTGGAGATGGGCCATGTAAACAGTGGCACTCGGTGTTATTGTGGTCGTTCAGACAATTCATACTTCTACATATTTATATCTAAATTCTATATGTATGTATATTTTATTGATTTATCTATCTATCTATCTATCTATTGTATTTAATTCCTCCATGCTTCAAAAAAAGGAGGTTCTTATGATAGTGTGGAGTCGCTCAAAAGGGATTGTTGTGTCTTTGAAATGTTGTGTACTTATCTGAAAATTTTGTTTGGCGAAATAAAGAAAAAGATATCGTTGTGTTAGGAGTGCTTTTAAGTCTTGCACGAAAAATAATCTTGTTGCTAAAAAGTTTAGAAAAAGAAAATATATACAAATATTGATTGGATTAGATGAAGTAACAAATAAAAAAGTGTGTAAATAAGGTCGGATATTTATTTTTTCTTGTCAAAAATCGTTCGTTGATGTCTGTTGGTAGTTATAGTACTGGTTTATGTGTGAAATCAGAAAATCGTCTAGTTTGTCGTCAGTAATATCTTAAAATATTGGCAGTTTCAGTTCAGTCCAGTCAAAAAATTGGTCAAAGAACCTACTGCCTTGAATTTTCTTGGTGTCCTCTTCTGTTTCTTTTAACCGACTTCAAAAAAAGGAGGTTCTCATGATAGTTTGGAGTCGCTCAAAAGGGATTGTTGTGTCTTTGAAATGTTGTGTACTTATCTGAAAATTTTGTTTGGCGAAATAAAGAAAAACATATCGTTGTGTTTGGAGTTAATTTAAGTATTGCACGAAAAATAATCTTGTTGCTAAAAAGTTGAGAAAAAGAAAATATATACAAATATTGATTGGATTAGATAAGGTTACAATAAAAAAGTGTATATATATTTTTTTGTTGTCAAAAATCGTTTGTTGATGTCTGTTGGTAGTTATAGTGTAGTGCGACTGGTTTTTGTGTGAAATCAGAAAATCGTCTAGTTTGTCGTCAGTAATATCTTAAAATATTGGCAGTTTCAGTTCAGTCCAATCAAAAAATTGGTCAAAGAAACTACTGCCTTGAGATTTCTTGGTGTCTATTTTTGTCTGTTTTGTCTTGTCGGTAGTCCTTAAATAAGTCGGTTGTCTAAATAAAAATAGTGGGATCTACCTACTGAAAAAAATGGCGTTTCTTTGCAAATGAAGTTGGAATAGTATAGGCCCTTTTTTACCTATGTTTATTTAATGATACTAGGTATATCAGATACATTTACACATCACAAAATTATGTCATTCAAAACAGATACAAAGGGGAAAAAACTTAATAAAGTAAACCTTGAAGACTCTGAAAAGCGACAAAAAAAAGCACTTGGTCAATGCATGATTATTTTTAAGGGTTGCCAACATTTCTTCTTACTAAATAATGTATTTGGGCATTTTCACTTTTAAGTGTACCCTGTTAAAAATACGTTATTTTTTTTAAAGCTGTGTTTTTAATATGTTTAAACATCTCAACCTGTACTTCATAGTCCAAAGGACTGGATACAGTTTTTTATTTTTAATAAATTGAGTGTTTTCCTTATTAAAAACGGAAAATAAATGGACATTGTGGTGAAAAAGTGGTCAGTTTGGTGACAACATAAAAATCATCCTGTTTTATTATTTTAATTAATATGACTCAATTTTTCTTTTCTTTTGCTACTGAATATTACAAACCATCTAAAAAAATATATACTAACCATAAACTGAAATCTCATTTCTCTAAAATGAGGTTTCAACTTCTGTTTTGTGACAAGTGACGCTACGAAGATCGATTTTTATTAATTCCCTCGATAAAGGGCTTAGTTTTTTAAGAGATCACATGATACAAAATAAAACATAGCGTTGGTAATTAAAAATCTTTATTCTTTGACAAGAAAACTTGAATTTTACGGGCTACCACAGTGGATCCACATTTATCTAATAAGTTATCTATAGACAACTTAGGAACAAATTTGACCATAATCAATATGCTAAAGGAAAAATCACCGTAAATATATATTATTAAATATAATTGCAAATCAGCCTTTAAATTACCTATAAAAGGAATTAAATCGGTCTCAAGTTAATAGTCTTTGATGTCACTAGAGTATAATTTAAATAGTAACCTAACTATCTGTTGTGCGTTTTAAGAAAGCTAATCTTTGTACTTTTATTAAATAACCTAATCAGTCTCACAGTAGAAGTTACTGGATTACAAGTCTCGCTCATTATTAATTTAGCTAGGAATGTTATATTGATCAACGATATATATCCAAACATATGACTTTGATATATCCAATAAAATATAAACTTAACAAAAATATATGTATATGTTCTCAAAACTTACAAACTATTAACCATATAGAGTGCATATGTCACATTCATCTGGAGTGAAATGATCATAAACAAAATAATTACAACACCAGAAATATGAACATTGCAACAAATTGAAAATGTCTAATTTAGTCATTTTTAAAGTAAAATGATGTAGTCTTGAGGAATTTATCTCCTGTTGACATCCAAAGCATTTTTCAACTAATATAAAATGAGTGATGGGCCACGGCCAGTTAGCGTCATCAATATAAAACTGCTCCAAATCATGCATTGTGAGTACTTTGTCCACGTCATGGAAAATCACCATATTTTGCATCAGCCAATCAATCTGAAACAAAAATAAAATATTTATTTTAAATAATCTTTGAATAAATCTCATCGAGGTCTACTAGACAAAATATTACCATCCGATTCCAAACATGATTCGCAAACGTAATTAAGGCAGTTAGGTTCAGCCATGCACGGGTAAATGTTTTTTCGAGCGTGCCACCATTTTAAGGGGTCTTCGGTACGATTTATAAGCGGCTCGTGTAGATATTTGCTTACTCCACTATTCCTGCTGCCGTTGGGTTGTCCGGTGTTTGCCTAACCACTACTTGGTCAAACTCAAACCAAATCGAGTTCCTAGGGCCAGGTTGGGATTGCACTGCGTCTACCGCTGGCGTCGTAGTAGTCTTTGAGGAGGAGCTTCGTCCAATTTTAAGTTTGAGGTCTTTGAAGGCCCGATCATACAGTTTGGGGTCTTGAAATCCCTTGTTTTTAAAACGTGGATCCAGAAATATGGATGCCGCCTTTAATATATTTGATTCTATGTAACCGAACCTCTGGTTCAGTTCCTTATGAAAATGTAAACAATGTTTTTAATTTCTGGTATGATACTTTGCTCTTGAAGCCTAAGTTTAATGTGACTTAGCATTATTCTACACAACGGAATTGCCTTAGACAAGGTAACATTTTTCTCGCCGCCGACTTCGACTGTCACGTCATAAAAAAGTTTTAAAATATCGGGAGCACAGATTGTATGACTACCTAGTCATGATCAGAGACTGCGAGGTCTGGTCTGATGAGGGCTATAGTTGATATTATAGCATCTTTGCTTCGGATAAACCGATGCAGCATGTCGTAGTGGAATTCCACCTGGTGGCGATATCTTGTTTTAATTTTAAAGTTTGCAAGCTGAGTCGTTTCTGCATTGTTGTTGTTTGACAATAGTTTCGGACAACGGATTAGCAAGACTTTCTTCAACACCAATAACTGGATAAGCATCTTGCATGTCAGTTGTTGGCACAGGGCTTTGATAAAGATCAATATCGATTTCATCAAGCCACTCGGCGTCATCATTTTCGCGCACTACGCAGAGAATCTCTCTCGATCTACCGTTCGATGGTCGCACAGTGTGTTATTTAATATTATTGCCTTAAAAGTTGGCCAAAAATATTTTTTGGTTTTAGGACCTTATATATACTTTTTATTAGTTTTACATGAAAGCACAATAAAACAACCATTTATTTGCATATATAACTATTTATTCGTCATCACTACTGTTGTCAACAATATTAATATTTGTTATGTCACTTTCGCATAAAAGATTTACAACATCTGGCAATAGTTTCTTCTGTTTTCTATTTGAGTTACATCTCATACCAATTAATTAAGGATCAGAAGTCAATAAAAGTCGGTTTAGTACGTCCATGTTGCACTATAATCGCGAGAACTTTCTTGTGAAGTTTAGTCTGAATGTCCTAAAATTCTTGTTGCGAGCTTCTGCTTCCTCTGAAAGTTGCCCAATTGGTAGTATTGCTTCCTTGATGACAGCTGCTCCATGAGGAAGAACTTTGTGTAATGTAGGGGACATAGGGTAAAAATGATATAACGACACAAAGTTCGGCAGTTTCTTTGCAATATTTTTCAAATTGTTCCACATTTATTTTCATACCGGAACATAATGCATCTAGAATTACATTTAAACGATAAATTATATATATATCCATATTCGTGTGCTTCTTTATGCGCTCAATCAATGCTTGGTCGGTGTCAGCCTCCATGTGTGTATATCCGGGTACGAGAAATGTATGTTCAATAGATATCAATTGTGAAGACAGTTTAGCAACTAGCATTAACATTGTTACTACAATTGAATTCTTGTTTTGCCCAGGACAAGAGTCCGAGTACATAATCAGCTTCTTAGCGTTTGGGTGTAAGTTTAGTAGTTGATTGATGATAAAATCGTAGAGACAAGAAGCAATATCGTTAGCACCTCTATTTCCCTCACACTCTGGCCACATGTAGCAAAAAGCCTTGTTGGTTTTCAAATCATGTATGGTCTAATTCAGTGTTTTTCAATCTTTTTGATTTCGCGACCCCTTTTTAGGTTGAAATATTCTGGCGACCCCCTTGTGTCATAGAAAGCCAAAGAAATAATTTAATTAAAAGACTACATACGTTAGTTAGGTAATGATTTTTTCCTATTTGGTACATTTATCTATTATTCTCGCTGGCCAAACTGCGTCGGCGACGGCGACGTTGCCACACCGCATTGTCGTTGCGGCGACAGTAAGCGCCCCGCGCGCGCCACCCGCTGCCACCCGCAGTGTTGTTTTGTTTCAACTCTCATCTCACTCAGTTAAGCGCAGTCACCGATGAGTACGGACGTCATTCTTCTGTTTTTTCGCTTGCTCCGCGCGTTTGTAAAATGGATAAATTTCTCAAAAGGTCACAGCCTTCAACATCTGGTACGAGTGTCAATAGCGGTGGTGGTGAATCAAACCCGAAAAAAAATAGACATTACGATGACAGTTATTTGAAATACGGGTTCACAGTCATAAATAATAAACCTCAATGTGTAATTTGCGGCGATGTTTTATCACGTGAGAGTATGAAACCGTCAAAGCTCATGCGGCATCTCACAACCAAGCATCAAAAAGAAGCTGATAAGCCGTTGGATTTCTTTGAACGAAAGTTGAAAGCTCTTAATCAGCAGCAAAATACTATAATTCAGGTAAGTAATAAAATAATGTTTTCCTAGTGTCCACGAAGTGTTGTTAAGACCCTTAATGCACTTAAGCGATAAGCTTAAGGCGAGTCTATTCTAATTGTTGCTATTTTTACTGTTGATGTTTTATGATGTTTATTTCTTTGTTGTTTGCATACAACTTTTAATTATACTTAATTTCGATATGCAAAGGTTCCGCGTCTTTAATTTTTATTGACTATTCACTTTTATATTGTTTGATTTATTTTCAGGCATCCAGTGTCAACGAGTCAGCATTATTAGCTAGCTACAAAGTCGCATATCGAGTTGCTAAAGCAGGGAAACCACATACAATTGCCGAAAATCTTATTTTGCCAGCAGCACTTGATATGGTTGAAATTATGGTCAGTAAGCAGGAAGCAAACAAATTAAAAAACATACCACTTTCTGACAATACTATTTCACGAAGAATAAACGATATGGCCAAGAATATTCAAGAACAAGTAGTCGAAAAATTAAAGAACAGCCAATATTTTGCTTTGCAGTTTGACGAATCTACAGATGTTTCCGACTGTGCACAGTTTGTCGTATTTGTGCGCTTTGCGGCAGATGACAGTATCACGGAAGAAATCTTATTTTGCAAAGCACTTCCTGCCAACACTACTGGCCAGTGTTTGTACGATATGTTTTTAGAAAGCACTTGCGACTACGATATTGATTGGAAAAAATGTATCGCTATTTGTAGCGATGGCGCTAAAGCTATGACTGGCAAAAATAGCGGACTCATTGCAAAATTAAAAACGATAATGCCAAACATATCCTGGACACACTGTTTTCTTCATCGACAGGCTCTAGCTGCTAAGGTAGTACCTTCTGATTTAAATGACGTGCTCAAGGAGGTTATAAAAATTGTGAATTCTATCAAAGGTAAAGCTTTGCAAACCCGGCTATTCAGAATCGTTTGTGAAGAAATGGGCTCGCTTCATCAAAATCTCCTTTATCACACAGAGGTCAGGTGGCTATCCAAAGGAAAGGTATTGACAAGAGTTCTGGAAATGAGAGCTGAATTGTTAATGTTCTTACAAGATGCAAACTCTGAACATGCTTATCGTTTTTCTGACCCTATTTGGCTCTTGAAATTAGCATTTTTGGCAGATCTTTTTAGCCACCTTAACAATTTGAACAAGAACCTTCAAGGAAGAGAAGAAAATATTTTAACAGCTAAAGATAAAGTAAAAGCATTTCACGCAAAACTTCGTTTGTGGTCAACCTCTTTACAAAACAAAATGTTTGAGTCTTTTCCATGTGTTCAGAAGATTATTGAAGATAATGCAACAGACCAAAGTTTTGCAGTATCGGCTCACATTCCTTGCATGATACAGAGCTTGAATAATTTACAAGAGAGACTTTTGACATACTTTCCAGACTTGCACTCTGAAGCTGACAATGGGCGTAGATGGATTTTAAACCCTTTTTTGGACAAATCAATAGACCTGGCTGATATCACCACAAAAATGAAAGAATGTCTTTTAGATTTAGCTGCTGATGGCATGCTTAAAATGGAATTTTATTCGCAAAGTGTCGACGTATTTTGGATGAAAAGAAAACACGAATATCCAGAGCTGGCAAGGGAAGCTCTTAAATTATTAGTGCCATTCGCCACTTCATACTTGTGTGAACTAACATTTTCTTCAATGGTAGACATTAAAACTAAAAAGAGAAATAGGCTGCAATTAGAAAATGATTTGATTATTAATGTTTCAAAAATAGCACCACAATTTGATAAACTTTTGAAAAATAAACAAGCACATCCTTCTCACTAAAATTGTGTTTTAGTTGTGTAAGAACCTCGACTTTTTCTTTCAGCTGGCGACCCCCCCGATTAAGGCTTCGCGACCCCCCTAGGGGTCGCGACCCACAGATTGAAAAACACTGGTCTAATTAAATGTCCACAATTATTGTCGCTTATAAAATGAAACATTTGTTTGCAAGTACGGGGTTGGCAGACATTGTTGTTGACAGCTATATCTTCGCAAGACTGAGCTAGTTTATCTGCTTTTTTCTCTTCTTAAGCGGCCTTAAAAGCCTCTTGATGTTCCCTGAACGTCTGTTTCAGAATTCCAACCTGATCTCCGGATGCGTACTTGAGTTTCATATTTATGCTCACAGTCACATTCTGTGTTATCAGTGAAGGGCCATCGGATGGTACTGATATTATATTCACTGATGAGAATAGAGCCAGAAGTTAAATCCGAAGATTTCATCGAGATGTTATCCCAGTTTTCAGGTTTCTGACTGTCTTGAATTTTATTAACGGTTTCAATTCTTGTCCAACGGCTGCATATTGTGTGTACAATGGGGTGGGAAGCAGAATATAATGATCCCATTATCTTTTGCATAAGTTAAGACGTCTAAGTTTTTATGACTAGAGTGTCCATCTAGAAGTAAGAGTGCCTTGGTTTCTTTCGAAGGCTTTACATGTTTAACAAAATGCTGCATCCACTTAAGGAATACCTTTCCATTCATCCACCCTGTTTCTTGGGCAAACCCAACAGAGCCCGTTGGAGCATGGTCCATTAGTTCTGCCTTCATATTTTTACGAGGAAAAATTAACGCTGGTGGGATGAAGCTTCCAAGGGCATTAACGCAGTAAACCGCAGTAAAATGCGTTCCTCTTTCAGCACTGGTTATTATTCCAACTTGTTTTCTACCCTTAGTGGCAAATATTTTCGGATTTTGTGATGGCACTGAGCTAAATCCAGATTCATCAACATTACATATTTGATGGGGTTCAAAGTTATGCAGCTTCATTATATCAATCAACAACTTGAAAAAATAATCCACCTGGACTTTATTCAATCCTCGTGCTCTGGCTGCTGATGTCGCCTCCGGTATTCGAAGTGAAATGGATGGATTTCGTTTTCTAAAGCCTCTCAACCAGTCCAAGCCTGCCATTTGGTTTTCCGATGAAAATCTGTGAGGAATTTTCTTAGCAACAGCAATTTGATAAGCAAGTTTTCTTAAATCAGTTGTAGTCATTCCAAAAAAACGTACTTCTAGCTCTTGTAAATGTTCAACTATTTATCGTTCGAGATCTTTACTAAATGTAGTTTTGTGACCACCTAAATAACCTTTAGACGTTTCCCCTTTTTCCGCTCACGTAGGTAGTCTTTGAGGAGGAGCTTCGACCAATTTTAAGTTTGAGGTCTTTGAAGGCACGATCATACAGTTTGGAGTCTTGAAATACCTTGTTTTTAAAACGTGGATCCAGAATTATGGATTCCGCGTTTAATATATTGGATTCTATGTAACCGAATCTCTGGTTTAGTTCCTTATGTAAATGTAAAACAATGTTTTTAATTTCTGGTATGATACTTTGCTCTTGAAGCCTAAGTTTAATGTGACTTAGTATTATTCTACACAACGGAATTGCCTTAGACAAGGTAACATTTTTCTCGCTGACTTCAACTGTCACGTCATAAAAAGTTTCAAAATAGGGAGCACAGATTGTATGACTACCAGTCATGATCAGAGAGTGCGAGGTCTGGTCTGATGAGGGCTATAGTTGATATTATAGCTATATATATATATTATAGTTATTATAGTTGATATAGATATTATAGTTGTGTTATACTTTTTATTAGGTGCATGCTCACGTCTGTAGTGTGATATTGCGGGATTAAATGACATTATTGATCCGTTATTCTAGTAGGTTCAATTTTTTTTGGATTCGGGTTGTGTCCACGGCCATCACTAACTGCTGATGCTGGAATCAATTCACCGCTATTATAGTTACTATTAATAACATTTCTTACTGCTTTACAGTTATTTTTGTTGTAGCCTAAGGTAGTGAGGAAAAAAGTTTTGCAAACTGGTATTTTGTCACCGTTTTCATCCATCAAAAAATATGTCACAGTCTTTGATCGTGTGTAATGTTCGCTCGACGCGCGAGACTGCAGTGGGCGCCCGCCGTCGCGGCGCGCGCATGTTTTGATGTATTGCAGCTACATTCCTATCGGCACTGGAGACAGCACGCTGACTGGAACATTGATATTGATGTCTTGGAGTAGCTGTCTCTTGATTGGGCTACTGATAGTGGAAGTGGGTTGTCTGCGGCTGATGTGATTGCAATTATCAGTGATGTCCAACTGCCTGCTTCTACTTGAGATGGACCTGATGACGGTACGCAGGTTTTCTGTTGCCGTTGAATCTTCTTCGGGCTCTACCCTATCTTGTTGCATGGGGATGTTTGTCGTCTCAGCTGGCTCAAACAAATAATCTGGAAATATGTCTGGATCAACAGGCCAGAGACCTGTTTTTTGAAACCCATTGACGGCAGCTGCTTTGCCATAAGCTTTGTTGACAATTGCACCTATTTGAAAATGAGTTATAACTCTGCCTGGATGGTTCTTTAACCAAGTGCTCACTTTTTGATTAAAATATATCTTCAGTGGCCCATAGAAAGATACGTCTAATGGTTGCATGTGGTGCGTGCAGTGAGGTGGCAAGCATACCATAATGATTCCGATTTAAACTCGGCGCGTGTGTTACTGGCCATACTGGCCACGCTGTAATACTAAAATTTCATCCATTTTGGGAACATCAATGCTGTCTGTAACAAAACATATATTTTTATTCAAGTCTAAAACAATTCTTAATGAATATCAATTCTAAACATTATTGTATATTCCCGTGATAGAAATTCCCTAAGCAGTACAAGTTTCTTTATTAAACAAATTTTTTTAACGCATTTAACTCACCTTGAATTTCTTGACTTTGTGGTAACATATCGGAGTCGTAAATACTTTTCATGCCATCGGTGCTTAGTGTAATCATAGCTTTTATTTGCTCTTCTACATTATCCAGAGGAGGTGCCGTGTTCTTGCCACCTTCTCGGTGCGGTAGAGCTCAGAGCGTATTGCAGCCGACTTTTTTCTCACCGTACGGTTCAGGCCCTCGTACTTAACTTTTAACGTTTTCGTCGATCTAAATGTGCCTCCAGATCGAGCATTAAATTCATTTTGGAAGCTTTCCCAAGCGGCTTCTTTAATTTTCCATGTCGAAGCATCACTTTGTTTATTTTCTAGGACAGTTTGGTATCTCTGTACAAGTGATACCAAAATGTTCCTTTAAATTGCATTTCCCTAACAAACGTAGATTGTAAATCCATAGTTTCATCTATATTGTAATTTAAAATAATATGTTGATTTCTTTTCTTTCTGTATTGCTTTATTAGTGCAATATCATTAGAGTTTAATTTCCATGTATTTTGTTTTTCCTCTGTACTACTTTCATTAGACCTTGCTTTCACTTCATTTCTTTTTTAATTGTTTTTTTTTTTTATCTTCATTTTCAATATTCATACATTTTCGTTTTTCTTTTGTAGTTTTCTTCGAACGCGTCTTGAATAAATTGGGAATCTCGTATTTTCTGGTTCCGTGAAAACCTCGGGTCAACTAGTTCAGGAAGCCTAAGCTCTAACCAGTCTGAACAAGAACTTTGCAGAACAGTATCTCGTTAATTTTTTTGCCGTTTTTCCACAGTTTTTTTTTTTATTTTGCAAGGTCTCGTTTTCTTTTTCAAAAATTTCAGAATCCATGTCGGATTTTTCACAATTTTCTTCATAATTGTCAGCTTTTGCAAAAGAGTAAATTTTTTCTTCGGCAATATTTTCTTAACGCTTTCATGCGTTTTATTTTTCTTTCTTCAAACTTTTTTGCATTCGCTCGTGGACTACGCCCTGAGATTTATACATAGTCGTCAGCACTTTGTGTGTATTAAAAGAAACTACAGCAGCATGGCACCAAGCTCGGTAAGAGCCACGCCTGCTGTAGTTAACCCTTTTACCACCGACGAGCTTGGCTACAATACTGTTATAGCGCTCCACATTATTGCTGTCAATGTCGTGTATCAAGCTCGGAGCATTTGCTGTGGCAGCATGACATTATTGGACCAATTTTGGACCATAATGTACCGGTAAAAAAGTGTTTAGGAATATTTGAAGGCTGTTCACTACCTAAGAAATAACAAAAAAAAAAAAAAAACGGTTTGCATCTTGTGTGATCATCAAACGCGTGATTATGGGCTAGCAGTATGTTGGTATATAATGCTTCTATGTTGCACCATCTTTCGGATTCTGTACCTGCTTTATGAGCGTATGTGATTTGTCGAATACACCTTCTAATAATCATTATTCGTTTAGTTGTAATAAATTTTCTAAACCTACACAGGAACTTGTTATCCGTTTGTTATATATAAGTAAGTTTGTTGCATAAGTTTCGAAGAATGTGGTTGCGACATTCTATTTTTTATATAGTACCTAATTTGAAAAGCATTATTGTTCTTATTGCGTAAAGCGCTTATGAACGCTAGATTAGATATTGAGTGGAAGTTGCTGTGATTTGGATCATCTTGAGGGTTATTGCTCACGTACCGATTCGTGCTATCACGCCAGTAACTCTTGAGTGGCTTAAATAGTCCCTCAAGAGAACATCTGCTGTAAAAAATGCGTGCAATGAGATGGGAAACTAAATAAATAAATGTGATTTTCTTTCTCAACATTCAGATCTTTATCTCCAATATGTGCAGAATGTGAGTACATTAACTAGACGACTGGACGTTCAGGTGGTATGGCAGTTAAAAAAAATATACCATTTCAAAAATAAATATGAATTGATCGTCCCTTTTGGAGATAGTTTGATTATAGGAGGAATCTATGTTTTATCTGTACAAATGCATGCTAGCATTGTTTGTGTTTGACCTCGTTCACCGTAGGATCATTTAAACATACTTTTTGTCAATGAGTCTGCGGCTGGCAGAGGGTAAGCCGTTTTAAGGCTTTCTAGCTTAGCTTCTAAGACTGCCAGAAATACACGATATTGAGCATAAACACTAGGTACCACAATTTCGTGATACGACACGGCGATAAAGTTAAGATGGCACAAACCAAATCCTATTGCACGGGTAGTTATTGACAACGTTATGGCCTTTAAGGTGTGGTTCTCTCCAATCTAAGTGAGAAAATCATCACTAGATTTTGCTCCTGGATGCAAGCTTGATTTTATCATATCATGGATCTTGTCCATAATCTTTGCACCTTCAAATCTTCTCTTGGCTTCAACTCGCGCCATCTGAAATCCCTGACGGGATCGTTTTTGGCCACGTCCTCTTCTTGGCGGACGGGCTGCTCCTTTATTTGCTGGCGGAAACAAGTTTCCATAGCCCTCAAATACGTTATAGCGTTGGCGACTAGCGCCGGTAGGATTGAACTCATCGAAGTTCATCTTGGCACGTTCGATTCGTCGGGAGGAATCGAACGTGCTGACTGGAGTCCCTTGAGCTGTTGCAGCGTATCGCTCCACCAACGAGGGCCTGAGGTTTTGACATCACTTCAGGTCCAATGAGGTCAAAAACTACTATTTCTTTCCTTTTCTGACTCTCGTAGATGTCTCCAAGTTTGACTTTCTTTTGCTCACTGTATTAACCTATATTAATGAAAGATTTTTTCATCATTTTGAATAACATGCAAAACTTAATAGGTATGTTTACTTATCAAACTATAATAATATTTTAGGAACATTTTCAGTCTTCTAAGAAGACTGTTAAAAAGATTGGTGGCATGGTAGGGCTTATAGCGTAGGCCCTAGGCCCTTTTTATACCTACGATAAAAGTCATTTAAAACAGATATAAAGGACTATACACAAACGTGAATGGCCATGGTGTGTTGCTGATCCCTTCAGAAGTAAACTTTTTACAATATCTAGTTAAAATGTGGTAATTTATTCCAAAAACAAATGACCTTATGGACTTGTCATAAATTTTAACTTCCCTTCCTTGTACGCAGCACAATTGAAAGTGAAACAAGCTATTATAAGACTTAAAAAAGTAAAATTTGGCAAAATCACTTAAAAAATAAAATTAAAATAGTTCATAAAAAGAAAAAATATATTATTCATGATCAGTGCAGTCTTCAACATTCACAAATTCAAAATTTTCTTTTTTACTAGAAGTTAATGACAACAATAATTTAGCTTCTTCTGAAAGAGGTTGGTATTTAAGTTGCCTTATTTTAGGTCTAATACTAGAAATTTAGGGATCAGACGAAACCAAGAGATTATGAATGATGTTTTCATTAGTAGCTAATCTACTCTGCTAATCTTTCTTGAGCGGAAACACCGAAAATGCTTAAAGTCTTTGTTGCGCGCTTCAGACGCTTCTTGGGATAATTTACCAATTGGGATAAAGTTGTTGTGCTCTATAATGTCGGCACCACGGATGAGCAATTTATGAACACTCAAAGGCATGTAGTACCAAGAATAAAGCTCAATAAACTTTCTTGCACTTGCGTGACAGTAGGCTCTGAACTTGTCAACGTCGACGAATTCTCGGCATGAAATCACCTGGAGAATTACTCCAAAGCTTCTTATCAGATCTGCATCTACACCTGTTATTTGAGCAGTGGCTTCGGGATCAGCAAAAAATCTCTGCAGTGTTTCCATCATTCGTTGTTCCAGAACCCCACGTACACGCGAAGTCCCGTTTTATTCCAGAACCCTTCTTGAATTATTTTTTCCTAATATGTACAGCTTGGCAAAAAAGAGTGTGGAATAAATGAGGTCAGCAGTATCGCACCTGTGGCAACCCGGAATACTACGACTCACAGATTTTGATACTTGTTATTTTTGGAGATATTCAATCCTAAGTAGGCGATGTCCCTTGGACACTTCAATGTCCAGTATTAACGATGTTAACAAGGGATGCTGAAGCCTGTGTAATAAGTACCTACAGACAGATAATCATGCCCCGAAGGCAGTTTTAACAATGAGATTTTTAGGCATTGACAAATAGTTTGGTTACAGGGATAATGAATGACCACATTTTGTTTGAAGTTTTATTTTAATATCAATCAATTCAATCAGACGAATCAAAAAGACTTTCATAAAAATATTTAATGCCAGAACAGCTCACATTTTGGCTAGAGCTTCCTGCACCTTCAGAATCGCTGGAATATTCTAATTCTGAATCACTACTACTGTCATCTCTTAGATTTATAACTAGTTGTTCCATCTGTTTGTACATAATGGCACCTCTGGCATAATATTCTTTTTCTATTTTCATTACATGCTTGCATGAGTTCTTCCAGTCTTCGGCAGTAATGTCTGAAAATGCTTGTTCAGCAGCCACCTTTAAAAAAGAAATAATCATTAACAATCATTTTTACATTGCAATATTAAATAATTATGCATAGGAAGAAATGAATTATGAATAGGAATGTGTGGAAGAAAAAGACATGCTGCCGACCCCAAATGAAATTGGGATAAGGACAGGGGAATGAACGATGAAACTAGGCTACATACCTTTATATCACTGGACCCAACATTGACCGAAGCAATTTTATGCTTTGCAATTCCCCATATCAACTCTATAGGATTCAGGTCACAGTGAAAAGGTGGAAGGCGTACCACAGTATGACCATGATCTCCTAAAATATGGTCAATTTCATAAATAGGCTCTGGTTTATGCCGCTTCACAAGCATTAATAATTGAGGTTTACGGAGAGAGTCCTCAAAAGTTATATTGTTTTTCAATAACCATAACTTAATCTCAGCAACCTTTGAAACACTAGTTGGAGCCTTGATCAAGACAACCGAATGGTATGGAGCATTGTCCATTACAATGATGGAAGGTTCCCTTAGGTTGGGGATTGATTTTTCAGTGACCCATTTTGGATACATAAATACCTGTCATATCAGCAGTTCTTTGATAAACATTCTCGATATCGGACAAAACTTGTCCCGCTTGAGAATCGGCCAAACACCGCAAAAAGACGTAATAAATCACTACTCTGCCACTACTACGAATAGTTTTATTAATTTTAAATTGTTTAATAAGCAAAGAAAGTTGTTATTTTTTGAAAATAATTAGGAATAAACGCACTCTGTTGACACTGGTTGACACAGAATGTACTAGCAGTTGTCAAGTGAAGCAATGTTGCCACAATCATCGATTTTTAGTTCCAACTGTCACCGCGTCAGACTCTTTTTGCGAAGCTGTAGCTAGCTTTTCTTTAAATTCATCGCCTTTGGCTTGGCCATTTCTTAAATTCGTAATGCGAGCATGTAGCGTAGACAGGCCAAACTTATAAAGGATCATGCCCAAATTAGTATGGAGTCAAAAGTCAGCAACGCCATGCAATGCCCAAATTCCAGTTCTATGTCATACGATAAATTATTAAATTAATAAATAAATTTGTGTCAGGTGATGGCGACGGTGAACTCCATCACCTGGCTAACCTAAACTACAAAATAAAAGATAGTGATTGATTAATAAAGTGATAAATGGTCAAACTTAATTCTAATTAAAAATAATCAATACAAACTTAAGCTTTATGGCTATAAATCAGTTTAATCTTAACCTAATATAATCTAACATGCATCTTAATCTAAACTAAATATAAAAGAATAGGAATATGATAATTATGATAATAAATCAAAGGAGACTTTATTATTCATCGTCTAGGCACTGATAGAGGGCCTACTATGACAATGAGAATAAAGAGTCCCAAGACTAGTCAATCCACCTCATCATCATCAGTCCATTTACCGGACCTTGCGTCAGCAAAATCATCATCTAGGGTAGGGCCCGTGATCCCTCTAGCAATCCTTCCCACCACATCGGTCATCTGCTGTAGCAGATTCCGTTGAGGGGTGTGGCTGGTGTTCACATCGTGTTCCTCCCCTGATGACGGGTGCGAAGGCATGCTGGGGCCGGGCCTTTCTAGTTTAAAGACCCGGAAGCCTGTTGTGACTTATCAGCCATCATCATCTCAACTGCCTTCTGATAGGTATGTCTGGCATACCGTCTTATCTTACCCAGTTCTGTGACCATCACTTGCACCTTGGGGCTCAATGAAAGCCTTCCAGATGTAACATTCAGGACATCTGCCTTAACGAGCATCCTAGACCTTATGTCGTCAGCAATGAGATTGCCATTAATTGCTGCATCGACATACTGGGTTGAAGACTCTAGCAGATCTTCTAAAGGTCTAGTGGCCATCTTCCTCTTATCTTTGGGTGATGCCAATGTCAAGGTCATTTCTACATTGAGGAGTAGTGCTATCTCACGCAAATCCTCTGAGAATTCACTGACTGAAGGTATCACCTCAGAAAACACAGTATGCTGCATGATTAGCGGTATATCAGCCCCAAACAACTTGCTCTTAAGTTTGCCAGGGATTTTGTCTTTAACAAAAGCACGGTCGCCGAGCAGGAAGAATTTCGGACATTGACCTATTTACCTACTGACAGTGGAACATTTTTTGTCGTGTACTAGTTAAAAATATAGGATTTTTATATTTACCTACCTAATAACGGAAAAGTGGCAAATAAATATTTTTATTTGAAATAGGTATTCTATTCTATGATAGTTTTTGGGAATAGGTAATATAATTAGGTATTTTAGATTTGATGTTAATAAATAAAATCATTTTAAAAATAAATATTTATTATTTAATAATCAGAATCAGATTCCGTGGTGTAAGCTGCTGCTTTCCTCAGACGACGTTTCCCCTGTTACATTGATGATAAAAGAATCAATAGTTTTGTCGATATTATTGTCTAAACCACCTAATTTTATTTCCTCCTTTTTTACGTGGCTTATACAGTTTCTCCATTTTTCCGGTGTAATGTTTTTCAACGCCTCTTGGAGCAGTTTTTTTACGTCTACCATCTTAAATGTGGTATTATTTCTTGCCACGTAGCTCTTCACGTCTGCCCACACCAATTCAATAGGGTTCAACTCACAGTGGTATGGAGGTAATCTTAATACCTCCACACCAACTTCTTTCGCCATTTCATCTATAACGTACGATTGGTACTCTGTTTTTACACCTTTCACCTTTTCTTATAACTGAACTTTGGTTTCTTTTGGTTCATAAGTAATCTTCTTAGATGTGAGCCATTTTTGAATATTTGTTTTATTCCAACTTGTGACGGAGGTTTTCTCCTTTCGCCTTGAGTGGTAGCTCGCGTTATCCATCACAACCACCGCGTTCGGCTCAAGTCTTGGCAACATTTCTTTGAACCAATTTTCGAATTTGGCGGCGTTCATTGATTCGTGATAATCGCTTGTACCTAAAAATTAAATACAAATGTGTTTATTTCCACAAAAAATAACCTACATTAAAGCATAAAATAATACACGTTTACATAAAAGTACATAAAGCCTATTGCTAACCTTTGCATTCAAAAACCAATTCTGATTCCGGCACGAATCCTTCTTCGCTAAGAATCCTACGTCTAAAGGCAACCGCTTAATCATTCTGCATACTCCAATATGCCCGTCGACAGACCCTCTAAAAAGGCTTGTTTGCGTGACTACACTGTAGTGTCTTCCCACACTTTGCCGACATTGTGCTCTGAAAATATATTTTTTTTTGTTTTAAAAACACACACAAAACACAACAATACCTAACTACATTATTTTAAAATGTATCGAAAAAAAAAACCACATGTCATACTTTTTAACAATTTATTATTCATCAATCGTCATACTTAATTAATAAATCGTCTAAAAACTGGGCTGGAGGGGTATTTGTTTCATGCCTTGTCCAGCCAAGGTACCATAATATTGTCATTGTATGGGCACAGCAACCTACGGTTCTTCGTCCAACTATGCAATTACAACAGTAATGTTCAACTGCCTCTCTCCCACTTACATTATTGTTAATTATGATATAAACATAATATATTTTTCGACTTATATGTCTGCTTTGAATTTTGCCTCTGAGAAGCCAGTGATTTTGGGAGAGTGGCAATTCATCCCGCAGGTTGCTAAGATGAGCCTCTCTACACACTTCAATAGTATAGGAACCATTGTATCGAATATGTTCGCCATAATAAGACCGTGCTTGTTTTATCTGATAAGTACCACAAGCAATTAATATCAAGTCTTCCTGTGTGAGTTGAGGGAAGTTACTTATATTTTGTGAATCAACATTTATGTTTGTGAAATGTGCTCTCCTTCTATTGTAATTATTATTATTTATAAAATTAGCTAAAACATTATTTTGGTACATTTTTTGATTAACTATTTCTAGAATCTGTGCTGCATCAGTTCTGTCTGTATAACTACAATGAAACCGGTTTATCAATGCAGCAGCAATAGAAAAATTACCATCAAATGAGACGATGCTCTATTAAAAAATTCATGGCGGAATATTTTAAATTGTTCTTTAAATATACCATTTACTGTTTCCACTACCCAACGGCACATGGTTACTGTCCTTGATCTATTTGCTGCTAACGTTGAAAACTGTGTTTCATTCTCTTCTAATGAAAGTAGCATATGAACACTATAGTTACTATTTTCTAGAACTGATACTGCGTCTCTAAAACCCCTATCCAGAATAAAAACATCACCATCTCGAAAATACTGCCTTAGCGGTAGAGACTCATTTATAAATTCATTTTGCATAATGTCACCTGATGTAGTTGCTGGATAGGGGCCAAGAACCTCTAAAATATACCCATCACAACACACAAACATAAATGGTTTCACAAGGTTCCTATACTTATGTGGAGAGTATGTATCCTTTTGATATTTATAATTTGAGCTTTTCTGGCAATATATATAAGTACCATCAACAATGACAATTGGTAATCTCTCCCCATTCTCATTAATACCTCCAAAAAGACCATTAGGGATTAAAAGATTTCTATTAGCAATCTCTGCCCTCGTCATATGGCTTAACCCTAAATGCATTGGCACAAAATCTTGTTGAAGCAACTCTCTTGCTTTGGACATTAAATTCTCCAAAGTACTGCGAGGCATTTGGAATAAACTGGCAATTCGCTCATTAGAGTCTCCATTTCTTAATTTCAATAATATAGCCCGGTCAAAATAGACATAAAAGTAGTGGTCAAATAACAAAAATTCCCACAAAGGTGATTTTTGGTGGAGAGCTAGATTTGATCATTATAAATAAAATACTAAAAGTCCCCATCGATCCCATTTGTGCGTCAAAATTTCAAGGATTTTGTGTATCTGTAGTGTTCGCCTTTTTACGAAGTTTATATACTTGTAATGGTTCTTCATCGCTAGAAGACCAATCTTGATCATCTTCATCGGTGAAAAGCCTATCTATGACAATGGGGTTTTTTTGGTGGGTAACAGTGATAGTTTGTTGATGACTGTTAGTGTTAAGAATAGGACGCCTAGCTGATGAGTTCAAAGAGGATGTCGAAGTCGATGATAGTGAAGTTCGGGTGTTATCTTCTTCAGATTCAGACATCTTCTGACTCAGGTCCATTAAGTATGTTTATCAACTCTACTAAATCGGCGTATTTTAGTGGTGCTGCCCGTTTACGTTTTCGTGGTGACATCTGAAAAAAAAAAACAAGGAAACGGGCATTGGCAACTATTTGTCCAAGATAAAATAAGTAGCAGGCAGTGGCAAAGACAAACATTTGGGTTCCTTAATGGTAGGTCTCTATACAAATTGACAAAATATTATCGTAATTAGTTAAATTAGACTATAAACAAAAGAAATATATACTTACTTTTTACACGGCTAATTTCTAGAATAATTCAGATTTATGTAAAATAACCTAAAAATCGGCCTTATATTTCACGTGCTAGCCAACAAGTGCCAAATTTTGTTCCTGTCATTTGCCGGAAGAACATAAAACTGTTGTCACACATTGCTAAGAGATGGCGTTAGCTGTATTCAATTGCACGTTGCCAACACACTAAAATTATTTTGCTAGAATTTAAAAATATCGCGGTGGCAACTATTTTGCCCGTGCTCGCGAAAGGGTTAAACTATCCTAAAATTGTCATGACAGTTAGTGGAGTAGGCCTACAGGAGAAACTACGGTAAAAAAAAACGCGCCAAGTACACTACCTCCACAGAGTACATTCTAATATACTGAAATAGAGACCAATCTTCGGCCTCAAAATGGGTAACCACTTACAACGCCATCTGTAATCCCTATTAGGAAACTTTACTCACTGTTTCTATAACTATATACATATGTATATATATATGCCCACGTACGTGTGCGACATACTTACGTATGTGTGCGTACTATGTATATATTTTATGAATGGATAAATTAGTAGGCTATTTATGGATAATAATATACAGGGTGTTTGGCGCATGGACCGACACAATTTTTTGGGGGATTCGTGAGGCCATGTACTAGTTTTCACTCATAGACCCAATGTCCTATATGTCACTGTATTCGAGATACGATTTTTTTTGTTTGTTTTTAAAAATTACCGGAACTATCACCTTTAAAACGCTATAACTTTTCAGTCTGTTGTCGAATTTACACCAAATCACTTTCATTGCGTTCTCTGATGTATTATTATTCCAAATAAAACATAAATTCATAGCACTAGATGGAAAAAAAATACTTGTTGAGCTTCCAAAGTCTTAAAAATGAAAAAACGTATGAAAAATGTCAAATTCAAAATTAATTATAAAAAAAAGTATAAGCTTTTATGAACTTCATTTAATAAAAAAAAAATGCCTACTTAATACCCTTTCCAACGATATGCCACATGGGTGTGAAATCATTAATAATGTCGTCACAAACCTAAAGGTACACATTAACCAGTGCCAGGGTAATGAAAACACAAAAATGTTTTAAAATGTTTTAATTAAATTTAAGTTATAAATTATGTTCAAAATGACTGCCTCTGTTGCGAATGCATGCACGGCATCTTTTTCTAATTTCTACAGTCGTCGTCCTCAGTCGCATTTCTGCTTTCATAATTTCAAAGGCGCAATTTATTCTTTCGATTAAAATTTCTCTTGTGGGTACTTCAGTCGCATACACAATTTCTTTTGCACGGCCCCAGACATAAAAATCCAAGGGCGTCAGGTCTGGTGAACGTGCAGGCCAAGGAATTGGGCCGCCTCTTCCGATCCATGAATTTGGAAAACAGTTGTCCAAATGTTCTCGCACGTCTCGCTGGTAATGTGCTGGACAGCCATCATTTTGGAAAATAATTGGTTCTCCATCTAATACTGGTAATACCAATTCAGGTAAATCTTCGAGTAAAAAATTCAAATAATTTTCTCCGGTCAGGCGCTCTGGTAAGAAATGTGGACCGATCAGGTGTCTTCCAATAACCCCCCGCCCAAACGTTTACACTAAACTTAGTTTGAAAGGAACTTTGTCTTTTCTTGCGGGGATTTTGTCTTTTTTGCGCCCAATGGTGAAGGTTGTGGAGATTCACAATTCCCTCGTGATTAAAATTGGATTCATCAGTCCACAAAATTCTTTTTAAAAAATTTGTATCATCTACGTCCGTATGCATCATAAATCGGCAAAAATCGAGCCGTCTCCTGTGATCATCATCTATGAGACCTAGAACAATCCATTAAAGACTGGTAAAAATTCACTTTTTGAATGGCAAAAACTAACATAAATTTAAAAGATAAAATTAGAAAAAATAAAAGTTACTAGGTATTTATTTGAAAAACGAACCAGTAAAGCTACAAGGATATTTGTAAACGTTTAAAATAAGTGTATGGTTAAAACCATTTTAAAATACAAGTTTTTTGGGTGCAAAATTTCAGCACAATAAGGTCGAAGATAACTGGTTCAAAATTTAGTTTTACGATTTCGCCTGATAAAATAAATAAAGTACTTAACGTACCTTGAACAGAAGTGTAGTGATACGCATGCTTTCCATTTTCCCGAAGAACTGACCAAACTTTCCAAACCGACAAGTGAAGTCTTTCAGCTACAACTCGAATACTTGTCGTTGGATCCTCATCAAAAGCTTGCAAAATGCTTTCATCAATTACAACATTATGTTGCCTCACATTAACGCGAGGCTCTTGGAAATTTATGTTTCCAGTCTCCCTCAGACGTCGATAGGTTGTAGCAAACGTCTCGTGGTGTGGTATACGCCGGTTAGGATAACGCTGCTGGTAAATTCTACGCGCTTCACGAGCGTTACAATTAGCGCTGCCATATGCCAACAACATGTCAGCATACTCTTCGTTGCTGAAGTTAGGCATTGTAACAAGCACGGTGAATACACCAACAGTTTAACAGAAAAGTTCAACAAACAAAACTTAACAAAAACAAACTTTAACAAAAAACAACGAAATAGGAAAACGTGAAATACACGGACACTTCCGATAGCAGAGATAGTCAAATCTCGACTAAACAAGGATCACATAACAAACTCCAACCCAATGATAGACAAAGACAAGAGATATTTTTCATGCGTAAGAAAGAGACAGGCAGTTTACCTGCCAATTACCTGCTTACCATTGTTCTATCAAACGGGTTCGTTGTTAGAGACGTTAGAGTGCGTGTTCGTTCCTGCTCTGATTTTGACGACATTATTAATGATTTCACACCCATGTGGCATATCGTTGGAAAGGGTATTAAGTAGGCAATTTTTTTTTATTAAACGAAGTTCATAAAAGCTTTTACTTTTTTTTATAATTAATTTTGAATTTGACATTTTTCATACGTTTTTTCATTTTTAAGAGTTTGGAAGCTCAACAAGTATTTTTTTTCCATCTAGTGCTATGAATTTATGTTTTATTTGGAATAATAATACATCAGAGAACGCAATGAAAGTGATTTGGTGTAAATTCGACAACAGACTGAAAAGTTATAGCGTTTTAAAGGTGATAGTTCCGGTAATTTTTAAAAACAAACAAAAAAAATCGTATCTCGAATACAGTGACATATAGGACATTGGGTCTATGAGTGAAAACTAGTACATGGCCTCACGAATCCCCCAAAAATTTTTGTCGGTCCATGCGCCAAACACCCTGTAGAATTGAAACAAGGTATTAATAAAAAAAAAATGTTTATTTATGTCTTTTATAGCACTTATTATATTTTTTAGCTTTTATTTGGAGATTATCCTCATCATCATCAACCTGTCTTCTCCCAGCTAATATTTTATTAATATTTTTACAATAGTTAAAAATAATCCATCTAATGTCAATTAAATAATCTGTTAATTTGATTTTATGCTTTTTACATTTTATAAATTTAAAATCCAATAATATAATTATTGAAGTTTTGAGTACTTCTTTTAAATTAAATATCTCAATGTTTTGTGTTATTATTTCATTTATTATGTCCTGCATATTAGAAATTAATTGAATTAATTCTTAGCTGGGAGTGCAAAGCCATCGTCGACCTGCATATTCTCTATATTTAATATATTCTATTTCATCTTTTGATGCTAAATCACAATTGCAATCAGCGCAAGATTTAAAAATTTTTGATTTAGCCTTTTTTAAAAAGTACCCGCTCATATATGTATTGTATTGGAGCAATTTTTTTGGGATCCTTTTCTTTTACCTCCAGGGGGGTACAATTGAAATCGATTACTTTTGAAAAGTCAAATGAGGAGCAGGTCATAACTACAACCATAAAATCGTTCTGCACGTTTTTCGTAGCCTCGGTTACTGCTGAGCACCCCGGCAGCGACTGGTATTCAACTTCGGAGTCAGACCTGCAATAGAATAGAAGAATCTCATGTAATGTGCTTTCGCATTTTCGTTGATGATGAGAGGGTACAATGCATCGCAGAAGTCTCCTTCGCAATTACCGCGGGTATGGACACTGCTTATATTATTTATTATAATTGTAGCAAAAGCTGACTCAAACTGGTCGCACGTCGGGTTAGTGTTGCGACACCCGTGGCTTCTCACTGCGCCAAAGAAATTTTCCAATGGATCTTCGTTAAGGTGTCGCAACCATATTGACGACACGTTAAAGTCTTCTTTTAGTTTTTTTATTAACATCTGTAATCCTTTCAGTGTCCATACCCAATTGGTAACAGAAGGAACAGTTTCTGTTTTACCAGCCGAAGTTACAAATTTCATAGAAACATTTGTATGCCTTCCACCCACGTTTTGTTGTGTATTGAGTTTTGCGTTGCTGGGCCAAGTAGGGGTTTGGCGTGTTTATTTTTCTTTTTGCTTCCATTCACGGAGTCAAATATATTGTCCATGAAGAGCAAGAAATCAGCAGTTTCCTGGCACTCTTTAGGAAGGATGTTCTTATCTGAAACAAGCACAAAAAACAAAACAAGATTAAATGAAAATACTCAATCAAAACCTGGCCAAGCGCGAGACGACTCACAAACGGCAAAAAAATCACATCTGTGGTATGCTGTCAGTTGTCCCCCTTAAATATTTCATCTGTTCTTTAGTAATTGTTGTTACAGTTGCAGACAGCATCCTATCACGGTACGCAGTGAGGTTAGTTCCTCCCTCTGTGGATCCGTAGTATGCGCGCATGACGTTCTCGTTCATTGTTAGAGTCCATCTCATGCGCTGCATACAACCACCGGTAGCGGGGACCCTGCTAGGGACCTGATGGTCCCCCGATCCCAAGCCCGTCGGTGGCCGGCGTCTCAGCTGCCGATACAGGTGGTGGCGACGTTGGCGGGGAAAAGTATTCGTCGCTCGAGCTCGACGCAGCTGCAGCCGCCGGTGTCTCTAGTGGTCCAAGGCCCGGCGGCGGCGAGGCGGAGCTGAGCGACGATCCCGGAGGTGGTAGTCGTGCGCGTAGGCGGGCCGCTCTCGTCAACATTTTGAACTTACTTTTCTCTCTTTACATCTCTCTGCTGATGTGTCTCTTGATTTTCGATATACATAGGTGTTGTTTATTTATCAGTCATGGTATTATGTTATTGTTCACGTGAATTTCAGTGTTTTATTTATAAAATATATATGTAAATTATAATTATTTATTAAAAAGATTTTGGGAGAGAAAAAATTCCGACATTGACGTTGACGTTTGCGCTAATTTATTATTATTACTAGCCTATAATGTCCCACTGCTGGGCAAAGATTGATGTATTAAACGATCTTTCATGTGTTTTTATATTTAATTGACACTGGACTTTGTCTGCGACTTGGACTGCGACGACACTATGGTCTGCGTACCTGCTGGCAGACGGTTCGTCCAGATTGTCCGCAGGAACTCTTCCGGAACACCTGGACCGGCGAGGTTGAGGAGGTGCCGGTAGAATTGCGACGGCTTCCGGTCGCCAAGCTCCTCGTGCATGAGGAGCTGCTTCACCTTCTCCTCGCGCGAAGCTGACATCTTCTTTATGAGCTCGGCCTTGAGCTTTTCGTCCTTCGGTCGAGATGACCCGTGACGTAGAAGTATTTCGTCTCGTCTGTCTTGATGTTCGCGTGTGTGCGAACTGCAAACTGTGCGTCCATCTGCGCGAACCACAGCGCCAGCTTCTCCGGGTAAAACGGTGAGACTTGCACGCCCACGCGACACGACTCTGCAGATACGACATCAGCCTTGCTGGTCGACATTGTTGTCGTGCTCGTCGGGGTCACCAATGTAGGTGTGTAGGGTGACGTGTAGCGGAGAATAAATTATAGTCCAGGGTGCACAATACAGAAACGGAAAGTTTATTATGCACAGCACAAGTACACGTACAGTTTGTAAACACACACACATAATAGAAAGTCAGAAGGAAGAACAAGAAGAAGCACAGAACATACAGTACAGTCTAAGCCTAGGCAGAACAAAGCAACGGTTAGCACAATTTAAAATGTAGGCGTTAGCGCAGCGAACGAAAGCCGACTGGTGCAACAGGCCTTGTCCCGCGTGCGCGAGTGCAACACCGCCTAGTGCTGTCTCGCTCACGCGCCGCTGTGACGTAGCTGTCGAACCGACCGCTCGATCGCTAGGGTGCTTACATAAAGGAACAAGTTTCCGGTACAGACAAACCTGTACGGGTAGGTACCGATCAGTGCAGGTACAATATTTCAATACAATCCTATTCAATCACTTATAAAGAAACAGGTAAACAACCTGTTTCTTCAACCTCATGGCTCTTTCTATTATTAAAGAAGCATCTGGCCGATCTTGGATTGTCGAATGAAACCTAATTATTAACGCAGCTGCAATTTTGAAATCATCCATTAGATGAGCATGCGCTGTATTAAAAAAACTCCTGGCGAAATAATTTGAAGTCTCTTTTAAATCGTCCATTAACTACCTACTTCGACAACCCATCGACAAAAAGTAACTAATCAACTTTTGTTTGCTTGAATAGTTGTTAATTGATGTTCTCCCTCATTTAATGACTCAGGCTTTTGCACATTATAATTGCAGGCCTCTAACAGTGTGATTGCATCTCTAAACCTTCGGTCGAGTATAAATACATCTCCCTCTCTGTGAAAGGTTGGCAAGGGCCCATTTTCATCATTAAACAAATCTTTCATAATTTCGGCATCCGTCTGAGTGGCAGCATATGGATCGATCACATAAATAATATGCCCGTCTGTACAGACACAAAGAAATGGTTTGACCAGGTTCAAATATTTGTGTATATGTTTCCTGTTGGTAAAAATAATTGGAACTCTTTTCAATATATATCTATAAGTGCCATCACATATTGTGATTGCAGGTCTAGATTGTTCAGAGTCATTTGGTATGCTAAGATTGCGTCTTATGATATCTTGTCTAGATAGACGTTGCAATCCAATATGCAATGGCACAAAATGTTCCACAAAACATGAGCGTACAATGTTCATGTGCCTCTCCATTCTTGATCGAGGTATATTAAACAAAGACGACAACCTCTTGTTGCCGTCCCCTGTCCTCATTTTAATTAAAAAGATAGCTAAAGCAGTTTTTGGTGATGGTACCTTATTAAATAACGGTAACTCATCAAATAAAATAACAAATTCGGTCCCTTCGAGACCAGTCCAATAATGGCAAATGTGGTTGGGCATTTCTTCTACACGTTCAAAATCAAATGTGACAGTGTTTTGTTTAGCAATGTCAATTGAATCTTCTAACCGCTCGATTGCTTGCAAAATCAAAAAAGTCGCCGAACTTTGCTCGGCGCATTCCTTCGCGTAACGCGCTGTGACATGTGTAAAATTTTAATAAAATAAAATTCAACTTAAAACTTAATCAGTATATAACTTCTAAATAATTACAAAAAAAAATCTCTCGTAATTGCTTGTCAGTTAAGCTGGAAGCATCTTAGTCTCTATTTTTGGCAATTTAAGTAAAATTAGTAGTCAAGCCATCATATAATCGTTTACACAAATATCACAAAAAATATCGATTGTTATCTGGCCACCCGAACATGTCGAACAATACCATAACTTATACATTATACATTTAGCTAACTGTCTCTATTTATTAATATATGAGTTGATGCATTTATAAAAGATAGAGGGCTTAAAAGATTAAAAAGGGAAAATTAAGTACATGCCAATTATGCAGTGACAGATATTCAATCATCTTAAGACTAAACTTATACTATACACGATTGACTCTCTGGTTCGAGTATCTTTAACTCCTATAATCTTAGGTTATGGCACCCATAATACAGTTTTAAATCCTGGCTTCATATGCTGGAGTTGTTTAGAGCAATGTGATTATTATCAATCCTCTTCTAATATGTTTTTCATATTTTGTATGGTCAGGTTGCCGTTATTAGATTGCTCTTGATGTGCCCTATCATTCACATGGTTTATTCTACCACTAATCCTTATTGTTCTTTGACCTTTTGTAGGACCTCCCCTTGGAGCTGTATTTTGAGTAGGGTGTGGTTGTTTGTTGAATAATTGAGATAATTTCTTCCTCCCAGTGGGAGCTGTTGGTGGAATCTCAAGGGTCGGGCAGATAGGAGATCCTGATGGAAATATGTCAGGAGAGACAGGGCCAGATTCTGGTGGCTTTGATAGGGATCCCTTTTGAGATATACCCATATTTTTCTGGTTTTTGATTATCTTCTGTAGCTCTTCTATCTTTTTATCCTGTCTGACCATATAAGTCTTCATTTCTTCCAGATGGGTCATAATAACCCTCATTTCCGTGAGTACGGCCTTAGAGACATGCAATTCTATTACTTGTTTCGCAATATCGCTCATCATGACACACTTGGCGGTGTTCTTAAGTGCTTCCTCATCTTGTATGGTGGGACCTGATGCCATATTTGCACTGGTGTATCTTTCCCTCTCCTTTGGTTGACTTTGCGGAACAGCGGTCCGTGTAAATGATCTCCCTTCTATCCTACTCCCTTTACTTAGATTTTTCCCCGGTATTCCTTTTCCTTTCTGTTGGATTTTTAATTTTCTGCCTTTATTTTCCTGTTCCATTTCTTCATAGTTTTTTTCTGGGATGTGAATTGTCTCCCCGTCATTAAGGAGGCTTTCCTGAACCATCCTTCTAAAATTCTCCTTTATTTCTTTTCCTTGCTCCTTCGATATCATCTTGTCCCCCTTATTTTGTTTTCCTTTATCTGCTCTTAAAACTTCTGATTGAGATCCTGATTCACCTGACTTAATGATGGATTTATGTTTTCGGCTTCTCGCATCCAGCTCCTGCCAGCCGTCTTGCGCAAATCATCACTCCACCGTGCCTGAGGACGTCCTACACTACGTTTGCCGAGGCGTGGTCTCCACTCTAGAACTCGTTTACCCCAACGGTTATCGGTTCTTCGGCTAATATGGCCAGCCCACTGCCACTTCAGCTTGCTGATTCGGTGGGCTATGTCGATGACCTTGGTTCTCTGACGGATTACCTCATTTCTGATGCGATCCCTCAGAGAAATGCCGAGCCGATGGAAAGACCTATTCTTTCCATAGCTTGCTGAGCGACTTTAAACTTGTGGACCAGCCGTACCGCCAGTGTCCACGAAAGCACCAATGCTTCTTATTGCTTGCTGCAACATGGTATCATTTGTATCCAGAACATCATTTTCCAACACAATGCTAGTATCTTGAGGTGCAGTTTCTTCTTGATTCGGAATGTTTTGCTGTGTTATAATTATATTATCTTCTGGTATTTCAATAGTGTAGTATGATTCATTAGTGGATGGAGAGTAGTTTGATTGCCTTTTTATTTTAATTAAATTTAATATATCGGATTGCACCTCGAGAGCATCAAGTAGTGGCAGCTGTCGAAGTTGGCTAGCTATATTTCTGCCAAAATGGTAAAACTCGTCTTCTATTTCTCTACTATTTATAGCCTGATTTTTAATTGATTCAAGTGTCTCAATCGTATTACTGATACATATGTTGAGGTAGAATTTTTTAAATTCTTTTTCGGCTTGAAGGCATAACAAATTGAGTCTTATCTGGTATATTTGGTGAAGGGTTGGCTGGTATGTTTGGTGAAGGGCTGGCTGGTATATCTGATGAAGGGCTGGCTGGTATGTCTGGTAAAGGGCTGGCTGGTGTGTCTGGTAAAGGGCTGGCTGGTATGTCTGGTAAAGGGTTTTCTGGTATGTCTGGTACTCCAAAAAGTGGTACTCCAAGGTGGTCTCTCCAAAAAGTGGCCGATACTTATTTTACAATTAATAAGTCATTATCAGAATGATGAATCATCTTAGCAATCGAAGACTGCGTCCTCTTCGATATTTGGATACCGTTAGGATTTTTTAATGCTCCAGAATAGTATTTCATTTTACATCTTTTACGAGTCCTTGCAGCAACTCGGCAATGTTTGGCTTCGGTTTGATGTACTTTCTAATGTGACTATTCCATTGCTCGACAGCATTATTTGTTTTGTTTAATTCCCCATAAACAGTAAATGTACCTGCGAGTGTTGAATTTTCTAGCTGTATGTTTGTACAAAGTAGTCATTAAAGTTTGTAATTTCTGCACTAATTGGCGACTCTACCATGACATACAACCAGCCATCGGTGACCATATCTAGTGGGAGATGAAAAAGAGCCGAACATAGCTGAACATGATCTTTTCCTGGTTGTGTTTTGTCGACGCCCAATTCCTTCGCTTTACGCCACAAATTTTTTTTGAAGTGATAAAAGCAACCTACTATTTTCTCACCAGGGAAAAAATGCTTGACCGCTTGTATTGATGAAACTTCGAAGTCCATGGTCACTATAGCTGGCTCCCATTCGGGTATCTGGCTTTTTACGAGTTCAAAGAGCAATTTATACGTAGATGTCTTCTTATCAGGTAGAAGTGCGTAAGCTACCGGAACAACATTTACGTAGTCTGCATTGCTTCCAACATCTGTATGTATAGAACAGAGTTGATAAAATGACTTAATACAAATTTTATATGTGCCATCAAAGTAGAAATATATAAAAAGAAAATTACTAAAACAAGAAATAAAAATAATACTAAAATAACTTAATACTAAAAAACAGTTTTAGTCTATGGTCCACAGTGTCGCTCATTATAACATAGACTTTTATTATCTGTGGACCATAACTGTATGTAAATGTCGCAAAGATAACAATAACCTCAATTGCCTTATTCTTAGAAAAAACTTATAATTAATTTAATTTCACAAATTGCAATCTTACGACACAAATGTTATGGTGCGTGCGCAAAAAAAGAACGTGCTCCCTTATGCTGCGACCACATAGAATTGGTGCCACAGCGCTGATTTTCGCATAAAAATTATTAATACTTTCTTTAACGCAGAGAACAAAAAATTTTGCGGAAATTTTACTAACAAAGAAGATAATATTTCATCTGGAAATATTGTACTATATTATACTTATTTATTAAGCAAATTAAGAAATCTCATTTGCGATAGTTATTCGTACCTGTGTTGTATTTGCGTCTTAACAATGTCTATTATTTCAATGAAAAGACGCCGGTACATCGTCCTCTGATCAATAATTCCTGTATTTAATCGTCTAATCCGTCGCGGCGGCTCGCTGAATTCCTGGACGCTGTCATAAATGACATCAAAATTGTTTAACAAATCATTTGCGAACCAACTATTGAATGAATCTATTTCGCGGTTTGCTACTTCAATATCAATCTGTTTTGACCGCAATAAATTAAAAAGAACATCGTTTTTTTTTAAAGTCTGATAATATGTGCAAAATAAAACAAAACTCCTTGTTTTCTTAGTTTCTGAGGAAACAGTGTGCCAAGGAAACCGTTTCACTATACCAAGTTTCCGGCTTATGTAACATTTAATGATAAGTTTTGATCAGGTCTAATCTACAGTCAAAAATTACTTTAACAGTGCCATTGCCGGATTTATGTTTTTTATGGTTCATCATCATAGTTGCATACCTTTCTAAAATAATAATTTTCCATTTTTAGTAAAGAAAAGAGTTAATAAAAGCAGTTAAACAAAATTAGAATAAGTCATTAAGAAGGAGCGTAATGGCCTTTTTAATAGCAAAATCATTAATAATATCATCATAGTTTATGGTGTTCATTATCTCGGCTTCTATGTAGAGAAGAGCTAGAGAAATCCTTTTTTTCTTGAGACAATGAAGAAAGACCTTTGATAAAATTCTTAACGCGTTTTCAACAGGAAAATCTCCTTGCCCCAGAACAATTTGTAGCAGGAGTGGAAAGTGCAATGCGGAGAGCTATATCCAAGAGAGACTGAGTAGTGAGTTTGATACAGGCTTCACTACACACTGTGCAGTTTTATCAGAGGAAATATGACTTTGAAAATGCACACATTCTTGGATCAAATTGTCCTCTAAATCATTGGTATAACATTTTACGAGAGACTGAGCTTTTTCTGTAACTAGCGAAAGTTCAGTCATTTTTTGTTAAAAATGAAAATTTGTTTTTAAAGTTTAAGTAAGCAAAGCAAAGTAAGCAAGTAACCCTTCTCTGTATTTCAGCTCTCAGTCTATCAAGGATGACCAAAAAGGTATTCCCTCTGAAATAATCTCTAGAGCTAGGGTCTGGGGATGGCCTCCTGCAAAATAATTTTATCATATAAATCTTATTCATATTAACTGAACAAGAATATCGAACGCATTGATATCACTAGGAAGTAATTACCGTGTTTGTTTTTTGCGCGGGGGTGCATCAGGCAGGAGGACCCGTTGAAGTTCAGCTTGTCGCTTGCATATTAATTCATATTAATTCTTTTTGAATTTCAACGGGCAACGCGTTGATTCGGCGCTTAGTGAGCGCATTTTCTGCCCTCATATTTATTAACTCGAGACTGCAAAAATAAAATAACATATTTATTTATTTATTTATTTATTTATTTATTTAATTTTAGGAGAACCAACAGCAGTAACATTTAATAATTAAAAGACAATTTATGTAACATGCAGCCAATTATAGGTCCCCACTTTTAAACTATTGTATATATGATTGTTTACATTCACTGATCTTGTTGAACTAAGATAAAAATAATCAATAGCATGTTACCAGTAACATAACCTAAAATGCAACTTTAAAAAGCATAATAAATTATATTTACGGCTGAGGCTCCTCCGGACTATTGGACCCACTTCCGCGTCCCCGTCCTCTAGCGCGTCCTCTACTTGCCGATCTAAAATCAAAGTTTCTAATGTATTTCGTTGTAATATTCAATGGAAAATGTTACTTTAAAAAGCAGAATTGCTATATTTACGGCTGAGGCTCCTCCGGCCTATTGGACCCACGTCCGCGTCCGCGTCCCCGTCCTCTAGCGCGTCCTCTACTTGTCGATCTAAAATCAAAGTTTCTAATGTATTTCGTTGTAATATTCAATGGAAAATGTTACTTTAAAAAGCAGAATTGCTATATTTACGGCTGAGGCTCCTCCGGACTATTGGACCCACGTCCGCGTCCCCGTCCTCTAGCGCGTCCTCTACTTGTCGATCTAAAATCAAAGTTTCTAATGTATTTCGTTGCAATATTTAATGGAAAATGTTACTTTAACCCTAGCTCACTAACCTTATTTTCGAGTAACGCTGTAACTAACCTTTCGTCTGTGAGACTACGAAAAAATAAACATAACTTTTTAAAAATCTGTTTATTTATCTTAAAGCAAATGAAAGTTCACAGTAATTAAACTTTTGACGTATCATATAAAAATATAAAATAATGAAATATCTTAATCAGTGAAGGAATTACACATAGAAACTGTATGTTCGCCGCAAATGACCCTCTTGCAGCCCTTGCAAAAGTATTTGGTCATACGACGTTTTTTCGCTGGCATGCAAATTTTTCGGTTTCTTGGTTGCTGTTGACTTGCCTGTTCGTCAAAAACATCTATTTTTAGTATTTCGCCGATAATTTGCCTCAAATTACGCTGCAAAGTCACAGTGTTATATCGCTCACGAAGCCAAGGTACCATAAGTTCTTCTGCCATTGCTAAGGCAAAATCCTTCTTTTCGTAGGTTTTTTATTATTACGAATCTTGTTTGATACGTGCAGGACATACGCATTAATAATAGCGATGTTGAGTATACCGTAAAACAAGCACAACGGCCATCGGTTGGTTTTACGGCTTGTGCTCATAATTGAGCACATCTGGTGTCGACTGCTCCTTTAGTTGAGTTGTAAAATTCAATAATTTCCGTTTTTTTAGAGCCGGTGGTAATAGCAGGTTGGTCATGAGTCGTAGATAGAAAGTATACGACTTTATTAGATTTTGGTTTGTATGAGACTAAAGTCATCTCTGTCAAAGCCGAACATCGAAGTGCCTACTGGTCTATTTTTGTTGTTCTGCATTTCTTTCGGGATTTTTATTTCATTTATGAAATCAATTAAAACTACAGGTTCTTTATAAAAATCAAGTTTTATATTTATAAAATCATATATGTCTCAAATAATGCAACAAAAGTATTTCTTTTCTAACAAAATATCAATAAAATTGTAATTACGTAAGCAACGGAATCAAAAAAATAAATAAAAAAATAAAAAATAAAAAAACCTGGGGCCTTCGGATTTGAAACCAAACCAATCTTGGCCTAAACCTAGGTAAAATAAAAATAAATAATTAACTAATTATTTTCTATTTTTAGCTTTTGAAAAGGTGCAACTGTACGTAAAAATAATGGTACTGTAGCGCGTGGCGCGCTAGGAACCGGGGATCTTCAGGATGTTTAATTAAAACATTCAATAATAACTTTAACTTTGCGTTTATTCGCTGACTCGGGGTGAAGTGACATATTTCAATATCAAACTTATTCTATTTCTATTTACATCATTGTCCAGCCAGTATCAATAATTATAATGACTAAAACCTACTTCTAATCTACTTCAGTACTACATCTCTACAGTACCTACCTGCACCAGATCGCATAGATTCTTGTTTTTTCTTTAGATGACGCCTAAATGTTCCCATTAGGGTCTCCTTTTTGTTTTCAAATCTTTGATTGACACATTTACAGCCAGTTTCTTCATCAAAAGTTAAAGACAAAGTAAAAGTCAAAGTAATGTCTAAAGTTAAAGTTACGGTCAAATTAAATTTTTCTATTAGTTTTGCTGTCACTTTAGCCTTGAAAAAACGAATTTGACCGTTACTTTAACTTTAACTTTTGATGAAGAAACTGGCCGTTAGCAATCGTGAATTTTTTTCCTGTCCTTATGGAACTTATGTCCGGGGTTCCATAATACTTCTTCTTTCTGGTAATATTCCTGGAACGTCAAAATTGTCTCGTTTGACCATTCCGCCATGCCACCATGCCGCCATGCACCAATCTCCGATCGTAGCGACTTCCTTATCAACGTTGAGTGAAGATCCACTCGTCGCGAAAGCGCGGGAGACACTGACTGCCCGCGCGTGTGTAAACAGTCACCGGGCGCCCGCACATTCATCCTTTGAACTTTGCCAAAAAACCGACACTTGCCCAATTCGCCTCATTCACGTTCACAGGCGCGTTCAAGGGCTCGGGCGTACCGTTTACACGCTCGTGAATGTGAATGTGCACGTTGAATGTAGAGTGGAACGCGCGCGTGTGAACCTACCATAATAAATAAAACACAAGCCAAAGTGTCGAAGTCATTGTCGGCAACCAAATATTCAGTTCTGCGTTTTTTTAGGAGAGGACTTAGATCGACAAACTTCTTCCTTGATGCACGTGTTGCAGTTGATGTTGAAACTGATGCTGTTGAAGCAGATGAAGCAAAGGATGTACTCGGAGAGGAATTTGTTGTTTCTGTCGCAGACTCTAATTCCATTTCCTGACTCTCATAATCCATTCCGGTTCTGTCTTCTTTCAAGTCCAACCACTCTCCGTATTTTTTAATAAAATTTTCCACTACCTAATTTCCAGTTTTCTGCATGCTTTCTGAAAATACATTAGTACTACCGTTCGTACGTTCTTTACCCAGACTTACCTAGGCACAGGTATTCCTAAGAGAATATTGTACGAAACCGAGGGTCGACTTGGGAGGGGATGGCAATAAAAATACTGAATTAATTTACAAGCATATTAATGCCTAGTGAAATACTCGCGTTTCGATCTCACAAAAAAAAAGTATTATTCTAAATAACATACATATTTGCTTGTAACGAAACCATAGCGCGATCTAATTCGACGACAACGCCATCTATTGAGGTATCGAACAATTCTTGATTTAAATATGAATATGAATTTCACGGTATGATCTCGTTACCCAAACATACCGCCCACCAAGGACATTATGCAAAATGTCCTTATTATTGGCCGCCTACCATGCCAACAATGGTATGTTATGACAAAGAAACATATAAACCAATAATAACATAAAACGGTATACAAAATGCAAATAGACGTTGACAGACTAACCAGTGTTTCAGACTATTGAACTTACAATACAAAAATCACATAAACATTAACTTAAAACACAAACCTAAACTTTATAACATATCTGACTTTACTTGGCCACTGGCAATACACATAACTTAGACACAGGTCTTTTAATAATTGACGCCTTCGTGCGTAAAGTTACCACCCGCGAAATTCCGTCATTTCCACAATGCTTCTGCTCAATCCCAATAACCATTTTTCGGGAGGCTTGTCATCCTCCTTAACTAATACTACAGTTCCAACAGATGGTTCAGGAATTTGATGAGCCCACTTGCGTCTTTGCAAAAACTGATGCAAATAATAATGTTACCAACGTCGCCAGAACTCCTGCATCATTCGCTGTTGGTGTTGCCAGCGTTATAAGCTACTAACATTAGTTTTCTCATAATTTGAGTCCGAGACTAAAACTACTGGCTCTCCAATCAGAAAATGAGCAGGTGTCAAGATACCTTATCTTTATCCTCGACATATGGCAACGGCCTGGAATTGAGGCACGCTTCAACCTGGGCCAGCACCTACACCGCATTTCTTCATTTTTCTTCATTCAACGATTATAAACAATATTTCTCCATTAATGTTCAAGTAAGTGAACTAAACATGATCAGTTTTTAAAGCTATAATTGCATATTATCTATACAGAGATGTTGACTATTGTAATTTTCTTTTATAGGCTGTTGTCAGCCCACAAACAGAATTTTTGGACATAGTAGCTAGATGGGCTGGCAGCACCCATGATTCCAGAATTGTTCAAATGTCCAGGGTATACATGAAGTATACTCAACGTGTGCTAAACGGTGATCTAGTAGGTGATAGTGGCTATCCAATATTGCCATTTATGCTTAGACCAATTAGGCCAACTCCTGAATATCCCCCTCAAGTACGGTATAACCGAGCACAAATCAAAACTAGAAATTTGGAAACGTCAGTTTCCATGCTTATCAAAAGGCCTTTGTAACAAGTTACAGTGTCCCTTATTATTATAGCCTGTGTAGTGTTACATAATTTTTCGTAATAGAACTCTGCATCTGTATTGGATTTTTTTTATTAAACATGTCATTTCCTTCTTTTGCAAGAGGTGCTTTCGTTTTAAAGCTTGGATTTTGTTCAACAAGATTTTGTTTTTTAACTTATTTGGTCGTTCTGTATCGGGTGTATCCAATGGGTCGCCAGTTTTATCGTCAGCTGTAGTATCTAATCAGTTCTTTGTACAATCACTTCTTGTATCATTCTGTCTTTTGATTTTTTCTCGTGATAGCGTTTAGCCCTTTCTGTGCAGCGGTGTAGTGTGTCGATAGGGCTGGTGGGCTGATGCAGGAGATTCAGAAAATAAAACGGCGATTGCAAATAATTACGTGTATTCGGTCCGTGTCGCAGAGCAAGAGAGAGAGCGATGTTGCCACGGTACAAAAATATAATTAAAATTAACCTAATGTTGCAATTTATAAAATATAAAATCCAACATGCTGCGGCCTCACAGAAAACACAAATAACAATCATAGAACATTTGTTTGAAATAAATCTTAAAAGAAACTAGAGTGAAGGTTACATTATTATTTATGCTATTTATCTAGTTATTGTTTATGCTATGTATTTATTTATTTATTACTTATACAATAACTTACAATTATGTTTTACACTACATAAGAGTAAAAAACTATAACTTAAATGGTTTTACTTTAATGGTTAATGGCTTTGAGACACATATTTTCCCTTACAATTTTATGTTTTTATTTTCTTTTTTCTGTATTATGCTCATTTTGTTAAGGGATTATTTATAGAGCTTGAAACATCACTATCATCATTCCTTATTTCGACCTGCATTGTTGAATCTGGCTCAGGATCATTTCTTTCTCGACATATATTATGAAGCACAGCTGTGGCTTTAACTACAGCTTCTATGCGTTTTTGTTTTAATCCAAGTTTTGAACCAATACATGGGATGTCGTTTCCATACTCCATATGTATTCCTTGTTTTAATGTGACATTTATTGTACATTATTTCTCCTGGGGTTGTAGGATTTCTGAGGGGCGTTAACAAATATCTTTCTGTTGGATATCCAGAGTCCCCTAGCAAAACGTAGAGAATAGGTTGCTCTGAAGGTTGCTTCAACAACTCTGAGACCTGCTGCTCATCAAAAAGATGTGTCGAAGAAGGAGGGATGGCGTTAAGCAATGTTGCGTAGTATTCATCTTTTGGTAGGATCGCATTCCTTCGAAGTTCTATTGTTTCCACTTCACGACCACAAACATATTGCAGGATGTCATCAGAAATCATCTTGAAAGCCGCGTTTGGTCCTGACAGCGTTTCTTTTATGTCCAACTTTAGAGAAGGACGCTTGGTTGAGAGCTCCTTAATAGCACTAGTGGTGTGACTTGAACGGCGCTTCGTTGACCGTAAGCCCTAGACCAATAGGTTTTTACAGATCTATCCAGGTTGTAAGTCTGGACGAGATTTTCTGTGAGAGGTTTATGGAAAGCTGGACCGATGGGAAATAGGACTAAGTAGGTACTTACAAAGTTCCGCCGGTTGCTGCTACTTGATCCACTCACACAGTACACAGATCACTTGTACACATGTTACTTGTACACATGGGTTTTTGATTACTTTAAGAAGTTTATTGAAGTTTAGACATAGTTTTTGAATTTATTTTGCGGCGCGTTATGGCGGCCGGCCTCGTGCATTGGCACTCGCGCGAAAGTTTTTTGTATTGACGGTGGCGCCACGTCTCGCTTGGTGAGTGGCAGTTTTTGGAACTAGGAGAGGGAAATGGAAGGAACGAGGAATGCATGCAAGCTCAAACAACTAGTAAGGGCCTCGCGTTGCAGCAGCAACCCATGTAAGATTGTCCTAAAAGAGAATTGGGAAAGAGAATTGTTCGAAAAAAATAACTGGATGTTTAATCCTTTACATGTCGCATGGCACCTCATAGGTACAGATAACAATTACATTTCTATTGTGTCTGCTAAAGGTTGTACACACAGATGGGAAAAATGATTTTTTCTGTTGTGGACTATCTGTCTGAAGTTTGGAGTATAATTGGTGCACGCTATTGTCATTAAATCCTGGAGATGTTCATTAGTAAGTTGAGATCGAAATTTATTCTTAATGAAATTCATCTTTGAAAATGCTGCTTCACAAATATATGTTGACCCAAACAAAGTAAGAAGTTTCATAGCAATTTTTTTTTAGTTCTGGATATTTATTACCACACACAAATTTTATCCAGAACTCTTCACAGGAACCTTCTGCATGTTTGTGTTTTAAGGGACCCCCCACACTAGCGTCTTTCGAGCGTCGTCGTCGTGCCAGCGTCCGCGCAACGTCCACCCGACGTCGACGTCGCGGCGACGCGACGCCAGCGCTGGACGGCTGCCGAACGCCGATCGTGTGCGGCGCTGACGTCGCGTAGCCGCGGCTCCTGTCGCGTACAAGCAGTGTGAAAATGGATTCCGACGAAGAAGCACTGCTGCTGATATTACTGATCCAAAAATTACGGAAACGAAAAAGGAAACGTCGTCGTCAACATTGGGAACTTCCTCTGTTTAGTGTTAGATTTCAGGAAAGCGATTATTTCGTATTGTATATCCAACATACAAAAAATAATAAAAAATACTTCTATGATTATTTACGGATGCCAAAACGAATATTTGACGAACTATTACAATTGATACAAAACGATATAAAATATCAAGATACCCATTTGAGGATTTCTGTGTCACCTGAAGAGAGGCTTATTATTACATTGAGGTAAGTAAAAACGCAATCTTTAAATGACGAACAAAATTTTGTATTTATTTAGAAAACTTACAAGAAACTAAATCACAGATTGATTAATAGAATTACAAATCAACAATATTTTGCCGACAACTGAATTACATATTCAGGTAATCATTAGCATCCTCAGTAAATATGTCGCCGTACATTGACTCTTGTGAAGTGTCCGTTTCATCTAATGAATTGGCTGACAGTGTTGTCGTATCCCTTGCCGTAAAATAGCCCTGTTGTTATTGTTGTTGGTCATGATTTGGCATGGTGTATCTCGACATTTGGGTATACTTTTTGATTATACCCATAATTACCATCTTTGCGTCCATTTTAGAGTCTATCGCACCAAAATCTTCTACAAGTGACATAAAAAACTGTTGATCACCATAATTTTTATCCTGTCTTTTATTCAGCATTCTTTCATATAAAATGTTTAACATTTTTTCTTGGGTGCTTTGTTTTGTTGTATTTTCTTTTTGAGATTCATTAGTAGAACTGTTTGATTTTTGTGGTCTAAACCTGTGATAGAGGGTTTAAAAACCCCAAAAATTTGGAATACAGATACTCTCTGCTTGTTGATGCTCCCGACCCACTCTTTGTCGTTTTATTTATTTCCCTTGTGTAGCGGCCTTGCTGCCTTCAATGGAATGTACACATTTTTCAATTGTATGAAGTTGTGTGTCGTCTTTAGGTCGTCAATAAAATTCCAACTGCGCTGTGGTAAATTCAGTACAATTCCCGACTGTTCCAGAAAATCAATACCCAGCAGAGTACGATTATCTACAGCTTCTGGTATTACTGAAAATGTTATTGGCAGTACACGATCTCCAATTCGTACGTCAACAGTTGCGTTTAACATGTTGGTGGTCTTGATGCGGCCATCCGCCAAGGTAATGTCCGTAGGTCGCTGATTAAAGCTCACACCTTTCCGCAGCAGTGTCTTGTATAGCTGCGCACTAGCTATACTACACCGAGCAGCTGTATCTATATAGGCGTAACCTTCTTCACCTTTTATTTTCACTTGTATAGTTGGTATCTTCGCCTGTGTTTGGCACTTACTTTCTATCGAGTAGAACGCAACCGGTTTAGGCGGGGTTTCCTTGTTCTTACAAGTTTCGCAGTTACTTCTAAATACTCCCAGTGCTCCACACCCGTAGCAAGTTATAGCAGGGTTTTACTAGTCTCCTCACTAGCGGCTTTCTGCTCTGCCAATCTTTTGCGGCATACGTCACTAAGGTGACCTTTTTTACCACAGAAAGAGCAGCTATTCAGTGGTTTCCGCTCTTGCGTTACTTGCACTTTACCTGCCTCCTTTGCCAAACTTTCTCGGTGTCGGCCTCGTTCTAACAATTCCGCAAACGTTTTTATTTCTGTGCGTGGAATTTCATTTTTGTAGGTTACGTTGAGGAGTCCGTACACGAAATCAAGGTGTTCTTCCTCTCTGTGCCTCTTCGTCGGAAGTTGTGCTAGTAAAGCACGCTTCTCACACACAAAAGAATTTATATTTTCTTTAGTTTGTTTCTTTGCGAAACATTCGAAATAAATCTCGTGCGGCTGCATCTTTTTTTTGCGCAAACGATGTTCATATTGCGTCTAGGGCTTGGTTTCACTTTTTTATATCACTTTTTACTCCGTTCCACCACGTAGCAGCAGTCCCAGTAAGCAACAACGTTAAGCCTTCAAGTGCATTCTCGTCACTGATATTCTCAATTTTCTTGTAGACCGAAATACCTGTCACAAATTCTTCAACTTTGTTAAAGTTTCGTTCACCGTCAAATCGTTCTGTGCACCTTGCAAAACTTTTTTTCGCAGCGTCATTTGATTCTGACAGTTTGTTAACCAATAAGGTAAACTGCTCTTGCGTAATCATTATCATTTCTCGTTTTTTTTCTGCTATGGTAGGATAATATTAAATCTTAAGGGTATCCGTATTTATAATTTTTGATGAGGGTAGATAAATTTTACGTTGGGCGCCAATATAATGGCGGGAAGATTGAAACATCAATGATGGATGACAGTTGGTGTTAATTACTCCAACACAAGTACAAACAGTAATTAACTTATATGGTAGGTATACAATATTATTGATGAAGCCTATTCGTGGTCCTACCGATGGACTGCGGGGCTATCCTATCCCTTAACCTCCTAGCTATGCTATTCATGAGGGCGACGGGGCCTCCGCTCAGTTCAAGCTTGGGCAACAGAAGTGACTGCGGGGCTATCGCGCTACCTCTGTGCCGCGTAAGTAGCGAGTGGTGTCTTCACGGCGAGCGTCGCCTTTTAAAGGCGCCCGGTTTGGTCGCTGTGTGCGTCAAGTGTAGGCATCGGTGGCGCTGTGTGCGTGAAGCGTAGGCGCTGTGTGGTGCTCGCAGATTCTCCACAATCATGGTAGGTGGCGCTGGCAGTCGCATACGAACTAGTCGATAATTATTATGATCTATGGCTTTGCCGTCTCGTTACAGTTTTAAATTTCCATAAATGATCAGATCGCAACCATGTGCAAAATCCTTCACGGTAAAATCCTCGCACCAGAATTGCACGAAAAGCTAACTCGGCTTTCGTCCCGAATAATTACTGTCGTGGCAGGAAACACAAACTTTTCGCCGTTCCTGCCTGTCGCACTGTGGCCCGTGCTAATTCACCTGTTCCGAGGTCACTTGCCGCGCTCAACGCTCTCTTGGACGGTACAGATTGTGATATTTTTGCCGATGGATGGAAGAAAATCTTGTCTGAGTGTCTGAAGTACTGTGAGAAGTCAGTGTGTTAGAGATGTCCTTAATTAGTGTAATTGGCCTGCGGCCGTTCTAGCGACAGTCAGCAGGTATTAACTCAAATATTGACTTAAAATCATCAAGTTTAGGTTGGGCTATTGCCTTGCCATCGGGCCATAAAGGGACCAATTCATTCCTTTGGATGTTAACTCTAATAATTCTTTTTCCTGCCCGCTTTTTAATATCCAGTTCTTCGAATTCTGATTCTTCTTTGATGTCACATTCATTTGTTTGCTCTTCATTACCAAAAATATAATTCGGAAGTGTCCTATTCCTTTCGATCACTTCATGTCGGCTGATGTGGTCAAACCCCAGATGCCGCGGAAGGTATTCATTCATTTTTGAGACATCGTCTAGCCTGCTTTAACATGCGTTGTAAAGACGTTTTCGATGTGTTTATCAAAGATGCCAGTAGAAAGTAGGTATGCCTTGTAGTTTCACGACACATTTTAATTTTCTCCAATTCTCTGAAGGCACATTTTTTTCATCTCTCCTTAATAGTTCAAGGTTGCTGTTTTTTCTCGTCCTTGGCCAAAACAGGATAGTCATTGTTGTTACCCAGTACCCATGTACTAGGCACAACCGATATAAGGTGGGACGAGCCCTCTTTAGTTAGTACTATACTAAACATAATTTGATATTATGCAGGCCTGTCCAAACGTTTGAGAATCATTGGTAGTAATAAACCATTTTGTTGTTTAAACAAAATGAATAAGTGTGGAAACATAGTGTCGAATTATTTCGTAAGGTACCAAAAAGCGCTATATGGGCATGATAATGATTGCATAACTGAATTATAATTATTAACAATCAATGTTTTATAGGCATTAATAAATTGATAGCAATTTGGATTTACATTTCTGACACCATAATTCTAATACTGCTAAAAAAGTTTTCTTTTGGATCTTGATTAAAATTTCTTGTGAATAAATTTGTTATTCTATAATTGGATGATAAATATTCCCACATTTCCTTAAAAGTTTTTATATTTAGTATCCAATTCTTTATTGAAGGAATCATCTCATATTTAATTTGATCAATACCATTTTTTACCGATTGATTTAATTCTAATTGATTCTAATGTACGAAGTAAATCGTCCCATAGTTGGAAGTGAGGGGAATTCTTTTTTACACAACTCTTATACATTTTTGAATCATCTTGATAGGAATGACCATTAAAAGAATCAAATAATTTATCAAATATCAAAAGAATAATTTGATCAATACCATTTTTTACTGATTGATTTAAATCTAATTGATTCTAATGTACGAAGTAAATCATCCCATAGTTGGAAGTGAGGGGAATTCTTTTTTTACACAACTCTTATACATTTTTGAATCATCTTGATAGGAATGACCATTAAAAGAATCAAATAATTTATCAAATATTAAAAGAAAATCAGCGGTTCCCTCGCATTCTGCCGGTAAAAGGTCGAATTCAGAAGTGCAAAGTTTTTAATGTTAATTCAAATGTTAACAAATTGCACTATTTTTTTCCTGAAAACCGCAGCGCTGATGAAACTCTTTGGCTAAATACTTGTGCAGCTAATTTGCCCTTCATTTTTTTATCTTTATTTGTATGACTTTCAGTCAACTTGCTAACTAGACGAATTTCATCAATATATGTAGATGTGTTCCTAATCAAGCAATGTGCCAAAAATAGTTAATAGTTGTCTTAAAACTCTAAATTGTTGTCATTAAAATAAATGTTTATAGCGAGTCAAAGGCAAAACAAAGGTTTCGCCCCGCGCTCCAAGCAAACCGTCGACGCCCGGCGCGCAACAGACGCGCACGATCCGCTTCAAACCGAATACGATTATTACGTATAGTATAGTACCGAGACCGAAAACTCCATATTTTTCACGTAAAACGTAGAACAATTCCGGAGATGAAAAGAAATTATCGCAATATATTATATTATAGCTGGCTTGCGATCGATACGTTGGCACAAAGCAATTACTACTTGAGCGCCAAAACCAAGAGATTCTTCTTCTTCAATGTGTGATAGCGAAAGGTATCTTCACCTGCGTATAACAAAAAGTCATAGATGATGCCAGAAACACCGGCCCTCGCATAGTTTTTAAAGCCCCACTTGATAGGATTGTCTTTCATGTATTGTTTACGTTTTCCAGCTTTTATCCCTTTATACGCTATCATCATTTCATCTATACTGTATTGTGTTTCGCTTACTTGCTGATTCAAAAAAATTCTTCTTATTTTTTCCAATACAGTTCTGATTGTATATATGGCTTCCAAAGGAGTTTAATTACACAATATTTTGAAAGGCAATACTCTGAAACAATCAAGATTAATAATAACCTTTAATTTGATCAATTATTATTTGTAATATTTCTAGACCCTTTGCTGCTGTTTGCAGTTGTATTTCGTACAATTTTCTTTTAAAATCAATTTCATCCTCTAGAAGTTGCCTTTTTAGGTCTTCATTGTGTTATTTTTTTTTGGTAATATTAGTTAAACTGGAGCACAATGCTGCGAAAAGACGGAAGTCTTTTCATTTGTTTGAGATATTTGTGGTCGCCTTCTTGATCACAATTGGTGTCTTTGGTTTAGTTACATACTGAAATAAATATTTGTGATCAAACTAGCTTACTTGACGAGCTTTGTACCACAAGTGTTTGTACCCTCCTTTTTTGTTACTAGAGTAAAAAGTAACATATATCTTAAAAGTAACATTAATCTTGAAACCTGAATTTGATTAATATATAAAGATGTACAGAACTATTGTAAGTTACTAGTTATTTTAGTAACTATATGGACATGATAATTAATGGTATAAATATGTACTTTTAAATTGAATATTTAATTTGTGAATATTAGGGATATTCAAGGCACGAGCCACAGCAGCTGACTGACAATGTTCAACATTCAATTAAAAAACAAATAACCTTACATAGAAATACCAAATTTTTAACTACAGTAACTGTAATCGTACTAGCATGCCACAGTACTCACTTCTGAAGGGGAACAAATATAATGACCACCATAAAATGCTTTGATACCCTAAGTTTTGTAACCAGAAATATCTACTGAACACCAGAAAAATAAAGTCTAAAAATGTAATAGTACCAGCTATTTTAGTCACGACTTCACTTTAAATTGTATTCGACCACCAAATTTAGTAAATGATCACCAACTCTTGACGACCAAATTAATGTATTATTTTTGCCTAAATAAGTCACTTTGATTGCCATAAAATGTAGGCTTATTACCAAATAAAGTATTATGATCCCATATTAAGTTATGTGTCCGGCTTGCAATGCATGCGTGAGTGTCAGTATGACGAGTGACAGGGGAAAATGGAAGAAAATGACATATTGCGCCGACCCTTTTTTTTTCCGACGTTAAAAATCATCAAATGACCCCTCCCGTTGTGGGTTAGCAGCGGTGAGGGAGTGTCAGACTCTTACTGACTAAAAACCGTCGTGTTCCGTCATAGGCCTTTTATGTACCAGGGCCGCGGTATCTCTTTCGAACAACCCGCAGCCCCGGCAGGCCTTGGCCCCGCTGGGCCCCGCTGGGGTTGCTGACATCTCTTTGAGGAGCGCGTGGAACAACGCGCGCCGTCGACACGGGTCTGTCGTCTAAATAGACAGAGGGGCGATGAGCCACCCGAAGTCACCGCCCACAGACCCACGCCTACGGTGGCCGGGAGTCATCTCGCGACACCCGGCGCCCATGGTGTCTACTTGGTCCAGCGCGGCGGCCGGGATGAGAGGTGCGAACTCTCTGGCGTTCCGCCTCCTCCTTCTCGAGCATGACCGCTTCGCAGAAGGAGGCGACGGCATCCCATTCCCTCTCGCCCCGGACCATGGCCTGAACCAGGGCCGGACGCGAGAGGTCGCCGCCGCCCAAAGCCTCGACGAGGACCCGGCGGTGCCCTACCCATGCGGGGCACACCTAGACTGTGTGGTCCACCGTGTCCTCGGGGCTGTCCGAACAATGGATTGCGCCGACCCCAAGTAAAATTGTGAACAGGGCAGGAGAAAGAAGAAGAAGAATGTGTTTCTTAATACACTCCCTCGAAAACACGCTCTTATCGCACTGTTTAGAGGCATGCAATAGACAATTTTCCACCCTAGTGCAGGAAAAGGGTCCCCATAATGTTATAACTCTAATTGTATCAGGCCTAACTTATTTTTTTGGAGTCAGTTTATTTAAACAGGGTAGCAAGATGTAAAAACTTTGATTTTCATTTTATATTAAAACGCTGGTATAATTTTGATGATCATTTACTACTTTTGGTGATCATTTACTACTTTTGGTGATCATTTACTACTTTTGGGATAACAATGATTTATTTGGACTCACTTTGCTTAAATATTTGGTTATAATCTTACTTTAAAATGGTGGTATAATTTTGGTGATCATTTACTATTTTTGGCTTACACATGATTTATTTTGGAGTAATTTCACTTAAATAGGATAGCAAAGTGTTAAACTTTGGTGATAGTTTTACATTAAAATGCGAGTTTCATTTTGGTGATCATTTACTATTTTTGTCTGCTATTTGTTACTATATCTGGTGATCAGTTAAACATAAGCCCTTCTGAAGTAGATGGCACCTTTGGAATAGATGGTACCTCCGAAATAGATAGTATCTTTAAAATAGATGGTACCTCCGAAGTTGATGGTATTATCTCTTTCTGGGTAACGAGACGCTGACTCGACGGATGTAGAGGCATAATTGGTGTCCAGGATTCTTGAGCGATTTAGTCGGAATCCTGGACACCAATTGTGCCTGTACATCCTCTACCAAGCTGTGCACACACTTGTTCGAGGATAGGATCGCATTTAATATCAAATATCCACCCGTTGCTGTTGTACTCCTTCTTGTCGTCTGATAGTACAGCTTACTTTCGGATTTTAATTTTTCCCATACCTTCACGAGGGGATCTTTTGATCTGAAGAAAAAGGAGAGAATAATAAAATAATTTATTGACTTATGTAGTACCGTCAAACATGCCATCATTGCCCACTTTTTTCAAATAATTTCAATTTTTATACAATTTTTCTTTCTATAGAAACATGAGTATGTTAACTGTCACACCTTAAAGAAACCTGAGTATAGCTAAATCCACTATTTTTGAACATTTAATTTAAAATTCGGTTGATTTTGTTTACGGGCAATGTTATCTGGGCTTTTAGCCAACTTTGCTCACATTCATTTTCGACGCCATTTTAACGCGTACGGAAATGACGTAAAAACCAGTACAAGAATGTTGGTAAATATTGCGTTTACTTTAGATAACGACTTTTTCAAAACTTCTTGATTGAAAGGACTGTGCAATAATCCCACCCTTAATTTTTTTCACTTTTTTATACAATTCTAAATTCGCCACTTAAAAATTCTATGGTTGGCGCATATAGTAAAAATGTTAATTTATTTCCACAGAGAACAGTATGAGGTAAAAGTGTATAGTAAATAAAAAAGCAAACGTTGAAACTTGTATCATTTATTAGTTTGATAAGGGAGTTTTTGATACAAGTAGTGGTTGTTGGTAAGTAAAAAAAAAGGTTTTATTTATAGTCCAGACGCAAATCAGGAAGAATTTTCTATGTTTACGTAAGTATATGTCTCTGTTACCAATACCTGCGTAATAATATTGCTGTGATGGCAATATAATCACGCAGGAGTGACAGTAAGTCAACGTAACAAATTCTCCCTGTGTTTTTATTCAACGTTGTTTGATTTGGATTACGGAGCTTATACAAGATTTTACGCCAGGCTTTCATTAACGGCCCAAAAAGAATACTACTATATACTAGTGGTTGGGTCAGGTGTGTTGATCTTGGAAAAATAAAAACAAAGATATTATTTTGGTCGCATAATTCTACTACTTTAACGCTCAAATGACTAGACAAGTTGTCGCAGATTACCACTTTAGTCCCTACAATATTTTTGGCCCACGAGAGGATTATTGTTTCGAAATAATTTTCAAAAATGGCACTGTCAAACCACCCTGATTAGCGCAATTAGGTGAGAGGGGAGTAAGACGGGGTGCTTAACGATTGAATCTCAATAAAACTAACATTTTCCATAACTAATTCTAATTAGGAACATATGTTAAATAATTAAATAGAAAATTGACGAAAAGTAGAAAAGGAGAGATCTCCCCATCAATCCAATTTTTTTTGCTGACAAAATTCGCAAGTAAATGTTGCATCTTCATCTTCATCATCTATACCAGCATAGCTACAGTGAGCCCATTTGCCACATGCAGAACAGGCAGCACAGCCTTCATTTGACTCCAAATAACAACCATTACAAAACAAACATGGTGTATTTTCAACTTCACTATCACTATTCTCTATTAATGGGACATATTTAGATCCTTTTTTCTTTTCGGCCACTTTTTGAGTTACGTGAGTTTATGTATAGTATATGTGTATAGTATAGTATACATATGTCACAAAAATAAGATTCAATAAAAGATTATCTGCTACGAGAGTTGGTGTTGAATGCGCATTTGGAATGATGGCCACCAAAGGACATCATTCATTTCGTACGCAAAACTGAAAGTGCCGGCCAAAGTAAAAAAAAGTTATGAGGAGGTACGTATACGGTACATATGAGGAGGTGGTTCCTGGTTTGTGTCGACTTCCGCCATATCTATTGGCGACTGTAAGCAACTTGGTGTGCTCATCAACGGGTATTCCATGTCCGGTAAGCACACGCTTGATAGTACACCCGCTATGTCCATCGGTTCCTCTATGGATTCAGGTCATATTCCTTTCGTGGTTCATCGAAGAAGCTATAAGTCCGCTGAGGTAGGTTCAAGGCCAACATAGCATCTTCAATAAATCCTACTCCAAGCAGCGTTCTATTTGTTCTGAACAGACAGACAGTAACAGACGTCCTCCGCTGTTTGGGTACTCTAACGGCAAGCGTTACGTACATCACTTCCTTCTCGAAGTTTACGTCGTTCCGCTCAAGTAGCTTGTACAGCTGGTAGGAGGCAATGCTTGACTTGGCGCATGTGTCAATGTATGCTATGCCATTCATACCTCCTATATTGACGGGTACTGCGGGGCGTGGCCGAACATCAACAGTCATGTTAGCTGCACAGAAGCAAAAATCTACTGCTATTAGAGACTGCTTCTTTTGACATTTAGGGCAACGAATTCGGATTACCCCTGGCTCCCCACAACCATAACAGGCGAACTTCGGCGTGTCGCCACTCTGGGTTTTTACAGCTTCAACCGTTTCAGTCTTAGTAGCGACATTTTGTTTTTTTTTATGCTTAGGTACACCAATTTTACATTTTTTCGACGATAACCGCAACGAACCTTATTATTTTTTAATTTATTTTTTTGTGGTTTACTCTGTGCTGCGTCTGTTTTATATGGTTGTTGAAGTCTCTGTTTAAATTTTTCTTCTCTGTTAATGTGCTCTCAATCTCCGTCGCCCTTTTCAAGAATTCGCCAAAGGTCTTTATTGACTCTCGGCTGATCTTCTCTCTAACAGCGAAACGAATTGTACGAAAATTAGGCTAATTTCTTGCGCTATGGTATGCTTTTCGGATATCTCTGCCAGAAGCGCCCGCTTCCTAGCAACAAAAAGTTCGGTGGGGGTCTGATCGTCCTGTTTACCACATACAATCTCTTGGTACAAGACGTAATCCGGCTTCTTTGGGGTAAAAGTATGGCGCAACCGTTTTTTGAAGGTTAGGATACCTTCACTTCACACTTGACTCCTTGCCACCAAATAGCTGCATCATCTGTTAGTACCAACGGTAGCCCCGCAAGCGCTTCGGCATTCGAAATCTTTTCGACCTGTTTAAACACTGATACCGCTGCTATAAAGGTTTCCACATCCGCCTTTAGACCTCCAAATTGGACATTGGGCAAAACTGCTTCGTTCCCGTGTGCCATTGGTGATTGCCGGATATGTAGACGGCCATTTTTCTAGAATCACTTGTCGAACTTTCAAACCGTTCTGGTTTACGAGTGGGTCGTGGCCTTAAGTATTTCTCCTCTTTAGGCCCCACGTTGGGCGCCACATCATTTCTACAAGGATGAAAGGACATGGACGATTAGTCATTGTAAGGGCGTGCCATTCTACCACACTGACACCTGCTTCGTCGTTCTAGAGTGCGTTTCATCAAATAGTTCCTATGCCGTCATGTTGGCACTAATGCAAATTAGTGTTGCTTCATTACACTTAGAGCCCTCGCACATTACGGCCACCAGTCGCCGCCACTAAACGCGACCACCAGTAGTTCGGCTAGACCACTACACGCCGCCACCAGTGGCAGCCACTAGTGGCCGCATCAAGCCACCAGTGGCTGCCACTTGCGTCAGACACACAGACGTGTGTTGCCCAAGAATGGACGCACTCTTGATTTCGCTATTGTTGCTTATTATTCTAAAACGTAGAAAACGGCGCCGAATTCAGAACCATCGACGACCAATTCATCGGCGTCACTGGGTACATCCAATTCTGACATCACGCAATAAAAATGGACAGCACAAATTGCTGTTCGAAGAGTTAAAATGTTATCCAGATAAGTTCTTCAAGTATTTTAGAATGAGCGTGAACTCATTCAATGAATTACTTAGCGTTTTGCACGATGACCTCAAACATCAAGATACACGCATGAGAAAAAGCATCTCTCCAACAGAAAGGCTGGCTATAACTTTAAGGTAAGTATCATTCATTCGTATCATTTTGCTTCTATTAGTTTGCGACTCACGTGGATTCTAGAACGTAAAACAAACAATTAAAAAAGCCAAATTGAAATAGAAATTATTTATTAATGAGAATTGAAAAATCGCAAACTAAATCAAGTTACATATCGCAGATATACAGTTTTTATAACAAATACACATTTACTTTTACATAGTCAGTTGTCAAAAAGATGTTCATTTATATCATCTGACAAAACAGAATTCATAGTATTATCAGATGCAGATGGCGAGCTAACGGAAAAGTCATGCTCAAAATTTGATTGATATCCCATAGAAGGTGGACGCGAAGCCGATTGATATCCCAAAGCAGATGGACGCGGAGTCGGTTGATAACCCGAAGTAGATGGTTGCATAGTATGGTATGAGCGTGGTTCCTGAAATGATGATGTGAAATATCCATGTTGTTGATTCTGTGATGTTCGCATATACTGTTTATATTTTTTTAGTACCATCAATACATCGGTTTGAGCATCCAATTTAAATTCATTGGGTATTTGTTTAAAGTGCGGGACCAAGGACAAAGCAAAGTTATGGTCAGCGTCTTCTTCATGCTTGTTAGAATGACGAGATTGTAATTGTTCTGAAATACTAACAAGTATATCAGTTTCTGCTTGAATGTCTTCATTATTTGTCTTGTTCTTTTTTGGCCTTTTTCTCTCAGTCGCATCGTGTACCTCGTTCGGTAATGGGCTGGGATCACGTCGTGTGTCAGCCAAGTTTTTTAAAAAAGATAGTTGTTGATAATATATATACGGCTTGCGACTCGATGATGCAGATCCACTTTTAACGCTCATTTGTTTAGAGTGTTCTCTTTTGAAACAGTCACGAAGGCTTTTCCATTTTCGCTGCAACTGGGATGCTGAAACATAAAAATAACATAATCAAAGGTTTCTAATCTGTTCTTTTTGTTGCAGGTACCTTGCTACTGGTTGTTCATTTGGTGATTTTGAATTAGTATATCGATGTGGTGCGTCAACTGCGAGATTGATTGTAAAAGAAACATGTAAATTGATCTATGCATCACTTCAAGATATCTGCGTACCACAACCAACTGAAGAGATGTGGAGTAAAATAGCTAAGGGGTTTGAAGAATATGCTAACTTTCCAAATTGCTGTGGTGCAATTGATGGAAAACATATAAGGATTATTAAGCCTCAAGATAGCGGATCCTTATATTATAATTATAAACACTATTTTTCCATCGTACTTCTAGCTATCTGTGACGTGAATTATAAGTTCACATTTATTGATGTCGGCTCTTATGGGAAAGCTTCAGATTCGACTATCTACAAAGAATCGAAATTATTCAAAAAATTGGAAGACCAATCCCTGAATTTACCTGCACCAAAAGCAATTTCTAGTAGTTCTGGTCCTGTAAACTACTGTTTTGTTGGTGATGAAGCTTTTGGTCTTGCAGAACACATGTTGAGACCTTATTCAGGAAAACACTTGAATATTGAAAAAAGAATTTTCAACTATAGGCTTTCTCGAGCCAGGCGTCATATCGAGTGTGCCTTTGGGATATTAGTGAATAAGTGGAGAATACTACATCGACCATTGAATGTGTCAATAGATTTCGCCGAAGACATCGTGAAGGCCTGTTGTATACTACACAACTTTGTTCGTCAGAGAGATGGATTTAATTTCCATCATACATTGACTGTACCAGGACTTCACGATATCGATAACGCCCACGTGCAATCTCGTCGTTCATTAAACACCAGAGATATATTGAAAGATTATTTTATTAGCAACGAGGGAGCTGTACCTTGGCAAAATAATAAAATATAATAAATATATAATAATAATGTAAAATAAAATTGTCCAAAAACTTACCTGCTTTGTTTTTTTCCGCTACATTTTTTTCACTAAAATTTGGAATAAATTTTAGGCACAATTCCTCCCAAGCTTCAGTTTTCTTACCCCTGTCGCTATACAAATCTGACTTTAAATCCCAAATAGCGGGTCGCTCTTCGACATCGGAAATAAAAGCGTCTACATCAAAATGAGGAATCGGATCCGTGGACATCATGCACGTGCATTCAGTACGCAGCTTACAACAAGACTAGACCCGGGAGACGGGATTGGGGAGCGGCGCGCAGGGGTGGGAAGAAGCCGGCAACTGTGGCCGTGTATGCGCACGAGTCGAACGACAAAACGCAGCCACAAGTAGCGAGCGCGCTCGACTCTCGCAGCTTGTGGCTCGGACGCGGCCACTCAAGCGCTCAGTGTGCGCCGATTCTATATAAAATGTATGAAGAAACGCGTCCGCAGGTTGTGGCGGCCACTAGTGGCTGAAGCGTGGCCGCCACTAAGTGGCCAGTGTGCGGGGGCTCTTACTGTGCTACCTTAAATTAGGGGAGATAATGTTTAATTGTTGACCCACGTTTTTTTCAGCTATCCTTCTTTTTAATACGCTCCATATGAGTTCGATGGGGTTTAGGTCACAATGGTAAGGTGGAAGCCTTACCACTTTATGACCATTCTCTTCCAACATCATATCTGCTTCATATACAGGTGGCTGTTTGTGTTCTTTAATAATTTCAAACAACTGTGCCCTTACCATCGTCGGCAAATAAGAAAGTCCTTTTTTTGATATCCAAGATTGCATTTCTGACTTTGTACTTGACATTGTAGGTGCCTTATCAATCTGCACAGAATGGTAGGATGCATTATCCATAACCACAATGGACTGTGGAGGTATGTAGATTTGGTATTAATTTTTCTTTAAGCCTCTTATTAAAATTAACTTTATTCATTTCATCGTGATAATCCGCTGATTTCGATTGAGATCTGAAAATCAGTTGAGCATTTGATATGAAGCCCATGGTGCCACCTGCATGAACAATGATCCATCGTGGTCCTTTGGAATCAGAAGATAAAACACCTTCTTCAGTTTCGCTTTGCCAACATTTTCCAGCGCAATATGTGGCGTGTATATATGTTTCGTCTAAATACACGACTGGCCGCTGAGTTCCAAGACGATTATTTCTTAATTCCTCCAGGTAGCGATGGCGCCATGCGACAATGTCATATCTCTCCATCAAAACCTTTCTTTTTGATTTACATTTTTTTAAATAAAATCCCATTCCTTTTATAATTCTCCACAAAGTGGTGCGACTACCTTTATAGTTTATCTCCTTTCGCATTTCATGTAACAATTTCGCCGATGATGGTAATTCCTTTCTTACAGAATAAAATTCGTGTATTTTATGCCTTATAGCACATCGTTCGAAATCATCTAGTTCATGAGTTTTTCGTCGAAGACCACTTTTGCGCGGTGTTGTTACTTTTTTCGATGTTGAAGCTGCCTCTTTACCTTCCTTAGTAATTTTGGACACTGTTTTTTCAGATATACCTAAAACAAAATTAAATGATAATATAATATGTGAAACCGTATATTTTTATATATTATTATAAAATCACTATATCAGTCTAATGATTACGATACGATTGAATTGCCTTCGTTATAAGCTCAATCTGAATCTCATAACAATCTTGTTTGTTAAACGCTTTTTCAATTTCAATTCAAAATTTTGTGTATTTGCCATCATAGATAGCCTAGTCAAAATATCAGAATCTCTTAAATTAAGCTATATCACATTTACTTTTGTATAAATATATTCTATACCATTACATAAGCATACGTATAATTTAATATTTTGTTGCAGCCCCGGCCGCGTCTATTACTGCGTCTAGACGATTTCTCATTGACAACACGAGTATTTGACATAAATTCGAGCCGCGAAGTGAGTCCCATATTTCGTTGCAATGAGTGACGAGTGCTAATTTACTTCTTTCGTTTCTAAAATCCCATCTTTGGACCATTATGGCCCATAAATTTTCTATGGGATTTAGGTCTGGGGACCGAGACGGCCAAGGGACAGTTCTTACTTCAGGATGCTGCTGGAGCCAATTTTGAACGACACGCGCACGGTGTATTGGACAATTATCTTGGAAGAAGTAAAATGAGGGAACTTCCTCCCTAGGATACACCGTGCGCACTGTAGGCAATATAACTTCTTCCAGCAGCTAAGCATGTGACTGTCCAGTTGCTCTCGAGTCAATGAAAGCCAGTTCACCCGGACCACCAGCACTCATCCACCCCCACATATTTACTATAATTCGCCCCGATTCATTGTTGGGACTCACATTTTTCGGCTCGTATCTAGTGTTATTCACACGCCATAAATACCGACGTCCTAATTGGCTAGATTTAAAAGATTTTTCGTCGGAAAATATGGCATGTGAAAAGTCAGTCTCTGTAGTCTCGAGCAAATCGAACCCTGGCTTGCTTTAATTCTTCGCTTAAGATTATCTTTTTTGCGGGACGCCTATGATGTATACCGGCCTGATGGAGCGCACGTCGCACAGTTTTCATGCTACATTCGTACTCCAACGCGAATTGTGAGGTCTTTGTAAACGGCTCTGAGTTGTAGACGTCTATCATATGAGCCACACGATCAGGTGTTATTACCCGTGGAGGTGGAGCACGCGGTCTGTCCTCCACGGATCCCTCTTCTGAATCTCGGTGTATCCACCGTCGCACTGTAGCCCTCTGTAATAAAATGTGATGATATTATATCTACACTTAATTTTTTTGATTTGGTAGTTCGCTATTGTTAATAGTGTCAAAAAAAAAACAACAAACAATGAATAGTGAAGGTATACAAAGATCTCTGAAATAACTACGAATACTATTTATTATTATCATGTTATTATTGTAAGTATGAGTTCTGTTTTTTATTTAATAATGAAAAGTATCGAATATATTAACAATTTCAGTATTCGATATCGCAACATTTTTCATACCTAATAAAACTACATTAAAACTCTAGTCATTGAACACTTAGGTATTAGGCATATGAGGCGGTAAAAATTGTCTACCTACCGAAAACTATTAAGAATGTTTATAGACGTAATATGTAGTTTTGTTGAAATTAATAGTGTCACTTAATGTTTTTCTCTAAGTTAATTACATAATTTAGTCAAAAAAATTTTGTTGGTTGCAAACTTACCGTAACGTTTAATTCCTGCGATATTTGCAAAATGTTTCGTCCTAGATTATGAAGAACCAATATTTGGTTCCTCTCTTCCCTGGATAAATTTCGAGGCATCCTTAAATTCTTTGTAACAGATGAATCATAAAGGGAGTCAATATTTTGTATATAAGTCCAAAAAACACAGCACAAGTCGACGAGAAGGAAATCTACAGTCCAAAAACACAGCATGGGTCATCAAGTAGGCAATCAGCAGTCCAAAAACAAAGCAAGGGTCAATTCGATTCAGCAATAAACAGTCCACAATCACAGCACAGGTCAACGTAAATAGGATACTAAAAAAAACAAACGCGTTGACAATAGGCACGGGCGAAATGCAAATTGCAGTTGATGAATGAGAACTAAAGTTAAAATTCAAATCAGGATTTGTTTTATTAAAAATTTACTGTAATTACAAACAAATAGATATATTATGTAGATAGTACAAGAAGTAAAGTTATTCCGACATAGATTCTGTTTCAACTTCATCTTCCATTTTGTCATCATCTTCATCGTTCGTATCGCCATTGGAACTTGAATCAGAGTCTTGCAAATTTATTATGAATGAATCGATAATATTATCGAACCTAAAATCGCGATTACAGTAATCATTTTCATTTTTCTGGACATGATCATCGCATTTCTGCCATTTTTCTGCCGTGAATCCCGAAAACAATTTATCCAATATAATCATGTTTTCATCTAGAGAAGAATTGATATAGTTTTGGACTATGTTATTTTTGACATTAGCCCCGACCAACTCAATTGGATTTAAATCTGGATGGTATGGTGTTAAACGCAGAACAGTGTGTCCACGGGCTTTCAGGAGTTCGTCGATTCTATACACGGGTTCTTTTTGCGTACTTGTGATAAGAAGTAGCAGTTGAGCCTTTGTCATGGTTCCTGAAAATTCTACATTCTGGCGGTAGCAACCAGTCTTACATTTCTTTTTCAGGCTTGATATAGTTGGCTTCTTCTCGACCTGAACGCTATGGTAAGACGCGTTGTCCATTACAACAACAGAATTTGGCAGCAACTTATGTTTTAACTTTTCATCTCCTCACTTATAAAATGTAGGCCCGTTCATATCTCCATGATAGTCGCCAGTTTTAGCATCTGATTTGAATATAGTCAATAGTCATTACGACTTGTAGCGTTTGCATTTGTATACTGTAAACAAAGATCGCATTGATCTTTTCGCGGACAAAAAAATGAAATATTATATGCCTTAGTAAACGGTAAAACATGCAATACTTACCATAGGGCTTACTGTTCTACTCTTGCACTACCTTGAAGTCATTGAAGAGATCTGTAATAGTTTTGCCCCCGTCTATGTATTCGCGAGAAGATGTTTGCCTTGTGTAGTGTTTGAGTCTATAAGGGTTTTAATGTCTGAAATCAGTGTTTCATCTTTAGTGGTGTGGTTGTCGTGTTTACCTCTTCGATCATTTTGCAAAACGCCATGGTTTTGACACTTTTGGATTACTGTCCGTATAACACGATATATTCAACGTACCAACAAAAAATTGTTTACAAACCCGTTGGTCTACCCGGTCTATTTTCTATATAAATAAAACCGTTTAAAAATGAAAAGATTTATTAGCTTGCTTCGGGCGCATGGCGTTTGTATATTTATACCTAGGAGTGACGTCTGACATACAAGACTGAATAATTGATCGCTGCTGATTGAGAATATTTTCAGAAAAGAAAAGCAGACAGAGAAAGCTTTGAATTCAAAAGTGATGCACATATTGCCAAAATTGTTGCGGAGGCTACGGGGCTAAAAGAACCGTGCATAGACGCCACATCAAGCAACTAGACCGCTTCCACCTCAAATGTCTGCGCAAAATATTAAATATCCGTTGGTTTGATCGTGTGCGTAACACAGAAGTGTTGAGGAAAGCCAATGTAGGTGGCATTGAAGCATACCTCATGAGGAGACAGCTTCGTTGGTGCGGGCATGTACTGCGCATGCCGGATACTAGAGTGGCCAAGCGCATCCTCTACTCCGAGTTGCAGGAGGGCAAGCGGAAACGTGGCGGACAGCTGCTGCGATACAAGGATGTGCTGAAGCGTCACATGAAAAGCTGTTCCATTGACCCGTCTCAGTGGGAGAATCTGGCATCCAACCGCAGAGACTGGAGAAGCCGCGTTAAAGCCAAAGTCTTTGACTTTGAAGCACGCCGGCTTTCTGAGTTGGATACCAAACGAGATGAGTTGAAAGCTCGACCACCTGTAGCTATCAACTACAACTTTGTGGCTGGTACCCTGACATGTCCGCAGTGTGCACGGACTTTCACGCACAAAATTGGATACTCCAGCCACATGAGAGCACACGCACGCCATTAGGGTCGAAGTGGTCGTCGTTGCCGAAATCGGCGTGGAAGATTATTAAAGCCTGAACTTGATCATGACACCTTCACAACAAACTTAAACTTGCAACTTATTGATAAAAGTCTTGAAAGGCAGGTAATGCAAGAAATAGATCAAACCCGTTTTGTGACAGATCACATGTTAGAAGCTCTTTCAAAAGACGATTCTCGCCAACGCGTTCAGCGAAAATGCGTCATCTGTTCTCGTGTTCACAAAAGACAACATAAAGCCAGCTACTACTGTAAATTATGCGGAAAACGATGCGTCTTGTGTGCTCCTCAAAAAGAGCGTAATTGTATCGCATACCATATCACAAACGATATTCCCGCTTAATGTTCCTTTTTTCTTTCTCTTTTTTTAATTTTCTATTGATTATTTTTTTTTAATGATCAATCACGAGTTTAATTTTTCTTTGCAACTTATCTAACCCAACCAGTTACTACTTATTAACTAAAAAATGAGAACCTGACTTTTGCTCCGCCTATACAAACCATGCACTCAAATATACACACAAAAGTCGTTTAGAAGTTGACGGGCGACAAACACGCACAAAAACGAAAACACAAACGAAACCGCGGGAAAAATATTGTATAGTATACCAGTGTTAGTATAGTTTGTTTTTTTTTTGTAGGATTTTTTCACCGATATAAAGCTGCTTTAGTCCTGAATGACATAGGCAAAGTATATCTTATGAACTCGGGAGAAGTCATGGGCAAAAGCTAGTAACTTCACTAAAATTTAATAAGAATAATTTTGTGGAAGATTTATTAATTCGATGCTTGTATTATGTTCCAGATAATAAGTCTAAAAAAAGGTATCATTTAAAAAGTTTAAAACACATTGGAATTTTGTGTTGTCAATGTTAAATTTTAATTCACCACGGCGCTGCGGCGACCAACGAGACGTTTAGGTAATTTCTTTTCAATATCGAGTCGTGTAATGGTCGGATACGTCATCAACCAGGAACCAAGAAAAAGATCTTTTGAGTTCTTCCTCAAATATTTTGCAGTAACTTCATTATCTTTATATATAATTTAAAAATAATTGAATTTTATTTTTGTTCCTGCCTTTTTTATTATAAAATATTGCCAGATTTTGTACATAATCTGCTGTATCTTTGACACCACTGACACCATTTAAAATCTGGTTTGTAATTCTTGCCCAATTATTAGCAAAGAATCTGCTAGAGAACTCCGTATAAAACTCTATTAATTCTGTTTTATGTCTTTTACAATTAATAAAGCTTGTGTTTGAATTACAATATAAAATTGTTTTCATGTAATTTTTCAAATTTTTTATGTGGCTTTTATTTCTTAACATCTTTTTTAAATATATCTATTTGAACCAGGATCGTTTGTATACAAATATATCTTACAAATTTTGCAGTTTTTTTTTTGGATTTACGTACCAGGTAAGGCCCTGTTCCCACTACGCCGGACCGGCAGACCTGCCGGAAACCGGACACCGGACAGAGTGTTCACATTACATCGGATCCCGGAAGAAATTCAGACAGTCAAGTACTTACCTCAGTTGAATTTGGACCTGCGCGCACAATGGACGACGAAATTGTTGTGTTGTGGTGGTATCTTAATAGAAGGCAAAATAAAAGAAAACATTGGGTACACCCTATTTTACGGGAAAGATTTTCACTTGGAACATTTGAAACATTAATGGGTGAACTTAGAAGAGACGAATCAAAGTTCTTCAATTATTTTCGAATGACAGCAACCACTTTTGACGATTTACTGGGACGACTAGACATAAGAGTACGAGATACAAGTTTCAGAGAATGTATTTGCCCAGAACAAAGATTAGCCATATGTCTAAGGTAAGATTATTTTATGCACTAGATTGCGTAATAATAGTTTTGACGTAGGTACCTACTTAAGACTGAATTAATGAATGAATGTTTGCTATGTATGTTTGTTTGATGAATGTGAATATATATAATGTGTGTGTGTGGGAGGGTGTATGTATTTGATAATCATTATGAATTAAAAATGCAAATAACTTATTTATGTATTTATTTGTACTCAAACTTAAAACCCTTCAAAATCTAAGTAATCTGAGTCTTGGGAATGTATGGAATGATTACTAGATGCTGATGGCGAAGCTGGAATCGGATTCGATGACTGAGATGAAGTTGATGGTATAGATGTTGTTGCCTGTTGATTGCTACTATTATATTGCGTAGAGTATCCAGGGTGGTGTTGATCTTGCGTAGGTGTTGCCTGTTGATTGACGCTATTATGTGTGTAGTATCCAGAATACTGATCTGGTCCGGTCATCTGATTATATGAATCACGCCAATGTCCGTAATTTGGTCTCTCATTATTCCTACTTTTAATTTTTTGCAACATTGTCATGACGCTAGCTTGAAATTCTAAAGTCTCTTCGATAGTTAAAGTGTTCAAGATTGGTATAATGCCTTTGAAGAAAGACAGATGATGGTTTTCCTTTTCTGGGTTTATTCTGGAGTCCAAAAACTTTACCATCCTGTCATTTACCTCTTTATTATCAATTTTTCTTTTATCTTTAATTAAAGGTGAACGAAAATCTGATTCCATGCCTACTTCAGTCTCGGTTCTTGCTTTTTTTGAAACTGACTCATGTGGTGGTCGAGGTTCGGAGACTTTTTTCAAAAACATTAATTGCTCGTGATATAAATAATTTCGTGTCTTTTTGGCCGAAGATCCAGATTTAGACTCATCTTTTTGTTTCTTTACTGTCTTAAGCCACGAATCTCGTATATTATTCCATTTAGTTGAAACCTGTTTTCCTGAAATCAATAAAAAAATATCATAAAACAATACAATTTGTTTCTTGGTGACGTATAAAGTAATAATGTATTAACAAAAAATACTTTTTTTTTCAGATATTTAGCTTCAGGATGTTCATTCAAAGAAATACATTACTCATACAGAGTAGGCGTTTCGACAATAAGTAAACTAATAAAAGAAATGACCCACGTCATTTGGGAAAACCTAAAGACAGATTTCCTTAAGCTGCCTGATACTGAGAGAGAATGGGAGGACATCGTTTCAGGATTCGAAAGAAAAGCCAACTTTCCTCACTGTCTTGGAGCAGTAGATGGCAAACATATCAGAATTTTGAAACCAGCCAAGAGTGGTTCTATGTTCTTTAATTACAAGGAGTATTATTCTTTTGTATTAATGGCAGTTGTCGATTCAGAGTACCGATTTATTTTTATTAGTGTGGGCTCATATGGCAAGGAATGCGATTCTACTATATTAAAGGATAGTACATTTTGGCAAAAGATCAATGATGGTACTTTAAATGTACCAAAGCCTAGACCGCTTCATGAAAACTTGCACGAAGAATTACCGTTTATACTTATTGGCGATGAAGGCTTTGCTTTAACACCTAATCTCCTACGTCCATATGGAGGTACACATTTGAATACTGATAAAAAGATTTTTAACTATAGACTAAGTCGAGCAAGAAGGTATGTTGAGTGCGCTTTTGGTATTCTGGCAAATAAGTGGCGAATAATCCATCGAGCTATAGATCTGAACGTAGACACAGCAATTCAAGTAATTAAAGCTTGTACAGTCTTACATAATTTTGTAAGAGAAAAAGATGGTATAAATTTTGAAAGTTACCAAAATATAGAACATAGACAAGAACAAGAAACGACACCCATGAATCGGAATGTGTCAAGTCGAGGTGGCCCTAATGCCAACGCTATACGGACATCATTTACTAATTATTTTGTTTCGGATATTGGTTCCGTTCCGTGGCAGGCAGCAGCTATAAAATAAAATTTATCAATGCATTTACATTTTATCAATAAAACATTAAAAACTCACCGTACTGTTTTCTTTCTTTTTCATCCAGTTCATCGAAGTTTGGTTTCAGTATTAAACATACTTCACGCCATGCTGCTAACTTTAAGTTTTTGTCTTTATAGACGTCTTCGGTCTTATCCCACAGAACAGGTCTCTCTTGGACAAGCGTAATTAAAGTTTCTGCTTGAATATCCATGCTAAACGTCTACTTTTACCAGACAATGCGAGCCGAATGACGTGAGTGGAACACGGGCGGGGCGAGGGGAGCACGAGCGGGGCGAGCGGGGGACAGATACCGGCACAAACTCGTTCACATTACTCCGGGCCCGGTCGTTCTGCCGGCAATTCGTAGTGACAAAACGCTCGGTAAAAATGCCGGGCTCGGCAAAAATGCCGGACCCGGGATAATGTGAATAGCTTCATATAAATTGTACAGCCACTAGCCCTTCCGGCAGATTTACCGGCGCGGCAGATCTGCCGGTCCGGCGTAGTGGGAACCGGGCCTAACCCGTCATATATTCGAGCTGAGCAATCAGTCGTGGATTTTCTTTGTTATTTTCAAAGTTATCTATATTTTCGTTTAATACATAACTCCATCTGTTATTCAAGGTAGAGTCTTGAATTTCACCTATTCTATGACGTACAAATGTTTTTAAGCGGCTTGGTGTGGTGTTAAGCCAGCCTAGGACGATCATTGAATCAGTCCAGTAATAACACTCATTAAATTCTATTGTGAGTGATTGTAAAATTTTAGTGCAAAGTCTTGTGCCTAATAATAACTAATAACGCTTCGCATAACTCTAGCCTAGGAATTGTCACGGGTTTTAAAAGCACTACTTTATTTTTAGAAGCTAGTAACCTGACACATACTTTGCCTTGTCTGTTGACAGATCTGATGTAAACACATGCTCCATAGGCACGTTCTGAAGCATCTGTAAATACATGTATTTGGGCTATGACAGCCATGTCACTGCAAACCCAACGTGGTATGCGAATATGATTTAAAGCTGAAAGCGACTTGATTCATATCAATCTCACAATTTGATTGCTTTTCATCTTTTTTTTTAAATTATTCCTCAAATGATTCTAAGGTTGTAACGGGTGATTTTTTTGCTGGTATCTTTTTGCCAACACTGTTTTTGGCAGATCACGCGTGAATCGTGTCTTGTGTCGTTGTCAAACTTGTTCAGTTTGGTCTATAATTTAACCATGAATCGACTTACGAACGAACAACGCTTGCAAATTATTGAATTTTACTATCAAAGACGTCAATGGCCGAAACGTTACTGTGAATGGCGAGCGCTACCGTGTCATGATTGGCGATTTTTTTTTGCCTGAAATGGAAGAATTGGACATGCCTGACATGTGGTTTCAACAAGACGGTGCCACATGCCACACGGCACGCGAAACAATGGCCCGATTGAGAGCAGCCTTCGGTGAACAGTTTATCTCACGTTTTGGGCCCGTCAATTGGCCGCCTAGATCGTGTGATCTAACGCCTTTGGACTATTTCTTGTGGAGCCATGTAAACCAGCAACGATTGACGGACTGGGAGCCAATATTGAAGCATTTATTCGTAATATACCGGCTGATATGTTGGAGAGAGTGTGCCGAAATTGGGCCTTCCGAATGGGCCATCTAAACCGGAGCCGCGGCCAGCATTTGCATGAAATCATCTTCAAACATTAAATTATATTGATCGTTCTATCGATTCCAATAAAGATTTCATCAAATTTTTAAAATTTTTGTGTTTTTTTTTGAAAATTAAATCCTATACCTCTTAAAAAATCACCCGTTACAAAAAATCATTTTCACAATTAGCTCCTGATGAATAATTGCTACTTAGGTTCGTCACCAAAAGGGATGCAAATGTAGCTTGGAAAACAGCACATGACGGTGAAATGTTTCTAAACCCGTGACTACGTATACTTCCAAAAAAGTTTTCTAACGGATCCTAACGGTTCAAATGTCTGCACCAAAAGGATTTAATATTATAACCATTTATTGGTTTGTCTCTAACAAGTTCCATGCCATCAATTGTCTTTATAAAATTATTGATTGATGATACAGTGCCTACCCTTTATATTCACAAACTGTTTTGGATTTTAACCAAAATCTGTGTTCCAGATTTTGGAGTTACGTTGCAAAGTAAATCTTTACCAGACCTTACATTTGAATTTTTCTGACTTCCATTTAATGAATCAAATAAATCATCAATGAATAAAATAAAATCAGCAGTGTCCATGGATTCTTTTGCCAGAACGCCATTTTCTGAAAGATAAAAAAATAAGTATTTTAGTTAGAAGGTGGTAGGGGTGGTAGGCCGAAGGTGGCCCATAACACAGGATATATAAAAAATTCAAAATTACTAAAAACTAGTTTAACTCGCTATGCATGTAGGTGCACTCTCTATTCCTTCACTCTCATAGCCCGATGGGACGGCAATCCGACACCACCGGAAAGAGATCAGGCGCAGGACCGACACGGGTGAATCAATCACCAACTTCCAGACTACGGGCTGCTTTGTGAAAGTTTTAGAAAACTCACAAAGCGATTTCAGCCCGACCCGGGAATCGAACCCGAGACCTCGAGCACAGCAGCCGCGCTTGCGACCACTAGACCAACGAGGCAGTCTTACATAATAGCAAAGAGGTCAGTCTCTGATTATAGGTATAAATCCATAATATTTAATTACCCGCTAAATAACCCATTGTTTTCCCAACAGTCTGGCTGAAGAGTTGTGAAGCATATTTTACTTTCATTTTGGGGATTTTATCTTTATTGCAGTGGTTTTCTGATAAGTTTTTTATTATTAATTTCAATCCTTTATAGGTCGGGTTATTTTCATATAATTGAGTAATGTGCTCCCATTTCGCAACTTTCTCATCACCAACAATAACAAATCTTAAATTTTTCGTAAGAAGATTATTTCCTATACCCTTTAATAAGCGGGGCACATCGTAGAGGGGAAGCACTTGTTGTCCTTGGATTTCAAATACGGACGATTTTAGGCATTTATTCTTTTTCAAATAATCTGTTCGGGTTTCTTCTATTAAGTAGTTAATAGCACTTGAGTTGGGCGTGCCTTGGTCACATATAGTGGGTAAAACAATAAATCCAATATCTTGTAATTTTTTTATAATTGCCTTTATTTGTGTAGCCAATATTTCCTTCTGTGTGCTTCCTGAGCAAAATTAATAACTCACAGGCTGTTTATAATTCTTTTTTATCATGAAAACAAGCAAATGTTCTGCAATTTTTTGTTTGGATTCTCCAGGATAGTTCACAACGCCTGAGATTCGATCTTTTTTGCTATTATATTCAAAGTGTGGAGAAAGTGACATCTCATCAAAGACTAATGTGCACAGTCTGTCATCGTTTTCATTTTTTTAATTCTTTTTTTTAGTTGCTGAAACAAATTTTCATTGATGCCAGGTTTCAGATTAGCTCGCGATATCATTCTTGAAAGAGTTACTGGAGAAGGTAAAACAAATACATTGCTTAGCCATCTATATGCCTTTGGTCCCATTTTGTAAATGCTTAATGCCATACATTTTTTGCGCATTACAGATTTATTATGGTAGATGTAGGAGCGCATGGCCGAAATAGTGATGGTGGCATTTACCAAGAGTCATTAATGGGAAAAATGTTTGAAAGCAGTCAATTGAATGTGCCACCGAATAAACCTATAAACCAAAATACAGAACCTTTACCCTACACTATTGTGGCAGACGCGGCATTCCCACTAAAAACGTATTTATTAAAACCGTACAGTAAAGCTAAATTAGTTAACAATAATCCAAATAAAATATTTAATTATCGGTTATCACGTGCTCGCCGTACTGTAGAGAATGCATTTGGAATATTACGAGCTAGATTTAGAGTGTTTCAGGGACCTTTACAAGTACAACTAAACATGGCGGACAAGATCGTACTTGCTGCCTGCTGCCTTCATAACTTTTTAACACCCAAGACAAACAGGAAACACAAGAAACTGATGGATGAAAGCGAGGTGAGCGACGGTATTAGCTTAATAGACATCGAACCCTTAAATAGAAATCCATCTCAAGAAGCTATTCAAGTTCGTGAAGCGTATAAAACATATTTTGTAAGTCCCCAGGGGCAAGTTCCATGGCAAATGCAAGCTATTACACAAGGTAGAACACAGTTTAATTAAATAAAGCAGTCTAGTACTTACGGGGTTGTTTAATTTTTTCTCCTATCTCCTCCCAAACAGATGCTCTAATGGATTGGTCCCTGTATTCTTTACATTTGGTGTCATGAATCACTTTAAATTGTCGTACTATTTCTATCAAGTCGTCCATACTTAAATTCTCTTCTAAAACTTTAAATTGAGTGGATAGACAAACGTAAATAAAAACGCACGTGGCTAGCTCTGACACGTCATAACGCAATACTGTCGCGTTCACAATTGTTTGATGCGTCGTACGGCGGCCGCTCCCCCGCCCACCTACCCCCACCCCTCTGATGCGATTGGAATCTCGTCTGACGCGTCGCATCAGAAGCCATCACAACAGATAGCGACACACAAATATAAATCTCACCATACTAAATGTATGAAACCGATACCATTCTGATGCGTCAGAACACAACACGTCAGACAAATGTAAATCCGGCTTTACTTACGATTGTATGTTTACCACAACTTCAAAAATGATGATGTCCTCCTAGACGTTTCCGTCGACAGCGACACCCTGGCATATATCGGCAGTTTGGTTTTGTTCATGGGCTCGTACATGACTAGCGAAACCAAACTTTGCCTTGAACACGCGGTCACAAATAGCGCAGTAGAGTTGCCCGTGCGCATTGTAGGTGTAGTTATAGGAGGGCTTAGGGCGGGATTTTTGGAGCTGGTGTTTAGCGTCTAGGACTTCAAGACGCCGGTGTTCAAAATCCTGTACGCTCTTATGAACAGTTCTGCGCCACTCAGGTCTTTGGGTCGCTAGTTGTTCCCATGAAGTTGGCGATAAGCCAACTGATCTTAGGTGGCGCTTTAGTACGTCCCTGTATCGCAAATATTGCCCTCCAGATTGGCGTTTGCCAGTACTGAGTTCAGAGTAAAAAATAATTGTCTTTATGGAAGTTTGTAACTCTTTAACGCAATAAATACTGAATAGATTTTGATGAAACTCAAAATTAAAATCTTTAATTTTTCTAGGCAATGGCCGACTTATTTTTTTTACTTTGTAGGTCCTGAACAATGTTTTTTATTCTTCGGTTGAACTCTACCGTTTCTGGTTTTCTTTTGGTGATGCGTAACTCACCCATGACATTAACTTGGCCGTAGTAGTAGTTAGCATCTTTTTGTATTCCCCACAGAAATTGTGCAATGTTAGGATGTTCGGGAATATTTTTTTGATTCGTGCATTCCACGACTCCACCATATTGTTCGTTCTATCAAATTGTTGGTATAAATTCCACGTTGAGGAAAGAACATCATGCTCAAGCCACGTTTTAACAAAATAGTCCGTAAATACTATGACTTGAGCACTTTTTGGACTTTCCTCCATTATATATAGCCACCCTTCTAAGAAGTTTGGCGGCAAGTGTGCCAATTGCGTGCACAGTTTGATATGTATCATAGACAGTTTTGATTTATTCAGCCCGAGGTGTTTTGCCTTTCGCCATAAACTACGATTAAAATGAAAATTGAAATGAAAAATTCATGTGTTGAAAGTTCGTACAAATTTTTGACTTCCATGTCGCGATTCATAATATCCCGCCGAATAAACGGTAAAGTCATATGTCAAAACCTTGTCGAGCAGAGAGGTTAAAGATTCTACGTCGGTAAAATTATTTATTTATTTATTTACACACACACAGTAAGTTTCCAGTTGACTGAGTTGTAATTTTGATTGTTGCATTCAACAAGTCGTTTTATATTACCGACTTATTAACTGAGTTTTTTTTATGAAAATTATGAAAAAGATCTAAGTCTTTTTGCCTCCTGACAATTTTGAGCTGTGAAAAATTTCACAACTACCAGATTTCATGAAATTAAGTAATGGGTGCTTATGCTAACTTCAAAAATAGACAACGTTTTCCCCACGAAAGGGAAGAAAACGATATATTTCATGTCTTGCCTAGGCTTGACCATGTGAGATTACACCTTCATTCTAACCCTTGGAAAACCTATAGATCCTTGCGTTCAGTGTCCTCTTGCGTCTGTCTAGTCGCGGCCGCTGCTACCAGGCACCGCGCGGGGTGTGACGGGGCAGCCGGGCGGTCGCGTCGCCAGTACCTCTTAGTAAAGTCGTCAAGAGCTTATTCGGGTCAAGCCTAGGCAAGACATGAAATATATCGTTTTCTTCCCTTTCGTGGGGAAAACGTTGTCTATTTCATGGTCTGTGCCGTCGCACAGTAGATCGACGCCATACAAGCGTTGGGACATAGGATATTTAAATATCCAAATGTCAATTTTTGAAAAACGAGTTATGCCATCGTATTTGTCTTCTTATTAGCTGTTAAAAATGTTACTAGCATTTTCTGATTGGACTCTTACATCGAGAGCTATAGCGCAAAATGTGATTTAAATGTATGGGAAGTGACTTAAAAACTGATGTATCTCGAGATTCCCTTCGCCTTTCGACTTGATTTTTTTATATGGTAATAAGACATATATTTGGCACATTTTCTTCAAACAAACATGGTGCGATAAATGTGCCCGTTTTAAGATACAAGTATAGACCGATTTTTGCAATATCATCTACATATTTATTTATAAGTTTCACATATTTTATCTCTGAATCTCACTTCAGTGGTGACTCACTGATATGGTCAGGCCATAACTCATTGGTGCACCGATAATATAATCTCTGGAAATAATTATATACTACTAATGAGGTAATTTGTTAATTTTTGGTAATTTGTTATTACCTAAATTTTAATGAGGTGATTAGCTATTTTTTGGAAAATTAGCTAATTACTTATAAAAGACCTTTTTATTGTTTACAATAAGAACTCGAATCGATTTTTAACATACCTACCCTCATAAGTGCCAATTTTGGAAACCATATAAATAGGCGCATGGTTGACTGAAATTAAATTAAATAAAAGCAGTCGTTTTTTATGAAAAACAAAAAAAATATTTTATTGTCACGCTTAGTTACTAAAAAAATAATAAATTACAAATAATAAAATATGTAAAAACATCAAAATATACCTACAATTCTATTACTAAGATATTTATTGAAGTACTTAACTACAATTTACTAATAACTAATTTCATAATGATAAAGTAAGGACAAAATTTTAAATTGGTTGACACTAATATTTAGACATGATAAAAACAGTAAAAACAAATATTCAATATAACAAACAAAATGAAGAACAGCATCATAAAGCATCATAAAAATCAATAGTCTAAAAGAAAGTGTTAGTCACAGAAAATATCATCATCAGATTCTATTTCAGATTCTTCAGAATCGCTATCAAATATTAAATTCATAACGTCACAAAATTCTACTTGATTTTCTTCTGTGACTATCATTTCATAAACTTCTTTAAACATATTTCTCTTTACGTTACGATCCAATTTTGGTCGTATGGTTGTCAAAAAAGGATCTGAAGTGAGAAGCAGGTACATCTTCATTACAATTAATACTACTACTTTTTCTCGAGTGAGACTCTCTAAATTTACGAAAATCTTTGTTTCTCGCTTCAGATGCTTCTTCTGACAAAAAACCGATTGGCACTATAGACAAATGCTCAATTATATGAGCTCCATGAATAAGCAACTTATGAATACTCACAGGCATATAATACCATGGATAAAGATTGGTAAACATTTTTGCAGTATCTATACAGAATTCATTAAATTTGTTTACAATAATTTTTTCACCAGAAGAAATACAATGTAGGATCACACCAAGTCTTTGCACTAAAGCAACGTCTAGTCCAGTTATATCAGCAGTTTTGGCTGGATCTTGAAAGAACCTTCTAGCTGAGTTTCCGTTGTTTGTCGTCCCACTGCCTTGTTTTACAACGTCTAATAACAAACGTTTCTATACTTAAAGAGCTAAAAATAGACAAAACTCAGCGTCTGTCCACAATCTGCTTGCAAAGGATCGTGAGATATTTTGGCCATATTGCTCGCAGAGATGCCAATAATTTAGAACGCCTGATAGTGACCGGGAAAGTAGAAGGAAGGAGACCGAGAGGCCGAAGTCCCATACGGTGGTCTGACCAAATTACCAAAGAGCTGGAGATGCCTATGAATGTTGCAATGCATCAAGCAACAGAACGCAATAAATGGCGACATCTAGTGGACAAGATCAGAAGGAGTCACGATCCTCAGCAGTGAGGGAAACGACTAAGAAGAAGAATAATAAACCAGTTTCTTTTCTGAATCTGTCTTGAATGTTCTTTTTTCTTTCATCTACAGATTTTTTGGCATCGTCTCCTCTTGATTGCCAAGATTTAATGTCTAATCTATATGCTATATGAAGCAAACATTCCATGGCACGGATCCATGCATGAAGACTGCTTAATCCATATTTATACATATCTTCGTCCACTGGTTTTTTCTGAACCAATTCTTTATTGTTCATTTCCTTCGGACGCGCCTTACACAAATCGCAAACTGCTGTAGAAGTGCCAGAGATATAGGATGCCACTTTTCCATCTATCATTGTCAAGAGCAATTTATGCTTGATAGTTGCATTTTCACATTTCGTTGGATTTAAACTTTCTATTTCTGTTTCTATATTAGTCATTTCGTTTTTAACATTAAACTCCGTTTCTTTCATGAACTTCCACATAATGGGTCGGCAGAAAGACGTTGATGAAGGCCGTTGGTTTTGCCAAATAATACATCCATCTTGAGTTGTGAGCTTCAATGGCACAAGACTCGCCATGAACACGCTTTGTAGTTCTTGATTTGAACAATCTGACTTTTGTTGATGTACACTTTGATTTGAGGCTCCATCAAACCCCCATTTGCTTATTAGCAGGAGTTCATCTTTGTCAAGACTTATGTCCAAACACTGAATAAGTCTATTAACAGTTAAATCTAACAGAGCTTGAAGTTTAATCTTAACAGAAGTTTCTGTTATTGTTACAGCACTGTTGTCAGGGTAGCACTTTTTCTTCTCTTCTTGAAGTTTATAATAACTAGGGTATTTACAAATTCCTTCCTTTTCACTGAAATCTCTTAGTGTTATGTATCGAAACTTTGATAGTCTTAAAGTGACATATAATGCCAAAGCTTTTTGGGATGATATTTCTTTCATTTCTCCAAATTGAATAAACTGCTTTACTTTAGAGACTTGCTCTGGATTTTCTAAAAGGTACTGCAGGATTTCAGCCACATCTTTTTTTCCAGATGATTTGAGGCTCGTTTGAGCAGAGAAGACGATTTCTTCCGTGCTATAGGAGCTGCAACTCGATTCTGTGCGTCTTCTTTTTTGTTTGTTCGATAATTCTTCAAAAGGTTTGCGGCTTTCTATCGAAGTAGATGTAGATGCGTCGGAAACCCGACATTCCGGATTCATCACAACATTTGTGAAAGAATCGGATGTTGTCGCTGTTGGTTCTTCAGATGCCTCGTCTATTTCTTCTTCGGGTATAATAACATTCTCTTTCCAATTTTCTGGCCATTTGATATCTGCTTGCAACCAGGAGGAATACTTCCGCATAAATGCTTCTTGATTTCTTGAAGATTTCATCCATTTAGCATAGATCCGATAACAAAATCTACGACACCATTCTTTAAGTTCTTTTTCAACTGCGTCTCTTAACTGAAAATCACTATTGGTTTTCAGAGACGTAAATAATTGATTATAGTCCCGAATATCACCACCTTCACGTAGAGAAATGTAAAGGTCGAGGTAAGTACCGAAACCGTGAAAAGACATAATGACAACACTCGGATGAGGATGAAATTACAACTAATGCTCTTCAAGTAATGCACCTATTTATATGGTTTCCAAAATTGGCACTAATGAGGGTAGGTATGTTAAAAATCGATTCGAGTTCTTATTGTAAACAATAAAAAGGTCTTTTATAAGTAATTAGCTAATTTTTCAAAAAAATAGCTAATCACCTCATTAAAATTTAGGTAATAACAAATTACCAAAAATTAACAAATTATCTCATTAGTAGTATATAATTACGAGTATTTCCAGAGATTATATTATCGGTGCACCAATGAGTTATGGCCTGACCATATCAGTGAGTCACCACTGAAGTGAGATTCAGAGATAAAATATGTGAAACTTATAAATAAATATGTAGATGATATTGCAAAAATCGGTCTATACTTGTATCTTAAAACGGGCACATTTATCGCACATATATGTCTTATTACCATATAAAAAAATCAAGTCGAAAGGCGAAGGGAATCTCGAGATACATCAGTTTTTAAGTCACTTCCCATACATTTAAATCACATTTTGCGCTATAGCTCTCGATGTAAGAGTCCAATCAGAAAATGCTAGTAACATTTTTAACAGCTAATAAGAAGACAAATACGATGGCATAACTCGTTTTTCAAAAATTGACATTTGGATATTTAAATATCCTATGTCCCAACGCTTGTATGGCGTCGATCTACTGTGCGTCGGCTTAACCATGTGAGAGGTTTTTAGTTTCTGACGACGCACGGTGGGGCATTTATTCAAATTAGGTGGCCAAAATTGTTTATTTTGCTTTATGTATTCTAAATAGTTTATTATTATTTTATATCAATTATAAAAGCTTTTGGTGAACACATATTCAAGTAAAACACAATTGTTGATGAGAAAATTACGGTTTATAAAAAAAAAAAATACAACTTTTTATTTTTCAATTAAGAGTCTCGCGTCTCTTCCAGATTTTTCATCTATTCGCATTTTAATCTATTTCATCATCAGTCTCTTCTGCGGCCGTTTCCTCATCCGAGGAATTCTCTTCAACCGTGTGGGCCTCAGCAGGCATAAGCATTTGTATTGCTTCTTCGCTATGTGGCGTAGACCTCTTTTTAGGTTTTGGTCTGATGCTAGATATCAAGGGATCTGAGCTGAGCAATAATCTGTTCATTACATCTAAATTGCATTGCTGTCTAGAAAATTTTCTAGCGTAATTTTGTCGGTACAGTCGAATATGCTTGTTACGCGCCTCTGCTGCTTCTTCTGACAGTAAACCAATAGGCAAAAGTGCATTTTCCATGACAGTTGCGCCATGAATTAGTATTTTATGCATTGTGGGAGTCATCGGATGCCAGGGATATAAATCTATGTACATCTTCGCAGTCTCATACCCATATAGAGCAAACTTTTTTAAATCAACTTTATGGGAGCTGGATATGACTTCCAAAATCACTTTCAGGCGTTTTATTAAATTTAAATCCACACCGGTGATTTCAGCAGCAATTTCTGGATTGGCAAAAAATCTTCTACTAGTATTTCCATCATTGGTATTGCCAAAACCAGCTTTCGGCACATCAACTAGTAGACCCATTTGCTCTCTAAATTTTGTTTGTATTTCTACCTTTTTCTGTTTAACAATACCTTTGTCATTTTCAGATCTTAACTGCCATTTTTGTACAGGAATCTTGTATGCCAAGTGAAGTATGGTTTCGAAAAACCGAATCCTAGCATGCAACACAGATAGGCCAAATTGTATTGCGTCAATATCGACAGTTTTCTTGATGTTGAGGTCATTAAATTCTTTTGATGTCGCACCACAGATGTAGCATCTCATGGTTGAAATCGTCGAAGTTGCAGCGTTACACACTTTTGCATCAACCATAGTCAGAGTCATAACGTGTTTTATACTTAAGAAAATTTCGCTCATTACGAATTCACTGGGTTTCAAAGCATTTATAGCCTCTTCGACATTTGCGATTTCAAGCTTAGTGATATCCACTGTTTCTTTGATAAATTGGATCCTTATTGGTCGACAGAATCGTGGTGAAGAAGGAGTTGGATTTTGCCAAACCACTTTTTTGTTTGACCTGCATACTAACTGTAGCGGAACAAAGCAGCTTTGGAAAATGTTACTGTCACTTGCGTCCAAATCTTGCATTTTTTGTTTGAATTGTGATTGTTGAGACCCGTCACATCCCCATTTTGAAATAAGGGTCAACGATTGACGCTCTTCTGGACTTAAGTGTTTTAAAACGTCCTCTAAATATGTTGCCAAGCATTTAGCTGTATGGTCCATTAGATCCTGCAGGTTAATTTCAGCACATGTTTCAGTTATCCGATAGGCATCTTTCGCCGGATAACAAGTCTGTTTAGCTTGCTGTAACAATTTGTAGCTCGGATAAAACTTCTTGTTGCTATTTCTTATTATTTCATATTGTCGCCGTGAAAGATCAGCTTCCACAAACATTGAAAGGACGGTTGTTGGATCTTGTTGTGATGGTTTTTCACACTGCTTGGTTATTTTGTATGCTTTTTGATATGCTTGAGCTGTTTGTGGAGAGTTGGTAATGTCTTTTAGAATATTGGATGCAATTCTCTCTCCCGAACTTTGAAAGCATGTCTGAGCAGCATGTATTAACAATTCTTTATCAACAGCACTGCGTACTTCCTGTGTTTTTCTGCGTTTACTCCTTTCACTTGATTCCAAAAATGACTTTGTTGGTCGACCAGAAGAACGCCCTTTAACTCTCTGTATTTCGAATGTTCCTTGTAACCACTTATCATTCTTTTGAAGGAAAAGCTGTGATTTTTTATGAGCTTCCATTCACTTTTTCTTAAATTGAGACTTCAAATAGGATAATTTATGTTTTACTTCCTTCTTTTCTTCCTCACAATACTCATCTTGTGATAAAACAAATCTCTCGAGATAATTCAACTTTTCGTCAAAACTATGCAAGTTTTGTTCCTGCATTTTGTTAAAAAGGTATCTACGCGTTACTACTCGCATCCCTGAAGTACCCCCAGCTTCTGGAACAAAAGGAGAACTCACTTAAACAAAAATTATAATAAATTGCAAATTCGATGAATTTGTACTATATCATTCATTGATGTTGCACCCTTTGTTTTCACGGGAGATCACGGCTAAAGTTATCGTTTTCAATTAGCTTAAATACCCTTTTTTATACTACAATTGACAAAACCGATGGGACAGACCCTGAAGTACAACAAAAACGTTTTAACTACAAAAAATAGGAATTTAATACAACAAACACTAGCATGTTTTTGTAATCTGCCTGTGCGCTTTTACCCTTGGCTTAAAACCTATTAATATGTATGAACTCTTACCCGTTATACTTGAATCCATCACAATTTTCTTCACAACACACTCCAAAATAAAAATATTCACTTTTAAAATAACAGTTTTGCACGAAATGTCTAAAAGCAATACGAACACTTAGAGCGACGATCAAGTTTAGACTGGCACACCTTGGCGCGCGCTCCGAGTGGGGAAGCGGGTTGGGTCGCCCATTGTTCTACGGTTATTTATCAGTCGCAGGTAGTCGTTTTTTTTTACCTGAGACAAATTTTATGAATTGTATTTTTGGCCGCCTAATTGGTTGAATTGCCCGTCCGTGCGACGCAAGAAAGCGTACTGTGAATTATTAATTAGGTTGTTTATAGAAAGAAAACTAATGTATAGAAAAATATAGTATGTTTATTGAAATTAGACAATTAAACAGGATTGAAAGTATTACTAATTAGATCCCTTACAGGTTGGGCAGTAGACGGTTTTTTAATAATTTCTTTAAAGTAGAATTTGAAAACATTTTTATCCGATCTCCAATTACCCTGTCTTAAGATCTCGTCAAGAGGGACCTCATTCTCCTTTCTTGACGAAGCAACCGCGGACCTTATACTTCCAGGGGGGAAGTTTATTCCTAAAGCCACTAGTGCGGTTCGTATCCAACCAGCTATTACCGCTCTCGAAGCGGGCTTTACGACTCCCCGGGTAGAAATAAACAGAGAGTTTAAGCCGAGCTTCCTTCTTGTGGAAGACACGGTAATTAGCTTTTGAATCCAAAATACAGGATCTAGGTTCTTTTCTGAAGACCTAGATAATAACCAACCTGACTGTCTGTGACTGCTCCTGTCTGTTTTTGAACCGTAAACTGGCCAGAAGGTCACCGATTCCTCTTCCATTCTTAAATAATCCTCATCTGCTCTTAGCAATGTAAGGTCATGTATTCTCCGCCCAGATGCTAATAGTAGGATGAGGGAGACATGCCGTGATACCTCAAATAAGCTGTTCTCGTTTACTGCTTTGCTCTTCAACCAGAGCACCATCTGTTCTATGTCCCAAATACATCGCCTTGTGGACGGTGGTTTAGAGATCTCAATGGCCTTGATCATATGTTTTACTAAAGGGTGACTAGAAATCTCCTCTCTTTTCAAAGGATTAGCCAAGACAGATATTACAGACTTATGTAATTTAATTGTTCCTGGAGAAAACTGTTTCACTCTATGTAAATAACTAAGGTGTTGTGCTACCCTCGCTGGATCAGGGCCATTTGGATCCAAGTGTAGTTGTCTACATCTCGTTACCCATGTCTTCCAAGGGGCAGCGTAAGTCTTCAAAGAAGATTTCCTCCATGAACTTTCTAATAACTCGACGTCCTCTTTGGGCCATGTAGCTGTTATACGGGTCCACCCCGTACCCTCCAAGCCTCCAAGCGTAAGTTTCGAGCATCTGGTAGGGGAATGTTCTTCGTTGCATCCGTCAGATGATGATGAAGATTGCGAATCTGAAATGGCGGGTCCAGAGACCTCCGTTTCAGGTCGGCCCTCCAAAACACCCGCTCCCACCGGGGGGTGATCAAGATGTATGTTCCGCGAGCTTTGTTCAAGTGTGATAGTACTCGCGGAATCAGGGCCGGCGGAGGGAATACCCAGGCTAGATCGAAGTCCCATGTCCGGCTGAAAGCATCTATGAAAGCCGCACCTTTGTCCCTCGCGTCCCGGGCCACATAAATTGGAACAACTCTTGAGAGAGGGGTTGCAAATAGGTCTATTTGGGGGGTTCCCCACTTCTTGAACAGTAAGCTTGTCACTTGATCTGATAGGTGCCAGTCTGCAAGCGATTTCTGACGTGATAGGCTGTCGGCAATCTCGTTGTAAATACCCGGAATGAAGTGAGCAAATGTGTCTATTCTGTTCTTGTAAGCAAGCTCTAGAATATTGGCTACTAGGTCTGTCAAGATACTGGATCGGGTTCCCCCCTGATTTCGTATGTAAGAAACAACAGTCTTGTTGTCTGACTGAATAATTACTCGTCGGTCCTGTAGATGAGGTAGTCTGGAATGCCTGATATACTGCAAATAGCTCTTTGCGGTTTATATGCCATGCAATTTGGTATTCTGTCCATAGCCCGCTGAACAGCAACCCGTTGACTTGAGCACCCCAGCCCTTTTCTGAAGCATCTGTTGTGATGAATATTGTCTCCTGACGTGTAAAAATTTCTCTTCCATTCTGAAGATTCTTGAGCCACCAAGAGCACTCTTGTAGAGCTTCTGTCGGCAGTAGATATTTCCGAGTCTTCTGATGTTGAGGAAGACAATTGGCTGCGCGTTGAAGATGTCTTGTGTGTAGTCTTCCCAGGGGTACCGTGAACGAAGCAAAGTTCAGCTTTCCGACGAGACGCTTTCCCGTGATCCAATTCCAGGTTCGTGACTTTGTTATCTTCACAAGAATCCTTCTCAAATCGACCTTCTTTTTGTCTGGCAAAGAGGCTCTGTTTCTTTTTGTATCCCACATTATTCCCAAGTATTCTAGGCAATGAGTGGGTGGGCTTAAAGACTTCTTCTTGTTTATTATCCATCCCAGCTCTTCTAGGAAACCTATGGCGCGTGCTGTGTCTTCTATTAAGCTGTTCTCCTGCTGGCTGGCTATGAGGAAATCGTCGAGGTATACAATGACTCTTATTCCCATCTGCCTTAGCTGCGCTGCTATCCAGTTTGACACTCTTGCGAATGTCAGTGGAGCAGTTGATAGGCCAAACGGGAGGCAAGTAAATTGAAGCTTCCTTTGCTGATAAACTATCGCTAAGAATCTTCTGTGACCTGGCTTTACAGGTATATGAAAATATGCCTGAGATATGTCTATTTTTGCTAGAAAATCCGACTCTTGAAGAAAATCTGGCACCTTGTGATGGTTCAGGAGGCGAAATTTCTTTGGGCATAAATAATTGTTTAGTCCGCGTAGATTTATAATAGGGCGAAGACTCCCGTCGGACTTCGGAACTGGGAACATTTTCGATAGGTAACCGACCGGGGAACGGCAATCTTCCAAAATTCCCTGAGACATTAGCGCTTTTATCTCTGAGTCTATCCCTGTAGTTTGAAATCTGGATAGAAGGTTGCTTGTTAGAGGGACAAGAGGGGGTTTGATTGCAAATGGAATGGAGTACCCTTCTATGATCTTTAAGATTCCAGAAGGAGCCCCGTAAAGTCGCCATATGTTTACGTAATTGCCTAGTCTCCCCCCTCTGAAGTCCTGTAAGTCAAGATCTCTTAGGCTTTTTGGCATCATTTTCTCTGCGGAACTTGTCCCTGGAACTGGGGACCTGGCTACGCTTTGTCGCTTTCCTAGGATAGGACTTTCCCGATTCTGCATTCGTCGCTTTGAAGGTATGGGATTTTGGTCGATAAGAAGGTTTGGGCGTTTTAGGGATCTTCTTCCTTTGTTCAAAGTTTGTCGAGGTTCTTGGTTGAGCTCTCGGTTTGTAGGAATTTGCAGAGTAACCCCGAAAAAATCCTTGTAATGAAGGTTGTTTCAACAACTCTGAGACCTGCTGTTCATCAAAAAGATGTGTCGAAGAAGGGGGGATGGCGTTAAGCAGTGTTGCGTAGTATTCGTCTCTTGGTAGGATCGCATTCCTTCGAAGTTCTATCGTTTCCACTTTACGACCACAAACATATTGCAGGATGTCATCAGAGATCGTCTTGAAAGCCGCGTTTGGTCCTGACAGCGGTTCTTTTATGTCCAACTTTAGAGAAGGATGCTTGGTTGAGAGCTCCTTAATAGCACTAGTAAGGGCCTCGCGTTGCAGCAGCAACCCATGTAAGATTGTCCCAAAAGAAGATTCCTGCTTGGCTAGAGAATCAGATGAAGCATTTGCCGGATTAAGTTTTATTAGAGAAGGGTTAACCTTCGAGGCATGGAAAACTGGAAACGCCTGCAGCTTTTTCTGGACCTCAGCGTACCGGATCTGTTTGTACGCCAACTCGCCCAATCTCATGCATTTTATACCCTGCTCTTCGATGTGTGCCTTTGGTGTTGGAATTGGAGGTTCCTGTTCTTTAGTTTGAGGGGAGAAATCAAAATCTCCATCATCATCCTCTGGTGTCAGAGCTGGGGCCTTCCAGTCTAAAGATTCTAGTGTCTCGTTCCGTCTTGGATATTCTTCCTGTATCATCATGTCATCTTCATCAGAAGAAGGGTAAGCCGCCTCTGCTTCGGAATCATCGTCGACATTGCTACTAAACCTGGCCATGATGCTGGAGAACATATCCTTCATCTCGCTAAAGTTTTGTTCTAGCTTATCTATCCTTGTGAGCTTTTTAGATTTGGACGACGTGGAGCGAAGCGTCGATGAGTCATCTACATCTTCATTATCTGCAAGCTCCCTCGACGCCTCCTTTCTGCTTAAGAGCAAAGGTTTTAATTCTGCTAGAGATGCTACGATCAGTTCATTTTGAACGGCGGAACCTCTGATTCTAGATCCAATGGACGGTGGGCCAATTATAAGCCCCACACACAAAGGCCACCCAAGCATTCTAATCTTCATATCCTTGTAGGTTTTCTCAGAGAGGGAGGTACATTATGGACAGAAGGCTCTAGCAAGTTCGACCGTCGGGAGAGCGAAGCGGATTTTATTCAGCACAAGAGGGTCCAGGTGCGAACCTAAAAGATCCTCTTTGGTATGAGGTATAATCTTCCATTGGCGCCATCCATCAGGTAGATAGGTCGAAGCCAACTTCTTTATTCGTTCCAAAATTAGATTGTCATCTGGATCATCTGTTTCCCACTCTAAGAGGTCCTCCAGTGACGATGGTTCTTTCTTTCATCTGTGACAAAAGATTGACAAAATTAGAGTGACGACGCCTCCAATCGGGCCGAACGGCTCCTTAAACTGGGCTGGACGGTCCTTCAAACCAGGCCGTGCGGCTCCTCAAATCGGGCCGTGCGGCTCCTCAAATCGGGCCGTGCGGCTCCTCAAATCGGGCCGTGCGGCTCTTCGAATCGGGCCGTGCGGCTCTTCGAATCGGGACATGCGGCTCCTTGAATTGGGCCGTGCGGCTCCTCGAATTGAGCCGTCGAGTCGGACCGTATGGGTCGTCAAATCGAGGCGTTCGGTTTTTTATAATGACCTGTGTGGGCCGGAGCGCGCAGCACAATGTTCTTATAAACCGCTACCCAATTGTATAGAACGTATCGGGTTGTAAAATAAAATAATTCGAGACTAAGAGTCGTTGAGTGAATTTATAGGCTCCAACAGATTTACTGGAATTGGTTCCGAGTCACCAGCTATCTTAATTACCTGTATCACCAATTACATACCCTCTCCCTCCGCAACAAAATATCTACTTGTAACAATAACCTACTTATGTAGGTAATCTATGTTATATTCGTTTCACAACTAGGTCTACTTTTCTAAGAGTCTATTAAAATAAGTAGGTACCTATATTCTGTTTGTTGCGGAAGGAGCATGGGTAAGTATAAAGAAAAATTATAATGAAAACAAATGACGTACCTTTAACGACAGCAATCCACAGTAGTGATAAACACTTAAACACTTTACAACTAATTAGCGACCTTAGATATTGGTCTCGAACGACACACGTCGTTTTTTAATAAATATTATTTTCGCAAGGAAATACACGCACTCCGCGGGAATAACGAAAGCGTACTGGCGACGCGACCGCCCGCGCTCCCCCGTCACACACCGCGCGGTGCGGGGTAGCAGCGGCCGCGACTAGACAGACGCAAGAGGACACTGAACGCAAGGATCTATAGGTTTTCCAAGGGTTAGAATGAAGGTGTAATCTCACATGGTCAAGCCGACGGCACAGACCATGAAATATTCTGAATATTGTTATATTTTATTTTATTTAGCTATTCTAAGCGGTTTCACAGACGCACAGTGTCCGCTCTAGAACAAGCCAGGTGGACAAAAGTCATTATCTAATTCCCGGCAGTAGGTACTTTCTACATGTAAACAACACCCCTAAACCCCCGATTCCAAGAATTGTTTACGTCTAACATTCCATACTGATGAGTCATCGTTTATCAAAGTGAGCTAATGAGGTAAATGCAATCAAAGAATTAGGTCAGTTGCATTTTCCCGACACTTGCAATAACATCTCATGGTGACAGTTCTTAATTTTGTGGAAGTTTTAGTGATGGATTTTACTTCTGAAGGTATGTATAACATTTAATTCTTATTGGAATCTTTTTATGTGCCATAGACATTCATAAAATAAACAATCTGTGAATACACAAAAAAAAACATGTATTTTCATTGTTTTTCAATTTATCTGCCTTGGAAAAGCCATGTATCCTCTTGTATCCGGGCTGAATTTTTTATATGTTTTAGCTGCATGTCTAGATGATTATGACATATAATTTATGTAGCACACCTGAGTACAACTATTTTATTTTCATTTTTTTCAGAAAAGCTTTACTCTATTAATAAAATAGAGTTTTTCGAAGAGTGGCTTAAACACGAAAAAGACAAAAGATGTGATCGTCTATTTGAGTTTATTTCAACTAAGTTTAATTTTTCTGATATCACTGAAGAATGCGAAAGGGAAATTAAGATGAAATTAGCCAGCATTTCTTCAAAAATTGCAACTAGATGAGTGTCTTCAGGAAAATCAAAAGAGCGTTTCCTTAATAAGAATAAGTTGTGGCTGGAAGGCCAGGAGATAGAATTTTGTGTACGATCGACTCTACCGCAACCTTCTACCTCAACCGCTGAACTTTCTCGGCCCAGAAGGCCTAGAAAAAGACTTTGAAGATGCGTCTTTTAAGACCAAAAAACGTAGAGTTGAAGATTTAGTACAATCGCGAAGTGTTGGGGAACTAATGACTGCCGCAGAGGTAGCTGCACGGTCAACTGGACAAAAAAACGTTGCCAGAGTTATTAAAGACATTGGTGAAAATCCAGCTTCCGCAAGTGCGTGCTTGAACATTCAACAAATAAGTGCTGTGCAAAGAGATAGACCGCTAAGTAATGACGAGGCATTAGCGTATTATATTGATTCCAAATCAACAACTCATACAAACAGACTAGGAAGTGGACTATGAAAGTCGGGCATCTTCCATCATATGAATGCATTGTCAAGGCAAAAAACCATTGTCTGTAAAGTCGTTTTACTGACGATAGTTGAACGTGACAACGTGAGTAGCTGCCGATTGTGCCTCTTTGTCGCTCGCTGCGTGCTCTCGCTTGCACTTCAAGCCTTAAACGGAACGCCTCAGAGCGAGGTAACGCCGCATGAGTCATGTTTTTCGTGCGTGCAGCCGGCTCCATCGATTTATAAGACGTTGTCACGTCAAAAAGGGTGTTATCCTTCTGAGGAGCACATTGTTGACACAATCTCGAGCAGAAATTGAGCTTCAAGCTATTTTGAATAAAACAGCAGAACGCTTAATCGAAGCTCAGAGAGAAGTCGTCACAAGTCTGTTTCCAAATATAAGCCCCAATTCATCGTTTACTCTTATAAGTAAATGGGGGTGTGACGGAAGTTCCGGTCATAGTGCTTACAAACAGAGATTTGAGAATAGCGAAGACACAGATGAGTTTCTTTTTGTTTATTCGTTTGTTCCTCTGAGGTTAATTGACGAAGATAACAACACTATCTGGCAAAATCCTCGTCCCTCATCCACGATGTTTTGTCGTCCAATCAAATTCATTTTTGTTAAAGAAACTATGGAAATGACAAAAATCGAGACAAATAAGGTTTTGGAACAAATAAACAACTTAGAGCCTACATCTTGTGATCTTGCTGGTTCTGAAATTTCTGTTAAGCACAAGTTATTGTTGACAATGACCGATGGAAAAGTGTGCAATGCTTTGACAGAGACTCATTCATCGCAAAAATGCTTTATTTGCGGGGCTACTCCCACAATGATGAATGATGAAGGAAGGCATTTTGACAGTAATCAGGATAATTTTGGCTTTGGTTTGTCAACATTACATGCTTGGATTCGTTCGTTTGAGTGCTTTTTACACATTAGTCATAAGTTGGATATAAAAAAATGGCAAGCTAGGTCTTCCCAGGAAAAAGCAAGTGTAAAACAACGATCAGACGAAATTAAACAACGATGTAAGCATGAAATGGGATTAATTGTGGACAAGCCTAAGCCTGGATTTGGTTCCACAAACGATGGAAACACAGCTCGACGTTTTTTTGGGAACCCTGAACTGAGTGCTCGGATCACAGGATTGGATGTTACAATCATCAAAAACTTTGATGTATTGTTGAGAACATTGTGTTCTGGTTTCGAGATAAATCTTGTTGAATTCAACAAGCTTTGTCTCGAGACAAGAAGACTTTATCTAAGTCTCTATTCGTGGTACTACATGCCTGCTACTGTGCATAAATTGTTAATTCATAGCACAGAAGTAGTTATGACGGCAATAGTTCCAATAGGGCAGCTTTCAGAAGAAGCCCAAGAAGCAAGAAATAAAGATTGTCGGAGGTTTAGAGAGCATAACACCAGAAAGTGCTCTCGACTTGTCAAGAATAGAGACTTGCTCAACATGTTGATTATAACATCTGATCCTCTGATCAATAGCCTCCGGGAAGTACCAAAAAAAAAATCGAATAAATTGTGCGCGGAGGTCTTAAGGCTCATCATAGCTCCCACCATAGAGCCTCGTCCTCAAATTCCATCAAGGCCTCCACAAAATGAGGAAGATTATCTTGTCTCGGAATCATCGGATTGTGAATCCGATGATTCTGATATTGAGACTTAGTTTTAATGTAAATAGAAAACTTTAAATTAAGATTTATATTTTTTGTACATAATATGTTAAGTCTAAGCAGTGTTGCCAACTCGGATTTTAAAAAAGGCGTAGGTCAGATAAAGAAAATTATGTAGAAATGTGAAATTGCCATATACTTTTTTCTGAGTGAAATTAAGAGAGTAGGGTAGGTAAAAGTAAATAAAACGACAATTTATATTACCCTAAAAGTAGTAGACAGCAGACAAACAATAAATTTAAAAATAAATTACTGTGAGCAAACAAAAAATCTATGAATTATAGGTCTACCAGAATCTCATGGCAAATATGCAAATATAAAATCATTTATTTATATAGATATTTATATATTTGCACATAGGGTATGAAATAAATTTAAATTTGAGTCCAGCAATGTGTCGGGGTTTAAAAACCTTAAAGGAGAAGGGGACTTCTGGGCCCAGCAGTTAACTACCTGAAATATGTATTAAAAAAACCGTTACATTTTTTTAAATAAAATCACAAAATATGGTACCAGGATTCTACCCAGGAAGAGAGAAAACTTAAATTAAGATAATAAGACTAAATAATCGATTAAATAATGCCTGAAATGCCTGAATTACTAGTAATCTACTGTATTTTTATTCCGGCAACACTTGTTGGTGGCATGCGTCTGTCACTGACTGACAGATGCACTCGTTTGTTTTCTTTCATTCTGAGTGCGCACATATTTTCCTGGTTTTACTATTTAAACCCACGACCTTGGCTTTTCGACGGATCTTGCTACTCTGAATTACCTGGCTCTCGATTTTGGACAACTGTTACGCCTATCGATTGGATATCGACGACATGGATCGCTGTATGAATTGTACGATTGCGCTTGGTCGCAGTAATTCTATTGGAAGAAAAGTCTTGGAGGATGAGGCGATTTTAACAGTTATTCGTCAGTGGCGTGCATCTCAGCCTGTAAGTTTTTACCCATTTTTTACATATTCAAATCGTGCTTTTAGCAAGCCATTTTAACTTCATATCTATCGGTTTATTGGACAGTATTATATTAGATCAATAGTCAATTAGTTAGCTTAAGGTCTCTGCACACAGCGGGCGCGGCGCGGCGGGACGGGACGGCGACGCGACGCTGAGCAGTTGTAATGGTCTATTCACACAGCGGGCGTGGCGCGGCGGGACGGGACGGCGACGCGACGCTGAGCAGTTGTAATGTACTAGAGCGACAGTTACCGTCGCGTCGAGCGGGGCGGCTCTGTGTGAAGTCGTCCATAGTATCTAGACGACTACGACTTCACACAGAGCCGTCCCGCTCGTCGCGACGGTAACTATCGCTCTGTGTGAAGTCGTCCATAGTATCTAGTACATTACAACTGCTCAGCGTCGCGTCGCCGTCCCGTCCCGCCGCGCCGCGCCCGCTGTGTGCCTTTAAATAGACATATATTTTAATCTGTGGAATGTGGAGTTTGATCATTTCTCTTATAAAAAAAGTGAAGGTCACCCTCGAGTCCCGATAAATCAATTTCGGTCTCGGTTGTGACATCGACATTATTGAACATGCACTAGGGGTTGAACAAGATTTAAATGGTTATGTTATTTCAGGTAACCAGTGAGAACGTTGTATGCCAAGCATGTTGGGACTTGGCCCAAGATGTGGTTCTTGGAAGACGTGCGATTGATGCACCAACCCAAGTTGGCCATTCAAGCGTATGTCTCCGCTGTGGTCGTTCACTCTTAGCCCGGCGGTTCAACCACCTTCTTCGTAATGATTCTGCTCGTGAATCTGCGATATATAATGTGATTAGAGAGTGGATTCTACCACAAACGGTAAGATAGTTTAGTATTATATTTTAAATTATTTAAACTATATCTATACTAATATTATAAAGTGAAAGAGTTTGTTTGGTGCGTTCAACGCACTAATCTCAGAATCTACTAGTCCGACTTTAAAAAATCTTGTCTGTTAGATAGCCTATTTATTGAGAATGGTTACATAACATTACGCTACATCCAATAGCAGCGGAGCAGTAAACAAAGATGCTAGTGAAACCGTGAGGTTCAGCTAGTTAAAATAATAAAACATTTATTTGTAAAGCTAACATGATTTAAAACTAGCACTAAATCATAAAAATAAAACACTTAACTGAAAGACAAGGGCACCCGACACAGGTTAGGTTAGGGTTATTTTTTTTTATTACTATCTGGACTACTGTATTATAGTATAATAGTGAATTTTTATTTTTTTGAAGGTGGACGAGGCAAGTCGTATATGCCATTCCTGTTGGATATTAGCAGACAGAGCTGCTGTTCATATGAGTACAGGTCCTTCGACTTCCTCACAAAGTAACCCACCGCCAGCCCAATCATCAGTTGGTGTTTCTGTTGGACAATTGGATGAAAATCATGACAACATTCTACACGAACCTGAGAATGTTTCCATTCAACCAGAACAAAACCAAGGTAATGATGATGTGCATGAACCCTCAGTGGAACTACATTCACCAAGTGCCCCAATTGTGGAACCAGTACAACAGCACCCTGAACCAACAATTGTATTGCCAGATTATATGCGGGCAGTTGAAACAGAGCGACGGTGCTTCATAGAAGGTTGCCAGAGAACTGAACGATATAGAGTTCCTCTAGCAACGAGAAAAATGTTGCTTAATGAGCATAAATATTATGTACCACAAAATAATCGACTTTGTGATATACATTTAGTAATTGAGGCATGGGACTTCCTTGATAGTTTAAGGAGTAATTATTTACAAACATTTACTGCAAGACATATCCAAGATATGTTTACACTAAAAGAAACCCCAAAAGAAAGGTTTTTGAATTTTGAAAATATTGATAATATGGACGACCATGTTGTGCATACCTGGATCGGGTTTACTAAAGTTCAGTTCCGTCAATTATTTGATGAGGTTCCACAATTGATAGAAATTCGTAATAGTTCTTCAGTTTTAGCAGCCTATCTTATCAAATTAAGAAGTGGGGACTCAAATGAAAGATTAGCAACATTATTTAAAACATCTAAGAAAACTTTAGCCAAGTGGCTGTGTCAAGCCCGTGACATATTAACTGAACATTTTGTGCCTCGGCACTTAGGTTTAGAACACATCACTAGAGAACAAATAAAAGAAAGGAACTTAGCCATTCCTAGTGCTTTATTTGAAGGAGATTCTAGGCCCATCGCTATATTTGATGGAACTTACTGTTATATTGAAAAAAGCTCTAATTATTTATATCAAAAAAAAACATACAGTTTGCATAAATATAGGAACTTAACCAAACCTTTTTTAATGGTGTGCACAGATGGTTACATCATTGATGTTTTGGGCCCCTATCCAGCTACCACGTCAGACTCAGATATAATGAGACATGAATTTTTAAGTGGAAACCCACTCCAGGATTTTTTCCAAAATGGTGATGTATTTATACTGGATAGGGGTTTCCGAGATTCATTACCTTTGTTAAACCAATGTGGATATAGGACATACGTGCCTGCTACTTTGGCGCAGGGTGAAACACAGCTGTCAACACTTGACGCAAACAAATCGAGGGCAGTCACCATTTGCCGTTGGGTCGTTGAGATTGTGAACGGTAGGTTTAAAAGAGATTTCAAATTATTCAGGCAATGTTATTTTAATACAGCCTCAAGAAGTTTAATAAGAGATTTTAAGGTGGCTGCTGCTCTCATAAATAGGTTTCACCCTCCCATAACCGATAGAATAGACTGTGGGGCTATCATTAATCAGATTAATTTAAATATGAATAGACATAACATATTAGGTGATTTTATTGTTAACAACCAATATAATAGACGTAGGGCTGATTTTGAAACAATAACTATTCATAATGATAATTTAAATGATTTTCCCCAGTTGTCATATGATGAATTAATTCTTGTATGCTTAGGTACATATCAATTAAAGCAGGCACGGTCCTATTTTGGTGAACATTTGCGGGGAAATGATGGGTTTATAATAGAAGTGTGCAGGGAGGTAAGCAGCAGCCTTCTTCGACAGCTGTCAGCTTCAAATACTTCTTGGTTATTGCGAGGCCGAATACAATCCCGCCATATAAGTCGCAAAACATATTTTGTTTATATTTTAGTTGATAGCTGTCGAAGAGGACGAGATTCAATATTATCATATTATTGTAATTGTATTGTAGGTAGAAGAACTGTAGGCTGCTGTGCCCATGTAATGTGCATTATATGGTATCTCAGTTGGGCAAGATTCCAAGAAAATATCGTACCCCCTGCACAATTTTTAGATGACATTCTAATAATAATTGAAGATGAATGATAATACATGTTTAATTATTAAGTATATTGGTGTTTTATTTTACTTCCTTCTCCCTTTTTTAGTTTTTAAAAGGTTGGTTCCTGCTGCTTATAGGTTACAGGAAATTGCAAGTAGAAACTTGTCTTCGACTATAGCGAAAGGCCGCGTTTCCACTGACGCGGAGCTGGGCGGAGAGGAGCTTAGCGGTGCACAAATTGACCAATGATTATGCTTGAAATCTCCGCTCCGCTTCAATGGAAACAGTACGAGCGGGGTGGAGCAGAGCTGAGCGAATATTCATACATCGAGGCGGTGCAGAGCGGAGGACAGCGAGCATTGGGGTGCAGAGCGGAGGACAGCGGGGCGGTACGGAGCGGTGCGGAGCGGGGCGGTGCGTGACTCGCGTGCAGTGTGTCTGTAAAAATGCGCGATTCCAAAAGCATGCTCCACTCCGCTCTGCTCCGCTCACTGACCACTCACCGCTCTTCATCGCTCCTCTCCGCTCAGCTGCGCTCCTCTCCGCCCAGCTCCGCTTCAGTGGAAACACTGACCACTTTTCACCGCTCTTCTCCGCTCCTCTCCGCCCAGCTCCGCGTCAGTGGAAACGCGGCCAAAGTCCAGGGCACGCGCCGGTTGCCGCTGCGTAGGGTGATGTCTCGAAGATCTAACAGGTTAGGCTTTCACATGCTTCATGCATAAAACCATTACACAACCGAAGTGATTCAGAAGTATTTCGCAAATTACATAAAAAATACAATGTTATAATATAACCTAACTTTTACTATAATTCAGATAACTTGGTTTCTGGGTAGCCAAAATTCACCAAATTTTTAGTGAAGCCTTGTTATTATATCCTCTTACAAATAAGGCTACTTTGATTCAGTTAACACCTGGGCCCAGGAACCTATGGAGCCATTCCCTTCTCCTTTTTCAATCTTTGTCGGTGCTCATCTTCAAAGGGAAAGCGATTTTTTATTTGATTAAGACTTTCAATGTAAAATTCAAGACATTTTTTTCTTAACTGTCTTATTTGATCTGGATGAATACTGTTTCTGTTCATTATAATTAAAGCAGCAACATTGCCTCCTAAGTAAATGTCTTCCAGGGGTAAATGGTTTTCAATGTTTTCAAAATCAATTTTCAATATTTTTAATTCCAATAATTCCAATGCTGCAACTTTGTCATGGACTTGCATGCTTGTTTTATCCTGTTCAGTTAATTCCAAATATTCTGGCTTTAAAAAACATTCCTTTGTTCAAATCATTGAAGGCAGCACAAAACTTAAAAACTCTAAATATAATTCTGTGGTTGGTTCCAGACATTTATCAAGGATTGATTGAGCTGCAAGTAATCTGTCAGTTAACACAGCACTTTGAAAATACAGTTTCAATGCTGGTAGTTGTTCAAGAAGCCTTTTCACAACTTGTAACAAAGACAGCCACCTTGTTCGGGTAGGGTGTAATAGTTTATGTGGTTTGATATTTACAAAACATTGAAACTCTTTGTAGTCTCCAATACGTTTTGGACTATCTGTATATAGTAATAAACATCACGAGCAAAGTCCTCTACACCTCGTGGTAATTTTTTGCAAGCATATGAGGCACAAAGATGAAAAGAGTGACATATACATTTTATTAGAAACAGATTCGGAATATCTTTTGCAAACAATTTTGACAAGGAATGATGTTGTCCAAACATGGAATTGATTCCGTCAGCTGCAAATCCAACCATATTTTCCTTGTATGGAATATTCTTCTCTTCAAAATGTTTTGTACAAGCATTATATAAAGCTGTAGCCGTACCATCAACAACTGGTATTATACATAGAAAACTATCTTCAACATGAAAATCAACTGCAGTTCCTACAATAAGTGCCAAATGTTTAATTGATGATCTGTCTGTGCTCTCATCAACTATTAGTGAAAACTTATTTTTTTGTAATATTTCAATTAATTGGTTTTCTGCTACTTTACCAGTAAAATTTGTAACAATAGCATGTGCCTTTGTTCTTCCAAAAGTTAATTCTGATGCAAGCTTTGAATCTTGGGCAACTGATTGTATAAGATCCTTTAGATCATCTGCTAAGCTAAATGGTAGATTGTGCTCTGCTAGGAACTATGCCATCTTTATTTCTCCAGACTTAATTTTATCTGTGAATGACTTTGATGCAGACCCAGGCACCATTGAAGTAATAGTAGGTTGAAGTACTGCACCTGAAATTATCATGAATTTATCATGTGTAAATGCTGGTGTATGTCAGAATGGCGGGTGTATGAGTATAAAATTTCTTACCAAACGATTCTGACATCAGGTTGGCGACTCACTTATCATTGTAAATAACTCCGATTTTAAAGAGGTAGATTGAATTTATTTACAGGTACTAACTAGTACAAAAGGTATATTTATAATATAATTACTGAATCTATTTTTATACTCATACACCCGCCATTCTGACGTACACAAATGGTGGCTGTAAAATAATAATCTGAAACTGAAACCATAACCCTTCACATCTGATGATTAAATAAACTTAATTAGAAAAGCAAGTAAATAATTTAAAACCAAAACAAAATACCACACCAGTAAAGTAAGTAGACTTAGACCACCCACACCAACCTTTAATATTATTCTTATGTTTAATAGATTCCGCATGCTTTTTCAAAACTCTTTTACCTCCGCCACATTTCAAGTCACACTTACAGACATTACAATAATAATAGTAATCTCCCTTGTTGCTTTTTTTAATCCAACTGGAATAATTTTTGTCTTTTTCCCATAATTGTAAGTCTTTTGTTCATAATGCAGCTTTCTTTTTTTAGTAGGAGTAACATTCTGCTCTTCCTCACTGTCACTGCTTATTTCCATAATTGAATCCAATTAAATTGAGCGGGAAGTTGAAAAATAATATTTTTTTAGGTTATGAAGATTCACTTTGACACTTTGACGGTCACGTCACATTTCATTTTTTTTTTTAATTTATGGCTCCTCCGTTTCAAATGAATGGCGCGACGTGTTGAGTGGCGAGGCGAGGGGTGTGCGTTAGTATGAAACGGAACGTTTATTATTTTTTTTTTTTTTTTTGAGAAAGTAAAGGTAATTATGCCCATTCAGTCTATTTTGCAAATTTGAACAATTTTGATAGAAAATACGTAGATTCTGGGACTAAAGTTCGTAGGTTCGCAAGAAAGGTTTAAAGTACGTAGATCTACGTAAAAAGACGTAGAGTTGGTACCACTGAGTCTAAGGTTGTGTATATATAATTAGTGTTAATATTTATAGCAATTTAGATATTTTTTTCTTTTTTTTTGTTTTCGTGTATCATCATTGTGTATACACCGCTATTTTTTAATTAGTGCACATACTTAAAGGGCTCATTTAAAAAGTTCTTAGTATTATCTATGCAAAGTTTCAAAAACTAATATTCATAATCAGCAAAGTTATTAGCGATAAGTTATATCCAAAAATTTCACTCAATTCATGGAAACATTGTACAAGTTATTCCAGGTCATTCATAGTAGTATTCATTAATAATATTCTGTCGCTCTCGCATTCGCGTGCTCTCGCTCGAACTTGCCCCGCGTCCAACAGCTGATAACGAATGTAGGTAACTAAAACGCATAGATGCGTTACGATTAAAAACTAAGAAAAAGTAAAATAAAAGGTGTACGGAAAATAAACTTTTATTCAATTCAAACTTTTCCTTCATACTTTATTTGGGCTTAGGACCAACAAAATTACCAACTTTTTCAAAATGAATTATTAAGAAATTAGGTGACTAAATTAAAAGATTACGTGGTAAAAAGAAATCAAATAAGTAAAGTTGTAAAACTTGTGAAAAAAAGTAATTTTGGCGTATTTAAAAAGTTTGAATCAGCTGATATTTACAATAATTGTTATGTCACCTTAGAATTTACGTACCTACTTATTTACAAAAAAACTTACAGATATTTTAGCTGTCCTTCAAAATGTCCACCACCATTTTCAATACAAACACGAGCACGTTTAATTAAATTGTTTTTTAATGATAAAAGTATGTCTCGTTTACTTTTTACTTCGTCAAACGCGTCCAGTATGCGCTGTTTTAATTGTTCTACACTTGTAGGCTCACTAACGTACACTCGTCGTTTAATTTCACTCCACAAAAAAAAGTCCAATGGCGTGAGATCAGGAGATCGTGGCGGCCATGCCACGGGGCCGCCTCGACCGATCCACCGACTCCCGAACTGCTCGTTTAAGTACTCACGCACTGCGCTGTGGTAGTGCGGAGGCGCGCCGTCTTGCTGGAACCAGACATCTCTTTAATTGGCTAATGGAATCTCTTCCAGCATTTCAGACACCATATTCCGCAGCAAAGCTAAATAAGATTCGCCAGTAAGGCGCCCTTCTATGAAATACGGGCCAACAATGTTGTCGTTGAGAATTCCTGCCCAGACGTTAATGGAAAACCTGTGTTGGAAAGAGTTCTCCCTTGTTAACATTGGATTGCGTATTGACCACCAGTGTTCATTGTGTTGATTGAACAATCCGACACGCGTAAACATGCACTCGTCTGAGAAGAGGATATTTGCTTCTGTGTTGTCGAGTATCCATCTGCACAATGTCATCCTTTGTTCGTAATCCACAGTGGTCAATTCTTGACCTTTTCTGTAGTGGTATGGATGATATCCATACGAACTAATTATTTTCCATGCACAGGACTGGCTGATGTTAAAATGACGAGCTGCGTCATTTGTACTTCGCCGGGGATCTTCTTCGAAGTAGTCCACGACATCGTCGTACAGATCCTGCGAATACGCCGGTCTTCCACGTCCTTGGCTATGAGCCGGTGCTCGGTATGATCCGTGGTCGAGTAAACGCTGGTAGGCATTTACCACAGTCCGAACGTTCGGCTGGCGAGCATTTGGGTACAATTCTCTGTACATACGTACTGCGGCTCTCGCGTTCTCACCACACAAAAAGTATGCTCGTATCATCGCCGTATACTCCCGAGATGTAAATTGATAAGACATCGCGACAGTAAAAACGTAAACAATTGTAAAAAATAAAAACGCGCGCACCCTTCCGCTAATAAATTAGCACTGTCTGTTTCTAGGGACACGATATCGAATCCGATACTTTACTCATATCGCTACCTTTTGATTCGATACTAGTATTCAGAAATTCGATACTTCCTTTCGATACTTAGTACTCATATCAGTACTTAGCATCTAGTATCGATTCCATAAAAAAAAAATGAAACGAGCAACTAACTCATAAATACCAATTTAACGCATTTTAACGTTCCTACATACTACCCGTGCCAATAAAGAATGGGATTAGAAATGGCGGCGCATCTATTCACTTCTCGCTCGCACATTATTTCCGTCTATACTCACACTCTTTGGTACCGACTGACAAAAAAATAACGACTTTCATTATGCGTTCCCCGCCCCCCCTTTAGTGATATTGATACGGTAATTGTGCCAGCAAGATGTGAAATTTTACTGGAAATAAACTAAATTATAATATTTATTACATCCTTTTATTTCAAAACTAGCCTTTGCCCACGTGAATGTTGCGCATGCGTAGAAAGTCGAAGAAGAATAAAAAGTAGCATATATGTAGTAGTAAATTAGCCTAAGCCCAAGGAAGGCCTTGGGATTCAAGCTATCTCCATACCAAATTTCATCAAAATCGGTTCAGTGGTTTAGCCGTGAAAGCATAACAGAGAGACAGAGTTACTTACACATTTATAATATTAGTATGGATATTTAAGATTATTTAAAGTTATGAAGCGAAACTAGTTTATATCCAATCTTACCCTCTCCGCGATTCAGGTAATGGTTTTGTTGACAATTTGTGTACCTACGTAATGTAGTCTCAAAACGATCACAAATTTAACTAACATAAGCTTTATTTTAATTCATGAAATAACGAAACACTTTCAACGGTAACGATATTTTTTAACGTTATTCAGTTATTAGTTTTTATTGTTATTGCATTGTTGTGCTGACGCTCCCAGCTCAATGAGCCGCCATTTCTAATCCCATTCTTTATCGGCACGGGTTGTAGGTATTCAGAACACAACGTAATTTAAAAAAACATAAAAATAAATAAACGCAATATAGTACTGCCAACATGACGGCAAAGGCCTTATAAAACGATGAAACGGAATGGGCAATACCAATACCAAGTAGTCACATGACTCACATCCATGATCCATCTATATAATCTGTGGTAGCCATTTTGTTTTATTGTCAATCACGCAAAACACGCATGTATCGACACTCAGAACAATAATTGAAATTTGCATTAGTTTCGTTCACGTATTGATGATAATTATTTCATTTGGAGAACCTGCAGTGAACGGAGTGAACCTTAGTGGGACTGTGATGAGATTTATTTGAAGTTTTATTGAAGTAATTGTGGACAGTCTAGTTTACACGCTGCAAGAATGGCGCCTCCCCAAAGCGAGATATGGAAATATTTTAAGAAAATAAGTAATGAACAAGCGTCATGTAAGACCTGCTTTAAAATAATAAAAACAAGTGGGAATACGTCTAACATGAAAAAACATGTGAAGCAGCACTCAAACAGGTAAGGCGTCATAATTATTTTATATCTATTTTCATTACTATAGATATAGTAATAAAAAAGTTGGTTTGCATCTAATAGGCTCTGTTGTAGCTACACTACATACTAGACCGATTTGAAAAATTCTTTCACTATTGGAAAGCCCGTTTATCGGGGATTATATCACATCACGCCCGCGACTTCTTTCGCGTGGTAAACGCGGGCCAAGTCGCGTGCGGGTGTGGCTCATGAAAAGTAGGTAAATTAATAGTGATGTAGTTGCAGTCGACAAAATTATCGATCGATGTTTATAAAGAATATTCGAATTTAAGTAACACACGATAATTCATGAATACGCGATATTTGTGTAATGACATGACATGACAGTATATATAAATACCTAAATTTTTTTACAGTATAACCAGTTTGTTGCATTCGATAAATTTATTCAAGTATGCACGCACATATAACTCACGATTTTTGCTCTGCATGATTAGCAAATGTTTTATATTGAAAATTTGTGAAGAAATAATAAACTTTTTCATTTTCAGTTATGTGTAGTAGGTTAGGTAGGTACATAATTTGTGTACTTGACTTTATTTGTTCTATTTCTCTTCTTTCAGTTCCTTGGACGAAGTCAGTTCACCTAAACCTCGGTTACTGCAACAGCAACTGAAAAGGCATTGTACAACAACTGCAGATTCTGCTACAGCTGCTACTTCTTCCACTTCAACAGATAATTCTCTTCCTTCAACTTCTTCCACTGTTGATTCTATATGTAATACAATTTCTTCTGAACAATTTGACAAGGACACTGCTGAAAACATTAAAATTGCTTCACAAGTCACACCATCCCAGAAACAAAAACAAATGTCAATCACAGAAACTTTGAATCGTAAAATGTTATACTCTGAAGGAGGATCTAGGCATTCCTTATTATGTAAGTTACTTTTATACTTTATATGTGTCGACAAAAGACCATTTGATATCGTCAAAGGAAGAGGATTTCGCCGACTCATAAAGCAATTATGCCCTACTTTCAAAATTCCTAGTGTAGATACACTTAAAAGTCGTCTAGATGACTTATACGATGTGATGGTGTTGAAAACTCGACAAGACATAGAAAATGTAGGTTACATATCCCTTACATGTGATATTTGGACTGAAACAATGACCATGACAAGTTATCTTGGTGTTACTGCACATTACTATCATCAAAATGAATTAAAAGCAAAGGTGTTAGCTACAGTCGAATTAGATGAGAGGTACACAGCTATCTACATAGCTCACAATTTAGATAATATTTGTGATTCTTTTAATATTACAAAAGAAAAAATAACTAGTGTAGTAACAGACAATGCCGCAAATATGATAGCAGCAATCAACATGTTTTTGGACAGATCAAAACACCTTCCTTGTTTCGCACATACCATTAACTTGATTTTTGAAAGTATTATGAAAATTGAAGAGTTTGTGTCCTTATGTAATAAAATCAGAAAAGTTGTTAAATTTTTTCGTGACAGTGTTATACAAAGTGACATATTACGATCAAAACAAGGTGATAATCCTCTAAAATTGATTCTTGATGTAAGCACACGGTGGAATTCGGTCTATTTCATGATAGAAAGGTATGTAAAATTAGCTCCAATAATTCATCCAATATTAGTTATGAATCCTAAGGCGCCACCAACTCCATCTGCAAATGACCTAGAAAACTTAAATAAAATACTAAAAATATTAAAACCTATTGAATATGTCACGCGCGAAATGTCGGGGGAGAATTATGTCACGGCAAGTAAAATCATCCCTATAATAAACTGTTTAAAATCACAAATATCATCTGCTGAAGTAGAAATAGAAGAAGAGGAATGTGAAGTAATTAATAAAGTCAAGGATACGATTTTAAACCAAATAAAACAGAGATTTGGTCATGTGGAAGATAATTACATAATAGCGGTTTCTTGTATTTTGGATCCTCGATTCAAAACCTTACATTTTACGGATCCAAAAGCATGCGCTAAAGCGCTATCGGTTATTCGAAGGAATATGAAAGACTATATTACAAGTAGTGGCGAAGAGAGTGACGTTGCTGAGTCAAATGATTCAAACCTGCCGCCGGAATACGATTTTTGGAGACTCCATAAAAATTTAGCACATGGTAAAAATAAAAAAAAGTCCAAATGGGATGCAGCGGGTGCAGAAAAGGATGAGCTTTCTCTGTATTTGGCAAACCCCGTGGGCCCTCTTACCGTCAACCCACACATACAATGGGAAGATATGAAAACTATTTTTCCATTACTGTATAAACAGGCTCAGCAATATCTTCACTCACCTGCTACATCTGTACCCTCAGAGAGGTTATTTTCGAAGGCAGGAGTAACACTAAGTAGAGCAAGAAACAGACTTAAAGGAAAAAGAGTTAATAAACTCTTGTTCCTCGGTGACTGTACTGAAGAAGAGTGGAATATTTAAGTGCTTTTGTTTATATCTTCTCCATGATCTGTTTGCTAGAAATAAAACCTTTTTTTGTGTCTAAGGTGTTTTTTTTATTTTCATTGTGGCCCTTTAATAAATCACAACAGGTCAAATTCATGGTCTGCGCATCTCTGTTGTGGATTTTGGATGTGAATTAATTTAAAGTAGTAGGGAAACTCCATACATTATTCGTACGGAAACTCCATATTATTTATTTATATGTAAAAACATGGATTTACACACAAAATAAAAAAAACCATATTTATTCGATACTTACTCATATCGATACTGGAGTTTCGATACTATTACTAATTTGATACTTTTGTTTCGATACCGATACTATACCGATATCGATATTTATGGTTGCGATATCGTGTCAAGCGAGCGAGAAACAGACTGTTTCTCGCTCGCTTGAAAAGGGATCGCTGGCGCAGAAGGGGGCGTGGCTTGACCTTAGACGCGAGTTTGCTGGGATCTATGAATGGCATTCAAAACGAGATAGCACTGCGCGTAGTATTTTCTAGTAGCAATTGTTATGAATGATTGATTCAATTATGAATTTACCAAATATGTCGAATTTTCCTGGACAATTTTGGGATTTCGTTTTTTTTTAGTTTTGATTACACAAATATGATCAGTAACGGGTACAGATAGAGCCCTATTTTTTTGTGTACTAATTAAAAAATATTCGTGTATATGAAATAAAATATTTAACTACAAATCCAACGCATTTTGTTTTTAAAAAATATGTTATAGTAATACATAATTAACTAATCAATAGGTCTAGTTGCAAAACCATAAAAAAATTTTTTTGTCCACCCAATGACGTATTATATATAGACACGTCATGAATCAACATCGCGGCGCTTAAAAACGGCGAAAATACTAGATAACTACTTATACGCGTGAAGAAAGGTAAAGAAAATATGACACCGTACGGCGCACTGTGGGATGGATTTCGGGTTTCATAGACATCCGATTAGTAACCTCGAAAGTGATGACTTTTATGCCTGAATATCTTTCGGAAGACCACATACATACTTTAAAATTGTATCATTATAGTATAGACTCATAAACATGAATGAATTCAAATGAATTTCTTACTAATTTAATCATGTGACAAGGGTCAAACATAATTGCAACATCTAAATCACATTCCGGGTGTCTGAATGTTGTTTTTAGGTGTGATGGTTGTTTAAGCTCACAACCTAATAAATTATCTGCATTTATATTAGATGCACAACCATCAAATGTTTTATGGCTACAATGTCAACTCCCACACGGTAGCATTCACTTAGACATGTTTTTAGTAAATTTGCCCGAGTTTCAGCCGACAGTCCGTTAACAAGAAAATATGCTACTGGGATTTTCCAACTTTCGTTCATACATACTAATAGAAAAACATATGCCTGAGTCGCTATTTCACATGATTTTGCTGATCCAGCACCAAAGTCCACGACACCTGCAGTCTTTTTTCCTGTCCAAGTAGTTTGGTGACGAAGAGCCATCTCGTCTGCAATTAACGTGCACAATATTCGCTGGCCACTATGTTTATTCTTCTTTTCTAAAACATCTAACGCTTGTTTATTAAACCCAGGATCACCCGAGCTGTTTTCGTACCACTTCCCTATGACACGAGGATGAGGCAGTGAACCATTAAATACTTGCCTGACATACTTGTAGGCCGCAGAATAATAACCGACTATTACACTGAAAAATTTATAATAAAAACTGCCTATTTCCTTTGCTGCAATCACCCTTTCAAAAAAAGAACTGTTCCATATTGTGGGGCGAATCGACCCATTCCAAATGGGTAGTTCGTCGATTGGCACCGCGCACTATGGGAAAATCGCGTATGTTTCGTCTCAAAACTCCGTATCTCAGTTATTTCAAAACTAAATGATCTGTAATTTTGCACACATATCTGAAAGTACAAGGTTTAATAAAAAAAAAAAAATTTCTAAAATTATGTTTATTAATTTATTTACAAAATAAAACTTAAAAAAATACATGCATTTATAAGAAAAAATATTTTCTAACAGTGTCTAACGAGAAAACAATAATTTACAAAATTCAACAAGCTCCTACAGATTTTTGTTGACAGCAAGAAGGGACTTGGCTTCATCGAAAAGTTCTTTCGATATTGTTTCTGAGGTATTTCTCAAACTTGATATATATGGATCAGAAGTTTACAATAAGATATGGAAAACGTCTGTATTAGTAGCCGCTCTTGAACACTTTCTAGAATGATGAAGTCTAAAGTTTTTGTAATCCTTGTTGCGGGATTCTTGAGCGTCTTCGGACAATTGTCCGATAGGTAAAATAGCATAGTACTCAATGATTTTTTCTCCGTGAATAAGTATTTAAAGTACGGAGGAATTCATAGAATACCAATTATAAATATTTACGTACAGTTGGGCGGTACTATATGCGTATTCACACTTTTTTGAATCAATAGCCATTCCAGATGACATAGTTTGTAGTATAATGTACATTTGTTTTATAAGTTCTACGTCTACACCTGCAATGTCTGCAGAGTAAGTAATTCTGAAAAAATCTCCGAGCTGTGTTTCCATCATTACTATTTCCAGTGCCTTGTCGAGGTTTATCGATATGCAGTCCCATTTCCTCCCTAAACCGCTTTTGTAACAGTTTTTTTCTTTTCGTCTTTGTTTTTTTTTATTTACTGGTGTAGTTGCTGACCACTTTTGGAAAGACAAGTTATAGGAAATGTGTAAAATCATCTCCATACTTCTAATCCAAGCGTGTAGCGTTGACAGTCCATATTGAAATGAACTTTCATTCACATCTCGTGTCCTAACTGCCTCTAAGTTATTCATTTGCTGAAGAAGAGCTCGAAGGAGTTTCAGTTAAAACTTGTGCTACTTTACCATCAATCATGGTTAAAAATAGGTCATGAGTAATCAAGTTCAATTACTTCACCATTCTTATTTATCATGGAAGGGGACCGGTTTTTAATTTGATTTTTGATATCAGCCACACAACAGACGCGGTTTTTTCTGGAGTTTTTCGCGATATGTTTTGGCACCGTGTCAGAAAAGGCGCAAGTATGCGCAACTTTTTTTTTCTCCTTGTGTAAACTAATGTATAAAGATCGTAATACAATAAATATCTCGACATCGGCAAACAGCGGCAAACGGGTAAGTCTCATAAAAAAAAAAGTAACCCGAAAATTATACCATCTTAAACTACATTGGTTAATTTTTATTTATTTATTTATTATACATAATATTATTTAAGAAACGTTATGAGGAGATTATAAGCATTTCAAAAATGTATAATACTTATACATTTATATCAAAAACTTTCGAGTAATGTGGCGTTGAATTGTAGTAATGTATTGTGCCAAAATCACATCATTGAACATGGGTTAGCTTTGATGCCTTTTTTTATACATTATGGTGAGCAAAAAGTAATTAAAAAATATATAGAAAAGAAAGCTTATTTATAAGACTAAATTAATTGATTCGTTTTACTCCATAACAGTGACTTTCAGGGGAAACGGTTTTGAGACGGCCTTGTATGGGGCTTTCCCATAGTGCCGCGGGGCGAATCGACCCATTCAAAAATTTTACTTCGTCGATTGGCACCACGGTGCCAATCGCTTGTGGGGTGAAACGACGAACGACCCTTTTTATCAATAGGCGTTTTAAACAACAAAAAGCGGTCTTTGGAAATGTGTAAATTGTCGATTACAGAGTGTGCTAGTACCAGGGCGAATAGCGGAGTTAACATTGACGTTTTGGTGGGTTTTCGATGGCTTATTATTAGATACTCGTAAATTTTGGAAATCAATCTGAAATCATTTGTAGAAACAGTTTCTCCTGGTTTTGTACACATTTTTTTATTAGGCTGTTTTGTTGTTACTGGTGACCTACACTCCTTTTAAAAATCTGAGAGTGTTTCATTGAAGGTCGTTTGTGGTTCCCTATTTTCTTTATAATCTGGAAGTTTCTTTAAATTCTTGGTAGCTTCACATCCTGCCATGAATTCAGCCTCAGTAGTTGATAGGGCAATACAAGATTGTTTTTGACTTGCCCAAGAAATAGGGCCACCATTTAACATAAAAATATAATCAGTAGTTGATTTTCTTGTATCCAAATCCCCAGCCAAGTCTGAGTCTGAATATCCAATTAAATCTTCATGACCTTGGTATTTTATAAACATATCTTTTGTTTTAATAAGATATCGAATAATTCTTTTAACATCAAAACTATCTTTATGTTACGATTTTGTTCGCCACACAAATCGCTCCATAAAATTAGTTCCTCGACATCTTCACAAGAGCCGACTTCCTGAGCACACCCTTCCCAGCCATTCCTTCTATCCAAACAAAACACCCACTTGAGTTGGTTTTTGCCGAATAAATACCCATATTATACAGCCAAAGCTGTCGTTTATAGTAAATAATTCCAGTAGGTATCTTAGGCATTGGAAGCGTTTTTGTAGATCAAACGTGAGTGAAGAATGTTCTTCGCGTTCTGTATCTATGGCTATTTTTTCCTGCTTTACGATGATGTATAAATATCACAGTTTTAGCCGATAAATCTAGTCGTAATTTTAACTTCAAACGATTGTTGTTTCGAAAAAAATGGCCGGTCGTATGGTGTCGGCCACTTTTAGTTTTGTTTATACATATTTTACATAATTTGCAAAATAGTATACATATAAAATATCGAAATACATTTCGTAATAAGCATAATAATACATTTTTCAAAGAGAAATATACTAAATTCATTGAAGATTCCATAATAATGTCAATGTGTTCCTCAGGTTTTTTGATGTGGACTGTTTGGTATCCACGGACGTTACATGAAACGTGATAAATAAAGTTCGCTATACACGGCAAAATATATTTACATTATTTTTGTTTTGCTAGTGGTGGTATAATATTTTGCTTGAGACGATACTAATATTGAATATAAAATGCACTTTTGGGTTTTGTACTAATATTCTTCATTTATTTTTCGCTTGGTTTCAGTTGGTTATGTATAAATGTTCTAATGTTTTTTTTTTGAGACATTAATTATATGTTTGTTCGTGTTGATTAATTTCCGCTAAATGTAAAAAAATGCACTTATGGATTTGACTACCTTTCTTTTTTACTGTTGCCCTTGCACGTGCAAGGTCGCATATATTTTAATGCTTTGTCGCCAAATTTTATTTTATTATTTGAATAATACTAATGTTTTGAATTATTCATACATGAATTACAGATCACCAAATGAAAGCTTTTGTGTTGAGGGAAACGGGATAACCAGAGGACGTGGGGGAAACAAGGGACGTGGGGTCGGTCAGGCCATGGCAGTCGCGGTGACCGTGGCAATCGTGGAAGTGGTGAGACACGCGGGAGCCGTGGCGGGCCTGGCAGCCGGGGTGGCTGCAGGGGCGCGGACACGATAGTTTGCCCTCTCAAACAGGGAGGCAAGTAAATTTTGCATGGATTTATTACGTATATAAATGTCTTTTATTTTTAATGCTGTAGCATTTTTTCTAACAGTGAGCTAGACGTCGTCCGCGCCCAGCGCCAAATAACGCAGAGGCGCGCTGCAGCCCTGTCTGTAGAGGTTAGGCAGGAGCTTCTGTCTCGGAAGCGCGAAGCCGAAACCTCGCGATGATTGCCTGACGCACCCGGTTTGTTTATTACATATTTACAACTTAACATTGCATCAAGCCTTGGTAACGTTTTTTTTTAGATTACCTTCTCCGGAGCGCGAGGCATGTATCTTTGAAGAGCCGCAACCGCAACCGGAGCCGCAGCCACAACCGGAACTGCAAACCAGTTGAGTCATAATTCTAGGTAATGATTGATCCGAAAGTTAATTCTTATTTTTTGTTATCCGTTTTGTTATATTGAAGTGAAATTATTTGTTTTAGAGAATATTCAATTGGTGCCCCCCCGGCCGGTCGAAATCCGTAAGTAAATGCAAGATCTATAAATAATCTTTTTTTATTTATTACTTATTGCTGTTACAGAGGAGCTAGAAGCTGGCGGACAAGGAGGAGCTGGATCCAGCGTATCGGTACGCCAGATTTGGATACCGCCCCCAATTCTCCTAGTTCTCTAGATCCAGGCCGTCTTAATACAGAGGCTAATGCCTTGATGGCAAAAACTCCCCAGAAAAAGGGCTACGTCGGTTATATGTATACGGATGAAGAGTAAGAGAAGCGTCCCCTTAATGTTTTTTTTTATTTTCCCCGACACACACACACAGTTGTTGTTTTTTATGAATTATGAATCTACATTACCAATAACATACAGATACATTTGCACACTATACATATACACCAAAATGTACAAAACTAAAAAAAAAGGTCAGGATTCTTTGTTTTTATTCTTTGCAGTCATTTTTAGTCATGTTTTGGTTACTTTGAGACATACACTATATAATTTAGTAGAATTTTATTTCTGGAAACAATATGGCTGCGAACGGAGTAGGAATTTCTGTTGCGTCTTCCACAAGTACACAACGTAATTCGATTGGTACGCATATTGGTATTTATTCAACTAGAAGTCATGTTGCGCCGACCCCAAATGACTTGGGAACAGGGCAGGAAGATGATATGATTCAACTAGAAGTCAAATTTTAAAGACCGCAAAATAGTAACGGTATATGTTTGTTTTAGGGGTTAACGACAAAGAATTTGATGAAATAATTGACGAATGGATGAAACTCAATGACGACCTAAGCGACTGCGACATGGACATAGAAGACGAGGAACACGTCATACCACAGATTACCTCACGCAATGCTTCGGCCGAGCCTGCAGTTCTCGCCGACATAACTCCTCGCGAGACCCAAATACTTGACGTAGAAGACAGACAAAATGACCTGGCAATTAGGGAGCTTGTGTCGACTGACTGTTACGACTTTAAATGGACAAGAGACCGACAGATTTTTACAGGACGACGTGAGACTTTTACTGGAACTCCAGGACCTACATTTGAAATAACAGACCAGACACGTATTGTCGACATTTTTTATAAAATGATAGACATAGGCTTTGTTGACAGTATTTGCACAGAGACTAACCGATACGCTGACCAAAAAATTAAAATTTTAAAAGACCAAAATAAGTTCCTACCGACAATACGACTTTACGGATGGACACCGACTGACAGGAACGAAATGATCAGTTTCTTTGCCATAATGTGTATAAAGTAAAGTGGTACCCTCCATCATTAATTAATGTTATCAAAGAAAAATTTAAAGTGCATAAAAGATGGAAAAAATATGGTTACCAAACAGACTATGCTGAATTTGCCTTGTTAAGGTCTCGGGTAAAAATTCTACAAGAAGAGTCCTACGCTAAATATACTGCCAGATGTGAGGAACAATTAATAAAATCACCGAAAGAGTTTTGGAGGTACGTGAATAATAAAAGGAAATCCTTTGGTTACCCTCGCAATATGATATATCAAGGAGTAACGTACTCGAACGGTGAGGACATCTGCAATGCATTTAATGATTTTTTTCAAAGTGTTTTCAGCCCTACAAGCAGTTATTGCCCTATTTATTGCGAAGATACTCCGTTATCAAACATTACTCACTCCATTACTATCACTCCTGAATCTATTAAGACAGTTTTTAAATTATTAAACAGCAAAAAAGGAGCTGGTACGGATGGGCTTCCAGTTGTCTTTATAAAAAAATGCGAATTAGGTTTAACAACACCCCTTAAGATCATTTTCCAGCGATCTCTCGACGAGGGCACGTTCCCGAGACAATGGCGCGAGGCTCTAATTGTCCCAATCCACAAAAAAGGTTCCAAGCATGATGTAACTAATTACCGTGGCGTTTCTATACTGAACAACTTTGGTAAGATGCTTGAGAAAACTGTATACGATCACATCTACTCCGCCACCAAGCATTGTATACCCACCTCCCAACACGGCTTCGTAAAATCTCGTTCAGTTAATACAAATCTGCTTGAGCTTACCGATTATGTTGTTTCTAGCATGAACGATGGGGCTCAAGTGGACGTAATATACACAGATTTCGAAAAAGCGTTTGACAGGGTTGATTACTGCATTCTAACTGAAAAACTGAAGGCCGTGGGCATTAAAGGGAACTTGCTTAGATGGATTGACTCTTACCTGAGAAATCGGCAACAAGCAGTGGTTATTGGCAGTCACCGATCTGATTATGTGGACGTTACTTCCGGTGTGCCCCAGGGCTCACTCGTAGCCCCCTTACTTTACTTTATAATATTTATTTATTTGACATAACACAGTGCTTCCTACACTCTAGATACCTTCTGTATGCCGACGATAAAAAAATATTTATGAAAGTTACTAACCTCAATGACTGTGAATTAATCCAGTCTGACTTAGATAGACTTAGTAACTACTACACGCTAAACAATATTAAAGTAAACACAAAAAAATGTCAAATAATAACCTTTTCTAGGAAAAACAAAAATATAAGTTACAATTATAGAATCAGTAACGACATTATTCCGCGAGCGACACAGGTCAGGGATTTAGGTGTAATTCTAGACTCCAAAATTACCTTCGAGGCCCATATTGACCATATCATCAGCAAAGCATACAAATCCCTTGGATTTGTTATACGCAACAGCCAGCAATTTAATAGCCCACTTTGCTTGAAAACCTTATATTACTGCTATGTAAGAAGCATACTTGAATCAGCAAGTGTGATTTGGAGACCTTTTTATAAAAAATATATTAACCTTATTGAATCTATCCAACGTAAATTTATAAAATATTTAAATTATAAGTCTAAAGCAGATAATCAAAATTACCCGGACTCCTGTCGTTACCACAGAATTAACACTTTGGAAGAGAGACGGCAGATTAATGACATGTTGTTATTATATGACCTACTCAATAATAAATTTGACTGCCCTCAATTACTTCGCAAAATTATATTCAACGTCCCACTCAAACGTACTAGACACACCACTCTGTTAGCGGTTCCTTCGGCCTCCACTAATTACATGAAGATGTCGCCCTTTCTGCGCCTTCCTGCATTATACAACGAAAAGTTCTTAACACTTGACCCCTTTAATTCCACACGAAACCGTTTTAAAAAAGAAATCATCACAATACTGACTCAGTCGCACCATTAGAGCCAGACAGCTAGATGAACATCAACATTCACACATCACAACACCTACCTACACAACACAAATACACACACTCATTCACACAACAAGTAATAATAGTGCATAATGCCTGTTATCCGCCACTCTTTCGACAAATTATCATTATTGTTATATTAGTGTACTTCATAATTGGCGTAATGTTTTGTATGATGCTTAAATGTAATGTACTGTAAGCTGTGAAGTTACCTATCATAAATAAATAAATAAATAATTATTTTACAGGGGCTATACCCCCTGCCGGAAGAGGAGTCCTATTTTTGTTTAATAGTTTCGGCACTATGCCTTATTTTTCTAATATTATGTCGTATAATAGGTTTGTATTAATTAAATCCCTGATACATTTCGTTGACAATGAGACCATGAACTGACCCTACTAAACTCTGCAAAATACAGACAGTGACCGACTATTTTAACGACAAATTTTCCAGCATGTATAATCCTTCACAAGATATTGTCATAGACGAATCACTTCTGAAGTGGCATGGGAGACTAGGCTTCGCTCAGAAAATTTTGTCGAAGGCTGCACAAGTCGGAGTGAAGACATACGAGTCGTGTGAGTCTTCCTCGGGGTATCTTTGGAAGTTCTTTGTATATGCTGGAAAAGACAAGACCAAGACTGCGACCGCAACTACGACTGACGACATTGATGACACAGACGACAGACCTGCGGAGACGGAAACGACTGAGCAACTTTTAGCTGGCAGTAGCAATGCACGTCCCAGTAACGCCACTGCCAAAATTGTGTATGACTTGGTAGAGCCGTTACTTCACCGTGGACATACGTTAATAATGGTAAATTTTTATAATAGACCATTATAGCGCGATGTCTAAAACGGCAAGGCACAGATACGAGCTACGAGACGTTAAGACCGAATCGGGAATTCGTTCCCGATTCACTGAAGACAGTATCAAAGACGGATCTTCGACAAGGTGAAGTAATGGCACGCTACTGTGCCGATTTGTCGATTATTATATGGCGAGATTCTAACCTAGTTAGCATGATCTCGACTTACCGTAACCTACAAATCGGTAAAAAACAAAAATATAACCGACTGACTTATAAGCCAAGTGTAGTCCTGATTTACAACAAATCCATGGGAGGTGTGGACCGGAAAGACCAGTTCTTGTCTGCTCAGCCCTTGGAGCGAACAAAAAACAAAATATGGTACAAAAAACTGTTCTGCCGCTTGTTTAAAGGTAGGACCGCACTTAAGCGACACTCCGCGGCAGTGGAGCGATGCGACACGTAACGACACTATAGGTATACCGCACTTGAACTGCAGTGCTGCGACAGTTTGCAGCAAAGGAGAATGCCCGTTTTGTTAGGAGATTTGGGCCCCCAGAAAAAAATTGCGTGCCATGGTGGTTTTAACTTTATTTTGAAGAACGACAATTACCTTTTCAGACCCTGAAAACAATTTATAATTTTTCACCCTAGTTTCCGAGAATTATTGAATTTTTTCTGATGAAGAAATTGAGGTTATTAGACAATATTTTTTCAAAAACAATTTGCGTTAAAACAATAAAATATTTTTAATATTAATATTGATTCCCAAATGAAATAAAAACATCAGATATCATCTTTTCTTGCTAAATAATATGTTAAACTGTTTATCTTGCAGTCAGCGGAAGTAGGTTTAGCTGGCACCAGTAGAAATAAATATACTTAGGGCTAAATTGGTTGGAGGAGCATGTGGCTACGTTACAACAACCACAAGGAGATATCTTAAGTTAAGCTACTTGGTCAGATTGCACTTGGGTAACCATCCATTACAAACTTCAGCTGGGTGGCTGCTAGTACTTACATTTAAACTGCTGATTCTGGGTGCATTATTTATACTTGTTATGAGTAGCTAGAATCCAGCAAGTGTGACAACCACTTACCAAGAGGTAACATGTTATAACCCAGTGTATCGGGTGTGGAGGTCAGATGGGCAATCACTCTTTGAGCAATACTGTATTCAGCGGCATCGGTTAGACTAAAAGCCGACCCCAAGATTGTTGGCAAACTGGTAGGTACCTAGTATATGGGTGTTTCTCATTTTTTGATAGAATAAAATTTAATTTACTGAAAATGGTATTCAAATGTAATTGATGATGCATTATAACAGATTTGGTCTTGTTTATCATAGAAAAAATACTTGCCGAGCTCGCAGTCTTTTATATATTGAATTAAAAGGGTTGAAATAAAATTGCCCTCCATGGAAGTGACTACAGATCCACGGAAGTGACAATCCATACAAAAATATTTTCCATGGAAAGATCAATGAAGTCATGTTTTTAAATAAAATAATCTACTATTTCATCATTTAATAAAAAATCGGTAAAAAAACTTTTAAGTCAAACGGTTTTATCTTATGTGCACTGAAAACTAGAAAATAAAAAAATAGTTACTTACCTGTCAACCTACGTAGGTGGTCTTGGTCATATTAGACTAAAATAAAAACGTGGGGCCCATTAACTGTTGCTGTAGTACTTTCTTCTAGAGGTATAATAGGTGTGGATTGCATCGACTTACTATAATCGTAACTGGAGATTTTGACAATCAATAATCAGCCGTAGCGGCTTCACCAGAGAACGCCGAGCTCATGATCTACCAAAGTATAAAGATATGCTTTGCCATAGGTAGGATTTCAGAGGGGCCCCACGTTTTTATTTTAGTCTAATATGACCAAGACCACCTACGTAGGTTGACAGGTAAGTAACTATTTTTTTATTTTCTAGTTTTCAGTGCACATAAGATAAAACCGTTTGACTTAAAAGTTTTTTTACCGATTTTTTATTTTCTAGTTTTTAGTATTTAATGAAAATGCCTACCGAATATTCCTCATTCTATCTAATTCATTTAGTGCATCATTATTACACGGTCTCTTATCTGATAATTTATTACAATCTAATTTTTAAAAAAGTCAATTTTTTTAACGACGCCAAAAATCATCAAGTGACCCCTCCCTGGGTCAGCAGCGGTAAGGGAGTGCCAGACTTAAGAGTCTTACTGACTAAAAATAGTTATGTTTCGTCGTAGGCCTTTTATGTACCACGTTATGGCCACGGTAACTCTTTCGAACAATCCCGCAGCCCAGGCAGGCCATGGCCCTGTTGGGCCCCGCTGGGGTTGCTGACAGTATTCTACTTGTGTAGCCCTTCCATTTGATACCCATATTGAGGGTGTTGTGGAAAAATATGAAATCCGCCATTTTGTGCCGGCGGCCATATTAGATTTACAATGTTATTGATATTTCTATATTGTATTGTCATCGGAATAAAAGGTTTATACAAAATTTCAGATTAATCGGTTGACAGGAGGAGGGTGAAATTTGAATTACTAAAGGAGATTGCCACGGGGCAGGTCCCTTTTGTGGTATCGTGTGCCTGAATGGAATAATAACCTAAAAATATTGTTTATTTTTTTGTTTCCAAATTATTTTTTATACAATTTCTTTCACCCTGGGAATAAAGTTAAAATTAATTAATAGTTAAACATTACGTCGACATCCGTTTGATTGGTAAACAAAAAAAAGTTGCCAGATATCAAATAACTATTGAAAATTACGTATTTTAATCAATAGAGTAATCGATATCAAAACAAAACAGTTATTAAAAATAAAAAAATACAATTATTTTTAATTATTATTCTAACTATATTCATGATAAGTCTATATTGTTGAACAGATAAGATAAGATAGATAAGATAAGAGCGATTTTAAATTAAAATAAAAGCCTTACGTAATTTAAAAACTTAAATCGATTTATTAATGATTAAATATAATTGCTCTGGCAACATTTACTTGCGCATGTCACATCACTTTGACGTTCGTTCGTTGTGTGTTCGTGATTGCTTTGTATAATACGTTGAGTTTTGAATTCCGTATTTACTTAGTTATTATTTACGATACGTGCCTTTCTGCTACCACCGAGTTGAGCTAATAAGTTCCTCGCGTACTTACTTTATGTTTTGTGAGATAATTGACTCCTCTTTGTGAGATATTGACTCTAAGTGCTTGACTCTTGTTTGTGCTGTTCTTTGTGAGATAAAGTGCTATTCTTGGAGAACAATTTGACTCTTAGTGAAATCCTTGTGTGATATTGAACTCCCGAACTGTTTTTGTCAGAACTATGTCTACCCCAGCCAGAAGTCGGGCACACCGCCTGTCTTACCGACGCTGTATTAACTGTTCCCTTTTACTAGCGTCTAATTTACGCCGGTATACAGTTGAGGAGTTGAACGAGCAAATGACAGTTCTTCTACGAACTTGGACAACGCCTACACCTGTAAGTTATCGTGTGCATAAACAATAATAATTATTGTGGACAATATAAATATAGTGGTTAAATGCATTATGCAAACTCAAAATAACATTTGATTAGAGTAAACTTAGCACTGTAAACTTAGTTCTTTATGAGAGTTTATGTATTTACAAGTTTAAGCAGTTATAAATATAGAATAGTATAGAATATAATCTTTTCCAGGTAACGTCAGATGATATCCTATGTATTGAATGTTATTTGCTGTTGCAAGAAAGGATATTGTCAAATATAACTGGATCCCACGAGGATATATCACCTGCATATGGTCACTTAAATGTTTGTTATGGATGTGGTATCTCTGTTGCAAGTCGGAGAACCCACAGAGTTGAGTTAGACTGTCCACAACGTAGCATGATTTTAAGATGGACTTTAGCACATCTGGTGAGTATTATTTAATAACATTCTGTATCATCACGCCTATAATCCCCAATCACAAGCGTGACGACGATTAGGCAGAGGTGTACCTAACAGTACACAATACATTTTGTCAGTTATGTTCTAAGTAATAACGGTGAGACCATGCAATCAACCAGGCACAAACCCAGTATTCCAGGCTCTTCTGGTTACTACTCATGAAATCTTAATGGAAATACCCAGAAACCCAATCCTGGAACTGAACCTGAGATCTCATACCCTGCAATTGTGTTTAACATTTTCTAAATAATGTTTCAGAAAAAATGCTGCATAGTTTATTTCTAATTGATGCTATTTTTATTCATATGCTTGCACAATAACAATATAGGGTTTGGTACCTATTCTGATATTCACTAATACCAACTATTTCATTTTAGGTTCCACATTTACAAAAAGTGTGCATTCCTTGCTGGTTAGCAGCAACTCGGGAGACGAGACGTTTGGAGGTTCAAGATTCAAACAGACCTGCAAGGGTCATGGATGCAGCTCTATCTTCATTAGAAGACCCCGAGATACCTGAACCACCTCCAATGCCAGCTCCAACATCTCAACCACAACAAGCATTACGAGTTCAATCTAAGATTAACTCACAAAAGTATAAACGAGTTGCTGCAGCTTCTCGTCACTGTATGTTTGTAGGCTGTGATAATGATGAACGTCTTTTAGTACCTATGACTATAAAGGAACTGTTGTTATTGCAGTACAATATATATATACCTTTAAATGCTAGAATCTGTCATCACCATTTATATAGCAATCAGTGGGATGAACTGACTACCAACCTAAATGACTTTACTAGCTTTCAAGTTGATGATATATTTTCCATACTGGAAAGAGCTTCTCAAAGAAGTTTAGATTTTAATAATATTGCAGCAATGGATGCACATTTACGCCATTATTGGCTGGGACTTACAGAGATGCAGTTTAATGAAATATTAAATAGCCTTCCTACTTTACATAATAAGGTTAGAAATCCTAGCCTTGCATTAAGCACATTTCTTGTTAAACTTAGGACAGGGGACAGCAACCAAAGACTGGCAACTCTTTTTCAATTGCCACGATCTACATTAGAAAAAAAAATGAACATTGTTAGGGAATGTTTAAAAGAACATTTTGTACCAATGCATTTGGGAGTTAATCACACTAATATACAAAATGTGGCCTCACGTAACAGGACTATTCCTGAAGGTCTATTCGGAGACAGTAGCATGGCTCCAGATTCTAAACCTGCTATTGTCATATGTGATGGTACATATGTTTATGTACAGAGTAGTAGTAACTACAAATATCAGAAACAGACATATAGTCTACACAAATATAATAATTTGGTTAAACCCTTTTTAATCACATGTTGTGATGGATATATTTTAGAGTGCATTGGACCATATGAAGCAACAAAAAATGACTCGACAATCATGAGTGATCTATTTCGTAATGAAAGTGGTCCAATGCGCTCATTTTTTAGACAGGGGGATGTCTTTATATTGGATAGGGGATTTAGAGACGTGATCCCTGAACTCCAAAGCTATAATTATAAAACATACATGCCTGAGTCATTATTGGAAGGTGAATTTCAATTGACCACTGACCAAGCAAACAAGTCTAGGTGTGTGACTATGTGTAGATGGGTAGTTGAAATTGTAAATGGTCGCATCAAAAGAGACTACAAACTGTTTCGACAAGAATATTTTAACAGAGCATCAACACACCTTATGGATGATTTTAAAATTGTTTGTGCCCTTTTGAATAAATTCCACCCAACAATTGAAGATAGACCTGACGCTGCAGAGTATGTGCAAATTGCTCAGGCGAGATTAAACAGTAGTAATTATTTGGGGGAATTTATTCGAAGGGATAACATCAATAGGAGACGTACGGTTTTCCAAAACATAGACAGCAATGCTCCCCATTTAGATCATTTTCCAAGATTAACTTTAGATGATTTAAGAAGATTTGCATTGGGATCTTACCAATTAAAACAGGCTAGATCCTATTATGGGGAGCACATAAGAAGTAATGGTACTTATAATGTTGAAGTAAGCAATGATGTCTTGGAAGAGGATTTGCCCTTAATATTGGGTCAAAATAATTATTTAATTAGGACTAGAATTAAGTCCCGCCATGTGAGCCATAAAACATATTACTCTTATTTGTTGATAAGTAGAGATGAAGATCGGGCAAATTCTTTAGAAAGTATCATTGCTTACTATTGTAACTGTCTAGTGGGTAACCGTACGGTAGGGTGTTGTGCTCATACTATGACAGTATTGTGGTATTTAAGCTGGGGCCGCTTCAACAATGTGAGTGCTCCAGCTCAATCTTTGGACGAAATATTTTATGAAGAATAAATAGTTTATTCATGTTTTGTTTTTTTTTTATTTCCCTTGCTATTACTAAAATAATAATAACTATCAATAACGGTAATTATGAGTCTATACTAATATTATAAAGAGGAAAGATTTGATTAGGTAGGCTATAATTTATCCGGGTATGGAAAGGTGTTCCCGGGGACGCGGGTGTAACCGCGGGAAACACATAATAACAATTCCATTACTTTATGCATAAATAGAGACATAATTCCATGGTACTGCTATTTACAGTACATATTTCTATGCTCATAGTGATCTATAGTCCATGTCAATTTCTAATTATAACCTATATTCTTAAAACAGAAAAATAATGATATCTCTTGAACCAGGGTGAATAAATGAAAAAAGGTTTCTGATTATGAAAATGCAATGTTTTTCCTATTAGTTAAAATAAAAATCTTCAGGGCACAAACATTTTTCACTGGGACCCAACTTCCCTTACAAAACGGGCAATCTCCTTTGACCCAAGAATAAATCAAACGGGATGAGCTAAATAAAACCGTTTAAAAATTGTTATCAGCCATTTGGTAGCGGCGGCCATCTTAGATTTCAATTTTGCATAGTAAATTGTATTCTACTTGTTGAGACCTTTCATTTGATACCCATGTTGATTCTTCTTCTTCTTCTTCTTAGCGTTTATCCCGTCTTTTGACGGGGTCCGCTTTCCGTATCTTCTTCTTCCACTTCGCTCTATCCTGGACATCTTCCTCTTTGAGTTCGCAGATTTCCATGTCTTTCTTTACGACACTCAACCACCGCAGTTTTGGCCTGCCTCTGCGCCTTTGACCGGGTATATCGAGATTGAGTGTCGCATTGCCGATGTACTCAGGTGGTCTCCTTTTAACATGTCCGTACCATCGCAGCCGTTTTTCTTGTATTTTGTCGGCGACATCGCGTACCCAAGGCTACCGCGTACGTACTCGTTACGGATCTTATCGAGCCTCGTTACTCCGCACATCCATTGATACCCATGTTGATGGGATTGATAAATAAAACTTAAGTTATCCGCCATTTTGTAGAGGCCGCCATCTTGGATTTGAATTTTATATAGCACATTGTATTCTACTGGTTGAGCACTTTCATTTGATACCCACATTGTCGGGATTGATAAAACCTACGTTATCCGCCATTTTGTACCGGCGGCCATCTTGGATTTGCAATGTTATTGATATTACTATATTGTATTGTCATCGGAAATAAAGGTGTGTACCAAATTTTAGATCAATCTGACAACAGGAAGGCACTCAAATTTCAATTTCTAAATTTGACCCAAGAATGAATAAATAATAAAACAAACGGGGTGAGCTAAATAAAACCGTTTAAAAATCTATTATTTATCTTAATCTATACTAATATTATAAAGCTGTAGAGTTTGTTTGTTTGAACGCGCTAATCTCAGGAACTACTGGTCCGATTTGAAAATTTCTTTCAGTGTTAGATAGCCCATTTATCGAGGAAGGCTATAGGCTACTTTTTATCCCGGTATGGGAAGTAGTTCCCACGGGATGCGGGTGAAACCGCTGGCAGAAGCTAGTGAGTATATAAAAAAGCTTGAAGAAACGCGCTCCATGGAACTGACCCCATCAGATCCACGGAAGAGACAATAAATATCTAAATAATATTTTGAAAATAAAAGGTTCTACTACATATTTTATCATTTTTTTATTTAGGTATCTTATGAATATGTAAACTTCAACTTAAAAACAAAACCTTTCATGTCAATTATTTATTATGCAGTCTCAGTAATCAGTCTCACATTTTTAACCAATTCTAACATTTAGGGAGATATTTATGCATTAATGACCATCTAAATACTTATTCTGTTTGTGGCCATTTACTCAATATTTCTGTAATTTTTAAGCTCGGTATTGTTAAACAACAATCGTCCCCGCCGACCGGATGTAGGCTCTTTCAAAACACACATTACATCATCGCGAGGAACAGGAAATATGTCCTCAGGGTCTATCCAAACGAAAACAGCATGATCTTTTGTAATTTGTTTCTTTTTCGCGAATTTTATCCTGGGCTCATCGTCATCAAATCCAATTATTTGACCAACGAAATGCTTTTCCGTTTTTTTTAACAAAAACTTGGCAATAACCCACATCCCATCCTTTAGTGCTATAAACTTTGAATTAAGTTGCACGTTCTCGTGTACTTCCTTCACTGGCACGTTTTCTTCATCTGTTTTTGGACTTGTATGAACGTCTTCATTTATTTCAGGCCGCGAAACAACTTTTTCATTATTGGAACTCAATATCTCTTGCGATTGGATAAAATCGGTTACAATTGGGCTGCTGACAAAATCAATAAAACCTTTTGACAGTGAATAGTGAGAGCAAATGCTACCAGGTTCACAAGAAATGCATGTGAGTTTTCTCAAATAAATCCTTTTAGGATTGGTAACAACCCAAGTGACCTGGTGAATTTTTAAGGTGCCGCTTATGCTTTTTCCTTGGTCAGTCAAAACTTTGTCTATGTCTTCCATGTTCCCTTCAGTCACAACAGAAATGTCAATGTTAGTTATGTTTGTCTCTACGGCTTTAACGAAAGCGGCAAAATCAGGGATATCTTCTCCATGAGCTACTAACCGATCTGCTGTCCTTTTTATAACCGCTCCAACTCCGTCCATCGGACCCTTGCCATGACCGGCTTCGCAAAAGTTCCATGAAGCAATTTGTATACCGTAGCGCTGCGTGATATATTGAGAAAATAGAAAAAACGCCTTCCTATTCCTATATTGTGCTGTAGGCCCATCGCTTAACACATGCAAAGTTTTTATAGGATGTGACAAACATATCGTATCCAGAATTTTTTGCATGTGAGCAAAAACTGCACCAGCGTCATGCCGCAAGCATTCCGAAAGCGTGCAAAAAGATTTACTCTTCACCTCACTACTGTCAGGGCATCTGTAGTAATACACACCGGTATGTAAACTTATTTGCAGCCTTGAAGCACCGAAGTGTACTGCTTGAATTTCATCGGAATACTTGCAACAATAATTTTCTGCGAAGTCGACGTGCATGAAAATCTCTTCCACAGAAAGATTAGCCTTAAGTTGAGTTGTAGCTAAGTACTGATGCGTTATAGTGTACTGGTGTTGCAAAAATTTGTCCAAAGCTTCAATGAACTTCAACAGCAATGTCTTTTTCGTTATTTTTATTTCTTTCTTCACTGTTCTGCGTATTTCTTTTTCCTTGCCTTTTATTATCCGATTTTCCTTAATCACTGTCCATGATTTATAAGTAGTTTCAGTCGAATCATCAAAAACATTAATATTTGGGACTTTGTTCTTACACGTCGAGCATTTGCGTAATATGCATATCTCTGAATTGATATCACATACTATATTTTTACAGAGCTCCCTTAAATTCAGATAGGAAATTATGTTGAGGTACTTTAATTTGTCAAACATAAGTTGCATGTTTTCATGAACCGCGCAAAGACATGTGTCTCTTTCAGATATTTTTCGTACTGTAATCCAAAAAGGTCTTAGTCGGCAAAAAGAAGCAAAGCTAATTTTAACAGTATTTTCTGTCAGGAATTTCTTGTGTAGGTTTAGCATAGTGTCAAAGAGGTATCTTTTTTGCTTTTTTACTTTATTTCTGGTGACACAATCTTTTTTTCCGGGGCACATTTTGCTATTGTCATCTCTTTGAAGGAATGTAGTAACGGCTGTACGAAGTTTCTTTCGCTTTGATACTTCTGTTTTTACCTTGAGAGGGCTTCTCTTTTTCGTAACACTATCCATGTCTTTCTTTCGTTCAGTTGCTCTCAATAACTTCACTTGTAAGGTATGTACTTTTTTCTTCATAGCCTGTATTGTCTCTTTTTGTTTTTTTATTATCAAATTTGATAACTCTCTTCTTAGTCTTGATGCTTGTACACCTTTTTTCTTTTGTCGGCTTACTATCCCACATTGTGAAGAGCTTGGACTAAGGTCTGACAGCATTGTCGGTGTCGATCTAATTGATTCCGAGCATGTGGTAACATCACTGTCACAATTAGACAGTCGACGGGCCACTATCTCAGGGACGCTTTCTAAGATAGATGCTGATTCTGGTCGGATGGGTAAAACTGCCTCATCATCAGTAGTTTCTGGAGTGTTCTCTCTTAAGTGATTTAATAATATTTTAGCACGTTTTTGTTTCAATCGACTCCTTAATTTGCGTTCTCTCCACTGTTTTTGCTGCATTCGATGTTCTCTAGGTGTCATATGAACTACAAGCTTCACTTTATTCTTCTTTCGTTCTCTATCTTTTTCTTTAGAAGCTTCGTATAAGGCAGCATTTTCTTTTATGCGAGCTCTTCGCCTTCGCTCACACTCTCGCTTTTGCTGACGTATCTCTTCCGCAGTTTTTGGGCGATTTTTAGTTTTAGGTTTACCCATCTAAAATGAAAAATAGCAATATTTTTCATGAAGCCAAATAATAACGTCAAAACCACCACCCTAACGGTGCGCACAGACCTATGTAATATTGTTATATAACGAACTGCAATACAATTTAACATAAAATAGTAGTCATACAACTCGAGAGGATCGGCACTGTTACTTCTTAATACAGGCTATTTCATAGCCTAGCAAGAACAGTACGTCACCCATTTGATAATCAGAAATGTAAAACTAGGTACCTACTTTGTGAAAAATGTAAAATGTACTACAATCTATTTTTTTTTTAATTAAAATAAATTATATTATTACTTTGCAATGTTAAATAACAAGGTTACATAGTGTAGACATGTTATAAAACACAACTTATATATAACAATGTTACATAGTTTGTACGGACCGTAAAACATGCACAAGATCTCTCCATACAAAGTCACTTCCGTGGATAGCAGTCACTTCCATGGGCAAATTTTTATCCATGGAACCAGGGAAGTGACCTCCACGGATGTGACTTTGTCTGTTCAATCTCTGATTACATAACCTCCAAATCGGGAATGAACGAGCATGTTTAGCCACGTGTTTTTGTACACCAAAACGCATCAAAATCACACCACCTAATAACATAGTTGTAAAGTACATACCTTTGACGACCTACACAGATGTGACTACTTATGCTCGACGAATTTTAAGAATAAACTTTTATTTTTTATTTTCACACAGATGTTACGCCGCCGGTAGAAACTGACAATTGAAATAAAAAGATGGCGTCTCAGGCCTTGTCTGTGGCCAGTTGCGTTCGGAAACGCTTGCGTTGTGTTTCTAGTATGGCCGGTGTGACATTGATCCATGGAAGTGACAAAAAAAATAATCACAACATTTATGAGAAATTTTATGCATCTTCTAGTAGCTTCTTAAACGTATGTTATTACATTTACCGTGTAAATACATTTAAGATATTATTAGCTCACCTTTTTGCACATTCACAGAAACAGATAAAACACAGCATTTTTTTTTCTTCATAAAACCTGTATGATCACACTGTATGAACTGCCTCGTTGGTCTAGTGGTCGCAAGTGCGGCTGCTGAGCACGAGGTCTCGGGTTCGATTCCCGAGTCGGGCCGAAATCGCTTTGTGGGTTTTAGAAGACTTTCACAAAGCAGCCCGGAGCCTGGAAGCTGGTGATTGATTCACCCGTGCATCGGAGAGCACGTAAATGTCGGTCCTGCGCCTGATCTCTCTCCGGTCGTGTCGGATTACCGTCCCATCGGACTATGAGAGTGAAGGAATAGGGAGTGCACTTGTGTCTGCGCAAATGGTCGTGCACTATAATATGTCCTGCGTAGTTGGCTAATCTCCTTACATGAGAACAGCCGCCGTAGCCGATAATCGGCTAGGAGGACATCATCATCATCATCATGATCACATCCATGGAAGGGACAATTTTGTTTAAAAAAAAATTAAAAAAAAAATTAAATTAGCATTAAATGTACCATTTTTGTCTCTAAAATATTGTGTCATAAATATACTTTAATATCACAAAGCACAACTTTATCATTTAGTTTCAACCAGTTAGATAATTTAAGATCACAGTATTTTTTTTCAAAAATGAGAATTACCCATATACGAGTATGTATGACATATATGACAGCATCTCCTGCAAGCGACATCGTAAAATCACTGCCCTGCTACTTAGTAAGATCGCTGTGCCATCTATGATTAGCTGTAGTTTATTTTAGAAAGGGCTTAATTATAAAGGAGTTTAAAATATAGTAAATGCTATACAGATGTTTAATAAGAAAAAACACAACCAATTAAAATAATAGACATTTATTCTTCAAGGAATATGTTGTCTAGAAATTGTGCTGGAGCGCTTATATCATTAAAGCGGTGGCAGTGGTGGTGGTACAGGAATCATCATATCTGTAATTATGTTTCCATCCATGATACCAATCTCCGGTGCAGACTCCACAGTGTGTTGGCTACTGCCAGCAACGGGTTGCCTCCGGACTTGTCTTGATGCAGCCGCCCAACAAGGAACACAAACTCGTTCCAAATGCAACACCTAATAACAAAAATATTATATTTAGATACTTGATATTCATTAATATTTAATTAGTTCAACACACATACATATGCATTCATACATTAAGTTTAAATAAATAAGAATAAACACTTACGTGATGTGCTGGTGTCCATCTTAGTATAACATTCCTTTGAGGAACTATCTTGACTGACTCTATGAGTTCTGCGACTTGCTATTGACAAGCCACATGCGTAGCATATGTTTAGGTGTCCACGAGCAGGGGATACAAGTGACAGATTTGAGTTAGATGCTGTCTGGTTTTGTAATAATACAAAACATTTCACACACAGGATATCATCAGAAGATATCTGGAAAAAATGACAAAATAAAATGTAAGGTAGTTTAGACAGTTTAGAGACGTGTGAAATCCACAAACATAATAAAACAAACTTACCAATGTAGGTGTTACCCAGGATCTTAGAAGGATAAGCATTGGTTCATCTATTTCTTCAATTTAACGTCTACGCAGATTAGGCGCTATACGTAAAGAGCAATTAACACACCGGCGAGACAAAGAGTAGTTTACTCGACTTCTACCAGGTGCAGACATTTTTCCGGAGTAAAACAACAATATCACTAAAAACAAGAGTCCAATGCTCACGAGTCAATGTGCTCACTTATCATTAAGAAAAGAGTCCAATATCTAAAAAAAAACCACTGGAGGCACGAAAACGATCAGCTCGACAGTTTTTACGCAAATTGTAACGATCAGAAGCAAATACGGAGGAATAAATTCAACTCTACGCATAACATAACAACCGGCACGAAAACAATTTGAATGACGTATTGATTTGACAGATAGACTCGCGTTCCGAGTAGATGTTACCATGTTAAATATTTTGTTAATCGATTTCCTAAATCGATTTGTTATAAATAATATCATTTACTAATTATTGTGTTATTGTTGTATTCCATGTATGGTGTTAGGTGTAACCGTTTTATAGATATAGTTTAGTGGTGACTTTTGTTAGTGTTGATATTTTATTGTTTGTTCAACAGTTATAAACAGCTTTTCTTTCTTCTTTTCTTGTTTACTATTTACGAGTGCATACTTAATATATATACTTGTACATTTTGATATAAGAGAAAAATGCTATATATTACATCGATATTTTCAATCGATCACCTCGTTCATTTAAATGAGATAGTCTGTCGTCTACCTGGCAACATTCAGGTTAAGTTTTAATGGCGGAACTAGCTTAGATTCAATAAAATAAATATTAATTATGTTTTTCAATGCTAGGGTACAAGAAATTCTGAAAAAAAATAGTTAGTTTTATAAAATTAGGACTTGATTTTTAATAATAAAATATTCTTGACACTCTATCACAAATAAGGGGCCCAACGGGTGGCAATGTCCTTTTGTCTGTCACTCGCTTGGCAATTTCTAAAGAAGATGGATGAAACTGATTTGAATGTTATTTTGAGTAAGGCGGACGAAAGTGACTTGGATATTGTAATAGTATCTTTGCTTTATGAAGAAGAAGAAAGAATGGAAAAACAGCAAACAAAAAAGAATAGATGGGTTCATGACACTCCGTATTCACGATATGAAGAAGGGGAATATCATACACTTTTGCCGCGGCTTAAAAATGATCAGAAAAGGTTTCACACATACTTTAGAATGTCTCAAAATAGATTTGATGACTTGTTACAAATTATGAAGCCCCTTATAGAAAAACAGGATACATTTTTCCGAAAAGCGATAAATGTGGAAGAAAGACTCATGGTTACAATCGGGTATGTTTTATTTATTTCTTATTTATATTTATTTCTTAGTAGGTATTAGGTAACTAATTATTCATTAATTATTGTTCCTCATACTCGCTGATAACGTTTTCCGAAATCAGATAGCCATCAGGTGTTAATATGAATCTGTTTTGTGAATTGTCCAAAACAATTTGGGATTCGTTGTTGGCAACAATAATAAAAGTTTACTGACTTAAAACATCAGTAGGCTGAACATGAAAATCTTGTGTTTTTGGTTTTAATACAGAAAATAGTTGCTTTGGCTTCGATGAGGGTGGAGTTGGAGAATTCTGTAGTGTTTTAGCCTCAGATGAAGTTATTTTACAAGTTCTTTACTGAAATCATCAGATGGATATTTTCTTGCTATGTTTTTGTTTGGTGCATGAATGATGTCGAGTTTCTTGTTAGGTGTTCATATTCTAAATCTGATACAATCTGTCAGCATTTTCAAAGTTATCTTTTGTTGTCCTCTCATGCAAATATGGTATTAAAAACTCCATTTGACGATCGAACTTCCATTTTTTATTTTTGTGGCACCAGCTCCACTCTTTGATTTTCGATTTTTAATATTTCGATGATAACTGTCTCTCAAAGATTTCCATTTTTCTTTGCACACAATATCTGAAAATGAAAATGTAACATTTTTGTAATTATTTCAGGTTCCTTGCTACTGGAGATTCGTTCAAGACCATCGCAGAATCTTTTCGTTTGGGTTATACAACCGTGCAAGAAATTGTACATACTACTTGTGTAGCTTTGTGGGAAGGGTTGTCCAAAATAGTCATGCCCATTCCAGATGAACAGAAATGGATGGACATTGCAAAAGAATTTTACGAAAAATGGAACTATCCTAACTGTATTGGTGCACTAGATGGGAAGCACATAGAAATTTTCGCGCCACCGAATAGTGGCTCACTATTTTTTAATTACAAGAAGTTCTTTTCAATTGTACTACTTGCTCCAGTGGACGCAAATTACAAATTTATATACATATGTGAATGTTGGTGATCTGGGTAAAAATAGTGATGCAGGGATATATTCGCGATCAAAACTAGCATTATCATTAGAATCCAATACTTTGAATATACCAGGCCCTAAAGAATTACCTGGATCGCCAAATAAACTACCTCACGTGATAGTTGGGGATGAAGCTTTCCCACTAAAAACTTATTTAATGAGACCTTACCCTGGGACATAGTTAAATGATCAATCAAAACAAGTATACAATTACAGACATAGTAGAGCACGAAGAGTTTCAGAAAACGCATTCGGCATATTATGCCAAAAATTCAGAATTTATTATCGCAATATCTGTCTTAGTGCGGAACACGTAGACTACGTAATTCTTGCTACTACTGTGTTACAAAATTTTCTTAGACACGACAACGTGTCGTTTGATAATGAAGACACTGAAGAGACACAATTACGAGGCCTTCCTCGTATTGGGGGTAACTTCGTATATAACGCTATGCACGTACGGGATAGATTTAAAGATTATTTCAATTCTCCTCAAGGTAGTTTGGCCTGGAAAAATGAAACTGTAAACAGGGGATGTCGTCAACGATAATAATACGTTCAGATACCTACCTATAAAGAATAATAATGCATAGTCACAACGTGTGTCTACTTCATTTTATTTGTGTGTATTAGCCGAATGTGTCTACTTTCTTTACATGCACGCAAATATAAATTTTAATAAGCATATTTAATTCTAAATAAATTCAAATAATACAAGGTTTCTAGCGTTTTTATTCTAAGCCTACCCACATAGAATTAAGAAATCACATTGGCTTTCCCATACTAAAAAGTCGATGAAAATAAATACAATCTTGTACCAACTCAGAAAGATGTATGAAATTTACTTCCTCGATACTCCCATTTCCTCGCCAATTTCCCTCCAAATGTTGTTTTTCCTAAGAGAATTCATATAATGTTCATTTTGAGGATCATATATCTCAGGATACTGACTGACTAACATAATTAATTTCTCTTCGTCGAAAGCCATTTCAAACACGAACCGTTACCGTTACCGTTACAGCCTTTTTATCGTCCGACTGCTGGGCACAGGCCTCCTCTCACTCGGAGAAGGATTGAGCATTAATCACCACGCTTGCTCAATGCGGGTTGGTGATTTCAGACTATATAGTCCAGGTTTCCTCAAGATGTTTTCCTTCACCTTTTTATCAGCCATTGGTGTCTAAGATATACTTAGAAAGTACATACAAACTTAGAAAAGTTGCATTGGTACTTGCCTGACCTGGAATCGAACCTACGCCCTCATACTCGAGAGGTTGGTTCTTTACCCACTAGGTTAACTGATTGCAGACCCCCAAGACTCAACACCGTCATGGAAACTTTACCAATTAATAATGCTTCTGAATCTACGAGAGGTAGACCAAAACAGTCACGCGGACGCCGCTTATATCAAAGAGGCAGAGTCGCCACTATGCGACAAGAAAAAGGCGCAGTGACAATGTTCAATCTTCAGGAGGAAATCAAAAAGAAGATGTTTGTTGGCACGTCTGAGGACGATGCCTTAGCCCGTCTTAGTGAGCAACAGACGTTGAAAGCCATCACTCTGTCAGTCACCACACGTGGTATAGGATTGGGAGTTTGTCATCTTACCTTCATATCAATATCTTACCATGAAAATATTAGAGTCCCATCCTGCTATTCCATGTGCAGGGTATTCCTTGGCCTATTTGAAGCTAAGCTTGAGGCCATCAAATCTGATCTTCCTGTTGTTCCACGTTTAGTGGACCATATAAAACAACCTGGTGTCACCAGTGATATGTTACGAGCAGCACAATCTATCACCATCGTACTAGAACCTATCCGTCGCATTATTAATGCTGTTGGATACGTAAAATTTGAAGAGAAGATTTACGTTCCTGCTGTCGCAAGCGATCCCATTTCAAACACGACTTCTCGTTTAAACCAAAACTTTATTTTATTTTCAGGTTCAAGTAGTGAAAAATATAAAATTGAGTAAAAAGGAACATAATTTATATAAAAAATTAATAAAAATGCGAGTAAAACTCTCAAAATGCCTAAATAGAGCGCAGAAGCAATCAATGCAGTTAAAAGCAGCCAAAAACTTGATGAACAGTAGCAACTTTATAACTACTGTAAACAATGAAAATATTTCGTAGTGCTGCTAAAATTTTGACAATGTTGCAATTCAGAGAACATAAAAAAAACAAAAAGGCAGAAGATTTTTGATCGAAGAAAAAATATTAACTTTGGCAATGTTGAAACAAAGTCCCAAAGGCTATCGCTTTCTGCGAAGAATGTTAGTTTTGCCTTCTCAGCAAATAGTGTCAATTTTTTTAAATCAAGCCAATATAAAACCTGGCATTAATACAAATATATTTGGCCAGTTAAAAGAAAGGGCAAAAAAAATGAAGCCAGCAGACAAACTCTGCGTATTAATGTTTGACAAAATGTCTTTAAAACCCAATATTTCATATAATGAAAGAAAAGACTTAGTGATAGGTTTTGTCAATAATAGTCTTGAGACAAAACCCGACTTTGCAGACCATGCACAAGTCTTCATGATCAGGGGTCTAATAAGAAAATATAAGCAACCTGTTGCATATACTTTTTCAGAAGCGGCCACTAAAGGTCCAGAGTTGGCTGTGCAAATTAAAACCATTATTGAACATTTGCAGGAAACTGGTTTTAGTGTTGTGGCTACAGTATGTGACCAAGACACTAATAATAGACATGCCCTAAATCTTCTCCTTAATGAAACCAGGGGACATATGCTGAGAAGTGGACAAGAAGTCAGAGAAGATGCAAAAATAATATTAATTAATGACAAGAAAATTGTCCCACTATATGATCCCGCACATTTGTTAAAAGGTATTAGAAATAATCTTTTGGAGAAGAATTTAAGGTATACAAGTGAAAACAAAGAAAAAACAGCTAAGTGGGATCACATTAAATTATTACACAAAGAAAATCCTGCTTATAAAGCAATAAGATTAGTGCCTAAGTTGTCTGATAGCCACGATAGCATTATTAATTGGGTATGGACACTGGAAGGTATATAAATCTGTTTTTTAAACAAATATAAACAAATTCAAAACAACGTATGTAAAAATCTACAGCTCTCTATGTAAGCGCTTTATATGAAAACTTAAAAAAAAGTTCCGCCAGGACAACGTTCGCCCAGCGGAATCTGTTTTTGGTGAATTTCTCCACAATGGCTGCGTACACAATTTTTTATTTACCATACACAATTATAGAACGTCTTACACTAATTATCTGCATAATTAAAATCTTTCAATTCAACAACATTCCGCTGCGCGAACGCACACGACGAAGAGTCAATAAATAAATACAAGAATTGAATTTTCAATTTTTTTAATTTGAAACATAAAAAAAGCATGTATAGGGTCGAATTGAGTAACCTCCTTGCTTTTAGACAAAAGTAGTATTTTTATTGACTATTCAGCGTCGATATTCATTTCACAGTATTATTAATGTTTTCTTTACTACGTACCAACTGGGTATTAGGCGTAATGATAAACCCCACCAATAGCAAAGTCATATATATCGTTGGATAGGTCTTTTTAACTGGAACAACATTTACTATGACAGCTTTTGTTCAAACAAAAAGATAAAAAGGCCTATCCAATGATATATGACATTGCTATTGGTGGGCTATACAAATCTGCCCTATAAATATTGTACATATCTATGGCAAAATAAATGACTAAAATTTGCCTATATGGGTTTTATTTTCTACTTAAAATCTCATCTCATACTTAATAAAAACCTGCTTGGATGATGGTATTTTTTATTTTTATTTTATTTATTTGGCTGACCAACAATTGAGTACACTCAACAATTATGGATTACATTAAATAAATTAGGGCCTAGTGTATCAATCTCTTACAGGTAAGCACATCATGCACTACTTAAGATTAAATGTATAAAGATTAGAAATTGATGTAAGTACACACAATCAGGCTCCTAGGGACAAATTAAAACTAAAAATTGGACTAAAACTATGAGATCACATGCAAAAACAAAATGTGGAAGAAATAACATTGAAAAAGAAAAACCTAATTGAATTCAAATCATAATAAAGTTGAAGTTAAATAAAATCATGTTAAAGTTTCAATTCTTAATACTTGTCGGCCTACTGGCCTCAGTGACTGGCCTATTAACCAATTTTGAATTTGGAGTACTTAAAAAGAATAATATAAAAAAAATGGGTTGTCTGTGTTATGTCATTGTGCTTTCATGAAAATGTATTTATAATTTTCTCCTAAATAAATATTATTGTGGATTCTATTGTGTGTTACTCTCTGGGGTGGGAAGAAGCTCCCATTGACAGGTTATGGCCCAGACGACGTTTACATCGAAAATTTAGAATTTGAATGGTACAAATTATGAAACCTAGAAGGTTCAAGTGCAGGCGTTGCTCACGAGAAATCAGGTATGGAAATACGTAAATGGAACTATACCTAAGCCGTACTCAGCAGTGGAGTCGTGCGCATGGTCTGATAAAGACGATATGGCAACGGCTGATTTGATAATGGCAATGTGAGCTTAAATTCTCCGCGATATTTAATGTACTTTTGCATGCATTAAAACCAGTTCTTGAAACATTTATACCATTCTAAAGTGGGGGTAGTCAAAATGGCCGATTTGTATGTGTCAACAGCTTTTTCAGGTGTGCTTTAACGTTGACTGTTCCGGCTTCGACGTCACAGCGGGCTCGGGGGGGTCAACATCACCGCATCAGCACCGAGCGGGAGCGCATGCGCGCGGCGGAGAGGGGCGACCAACGCCAGCGCGCCGCGCTCCGGCGCTCGCCTCGTCCATTTCGCCGTGCGCTCGACGGGAACGCACGCGCGCGCAACACAGACACTACTACAGACAGACCAACGACAGAACTACGACTCACGTTCATTTAAATTCCACATTTGTTTCATTAACTTTGTAAATAAGTATACTATAATTAATCTATTGAGTTACACCACAGTCGTCGTGCATCATTTTTTCTCCTCCAGAGCATATCGAAGCAGAAACATTGACCACGAAGACTTTGCTTAATTTTGGGGAATGTAAAAAAATCGTTAGACCCACGGATCTATGTCACGGTATGTTACATGTTGGTCTGCGAGAATTAACTGCCGCATAGCCCGATATTATCTTGGGTCATGGCGGGTTTTGAACTACCTTCACGTGGCTTGTCACTAAGGCTAGATTGCCCACGTTTTTAAATATCAGCGTACTGCAGTCCTAAGGTATGGTTCTGCATCACTAAACACAGAACATAATTTTTCAAAGCGCTGAAGTCGTGACAATCCGCTTTTAGAATTGTAGAAAATTATCGCACGCAAATCCTTCGACATTGCCATTTTTATCCAGAAGACTGGGGTTGGAAATTGATACATAATATCTGGAACCTATTAAAATGTTACTCCCACCTGCTCAAAGCAAATTAAGACAAAATTGAATTACTTATTAGCATTAAAGCTAGATTGTAATTTTTTATGATGTTACCGTATGAGGTCACATCATATAAACAAAAAAGAAAAAAAAAACCTGCTCAAGAAAAACTCCTAAACACTAATTTTCGCAATTACAAAAAAGATTGTAGTGTCAAATCATTTAATTTAGAGCATTAAATCGTGTATAGTATAATATATTTCATAATGTCAATATGAAAACGCCAACGGCGGGCTGTCAGCGCGCTTGCCGCTACCACACAATTCGACTCGCAGCCCGCGTGCTGCAAGCGAGCGGACCGTATGCGTACAGCGCGCCGACGGCATGCTCATTACGCGCCGTCTCCGAGTCGGCAGCGAAGCAATCAATGTTCAATCATAACTGTCTTAAAACAATTGTTACGTTAGGAAAAAAAAAGAGAAAATAGAAAAAACAATGTTGAAATGAAAATTACGGAAAATAATTATAATAATTCTAGCTCCTAAAGTACAAAAAATCGCTGAACATACATGGGGGTGATTCGGATACCATAGAATAGAGCTTCTAAATTTTTCTTTTGGACGCCTATGGATGGGCCACCCTGTATAAAGGAAAGTTGCATTTTATCTAGGGAACACGCGGACGATGTCGCGGCCTTCAGCTAGTTATTTATATAAGATACAATGGTAAGAATTTTTAATTTTCAGGACGGAAATATTATAAAAGAAACTGCTCACACATGCACACCCAACTTTGCCAAAAACGAGATCGACGAACCGAACCGAACGAGATCGACGGACCGATGCAAGCAAGACTTGACTACACAAAATTACCCAGCATTGCCTCAAACTTAAAATGCTTAGTAGCTTCGTACGAAAATAGAGGACTCGAACTTATTGCTCAAATGCCAAGTTTTAAATCTGTCAAATCATCGTTGTATACAACGATATAGAAATAAGGTAGCAGGAGTTGAAAAAATCCAAAGCGACAAAATAGAAGAGGTGCAAATTCCCGGATATGAAGATTTCTTAATGGCAGATTATTACTACGATAATAAACGAATCATTATCCTTTGTTCGAAAAGAGCAAGAGAGTTATTACTTAGAGTTCAGGATTTATTATAGCGATGGAACCTTTAAAATTTGTCCAAGACCGTTTGATCAACTATACACCATACATGGTGATATTGGAAATACTGAGAACAGTACAAAGATCGTGCCACTTGTGTAAGCTCTAACGAGTGATAGACAACAATCGTCCTACGTGGCTTTATTTTCTTTAATTAAATCCCAAGTACCTGGATGGAATCCCACAAAATACAAAACTGATTATGAAAAACCAGCTATGACAGCCATCGCTAAAGTTTTTCCATCTGTAATAGTGAGCGGATGTTACTATCATTTTAACAAGGCTATTTGGCGTAAAGGGCGCGAGCTCGAAATCACGAAATCGAGCAATCCAGCAAAAATCCGGGATTTTGTAAGCGTGTTGACATTGTGTTAGTTAGAATAATAATATATAATTTTTTTATGTGATTCTATGTAGCATAATAAATAAAAAACCTAAAATCTATGGTAATTACATTTTTTTTCTTTGGAAGGAAGAAGGAACCGTAGCAAAGGGGACTAATGGGAATAATAGTAAAAAACTTGTACCAAAAATATAAAAGTAATGGAGGCCGTTATGGCTTCACCACGTTTTACAAAAACAAACCCTTTTATGTTTTGTCGCTGCATATTAATTCGCGTAATACGTGTCTCTGTGTAAAGCACAGCAATATCGAATTTTTGCACAGTACTTTGCTGAAAAATAAAGTGCTCCTGTTTGATATAAAGGACTTATTAAAAAATTACCAATGCATGCACAATAAATGCAAAGATTGTAAAAGTAAGACACCTAGTTTTGAGGATGTTGGCAATGACAGGGAAGTTAGCTGGTTTCGTTGGAAAATCCAATGGACGAAAGATGGCAAAGAAAGCAAAGACATGGTAACAAAAAGAACAGCAAAAGTAATGAAGACAGGAAACATAACGGAGTTAAAAAGTATATTTTCGAAAGATTTACTGGCATTCAAAACTCATTATTTCAATATGAACCACCAACAAACCCAATTTCAAAAAATTATTTCACAGTTGAGTGACAACGAGGTTGTTATTGTTGCGGACTTTTCCGAAAACTACTATGTCTTTATAGTCTACTCATTTTTCTTTCAAAACCTACTTCAAAAATTCACTGGATGTTACAGACAGGTGCATTAGAACTGTAGTAGAGAAGAAAAATGCGTCAACTGGTGTTCTAGAAGGAGAGAAGAGAGACATGCATGGAAAACACATTAACAGCATTCCTCGCATCGAAAGCAAACTACCAAATCGCACTATTTGCGAAAGCAAACTACCAAAGAATTTATAGTTGGTGAGAAAACATTGACTGATATTTATTCAGACTACAAAGAAGAATGTATAAAACAAGGTTTACCTTATATTCAGCTACATACATACCGAAAAGTTTTCAATAATGACTTTAACATTGGCTTCTCTGTGCCCAAGAAAAGCTCAGTAATCTTTATAGGTACCACAATAGTTTATTTGTTAGAAATGTGTTTTGCTTAAAAAGTTACATCAAGATTGTTTAACTTTATTTAAATATCTAAACAATACTAGTATAATCTGATGTAGTTATGTATTTAAATCTGTACAATACACCACACTAATCCAGAAAAACAGGTGATGACTGCAAGAAAAAATGGAAAATGATACGCGATTCCTATACAAGATATAGAAAAAAAAATAAGGCGGGTACTGGGTCAGCCGCAGCAAAAAACGCAAAAGACAAAAGGTACCAACAGTTGTCGTTCCTAGACAATATTCCCGAACACACATCGGGGGGTACGAATATAATAGCCTCACCTCCGAATGTAACTGATAATGAAGATAGTGTTGATTTAGATAACCTAGAAAGAGAATCACAAAATGCTTAAAGAACTTTTAGAAGAAGTTGGTGGGCAAAGTTATTATAATACTGGACGAATCCACTGACGTGACAACAGTAAAGTACATGGCATATTGCATCCGATATTACAACACAAAACTAGAAAAAATCGTTGTTGATTTTTAGGCTTTCAAGAAATATTCGAAGCAACAGCTGATGCCCTGTATACATCCTTTATGAGCTTTTTATCTGAAATGGGCTTAAATATTCAGAAACTTATCGCAATAGGAACTGATAGAGCTAGTAATCTTTGTGACAAAAATCACTCCCTTTTCACTCTTTTCACGTGGCTTAATGCTGATTTCAGTCCTGAGTATTTTGATGATAGATATATTGTGTTCCGACATGGTAGGGACTCCATACTAGCAAATGCGGAGAGGCGTGGTGGAGTTGCGATTGCCGTACGCCGAGAATTAAATCCTACCTTGCGTGAAGGATGGAATGCACCTCTCTCATCGGATCATTTATGGATTAGTGTCCCACTCGTCTCTAAAGGGAACCGACAGGCTCCTGCATTCTTACACATATGTTGTGCTTATATTCCACATAGTAGCCGTCATGAGTCTGACTTGGGCCTTATCACGGAAAGCGTGAACGACTTGATCGAACTCTATTCGGATGACATGTTCTTAATCACGGGTGATTTTAATGTGCAATTTGGTGTTACGATGCCGAGTCTAATTCTATGGTGATTCGTTCTGAGTATTGCAATGAGTAGTTATTTTAATTAGATTTCCCATTCATTGGTGCTACGCCAGATGGGCTCATTGGAATTGACATTCTGGTAGAAGTCCTTTTCAGCATCAAAAATTGACATGAAAAAAGCTATAGAAGAAAATAAAATACAAATACTAAAATTTAATAAAAAAACGCGCACTACATCAATAAATAAAAATAGTAATTGGTTTTACCAAATACAGGGACAATTGCATGTGGCAAGACGACGGCAATGTCTACTTGGAATTTGGGCCGGAGAAAAAGAGCCAGTCCACATCGAAATAATTGAAAGAGATGACGTATTTTGGAAATCTAAAATGGAGTCCAAATTAATACGATTTTACCACAAATGCCTACTTCTTGAAATCCTGAACCCCAGACATACACGTGGTATGAGCATAAGAAATCTGACACTTGAAGAGAACAAACCATCCGAAAATAAGGAAAATGAGGAATCTCTAACGCAAGACAATCCTGATTTGCTATCAGGTCCTAGTTCCCAACTCAGAGGGGAGTGTCATGAGGATTGTGGCTTTGACCCTCTTAGAGGAGACTCGCGCCCAGCATTGTGGAATGTATCGGTCGATGAAACTGAACCTGGACCTAGCACACGACCACAACATTTTTATGAATTTTAATTTTTATGCTGGTACCTATATACTGGCTGCTGGTGCAAAGTTCAAGCAGTTCACGATAGTTTGCATAGAGTATTGTTTGATTTAGACTATTTTAGTGTGAAAACAGCGTTTAATGTAATTCAGTGTATTTATAAATGAGTCGCCGTAGTAAGATAATCGAATTAGCATTAGCTAAAAGTGAAATAACAGAAACCAATGAGGTAAAACATAGTATTTATTTTTTTCTGCAGGCATATATTTTTCAATAAGAGTAGGATAATCCTTTTCTCAAAAACCATGGTTCAGTATCTAGCACCGTGTTGTTAAGTCACAGAACGCAAAATAATAAACTAGGAAAGAATTTCTCTTGGTTAATTTACCTAAACTTTTGACGGTGATAACAGTTATCAAAGGTAATTAGCGACATTCAAGCTTTTGTTCTAAGTATTATTTTGAATGACTAATTGGTCTAGGGGTCGCTAACGCGGCTGCCAGTTCTGTGTTAGATTCCCAGGTCTTACAATGTGTTATTGGTCTTTTCCCATTAGGAATTGCTCGATTGGGTTGATGGCAATAGGCTCGCATGTTATTGTTTTAAACACATATTTGCCAGCTGTATAATTTAATTTTGACGCTTTTGTTTTCAGGAAATAACGATGATAATAATATGCCGATTGAAGAGAGAATGCCAGCAGCTTTTATAGAGTCGGGTAAGTACTTTACTTTTGTGCAAAACCAACGGGAATCATTCGATTCATTTGAGAAAGCCGGTAAAGTACCGAAGATTACAAAGATAGCCGTAAAAGGATATCAAAAAGAAAAAAACAAGACGATGAACAACGCGATGGAGAAGTAATTTTACAAGGACGGGACAATTTCAAAGTGAATACTTTTTTGCCAATATGCGACCAATTGTTGGGCGAGTTAAGGAAGCTTAAAACATCTTATGATGCTGTGACCGCCAAATTTGTATTTTCATCCAATTTGGGTACACTTTCTGAAGCGGAAATTAAATCAAACGCATTATCACTCCAAAAGTTTAATGGACGAATGCATCTTACTAAAGAATTTTGTTTGAGATGGACCAAATGTATTGAGTTTACTGCCAGTAAAGTCAGGAAAACTATCTACCTTTTTAAAGTACTAAGGTGATCTTCACACTGCCCCGCATCACGCTGTATCTTGCGTGTCGACGCACCTACGCGCGTCCCTGCGGGAGTGCAGATCTGCATCATCGTGCGGGTTTTTCACGCACTCACGCGCGTATTTGCGTTTTGTAAATTCACGCACGGCGGCTTCCATTTTCAAATATACACGTCACGCCCATTCAAAATCACGCGCGTCACTGCGGGATCAGTGTGCCATACCTTGCGTTTCGCCCCGCACCTACGCGCGGGGGTGCGTGTTTCTCCGCATGTATGTGCGTGATCCGCATGAACGCGCGTAGATGCATCTTCAGTGTGTTGCACTATGCGTGTTTTCCATACAAACGGAGATATTTCCATACAACGGAAAAAAACGCATCCACGCACTACGCTGCATCATGCGGGGCAGTGTGATAATCGCCTAAGGCATTCTGCTGACTTAGAGACCATAAACATGGTATATTATGCACTTTGCCAGTCCATCATAGGCTACTGTATTCTGGCTTGGGGTGGATCGACAAAAACTAAATTCCTTGAGGTGGAACGTGCGCAGAGTGCAAAATTACAGGAGAAAGATTGGAGAAAGAAAGACGCAAATGGCGTTCTATTCAATGGTTAAAATTGTTGAGAAATCGATGGTCTCGTATCAAACATTCCGACAGACCCATTTGAGGTTACAAGAATATAAAAATTGTAATCGTTTATTGTTTGGTGCCATCAACGTACTTTTGTTTGGTGACATTATGCAATTGCCACCAGTAGGTAAAGGGCAATTGGTGTTTTGAGCAGCCTCTGTGGTTGAGTGCTGAGGCACATTTATGGCAACTGTTTTCATTTTGTGAGCTAACCATAAACATGCGCCAAATATTGGATACTGAGTTTGTTGATCTATTAAATAATTTACGGTTCGGAGAACTTACTACCGCGCAATTAGAAATTCTATGTGAAAAACGCCATGTACCTCTGACAGGTGAATTCGCCGACGGCGCGGCTGTAAGGATACTCCCCACTGTGAGATTAGTTGAACAGTATGATACCCGAATGACAGGGTTGTGAGCCAGAGATTGCCGTATATATATGTTACTGTAAATTCCCGAACTACGGTAAATCCTAAGTTTTTCCAGTAAAACCTAAGATTTACCGACATGAGTTGGTAAATGTAAGAATTTATTATGAAGATACCATTTATTCGGACTTCTACCATTTCAATTCAATACATGCTAGGTTTTACCAATGTGGAGTGGTAAATGTTAAAAAACATAACGTGCTCAGCGCAACGACTCGTACTTGTAGGTAAATTTTGTTTTTCTTCACCTTGCACTTCCGGGAATTCGTGTGCGAAATGCGCTTCGTCGCTAAAGTCGTCAAAGTCATCACCGAGGTATTCACTGCTCGATTAATCGAAAAAAAACTACCTACTTACGAATATAATGGCCTATTAAGCTTTAGAAACTTACGTGGCTAAAGTTAGGTAACCCAGTAAAATGGAGGAAAATTATAATATAGGATGTAGTAGGGCCGCTCCCCGAAAGTGATCCTCGGGTCACGGAATTCGGAAATTTTCCTATTTCTACGTAATTTTCTAATCTGCCCCACCATTTCTTCAAAATCCAACTTGGTGACACTAGGATAACGTCAACAAACCAGCAAGTTCATGGCAAACGTGCACTTGATGGAGTGGGTGGTTGCATCAAAAGAAGATGCGATAACCACGTTGTAAGAGGCCATGATGAGGCTAGTTTGGATGCGTAATGTTAAGCTTGGAAAATAATTGCAAGGGAATTGAAATTTATAAGATCAATGAATCACTAGTTCCTGAAATTAAATAAATAATAGACAATAGCACTACACTACCTTTCAAAGGTATGTTTGAAATTCGTCAGTTATTATGCAGGGTCAAAAGTCAAAAAGGAATTATTGAAAAAACAATAATTATATACCATACATGCGTAAATGGATGAAAATGCATCCGACGCGGCAATTCAACCAATTAGGCGGCCAAAAATACAATTCATAAAATTTGTCTCAGGTAAAAAAAAACGACTACCTGCGACTGGTCAATAACCGTAGGTTTATTCATTAAAGGAATGGTCGAATCGAAGGAAATAAAAACAAGAACTACTAAGGAAGGTCGAAATAAGAGAAGAGATGTTTCGTATTACTATCATTTTCAAGTCAAACATGAAAAAATTGATGTTTGCAAAACTTTTTCTTTTAACGACACTTGGTTACAACCCACAAAATAACAGACATGTTCACGCGGCACTCAGTAAAGAAATTGATAATCAAAAAGATAAACGAGGATCATACAAACGCCAAAATGTCATAGACAGAGACATAATCAAGGATCATATACAAAGTTTGAACCCAACAATTTCACATTACCGTCGCGAACATGCCCCTAATAAACTTTATCTGCCGAGTGACATCAATGTAACAATGATGCATCAATGCTTCATTGAAAAATATCCCAATATGTCGGTCTCCTTTGAAACATATCGAAAGGTTGTAAAAGAAATGAATATTTCCTTTGCTCATCTCGGGCATGAAGAATGTGAGCAATGTGCTCTCTTTAAATCACATACTGGGTGGTCTCAGGAAAACTGTGACCTCTGTATCCAAAACAGTCAACATAAGTCACGATACACAGAATCCAGAGAGGAATATCAACGAGACAAAGAGCAAGGTCTTACTGACAAAGACTGCATATACTTTTCTGTAGATCTACAGAAAGTAATCATGTTGCCACGTGTGGACCAATATAAAACAGCGATATTTTGTCCTCGTGTTATTACATTTAACGAAAGCTTTGTTCTACTTGGAGGTAATAATGGTACAAATGTTCCGTATGCAGTGCTTTGGAATGAAACTGTCTCTGGTAGAAGCCAAGAAGATATAATTTCAGCATTCAGATCGTTTTTTATAACTGTTGTTCCAGATATAAATAGCAAATGGGTCTACTAGTTAATGTGCCGAAAGCTGGTTTTGGCAATACCAATGATGGAATTAAGAAGATTTTTTAGATTTTGATGAGTAGAAGATTTTTTGCCAATCTAGAAATTGCTGCTGAAATCACCGGTGTGGATTTAAATCTAATAAAACGCCTGAAAGTGGTTTTGGAAGTCATATCCAGCTCTCATAAAGTTGATTTTAAAAAGTTTGCTCTATATGGGTATGAGACTGCGAAGATGTACATTGATTTATATCCCTGGCATCCGATGACTCCCACAATGCATAAAATACTAATACATGGCGCAACTGTCATGGAAAATGCACTTTTGCCTATTGGTTTATTGTCAGAAGAATCAGCATTTGAGAATTATTCTGTAGCTAGTTACTTTAGCCGGAAATCCATGATACATGGTGGCTCCTTAATATATTAGTAAAAAATCCTATTAAATATAAAGTAAGAAAAGATATAGTTGATATGTCAGTGGAACATAATATTGAATTGTCCTGTGTTGAGCTAGATAAGCATGTGTTAGTGTGTGTCTACAGACCACCGCAACACCAGAATCTTGGTGTATTTGATTCTGTCATGGAAGATGTCTTGAAAAAAGTCAGTAGCAGTAGTAAGTCAGTCATTATATGTGGCGATTTCAATATTAATATTTTAGAAAGTAATATTGTAAGTTCGAGTTTCTTAAATCTTTTTAAATCATTTAATATGCGTAACGTTTTCGAAGAACCTACTAGGATAACACCAACTACTGCTACTTGTATAGATAATGTTTTTTGCAGCTGTGAGTACCTACATAAGGAAATAGTGAATTACTTGCCCTCTGATCACAGCGGACAAGTTGTCACTTTTCGCACTAACTCTCCACCAGAGAAAACACAAATAAAATTTAGGGAATATACTTTAAAAAAAATCGATAAATTCAATCAAACTTTAGGTGATAAACTGTGTGCACATAGCTTAAATCTTAAAAATTCAAGTGATATTTACGCCGATTTTTTCTCTATATTAAACAAACAATTCAACTTAGCTTTTCCAGTTAAAACTAAAATGATTAAGTCCAAGTTCTTATTTAGTGACTGGGCAACTCCTGGTATTCGTAAAAGTAGACAAAAGCTGTTTGAACTTTATGGTTTAAAGCCTTATAGCACCGATCCAAGTTTCCGTGACCACGTCTCAAAATATTCGAAAATATTTAAAAACGTTTGTAAACAGGCTAAATCTATTCATATTAGAAATAAAATAAAAAATTCTAAGGATAAAATAAAAACAACTTGGACAGTAATTAATAACGAAACAGGTAGGCGAAAAGTTCGCAAAACTGATTTTAGCCTAGAAACTCATAAAGGCCTCATCAACGGTAACCTTGAAGTAGCTCAAGAGTTTGAAGCATTCTTCACCAAAATACCTTTCGAAACTACAAAATCATTAAATTCTTCAACCGCCGTATCTATCGATTTACTCAAAACAAATGTAAAGCCATGCTGTTCAGTATTTAAATTTCAACATACCAGCCCCGAGGCTGTTGTTAAGGCCTTTAAAGATCTTAAAATAAAATCAACAGAAGATCTTTGGGGTATGTCTGTCAAGGTGTGTAGGTCAATTATTGAAACTATTGCACCCTATTTAGCTTACATCTTTAATGTTAGCGTAGACCAAGGCGTGTTTCCTGATCTAATGAAACACAGTAAAGTAGTACCTTTATTTAAATCGGGAAATAGCAAAGAATCAAACAACTATAGACCCGTTTCTGTTTTACCGGTTCTCAGCAAGGTATTCGAAAAGTTGATGCTTGCACAAATGTTGCGCCATTTCAATAAAAACTTCATTTTTCATAACGAACAATACGGTTTCACCAAAGGTCGCTGTACAACCGATGCTGGTGTAACTTTGATCAAGCACATCTTTAATGCTTGGGAGGAAGCTGAAGACTCGATTGGAATTTTCTGCGATCTCTCAAAAGCGTTTAACTGCGTAAATCACGAAACGCTTTTGCAGAAGCTAGAGCATTACGGAATCAAAGATACATCCCTCCAGTTATTAAAATCGTATCTAAACGATCGGCAACTTAAAGTTCAAGTAAACGGCGTAAATTCACTGGGCTCAATGATGGCAATGGGCGTACCACAAGGTTCCATATTAGGTCCGTTCCTCTTTTTAGTTTATATTAATGATTTGCCCTATCTATTTGATAATCAACCTAGGATGGTGTTGTTTGCCGATGATACCTCTCTTATTTTTAATATTGATCGACGTAGACGTAACCTAGACGACGTAAACAATTCCATTATCCAGGTTCAAAATTGGTTCAACGCAAATAACTTGGCTCTTAATGAAAAAAAAACAAAATGCATTCGATTTTCATTGCCAAATGTAAAAAGTAGTGAATGTGACATAATACTCAATAGTCAAAAACTAGAATTTATAAATCAGACAGTTTTCCTGGGAATCACTCTTGACAAAAAACTACAATGGGGACCCCACATAACATCTCTTGCGGGTCGTCTTAGCTCGGCCGCCTATGCTATTAGAAAGATGAGGCAGCTAGCGGACGTAGAAACAGCTAGACTGGTATATTTTAGTTACTTCCACAGCATCATGTCGTACGGCATTCTGCTGTGGGGACGAGCTGCTGACATTGAATGCATATTTATCTTACAAAAGCGAGCGGTCAGAGCTATGTACAACTTACGTGGTCGTGAATCTCTTAGGGAACTGTTTAAAAAAATTAATATCATGACCGTACCTTGCCAATTTATTTATGAAAATATCATGTATGTTAGGAAAAACTTACATTTGTTTGATAAAATATGTGATAGACATAATTATAACACTAGAAATAAAAATAAGTTAGCTATCCCGCAGTTTAGATTATCTAAAGTACATACATCTTTCATGGGATATTGTGTCAAATGTTATAATAAAATACCAGACAACATTCTGGAATTGAATGACTTGCGGTTTAAAACTCATATAAAAGCCACACTTTGTAAGCAAGCATATTATAAATTAGAAGATTACATTCAAGATAAAAATGCTTGGAAACATGCTGGTCCTGCTCCATAGGACATACTGACAATATCTAATTAATTAACAAATTAAAACTACACCAGCAAATAAAATTGTATTCATCTTTTGATTATTTGTTTGTAACTTTGTTCCAAAATATAAACCAATTTGTAAATGTGAACACCATGTAGCATTTTAATTGTCACTTTATCCTCATTTGTCTTTGCGATTCTACATGATCTTCGCATGCTTTTACTGTATGTATCAATACATACAAACTGTAATACTATATTATTTTTAAAAAGAGTAACCATGGAGTTTCTTGCCCGTTCTTCTCCATAGGAAGCTACTTTTGGAATGGGCAACTAGAATCAAACTTAGTTATAATTTTAACGTTCATAAGTGCTTGTAAAGGCCTAAATGAAATAAATGATTTGACTTTGACTTTGACTTTGACTTGACAGCAGAGGCGCGTAACAAGCATATTCGACTGTACCGACAAAATTACGCTAGAAAATTTTCTAGAGAGCAATGCAATTTTGATGTAATGAACAGATTATTGCTCAGCTCAGATCCCTTGATATCTAGCATCAGACCAAAACCTAAAAAGAGGTCTACGCCACATAGTGAAGAAGCAATACAAATGCTTATGGCTGCTGAGGCCCACACGGTTGAAGAGTATTCCTCGGATGAGGAAACGGCCGCAGAAGAGACTGATAATGAAATACATTAAAATGCGAATGGATGAAAAATCTGGAAGAGACGGCTCTTAATTGAAAAATAAAAACTTCTATTTTTTTTTCAATAAACCGTTACTTTAATTTTCTCATTTTTGTGTTAATTGTGTTTTACTTGAATATGTGTTCACCAAAAGCTTTTATAATTGATATAAAATAATAATAAAAAGTAAAAACATGTGACACAGACATTTTAATACCTATTACTGCGCGGCAACATGGACCATCTCCACAACAATAATTTTAAAATCTTTATGGAATCTGGCGCTAATAAATTGTAAAAAAAGCTGTTAAATATTTCTAAAATTGGGACCAAAGCTTGCCAAGATTTCGTGCATTGACGGTTGCGATTTTAATATTTTTTTAAATCACGGCGAAGTATTTCTATGTGATTGGCTTTAGTGACGCCGCTGACTAAAATGAAATATATAATACGTAAACCGGATTTATTCCATTCTAATACCAAAAACTAATACCACTGGTATTTGATTCAACTCTTATTTTTTTTCTATTCCGAACGGATACCACTTTTTAAATAATTTAATTTAATGTACGAACGAATACCAACAACTTGAATTTGGTACAGTCAGCGCAGTCAAACGTAATCAAAGTTGTTTTTCAATATTTTTATGTAATCGTAATATAATGCTTAAAACTTTCCAAATTCACTTCACTCCAATATTTTTACAAAGGTTAGCATAGGTAAGAAGAGTAGTTTTAGTGAATCATCTTGCTATTTCTTTTACCTGCGAGAAAGGGTGAGTTAGCTCTATTGTTCCAAAATTCGAAACAACCAATCAGAGTCAAGTGTGACTGGAATGTTGTGCTTTGACTCGGAGAGAAATTTTATCTACATAAATTCCTCAGTACATTTCCGTGCGGTGGCGGTGGCGTATTGGTATCAGAGTGACAGTGATTTTTATTTATTGAGTATATTAATTTGTTCTTTTGTATAATTTACTTCTCTTTATTAGAATTAGTGTTATTTAAAATACCTATTATTTGATTTTTTTATCATAATCCAATCAAATGTAAAAGTTAAATACAATATATAATTTTTTTTTAGATATGTCTGAGGAAGCTGATAATCAGCCCTCAACATCTTCGGGAAAACAGGAAGCTTGACTTTCATAACAAGAAATGGTGGCTTGGTTTTAATGAGAGCTGGTTACCAGTACACAAAAAAAGGGAAAATAAAAATGGATGGACCCATTGGAGATGTGTGAATGTTAAAGAGTGCAGTGGATCTTTACAGATAAAGGTATGTTACCAACTTCTTACATAGAGTTTAACTGGCTTATTTATAATGGATTAGTGGAGCTTTATAAGGCCTTTGTAGGAAGCTTGTTAAAATCGTATTTTAGAGGTAAAAACACTCTTTATTTCTCCATTAAAGTTAATTTGATTTAAAGAAGCCATTACCCTTCTTTAAACGTTCGTAAACAATAAAATGGCCGACATCAATTCTATTCTATTTCTTTAAATGGCAATTAGTACCGATGCCGTTGTCGACAATTCTGTCATTGTCAAAAGTGTATTGGAATAGCAAGAGTAAAAAAAAAACAGTGTTTAAAAATGCATAGACAAATTTTCTGTGACCAGAGGCAAACAACGTTAAAATCGACTAAAATAGCATATTTTTCTACAAAATGGCAACATTGTGTACGATAGTGACGTTTAGTTATGGGAGCTCTAAGAAACGATTGTGAATAAGAATTTTTATCGAACGTTCGGTAGGCTTAAGGTGAATGCTCCAGGGTAGCCCGCGAAATTCAAATTTCCGTACGTTTTTTGCAATTTGCAGCTGAGTATCGGATATTTTATTAATAGAAACTAAATTCGCGGTACTGGCATGTATGTATTTACACAATAGAGAAAAGAGAAAATGTGCCATTTTAATAATAACTTTACGTTTATATAGAGAATATCTTCTCAAAAGCGACGTGGGTATGCATCGTGATATGGTAGCAGTGGACAAAGGACTCACCCCGCTATCGTTGGCAAATGAGAACTGGCGCAGACCTGTGGTACTAACTACCCATGATCGCAAGGAAGTATGGCAGAGCAAACAGCTACACGGACGCTTCTACGGGGCTCTTCATGGCCCCGATGTAGACTTCAATGCGTCCGTATATTGGCTACGCTTCGGTGACTTGTTTGGAGAAACCGAAGGGTTTGTATGTGCAATTATGGACGAAGTTATCCTTACGAATAACTACCGGAGATATATCGTGAAAGACGGGACGGTTGACATATGTCGGGCATGTCACCATCCGGGTGAGTCTATCAGACATATTATATCTGGTTGGTCTCGTTTGGCTAATGGTGAATATTTGCACAGACATAACCAAGTGGCCAAGATTATCCACCAGCAGCTTGCTCTGCAATACAACCTTGTAGACCTTGAGGTACCGTACTACAGGTATGCGCCCGACCCAGTTCTCGAAAAGGACCATATCACGTTGTACTGGGATCGATCTATCATCACTGACAGGACTATTGTAGCCAATAAGCCTGATATTGTGGTGATAGATCGATTAGCGCGCCGCGCGATGATAGTCGATGTCGCCGTTCCGCATGACGAGAACCTTGTGAAAGCTGAGAAAGAGAAACAAATAAAGTATCTCGACTTAGCGCACGAGGTTGTCGCCATGTGGAGTGTCGACACGGCTGTTGTTGTGCCGATTGTCGTTACGGCCAATGGTTTAATAGCCAAGAGCCTCGACGAACACCTCAGGAGGCTCTCGTTGGGCGGCTGGATCAAGGGACTGATTCAGAAGGCAGTACTCCTTGATACGGCACGTATTGTGAGGAGGTTTCTGTCTCTGGGACCCTAACCACCGGTACCTTGGACCCTGTGCCCGATATCGGTGGCAACCTATTTTTTATATTTTTAAATGTTTTTTATTTTTATATTTAATATTTAAAAATGTAAATCATATGTTAGAAAATAAATAAATGATAAGAAAAACTTTACGTTTAATATAAATTTTAACTTAGTGGGTTACATTGATAAATTTAACTAATATAATGATATAAATACATACATGCCAGTACCGCGAATTTAGTTTCTATTACTATACTATCCCATACTGAGCTGCAAATTGCAAAAAAACTTAAGATAATTTGAATTTTGCGGGCCACCCTGGAGCATCCACCTTAAAACATGTTTTAACTAATGAAGGTTTATACCTTCGGTAAGCGTTATATTATGAATAAGACAGTTAGTGTTCCATCTTTCAATATGTATTTTTATCCGAAAACTATTTTGCTAAAGCTATTTTGTTGTCCTCACAGGATGGCAATATTTCCAATGAGAAAAATCATAGCTGCGAGCCCGATGAATTAAAAAATGTAATGGCAAAAAAGCTGGATGATTTAAGAGATAAAGTGATGAAGTCTGATTTCGCCCCAATACCAAACAAACAAATCACAATTCTGCGCTACTGAATCAGATTTGGTGAGAAATATCCCATCGTTTGCAAACATCAAATCAAAATTGTATTATGCAAGAAACAACGCAGCTGGTGTAAAAAAAATTAAATGTAAATCAATTGATGAAGTAGAAGTTCCATTACAATTTAGAGATTTTTTGTTTTACGATTATAAAGATGAGTCTTCCAATACCCGAATAATAATCTTGGTCAGTCCAAATCAACTAGAGAAAATTCTGAACATTAAATTTTTTGAAAGCGACGGAACATTCGATTGCACCCCTGAGCCTTTTGTGCAGTTATATACTATCCACGGAGATCTGGGAAGTGACGAAGATCACACTCGTATAGTTCCTCTTATTTATCAGTTCACTGTGCACAGACAGTTCGTTGTGCGACTTTGTCATAGACGGAACGTTGTTATTTTTGATCCTCAGTTTGTTAATTAAAAAGTGGTAAAAAGTGAATAGTGTAGAAATAATATACTTTTGACGTAAAATTAGTGAAGTGACCTTTCGAACCGAAGTATTTTAACACAAATCGATCCAAGCAAACCAAAGTTATCAGAATTTTAAAATTGTGGAAAAAACCAAAATTTAAAAAGTGTCATAACGAATTTAATCCTGACCTACGACAACCCGCAGCGCGCTCGATACCTCCCGCGCTAACCACCACTTTCCCCGTCGTCGCCTGCGCAAGTGCGCATTACTCATCGCCAAGCGCATACGGATCGCAAATTTTAACATCCTGAGTAAAGCATCGGTAGCGTAATCATGCACCAAGCAGTTTAACACTCAAGCACGCTGTGGATATCGGATCGATCCCCGCAAGTACCACCTTAATTTTTTTAATTTTTTTTTTCTCCACGTTATTGTTGGCTTCTGATACTATAATGGACAACCTGGACGTCGATAACATTACCGTCCGCAAACCATCAAGAGCAAAATCTATGGATAATATTTTAAATACCAACTTCAACAACAGCACATTACTAGACACAACAATGATGAGTCTGCCAAATAGTACATTGAATGAAAGCGATGATATTATAAGTTACAAAGACACTATCAAAAAGCTAAGCCTGCAATTAGAAAGCGCCCACTTGGAAATTGAAAATCTAAACAGCGAGAACTTTAGACTTAAAATGGATATAGGTCAATATCAAAAAGTTATTGAAACATATAAGAAAGTAAACATATTGGAAACTAAAAGCTTTTCGCCAAAGTCATCACCAAAACATAGAATAAATAAACTAAGAACGAGCTGTTTTTCCACTCCGACCAAGTTGAGTCTTTCTCCTTTAGTAACCCATCAACCAGAAAACAATGGAAATGAAGACATCACCTCTTGCAAAACACTTGGAACAAGTTCCTGTTCCGGCGTAATACAGAGTACTCAATCTCAATTTTGCCAAAAGAGCACGAAAGATGAAACAACTCAAACATGTACCAATATATCAACAAATCTAAATAAAAAAAATAAGCTATGTATTCTGACCAACAGCAGCTCCTACGGTAATATACAGCTTATCGAAGAAACGTTCAGCGGTCAGTTTGACTATATTCGCTACATCACACCTAATTGTAGTATCAAACACATGCTTCAGAATATTGATGAAAAATTAATAGACTTTAATATGATGGACTACTGTATTATAATGATAGGGGACCAAGATTTTAAAACTACTGATGACCTCACTACATTGGTCAAAGCAATAACGAAAGACCTCGAGCACATAATTACTACAAATATAGTTATATGTACACCTACATACATATGCGGCGCCCCTATTCATAACTACAAAGTTGAACTGTTCAATAACCTTTTGTATTTGGAACTGCAAAACAATAGTTACGCCTACTTTTATGATACAAATCGCGCTGTTTCCTTAGACATGTTCTCATATAGCACTGGGAAAGTAAATAAACATGGAATTAAATGTATATACGATAATATATTAATAAATATAAAAATTGACTACATTGACATTGGAAATTATAAGTTTTTTCTTGCAAAGTAATAATAAATCAACAATTAAAACTGTTCCTCCCATAAATACGATTAAACATAAGAAAAAGCCTAAGAGCAATAGACAAATTAGAGCTACTAAAGAAATTCCAATATATTATCAAAATGTCAGAGGTCTTCGTTCAAAAACAACAATTTTTCATAATAACATTACCGCATCGACATCGTCCTACGATCTTATTGTTCTTACAGAAACATTCCTTAACAGTTCTGTATATGACGCTGAATTATTTCCTTCTGACTATGTTGTATTAAGAAAGGATCGTGCTGGCGATGTCGGGTGGGGAGGTGTTCTTTTGGCGGTCAAGAGTTGTTACACTGTCAAAAGAATCACGAACGTTGATGGCCTCACTGACGACAAGGAATTGATCTTCGCGGTTGTTACGTGGAGAAATGTGAAATTCTTTGTATGTGCTGTATACTTACCACCTAGCTATAGTGAAAAACAATATATTGATGTCTTGAACTGTATTGAAAATGCAATTAATGAGTATTCGGCTTTCCATTTTGTAATAATTGGCGATTTTAATCTAAAATCTTGTAATAAATCTGTTACAGCCCAGTTTAATAACTTTTTAGAATATTGTAAGTTGCAACAATGTAATAATGTTTGTAACAAATATGGATGCATCTTGGATTTAATATTAACTAATATTCACGGAAGTATTCATGTGTCATCTGATGTTGAACCGCTTGTCCCAATGGATGCGTATCATCCTTCCCTTGAGATACTGCTTGCATTACCAAGAAGTGCAACCATGAATCGGCCGTCAGCTGCAAGGCGAAACCAGTGTCCAGTCTCCGACTGGAATTTTCGTAAGGCGGATTTCCAGGGCTTGTATACTGACATAGCCAGCATAAATTGGATAGACGTGTTAAATCAGAACGATGTTAACGAAGCCGTAGAGATATTTTATACCAAATTGAATAACGTTATAAATAACCATGTACCTCGTAAAATTATTCCATCAAACAATAAATATGTTTATCCAAAATGGTATACCAAAGAGATTATACGGTATATAAAACTGAAATATTTCAATTTAAAAAAGTTTAAAATACACAGACTCCAATTTAACAAAGAACTATATAAATATTACAGAACCAAGGTGAAAGAACTTATTGATGCAGCATTCAACAACTATATACGCATAGTTGAAAATAATATCAATCGCGAGCCCTCTAGTTTTTGGAAATATGTAAAGGATAAACGTACGAATAGGGAATCTAGTAGGGAATTTGTTTACAGAGATGAAGTAGTGGAGGGACAGGAAGCTGCTGATGCGTTTGCGCAGTACTTTGGTTCTGTATTTCACGATGATACTCCGTTACTAGATGCAGAGGCATCGGAGCGAGATGCAGAACATACAGATTATATCTCCAGTATATCTGTAGAACATATCACGGTGGCGGAATTGAGACGGGCAGTTCGTCGTCTTAAAGCATCTTCTGCCTGTGGCCCTGATACTATACCAGCATTTCTAGTCAAGGATTGCCTCTCAGTCTTAGAAGAACCTCTTTTACATATTTATAACAATTCACTTCAGCAAAATCTCTATCCTATTAAATGGAAAATATCCAGGGTGACTCCTGTGCCTAAATCCGGATCCTCGACCGATGTCACCAACTACCGACCTATCGCTGTGTTGTCAGTCTTTGGAAAAATCTTTGAATCCATTCTCAATCAATCCATCTTTGGCCAAATTGGTAGACGTCTCGCTAATTGTCAGCACGGTTTTCGGCCAATGCGCTCTACCTTGACCAACCATATTGAGTTTGTCGACTACGTCAGTACCTCGGTAAAGTCAGGTTGTCAAATTGACGCAGCCTACTTCGATTTTAAAAAAGCTTTCGATCTCGTAGATAATGATGTTCTGTTGATGAAACTGGCTTCTCTTGGATTCACCTCTCAGCTCCTGAAATTCATGGCAAATTATTTGAGAGATCGAAAGCAGTATGTTAGGGTGGGAGGCTACCAATCTCAAGAATATTATACTCGTTCCGGAGTAAGCCAGGGTAGTACTTTAGGGCCCACCCTCTTCCTGATCATGATTAACGACTTACCGAATGTCATTGCTAAGGCTGAATGCCTGATGTTCGCCGACGACTTAAAACTGTTTCTTTCTGTTGGCCAAGCCGAGCATTGCACAGCACTTCAACATGACATCGATAATGTTATCGAATGGAGTAATAAAAATAAATTATCGATTAATATTTCTAAATGTAAAATAATTACTTTCTCTCGATCCCGATCCCCAATCACGTATACGTATGAGATTGAGGGCACACCAATCGAACGTGTCTCTACAATGCGAGATCTAGGATTACTTTTGGACAGTAAAATGAATTTTCACGAACACATATCTAAAATATGTAAAGACGCCAATAAATCTTTAGGATTCATAATAAGAACTTCCTCTCAATTTAAGAATGTTCAAGTTATAAAATTGCTCTACAATTCATATGTTCGCAGTAAATTAGAATACAATGTTATAGTTTGGAATCCCCAACAAAAAAAATACGCACTTATGATAGAGAAAATACAGCGTAAGTTTGCCCGGTACCTGTACAAACGGCAATATGGATATTATCCATTTTTATATCCTTCTACGTTTGTGTCGGGAATGGTAGGTCTTTATACTCTTGAACTCAGGCGGGAATATTTACACCTAATACATTACTACTTACTACTGATCGGCAGAGTGGACAATCCTTCGGTACTGGAGTGTATTTGTTTTTATGTACCCGACCAATATATGCGTGGCAGTGGACGGCGGCAACACAGATTACTCTCTTGTCCGCCAATATGGCGTGCTCCTCAAGCCACTTCCAGCCCAACTGCTAGAGCTATCAAGCTAGTAAATGATTTTTTATTAAAGCATCCAGATGTAGACATATTCTTTGATCCACCTAATGTTGTAGCTAGAAATGTCCTACTTTATTTAGATGAGAGCAAACGACAAATAATTTATTAATATAAATGATTAACTGTAATAAACTGTGAAATTTAATATTATTAGTAATTTTTAATTGAAATTAATTTGAAATGTTTTACTTTAATTTAATTGCTTTCACATATTCAATATTCAATAGTATTATTAATATAAGTAAAATTATTTGTATAATTTGTATATTTAGTATAGCATTATAAGCGCTTTGGTTTAAACTGTAAGCTTATATTGTTTTATGTTATGAATAAATGAATAAATTTATGTTTTACTTAACAAAAAAACAGAAGAAACATACAAAAAATTATTTGAAATTTTGAAACAAAACATTCCTGGGTGGGAACCCGTAATTTTTTTTACAGATTTTGAACTAGCCGCAATGAACGCCATTACAATTGTTTTTCCGTCAGTTGTGATTAAAGGATGCTACTTTCATTATTCCAAAAATGTATGGAAAAAAGCAAAACAGTTGGATCTGACAAAAGATGCTATCACCCAAAGACATGTAAGACTTTCAGCTTTACTGCCTTTACTTCCTCGTAAATTCATATCAGAAGGATGGTGCTACATAATGGAAGACTGTCCTGGTACTGACGCCATTCAAACATTTAATGACTACATGGTGTCACAATGGCTAGAGAACGAGAGTTTTGTAGACATTTGGTGCGTTCATGGTGAACGCCATCGAACCACAAATGCCGTAGAATCTTGGCATAAGAAATTAAACTCGGCTGTGCCAAAGAATGCTAATTTATATCAGCTTCTGAACGTGCTGAAAGAGGACGCAGATTTACAAACAGTGGTTGTTACTCAATATAAATCAAACGCACCCCCCGCAAAACGATGTGCACAGACAACTATTATGAAAAATTCGTGGATCACATACGTAACTGACCAACTCCTCAAAAACAAAATCTCCGTAGGTCACTGCTTAGAAAAATTAAGGGTTTAGCTACTAATTGTTGAAATATAAGAAATTATTTACACGTCATTTAGCTGATTATAGTAGTAGTTGATTTTCTGTGATATTTTATAATTCTTAGATTATAAGTGAATTATTCATATATGACATTTTTGCAAAAAAAAATTGCTGATTCATTGCTATATAGGTGAAGAATGACTGATTTGATTAAACAAAAAGTTGATTTTCTGTGAAATTTTACAATTGTTTAGGTAAGGTTAGAATTCATTGCAAAAAAAATTGCTGATTCATTGCTATGTAAGTGATGAATGACTGATTTGATTATACAAAAAGTTGATTTTCTGTGATATTTTATAATTGTTAGATTTAAAGTGAATTTTTCATATTTGATATTATTGCAAAAAAAAAATGCTGATTCATTGCTATGTAGGTGATGAATGGCTGATTAGATTATACAAAAAGTTGATTTTCTGTGATATTTTACAATTGTTAGATAAAAAGTGATTTTTTTTTGTTAAAAATTTACCTGACATAGTTGTTATGAGATAGGTAGACGTGAATAATTACGTACCTATCTAATAATAGCTATGTCAGATAAATTTCAATATAAATTAAGAGTTAATTTTTTGAGATATTTTGTAATTTTTAGATTGTAAGTAAATTCTTCCTGTTTGATGTTTTTGCAAAAAAAAATATTATACAGGTATAGAGACGAACTAAAATTATATTAAAGTTGATTATTTAAGTGATATTTTATCATTGAACAAGACGTTTGCTAACAAAATTTGTTTTTTTTTGAGTTATCTGTTTTTTTTTCAATTAAAGGTCTTATATATACATACAAAGCATTTTTACTGACTGTACCTTATATCTTTGAACCTGTTTTGGTATTAGTTTAAACAATGGTATCGGTTCGGAATAGAAAAAAAATATGAGTTGAAACAAATACCAGTGGTATTAGTTTTTGGTATTAGAATGGAATAAATCGTAAACCGTACCGAGTCACAATGCATCTAAAGTAGTTTCGTTTCGGACTTAGCGAATCTAACTTTGGCCGTGTTTTTTGTTATAATTCTCCATTAATTCTACAAGATGGGATATAACCAAATCAAAGAGGAAGTCATACTGGCACAAATCGCTTCTGGAGGCAACAACAATGCAATCGAGCAGATGAAAATCCACGCAAGTACAACAAATATAATTTTGACTATAAAATTACAAAAAGAGAAAGAAAGGGCAAAATAAATTTAAAAAAAAGAGGAAAAAACAAGTAGTAGGTATAAATAAAAAATCACCACGTGAAATTAGAACACAAAGAAAAAAATGGCGAGCAGCATCGAAAAAATATAGGTCAAAAAAGAAACAGGAAATTAAATTACAAACTATACCACAAGCGATTTTCGTTGAAGCCCAAGACGACATCAATGCTGATAATGAAGAACAGATCCAAAAACCTGATCCCCTACACAGGCCGAAATCGAAAAGTATCCTATTGCGAAAAATTCGATACATCGAGCAGAAGAAACGAAAAATTCTTCAAATTTATATTATTCACCTAAAAAAGAAAAATGATGCCCTTAAGAAGAAAACACCGCACTTAAAAAAAAATTGAACTACTGACAAATAAAAAAAATATTAAACAAAAGATACCTACGAAAACCGACAAATTATAAGATGTATTAATACAACAACGACAAAAAGAAGATCGGAGAACTGACACGGCTTTGGTGAGACTGTTCAAAAATTTTTATAATGATGATAGTAACAGCACACTTGGCGCAGGAAAGAAAGAATAAAACATTTATAAAGCCTTTATAAAGCTTGTCGGAGACTGTCATTAGTACTAGGGTGGGTCAATTTTTTTTTTTTTTGTTTTTTAAAAAGGCTCAGCGATAAAAAGGTGCTAAATGGTTTACTTAATTTATATGTTAAATTATATTTCATTATTTTAAGTTTAACTGCCTCCGGATTCTAAAAGAAATTTTTGAAATAGCATGACTATGTTTCCGACACTTTTTTCAAGCTTTCAATGTCCGGTTTCGTACTATACGTATAGTTTTTAATCACTACAAATAAAGGAAGACGTTTGCTTGGCTTAATTCAAGGTCACGGAGACGGCGGGTAAGGAGGGGGCGGGGTGGAGTTACAAGTGACGCTTGATTGGCCTGTGAAACAACAGTGTCACACGTTGTGTTCTAGAGTGCAGTCATTTTTTGCCCATTATTGTAAGAATGGAACGTACGCGAAATAGTTGGAAGTGTCCCTTGTTTGGTGATCTATGTGATTTAAAAGACAACATTTTGCCAAGCTATGAAGATGTGATGAAGTCTTATGAGTGGACCAGGCACAAGTTGAAACATGAGAGGGAAACTAAAAAGGAGCCAACGTATAAAGAAATCGAGGCCATCGTAGTTCCAAAATTGATAGAAATATGGGTGAGATCTTCTATTCCTACTGTAGAACCAAAACGTGTAAAGGTAATGTTACAATCATATCATTTAAAGTGCAAAAACTTACTTAAATCTCACCCAAAAATACCCGAAAATAAGTTGAAGGAGTTTCGTCTTGGAAGTAAAGTGCTATTTGATATTGCGGCTTGCAAGTGTAGAGATTTACTCCAATGTGCTTGTCCTAAAAACAAAAAAATACCTCTAAGAGAACACAACTTCATAACAGATCAACGAACAGCTAGGCAAATGGTGATAGGTGGCATTGACGTTTGTACAACTAAACAGATTACAAGATCACTAAAAAGAAAGCTACTACGAGAAAAATCTGCAAGCAACCAACCAAAAGTAACCAAAGTAAGTACGGAAATATTGAGTAGCTCTTCTGGATCGGAATGCACCCAGTCGGATTGCGAAGAACCTATTCAAATTCAGTCACGAGCTTCAAGTATTAATTCCGAGAGTACGAGCATCAAAACTGCAGTAGATTATGCTTTACTTTCAAAAACCTGCGATAGATTTGGTGTGTCAGACAGGGCAGGAGCAGCTATCGCATCTGTAGTTCTGCAAGCGTCGACTTCACAAGTAATAGACAAAAATAAGTTGCGCCGAGAAAGGAAAAAAACTAGAGAAATCATAACTTCAAAACAAAATGAGTCACTAGTACCGGCATTGTACTTTGATGGAAGAAAAGACCAAACCTCAACTATATCTGAGAAAGACGGAAAAAGGTATAGGCGACGCATACTTGAAGAACATATTTCTCTTATTAAAGAACCTGACTCGAAGTTTTTAGGTTACATTACACCTGCTACAGGCACTGCAAAGTGTATAGAACAAGAAATATTTAACTTTTTCATGAATAAGGATATATCGATGGATGGTTTGATTGCAATCGGATGTGACGGCACCAACGTAAATGTTGGTAAGTACGGCGGTATTATACGGATGTTAGAAAAAAGACTGGATCGACCCTTGCAGTGGATTATTTGCCTTTTGCACATGAATGAACTCCCATTTAGACACTTGTTTGAACACATCGATGGCACTACGTCTGGACCACGAACATTTTCAGGAAGCATTGGCAAAGAGCTTGAAAATTGTGAAAAACGACCTATAGTCCATTTTCAACATATTCCAACGGATTTACCAGAACTTTCCACTGAAGATATTAGTACAGACCAGAAATACTTGTACAAAATAGTTGAAGCAGTTTCCACAGGCACCTTTCCTAACGATTTAGCGAACAGATCGCCAGGCAAAATGTCCCATGCCCGATGGCTAACTCGTGCCAACAGGATTCTCCGTTTGTATGTTTCAGTGGAAACTCCTTCTGAAAATCTCATCACTCTGGCAACATACATTGTTAGAGTTTACGCTCCAGTATGGTTTGCTATAAAAACGCACCCTTGCTGTAAAGATGGACCTCGACACTTGTTTAAGCTCATCAAGCTCACCAGATATTTACCGACAACTTTGAAAAATATTGTTGACCCAGTTATTCAAAGAAATGCTTATTTCGCACATCCAGAAAACTTATTACTTGCAATGTTGACTGATTTCCAGCCGCACATACGTGAATTAGCTGCTCGTCGAATTTTGAAAGCTAGATCAGCAAAACCTAAAAAATTGCGTCTGTTTCAGTTGCCAGAGGTGAACTTTAATGCGTCAACGTATTATGACCTTTTAGATTGGCAAGAAAATATCACTGAACCGCCAATTTTAAAGTCTGTAACCGAAGAAAATCTGCGATTATTTGTTGCACAAAAAGGAGAAGGCGAATTAAATTTATTACGCCTCCCTTGTCACACACAAGCAGTAGAGAGAGCAGTTAAAGCAGTGACTGAAGCTTCTGCTACTGTATGTAATAGAACAGCAAGAGAAGGATTCATCAAAGCCCAGATAGATTCGAGAAAATCAATGCCGAAATTCGACAGTAAAAAGGACTTTTACCCCTAATTAAGCTTCGATAATGACCGTACTGTAATTATTATTTTTGATTTTATCTGCAGTTATACTTATTTGACACGTAAATTCACCTTTAATAAACACAATTACTATTGATTTAAGACTTTTATTTATAAATAGCGTTGATCACTGTAACTGATTCTGCCATACCATTAGGACCACATTTTCTTGAATTTCAACGTGAAACCGGAGGCAGAAGATTAATTCCGAATACCATCAAATTTCATAGTCTGTTTATAATTATGATTTGGCACCTTTTTATCACTGTGCCTGAAAAAAAACTTAAATTTTTTTTTTCTCCATACTGATGTGACCCACCCTAATTAGTACGGACACTAAACGTCACGCAAGCGCGCCCTCTGGTGGCGTTTCCGGTGAAACAACATTTTGGCGCGCTTGGCAGTGTCGTGGTGGTCGGCGTGGCGTCCGCGGAGCTCAGTCTTGGTCGAGTCGTCGAGCTGCGCACATCTCGAAACTGCCTATTGTTACGTGTAGTGTACCTAGTGTTATTGCCTAGCGTTGTAGTACCTAAACCAACCAACCAAATCACCAAACATGCAGCACGTCGCTTTGGTGTCAACCATTATGCAGTATGGAAGCTGCTTAACACTTCCGGCCTCCACTCATACCACTTCCAACCTGTCCAGCAAATCCATGACCCAGACCCAGCATCACGTCGAGACTTATGCGAGTGGCTTCTAAGTCACCGCGACGCCAACATCTTGTGGACGGATGAAGCACTTTTCACACGTGTAGGACTGTACAACGTGCACAACGAACATTGGTGGTCGTTTAACAACCCACATTTGGTGCGAGAGACGCATCACCAAGTGCGTTTTAGTGCCAATGTGTGGGCAATAATTAAAAATAAAATAATAGGGCCCATTTTCATTGACGGTACCTTGACCGGCCAAAGTACCTCGAAATGTTGGAGAACACCATAGAAGATCTAGTGGAAGAAGTTCCGGTGTGCTATCATCGCAACTTCTACTTCCAACATGATGGTGCTCCACCTCACTACGCGGTACAGGTTCGCAATTACCTGAACCGAAAATACAATCAAAATTGGTTAGGTCGTGGTGGCCCCCTACCCTGGCCTGCCAGATCCCCGGATCTTACCTCACTTGACTCCTACTTGTGGGGCGAAGTCAAACGTCTAGTGTATGTGGAGGAGGCTCAAAGCCTAGAGAACTTAAAAACAATGATAATAAACGCCTTCGATAAAGTGAAAAGTGACACTAGTGTACTAAACAAACTAAATGATAATTTATTTAAACGTGCACGTTTATGCCTAACAATTATTAAAATACAGTGAGTGATTTAGGATTTTTTTAAATTATATAGATATTTGAAATGGATCGACATGACCGCAAATCGCAACGGTTCTTCAACCGCACGTTGCGGTTGCGAATGCGGCTGCCCGTAATGCGGCTACCCGCATAGTGCGTATGAACCCTTAAGCATGTAAGAGACATGGTATTCTGAAGTCAGATAATAAATTCTACATATATTTATTTTCTGTTTCACTGTTTTATCCCTTCAGAAACAAATTGAAAAACTTGCATATAAATTATAAAAAAAATGATTATGAAAGTTTACCTTGCGGCTCAAACTCTCAGTAGGAGTGTAGCAGACGCGATTGAGTTTTGTAATAAAATTTTAAATTTTAGTTTAGTGGTTCCGCAGCTACGGTCATGTTTATAAGAGCCGTGGATAGAATCTTTGATTTGTCGAAGTTTTAAAAGTCCTTTAAGAATAAATAATGAAAACAGGTGGAGGACAAAAGTTCTTGACGAAATTCGTTATTTGAGTCAAATCAAACTGATGGATAATACTTTAGCAGTTTAATCACGCCGTAAGGCGGGTTTTTTAGGATTCTACAATTCAGTCATTTCTGTCATAAATTTATTTGATATTTATGTGAAGTCAGACAGACCTGAATTAGAGTATCTTCTGAGATATAAGATGAGCCAGGATCATCGAGAATTGTTTTTTGTGCCATTGGGGGTTGGTGACCAAACCCAACAGCTGCACAATTTGGCAATGCTTATAAACAGTTATTAATCCATCACGAAATAAAAAGCTCCACCGGCAATGTTCAGGACAATAATTTATTCATACTAACTACTTCTAGTGCAAAGCGTGTTAAAATAAATAAATTTAATGTTGATGAATTTACGAATGCTGAAAATATGCGTACTACGAAGACGATAAAAAGACGATAAACCATCCTTTTTACAAACCCAGTTAGGTGATTTTTTACATGTCGGAGACGGTCAATAGTACGGACACTAAACGAGACGCAAGCGCGCCCTCTGGTGGCGTTTCCGGTGAAACAACATTTTGGCGCGCTGGGTAGAGTCGTGGTGGTCAGCGTCTTCATTGAGTGTTCGTGGAGTCACGTCGGAGTTCATTGGGTCGTCATGAAACTGCCATACGTCACGCCTAGTGTACCTAGTGTTATTGCCTAGCGTTGTAGTACCGTTGTAGATCCATATTGAAAAGTGTAAAGGTTATTGTAACTTAGAATATGGTTCTTCTAACTCAGACAGACATGTGTTGCTGGGGAGTTTGTTCCACCAGTTCTTCTCCCAAGCCAAAACACATAGGAAGTGGTGAAGGGCGGGCGTTTGGGGGCTGTCTTTTGTTCTGACTAATTTGAATAATCGTTATTGAGTTTTGAGTTCTTATGAGTTATCTCTTTGCTCGATTACCCTAGCTGATGTCGGACAATAGTGCCATCCTAATGTAGCTGCGACATCATCCGACAACATATATTTTGGGCAATACCCGACTCTAATATTAATGAGACTTCCAAACAATGCATTGGCTGTATTGCAGGTTTTGTAATACGATCGATACGAAAAAAAATTAAATGTGATGAATGTTTAATGGCCTGTGAATCTGTACCACAAGATGCAGTGTCAAATAGGAGAAATGGGGTAGCACTTATTATCCAAAAGCAGAGAGGTGGTTTAACTGTGCCCTCTGTGAATGTAATAAATGTTTGCTTTACGGTGGAATCATTATTCCGACAAGCATGTAAAAATAATAATAAACCACCTATAGAGTCGAATTTTCCTGCAGTACTAACAGCAAAAGTAATAAGGAATCTCATAACAAAAACAAATGATCTGTTTCCTGAGCTAAAAGAACATTTTAGAGATAGCTATGTCTCAGACAATTTTCACAGTTATCTAAATATTCTTTTGAAAGAAAAAATAACAAAATATGTAGACATCCGTTTCTTCGCAGAAACAAACAAATATTCTTTATTAATAACTGGAGAGGAGGTAAGAATTTTTTTGACTGTGTAAATAATATGGGCTCGACAGTAAGTTTTGATTTAATAATATGTGATTTGAGAATGCTTTTTTATTTCCCTGTCTAATAATCTCAAGATGCTCAAGTCACGTCTGATTGAGCTGATCAGTGCAGATCCAAAGGGAGTGTGGATGATCGCCGTAAAATGCGCTACATACTACCTGATGCTCAAGTCACGTTCTGATTGAGCTGATCACTGCAAATCCAAAGGGAGTGTGGATAACACACACCTTGGCGAGGCATACGATATCGCCTTGGACAACAGGATGGATGAGATGACGTCAGTACCTACATAATATTACAAACTAACACCACCTTATCAAAAAACCTGGTCTTAATAAACCAGAATAAAAAAGAACCAGCAATCATACAAGATATAAAGAACCACATTAATTGCATACCGAGGATTGAATAGCCCATCAGAACTTCAAGAAATGCTGGATAACTTCAATAAAGCTTGTAAGCAATTCTCCATGTCCATCAATGCAAAGAAGACCGTAATTTTGACGCAAGGGGTTACTGAGATACCCACAATCTCATTAGAAGGTTCACCACTGGAAGTAATTGATAATTTCTGCTACCTTGGATCCATAGTTTCGAACAACCTTTGCCTCGATGCTCAAATAAACAGCCGCATCGGAAAGGCCTCTACGATGATCGGGAAGCTTAGCGCAAGAGTTTGGCATAACAAATATCTTACGATAAAGACTAAGATCATCATTTGTCAGACATGCACCTTGTCCATACTCTTGTATGGCGCGGAGACCTGGACAAACAAGCGCGATCTACGTCACGAACGAATGGCACAACCTCCAACGTCACCGGGAACACAGTTTGTTTGTGGACATTGCGATCGGCGCTCTCGCTCCCGCATGGGCCTTGTTAGTTATCAGCTCAAGTGCCAAAACCAAACAACTTGACACGGATGCAGCTTATATCATCTTTTATAGACGGAAAAGGCCATTGATGATGAGGATTGAATCGCCATCTAATTGTCAGATAAAATTCATGAACACAGGAGCGCAAAGCGAACTCGGAAATAGTAAAATGCCTACATAATCAAACGCCAAACACGTGCCGCTCCTCTCGCTAAGGAAGCGAGCGCGCAAGCCCCGCCCCTTTCCTTTGTGATGTCGCCGACTAGTGCCGAAGATGTACCATCGGCTCGTGCACACCCTGCCGCGCGCCCCTGCTCTGCTGACCGCCACTCTATGCGAACGCGCCGCCGATTCCGCATTGTGTATATGTTATGGACCATGTGATTAATTCGGGCATTATTTATAATGCCCGAGCATTATAAATAATGTCTAGCTTTATCGGGCCAAGTGATTAATAACTATCTTAACTTCATTATTTATCACATTGCACGGGCATTATTATATTGCTACATGACAGTTGGGCAATTTGATAATAAAGCTATATTTTACGAGGTGCGAGGGCGGGGAGGGAAGTACGCATGGCGTGACACGCTTGGCCAATGAGAGACCATTTTAATTATATTTTCATTTTAATTTTATTAAAAGAAGATGTTAATTATGCCAAATAATTAGCCTGATTACTTAAACTTTAGTTTATTTTGTTTTATAATAGTAAATCATTTCTATAAAACAAACAATGTAGGTTGTAAAATTTTTGTTTTATATTTAATTATATTTTTTGTAATATTTTTAATATGACTTTCCTTAACTATCAATTGCAAAAACTAGTGGATTTTTAAGGCAGAAGTCCTTCATAATTAATCCAAATCATGAGGCTGATTATTTACGTGGTTTAATATTTAGTTTATTTTAAGTTAAATGGCAATAACAATTAAACAATTGAAATTAAATATGTTTGTATTACTTTGCCCAAAAGGTCACGGGCAATATGTATAGTGCCCGGTCAATTTGATTATGTGAATAATTATTATCAAATTGCACTCTCATATAGAGCATTTATCATAATGACCGGGCATTATGTATACTGCCCAATTTAACACTTGGTCCATAACATATACATCCTCGTTTTCCAAATTTACGTTATTGGGATATGGTTCGTGCCTACGCGCTATCAAATGATCGTGTGCGAGCTGCCATTAATTTGTACAGAGAAACGTACCCCAAAAGACAGATACCATCATACAGTTTGATGCTAGGTGTCAACCAGCGTCTATTAACGTATGGTCAGTTTACCGAAGCATGCTCAAGGACGAGGAGCAGCACCATACCCTGTAGAAATATAACATGCCATTCGTGTATGATGGACCCATTATTAATGTTAGCTATTTATTTTTTTGTATATTAGATTGTCAATTTATATTGTGAAATCAGCAAATAGGTCTCTTTTCGCCTGAGACACATATGTAACCTAGTTCAAGCAATTATAATGTTAGCACTTAACTTTGATAAAAATGAATAAATGATTTGATTTGATTACACTTTTTTCGTACAAACCTAAACCTTCGAAAATGGTTTACATGCTTTCATCTTGTGATGAGGAGGCCTCAATCAACCCGGAAACAAAAAAGCCACGTTTGATTGAATTCTATAAAAAGGTGGTTTGACCAAATGTGCTCAGTGATGTCATGCAGCAGAAAAACCAACTGATGGCCAATATGCGTCTTCTATGGAATGATAAATATACCATGTATCAATTGTTACATAATTTACTGCCACAATGTACAGGGTCAAAAACTTATAAGCCGAGGCGACGTGACAAAGTCATCATGCGCTAAATGTAATTCAGCAATATGCGGAGAACATAAAGTTGTTTTTTGTTCTAAATGTGCCCTAAAAAATTAAGGTTTTTTTTTAAATATTTTTCTAACTAATTTTTTGTGCCAAAGAAGAAAAGGCTGTTTTTTGTTGTTTTTTTTATATTTTATTTTTATAAATATGTTGTCTCCGTCAGTGTTGCCAACTTAGTGGATTTTCCACTGAAAGTGGTGGTTTAAGTCCCCTATTTAGTGGCGAAATGTTAGTTTTAGTGGCTAGTGGATTTTCCTAGTGGTTTAGTAAAATTTAATTTTAATTACAAAAAATGAGACCAGTCAGCCACTTAAACGTTCCATATATTTTCTTTAATTATTTGTGCTTCGTGCTTTTTCATCATCATCATCATCCTCCTGCCCTTATCCCAATTTTATTTGGGGTCGGCGCAGCATGTTTTCTTCTTCCATACGCTTCTATCTGCCGTCATCTCACATTGCTTCGTGCTTTTTGTCAAGGATATTTACTTTTATTGTGTAGGTAATACTGATCCACTAGAACGATGCTGTTTATTTATACGCAGGGATTCCTCGTACAATATTTTTCAGTCAACTCGTTCTAACTACGAAGTGCAGTTCAATCTGCTCAAAGTGTTCTGTGCTATCACATCGCATTTTTTTTTGGTTCGTAATTATGCCGAAACCACAACATACGCAAAAATTTCGGGATTCTTGGCTTCAAGACCCGCATTTTAAAGATTGGCTACAAGTTATTGAAAGTACTGTGGGTCAAGTAGCGAAATGTAAGTTTTGTGGTACAACTTTAAGAAGTCACTATGGAGATTTGAAGGCTCACGGAATGTCAAAAAAGCATCTACAAAACAAAAAGGTAAACGATTACTATATAATTATTATTTGTGATTTGAAAAACAAATACTTGAAATGAGAGAAAAGGGATTGCCAAGGGAAGATGAGGAAATTATGCGGCATCGTCGCATAACATTTATAGTAGGTCTGGTCGAAGAAATAAAAAATAGATTGCAAGAAAACTTGACACTGATGAAAAAAAATCCCGAATAAGTGTAGAACAAGCACTTAATCACAATAAAGAATCATTAGTTGAAATAATGGCTCAGTTTAATAAAAACGCAGAATATATGGCGAGAGTCGATGATCAGTGGCATCAAATTCATTTATTGAAATGAAATGAAACCAAAAACACAAAAAAATTTGGAATGAAGTGTTGCATTTCAAAGATGCTCAAGGAGAATCGAGGTTTGAGGAATGGGCATTGAACAATTTTTTCGACCCTCATTTTTTATTTAAAATTTCAATAATATAGAGCATTCTCACTAAACTAATTTGTATAATTTTTAATTTTATGGAGTCGTTCTATTTTTATTAATTATTTAAAATTAGGAGTAACTTTTTTACGGTTACGTCATCATTTGTCTGTATAATTTACATGTCTTTGGCCTTTTACTTAAAATAATTTCTTTGACGTTAGAGAAATGTCAATAGGTTGTCAATCTGTTCATTAGTGCCATAGTCGCGCGCAAAAGGGCAATGCAAATGGATGAGTTTGAAAGAGAAGGACTAAAACTTCTCAAGGAGCCGGAAAATCGCCATATGTCCTTTTTCAGAGGTATATTGCCATCTATTCAAGAATTTTCCGACCGAGAAACTCTCCGTTTCCAAAGTAAAGTTATACAAATTATAGATGAAATGCGGTATGGACAAACATCATCATCATATATGAGTGGCCCATCAACGTCTCACCAACCATCATATGGGTATCAAACAGCAAATTTTCAAGTACATACATTTCTGATTATAATAATTCAATTACATCTCCAGGAACATCTCAAGCAAGTGAAGAAACTGAATACGATTTTTCTAATTTGTAATTACTGGATGATATCTCTCTTAAATAATGTCTAAACCCGCTCTGAGAGCGTGGGCACACGATGCGTTGCGGCGGCGGTGCGGCGCCGGAGCGGTGTCGCTGCGTCGTCTTACATAGAAATATCTACGGCATGTCACACGATGCGCTCCGGCGCCGCACCGGACTTGCAACCACCAAGACGAGGCGGGGAGGGGTGAATGCGTTGCGACGTCGGAGCGGCACCGCTCAGTTGTTTTGCGTCACGAGGAAGGACAACAGAATGTCCAACGCTATGGCGCCGCAGCGACATAACAACGTTACGGCGCCGCACCGCATCGTGTGCCCCCGCTCTCACATTATATGTATTAGAATTCGAACAAATCCTTCGCCTGTTCGCCAACTACTCATGTCTACTTGGCTCCAATGAAATAGTATTAACGCAACCGGTTTAACGTAGGGATGATGATTACTTCACTAAATGATTTTTGTTTTTTTGTATTGTTTTAAATTACTATATACACTAAAGCATCTTTAATTTTTAGGTCATCTCGGGATTCGTACATCAATACCGCTGTGGGCTACGTGAAAGTCAGTCGAACAGGCAGTGATTGCATAGTCAGTGCTAAAGTAGTGCCTGAACACAGAATAAGCAAGAAATTGTATACCGTCAATTGTAAAATTGATGAACAGGGTAATAATATTATTAATGCAACATGTGAAGATTGTCCAGCATCAGCAGGTATTTTTATAATTAACTTTTAAATTTGATATGTAAGTACCTTTTGTTTAAACTTGGAAGATGTTTTCCATGATTTTTTGTTTTTTACAGGTGGTTGTAAGCATTCCCTTTTGCTATTGTTTTGGTTAGCAAAAAACACTTCTTAATAAGTGCAAGCGCAGGACCAGTTACTAGTAAAGATATTTTTCCAAAGGTTAAGATCTCAAAACTTATGCGGTTAAGACACTACTGTCTTAACTGAATTTCAAGAACAATGTCTTAGAAGGAATTTGAGCAACTCCCTTATTATGAAGTTCTGTGGTGGTTTTAGAACCAACTCCAAAAATATATTTGACATTTTGTTGGCATTTGTTGATGACGAAACCATACATGATTATAGTAACTTTAGTAAGTATTTAAAAAGATTTTTTTTAACAACATTGTTATTGCATCATATAAAGCCTTATAGATAAACAATATAGTGTCACCTTAATCGGTAGGGGCTAAATGTGAGAGTGACGACAGTCATTGCCTACATAGTTTAAAAGATATTATAACTCATAATATTCCCAAGCCCCTACCTAAACTTATAGAAATTGATTTTAATCATTTACATATCGAGTTAAAAATTTAGATTTAATATTATCTCGTGAAATTGAAGTATTGTTGCGGCTGGGTAATTAATTTAATAAGTTTTTTTTTTTTCGAAAAATTGCATGGAATGTAAAAAAGCGTTAGAAGAGGATAGTGAAGAAACATATTTATCCTATTTAAAGTTCATTACTTTAAAAAGAAATACGAGTAAATATATTCTTCACTATCCCAGTAAATGTTTGCTGGAATGTATGATATAGAATTGAAATAGTAAATTATATGGAATTGGTGACCACCACACTTGTTTCTCTCGATTTTATTCAATGTGACCAATACAAAGTTAAATTAACGGAATTCCTTTAAAAAAAAATCATACATTTAGTCATTTTCAATTGGTGCAAAGATGTCAGTAATTTGTATTGTGTGACAAAACCATAGTTTATGATCAAAATGACCCAATTAAAGAATTGTACTGTTACAGCCTTTTTATCGTCCCACTGCTGGGCACAGGCCTCCTCTCATACGGAGAAGGATTGAGACACAATTTACGATGTTGTAAAAAAGCAAGCTACATGTTATTGGTTTTCAGAAGATCAAAACAATCAACTAGTTGCATCAACATTCGTTTCATGCTTGATTGACTATTAAGAAAAAAAATGTCTCACTTCTGAAAGAAAACCAGTTGTCATATTTTCTGATGGATGTACAGCACAAAACCGTAACAATGTTATGGCAAATGCACTGCTCAATTTCAAAGTATGCTTCAAGGAGTCTTTATTTATCAGAAATACCTCGAAGTCGGTATATAATACCTGGTATGTCTTAATTATTATTTGTAAGTTTTACATAAAAATGGGAGTTCTTGAATACCGATGAATCGCTGCATTTTCCATATGTGCTGACGTGTAGGGTAGACTGGGTACGGTTGTGCCAGGGTACGGTAGTGACAGTCGCTGTATTGTCGAAAATATAAGGATTAGCGGGGGGCGTGCAAGGGGAAAGACGAGCGCCTTGCACGTCTCAACCTGTGTCACAGTGTTGCGTCATCCGACGCGCAGAGTGTACGTGACCAGGAGCACATTTTGATTTTTGAACGCAAAAAGTAAGTATTTTGATTCATTATTATTTCGTAATTGCTATAACATGTATACTGATAGGGTATTGAGTGTTGTTCATCGATATAAATCAAATAGTAGCAGTGTAATATCAGTGGTTACATTTATTGTAGGTTATTTTGTTTTGACGTGGTGGTGTTTCTTTTATTAAAACGATCTGTGGGTACAGTTGTGACATTTTTACTGGGTACGGTTGTGACATAAGTAAAAGCGGTTGTTTATTGTTTTAGATGCCTAGAATACGCAAACGAAAGACTACAAGAGCACAGTGCAGCTTGAATCAGTATGAAGATGCTTACAAAGAAACTAAACGCGGGACTTCTTTGCGACAAGCTGCGGAAATGCATGATGTTAATCGCATGTCACTATTAAGGTATGTTCGAAAACGCGATAATGCCAGCACGGGCGATAATGAAAACAATAGCATTAGCATGGGGTATGTTGCTCACAATAAAGTATTTTCCGAACAACAAGAGCAGCAGTTGTCAAAATATTTACAGCGTTGCGCGGACATTTATTTCGGACTTACTGCAAAAGAGGTGCGGAAGTTGGCTTTTGAGCTTGCAACTCAATATAACCTAAAGCGACCTGCTACTTGGGCTGAGAATGAGATGGCAGGCGAAGAATGGTTCCGTTCCTTCCTGAATAGAAATCCTTCTCTATCTGTTCGAGTAGCTCAAGCTACAAGCCTTTCAAGGGCAACTAGTTTCAATAAAACAAATGTGGAAGCTTTTTACGACAACTTGCAAGTTGTTATGGATAGACATCCTTACGAGCCACAGGATATCTACAATGTCGACGAAACAGGCGTCACTACGGTCCAAAAACCTGATAAAGTCATTGCAAGACGTGGTACGCGGCAAGTGGGAGCCGTTACTTCTGCTGAACGGGGCACGTTAGTTACGGTAGCTTTTGCAGTGAACGCCTTGGGAAATACCATGCCTCCGTTTTTTATTTTCCCTCGTGTTCGTTACCACGACCACTTTGTGAGGGACGGACCAGTTGGATCTGTTGGAGCTGCAAACCATTCCGGCTGGATGCAAGATCTATCCTTCTTAGAATTTCTTAAACATTTTAAGAAATTTTGTAATGCTTCACTAACTCACAAAGTGTTACTCGTGCTTGATAATCATTCATCGCACATTCACATTAATACCTTAGATTATTGTAAAGAAAACGGGATCACTTTACTTTCATTTCCCCCACATTGCTCTCACAAGCTTCAGCCTCTCGACCGGTCTGTCTTCGGACCTTTAAAAAAAGCTATTAACACTGCTTGCGATGGATGGATGCGAAGCCACCCTGGTAAAACGATGACAATATATGATATACCAGGTATCATCAAAATTGCTATGCCTCTGGCTCTTACACAGGCGAACATACAGGCTGGTTTTATGAAAACTGGGATCTATCCATACAACCGTAATCTGTTCGGAGATATTGACTTTGCACCCTTTTTCGTAACCGACAGACCAAACCCTGATACTGAAGACAATATTCCTGCAGTACCGTCACCTGGAAGAACTAGACCAAATCCTGACACTGAAAATAATGCTTCTGCAATACCATCTCACACAACAAGCAGAACAGACACTGAAGATATTTCTCCTGCAGCACCATCACCTGTAATAAGCAGACCAATCCCTGACAATCAAGAGGATGCTCCCATAGCACCATTTTTAGTAAATATTGCCAACCTTGACTGTATTCAAGAAGAAAATTTTGTTACTGAGAATTTTGGACCTAATAATAAAAGTCCACCACTTTCACCTTCTATATTAGACAATACACCAAGCCAAAATTTTAGCAATGTTCAACCATCTACTTCTGCCATACCATCAGTTTTTTCTCCTGAAATTGTTCGGCCCTTTCCAAAAGCTTCCCAAAGAAAAACGCGAGGACCTAGAACCAAGAAGTCTACGATTTACACGGACATGCCTGAAAAAGAGGCAGTCAGGCAAGAATATGAAGCAAAAGAAAAACGACTGAAGGCAAAGGGCATCAAAAAAAATCTCAATGAGCCGAAAGGAAAAGGAAAAGGTAAAGCAACGAAAAGGAAACAATCACCGTCAATATCAGATGAAGAAGAATATTTTTGTTTGGTGTGCCTTGGTCCATATTCTGAAAGTAGGCCTGGCGAAAAATGGATTAAATGCCAAGGAAAGTGTAACCTTTGGGCCCATGTAGACTGTACAGATGGTAGTCGGTATTATATTTGTCACAACTGTGATGAGTCTGATTAGATTAGTTGTCAAACTTACTTTTATAAATTTTCACATGCTACATTTCTAAAAAAATATTTGAGTTCCTGTTTAAAAGATTTTGTTATGTTTTGAGTTTAGTTTCAAAATAGAATAGAGATTAAGTTCTAATGTGATTATGAACATGATTAATATATTATATTTGTTAAGTCCGCTTTAACTAATTTTAAGTGCAGACTGTTATAAATACTTTAAGGTACTTAAATAGTGGGTATAGATGAAGACTGACTGTACTAATGAAGACTACTGATTGTAACCAAAGATCCTATAGTGCCTTATATGTTGTAAGAAATTAAAATGTTCAAAGATTTTATTTCTTTTGTTAGGAAATTTAGTTGATTATTATATAAAAATAAATTAATATTTTTTGCAATTAAAGTGTTTTATTGGCATTTTAGAGTATTTTTATCTTATTTTGTGATCATATTACAGTATTTTCATCGTGTCACTATTGACCCCCAGTACTGTCACAACCGCCCTAGGGTACAACGCATAGGGTAGACTGGGTACGGTTGTGACAATTTACCTTTTTTTTTTAATTTCATTTTATGTACTAACCATTTGATTTAGACATATACTTTCATGTTTATACGTTAAGCAATGAATAAACTTAATTAGAATACATTTTTTGTTCAGATTAATAGCATAAATAAAAAGCTATAGTCAATCATTTGAAAATTGTCACAACCGTACCCAGTCTACCCTATGCATATAAACATGGGCGCGAGCTCCAGCCGCGCGAAATGGATACCATTTTGGAACGCGCGCCATTGTGTTCGTTGGAGCGCCCGAACGCGGAGCGGTCCGTTCCGTCGGCTGTTAGTTTTTTACCACGCATCAGTCGCGGCGCGCGCGCCAATTGAGACGGACACGTTGTACTTTTTTGTGTTTGTGCGCTCCCATTATAGATAACCAAAGTTGCCGTAAGTTAATACAACTGTATGGTACAAAAGAACTGCTGTGGAATAGCAAAAGTTCTTCATATCACAACAAATCGCTGAGAGAAGATGCTTGGAGAGAAATTAGTAGTGAAATGGGAGTCCCTGTGCCGGAGTTAAAGAAAAAAATTACTGTGCTCCTATCATCGTACAGAAGAGAAAAATGGAGAATATCTAAAAGTCAAATCACTCGCTCTGGTAATTAAATACATATTTTTTATTACCTCTGTTAATAAACTCAAAAAGACAGTTTTATATAAATATAAACATGTATTTGCATGGTGATTTTACGGAGAAATTAACTAAACTAGGACTAACTAAACTTGTGTAAACGTGTTTTCCATCCATGGCAGCTATAGCATGAGGAAAATCCCATTTATCTTGAAATTCTACAGCAATTCAATTTCCAACCTTCCATTCTTTCTCGGATGTGGGGATCTGTAAAATTACAAATAATTATAAAATACAATGTAAAATAAATGCACGTTCATGTTCATATTGCAGGACTCTACATTGCAAAATGAAGAACACGTTATGATAACTTTTTTTTATTTCCAGGTAAGTCACTCCAAAAAAGAATGGATAAATATAAGGGACTCATTTCATTCCTCAGGGAGCTACGACGTGTCAAAGGCGCAAAAAGTGGTGCTGCAGCGAAACGTAAATCTCCCTATGTATACTTTCAAAACCTGATGTTCCTTAAAGATACGGTAGAACCGAATACAACAGAATCAAACTTAAATGATACGGAAAACAGTCCTTCCCACCCCCGAATCAGTATCTCAAGGACAACCAAGATCGAAGAAGAAAAAGGAAGACAATCATTTGGAAAAAGACCTTGTTTCGGTTTTAAAAGAAAGCATTAATTCAAGAACTCAACGTGAATCATTTCTCGAAAACGAAGACAGATTATTTATGCTTTCCTTAAAAGGATTTCAAAAAAATACCCGAATCCGCGAAGCTGACAACTAAGATGGAAATAATTAATCTAATCATACAAAATATAAGATATGATCCAAGCCACTATGAACCTATTGACCACTATGACAAGGCATAACAACCTACTTACCTTCGAAGCAGTTATACCAGCCATCAAGAATAACAAAAGGGATATTTTACAAAAAATTTGGATAATGAACCACTTGCCACAATGAGCTGCCGCCCTTCTCTGTTACGTCCCAGTGAAGCTTTAGATTCACAAAGAGCAGAAAACTATCCAATCACCCGAATCAAACTACTACTTATAACTATTTAAAAGGGGTGAATTTTCCTAAATAAATTCAGTGTATACTCAAAGTCCGTCCGTTTCATTTCACTCCGCTCTATCCGCACATCACGAAGCATGGATAAGAAACCCATTCACATTCAAATTAGACTCCGAAACTAATTTGACAGATTCAAATGTCGAATCGTTAATTGAACTGTCATGAGACACAGCACTCAAGGACATATTCGAGCGAAAACCATTGATAGATTTTTGGTTATCTTGTCGTCAGGAATACCCAATTGTAGCTTATCAAGCAATACAATTTTTAACACACATCACACACATTTATAGGTTGTGACAACCTATAAAGTTAAAAGTTGTAAAAATTGTGAAGCAGGGTTTTCAACACTAGTGTACCTCAAAAATAAATATAGAAACCGATTTGAAGGCGAATCAGACCTCAGGATAAAACTGTCATCGTTTCCGGCGAACTTGGATGCCTTGGTCAAAAATAAACAGCTTCATACTTCTCACTTATGATTGTAATACATACATAAGTACTTCTATTAGCAATATATGTGTTTTATTTTGCCTAATGGCGCATCCACACATGGCCGGCGGCACCGTGCCACCGGCATTTGCCGCATCTCAGCCGCGGCACGCGCGGCGCGGCAACCAAAAGACACATAGGCGATAAAAACTGCTATGATTTTAATATACCTAAAGCCATGTTTAGTAAAATTTCGTCTCAAGGATGGTATAAATAATAATTTGTCAAAATTAATAGAAATAAAAATCTACCGAAAACTACCGATTTTTTATTGGCAACCCTACCGAATTTATAATTCTTGGTTTTGCAACGCTGGCAGTTTGCTTGCCGCTTCGATACGGAGTAGTGAGAGAAGTAAATAACGAAATGACAGAATTTAACTGGGATGATAGTGCAGTACTTTTATTAATAGAAAAGTATCAAGAAAATGAACCATTGTGGAACCCAAGGCATATGGATTTCAAGAATCACAACAAAAGAAATGATGCTATTAGGGATATTGCTTCTGTGTTCAACATAGCATCATCAGAAATTGAGAGAAAACTGAAGAATTTATCCAGCCATTATTTTCGAGTAAACGCAAATATGAAGAATCTAAAAGGAGTGGATCTGGACGGGAAGATGTTCAATTGCCGAAATGGTTTGCTTATAAGGCGTTATCATTTCTTAGTGACAAGAATGCACCGGTACCGACTCTGAACAGCCACGCACCTATTGTAAGTACCCATCAAATTTTTATAATCAAGTAGTATTTAAATTTCGAACGAATATTTCTTCGGTTTATGTCATCCTTTCTAAAATCTTCAAGTATCAGGGATACATTAGGCCTATTTCGTAGACTTGGTCTGACCCAATATCTTCGTTTGATTTTGCGGTTCTTTTTACGAATAATAACATACAACACTACACTTGCGATACACGCAACTATATCATAGTCCAACATCTTTCAATCCTACGTACACGACTAACTTCGACGAAAGTCACAACACTACTGCGAAAATTGCAACCGCATCTGCAGGCCGCCGGCAACCGCCGGTAAAGCCGGCGCACAGTAGATCGACGCCATACAAGCGTTGGGACATATGATATTTAAATATCCAAATGTCAATTTTTGAAAAACGAGTTATGCCATCGTATTTGTCTTCTTATTAGCTGTTAAAAATGTTACTAGCATTTTCTGATTGGACTCTTACATCGAGAGCTATAGCGCAAAATGTGATTTAAATGTATGGGAAGTGACTTAAAAACTGATGTATCTCGAGATTCCCTTCGCCTTTCGACTTGATTTTTTTATATGGTAATAAGACATATATTTGGCACATTTTCTTCAAACAAACATGGTGCGATAAATGTGCCCGTTTTAAGATACAAGTATAGACCGATTTTTGCAATATCATCTACATATTTATTTATAAGTTTCACATATTTTATCTCTGAATCTCACTTCAGTGGTGACTCACTGATATGGTCAGGCCATAACTCATTGGTGCACCGATAATATAATCTCTGGAAATAATTATATACTACTAATGAGATAATTTGTTAATTTTTGGTAATTTGTTATTACCTAAATTTTAATGAGGTGATTAGCTATTTTTTTGAAAAATTAGCTAATTACTTATAAAAGACCTTTTTATTGTTTACAATAAGAACTCGAATCGATTTTTAACATACCTACCCTCATTAGTGCCAATTTTGGAAACCATATAAATAGGTGCATTACTTGAAGAGCATTAGTTGTAATTTCATCCTCATCCGAGTGTTGTCATTATGTCTTTTCACGGTTTCGGTACTTACCTCGACCTTTACATTTCTCTACGTGAAGGTGGTGATATTCGGGACTATAATCAATTATTTACGTCTCTGAAAACCAATAGTGATTTTTAGTTAAGAGACGCAGTTGAAAAAGAACTTAAAGAATGGTGTCGTAGATTTTGTTATCGGATCTATGCTAAATGGATGAAATCTTCAAGAAATCAAGAAGCATTTATGCGGAAGTATTCCTCCTGGTTGCAAGCAGATATCAAATGGCCAGAAAATTGGAAAGAGAATGTTATTATACCCGAAGAAGAAATAGACGAGGCATCTGAAGAACCAACAGCGACAACATCCGATTCTTTCACAAATGTTGTGATGAATCCGGAATGTCGGGTTTCTGACGCATCTACATCTACTTCGATAGAAAGCCGCAAACCTTTTGAAGAATTATCGAACAAACAAAAAAGAAGACGCACAGAATCGAGTTGCAGCTCCTATAGCACGGAAGAAATCGTCTTCTCTGCTCAAACGAGCCTCAAATCATCTGGAAAAAAAGATGTGGCTGAAATCCTGCAGTACCTTTTAGAAAATCCAGAGCAAGTCTCTAAAGTAAAGCAGTTTATTCAATTTGGAGAAATGAAAGAAATATCATCCCAAAAAGCTTTGGCATTGTATGTCACTTTAAGACTATCAAAGTTTCGATACATAACACTAAGAGATTTCAGTGAAAAGGAAGGAATTTGTAAATACCCTAGTTATTATAAACTTCAAGAAGAGAAGAAAAAGTGCTACCCTGACAACAGTGCTGTAACAATAACAGAAACTTCTGTTAAGATTAAACTTCAAGCTCTGTTAGATTTAACTGTAAATAGACTTATTCAGTGTTTGGACATAAGTCTTGACAAAGATGAACTCCTGCTAATAAGCAAATGGGGGTTTTGATGGAGCCTCAAATCAAAGTGTACATCAACAAAAGTCGGATTGTTCAAATCAAGAACTACAAAGCGTGTTCATGGCGAGTCTTGTGCCATTGAAGCTCACAACTCAAGATGGATGTATTATTTGGCAAAACCAACGGCCTTCATCAACGTCTTTCCACCGACCCATTATGTGGAAGTTCATGAAAGAAACGGAGTTTAATGTTAAAAACGAAATGACTAATATAGAAACAGAAAGTTTAAATCCAACGAAATGTGAAAATGCAACTATCAAGCATAAATTGCTCTTGACAATGATAGATGGAAAAGTGGCATCCTATATCTCTGGCACTTCTACAGCAGTTTGCGATTTGTGTAAGGCGCGTCCGAAGGAAATGAACAATATAGAATTGGTTCAGAAAAAACCAGTGGACGAAGATATGTATAAATATGGATTAAGCAGTCTTCATGCATGGATCCGTGCCATGGAATGTTTGCTTCATATAGCATATAGATTAGACATTAAATCTTGGCAATCAAGAGGAGACGATGCCAAAAAATCTGTAGATGAAAGAAAAAAGAACATTCAAGACAGATTCAGAAAAGAAACTGGTTTATTATTAGACGTTGTAAAACAAGGCAGTGGGACGACAAACAACGGAAACTCAGCTAGAAGGTTCTTTCAAGATCCAGCCAAAACTGCTGATATAACTGGACTAGACGTTGCTTTAGTGCAAAGACTTGGTGTGATCCTACAATGTATTTCTTCTGGTGAAAAAATTATTGTAAACAAATTTAATGAATTCTGTATAGATACTGCAAAAATGTTTACCAATCTTTATCCATGGTATTATATGCCTGTGAGTATTCATAAGTTGCTTATTCATGGAGCTCATATAATTGAGCATTTGTCTATAGTGCCAATCGGTTTTTTGTCAGAAGAAGCATCTGAAGCGAGAAACAAAGATTTTCGTAAATTTAGAGAGTCTCACTCGAGAAAAAGTAGTAGTATTAATTGTAATGAAGATGTACTTCATAACCTGCTTCTCACTTCAGATCCTTTTTTGACAACCATACGACCAAAATTGGATCGTAACGTAAAGAGAAATATGTTTAAAGAAGTTTATGAAATGATAGTCACAGAAGAAAATCAAGCAGAATTTTGTGACGTTATGAATTTAATATCTGATAGCGATTCTGAAGAATCTGAAATAGAATCTGATGATGATATTTTCTGTGACTAACACTTTCTTTTAGACTATTGATTTTTATGATGCTTTATGATGCTGTTCTTCGTTTTGTTTGTTATATTGAATATTTGTTTTTACTGTTTTTATCATGTCTAAATATTAGTGTCAACCAATTTAAAATTTTGTCCTTACTTTATCATTATGAAATTAGTTATTAGTAAATTGTAGTTAAGTACTTCAATAAATATCTTAGTAATAGAATTGTTGGTATATTTTGATGTTTTTACATATTTTATTATTTGTAATTTATTATTTTTTTAGTAACTAAGCGTGACAATAAAATATTTTTTTGTTTTTCATAAAAAACGACTGCTTTTATTTAATTTAATTTCAGTCAACCATGCGCCTATTTATATGGTTTCCAAAATTGGCACTTATGAGGGTAGGTATGTTAAAAATCGATTCGAGTTCTTATTGTAAACAATAAAAAGGTCTTTTATAAGTAATTAGCTAATTTTCCAAAAAAATAGCTAATCACCTCATTAAAATTTAGGTAATAACAAATTACCAAAAATTGACAAATTACCTCATTAGTAGTATATAATTATTTCCAGAGATTATATTATCGGTGTACCAATGAGTTATGGCCTGACCATATCAGTGAGTCACCACTGAAGTGAGATTCAGAGATAAAATATGTGAAACTTATAAATAAATATGTAGATGATATTGCAAAAATCGGTCTATACTTGTATCTTAAAACGGGCACATTTATCGCACCATGTTTGTTTGAAGAAAATGTGCCAAATATATGTCTTATTACCATATAAAAAAATCAAGTCGAAAGGCGAAGGGAATCTCGAGATACATCAGTTTTTAAGTCACTTCCCATACATTTAAATCACATTTTGCGCTATAGCTCTCGATGTAAGAGTCCAATCAGAAAATGCTAGTAACATTTTTAACAGCTAATAAGAAGACAAATACGATGGCATAACTCGTTTTTCAAAAATTGACATTTGGATATTTAAATATCCTATGTCCCAACGCTTGTATGGCGTCGATCTACTGTGCGGCGGCCTGCATTCAGCGGCAAGGCGGTCTGAAACCCGGCGGCATAAACCGGCGGCATGTGCGGATGCGCCATAATACCTATTTCAGTGGGTCCAAAATCTTAAGTGAGTCACGAAGGAGGAGTAGGTATGAAAACCGAGTCACAGTAGAACAAAGTTTGGGAAACGCTGGTCTAGACTTTTGCAACATTTTTAATTGATTATTTAGATAGACATTGTATTCCATTTCAGTTACCAATTGTTATTTACTCTGACGTGTGCACTTACCAGAACCGTAGTTGCCAGCACAGAACGGCAAATGCACTGCTCTTTTTGAGCAAGAAACATAACGTAATGGTCACACTCGAACGGAGTGTGACACGGTTCACAGGCTATTGAGCGAAAGCTCAAAAATCGGGAAGTACATTTGCCCAGGGATTATGTCACTAGCCAGGGCACTTCCCTAAGCGCCGAGCTAGCTGAAGCACTACACAACAGAATCGTAGAACGGCACCTCTCCGAAGTTACTGGTACGTTAGTATACTTGAAAAATCCAAAAAAGTATGAAGAAGCAGTAACAAAACCTGGTTATTTTACTTTGCCAAAAAAGAATGCGATGCGGCAGGAGATGAAAACTTTGTTAAAACGAGTGAATAAACAACATATTGTAGAGCCTGTGTAAGATCATGGAGTTAGTTAGAAGGAGTGCGAGGTGAACATTAGGGTATATGAGTATTTAATGACCCTAAAACTTACCAGTGCACAGGCCGAAAGCGATGCCATTCTCAGCAGCCGCAGCCGGCTACATATGCAGTTCTGTGCGAAGTAGGTTGGGAGATAAGACTAAAGATAAAATTTGCTTTCCAATGTCTTACTTTCAGAGAATTCAACCAGAAATAAGTAGTCTCTTATCATCAGATTTTAAACTGCCTAAGTAGAGAGAAGATTATTTCGGAGATTTTTTTTATACAAAAAAAAATATTGAAGATTAAAATAGTATTATTATTACGGTCCTATTTTTAAGTTAATTTTAAAAGATTTTGTAAGACTGATTAATACTGATTAGCCGTCCTATCATTAAACAAACGTAATAAGATATTGCTTACTTAGAAACATTATCTAAAATGTTATATGTTTGTTATTTAATTTTAAGCTGATTCTTTTGATCTCAAATGATTAAAAAATTTGATAGATTATCGTAGGAAGTACAAATTAATAAAAAAAAAAGTCTTAAAAATGTCTTCATGTTATTCCACATTTTGCTGGGTCCGCGCTGGATCCAGCTGGATTGCAATCTCAAGATACAAAAAAACCAGCCACAAAGTCTGCTTTCATTAGCCTTTAATTGTACAATACAAGTAAATACAAGTATTTAGTATACATTCTCATCTTAGTAGTAGCGATCACTGTTCTGCAAATTGTGACACACAACCGTATTCAGAAAAATTATTTGGAGACAGAGGAAGCAAAAATTATAAACGAAAACCAAGTTAGAGATTCAGAATTTCATCAAAGACTGGAACAAGAATCTTTCGTTTCCAATAAGGAGTTGAAACACTTTCACAATAGCAGTAATAGAATCCAGATATTAGAAAATAGACGAATAACCTTTGAAGAACTATTATTGATGCAAGTTAAAGCTGGAGCTCATGTAAAAGTCAAACGGCAAACAATTGCTTCCGGAGCTGAAGTTATAACACATGATGATAAGCGTAAAATAGAAGAAAGAAATAAAAAAGAACCGCAGACAAAGAAAAATACGACCATGGTAAAAAAATAACCTAAGACTAACTATCTAGGCGAAAAAGGAACGAAAGAAAACACAAAAAAAGTCCAATCCAACGAAACAGCATATGATATTGATAGTGACCACGATGCAGATACAGCACCAAATCCAGAAGCGTCGATTTATGGTCCGTCTCTCTAATAGGCTAGGAAAGTCCGTCTACACGTAGATTTAAAAAAACCTTTTTTGTTAAGCGTTATTTGACATTAAAGGAACTCAAAAGTTTTAAGAAGTCTGCGTAAGGACCGCCGTCACAAATCACCGATCCTCTCGAAATACATATAGAGAGTTGCTACCTAATTGCTACTAGCTACCATTAGTTGCTACCAATTGCTACCCTCGTGGTTTTGAAGATATTTAGCATACTAAGGTGACAGCCATTCTGATATCAAGATGGATGTCACTTTTCCCAGTGTGAAGAAACGGCGCAAAAGTATTGAGTTTTTTTTTCACCCACAATCTCTTTATAAATATCGATAAAATATTATAGCCGTCTCATCTATGTCTCTCATGTTATTCTGACAAACCGACAAACCTGGCAGCTTTACCAAGGGTAACTAGCTTTGCCACCATCGGGGCTCGTCAGTTAATCCTTTCATACCACAGACAACGTTTATTTTTAAGTGTTGGGAGTTGCGACTATGGTTAGGTAAAAATACGGTTATCAATTGGCAACACTATTTTGAATACGGTAACACCGCGGCAGCCATTTTTTACCACTTCAAACTCAAAACTTGTCGCACACATAACGTTAAAACACAGTGCTCAAGAACCTATAATCGATCGAGTGTAAAAATCGGATCCAGGTATGTACATTTTACGAATAATGTTATTATAATAGTAAGGAAACGGATTGATTACCTTTTAAATGCCGTTATGTTTGAATTGTGTCTCATAAGTGTTGTTGGCAAAGCTACCAGACCATACCGTCAATATGTGAGGGCAACTTTGCCATGTTTTGTAGCCGCCTAGGGTTGACAATAACAGAAAATAAGAAATATATTTTATGAGACACTTTATAAACATTCAGTCTTACTCATAAACGTGAATTAAATAATAAGTTATACTTAAGGGGTGTTTAAGAAAAAATCTTACTTATAAACGTGGCTAAACTAAATCATTTTCTTAGCAATGTCTTAAATGAGCTGTCAAATTAAGTAACCTCACACCCTTGTTTAACCCGCTAATTAGCAAAATGGCTGGATTCGTACCAGCTGATTTTTCATTTCCGGTTTATTGACAGCTCAACTTTTTAATTTTATATTTTACGGATGCCATTGTTGCCATTACACAACGTTTTGATGACAAATATTTTTTTAAGCTACCAACATTCCGGTAGTGTTGAGAAATTAGTATGTTTTTATGTCATTATCTGTTCATTACTTAAGACATGCTTAAGCAAGGTTTATAGGTCAAAATAATTTAATCACTACTTAAGGCTTTAAGTAGTAATTAGGTAAAACAATGCTTAGAAGATGATTAGTTGATTTTTATAAGTAAGGCTGTTTATGTGCTAATAACTCATAATAATCATCAATTTAAACATGAGAATCTTAGTAGTTGTAGGTACAAAAACATTTTCTTTCTTTTTAAGAGATGGGTCGCCGTAATCGCCGAAAACTAGGATCAAGAACCTACAAAAATTACACCTAGGAAATGCTAGACCTACCAGTAGATCTTGTAAAAAAATAACATAACGTCATTGGAAGCTGAAAAAAATTTCTCATTCCTCGGCGTCTATTGAGAATAAAGTAAAGGGACACCGTATGAAACCTCCTGGTGGTCAGTTGCGCCTTGGCGACTCCGAGGAAATGGACATTGTGGATATTTTGATATGTGGGGAAAATGCGGGGATTTTGACATCATATTCTCATCAATTTTTATTTCTTTTATTATCCATAACAACATTTTTTTGAATCACTAAGTATGGCTCAAGTGTTTATAGCTGACGGTCTCATGACGAAAAATCAAAATACCGGTAATTTCACATCTCTATGTATGGCACATCCCTAGTTTGTCAGTTGTCTGTCTTGTCTTGTTTATGATCAGGGGATTCCCTTTTTCTCCTTTATTAAATGTTTTGTTTTGTGACTGATATGTGGACATTGGCTTCGTTCGTTGTTGGTCGTAGTTAATTAGTAGATCCAAGTTTAAAAAGTTGTGTGTGTTTCAAATATGGATAAATGGTTAAATCAAGGTCAAAACAAAAATAAATTTATTTATTTATTTTTTATTTATTTATTACATTTTAAAGAAGGCTTACAGACTAACAAAAGAAAAGAATGATATATAACTATGGTATTATCAAATAGCTATTTACAAGCCTCCACACATAGTATAAGAAAAAAGAAAAAGAAAACCATTGTTAGAAAAGAAATTAATTGCATATGTTACATAATATGTAACTTATTATAACTACTTAAAAATGCACTTAATTTCCTTCTCTATGCCAATTAATATACCTATATATAATTGAATATACCTATTTATGCTACAAAGAATTTTTGTGCCATTAGGCGTCGCAGTGTCACCACACTGGTACAGAACAAGTCGATGTCAAGTTCAGTCGAGAGTCTATTGAAACCCCGTGCGCTCCTTATTGAAAAAACATTTTTTACATAATTCGTCAATGTGAAAGGTACACTTAATATAGGTCGCTGACGTAATCCCATTAGGTTCGTGCGTAATGCCAAGTTAGCCACAAGATCAGGACAATCAATGTGGCCGTTTGCGACACCCATCAGCAGACTTATGTCCCCAATGTGACGCCTCAACTCCAGAGGAAGGAAGTGGTACCGTCTACAACGGTGATCGTAGTCAACTGAGTATTGCTGTGCCCTATAATCTAGATAACGTAGGAATTTTCTTTGGACTCCCTCAATACGAGACTTATAAATCTCGTACTGCGGGTTCCAAACCTGTGATGCGTATTCTAGGTGGCTACGTACGAAAGAGCAATACAAGATTTTTACTGGCTTAAGAGAACGGAAACAGGCCGTTGTGCGTAATATAAATCCCAGAGCTTTGGATGCCTTTGTCACTATGCTATTCACATGTTGATCAAACAGAAGCTTGTCGTCCACAATCACCCCTAAATCTCTTATGCTATGTAGTCTGCTAATTAATTGATTGTTTAAAATGTAATTAAAATTTATCAAAGATGTACGACGTGAGAATGTCAGAATGAAACATTTAGAAACATTTAATTGAAGTTTATTACGGATGCAATATAGTTCAAATCTATGCAGGTCGTCTTGCAACTGATATGCATCCGACATGTCTTTGATAGTTTTATGAACTTTCATGTCGTCAGCATAGAGTAGAATGTACGAATGATGGAAGCACTGTTTGATGTCTGAAATGAACAATATGAATAGCAAAGGACCTAGAATGGAGCCCTGCGGAACTCCCGAAGGGACAAAACTCCAACCAGAGGTGTAACCTTGAAGCACAACAGCCTGCGTTCTTTTCTCTATATAGGAGGAGAACCAGCGGTACAAGTCTCCGTGAATTCCGGCAAGGTACAGCTTTCTCAGCAGCATGCGATGATCAATGCGGTCGAAGCACTTGCTGTAGTCGGTATAAACCACGTCAACTTGACGCTGCACCATACCATTTGTAATAAACTCTTGTGACAGAATCAAGTTAGACGTGGTCGAGCGGTTCCTAACAAAACCGTGCTGCTCATCGCCAAGAATTGTCTTGAACGCCGCATAGACATCTGTATAAACTATCCGTTCAAGGACTTTTGAAAAAAGGCAGATTTTTGAAATAGGTCGGTAGTTTTCCATGTTGGCTTTTTCGCCCTTTTTGAAGACAGGAGTGACGAAAGCAGACTTCCAAATCCTTGGGACTTCACCTTCAGAAAGAGAACGCTTAAATAGGATAGTGATAGGTTCAGCAAGACTATCAGCACAAGTAACAATGAACAATGGAGGTATAAGGTCTGGTCCACCTGATTTGGTTAGGTCTAGGGATTTGAGCAACTTCAATACACGTGAATGATTTATCTCAACTGTGCTGATAGACATAGCAGTATCACAGTAACTTTCAGTAGGAGTACAATCATTATCTTCTGATTCTGGTTCTAAGAAGGTAGACTGGAAGTAGCTGGCGAAAAGATTGCTAATATCCTGCCCAGAATCCACAGTAGTATCGCGGTAGAACATCCTATTAGGAAATGAGCCAGCCCTCCGCTTGCTTTTTATAAACGTCCAAAAGTATTTTGGATTTTTAATAATAGAAGCCTCAATATTAGCCATATAATTGTCATAACAAGTCTTTTCCAACTCATTAACTCTGCTGCGTAGTATTGAAAAAGACTGGTAATCAGATAAATTTCTGTATTGTTTATATTTCTTATGATGTTTATGTTTCTCTTTAATCATTTTAATCAAAGCAGGGGTGTACCATGGAGGGTAAGAGGATTGCTTTGCAGTTTTTAAAGGGATATGTGCATCCCTGAGCTCATACAGTTTATTATAAAATTTAGTGACAGCATCTTCTAAGCTTATTGACATTAAAAACTGAGGCCAGTTAATTAGATTAAGCTCATATTTAATGGCCTCATAATTGCCTTTCGAGAAAACATAACGCTGCTTTGGTTTATCGACAAGTGTATGAAGTTCGACAAATTTTGTCATAACAATTAATGGCTTATGATGAGCATCAATAGGCAGAGCAAGAGGATCCATACATTCCGAGACAGTCACAGTGTCGTTACAGAATACAAGATCTAATATTCTGCAATTAACGTTTCGCACGCCGTTATACTGTGATATGTTGAATGTTTGTAGTGTATCGAGAAAATAAGTGATATGCTGTGAAGAAACATTTTGGGGGGTAAACTCACCATTATTGGCTATGTCCCCATTACACCACACAACCTCATTTCCGAAATTAAAATCTCCCACAAGTAAAAACTTATCAAGTGGATGAGTTAAAATTAAATTGTTTAAACTATCCGCAAAGTTACGCAACTGAGTACTATAAGAATTACCGAGATTCTCCTTACATAAGTAAAGTGCACATATATGTAGATTATGACTAACCTGTTGCTTGGACCTTTTAAGGATCAAAGATAGCCAAATATCCTCCGCCGAGCTACGCCAATCCAGTCTCTCAACTGTTGTAAGGTCATGTTTCACAGCTATCAGAACGCCACCACCACGCGACTGACCGGTTCGGGAGTAGTCACGATCTCGTCTCCAAACCAAGTAACGTCCATCGAAAAATTCACTGCTGTAAAAGCTATCATCTAGCCACGTTTCCGTAAATATAATTATATCGTAGGAACTAAGACATACTCCTCGAAACACTGAGCTCGTTTTCGTACGCAAACCACGCACATTTTGGTAATAAATTTTAAGCATAGCCATAGTTAACTTTAGCAAAACCTAGATAACTTAAAAATAAATAAAGATTTATCAAAAGTACTTCAATTATTACTGATAAAATCAAGTCAGGATTATTGTCGCAGTTATTATAATAGTTAAAACGGGTAGTAGTTAAATAAACGAATAGACACAGCAATACACGGTGACTAATAAAGACAACATTACCAAAACAGCTGTTAAAAAGGAATACAATTAGCGACGACTCGCTCACAGATAAGAGCACCTCGGAGTATAACGTCATAATTGGGCACGGACCTCGAGGAAAAGTGAATTCTATGGCACGGCATATAAGGCTTAAATTAGCGTAACGGGAAGCTACGTTGCAACAATAATATCTAATTAACTTACTTGGGCACACGGTGCAACGACACAAAACTAATAGGAATACGCAACCAGCACACATCAGGCTAGGATTCTCAAACATCTTTGTTTCGCACTTGTGAATCACAAAATTATAAGAACAAAATATTGTAAAAAGTATTAACAGAGAATAATTTAGACCATTTTTTGTAGATCTTTCTCCGATCTGATAACCAGTATTGGCGACATATCGTTTTTTCTCACATGTATCTTTGCATGCTTGACCCAAACGTATTTGAAGTCCAATTCAGCTGAGGTTTTCTTAGTTTTTGATAATAACATTATGTTTCGCATCGTCAAGTGATCATTTATAAAGACTTTATGGTTGCCCATTAATCCAATTTTAACTGGTGTCAGGGGTGAGGTCTTAAGTTCCTGCCTAGCAGCTGCTACAAAATCTTCTTTTATGTAACGTTGACTGAAACAGACTATAATAGGCTTTATACGATCTTTTTCACTAGTAGGAACTCGAGTAATGAAATTAATTTGAGGTTTTGAGACAGGGTAACTAATCTTAGCACTGATTTTGGATATTATTTCAAATAGGTTTTCGTTGCCTGTCTGCGGCACTCCCTTAATTTCGACATTATTCATACGAGACCACTGATCTTTACTATTGTTCTCTTCTTCCAGTTTATCCAAACGGGCTTGCAGTTGTTCGACTTGGTCTTGAACTTTTTCAACTTTAACGATACGTAGCTCCATATCATTCAGCTTACCAGCGACCTCTTTAATAACTTCACTGTACTGATTTGCCATGGTTGTTTTGAATTCAGTAAATTCATTCCTCAATGCGACGATTTCATCTTTCATATTCTCCAATGTAGCAAATTTCAAAGACAGCGCTCGAATTTCCATCAGGATCACTGACTCAGGTTCCGGCACATGGGTAGGTGACACTGGCATGGCAGGTTGTAGGGCGTTGCCTGCCAGTTTACATTTACTGCAACGCCATACACGCGTACGGTCCCCTAGTTTCCGGTAGCCGTTTTCTGTAACTCCTCCGTGTAAAGAATATAATATCCTCTGTATAAAGAAGACAATCCTAAGGTAAGGTAAATAAACCTTATAGGTACAATACTATTTATGCTGCGCTCAAACTTTGTTATTTGTCCGGTAAATTTACCTAGTTGTTTTTTTTAGCTTAAGCGTAAAAGAGAATCTGAGAGCGAGTTATTGGTGGCGTCAACTTCTAGTGCAGAAGGAAATGCCGCTCCAAGTTCAAGTTTGACTTCAGTAGATTTGATGTCAAGTGAGTCCAACAGTACACAGATCCTAAAAATAAAACGCTTGAATAAATTTAATGATTTGTGGCTTAAGGAACCAAACTTCTCAAGCTGGTTATGCAAAGATACGAATATGAGAGATGGAAATGATTTAGCAAATTGTAAACTCTGTTCGGTGTCGATCCTAGCGCATAAAAGTGATCTGATTCGCCATATGAATTTAGAACGCCATAAGAAAAAAGTATCAGAAATAAATAATGTTGAAGTTAGCATACATAAGTTAATATGATAGGTAGACTATAGATAGCGCCTAACTCAAAAGTACTGTTTTGTATTGAACTGTCAGCTTGCTAATGTATTTTTGTTAGGCGCAAAAACTCATTTTTTTTAATATCTTTTTATCCACGGAATCGATGTGGTCTAAAATTTAATTCTGGAGGGTAGCAATTAGGTAGCAACTCTGGGTAAAACATTTTCATTTCAACATTTAAATCAGTGTCTACACTTAAGAAGCAGGCAGGCAGAAAACAAATCAGTCTGATAATATTAGTACACCAAAGTTACTTTACAGGGTATTCTTAATCTTATTAATAAAAATATTATTCCCAAATATTATGAATCTTTTTTTGCAAGATTACTAATTTAAATTAAGAGAAACGCAGTGACAGTATAATATTACTTTAAGATACGTTTTAATAAAGTTTAAATTAATAAAATATGGTTGGGAATTTGTGATCTCATAAAGTTTCCTAATTGCATTTAAAATACTATTATGATATAAGATTTTAAAAGTTATTGTTGATTTTGACCTAAGAGTGTGATGTTTTTTTTTTCAAAAGTTTGAATATTTTCTTAAAATTTATGAAGCATTTTTAGTTTTGCAAAACTTGCTAATTAGTTTGGTTAATTTCCTTACTTATTTATTTTTGTTTTCATTATTTTAACAATATATTCTGATTCGAATATTTATATATTTGAATATTTTAGGAACATTTTCGAAGATTTGTATTTGATATTTTGAAGACAATTTTGATTTGTTTTAAGTTTTAGATAGCATTTCAATTATTTTATTAAATTGCCAAGGCGATTTTTATTATTTTCCCTAAAAGTTTTATAATAAAATACAATAAACTCATTTTTTTCTTACTTTATGGTTGTTTTATTCCATATTTAATTATATTTGAAACATATTTTTATATCCAAAAGTAACTTATCCGCTTATAACTTCTCGAGTATTTAGTTAATTATAAAACTACTTAAAACATTTGACGTGGCTTAAGTATACGCTTCTAACGAAGTATAACATGTATATATTTAATATAAAATAAGAAAGTATTGTGAGTAAAAAGTAGTATGCTTTTTTTTAAATGAGCTCTCCTGTAAATAAGTGTTATTTTTATATTATGGTAGTTTTGAATTGAAGCAGCGATATCTTAATAAGTCAATAAATGATTACCTGCATAATGCCCCAGAAAATAAGAAAAAGTTTATTCGGAAGACGGAAAAATCCCCTTTTGTCATTACGGTAAGATGTTGGCACTCCACCAATTTACAGGCGCGTTGCAATTATTTATCAATAATAAGGTTACCAGTGTCCGAATACAGTTTTTTTTCGTTTACGAAATAGTAGGATTAACGTTCTATACTACTGGCAACACAGAAATCGTTCCCTTTTTAAAATGGCGTCGCAGTGAACACCTGTTTGTCGTGCTCGGACATGAAAAAAAAAAAAAAGCAAAATTTTGTGCTTAGGCCTTAGGTGGATTTACATGAGACGAGCGAATGCTCATTCTATCCCCACTATGTCAAATTATTTTAGTGTAAACAGGCGTAGAACATTCTTTCGTTGTTCTGAGTGCGTTCGCAAAGTTTCTATGGAATATTCTAAGAATGCTCGCTCGCTTGATGTAAACGCCGCTAGAGCGCGCGAACAGTTACTTAGAGCGTTCTTGCGTGTTCGAACGTGCTCGCGCCCCTGAGCGGTCTTTTCAAAGCGTTCTTGTGTTCTAGCGATTGTATCGATTAAATTATGGATTGGTCTCAAGAAAAATGTTTACTAATGATAGAAGCCTATCAAAATTTTAGATGTCTGTGGGATCCGACGTATGAACACTATAAAAATACAACTTACAAACAAGATGCTTGGCAAGAAATTGCAAAACTACTGAAATGTAATGTTGAAGAAGTAAAAAAGAAGATAGACTCGCTTCTTGCATCTTATCGCCGAGAAAGACAAAAAACAATGAGTACGCCATCAGGCAGAATATCAACCACAGAATTGACACGAATGAGCAAAAAAACATTCGTTCTTCAATGATCCAGCTCTACACAAAATACGAAGGAATGCTCTTGTTCTAGCTCTAGCTCTTTGTTCGTTTGATGTAAACGCTGAATACGAGTTTTTGTTTACACTAAAAGACCACGAAAGAATGCTCTTGTTCTAGCTCTAGCTCTATGTTCTTTTCATGTAAATCCACCTTTATATGACACACCATAAGTGCCGAACTTACGCGGCAGAAGTTCAGTTGCGCAATTTACGCGGGGCGCGGGCGGGGGCATGCTTGGGGCATGCTTACGTCCCGCTGCTCGCCGCTCCCGATCTCCGTCAACAGTCGAACCGAACTTCGGTCGCGTATAACCGTAAAATGGGGTGAATAGAAATCGCGGGGTGTATAGAAACAAATCTGAGAGTTTGATTATGGTCGTTCTAGTTGCTCTATAGTCTGTTAAAATATCTTTATTCCCACTATTAATAAGACTGCAACATTTTTCCTTTATTCTGGCAACACTAAAATTTACGTCAAGTCTAATGACATAAAGAAAAAAGCTGTTGAAGTGAACGTCTGCGTACAGTGTTTATTGACCGTGTAAAACTTAAAAAAAAAACAAGTTCTTCACTGTTATCTCGGAGTCAATTTGCATACTTGGATAGTTAAGTCTCTCATCTATTAGGAATAAAAAGGTTAGTATCAATATTTCATCATTTTATTCTTATTTTTTAGTAAAATCGAGACTTAGTGGGTGAGTAGATATGAGTGAGGGGTTAATAGCAACGAGAAAGAGGTTAATAGAAACAATCGAGCATTTTTTCATTAGGTATGACAGTTTTCTTTTAAAAAAAATTGTTAAAATATTTTTCTGTGACACTTTAATTTGAAATTTAGATTTTTTTATTTTCAACGGTTTTGGTCAATTTAATTTAAAATTTTCTGGATTTCTGAGATAAATATTAAAGACCGTATAAGGGTATATTTGCGATTAGCCTCATTCCAAAAATGCCCTAATTGTGGGTACATTTGCAGAAAGACTTACTCTTAAAAATACATATTCTCGATATGCCCCATTTTTATTATAATGTTCGTTAATATATTTAAATATAAGCTATTCTAAATTCTACTTTACTTTTACTTGTTTAATTTGAACTGGTACGCGTAAGTGACGGTAGCGAAGATTAGTATTTTGTGTTCGAATCTTATTTAATTCACATAAGGTGAATTACATCATTTCTTGTACTTAATTATCCTTAGATTTCTTCATGATTATTTTAAACAGATACGCCACATCGCGCCGTAAACATCATGCCGAGGGTATACAAGCCAGATCCTCGTGGCAAGAGATATAAAAGGTATAGCAAGGAACTCATCGAGCAGGCTCTTCGTAAGTATAACGAGGGGAGCAATTCCTTGAGCAACGTTGCCGAAAAATATCAAATTAATAAATCTGTCCTCTATAGACACAGTATTAAAAATGTGAAGACACAAGGAGGCCAGACAGTGCTATCAAAAGAGACTGAACTAGCATTTCGATACCTCCCACGTAAGTATAATTATTATCGTTCGATTCAGATTTCCAATAAATGCATGTCACAAGTTAAGAACATATTCTTCCAAATGTTGGCCCACTGCCAATGGCATGAAAAACCATTTATTAGCAGCAGTGACAATAATTAGTATTTGGGGTGCCAATAATAATTTAAAAATATTTTTAGAATAGAAAAAGGAGAGTTAACCTTAGAAGAGTCCATTGAATTGATACAAAAAATCTGTCATTTCTTCGGTATATCATCAAACATTTATTCTAATCAACAACAAAATCTAGACATTGAACCTGAAGTTACAAAAAATATTGAAGACTCTAATAATTTAGATATTGAAAATATGCAAATATTTATTAACGATAGTCCAAATAATATTGTTGAACCAGAATACTCCAAGTTACAATCATCTCAGAAAAAATTGTTTTTTATGAAAACATAGAGTGTTCAGATGAACAAAACGTGATAATTGAAGATTTATCACGAAGATAAACCACAGTGTTCAAATACATACTACTCTTGAAGACCAGAATATTGAATTTCCAAAACCTCAGTCAATACAAATTATTTCAGATCAATGTAATCCATCTCTCACAGTTTCATCAATACCCCTTAAAAATCTTACTCCCGTGAAGTTAAATGAAATTTTGATATTACCTTAAACCAAAAAAAAATATATAAAAAAAATAAAATAAATAAAGCTAAAGACGAAATATCGAAAATACTATTTTCTGAGAAATTTTATAAATTTGATACTGAAGACATTGTCGAAAATAAAGAAAATGATCGGGATTTAATTGATACAAACAGAATACAAGGTCATAATAAAACATACACCATGGACAAAATAGAAAAAAAATTTACTGAATTAGATGATGATGATTAATACCTATTAGACGATCTCAAAAAGTTGATTTATTTAGATCATTAGTAAATACGTAATAACAGTATAAATAGGTTTTTGTGTCGCCATTTCATTAAAGTTGTCTCAAAAGGGCTTCAGCGTGTTGGCTTCGGCCCCACGTTCGCCTTCCAAAAATCCGGGACTCTGTAGTCCCGTGGTCGGAAAGAGACATACAAGAGTATAAATAAAAATATTTCAGTTGATTCACGTAAGGTACTTATAAAGTTTAGAAATGTTTGTTTCGTTGATGTTTTTTTTAATGTTTAATGAGGAAAAAGTTCCTAATCTATGTTCCTGTTTCTTGATAGAAATACCTACATAATATTTTTCATTATTATTCCTGCATTTTTTTGTTCCCGAATTCTTAAATTTAGTAAAATACAAGACCAGCCAATAATGGGTTATGATCACTGCCAATAAAGGGATTTTCTGTGCCAAAGTCTGGTCTTTATACTCAGCATCATTTAATTTAAAAAAATGTTCAATCATATTGATTAATATAAAATAAAGTGTATTGGAAAAGGATTTCTAGTAACATTAAAAGAGTTTAAATTCTTTTTCATTGTTTAAATTTATAATAAATTAGGAATATTCATAGTTTTCCTGAGATATCTTCTTAAAGTGCCAATAAATGGGTGTCTTACCCTACTTCTGATAAATTTAGATCAGTCATTGAAAGAAAAGAATTATAAAAACAAGAAAAAGAGAATCAAAAACTGGAGAGAAAAAGAAAAAGAGAGGAGAAGGCAGCTGAACGGGAAAAAAATGCTGTGAAGACAAATAAAGCTAAAGGTATAGGAAAGAAATAAAAAAAAACTACTATCATCGTCATTGCATTCCTAATAAACACGAAGAGTATTTGCCAGATGATGATGAGCTTACTGATTTTGTATGCCATAAATGTTTTCTGTTAATTGATAATGACTCTGAATCTTTTGAGGATGAAGATAATGAAGAAGACATGTTTTAATTGCTAAAGCCATTGTTTATGTAATTAAAACATGTCTAAAGTTTTAATTTATATTTAATTTACGATGTGGCTAATTACTATAAGATCTCATGGCCAATAACTATAATTTTAAGTTTTATGTTTTTATGTTGATTTTATTCCCAAAATGTTTAATAACACAGTATGTATAATGACATAATTTTATAAATACATGAATACACAACCATATGGCATAACTTTTATTTATCTTTAACTGGGAATTTTAATTTTACTAAAGATTTAAAATTTTGAGTTGCTTATCTGGCCAATAACTATACCGTTTCCCCTATTCTATTCCACCCTACAACACCTTCTTATCTTAAGGAACGCTTTGAGTGTGTATGTGACACCCACTCACTGTCTCTAAGGTCATCAGACACTCTTCATCTTTACAGATCGATTCCATCCAAAGGTTGTCTGGAAGAAATCACTTTTAGTGATAAGACTGCCTATTGTACTCAAAAAGTTTGAGAAATGCTCTTATAACCTATTTTTGAAGAAAAAAATACCTTTAATTAATTGGCAGAACCTGCAATCTGTGGTCTCTCTCTACACAACCTTCTTCACTAAGTGATATCACACAACACAACAATGTCACAAGCTTTGGCCCAAATAAATATATGATAGTACCTACCAGAAGAAAATAAAAAAGGAATTTAAATGCAGATTATGAACAAGCTTAATTTTACCCATAAAGTAGGTACTTTTAATTCTAAGTCCATTAACACAGAAATATTTTTGTTTGTTAATCTGAATGAAAATAGGTAAGGAGTCTGTCATTGTAGTTATGTATTTCCTAAGTGATGGTCACATCTTAACTTTCATGGGTCAACCTACTGAAAAATCTATTTATTTATTTAACTTTATGCAATCCTAAAATTACAAAGGCGGACTTAATGCCATAGGCATTCTCACTAGTCAACCTTAGGGTGATGAAAGACATGGTATAGGACAAATACAGAATAACAAAATTGGATACTAAATACACGTACTTATACATATTAAACATACAAATAATTTTTAAAAATTAATAAAACCATTTATTTTGGCATTCACATGCATACAATATCTAGCAAAGCCTGTTATCATTTTGTTTATGGTACAAAAAAAAACATTTCATTAAAACCTAAGACAACACACTGACCAAAAAGGCACTTGCTAGATAAGAACCAGACCAGAAACAATGCATAACTGAGCACAACAAAAGAATTAGTAGTTTTCTTTTACTTCTCCTGAAAGCCCCTAAGATTTAGACAACCAAGAACAAGCGCTATTCACACAAAATAAATTCCAAATGCCTGATAACTTTTAAAAACAAAATTCCCTGCAAATGCATGTATTGTTGCAAATGCATGTATTGCAAATGTTCTTTTATTTTCATTAGAAAAACACTGCCACATTGAGATATAAACATCCACTTCCCATGATACTATCAAACAACCATAATATGCCTATAGACAACACCATTAGCACCATCCCAAACAAAACCTCTAAGACGACCCACGGACCAAACAATCAACTAACAAAGCTATGAAGAACCAATTAAAGAGATGGCAAACATTTTCAAGAAAAACAAAATACTAAGGCAACTGACCAATACCCCAGTCCTATCATCATTTTCAAGAGCCCTACCAGTATACCTTGGACATCCACTTCCATTTTATGATGCTTTTTAAATGAATTCATTTTGACAGTGCTCAATAATTTTCACTGGCCTGTAGTAAGCACTTTGTTGGTCATTCTATCCGTCCAACTAATTATTGTGATGTGATGTTGGGTCACTTTTCACACACGGTTGGTTAACCCCATGGTAATAAACACAAGTTAATTAATAACTATGGGTGCTAACACTACTGATAAACTACATATATACATATTTATAAATACATATTACAACATTTTATAACACCCAGACATTTCCATAAAACATAACCAACACAAATATTTCCAGAAAAAATTTAAATCAAATCCTAAGATGACCTACTGACCACACATTGAAAAAAACCACCAATGATATTAACCTTAGACACATTTTTACTATTCATATTTCTATCACGATATAACGAATGTAACTAATATGGGTGTGATGTGTAACGGAGTGGACGGTGATGGCCTGAAGGGACGGTTCGACTTAATTTCACACACTAATAAACTAAGATGGTAATTTCACACCACACCATAGAATAACAATATTATACATTTCAATGTAGTGTGACTCTGTTTTAATAAGGTTTTATTAACCAAAGTCATGTTATAAGCGAAATTGACCAAGCAAAGAAAGAAAAGCAAGTTCCAAGTTGAGGTTTGACAATATTTGACATTGACAATCGCTAATTTCCGACTTTCCGAAGCTAAATAGACTAATTTCACTCACAGATAATCACAGATTATAGTTACCAAGCAAGCAATAGACAACTGGTTCGTAGTGATGCCCTGAGTTCCGGTTTATCATATTATATCGAACATTTTAATTCCTACTAGATGTTCTTTACGCAATTTATAACTTTTTAGATCTCCATATCGGTTTCGATAACGGATACTTCCTAGCGTAAGCCCAAAGATTAAAGGAATATAGCATGAGCCTTTTTAGACTCAAAGACCCCATCGCAAGCGCTGCAGTGTATTTACAGTATGTTCATGGCTAGAAAACGCAAGTATGTGAAACTAGTCGCGAATAGATTTTAATTCACTTTTTAATAAAGAAATAAAAAACACTATATTTAAAATGCGTCAAAAAATTCATCCCCATCGCTGTGAACTAGGAGCGTACCCAAGAGGCTGGCAGCATTACTATACCTCGTTGGATGACCATGCTGATCTTTTGTCCGAGGTAATAGCCAGCCTTTTGATAAAATAATATTTTTTTTTTTTATTAGGATAGTTTTTTTTTGTGTTGTAAATATCTATATAAATAAAGAACTTTAAGTACCACTTTTTAATCGAAGTCTTCCGATGTATACAAAAATAGTACGCAAATACTCGCATATACTTTGTAGTGGCCAAAGTAACTAGCTTTGCTCCATGATGTACAGCATGCAACCTGATTGTGTATAGATCGGAACAGGCGCGAAAAACTACGATTCCAATCTATTCGCAAGCCGTTGCTTGCTGTAACATTCTTAGTGTCTAAATACACTATGCCGAGAATACACGACGGAAGTTCGGCATGATTACGCCTGCAATGCTATTTGAATTACTGGCGACACATTATGCCGAAATTACGTTGCCTTATAGCGTACAGCCGAACTTCAGTCGGGCGTAAGTTCAGCGGAAATTCGGCGGCAACGTATTCTGTAGAACACACATTATACGCGACCGAAGTCGAACACAGAATATACAGTAAGCCGCGTAAGTTCGGCACTTATGGTCTTATGGTGTGTCATATCAGGCGATTACGTTGGTACATAAAATCAGCCGCGGAACTTCGGTCGCGTACGTTCGGCATAGTGTGTTTAGACACTTACGCTTTAGGTAGACGCTCTGGTTGCCCATGCGAAGGATGTGTTCACACCATCTGAGTTGTTGCTGCATTAATAAAGATTCCATTCTAGCATATTGGATCGTCGGAGAACCTCTGTGTAGGGAACGCGATCCTGCCACTTAATTCGTGAAGTGAAATGGACCTCAGACAGCTAAGATGAAATATACCTACCGAGTTTTTTTTCGTAACATCGAGATAGAAATTAAAGTCAATGGTTCGTAAACACAGGCAAGACGTACACGTCAATTTTATGGCATGAGGTCTCCAGACACGATCAGTGAGTTGTCCAAAAGTTGCGGTAGCATTTGCAATGCGTATTTTATATTGCTTTTCGCAATAAAGATTACAATGAATGAAATAAGAAGTTTGTAACGCGTTAAAATCAAATCTTAATCGATTATTTTTTCATTTAATAATCTGTGCTTTGATAGGTACATGAAAACAATCCATGACATGCAGTGTTGCCAGAATGTTACTTTTGTAACAGTTTTCGTTACTTTTGACCCTCTCATGTTACCTCCGTGTTACACGACTCAATATGTTACTATTAAGACAGACGAAAAAATACATTATACAACGTTTATCAAAAACATAGTAATTCGCCGAATTTAAAAACTAAACACACATCAAAGACTGTATGTTTTGTTTTATTTCATTACATCGTCAGTCGATTATTTGATCAACCATTATTACGATTCATTTTCGAAGTTTAAGAAACGGGACAGGATGAAATGAAAATTCATTTTAATTTGAATGTAATAAAGTGCCACAAGTAACAATCATGTTAAAATTTTTACTTTTCTCGTGAAAATGTTACTTTTTGAGCTGTCTCACGTTATCATGTGCGGTTTGACTATCCGCCGCTAGCAACACTGCACGTACATTGATCTCCATCCATGTTTTCGGCTGAAAGACATGTATCTATGGCCAAGAATAAATTAAAAAAAAATTATCTCCATTGATCAACTTCTATACTACTTAACATAATATATAATATTAATCTGGGTTTATTTAAGTGGTTTAAGTAGAGCCACGCGCAGCACAGTAAATCGCGTTGTGTTTCTTATTTAATAACGGCTTAATTATTAAGAGGTGATGTGTTTTTGGTCCGTTGTTTGTCATAATAATCATGTGGTCGTTGATTCTAGTGTCCTGTTTGAAAATAAAAGCATTGGGTTGTTTGTTCGTTCCCGTCGTGTGTTTAGAGTGAAATTATTGCCGCAACTAGCCTGCATAGATTTCGGATGAACAAGTAAAACGTAGTCTTTCGGGCACTCCGTACTCAATAACAGAACATTCACACAATGTTCCTAAGTGGTCCCACTGACCAAAGTGTTTTACTCAATGTTTGTTCAAAGTCAAAGTCAAAAACGTTTATTGAAATAGCACTTTTTCACGTCAAATAATTCAAAAGGACAGCACCCCCAAAACGCCACCCTTTCATCACTTTCTAGTGTTATGGCTGGGTAAAAGAAGTGGTGAAGAACAAACTTCCCAGCAACACAGCTGTCTATTACAATTTAATTATAATTAAATTACAATTATACAATTCAATATTGTTTCAAATTATGGTCACAAAAAAAAATATATATATAAAAAAACACTTGTTGTCCACTTCAGAGCTGCCATCTGCGTGTATCTGTGAAATAATCTTAATAGTGTTGTTTTTTAAATAAATATATCAGTAAAAATTTTGATAGGTTCTGGAATAACTCTACAATGGTTGACAAGAGTTGATGGAAAGAATGTATGTGTTTTCTGGTATTTTCATATACTAGTTAGAGGTTGTTCTGTTATCCAAAATTGTCATTGTGTTGTGATTTAGAGAAAACCCCGAGCTTACAGAAGTGCTGGTTTACAGAGGAAATCATTTATTTGATTTATTACAAAGGCAGTATGTCTATATTGTTTTCAAATTCAAATATTTTATTTCGGATTTCTCCATATGTATGCTAAAATTGTAATAAAACAATAACCATGGATCCTAAAAGAATGTTCGGATATATTGTTCCATACAAACGTGTTGCAGCGTTGGAGGTTCGTCCAGTCATTTTTATATGTGCTCGGACAGGAGAATCAGAGGACAAAACCTGCGTTATCCTTGATTGTATGGAAAAGGGTACAGGGAACAAGAAATGTCACAAAACCAAAATGTTAAGTATTATTATAAACTCCTAATAGGAACTCAAGTTTACCTTATAAAGTCTTATTATTAGGAACATAAAATATTGAAATGAAAATCTTTTTCAATACTAAAAAAGTACCTAATTAAGTTTTAGAACATAGAAAAAGTGGTTATGTCCACTGTGTCCCATACAAGGAATGTCCTACTTAATATTTTTTACTACCGTGTGGGATTTTAGATTGATAAGTGTCATATTTTTATGTATTTTATGTATTCTAAGTATGAATTCCCTCGGATTGGATATGTTATTTTGATGGAATCCAAAAGTTTCATTTAATGGACAACAAAATGAATGAGCCTAGTCACTGTGTAGATCTTATCCTAAATTCTGCATTTTCTGAACGCGCTCGTTATGTTGGTGGGTGTCATCGCTTTTAAAAACGCAACTCCAACAGGCTCTCCAACTTCATAAATAGAAACGGGTCTGCCTGGGTTTCGTTATAGCCAGGTATCTATGACTGCATTGTAATATGTCTTGAAAGGTCCAAATATACCCATGTCCAACGGCTGCAACTTTGCTCCAGTGTATGGGGGCTGGGGGCAATGTCAATATATTGCCTGCAGCTTTGGCCAACTTAAAGGTTTTGATAAACAAATGAGATTCATGACTATGCATAATCAAAATGCTCGGATTTTCAGGTGTAGAATTTGTGTGTTTGATGAAGTGTTGAATAACTTCGGGGACTATCTCCGAATTCATCGATTCGCTTTGTGCTGCTACACCCAAAGTACCAGCGGGAGTATTTTTGGTCATGTGATTCTTAACATTTTTGCGAGGAAATATCATGACTGGAGGCAATGCTGTTCCTCTAGCACTTACTATGCAGCAAGTTCTCACTAATGTTTCTCGTTCCCCACTAGTGACTTTACTTACATTTCGACGGATTTTGAGGGCAGTGACACGCTGATGTTTTTGGACTGTCATAGTAGAAGTCTTATAAAATAATAAAGATGAATTAGTAAAGGATGGTGTTATACAAAATATCAACAACCAGCAAGATAGTAGGTAAATGTCGCTTTCATTAAAATCTCTTAAAAATCCAGAATCAAGTAATTTCTTTTGATTGATAATATTAAAAAAAATACGATAAATCTGTTATAGGCATGAAATAAAAGGTTTTAGCATGTTTTTATAATTTAATTATACGTATTTATTAAAAATAATTATAATAAAAATGAAAGAGAGAGAGAGATAAAAAATTTAAACATGACAATTATTATCCGTAAATCCTGCTTCACAAAAATCAGTCTCTTTCGACAATCTCATAAAGTCTCTCGTATCAGCGGTACTCATTCTCTCAAAGATTAAAAAAAATCAATTCTTCCAAGTTTCTCCAATCATTTCCATAGTGTTTTTAAGAAAGTTTGTCGACGTCTTGAATTTTTGCTTGTTTTATGTAAACACGATTTGGCTGGATTATTAGAGGAGAAATCATGGTGATTTTTTTTTTTGTTTTTTGTCTTTTTTTGGCGTATTTCGTTTCTATACGTCTCTTCACCCTGTACTAAAATGTTTTCTGTTTTCGTTCTTGTAATAAAAATCTTTTTATTTTCATAAACTGAAAATGCCAAGACGTGGTAGGTTTAATGATGGACTCGTAACTTTTTTTCCAATCAAATACAAGAATTGATGCTAGATCTTTGCACATACCATTTTGTTTTTAAACATCTGCATATTCGGATGGAGAGATTATCACTCCCTTTGTTTTCAGAGATTTCTCAATTCTGGCAAACAGCCTGTCTGGAGGTATAAAGGAGTGACCAGCAGACAGGGAAGATCAGCTCTATTTTCTTGATATTTGTTGGGGCTTCTGTGTACAACCATTTACCGAGCATCGCTATCATTATCATACCTGTATTTTTATTTTGTCCGGCGCAACCGTCGGACACTTAATTTTTATTGTAGGGTAAAGGAACCAAAGAGTGCGCAGTTTTGAAAAAATATTTTTTGTTACACACATGAAAAGTAAACATAATGTAGCACAAAATAGGTATACCAAAGTTTTATAAAGACAAATTACTACTAGATAATAAATTCGTGTCCCATCTGTAAATTTTGGGTTTCTTTCTTTGGTTTTTTTTTTAATGAAAATAGCGTCCCTTTATCTGTGGAAATACTGCTGTAAAACTCCTCACGGCAGCTTCCTCAAAATCGCTTGTGAAAATATTGACTTGCATTGTCGGAGACAAATAATACTTCTTCTTGATAGGTAATGAAAAGTATTTTAATTAAGATAAATAATTACAGGTTTACAAGGACAACGCGACACTGGCATCGCTTAATATTAATTTTTATGTTTTTTCGACTATGCTCTAGCGGCGTAATATTAGCAATCATAGATAATACACTATATAGAGATAGATACGCAACTCATCGTTCAAAACAACTTACTAGCGTGAAAGTTAACGGGCCCCCGTCACAAGATGGCGTGGTTACTTCATGTATGGTTAGGGTAGATGGCGCTTTTCAAGAGTTCTCTTAAATATGTTTTTAAATTTGAAAATTGAAATCACTGTTTTAAATTCAATTTACTGTAAATTGAATTTAAAACAGTGATTTCAATTTCCAGTTCCAGTTTCCAGTTTTCAGTTTCCAACTTCTAGTCTAGTCAATAATATTATGGGAGATAATAAAAAAACAAAAGATAAAGAGTACATTTATCGGCTAAGTATATTTTATTTCCTTTTTTTATGTGTATTACAATATTTAAATGCTTGTAACTTAATTTCATCATTTACATCGAAATTTGTTATTTTTCCGTTAATTATTCTATTAACCCCGGTGCACCAACTGTGAATGATTAAATTAATTGACATATTAATTATAAAATCAATTAATTTATTTTTATGAACTATACAAGTAATTATACTAAAATCACAATGGCAATTGATGTAAAATTTCATTTTTTCTTTCAGATATTTTATTTCAGGTGAATCTCGTAAACATGCAACAATCATATAATATATTTCATTTAATAATTTTATAAAATCATCACATGCATTAAATAAGGATTTTTTCGTATAATCTATTTCATAATTAAATGATTCAAAATCAATTTCCTTTCTTAATATATCATTAGTACATGTTCCACATTTTTTGAACACTTTACATTTCGATTTTTTTACAATGTATCCTGCTACATATTTTTTTGATTCGGCATGCAAAATCGAGTCATTCCATTTAATTTGGTTCATTGTATTAATTAAAGAATCAATAGGAAAATCACCACTAACCAATTCAATTTCATTGTTTTGTTTTTCAGCAAGAAGATCTTTGAAAGATTGCAGTGATTTATTTTCATCTTTTTCACAGTTGGCACTTACAGAATGGGGCGAATTTAAATTATTAAGTAACAAAGTTTTGAACGCATTAATAAATTGTAGGCACGAGGGATTAACATTTCGTATCCCATTACTTCTAATGTTACAAAAAAAATTTTCAAGAGGGTCCTGATTGAAATTTCTGGTTAAAAGGCTAGTAACTTTATATTTGATTTTTAAAAACTCCCACATTTCTTTAAACGTTTTAATATTGTGGATCCAATTTTGAAGGGATGGCACTTTTTCATATCTTACTTCTTCTGTACCATCCCGTTTTTTTTTTATAGTTTTAAAAGTCATTGAATCCAATATAGGAACTACCTCTGTCCATAATCTAAAATGAGGAGAATTATTCATTACACACCCCTTGAAAATTTTTGGATCACCTGTATATGAATGTCCATTGAAAGAATCAAATAGTTTGTCCATAATGAGTAGAAAATCAGCAGTTTCTTCGCACTCCGCCGGAAGAAGGTTGTGTTCTGAAACAATATATTAAATAAGTACTAGAATACAGTTCATATCAATCTTTTTTGCTATTGTGGACCGAAATTAAAGAAAAAAGAAAGAAAATACATTTATTCGACCCAGATTAGGGGACACAATAAAAAAACAAAAATACAAAAATTTAATTAAAAAATTAAACGGTGTGCCTCACGGCTGTGTCGAAAAGGCACAAACTTACAAACTTTAAAGTGGCAGTAACGATTTACTGTGCGTCTTTATCAGTTGGTTCAGTAAATAGTTGTGGGTGTAAATATAATTAGTAAGAAACCAACATTAAACTATATTTTGTAGTTTCATAATGTCTCAAATTTTTATTTCAATATGATAATTTTAATTTATTATTTCATTTCAATTTATAATGTTATTCCAACAATATATCTTATGCATCTTAAATATTGACATAGCCAATTTTAGATAAATTATTAGATATGAATTGTATTTTTATTTTGAATTTTATCGAGAGAAATAGCATCTCAATTGTTTGTTTTTAAATATTTTTGAACTTATAAATGTAGCCAGGACATCTAATATTATTTTAAAGAAAAATAATGAACTTTCTAATTTGTCTGTGGAGAATGAAGATGGTTAAAAACATGTAAATTAAAAATAAAAATCTAATTTAGTAAATTAATAGCAATTTTTTTTAAATATAGAGAAAATAATGAGAACAATAAAAAGCATACTTACTTGCTAAGAATCTCAATGCTGATGATACCCTTTGGCTGAAAACTTGTGCAGCATATTTCACTTTCATTTTTGGAATTTTCTCTTTATTAACATGGTTTTCTGTTAATTTATTAACAAGCCTAATTTCATCATCCCCAACATCTAACTTCAACAGCATCTCCAAATGTTCCCACTTTGCATACTTTGTTTTCCCATCTTGTACAAATTTCAAATGTTTGGCGAGTAAATTATTTCTCATTCCCTTTAAAAGATGTGGAGGATCAAATAATGGGAAGACCTTTTGGTCTTCAAACTCGAAGGCTTGGGTCCTATATTCATTACCCTCTTGTAAATATTTGCGTTTTGTGTCTTCTTGAAGACTTTTTATCACAGAAATATTTGTGGCTGATTGGTCACATATAGTGGCAATAACTATCAATCCAGTATTGGAGATTTCTTTTATTATTGTTTTGATCAGCTTCTTTAAATCGTCCTTTTTCGTGGCACCTTGGCAAAATGAAAAGCATAAAGGTTGTTTCACTTTGCTTTTTATACCCTTGATCATAAAGACCAAGGCATGATCTGCGAGTTTTTTTGTTTGTCTGTGCCCAAAATCTTCAAAACCAGTTATCTGTTTTAGGGCAGGGTTGTAAAAAACACCCGGAGCCAATGATACCTCATCAAACAGTAAATTGACCAACTTTTTTTCTGCCGGCAATTTTGCTACTGTAGCTTTTAAATTTTTAAATATATCAGGATTGAAGCCTGGTTTCAGTTCAAATTTACTCAACATTTTTTGTAGGCTGCGCTTTGATGGCAAGACAAACATTTTTCGCATGAGGTTGTAAGCTTTCTGACTCTGTTTGTAAATGGTCAATGCCATGATTTTTTCGTTAAATGTAAATCGCCTGCCTCGTGGTTTCTTTTTCCATTTCATTTGGAGGGAAGTAAATATTTTTATTGTTGCAGGCATTTTATTTAACTCTTTCAAAAATGATTTTGATGTGGAAATTTTCCTTGCAGAGAGTTTCTTGTTATTTTGTTCCTTATATTTCTTTTTCAGCTTCAATACTTTCTGTTTTAACTTTATTATCTCCTTCTCTTTGGAGGTGACGACTCGTTTTAAATATTGACAAGTCCCTCTTTTCCTAGAACCTGTAATTTAAATTATGTTACACCTCAGATCAAAGAAATAGTGTTACACAAAGTTTTAATAGAATTGTGATAAAAATATGTTACATAATATTGTTCTGTTATTATATTATGACCAGAGATTGGAATAGGTAGGCTTCGAGGAACAGATACAAAAAGTGGAGACTTCCCTACAACAGCAGATACAAGCTTGATAAATATTTTTTATGGGGATTTTATGGGTAAACAAAAATGGATATAAAGAAGATCATTCAGACTCCATACATTTTTGGGCCTTTTCTACCAACGAAAAAAAATGGTATGGATGGTTAGAACTAGCTATTTGGATGAATAATTATTATGACACATAAGTTGTAGGATTATATCAAGTTATTATTATTAATCCATTTAATTCAGGTTTACAAGTTCGGAGATTTGTTATTGTCTTACATTTATTGATTCCTGCAAGTGCGGAAATAATCCTACCTAAAATTATAAACGCGAAAGTTTGTAAGTTTGGATGATGTTTGTTACTCTTTCACGAAAAAACTACTGAACGGCTTTGGATGAAATTTGGTATGTAGATAGCTTATACCCTGGAATTAGACATAGGCTATTTTTTATTCCGGTATACGCGGGTGAAACCGCGGGACGCAGTTAGTATGAAATAATCCTATACTAGTACTAATATTATAAATGTTGTGAGGATGTTTGTTCCTCTTTCCCGCGAAAACTACTAAACGGATTTAGATGAAACTTTACAGTAATATAGCTTATAAAAAATGTAATAACACATAGGCTTCACTACATAGTATAAAACAAAGTCGCTTTCTCTGTCCTTATTTCCCTATGTACGCTTAAATGCCCACTCTCTCTCTCTGCAAGAAGTTTTATGACCCTACAGTGGAAACAAATTGGAATCCTGATGATGGAAAGAAAAACCTAATGTTACAAGTCAAAGGTCAATTGTCAATAAAAATATTTACCTTTAGGGCGTTCAGCTGTCTGTAATGCATTCTGTACATCACTATGATAGTGGGTAGAGCTGGATGGCTCAATGACAGCAAGTTTATCTTGCGAAATGTTTAATAAATTCGACATGTCTGCCTCGACATGTCCCGATGGACCTTCAAGAGTTTGACCAACTGGTAATGTAGATAAATCTGCAAAAGGATGAAATTATTTATAGTTACTGTATAATTATGTAGAATATAGAACAATATTCATTTAATTCTTAGAAGATAGCATGTTGCATCAATTATTTTTGGTATATAATATTCATTTTATTTTCTTCTAATTAGGATTAGATTATTCAGTAGAAAATTTTATTTAATATTTGAGGAACAATTTTGTTATTACAGCGAAGGCAAAGAAATGTGGTTTTGTTTCTATTAAGATTTAAATAACATAAGACATCTAAATAGTAGGTACCTAGAGTTGGTATTGCATTTGGAGTAAGTCGGTGACTGGCTGAACGGTAACACTCTTCAAAATGTCTGTCGCAAAATCGAATTTGGTTATAAATGTAGATGTCGCCTTTCTCTTGTAAAGCTTTATCTAGTACTTTTTTCCACGAGTTAAACTTTTCCAAATGTGGGTATTCAGGTTTAGGAAATCGGTGCAATGGGCCTGAAATCAAGAAGTTTTTATACATGAACAACTCACTCTCATTAAAATACCGTAATAGATATCATCATCATATGTATAAAATTTTAGTAATGTACTGTGATACCATCCTTGAATATTAATCTAACACTAGAAATAATAGCTGAGGTCTAGCAGTACTAGAACAGGAACACCACAGTTGAAGTAAATAAAATCACAGTAGCATAGCATGGGGGTGCCGAGGGGGCCATGGCCCTGGGTGGCGCTACTCTAGGGGCCGGCACCGCCGCCTAGCTGCAGCATCAAGCCAAGTAGAAGCTGATAGCGTTGACAGTAGAGGCAAAGGCATTTTTTGCCGCCTTTACATTGTCAGTTCCTATTTATGCCACCCCATAATACAATTTTCTTGAGAAGAGTCACTATACATTAAAGGTTGTCTGTAAAAGATCGCTTTTAGCGATAAGACCACCCATTGTTACACCCCTTTTAGTTATTAAGTTTTAAATTGTAATTTGTTATGGTGTACATAGTGTGTATAGATACCACCACCACCACCATAACAAATACAACAAGATAGATAGATATCTATCTATACTTCTAGCCTACCTCCCAATAACTTCTTGTCTACTAAAAGAAGATCTAACCTATCAGGCAGGCAGGGTACTAAATTTTTCGACTCGCTCTTGAATTTTTACATCTGCTTGTTTTTCGTTTAATTTGACAATAAATGCTTAGTCCACACAAGGCTTTATGTTTTTTGAGCTTTAAAGGAAAATCTAACATATCCTAGTTTGCAAAAAATATTGTTGCATGCTGTATGAATCGACAAAGTTATACATAGATCATTAGTGTATGAATCAACAAAATCCTAGGTAGGATGCTAAAATTTTCACACTGCTGCACTACATATCAAAGAGAGCCAGTAACAATTTCTGAAAGTATTCCTTCCAGCACCCTAGTGAATCCCAAAATCATGGGCTGAGACCGCACCTGGTCATGAGTCGATATCAATAATAATTCTTTCTTGCCAAAACCATCTTTAGAATTTTATTAAATTGTAGTCATTTGAATTTAAATAAGTACCTAAATAAGGGGGCTCGCCCCTAAGACTACCCACTGACCGGCAGCTAAATATACCTGCGCCCCGGGCGGCGGAATCCCATGCTACGCCACTGTAAAATCATAGTTTTAAAACCTGATGAAGTTATTTGGTCAGAGGGTCGTCTAGAGCGGGCTTTGTCTTATACGTAGATTCCGAGTCTTTTGATTGGATATAAAAGTTAATGTGCAGTTTCAATTGTTTGTGTAGGGTCAGGACAGGAGTGTGTGTGGTAGTGCATCTTAGATTTTTGATGACTCAAGGACTATGATGACCACAGATTGCACGGATGACAATAATGGATATTGTGCAGCCTATCAGCAAAAGATAAATTACGTGCATTATAAAGTTAAAAGTTTTGAACTTACCGTCATTGTCACAATCAAAGTAGCACTTATATCTTGACGTTGATGGCATTCCGCCCCTAAGACGATCCACTGGACGCATTTTCTAGTCCTAAATACGGTGCCGGGTCAATGTAAAAGCAGTCGATCGAGGTTCCAAAATACAAAGCCGGGTCAATGAAAATGCAGTAGATCACAGGTCCAAAATACGAAGCCAGGTCAATCACAGAAGCAGTCAGTATCAGAGTCCAGGAACACGCAACAATCGTAATAAAAAAACCAGAAAATAACACTCAGAATAAACCAACACGTTAGAAAACGGAAAACGGTTTAATTTAAAAGTATGGTCGACTGTCAATGTCAATCGTCAGTGTTTCAAGTGGTTTCAAGTAGTGTGATTATTGTGATTAACTAAGACGTCCTCATAGATAAAAAAGAATTAAAAATAAATCATAAAATTATTTAATTACAATATTTGTTAATATTTCTAATCACAAAACTTTTTTTAGATTTGTTATTAAATCGATGAAATATCGGTCTAAGGTGCAGTGACATCTAGTGACTAAAACGAAGTACAAATACCCAAGTTACGGGGCATCCGTCACTAGATGGCGCATTTCTAAAAAAAAACCTCAGAAAATTATTGTACTTCAGTTGCATCCCCATGTTAGCAATGGCGGCGCGCGGCTCCAGCGCGAGCGTCTTGCCCCGCGTCCCTCTCTCCACCCCCTCGTGTCCCGTAGAGCCGGGCACACATCCGGCCGGTTTTAGTAATATTTAGTGTGGGGCGCGAACATGCATTTTGGGAATTGTTGTTTTTAATGATTGAAATAATATTTTGTAGGTCGATTTTGTTTTGTTAGGTAGTAAAGCATAGGCAAAGGTAAAGCATAATAGGTAAAGGTAGCATAGGTAAAGGTTTTACGATATTTTCAACCTCACCGTAGATGCTGTAGAAGAAATGGTTTAGGCGCGCATTTAAATGTTCCGTCGCAGTATATATGATTGCAGCTTTCCAGTTCCTGTCTACCCCTCTGTGTATTCTCGCAAATAAAAGTATTCTCGTTTTTCCGTCGTTATAGTCGGCAAGTATAAAATCTTGAAACGGTTGAGGCACCTGGATATCAAATAAAAAAAATATCTTAAATTAGTTGTACTACATCGAATAATAATAATAATTGATGATTGCAGAGATGCGATGGGCCCGTTACGTTATTGGTATAGGTGTTGATCTCGATGGCTCAATAATTATGATGTATTACTTTTTATTTTTACAATGTTTATGCTTATTATAATACATTTGTGCGTTCATTTTAATTTCATCCTCGCCGCTATATGTGATTTTTCCGGCCAAAATTCGATGGACGGATCTGCACCAACTGCAGCACCTACTCTAAAAGAAAATGTCATCGTTAATACAGTAAAAGGTTGAAGGAAAACAAATAATTATGATGTATTACTTCTTGTTTTTACAATGTTTATGCTTATTATAATATACATTTATGCGTTCATTTTAATTTTATCCTCGCCGCTATATGTGATTTTTCCGGCCAAAATTCGATGGACGGATCTGCACCAACTGAATATTAACAAATGAATAGTGGTATTACAAAAATATTGTTTTAATTTATCTTTATGACTTTCACAGTCGAATTGAAAATCAACTAATAAATCAGCTATTTCTGTTACGATTTTCTTGATATTTATTTTTTGTAGACCTTTTTTATAAATGCTACGGTGATATTTTGAATTGCAGAGAAGCAATTTTCTAATTGTTTACTTGGATAGTGGTTTGGAAATAAACGCAAATAGTAAATTTTAGTTGATTGTATTTTGTTGGAGGATGGCTGGTTATCGCCAAGAAGAGAAATAAATAAATAAATCGTTTATTTGCATTAAACATGGTATACAAAGGTGTTCAATAATAATACAGTAGGTACAAGCATGTTTAGCTAAGATGAAGAAGAACGAGCGATGTGTAGGCAATCAAGGAAATGCACGCGTACCTGGCTCTCCAGCGTTGGGCTTCACAAGTTGGAGGCTGGCGGCGGTCTTCCGATCACACAACACAATTGTCACGTTTACACCCGCGGGCGGATTATCACAATAGTTCGCTATCCTACAGTAGGGGCGAGGATGCGACACGGGAGAAGCACGAATACTTCCTTACGGCGATGCGTTTACTTCCAGCGGTGTAGCAATGGAGTCACGGCGCGCGAGCGCGTGTCACTCTTACTCGCCAGGCGTGCGGAACAGAACAGGAGCGGGGAGCAAGAGAAGGGGTAGCATCGCTCGTTTGATTTTATTCAAACGCAGTACTATTTATTTGGATGCGTGGGCGTAGTCCGTTAGTAAAAATATAGATGGCGCTACCAGATCGCACAGCCATTTTTATTGGCATATGCTTTTATTTTTATGTCAGTGTTGTTGGCATTTATATTTTCTTGGTCTATTAGATTTTGTCTAAATTTTCGACAAAATTTTACAATATTTTTCAGGCACTTTGCCAAAACCCAGCCACACATAATTTTTCTGACCGGCATCAGGTTCACTACGCTCCACCAAAATTTCTTTGTTACATAATATTTCGTTGTCTTTGGAAATATCAGAAGTCGTTTCCGGCTGCTCTGTTACAAAAAAATCTAAAGATTGTAGGCATTCATTTAAATCTTCTTCGCAATTTGCGCGGTTTGTATGGGGAGAGTTATAGTTGTTTAAGAGAAGTGCTTTAAATGCTCTTTCAAAACCTATTATGTTAGGGGCAACATTCCTCGCCCCATAACTTCTGATATTTCCAAAGAAGTTCTCGACTGGGTCCTGGTTCAAATGTCTTGTCAAAAATGTATCAAAACCATACTTTAAGTGTAATATTTTCCAAATTGCTTCTATGCCTTCTATAGTTTTAATCAAGTTTTGAACAGATGGGACAGCTGTTTCCGTCAATCTTATTTTGTTGCCACACTTTTTTGTAACTTTAAATTTAATTGTTTTTAATATTTTCTTGGCTTCTACCCATAGTTGATAGTGCTGCGAATGTTTTTAATGGGTCCCTTATATTTTTTTCTATCCGGAATGTGAAATGTATTAACATTTAAGCTGTCGTAAAGCTTATCCAATAATAAAGTGGTATCTATCAAATTTTTACATTCAATATTAAGATCCCCTCTGGCAGTTAAATGCTTTGTTGCGACTGTGACTGCAACACTGTGACTGAAGATCTGCGTCGCCGACTTCACTCTCATTTTATTTATTTTTTCAGGGTTTACATGTTCTTCTGTTAGTTTAAATAACATTTTTAATTCCCCGTGTGTCTGGTCTGCTACATAAAGCTGTTGGAAATATGCCCATTCCACAATTTTTGCTTCATTATTTATATTATAAATCATATCTTTGGTCAAAAGGTTATTTCTGATACCTTTTATCAGATGAGGCACGTCATATAAGGGGATTATAGTTTTCCCATTTAATCGAATATGGTCATATCGCCATTCTAATCATTCTTTCTACGACACATTCTTTCAGCCTGTTGTCCAAAACTATACCCACACCATTTCTGTTGCCGTCACTTCCACAATATAAAAACTTATATCCTTCACCTATCTCTCTAGCCCTTGCACCCTTCCATTTAGTCTCCTGCAGGCACGCTACATTTATTCGACGCCTTTTCAAAACATCTGCTAGCTCTCTTCCTCTTCCAGTCACCGTTCCTACATTCCAACTGGCATACCTCAATCTCAATTCTCTCACACTTTGAGCTCGCATCTTACGTCGCACCCGCCCGTTATGGTGCGACAACCCTTGTCCATTTCCCACAGGAGGAGGAGCCAGGTGCTGCTCCTGCGCATCGCCTGTGGGGTACGCCCTAGCCCTATGGCTCATATCATTTACTATGCTCATGCTGCATAGGTTTCGGCTTAAGTTTTATGGTCGGCCGTCTGCCTGACACCAACCCTCTTTGGGAATGCTGTTGTGGTGATTTACCCGTCACCGTGCGGGTGGCCCAAAAGTGCTATGCACTGGCCTTTAGGTTCCCTTAGTCACCTGTTACGACACCCCCGGGAGACAGATGGGGATGTCCTATTCTGATCCGGGAACGTCACGTTTTGTTCTCAATAAAATTCGAAAATGTCTCGGTGACCCCAGGAGGCAAAGACAACTTTTGTCTATTATTTTTATGCCATCGGCTACTGCGTTAAAATTTTGGAGTGTCGTCTGTCTATCGGTTGTGTCAGATATAAAAAGTTTGCATTTGGAAATGTTTAGGTCAAGGCCAATGTTATGGAGTTGGCTCTTAGGAAAATGAAATCATTAAGTACGGTATCTCTGTTGCCTCCCAGGGTCCCATCATCGAGATACCAGACGTTGAATTCAGAATTTAGTTGCCGAATTATTGGGTTAATTGCCAAACTAAAAATCACAGGCACGAGGATCACCTTGTTGACAGCCAACAGCGAAATCTAATAGGTTGTCCCGATAAAGTAATTTTGTTGGATGTCTATAGCACGGCCAGAAGAAACTGAAAATTTGGGGATTTCTTTTTTAGCTTCTGCCTGCAAGGTGTCCCTGTTCACCGAGTTGAAGGCGTTCTTAATGTCAACCTTCGAGATGACATTTCCATTCCCATAATTTAGATAGGTCGACAGGGCGTGTACGCCTCGCAGCCCCCTTTTGAGCCATAACCTAGCTGCAGGGGCTGAAATTTGTTCGAAACGTCCTCACTATAAAATTTACAGCAGATTTTAGCTGCCATACGACAACAAGTCCAAGTGGTCCCCACGGCAACTGGACGAATACCGCCATCCATCTTGCGCAAAGCACAGAGGTTTGCTCCATACAAAACGTCTATGACGGTTTCGTCCACCTTGCCGGAGAGCATAAGGTTGGTCAGGGCCGTAAGCTCCTTCAACAGCGACTCACCAGCTTCCCCGGCGCTCGGGCAGGTAAGATCCTTCAGGTGTTCCTGAAAGAGCCAATGGCTGTGACCAGGTGTCGACCTGAAATTGTGAGGGTATGTGCGTCTGAATCAGGAGGGTCGGGAAAAGAGAGGCCATCTGCTGGGGCTGGGTGTTTACTCTCCAGAGCGGAAAGCGTGTCTGGAGAACACGGAGCCACCACATCACTGCTAAAGAGAATTCTAGCAGCCCCCAGAATGTCACCCTCGCCTAGCTTTGATTCCACTAGGCGGGGTATATTAGAAAGTCTTTGGGTCGGTAATTTGGTATCGAAATCTTCATGACCTAAAGTTAGGCAGTTGTCTTTAATTTGTTTTGTCAAGGACTTTTTTTTGCCAAATTTTTCTGAACATGTAAAACTTTATATGGGAAGGTGAGCAATTGCTCCCAAGCACGTTGCGAGTTCTCCCGTGCAGCCAGGCGAACACAACCTGCCAAGTGTTAAGCAACCAGAGGCCTGGCTCCACCGGGAACTCGCTTTAATACCGGAATTGAGTTTTTTAATTTAGATAATTTTTGCCAGAAAGGATCGATGGTTGGTGTCGGGTTTGTAGCAGTCGCATTGGCAGAGCCTGCACATTGAGATTTGTGGATCTTCCCAATGTACACGCTCAAGCCTCAAGCCTCAAGTACACATACACAAACTTTATGTAACAAAGTTGATCTTCCTTCATACTTCAACCTTACGGGATAATTAGTTTAATTTTTCATTTAGATTTTAACAGGCTTTCCAGGCTTAGGACTGGCAATATTCATTCATGAATTTAGATTTAATGACAATGAATATTGGCGTATTTAAAAATCAACTTTATAAATACAATGATTGTTATTATTTTTGTTTTGTTCTTTTTTTTTTATTACTACTTATAAATACTAATTGCGATATTTTTTTTTTGTCTTAAGGCGAGTTCTTTTTTCATTTAAAATTAGTCCCGCTTTAGAAAAAACTCTCTCGCAGGGCACGGACGTAGCCGTGATGTTTAGCCATGATGTTTAGTTGAAACGACATCAATTTGTATAATCGTGGATATACACCTTTACGCTCGCTCCACCAAAGCAGTGGATTTTCCGCTTTTTTGATGAGCGGTTCTTGTATATATTTATCGAATTCGACTATACCAGCTGCCGTCGGATTTTGGGAACGAGACTGGCTATTTCGGCGTCAAATTCATCCCAAATAGAGCTAGATTCACCAGGCTGTGAAGACGTCGCTTGTGGAACTGGTAGTTCTTGTATCGAAGTTGCGAGGATCACCAAACCCGCTTTTCTTAAATCTTGGATCTAATATTGTGGCCTCACAAAGAACTGCATTATGTTCCACCCCGTCAAATCTTGAATTCATTTGTGATTTAAGCGAATTGAGCAGGCTTTCAAGTTTTTCGTTTGCGGTGGAGTATTTAAGTGTCCTGTTTATTACTTTACAATAAACTATATATTATGAAGAAGACACATATTCTTCGCCACTTATTTCTACAGTGACATTGTAAAATATTTTTAAAACTTCAGTCGCTTTTTGAATCACAGACCAGTCCTCTTAGTCTGGCCGCATTATTGCGTACAGCGTGGCTATTAGCGGATCTTTCACTCTAAGAAATCGCATGAGCATGTCGTAGGTAGAATTCCAACGTGTTGTTACTTCCTGCTTCAATTTTAATGGCGAGATATTCATTTGTTCTTCGATCTCCATCAATTTATTTTTTGCTGGAATAGATCGGTGAAAATATTCGACGATCGTTTCCGCCTCGTCCTGCCACGGTCATCTCACATAAAACACCAACTTTCTTTGGGAACTGTATCCATAATTGTGAAATTAAAAGTCCACAACTTTCTGTAATAGAAATTCTGCAAACTAGTTAAATAGGGTATGGGTAAACATTTTGGAGGTCCACTGTCAGCATTTTTTTGGCACCGTGGCTTTCCATAGCTGCAACTTTATCAAATCCTTTCTAAGTGTATCGTAGACCGCTTTCCTCGAGGTGTTTATGATGTAGAGCTTTAATATTATTTTTTTCAGTTTGATCTGTGGCATTTTTGTGTTTGGTAACATACGTATCGCAATCATCACAAGTATCATTAGCAGGAGGATTGAAACCGAGATTAAACTCTGTATTAAAAATATGTCTGTATAGCCACGCCTTTGCCATATTCTTTTTCGGTATACCCTCTTCAGTACAGAACTCTAAATACAAAGAATATAATTTATCAATATTTAGGTGGCTTCCAAGATAATGTCTTTCTGTTCTGTTTCGAATATAATGGCTCTCATATTTAGGTATCTTGCTAATATGTTTTCGTACTGTTTCTTTAACTATATCTGCTGTTTATTAGGTGGTGGATGTCTTCCTCGTCTATCTGCTTGAACAAATCCTTGTGTAGATTTTTTTACCGCGTTCCTCACCACAGTTTCTGAATTAGCCAACGTATTCAAATTTAATGTGTATACTCTTTTAGGTGGTTGATCAGGGTCACGGCGTCTGGATTTAGCAGTTTGAACTTCTGAGACTCTAGATATAATAAATTGTCTTTTTAAATCCCACGTCATCTCTTCCGCGTAATACTTCTGATAAATGAATTGTCTAATAGAGTCGTTGACATTTTGTAATGAGACTTGTACCTGTTCAATTACCCACGGAGATATCACGCCCGTTACAATGGCCTCAGTCTTCGTTCGTGCACAAGAAATACTCTTCACAGTGTTGGAATCGGCAAATATAGCCTTAACCAGTTGGCTGGTGCAATGCATAGATTTAAATGACTGGTGATGTTTCACTGTGTGGAAGCTAAAGTGGCTTCAGTGGCGGATATTTGGTCTGTCAGTCCAGAACTTTGTGGTTGAAATAAAGAGTCGATTTTGGTGTTACTTGAAACAGTCAGACTATTTTTTTTATGTTTTTCCGTTAGGATATGTTTTTCAATATCAGCACCTCCCTTGAACTTAATTGAAAAATGATTGTTACATATTGAACAAAACACTTCGGTAGGTTCTCTTCCATCTTTCATAATCGGAAATCTTTGTTTTAAAGTATCTGTGAATGTACACACGTATCGTGGTCGTTTGGTACTTGAAGACATTTTAACTCGTATCCATCCAACAGCTCCGATTCTCGCTCGCTCGCTCGTCCCTTGATGACACTCAATGAAGCGTAGTCCAACCTTCGCAATGGCGCAAGACGAATTGACTGAGTAAGCGAGCGAGCGGCAACCGCGCTGCGGGGCGACGGGCGCCCCCTCCTCGCTCCACCCCGCTGTTTTGAGTGCGATGTACATACAAGCTCGCGCAAAACGCGTGCGCAAGATCCGCAGTGTATACAACGATAATAATACGTTTTTGAGAGAAAATTCTCATCTGTAGAAAATCTCAGGACTTTTCCATGGAAATCAGGCCTTTTCTCCGGACTTTTGATTTTTTCATTTGGTAACCCTACACGCACAACAACTAACGCACTGATGCAAGTGACGTTCGTACGAATAGGCGCGCGCGAGTTTTAATTTAGAGGTAAAGAACATTAACTCCAATGAATAACATTAAGTTCGCGCAAAGCGTAGAGGTAAATAATCTTCATCAAGGTCAAGCTCAAATGGTCATTTGAGGTCCTTTACCAGTTAGACATTAGTGGATTTAATGTCATATACTATTGAATATTTCTTTTTATAGATGTACCTAACAGGATTTAATGTCGTATACCATTAAGTGGAATTGGTTTTTGCGATGTTAATGGTGTAAGAAACATATTTTCAAAAAAAGTGGAGTTACTATTGTATACCTCCGAGGTACAGAATTGTTTGACCTTTTCCGATTTCAGCCTTGTTCGGCGCTCTGTAATAATATTTCCGGAAATGGAATATATGCGCTCGCAAGACTCCGAAGTACTCATTGCGCAGCATTTATTTCGATATAATTGTGCCTAGTTTGGGTACACAAATTGGTGGTACCTCCACGAAGGATCGAGTAATTTGTCGTGTTCATCCTTTATCGGCAACAACCTATCTGCAAGATATCGTTGCACTACTGTTATTGCAGATGCTTGCGAAGAAAATTGCGTTTGCTCGACATCCCCAAACATTTCGTTAATATTATCCCTTATTGATAAGCCGTCTTTAAAAGGTTCGCTGGATGTGCTCGTACTTGTGGATGGTTGAGGTGACGCTGACCTGGTGTCATGAGATTTCTTGTTGATTTCTGCAGTTACGAGTTCTATCAGGGTTTTCTTGGCTTTTTCAGCAGCAGACTTGTCTTTGAAACAGTGCTTTTGTATCTGGGATCCAACAATGAGCAAATTGAAAAAGTGCCGCTGAATTCTATTTGCCCCTATATTTTTTTCAGTTGTCCCACAGTGATCTCAACGGATATGGCTACATCGGGTCGATTGTAGTTGGAATATTATTTTCATAGACTGTAACATATTCCTCACCACTCATTTGTTGAGTGACTTCTTGTAAGGGTTTCATGGTACATAGGTCCTTGCATATTTTCCATTCTTCAACAGATAACATTGGTATGTATCTGTCCAACAAGCCCGCTGTACTTCGCAGTGCATCCTGCAATTCCAAGAAACGTTCTAACATAAAGAACACAGAGTTCCACCCCATAGGAACTGCTTGACGAAGCCTCTTGCTGAAATTGGTGTTAATCTGGAGTAAACTTTGTCCTTAAGGCAACCCCAATAAAAAAATCTATATAATAAATAATGGATTTAGGTCTGGCGACCTCGCGGGCCATAAAATAGGTCCCAGTCGGCCAATCCACCGTCCAGGAAACGCTTCGTCAAGGTGGGCCCTCACTTCTCGTGCATGTGTGGGCTATTGCAAGTGGGCTGCTGCAAGTGGGCCGGACATCTGTCATTTTGCAACCACATACTTTGCAAGAAGTCGTCAGATTCTTCTGACAGTCCCGGCAGTGTGTCTCTCAATTAAATAATTTTGTGCGTTAAGTGTAGCAGGCAGTTCGACTGGACCGACAATTTTGCCATTAAGAATACCAGTCCATAGATTAATTTTCAGTTGGTATTGTGAACGCTCTTCTCTTGGTTAATGTGGGTTTGATAACTGCCAGCTTTGCAGATTATGCAAATTGGTGTAGTCATCTTTTTTGCAGGCTGATTCGTCACTCCACAAAACTCGGTTAAAAAAGTTCGGGTCTTCATTATGCAACCGCAACATTGTGCGGCAAAAAGCTACAGGCGGTGCGTAATCTCGACTTACTAAACATTGTACTTTCTGTACATGCTACGGATGGTATCCTATTTTTTTCAGTATTCCGTGCGCTGTAGATCGTGGTATGCCAGTTCTTCTTGCAATAGCTCGCACTGACGTGGACGGATCTTCAGCAACTTGTTGTACAACAACATCAACATTATGTCCCTGTGGTCTTCCTCCATCAATATAAGGGCCACGAGGAAGTTGGCCCTGTGAGTAAGAGTTGTGCACTCTTAAAAATACTCCATAAACAGGTGCTGACAGTTTGGATATCGCTCAGCGTAAATCCTAGCAGCGTCTCTTGCAGAGTAACTTACTCCTCCTTTGGTGTTAACACGCCTTGTTTCTCCGTAAACAAGATGCATGTCGCAATACTCGCTTGCAGAGTAAAAAGGTTGCTATTGGTTAGCCATACACACAGAAACTAAAAAACAATATTGCTGTCCTTAAAAAAAATCGCCAAATATCGTTAAAAAATACGTTTTTGGTCCTTTAGGAGGGGTATATCTCTAAATCCCTACGTGCTAGTGCAACTTTATGTTCTGGACTAAAAATATAGGGAAGGATAAATATATTTACTAATAGGAAAGTAAAAAATATCTGCCTAGCTTTTTGCTATGTTGAAGTTAGTTTGTAGTAAAACCTAGTGCCACAGAATATCAGTATTTTACATAAACAGAGCCAAAAGCTTAACAATCTCAACAAGGCACAGAGGAGTCTATGAATAATGAAAATCCACAGACTGTCTGCGACTGCGACAAACGCGTTACTATGACAAATGCAAAACGAGATGTTACTCTGCACTCTAAAATTTTGTGCATATTATCCCGTAGCATACCACGACCGTGCTAGGAACGTATTCGGCACGGAAAGCAAACTTTAGAGAATGCCTGCTACCTAAAGAAAAGCTTGCTGTGTGTTTACGGTAAGTAAAAAACAATTTGTTTATAATATATATTTAATCAAACTTCTGATCTAGTATTCATGGTAAAGCTTAATGCTTGATTATTATTATTCCACTTGTTAGTGTTTCAAAGCTCAGGAGACGGAGGTATAGGAAGCACTCGTTTGTATTCTCGAAGAAGTCGATGCTGGAGATGATAGGCTAGGCATACGGTGGTGTAGCTGTAGCAAAGCTAGGTGGTGCGAGCTGCTGTAACTCCATTTCGGAAACTAAACTGAATATTTTGTTTTTTTGCGATGGCTTGTGTGTAAGGAGAAACTTCTTTACTGTATCTGATATGTGCAAAAAAAAAAACGGTCTCATTCATAGTCTTGTCGTGGAGATTTATTTTACTTTTCTAAAAATTTCGACATACAGCGGATGCTGTTTGAATTTCTCATTTAAGGAGATCAGCCAGCTGCGCAGGACATATTATAGTGCACGAGCATTTGCGCAGACACAGGTGCACTCCCTATTCCTTCACTCTCATAACCCGATGGGACGGCAATCCGACACGGCCGGAAAGAGATCAGGCGCAGGACCGACATTTACGTGCTCTCCGATGCACGGGTGAATCAATCACCAACTTCCAGACTACGGGCTGCTTTGTGAAAGTTAAAGAAAACCCTAGACTTCGAGCACAGCAGCCGCGCTTGCAACCACTAGACCAACGAGGCAGTCATATATCGGACTCGGATCGGTATGGAAAATGTTATGCTGAGTTTACATCATCAACTTTAAACAACAAAATTAAAAACTTAATATTATAAAAAAATAATTTTCCATTTCTTTCGTTTTTTTTCTCTTCTTCACTGAGCCATTGACCATTTTTTGTTACTCATATCATTTTTACCCTCATTTAACTCTAAACCAATCGTGGAGATCATAAGAAACTATAAAGCTTGGATTATTTTCAATAAAATCAGTATGCATCATGGTTGCGTTTAAATCGCTGGGTAAATATTTTCTATTCGGAGCATGTGCTCGTCTGTAGTGTGCAATAGCCGGTCTAAAACTTTCAATATGCTCTTTGAGCTTTTCTCTGTCCAATTTTTTCGAAATATCATGCTTCCCACGTCGATCTTTTTGAGCACTTGGAAGTTTTTCAAAATATCAAGCACACGCCTATCATTATTTTTATGGTATCCCAGAGTCGTCAGATCTTCGCCCGAAAACTTTTCGGAAAAATTCTGTCTATACACGCGGAAGTGTTTGTTTCAGGCCTCAGCCGCCTCTTCTGACAACTGACCAATAGGCAGAATAGCGTGATCAATTACCGTGGCCCCATGTCTTAAAATTTTGTGCATTGTAGGCGACATTGGGTGCCACCCATACAAATCTACATAAAGCTTTGTCCGAATGTATTTTATTTTATTTATTTATTTTGCAGTTTGTTCAGCAAAGTTTTCAAATTTCTGCGTATTAATTTTCAAACCACTTGACAGGGTCTCTAATATGACACTGCATTTTTTTATTAAATTAATGTCAACCCCTGTAAAGCGAGAAGAAATATCGGGATTTGAGAAAAATCTCCTTGATTTGTTCCCGTCATTAGTGTTCCCAAACCTTGACTTTGGAATATCCACTAGCAGCCCCATTTCCTCTCTAAAAGCTTCTTGATTTTTTTTTCTATCTGCCACTATATTTTTATGTTCTTGAGTTCTTGCCTGCCATATACTTATAGGTATTTTATAAGATAAATTAAGGAGGTATTCAAAAAATCGAATTCTGGCATGTAGTGTCGACAACCCAAATTAGCTCTAAAGATCTTCTTTCTTCTTCATTTAAACTTTCGAGTACTTCATCTAAGTACATACATAACCTGTATGATCTAAAAGATCCTGCAAGTTTATTTCAGCACATGTTTCTGTAACTCCAATCGACTCTTCACGCGGATAACAGTCTGTCTTTGCCTTTTTAACAAGTGAATAGCACGGATAAATGTTTTTGTTCGCAGCGTGAATAACTTCGTATTGATTTCTTGTCAAATTAGCTTCCACGAAAATTGCTAACGCTTGTGATGGTGTATGTTTATTTACCTCGTTTTGAGTTGAACTATAACGTGTTCTGTACTTTTTGGCTCTTGTTGGCGTTAAAGTCATATCTTTCATAATTTTAGCCGTGTCACCATGTCCTGCAGCACGTTGACTCATTTGGGCTGCATAGGTTAACTGTTCACAGGGTATTTGTTCCCTCAAATCCTTTGTTTTGCGCCTCTTTGCTTGATCGCTCAATTCTTTGAATTCTTTTGTTGGTCTGCCGGCCTGTTGGAATCGCAGAACTAAATAAACGTCGGCATTGTTTTAATTATTCAAAACAATCGGGAGTGCCTCGAGCAAACAACGCTGTATTTTAATTTAATTTAATTTATTGAAATAAAAGCCAACATGGACCAATTACAAATAATAGCATAACATGATCATAAATATACATAAAATTAAAAAATTATACAAATACATTTAAAATAATATTTCCACGTTAGCCCGTACATGTACCATGTCACAGTGATACACGTACAGGCAGTCAAAGCGCTCTGCAAATGCGCTCAGGATACTATTTGGGCTGACCCGCACCCTGCGCACCAGGGATGTGCACCGCTTGCGCATGGTTGTATAAAAACAATCCACGCGCGCGTCGGCGAACATCCCCGAAGCGCTACAGAAGCGAGGCAGCCCCAACAGCATCCTGAATGCATTATTGTACTGGACGCGTAGAGCGCTGTACTGCTTTTGCGTATAATTCACCCACAGACTGTCATCTTTGTCATCTTCGGTTATTTTTAGTGTTACATTTACGTCTGAATGAGTCAGTACATGGAAGCCCTATTTTCCTTGAAGGCACCAATTTACCTTTCTTTAAAGTTTTATATTCTTGTCCAGAATTACGTAATACTTTTGCTCTATTTCTTTTCCACAGTGCAGGATTTGCCTTCCTTTTGCGACTTTTAGGCTTAATGTTTTCAAGCACTAGTACTCAGCTACATCCGGTTGGACTGGAAGCCGACCCCAACATAGTTTGGGAAAAAAGGCTCGGAGGATGAGGCTTAATGTTTTCTTCCTGCACAATTTCAGATATACTTGAAAAACTTTCAGCAGACTCAGAAATTCTGGATTCGATCCTATCAAGACAAGATTTTCATAATTAGGGTCGGCATCAGAGTCATCAATCTCTGACTCTGAACTTAAAAACACATCAGTTACAATTGCAGAAGTTGATATTAAATTAACTAAGCTGTTTCTGCATTTCCCGCAGCTTATTCAGTAAGTTGGGCGTGAGAGCTTCATTTGAAAAACTCAGCAATACTACAGCAATAAAGGCGTCAGAGTGGCTTTCACACACGAGTTACTTGAATGTGCTAAGCATGGTATGTGCCATTTATCTGTACCTCTTATTGCAGTTGGCTGCATTGTCACTCGCAATAGCCGTGGTATAATGGGTGATATTCCATTCTGTCATTATGTCGCACAGAAAGGCTGTTAAATTCTCGCTCGTGTGTCACATCGTGTGTGTTGTATTCAACACATCCGATTAAATTGGACTTTAATTTGGTTTCTGCCGATGTGGCGCTAATGTTATGAAGTCAGGGCTAAGGCTCGACCGAGAATACACATAGCGTGAAAAAAAAATAATGCTGTCAAATTTTTAATACAGTAGGTACTTTCTGCTTAACAAAACTGTTTTATAAAACTTAAATAAAATTATATTATAAAATAAAAAAGCAATTTTTCGGCATTTTCGCCTTTCAAAGAGTCACGACGAGAGATCACTTGCTACGCTAGTAGGCGGCGCAGATAAAAACTTATTTGCTGCAGCCCTAAGCACCTTATAAGGGCCTACGCAGACCGGGACGTCATGGCAAGGGATTTTGCCGTGAGTCAGCGCACACCGGCTGCTTAGATACCGCGGCATACCAGCATTTTACCACGGCATGCCACGGCGTGCCGCGGCATTCCAACACTTTGCCACGGCATGCCCCGGCATGCCCCGGGGTGCCGCGGCATGACAAAGCACGCCTCAGCGACTCCTGCTGCCTGCAGTCTTCAGTTGCGTTTGATTGAGTGTTGGTGTGCCTCAGTTTTACAATGGTAGATTGGGATTTAGTGTTGATATCGATTATTGCAGATGAAGAAGAAAGTGCACAGGCTAATAATAGGAATAGAAGAAGATTTTGGGTTGATAATTTATGGAAAGAAAGGGAATCAAAGGGTGAATTCAATAATTTATTTAATGACTTAAAATACGACGTGCAAAAATTTTATGACTATCATAGACCATTCTATGATAGTCATAAATTTTTTTTAAAAATTATGAGAAATTTCAAGCACTGTTGAATATATGTCGACCATATATCGAAAAACAGAGGACCAATTTTCGCAACCCCATTGAAGCCGATCAAAGATTATCCTTGTGTTTGAGGTGGGCAGTTAAATGATTGTATAAGTTTAATATTTTCTTCTTTTATTTAATTAAAAAAACAATTTTTTTTGCCAAATGCAATCATGAATTGTAGACACATAATAACGATTTTTATGTTTTTGCACTGATAAATCTTCTCACTGATAATTCCTGGATCTTTATTTCTTTTTACTTAATTTAGAGTACCTACTAGTTTAGATTAGTTTCGTATTCAGAAACTGCAGTTTTGTAGCCAGACCCTGAAGCAGCTTCATAGCCAGGGCCCGAGGCGGTTTCATAACCAGACCGTGAAGCAGGTTCATAGCCAGAACCTGAGGCGGTTCCAAAGCCAGACCCCGAAGCTGCTTCATAACCAGAGCCTGAGGCAGTTCCAAAGCCAGACCTCGAGCGCGCTCGAGAACGGTCGCGTTTTCGCTGCACAGTACGAATATTATATTCGCGTTTTGCGCGGCAATAGCCGCTGCCCGTCTTAGTCGCGATGAGATCTAAACCGCTCATCGCCAACGAAGTGTTGGCATTCATTAATCATGCCATCGATTACATGGATGAGGTCAGCATCGTGCAGATCTGCAGATCAGCCTACAAAGAGGAGGAGGTTTGCAGTGCAAAGCTGCTGCTCTACAAGTCGCTCGGACAGCTCGAGCAGATGCCATCCCGCCGAAGGGACGGTGGCGACAAGAGCCTGCAGGACATCATCTCCCTGCTGAAGAGGACGGATCCTGATGACGTGCCTGAATTCGTGGCGAAGGACTTGCATAAGCTGCCTCCCGTCACGTTTGATCACGTCGACGTCACCAGGCTGTTGAAAGACATAACGTGTCTTAAGGCAGGCCTGGAAGACATGAAGTCCAAGATGGAAGCGTCACAGGTAACCATCAGTGACCTGCGTGGTGAAGTGGCGTTGTTGCGCAACGCTGTTTCTTTAAGTGGGTCATTAGATATATTGAATGTGAACACTCGTCGCGGGGCGCAAAATGCGTCCGTCATCAGTTTCGAGTCGGCGAATTCGAGTGCGTCACCGATTGCCGATGTCGCTGACGACGCACCCCGCCCCGCCGCCGCCGCCGCTGCTGTGTCAACACCTGCGGCCGAACCTTGCGTAGGAACATCGACCCCCAAACGCGCCTACGCAGCAGTAGCAGCCACCAACAAGCCCGCTGTGACGCAATCAAAGCGGACCAAAGCAAAAGGGGGTAAACAAACCCGTGGCACATCACAGCCACAGGCTGGTCCTAAGAAGGACACGTGCGACAAGGATGGCTTCATTAAGGTAGAAAGGAGAAAAAAGCGGCCACCTTGTAGGAATCAGTGCGGTACCGCACAAACTGGACCCAACATCCTGCTGCGTCCTGCAGTACCAACGACGCAGCTGTACGTGTCCCGTCTACATCACACCACGACTGTGGAGCAGATCGTGGAGTATGTTCGATCCAAGACCAACTGGACCTTGAGGGTGGCGAAGTTGGAGTCGCGCCACAATACGAACTTCAATTCGTTTATGGTGCGAGTTCCAACTCATCACATCGACACATTCCTTAAGGAAGAGTTTTGGCCGAAGGGTGTCGTCTATCGGAGGTTCCGAGGATGGCTACGCGACACCTCGCAGCGTAACACGACGCCGACACTTCGTGTGCATTAGTTTTAAGTTGTTTATATAAAATATGTATTAGTATATTATTTTTAATGTTATAATATTTATGTATAGTGTTTGCTATGGGCCTTGATGCCTGATTTAAATAAATAAAAAAAAAAAAAAAAAAAAAAAATAACCGGAGGCTGAGGCGGTTCCAAAGTCAGACCCCGAAGCTGCTTCATAGCCAGATCTTGAGGTGGTTTCATAGCCAGATCTTGAGGTGGTTTTATAGCCAGATCCTGATACAGCTTCATAGCCCAAGCCTGCCGCGGTTCCACAGCCAGATCTTGAAGTAAAAGCGGTACTGCATGGTCGTTGATGTTGCAAATTGGTAGAGACATCTTCAGATGTTGGAGCTGGAGTTCCCTCTATGTAGTTTAATTCGGCGTCAGTTACCATATTAAATATTTGTCTCTTTATTCGGACCTGCTCTCTTTTTGGTAGCTTTTTTACTGTGGCAGCCATTGTTTGAAAGAACGAATCAATGGCGTCCACATCCTTTTTCGATTCAATATATTTATTTAGTATTTCAGCAGTTGTTGTAGGTTCTGGTATTATTGAGGAATGGTGTGAATCATTGGTCATTCGCGAAACTGAACGTTCATCGCTATCAACGACAGCGGATTCTGCAAAAGAAGTCTGCGTATCCTCTGAAGAGGAGTCCAAATTCGAGGTTTGTTTTCTGTGCTGAATGATTTTTTTCAAAAACTCCAGCTCTTTTTCAAACTTGATAGGGCGTCGCTTTGTGTACGGGTCACCACTCTTTGTTTTTCTGTTATTCAGAGCTTTCCTAAAATTATTACGTATATTACTCCATATTTTCTGTCATTTTTCACCTAAAACAAAACATAAGCAGGTAAAATGGTATAGAATCAGAATAAGTAGGTAATGGGAAAAGGCCTTAGATAGTGACTAGGTGACTAGGTTAGCACCAGCTATGTTTATGGGATTATATTGAGCTAATTTTTTTTCTAAGTAAAAATTACCACTGGCTTTACGGTGAAGGAAAATATCGTGAGGAATTCATAATTATATATAAATAAATATATCGTATTATTTAATTGACTTTGTTTAACTGTACCCTGTCTTTCACTCTGCCTCACTTACCCCTCTTTATATTATCTTTCAGATTTTTGATCACGGGAAGTAGCTTCAAGTCTCTAGGTTACAGCTATCGTATGGGGTTTAGTACAGTGCGCTCTATAGTACATGAAACTTGCCAAGTCATTTGGAATGTCCTAAGGCCTAGTGTTATGCCAAAACCAACAAGGGAAAAATGGACGCGAATCGCGATGGAATTTGATGAAAAATGGAATTTCCCGAACTGCATCGGTGCAATAGATGGTAAACATTTTAGGATAAGGGCACCTCGCAATAGTGGAAGTCTCTACATGAACTATAAAAAGATTTTTAGTATCGTGCTACTAGCGGTTGTGGATGCAAATTATAAATTTGTGATTGCAGATGTAGGATCATATGGACGAAATAGTGATGGAGGTATAATGCAAAACTCAATATTTGGAAAAAAATTGACTTCTAATGCCCTCGATATTCCCCCAAAAAAACGTTTACCGAGGACAGATCTTGAGTTGCCCTATGTTTTTATAGCAGACGAGGCTTTTCCGTTAACCACAAACATTATGAGACCATTTGGTAGCGACCGATTGACAGATGAAGCAATGAAAATATACAATTATCGTTTGAGTAGAGCCAGGCGTATCGTCGAAAATGCATTTGGTATACTTCAAGAACGTTTCGAATTATGTCAAAAAGGAATTCAGGTTCAACCAAAATATATTGATAATATCATTTTAGCATGTACTTGCTTACACAATTTCATCATAGGTGGTACAAGCACAGTACGGGAGATGTTTAAAAATTACTTTAACTCTGATGAGGGCTCGATTCCATGGCAAAACGATATTGTCAATAGACATTAATACCGTGTGAAGTATTAAAATATAATTATATTGCAAAAATATTTACCTGTTTTATTCATTTCTGTCCCAATTATTCTCCACGCATTGTTCTTCATTTGAGTGTTCATATAATGTTTTGATGACATATTATATAAATAATCATAGGCTTGAACTAATGTTATTAATTTTTCCTCCATGTTGGAATAAAAAACGTAAAAAACTGGTCTCCGAAAAAAACACGTAGGTACACAGTCGTCAAAGACGCGGGCGCAAATGGATGGTCAATGGTGTGCATTCCCCGCTTCTCTACCCCCACCGCCGCACCCCGCAGTATATTACTACGAGCGCTGGAGTCCGTGTCATGCCGTTGCCTACCGCAGTATGCCGCGGCATCCCGCCACGGGAGCCTGTGACGAGCGCCGGAGTCCGTGTCATGCCGTTGCCTACCGCAGTATGCCGCGGTATCCCGCCACGGGAGCCTGTGGCGTGTCTTTTTGATTAAATCCCTTTCAATGCCACAGCATCATTTTAAAGCATAGCAATTTATGTCGTATTTCTGTAACAGTACGGTTGAATGTCCATTAGTAAAAATTAAAATCCCTTGCCATTCCGTCCCGGTCTGCGTAGGCCTTAAGGAGACGAAAACCAATATTCAAAAATATTAGCATTTCTTTGCAGTATTGGCTCTCTAAGATAGCTTTCTAGCGCTATTCTGATCACAGAGCTTGAACTGTATTCGTCATTGGCCATTGGCTCGTCTTCCAACTCTATGGAATCATGAGCTGCCCATAAGTTGGACCCAACAAGTCTGGGGAACTATTACTAGTAAATTAATATTATTTAAAGACACTTACTAATAGAATATTTCTTGTGTCAGCATTGTATGCCAAGAATCTTTTTCCATATTTTTTCAGCAGCTTTTGAATACGGACCTATTCTTCTTTATCGTGGCCTTCTTTTCCCAATGGATCGCGATACTATCTTCTCTGTTTATTGGATGGGACTTCGTACGCTGTAAATAAACAGTTTTTGTAACGACGAAAGTAAAAACACTTCGGACAATAATATAGGGAAGCAAGATAACAGTGAGGAACGCATTGAACTGTGCATGGCAAAGTTTTCATCAGACAATGCCACCAATCACCATTTATTGAGATTATTATGTTCGTTTAGGTTAATTATACACAACTATTGGAATAATCAGTACTTTATTTATTTAATCACAAAATCTACTTACTTTTTCCTTGCCGCAGTAGTCACCAATATTTTTATTTAAATACGTAAAATCAGTAATACGTAGTCTGAAATCACCAACCCGCATTGAGCAAGCGTGGTGATTAATGCTCAATCCTTCTCCGTGTGAGAGGAGGCCTGTGCCCAGCAGTGGGACGATAAATAGGCTGTAACTAACTACGTAAAATCAACAACAATAATCGTTTTTTGTAAACAAACAAACATGAACCATTTTAGTTTCACAGATAAAAATTAGTTCGATGGAGTGTGATACGTGACTTAGAAAAGTATAACACTGAATATCACGTCCCCGTAAGTTTACGAATACGAAAAACTTAACAACGAATGCACGCTACCTCGAAAATCTTAACGCCCGTAGCCATGCGAACTCGAATAACGAAATCTCTAATTCACCTATACGAAACACTTAACAAAGAATGCACGCTACCTCGAAAAACTTAACGCCGTAGCCATGTGATCTCGAATAACTACACCTCTAAAAATCATCGTAAAAAGTATTTATTCATATAACAATCAACCAAATCAAACATTTAAAAAAAAATGTCATATTATGTGTCAATCAACCAAATAATTATATTTTTCATGACAATATAACCAACCAAATTGAACATTAATAAAAAACTAAAAAAAAACAGTTAACGTTTAAAATAGCACAAGTATGCAAGACCATCTAAAAATGTGGTTAAGTCCATAGTTTCCTTTTTTTCCAAATGTTTTTTTTATATTTTTTCTTCCCTATTTTCTTTGATCTATTGGTTTCTTGAGACTGCGAATTTAATTTTTCAACTATTCATTCTGTTTGTTTTTGTTCCTTGTTTAATTCTTCATTGGTCTTACATAAATTCCATTTCTTTCTACCCAATAGGGTGTTCCAGCGGCGGTGCCATGATTCCACCTCATTTTGTGTAATTGGTTCCTATCGAGCTATTCACCGACCAGATGTCAGGCGGAAACAATGCAGGCACTTTGTGCAAGTTTGTCTTTAATGATCCGAGGTTTTGAGTAGTCCTTTTCTTATAAGTACCATTGACGTAGTATTTGGAAAACCAATCAATGACTTTCCTTGCATCCTTGGGTAATACTTTTAATATTTCAAAAGCCTCGGGTATCTCATCTGGTTTTAAAAAGGCTAACGCAGCCAAATGACGCAGGTATAATAAAGCAGGTATAAGTGACAGCCACCTTGTTGGGACATGCTGAAGAAGGTGCCGTTGTTGGGAAATGCCGTTTGATGACGTAATAGTGGATCGATTGATGATGTGCGTTTATCTAATATCGAAGTCCAGGAGTTAGATAAGTCTGCTGATGGACCAGTAAGTCTCGTCTCCGGCAAAAATACATTAAGAGCTCATTTCTGTAGATTGTGTACTAAACAAGTGCGAGCTATGATCTGATTAAGGCAAATTGTAACTGTAATCAACAATTGCATCAAGTACGCTCTTAAAGCTTTGTCAGTTGATGTAGAAAGCTTCGTGATAAAAACATTTAATGAGTTTAGCTCATACTCTACGAAAACCGAGAAGCTAAAAGAGTGTTTTTTGTTTGCAAGTGTAGAATATAAAAACCTTCTTCAGCATGTCCCAACAAGGTGGCTGTCACTTATACCTGCTTTATTATACCTGCGTCATTTGGCTGCGTTAGCCTTTTTAAAACCAGATGAGATACCCGAGGCTTTTGAAATACTAAAAGTATTACCCAAGGATGCAAGGAAAGTCATTGATTGGTTTTCCAAATTCTACGTCAATGGTACTTATAAGAAAAGGACTACTCAAAACCTCGGATCATTAAAGACAAACTTGCACAAAGTGCCTGCATTGTTTCCGCCTGACATCTGGTCGGTGAATAGCTCGATAGGAACCAATTACACAAAATGAGGTGGAATCATGGCACCGCCGCTGGAACACCCTATTGGGTAGAAAGAAATGGAATTTATGTAAGACCAATGAAGAATTAAACAAGGAACAAAAACAAACAGAATGAATAGTTGAAAAATTAAATTCGCAGTCTCAAGAAACCAATAGATCAAAGAAAATAGGGAAGAAAAAATATAAAAAAAACATTTGGAAAAAAAGGAAACTATGGACTTAACCACATTTTTAGATGGTCTTGCATACTTGTGCTATTTTAAACGTTAACTGTTTTTTTTTAGTTTTTTATTAATGTTCAATTTGGTTGGTTATATTGTCATGAAAAATATAATTATTTGGTTGATTGACACATAATATGACATTTTTTTTTAAATGTTTGATTTGGTTGATTGTTATATGAATAAATACTTTTTACGATGATTTTTAGAGGTGTAGTTATTCGAGATCACATGGCTACGGCGTTAAGTTTTTCGACGTGGTTACGCATACGCATCCGGTCTGCTCGAGCCTTTAGTCGACTTATTGTCTTGCATGCAACATCGCAACGTATTTTCTACGTCTTATTTATTTATGGTTTACCAACAGATGTTAGGTAATCATGACTTACATATGTTTGGTAAGCTTAGAAAAAACAATACCTAAGTAAAAGCAAACATCGCATGCTTTGTGTTTTATAGCTCAGAAAGAATCTGTACATAAAAGAATCGCAATCTTCAAAGAGTGGGTAATTCAGTCTCTTGTAAACGTAAAAATATATGTAACAAAATAAACTAAAACAAACTTTAAAATTCTCTCTCTAAAATCAATCAGCAAAATAATTAGGTAGGTCATCCTCCGAGCCCTTTTCCAAACTATGTTGGGGTCGGCCTTCAGTCTAACCGGATATAGCTCAGAACCAGTGCTTGACAAGGAGCGACTGCCCCACCTGAACCCCTCAACCCAGTTACCCAGGCCACCCAATACCAATACCCGTTTGGATAGACTGGTGTCAGACTTACTGGCTTCTGACTACCCTTGACGACTGTCAAGGATGTTCAATGAGAGCCGGGACCTACAGTTTAACGTGCCATCCGAAACACAATCATTGTATCTAAGATATACTTAGATATACATAGAAATACATACAAACTTAAAAAAGTTGCATTGGTACTTGCCTGGTTTGGAATCGAACCCGCGCCCTCATACTCGAGAGGTTGGTTCTTTGCCCACTAGGCCACCACGACTTTTCAAAATAATTAGGTAGGTACATAAAATAATCATTCTGTAGAAAACTAATTCAGTCTCTTAATATCGTAATGGCACTATTAGTTGAATTTATTTTATAATTTCTCTCTCGCTCATAGATTTTCAAAAAAAAAAATACATTTTCTATATCGTGTGATAAAAAGCTCATGGCATGTCTTATACAATTATGCACTATATGTGCATGACAATTACCTTTAACCAAACCTGGAACCAAATTTTTCATATTTGTAAACAAAGAATGATTTACTTCAAAATTAGCATTGGTGTTATCAGCACTTAATCCAGATACATTTTGAAATGATAATTTGTGTTGCTCTAAAGACCTTTGAGTAGCTTCAAACATACGATCAGCTGATTCATTACTGTTTTCATAAAAAAATATTTTATTTATTTATAACACTGTCATTGTAGACATTGACACACATTTGAGGTTAGGTTGCGTTCAGAAATTATTTAAAAAGAGTATTTTCGTGTACTTTATTGTTTTCATGAAGTATAAAGTACAATTACTTGAAATAAAGTACAATACTTTATAATAAAGTACGGGTGGCAACCCTAATAGTAATTAAGAAACGACGATTATTATTATTATTATAGTATCTGTCTTCTTTCTTTGGTAGAGTAAATTTTATATTTCGGCGCCAGCCGAAATCAGTTACAAAATGGGTGACTCTTGTGCCTTGGGCATGAAAGTAAAATACATCATTATAACAAAGGTTCATAAAAGTTTATTCACTTCACAACCAAATAAATTATGAATAAAATAAGGATTGGCGAAAACACAAACCAGTGAATTGATGAAACACAAATAGTAATTGCTACTAACAATAAATTGATTGTTTATGGAAACAAAATTAAGAAGCGTCAATCAGGTTTACAATTAACGTTAAATTCATTAAGTAAAAGTAAATAATAAACGTCTAATTCATTATCAAATCAATAAATAGAATTTAAATAAAATGAAAAGAAAACAATAAAAACACAAGGTATTAATTTAACTACAGAGTTAAATATTAAACAAATAAGGTGACTCAGGTGTGATTAACGTCACAATTAAGAGGTGTTGACAGAGCAGAGGTCGAACACCGAGTCCGCTCCGCCGCAGCGGGCGTAGCATTATATACACGTTGACCGGTCCGTCCCCACCTCGCCTGACTCACAGAGTGGTGCGATTACGTCACTTCCAACGTGCGGCGCACGTGTTTTCATAACCTTATTCATCCGCGCCGACACGGCCATTCTGCACAATGGTCGCCCTCGACCTGTATGGGAAGAATCTGATATTAAGTTAGTAAGGAGGCCCCTGTCCTCAACTTACGAACACGCACAAACACAAATGTAAGGAGGCCTCTGCCTTCAACTTATGAACACAAATGTAAGGAGGCCTCTGCCTTCGACTTACGGACACATGTAAGGAGGCCCCTGTCCTCAACTTACGAACACATATGTAAGGAGGCCTCTGCCTTCGACTTACGAACATAAATGTAAGGAGGCCTCTGCCTTCGACTTACGAACACATATGTAAGGAGGCCTCTGCCTTCGACTTACGGACACAAATGTAAGGAGGCCCCTGTCCTCAACTTACGAACACATATGTAAGGAGGCCTCTGCCTTCGACTTACGGACACAAATGTAAGGAGGCCCCTGTCCTCAACTTACGAACACATATGTAAGGAGGCCTCTGCCTTCAACTTACGAACACAAATGTAAGGAGGCCTCTGCCTTCAACTTACGAACACAAATGTAAGGAGGCCCCTGTCCTCAACTTACGAACACATATGTAAGGAGGCCTCTGCCTTCGACTTACGAACACAAATGTAAGGAGGCCTCTGCCTTCGACTTACGAACACAAATGTAAGGAGGCCCCTGTCCTCAACTTACGAACACATATGTAAGGAGGCCTCTGCCTTCAACTTACGAACACAAATGTAAGGAGGCCCCTGTCCTCAACTTACGGACAAACACAATTATAAATAAATAAATAGTAAATATGTACTTCATTTCGTGATGGCCAGGTAAAAACACCAACCTCTCATGTATTGTTGTGGGTTCAATTTCAGGTCAGGCAGGTACTAAGTACCAGTACCTGTTTCTTTCTTACTTCCTTTTCAAAAAGGCATTGCAAAGTTTTAGGATTCAATAATACAATATAGACGGTTGGAATTCTCCTAGATAGGCTAGATATAAGACTGTGTGAGACAGTACCAGTCCCCTGATAACAGAAAGGATAGTGTCCAATGAGCAGTAACCAAATTCAAAATTAAAATGTAAACAAAATGAAACCAGAATTATTAACTGAACTGAGGTTAAACTAATACAACGATCGACGTTAAAAATATTTGAATTTCATATAGATTAACAAACATCCTAGACTTACACTAGTGCGTCCATCTACATAAGCGTATTTTGAAGGTAAGGAGGCACCTAGTCCGGTGCTGTCATTATCTGTATGCAGTTTATATGGCAAAATCGGTAAATTAAGTCTGATGTTCTCGCGTTCCACGGTCCATTAAAGATTTGCGTCTGGCCTTGTTAGGTTATAGATGTTAGTGACGCGCTCAACTACATAATTTTTTAAATTTGTCATTTGATAAAATAAAAATATTCACTATATTCACGACGGCCGGGAATGGTGCGTAGATATGCTTGTCGCTCGCATCTCCGCCGCCACCGTGCCACCACTAGTCTTCAACCGCCAGTCGATAGATGCGCATCGCGCGCATTTCCTGCAACTGCTGCAAATAAACTATCAAATCTTGTTGTTTTATCTATACTTATAATAAATCTGAAGAGAGGTCAATTCTGTACATTGAATATATTTCCAAAATAACTATTAGGGGGTGATTGATTAGTGATCGATACTGATGCCAAAAATGCAATCAGTAAAATTTTTGTCTGTCTGTCTATCTGTCTGTCTGTATGTTCGTTATGGGAACGAAAACTACTTGACGGATTTCAACGAAACTTGGTACAATGATTCTCTGTACTCCTGGGCAGGTTATAGGATACTCTTCATCACGCTATGGTCAATAGGAGCAGAGCAGTAAAGGTAAGTGTTGGGAAAACGGGAGAAGTCACTCCGTCTTTTATGCTTCCGTCGCGTGTGCAGCCCTAATGGTTAAAGCCACACAAAAACAATGTATGACGGAAATGTTCTCCTTAAAATTATGTAAAAAATATACCCGGACAGCACACGTCTGTCTCTTATGGCTGGCTCACAATAACACGTTTAACATGCGGCATGCATCCCGAACATCAACAATAATATTAACGCATACCCACTGGGTTTTCTCTGCCGTAGACGGTAGCGAATACCGCTTAGGTCTGAATAGGCCTATAGTTGTCCGCGAAACTACATCAGTGATTACCAGATTTGCATCTGTTATGGTCTGTATATTTATGGACATGCAGGACATCCTATTTTTGAATAATTCAGCGACATCACGACCTAGCAAGTGCATTCATAGCAAGTGATAAGCTATAATCTTATAAAAAAGTCATGATCATCGTACTTTTTTCTCAGACATCTGCTCTTTCACGTAAGATAGGTACGTGGTCTTGTAATGATTATTATTTTACATATCCACAACCTCCACAGCTTCTAAACTTTCTAAAAGTTTACGTTTCATTTTTTTTGCTTTTTAAACATGGTATTTTTGGTGTTACATAACATATAAAGGTACATTTCACTATCCATCGCCAGAAACGGTTCAAAATATGTTTGTATTCTGTAATGATAATGATAGGAGTTGTTTAAGCAGGCATCAATCGGGCTCCCAAGTTTAAGTGAAATTTTTAGGTTAAAATTGACACCTAGGCTTTGGTGAAAATGAAATTCTTATTAAGTGTTCCGTAAGTGCTCCCTAAATTTAGGTATTCGTTGGTGAAAACGGGCATAGGTCTTTTATGTGACCCCAAAGATAAAAATCTAAAGGAGTTAGGTCTGGCGACCTTGGTGGCCAAGGCACTGGCCCGCCGCGACCAATCCATTGTTCACCGTACTCTCGGTTTAAGAATTCCCGCACTTCTCTCGAAAAGTGGGCGGGAGCTCCGTCGTGTTGGTAAAACAGGCTACGACCGCCACGGTAAATGTCCAGGGGCAATTCTTCGATAAGGTCTGATAATGTATTTGTTAGCAAATTTAAATAAGTGGCACTATTTAATCGCGGCAAGTAAATTGGTCCTATCACATGTTGGTTCACTATGCCGGCCCATACGTTAACGGAAAAACGGTGCTGATAAGTGTCTACACGCTCTAGGTGTGGATTTTCATGAGCCCAGTAATGGCTATTATGCATGTTGTACAGTCCGCGTCGCGTAAATGTACACTCGTCTGTCCATAGAATACTGGCGCCGTCACTATTATTTAGCCACCATCGGCAAAATGAAATTCTCTGCAAGTAATCATTGTCGCAAAGTTCTTGGGAACGTCGGAAATGGTACGGGTGTTGTCCGTCATCTCGCATCGTGCGCCATGCATATGATTGGCTGACGTTAAATACCCTAGCGGCCCGGTTTGTACTGCTCTCGGGATCGTTGGCCATGTAATTTAAAATTCCTTCCTGCACTGTTGTAGGAATACGGCTCACACCTCTATCAACGGCTCTCGGAGGCCTAAAGGAACCATAATCTCTAGCCCTCTGTGTCGCGTAGAGCATCGTGTTCCATGACACCCTGATGCCGAATTGCTCCTCGTACCGCCGTACTGCTAACGACACATTGTCACCACAAACAGCAAGTGTTCGCACCATTTCAGTGTACTGTACGTTTGTGTAGGGATAAGCCATAATTGCACGATATTAACAGACACCAAAACACAGGCAAGGCTTACGTCAGCTGCGCGCGGGATCGCGATACGTAACGAGAGCGAGCGAGCGCAAAACGTCACACGTGCGCGTCAGCGCGTAGCTTCCGGGTGACTGGCGTGTCGTCACTGTGTCGTCACGAGCACGCGCAACGCGATAAGAACTGTGCGCTCGCGCCCGCTATGAACTCGCCGCGACCTTTGTTGTGCGAGAATAAATGCCTATTTGTGGTGTCCAACATTCAAAGTTTTTTAGATAATTTTGGGAAAAAATATAACATGGTGTAAAAACTATTGGAATCGATTCAGTTACTGATTCTAAACAAACTATATTCAGGTTTCGCACGAACAAAAAATAACGTTGTATAAGAGTGCCCGACGACTGGGAACCCTAGCTCTATTTGTTTAATGTTTTGCGGAGCTTCTGTCAACCATTTTGAGAGCATAGCCAACATGATGGTGTTTTTGTTCTGGCCAGCACACCCGTCAACTACAAGTCGAATTGTTTCAAAATCAGAAAGTTCAGTGTTTTTCAGTCTGTGGTTGTTGAGGGACGTCACTAGTCCTGTCATTCATTTTTCGTTCATGTTGAACACACAGCACTAGCAGCTGTCAATTTATTGTAAAAGCATGTGGAACATAAATAAAAGTTTTAATACCAAGTGGAAGTTATTTTTTAATCAAGTTTAATCACACCCATCATGACACAAAACACAGCAAATAACATGGTGTCAGCGTGGGGTGGAATGCCGCCGCTTCCCGAAATGTGTTTTGTGGGAAACCTGTCGAAAAATTTTCAGGTGTGGGTGCATCGATTGAAGATATATCTGACGGCTCACGGAATGGAAAAAGAAAACCCAAAACGATTGGTAAATATTCTACTTAACTATGTATATAGGACCGAAAGGGATTGAAAGGACAATGGGCACAAATATATGGGACCTGGTATACCCCACCAATAGGAATGTCATATATGTATATCATTGGATAGGTCTTTTTATGTAGAACAATATTTACTATGACAGCTTTGTTGAAATGTTTGTCCGTTCTGAGATATAGATCAAAAACTGTGCAAAAGTTAGAACTAAGTAATCTATTGATAACTCAAGTCTTTAAAGGATAATCTAAGTACTACTAAGTGTAAGGCTGCGTTTCCACCAGAGATGTGCGAGGATGCATAGCGAGGGATGTGTTTGTAAAGAACCAATAGGATCGCTTCATTTACCTTGCCTCGGTCAGCACAGCTCTGGTGGAAACGGCTCAGCGGAGCTAGATTTTTGCGCATACAAAACAAGCGCGGGATGTGTGCGAGGGATGTGTACGAGGGAAGTGTGCGAGGAATGTGTGTTGAGAAAGATGTGTTGCGAGGTTTGCGCATACTGTACCAGCCAGTCCATAGACGGAGTTTGTTGGAAGTAGAAGTGCGCAAAATAGATAATAATATGGATAATTGGAAAAAGAAAATACTTTTATATTTAACAATTTGTGATGAAGAAATGGAAGCAGAAGATACGGAGTTTATTAGTTCTATAATTTTGAGCAATACAAGAACACACAGGTTTTGGATACGTAACCATATTAAATATCATCGATTACATGGAGAATTCTTTACCTTTTTTCATACGGCTGATGATGAAATATTCGAAAATTCTTATCGAGTATCTAGAAGTAACTTTTATGAGTTACACAATTTGATTGAGAACATTATCAAGAAAGAAGACACTCACTACAGAGAATGCATCAGCACCAAGGAAAAATTGGCGGTATGTTTAAAGTAAGTAAAATAGTTTGAATCAATTTTGTCTTTATTAAACATATTAATTGAAAAGTAATCATAATCTGCAAAATAAGTAGACAACAAGTTCCTCTTTTTCATGGCAAATTAGGCTCTGTTCCTACTTTGTTTGAAGTATTTGGCGTTTGTAGGTCTGAATGTTGTGTTCCCGGAGATGCTGGTTGTACAGCTTCCAGTTGGAAAGATGAATCCATCTGGCCCACTGTTTTATTTGTATTTCTACCAGAGCTTGAAGAATAACCAAGTTGTTCAGGATCCAGCTGAGGCGGCAAATCCATCTGGCCTGCTATATTACTACCTACTGCTATACTGCTATCAGAGCTTGAAGAATAACCAATATTTTGATTATACCACGACAGCACGTAAGATTCTTCGGCTTCGCTAATCATATTAAAAAGTTTCCTTTTTAAAGGAACTTGCATGTAATCTGGTAATTTTTTAAATGTTTTCGCCATTGAAAGAAAAAAATGATCAGTATCATCGCAGTCCGTTGGTTTTAAAAGTTCTCTTAATTCTTGCCTTTCTTTTCGAAAATCTTCTTGATTTTTCATATGTTTTTGTATTAAAATTGATAATTCATCGCCTTTTTTCTTCTTTGATGATGACGGGGTGACCGAATCTGTTGAAATGCCTGAAGTTGAGGCTATTTCGTAAAGATTGTTGGGATTGTCAGCTTGATTTGGTGTATGTTCAGTGCTCTGCGAAGAGTCATCTTGGTTTAATGAATATTGAGTGCTTTGCGAAGAGTCATTTTCATTATTTGGTGACGAAATATCCTCTTTATAACTTGACTCTCTATCTCTGTTGGCCATGTACGGTAAAAGAAATTCCATCAATTTTTGGTATTTCCATTCACGTGTTTTGGTTGTAGCCTGTCCGCTTTTTTTAGATTTCTGCCTCTTTAGCGCGTCCCGATGGCTATCCCGTAGTTGTTTCCAACGATACTTAGCGCTTTTCACTGAAATAATAGAAAATTATGATTAGGAATATAACATTTTTATACCAAGCATGTTGTCTTACAGATCGCAAAAAATCAGTAACAGGTAAAGAGTACTTTTTTATTTGTTAATTATTTTTCTTACTATTATTATAAACATTCCTTTTTTTGCAGGTATTTATCCACGGGCTCGTCGTTCACACGATTGGCAGAAAATTTTAGGATTGGAGTAGCAAGTGTGTCGAGAATTGTGGCAGAAGTTTGTAATGCTCTTTGGCTTGTTTTACAACCTCTTGTTATTCCAAAACCTACCAAAGACGACTGGAAGCGAATAGCAAAGGATTTTCAAGAGCTATGGCAGTTTAAAAATTGTTTGGGGGCTCTAGACGGTAAACATGTTTATATAATGTGTCCTGCAAACACTGGGTCCTCTTTTTTTAATTACAAACAAAGATTTTCTATAGTGCTTATGTGCTTAGCTGACGCTAGGAGAAAGATTATAATGGTTGATGTGGGATCCATGGGAAGATTTAGTGATGCTGGAATATTTGATGATAGTGTTTTTGGAAAATATTTGAAAGAAAAAAGATTGAATCTTCCAGAACCTGAACCATTATATGAAGGAGGTGAACCAGTACCATTTGTATTCATTGGAGATGAGGCTTTTCCTTTGATGGAAAATTTCATGCGCCCATATCCGCGGGACCAGTTAGACCAACAGAAACGTATATTTAACTATAGACTTTCGAGGGCACGTCGCATTGTAGAAGCTACATTCGGTGTATTGGCACGAAAGTGGTATGTGTATCGTAAAGACTTTGAATGCAGAGTGGAAACGGTTGACAAAATCGTAAAAGCCACATGTGTAATGCATAATTTTTTAATTGAAAGACAAAGTAATTATTTGGATTGCATTGATAACACAAATACAAGTACTCTTGTATCGGTTCCTAGCATTTCCGTCGTCGTGTCAAGTTATAGTTATGATGTAAGAGAGAAATACTGCTCTTATTTCAATAATCAAGGAAAAGTGTCATGGCAAGATACTCGTATTTCGTCACGAATTCATCGCACACAATAAATACCCAAATATTGTAACTTGTATTTTAATATACCTGATTTTAATACATGATTATTACTTACCATCTTTATATTGTATTTCTTTGACTATTTCCTCCCACGCAGCGTCCTTAGTTTCATTACATTTGTAAAATGACAAAGAAGTGTTCCACAAACACGGAAACTTTTGAACGGCATCAATTAATTTTTCGTCCATTATGCCACGCAACCGTACGACATGCGTACGACTACAAGCGCTTACGACAGCAAAGTGAGACGTGAGCGCAGCGCGGTGAGCGGCAGGCAGGCGTTCGCGTTACTCCGCTCCCACTACACCGCACCCCCGTCGACACATTTCACAGCTTCGCAACGCATCCTCGCGCCACACATTAATGCGCATTTTCACAGCTCCGCTACACATCCTCGTAGGCACATTATCATCGCACAGCTTTGGTGGAAACACCCACACATTTTCACAGCACAGCTAGACATCCTCGCACGACACATTTCCATCGCACATCTCTGGTGGAAACGCAGCCTAAGTCTTGTAAGTGCTACCTGCTGTGCCCGTTAGGGTCCATAATTGTTACTATTATGTATCATTTCAACCTTTTATTGTATCAACTGCCCATTGTCCTTTATAACACTTTTGGAGAAAATGAAAATGAGACGTTGGAAGAAGTCATTAAAAAAATTTCAGAATACTTTGCTCCGAGAAAATCATTGATAATTATACGAAACGAATTCTTTACAATTACGCAAGGAAATTCAACGCTTGAAGATTATTTCCAGAAACTTATAAACTTAGGAAAGGACTGCGAATTTGAAAACTTAACTGAAGGAATAAAAAAAGTCGTGGTGGCCTAGTGGGTAAAGGACCAACCTCTCAAGTATGAGGGCGCGGGTTCGATCCCAGGTCAGGCAAGTACCAATGGAAATTTTCTAAGTTTGTATGTACTTTCTAAGTATGGTTCGAAATAGGGAGGTCATTTTTAGCATCATTTTAGATCCCAATGATTATCGTTCTCTAATAGTCCTCTTGCCTCACATGCCTCTCTAAATGTCTAGAATTCTTCATCATTTAGCTTTTTGAGATCTGCAAAAGAAGTTGGCCCCCGCACGTGGTGTAACAGTATTCTCAGTCAAAAACACTCCATATTGGTAACGTGAACCGTGTAAACTCGGCCTAAGGCATCTCCAGATTTGACACCAGGCCAATTCTGGACCGGAACTCCTTGGATTCGTCGTTTCCATTCCCTCCTTGCGTAGTCCTTCCATAGCGTCCTTGCAAATTCATCTCTTGTGCAGAGCTCAAAAAAAGCGGTGAGTGTTGTTTTTGGAGCAGAGGTTATTCTCTCTTGAAAATTGTTTGCAGTAAAATAGACACGTTCACCATTTTCCAAGTGTACAGTCAGGTGTGTGACTGTCGGGTGCCTTTCGTGTAACGGGAAGGCTAAAAGCCGCCACACGGCTTCGTTGCTGCTAACATAACGACCAGACTGGTACGTTTGGACTTCATTTATGGGATTAGCAGCATCGGTGTTTTTGAAATTAAAAATAGCTTGGTCGCTACCTTTGTTTATGTATTTACATATATATATTTGATAGCGCGCACTGAGCTGCTAACCTCTACGTTTATATGGGCGTTAAACATTTTTGACAATACGGGCGAAAAAGGGACTACCCAACTATTAATTCTTCCTATTTTAATTCATAATTTATTGTATTTATTTTAATAATATTATTGTTTTATTTTTAATATATATTATTTAAATTGCCGGCGGACGTTAACACGTCAGCTTTCGGCTTTTGCTGAAAACCAGCGCTGAGACTCTGTCCAACAGAGTGACAGCAACATGCTGAGCAAGGGTTTAAGGAGTTTAAAATCCAATTTCAGTAAACTATTTGATGGTGGTCTTGGTTGCTTACCGGGCTTGGTGAAAATACAACTAAAGGTAAATGTTGTACATGTTGCTTAAGCTGCACGTCGGGTTCCCTTTTCATTATTGCCTGAAGAGAGGAACTAACAAAAATGGAATCAATGGGAGTTATTGAGAAAGTAAATAAACCCACTCAATGGGTAAACAATGTAGTCCTGGTTCTCAATCTAGTTCCGAAGTCGCCTGCGAGGATACATTGTATGGGTTTTAGTGTAAAAAACTTTGTTAAGCTTTGTAATATTTCTACTGTTTCCTTAAAGCATGTCTGCCGCTTGTGGGCATCTAATTTTGGTCTTGTGAAAGAAACTAGAGGATCAGAAGAGACGATAAGCATATTGAGGATATCCTCGTTTAATGCTTGTCGAGTCTTTTCCCTCGAATGGTGTTCTCTGAACCTCCTAAAGTCTTTGTTTCGGGCCTCTAAAGCTTCTTCGAAAGACTTCCAATTGGTACAATAGCATTGTTGAGGGACGTCACTAGTCCCGTCATTCATTTTCGTTCATCTTGAATACACAGCACTAGCAGCTGTCAATTTATGGTCAAAGCATGTGGAACATAAAAAATAAAAGTTTTAACATCAAGTGGAAGTTATTTAATCAAGTTTAATCAAACCCATCATGACCCAAAACACAGCAAATAACATGGTGTCAGCGTGGGGTGGAATGCCGCCGCTTCCCGAAATGTGTTTTGTGGGAAACCTGTCGAAGAATTTTCAGGTGTGGGTGCAGCGATTGAAGATATATCTGACGGCTCACGGAATGGAAAAAGAAAACCCAAAAAGATTGGTAAATATTCTACTTAACTATATAGGACCGAAAGGGATTGAAATTTATAACACTTTTGGAGAAAATGAAAACGAAACTTTGGAAGAAGTCATTAAAAAAATTTCAGGATACTTTGCTCCGAGAAAATCATTGATAATTATACGAAACGAATTTTTTACAACTACGCAAGGAAATTCAACACTTGAAGATTATTTCCAGAAACTTATAAACTTAGGAAAGGACTGCGAATTTGAAAACTTAACTGAAGGAATAACAGTCAGCAAAATAATAGCAGGGTTAGACAAAAGATTTAATAATTTAAAAACAAAATTAACGGCGGAAGACGATAAGAGGCTTACTCTAGAATATATAATGAAATTTCTTCTTAGTGCTGATGCATCAAGAAAGTATGTAGAGAAGATGGGTGGGTCGGAGGAGCCAGTGGAAACAGAAACTGAGGTACTGTTCTCGACCTCACGGAAAAAGGATAAATTATATACAAAGAAAATAAATAACTGCACAAGATGTGGCCAAACACACGAAATGAACAACTGTCCCGCTTATGGAAAAAAGTATTTCAAGTGTGAGAAATCTAACCACTTCAGTAACAGATGTCGCAATAGGGGGCAACGTCGAACTACTAAACAACAGCATGTGAATGTTGTGGAAGAAGGAGTGGATGACAACAATGAGGACTTCTTCATAGGTGTGGTAATGCTCGGTAATGAAATAACACAGGATTTCATGGTAAGAAACCAAATGATACCTATGAAATTTGACACTGGGGCAGCCTGCAATATTATAGGTACTAATATGTGTAAAAAACTAGGCATTAACAAGAGTGATTTTGAACCTTGTAACAAAAATGTCATACAGCTTGACGGTAACAGTGTTTCAGTACATTAGAAATACAGCATCCAAACCAGTTAAAATATAGAGTAAAATTCATTGTTATTGATGGTTCTGTGCCTACTTTGATAGGATGTAAGACATGTTTAGAATATAATTTTGTGAAACCTAATACTAACCTAGTTAAAGTACACAATGTAACATGCAATTATACTGAGATCAACAAAAAAATTACAAGGTTAAAATCCAATTTCAGTGAACTATTTGATGGTGGTCTTGGTTGCTTACCGGGCTTGGTGAAAATACAACTAAAGGTAAATGTTCTACCTGTTGCTCAAGCTGCACGTCGGGTTCCCTTTTCATTATTGCCTGAATTAAGAGAGGAACTAACAAAAATGGAATCAATGGGAGTTATTGAGAAAGTAAATAAACCCACTCAATGGGTAAACAATCTAGTCCTGGTTCTCAATCTAGTTCCGGAGTCGCCTGCGAGGATACATTGTATGGGTTTTAGTGTAAAAAACTTTGTTAAGCCTCCCTTGATGTTAGGGTATTCATCTTTAAACCTCTGATAAAGTTCGTCAATGTTATAGAGAAGAAGCTGTTTCTGTATGTGCGTTCTTTTTCCATCGTCTAATTTAACAGATATAAAATCTTTTTTACCAGGCATTATGCGGCTAATGTCTTCTTGTAGATAAAAATCTTTAACCAAGTTCTCCGTCTCGGCTGGTAGCTTACGACCAGCGCGTGGGTTCGGAGAGGATAAGATACCGAACTTAGTGACATAATAATGTAATCTAGACTAATGCCTCAAGTCCACATTAGCTAATGATTAATAAAACTTAATACCTACGTACCTGTTAAAAGGATACGTATCATAATGAAGGTAATTAGATAAACGTGATCATTAGTCAATAACAATAAATGGTAAACTATTGTATGATTAAAAATAAAAGCAAATTATTAAAAAAAAATATGAACTTAACCTAACCTAACATAAACAATAAAACTTATCTTATTTTATACTTCGTCACTATCAGAATCCACTTTAGAATCAGGCTCTACAATAGGTATAACTTCTAAGAACTCTGTCGGAGCTTCCTGATCCTGAAGTTTCAATATTTCTACTGTTTCCTTAAAGCATGTCTGCCGCTTGTGGGCATCTAATTATGGTCTTGTGAAAGAAACTAGAGGATCAGAAGAGACGATAAGCATATTGAGGATATCTTTTTCCTCGAATGGTGTTCTCTGAACCTCCTAAAGTCTTTGTTTCGGGCCTCTAAAGCTTCTTCCGAAAGACTTCCAATTGGTACAATAGCATTTTCTGCAGTTATGTGTTATGTGTTATTTTTGTGCCGTTTCTTCACACTGGGAAAAGTGACAGCCATTCTGATATCAGAATGGCTGTCACCTTTAGATGCTGAATATCTTCAAAACCACGAGGGTAGCAACTAATGGTAGTTGGTAGCATTTAGGTAGCAACTCTTTATATGTATTTCGAGATGATCGGAAAGTTGTGACAGGGATCCTGACGCAGACCTATTTTCAATATTAGTTTTAAGTACGATGTATTTCACACTTCCAGGGCTCTAAAATACATAATTTGTTTTTCGTTTACAGGGAGTTCATAGAAGAATTTGTTGAGCTCTTGCGTGAACCGTCTGGAGAGTTCGATAATTTCTAAGCAAGACGCTAGAAGCTTTTCCAGCAAAATTTCGCCTTATCATGACGCTAAGATTTTTAGCACCTGGTGATAGTTCCAGAAGTCTACACTATCTGTTTAAAGTCTCCGAAGCATCTATATCAGGAATTTTACGGGAAGTCTCTAGAGCACTCAATGAAGTTCTAAAAGATGAAGTAAAGGTAGTTATATTTTTAAGGCTTTTTATTGACAAAATAAACAAAAATCACCACAAATTAATGAACTTATATAATATCAAAGACAAAAATCAGACACTGACAACAAAATTTTTGGCAAACAATGACAATTAATTATTAGGTTCATTCATGGTTCACTTGTTTCATTAGATCCAAATGTTTCAAATGAATTCCTAATGCAATTTGTATAATGTTACGTTTACTTTGGATTGAGTCCGTGTTTGCGGATTGTGTGTGTGCAGGTTGGATTGAATACGTGTTTGTGCATAGAAGATATGGAGATTGGACTGAATAAATGTCTGACTGGATTAGGTGTGTGTTTGCGGACTGAAAAGATGGGGGTTGGATTGAGAGTGCATTTGCAGATTGAAAGGATGGGGCTTGCATTAAGAGGTCGTTTGCACATTAAAGAGATATGCGTTGATCTGAGAGTTCAACAGGTTGATTTGATGCATGAATGTTTGAAATTGGTTCGGAATACGAGGTTAAAGTACTTGAAGGTCGGCTTCGCTTCGCTTGTGATCTGCATGAAGTCGATACTGACGGTGGTCTAGTAGAATATGGGTTTGAATACAGTAGAGATGGTGTTTCACGTCTATGTAGCCTACACTGAATTCTATTAACAAATATGCCATCTATTTCATACATGACTAATTTGCGTTCGTCTTTGGACAGTTCTCGCAGTCTTGTAGCCAAAAGCTTGGCGTAGAGATCGCATTCGTCAATTGCAGTATGTGATTGACGTTGTCCTAAAATATTAGTCAATTGACCGAATGCTGTAGCCATTTGCTGCTCGTCTGTATTAGGTACTGAGCGACGACGGCTATTTTTTGCTTGAGTAGGTTGCATCTGTGAGGCCTCTGCCTCGAATTTTGCGGTCCATTTGATTATACGCGTAAGATCCTGCCGCTCCCGCGCCGCCGCCGCTGCCGCCCCGCTGCCCGCAAAATTCGAGGCAGAGGCCTGAGGTTGGAGTCCTTGGCGATTGTAATGTTTCCATCACTTCGCTATAAGTTCTTCCGTTGTCGATAGTTTCATGTAGTTCCGGTGTCGTTTCATTTTCAAAAGGTTCTTTTGGTATTTGTGAATCATGTGATTCTGATGGTGATGACGTTGATGGTGTCTGTAAAAAAGGTATTTTAATTAATTGAATGCTAATATATGCTATTATTATTTCAGATGCCCACAACAGCGGACGGTTAGTTAGATATCGAACAAGGATTTAGAAGAAAGAAAAAGACGGGAAGCATATCGTAATAGAAAATCCTTATCACAGTGGAACCGAGTTTTATAACTATGAGAAGACTTTTAGCATTGTTCTAATGGCACTAGTGGATAGCAATTATAAATTTATATTTGCCGACATAGGAAGCCAAGGAAGAATAAGTGATGGTGTTGTATTCAACAATTCATTGTTATTGAAAAAAAATCTGTAGAAACGAATTAGATCTACCCACACCATGTCCTTTTCCCGGATCAAATATTGATGTGCCATATGTCTTCATACTTGTAAGTTACACTTGGTATAGTCATATTTAAGCATTAAAATGTACATACCACAAACATTTTAAATTACTTAATTTTGACGATTTAAAAAATGCCGCGATATTAAGTATGTCAAAAATTCACAAATAAATAGCACTATAAAAGAGTGCAAGGATATAACGACCAACCTTGCGATTCCAGAGATATCCTCATTTTTCATGTCAGCTCCATATTTTTTGTTTCTTATAACATTATAACTCTTTCATTTGTGGACACAATTACTGCATATGACATTTTATAGAACAGTAATGATCAGCAGAGACAGCAGAAGGCATTTCCAGCAAAAAAATAACATTTAAGACATCGTGATCCTATGTCTTCTACAGCCGATTTTTGATCCACCGTGCGGCGGTGAAATGCATGAAACAGCTAGTATTAATTTATTTACATACCATTGCATCGCTGTCATAGTCATTGACTTCTATCATTAAATCAAGAGGAGCAATCGCCAAGACTGCTAGGTCCTCTGGAGATAGTGATGGGGGCTTATTGCCGCCTCCAGTCTGCAACTGCTCTCTCCTGTGAAGAGATAAGTTGGCCTTGGCAGCCAATTTCATCCTCTTCCAGGCCAATTTTAATTCCGCATCTGTGTGTGTTTTCCCAGTTAATTCATTTAATTTTAAAAAACCTTAATTTTAAACATCATCGTAACGATATCGCACTAGAGTTATAAAAAGGCATAAAGTCGCTACCTACTTATTTGTCACATTTTTCCATTCACGACTTTTTGAAGCATTTATGTTTGTTTTGGTCGACTTATCTTCCAGAATTTTAGCCGACTCCGCAACAAGCTGGCGCAGTATATCTTGAATGACACGAAATTTGTTTCAATGAAAGTTATTTAGATAACATATGTATGTAGGTACATATTATGGTTGTTACATACATACACACTGTGGCATGGCAAAGTTCGACCTGCGGCAATTTATCCAGTAACCTGTCCTGTCTGTCTAGGCGGCACTCAAGCTTCGAGGGTTTGCCCCGCACAATTTTTATGCATCTTTTAACTAGTCATTAGTCAGTAAAATGTTCCACACAGTGATAAACTAACCTTTTCTTCTGTAGTCTAATTTTCACCTCTTTTCTTCCTTTGCGTTTTCATTATTGCTATTCTTATATATAATGAAGGAAAAAAGAATTAAAAACGGTCACGGTATCACCACAAAACAAAATTTTTAAATGTAAAGTCTGTTTTTTAATCTCGTAGACTAAATTGACACTTGCAAAATGTCAAACTTCCAAATAATTTTGCTAGCTCTGTGGTGCAGTGTTGTACTTACGATACCGGTTCGTTACCTTTGTCGGCATACTCTTTATTTCCAATGCGCTGAATAAAATGCCGCTCCGTCAGACGACCGAGTGGATACGTGGGTCGTCTAGAAGTAGCTTCTGAACGAGCCGTTGGGACGTGGAGTAGATGTTTGTTAGCAATAGCTTCTACGAGTTTTAGACTAAACTGTAGAGCCTGGTGCGCTTTCCCAGTCGATTTCTCAACAAGAATACGGATATTCTGGATAGAAATGTTGAGAAATCCTTTAAATAATTTCCTGTTCCATTTGATGCACTGCTTTCGCTCTACTAAATAGGGCTCAAGCATTTGGTCTACTCTAAACGATCAACGCCACCCATCCCTTGATTATAATCGTCTATAAGCTTGGGCTTATAGACCGAAATTCGGCCTGGCTTGGCAGCAGTTTGAATTTGAGCCATGTCATGATGGGTGGATAAACAGGTCAACCGCTTACGGTCTTGGTAAGCCATTACCACGAGGTCACCACATTGGCGTCCCATGTATTCCCCTTCCACTAGCTTAGCTTTTCGAACGGCAATGGGCACGTTTTTCCGGCACGCACGTAATGTGCCAACGCAATCCGTTTTTCGCCTTTTCAAAATCCTTGCTAGTGATGGAGAGTTGAACCATGAATAGGACATGGCCAAGATTCATGGCTCAGTACGGTGCTGGTACTCGAGGGCAAAGTAGAGTTGGTCGTTCTTTTGCCAAGGTAAATAAAAAAAATCCAGAGATAACCTGTGCTTTTTTTTGCGACGTTAAAAAACATCAAATGACCCCTCCCGCTGTAGGTTAGCAGCGGTGAGGGAGTGTCAGACTCTTACTGACTAAAAACCGTCGTGTTCCGTCGTAGGCCTTTATGTACCAGGGCCGCGGTATCTCTTTCGAACAACCCGCAGCAGTTAACCTGTGCTGGATTCGCATAAATTTAAAGTTTTCTGTTCAAAACGTGCGGATTTCGTTTTTATATATTGTTTAATTGACAGAAGTCCTTTCCAAAGAATAAGTGATTCATCTACGCAGATATCTTGGCTAGGAGAATATAACTCTTTAAATTTTGCGTTTAAATGGTCTAAAATTGGCCCCATCGGTTATAAAACATTCTCCGGGTCAGAAGGATCCGAAGAACCCCTGGCAAAATGAAGGGCTCGATTCAAAAGCCAATACCTTTCTTCTTTAAAAAGGTGCCTAAATGCATCCGTCTTCAATAAAGGTATGTTGCTAAAGCAAGATTTTATTGAAGGCATTTTAATGATGCCAAGCATCATCCAAAATGCGAACAGTACCAATATCTCATGCACATTCGTATCATACCATAACCTGGCAAATCTCTCACTCGTTCGTTTTATTTCATTCGCGTACCTATTGGTTTCGTCCACAATGTGATTTAAGATGCTATCATCCCAACAAGACCTGAAGGCATCATAAGGATCATCAAATTCACGACAAGGGCTAATGGTATCGCGGAGAAAGGTCTCTTTTTCATTTTGCCAGCCATCCATAGCCTCCCACCTAAAATCTTCCCGATCAATCTCATGAAAGAGCGCTTCCTCCTCACTTACACTTTGTTTCTGTTCATTCGACGACACTAAATTCTTATCACGCCTAGCTTGAATTCGCCTTACTTCCTCTGTCAAATTTGGAGGGAAGTCAAGGTCAGAAGGATACTTCTCGACTAATTCCTCCCCTCTTTTCCAACGTCCAAAATTACCTCGGCCTCTCCCAGAATGACCACCGCGACTACTAGCGGATGCTACCCTCCTTGATGCTGTCGCCACCTGATCTAGGCGAGAAAAGCGAGGTAATGTAAAAGGATGTGTAGCCTCCAGCACTGGCACGGACGATACAACATGATACATGGCAGTTACAACACCAAGTGGAATATCAAATGTTTTGCTCGGAAATGCAGTGGCGGCGTAGCATCGGGTGGTACCCGGGGCGAGTAGCAATTGGTGACCCCAAAATATTTGATGACCTTTTTTTCGCTACTCGTTCCTGCAGGTAAAAACTTGAATAAAAACGTCTTTTCATTTTCTTAATCTTTATAAAAATGTATGTTGATTGATAATGTTTACATTAAATAATGAAAACAAACACAACAAAAAACATTCAAATAATGTTTAGTGTTCTATCGGAACACACAGAACTTTGATTACAGTACACTATTCTTGAATTGCAGTTTTAATAATTGTTTTCAATTCTATTTTATTCAAATACTTGGTAAAATAGTATGCTACGGGTTGTTTTAAATTACGCTTAATGTCCTTCACCATAAATACAAGGACATGATCAGTGAACTTATTGTAAGTTAATCTTGATAAGTTGATCTTTATGATTAATGTAAAAGATGAAGATACATTTCGTCAAATATAAGGCTGCACAAGCGGTCTGACGTAATTTTATGTGAAATATTACATTTTAATCTTTCAAATATCAGCGGATTTATGCCTGGAGACACTTTAATTTCACTTAGTAGGCGTTCATTGCCTTTGACGATGGCAGTGTGAAAAAATTTGATAATAATCTGTAACACTTAGGGCTATTTTTGAACAGTGCCAAAGACAATATTTTTTCAACAATTGAAAAACGTCTACCCTTAGGCTTCTTTTTAGTTTGAAGCTGCATTTTAATGAATAGTTTGGCAGCTTTTGTCACCTGTCGGGTAATATGTTGAAATGCAAGGTTTTTTGACAATGTTTCTGCATTAGCCAATCGTTCTGTAACTGACTTGGCTTTTTTGCGTAAACGGCATATTTCACTCCGTAAATATTAGATTTTTGTCTGCAGTGGGGCCATCTGCTTGCATTTGTAAACTTCTGTTGATTTGGGAACACCTGAAAAACGTAAAGGAATTAATGATAAAAATAAACACTTTCTGGATTTTAAATTTTGGAAATAAAAAACACTTGATTCTCAGCTGCGTACGGTTAGATTAGAAGCTGACCCCAACATATGTAGTTGGAAAAAGGCTAGACAAATTTAACTATGATGTCCAGGGAAGGTTTGAACGATACGAAGTTCGCGGGACCAGCTAGTAAGAGATATAATCACTGTCACTACTCTAACACACAAATAACATCATGTTCATGGAAGTATTTTGTTCGACTATTTCGTCTTGGTTCATTGGTTCATTCTCATCTTGTACTGTTTCTTGTATTTCTTCGTTATTTGTTTCAGTAGAAGTCTGGATCGAAACTGGTTCCACTTGACCGTTAGTTGGTAATACTTGTACATAATTCGTAATCGCAGTTGACGTGGAACTGCTCGAGGAACTGCTAGAAGAACTAGATGACCTACTGGAGGAACTAGACTTATAGTTAGGATCTTTTACTGAATCATCGTCATCTTCCGAATACGATTCATAATCAGCGGGTGGTGGCTCGGTATATGAAGATTTATTTTCAGGCGGATTATAACTGCAATGGGCAATAGGCTCAGCTTCTTTCCAAGCTTCATAAGTTTTAACATTATCTGAATTTTCTGAAATAAAACAAATACATAAACTAACCAATAATAATAACTTTCAAATTAAAGTTAACATTATAAGTTTATGTATAAAAAAAAATATTTTCTTCCTGATGTAACATGTACTTTTCTATCTGACGTTCCGTTATACGCGCAAACTCGATAGTTGTTTAAGAGAGAATAATTGGATCGAGTATATCGTTAAACGATACTAGAAATATAAAATTACCTTTAAATAATAAAACGTAATATTTTCAACCGCATATATATTTGTTTAAAATTATCATAGTTATTTATTTTTCATCAAAATGCATAGAATTCGGAACGATTGAACGAATGATTTAAATATTTGTTGCTTATAATCTGTGGATATTATTTGAACCACAGAAAAATCGAAGTACCAAACAGTCTTCTCTTAGTCTACGTTTTGTAATAAGGATGGTAAGACTATCGTAAGTACCGTAACAAACCAAGACGTTTTCAGTCTTGTTTAAACCACTACTTGCGGCAGTTTTTATAATAAGAGGGTACAGTTTATTAATACAAAATACAATGAGATCAAAATGAAATAAAATTTCCTTGACAAGATGTCAAGTTATCCATTTAAATATAATAGCTAGGCGGTTCCTTAGCCAGCTGTTATCTAGTAAAACTGCAGATTTCCACACTTAACTATATTTTATTCAAATTAAAATACATTTCTCATACCAAAAGCAAAAAGGCGGGCGTCTGATCTGTCAAGACTCTTTTTTTAGTGTTGTCCTCACAGTAGAGGTAGTGTTGTCCGTATAAAACTAAAATGATTTAGTATACTACGGTAAATATAGTATATAACATACAGAACAATAAATAAGTCACAGGATAATATTAGTCTAACAAATAAGACATTAATTATTCAGTTCTTAATCTGAATAAGTCTCATTTTCTTCTAATACTAAAATAACTAATTAAAAGAACAAATATAAAACAATAATTTAGTTCTTAATCTGAATCAGTATCAGACATACAATGCAATGGCTTCAGTTTATCTCGAGCCAGCACATTCTCATAAGGACGGCCAGTTTTATTGCTAGCTTTAACAACATATCTGTCATGCGGAAGAACTTTAGTCACAACAAATGGTCCGTCATATCGTGGCACTAGCTTGCCATTTCTAAGGCCCTTTCTAAATACCTTTCTCTGCACTAGAACCAACTGACCAACCTTAAAAGGTGCCTTGCATTCTAGTGGTAGCAGTCTCCCGTAGGTTTTTAAAACAGCCTGACCTAACAGGTGTAATTAAATCTCCGGATAAACGAGGCCGGAAGCCGTTCAATAATATCAAAGACTGTGTCTACATATTGCAAATTAGCACTTATAGTTATAAGTTTATTGACGCGATCATCAGTTAATCGGTTTCGCGATTTTGTGTGTGTTCGAGCAAACAGTGACCAATTTCGCTCTGCCGATGCAGGTGAAGGTGGTATACTTAAAATCTTTATAGCCATTGATGCAATTGGTTGGCTGTCACATAGTCCCTGCCACTACAACTTGGGTTCTAAATTTTGGACCGGTAACCAAATTTGGCGTTTATTCCAAAACCCAGTTTTAGTGCGGAACTCGGCAAGATTGGTCATGACTTGAATTAAATCTTGGTTTAAGAATGAAGCAAATTTTCTAAGGTAGTCTGTTGCAGTTCCGAATTCGGAGGTCTGGAGATTTATTCCAATATACCGGGGGTCTAACAAGTTCGCAGCTAAATGAATAAGTCGGAGAATATATTTCCGCCTTTTATTAATATCATTTACGATATCTATTTCTTCTTCAAAAGTTACAAAACTTCTGGTTGTATCGGACCGTAACTGAGTTTCGATTGTTTGTTTGATTTCATCGAAAAGGTGAGGGATATCTGATAGTAAAGCATGATTAGATTCTGCAACTGAGATAGCTTTCTCGATCGGTGACAATATGTCTAGACAACAATCGACCTTAGTCCAGGTTGCAGCCGAAACAATTATGTTTTTTAAGTTTCTTACAATTTGTATATCTTCTGAAATAGCTAAAAGTTCAAGAGCTTGTCGATGTTCTTTAAAGCTAAGCTTTTATATTACTCCTTTCAAGTGAAACTGTTTTATTTTTACGGCATTTCTTAAAACGACAGCCTAACTTATTTTTTTAAATTCGTCGTAATGTGGTTTTTGAACCGTTGAAATTTAGGTCTTTCTTTGCAACCGCCAATATTTTATTTAATGTGGGCACTTCCTTGCGCACGTCATATAGACATTATAATACCCCTTATGGCGACCAGTGTGAAGTTATCCATAGGAACTCGTGTATTTTTAGTTCCTCGAGCACCTTTTGTTGGCGTTGTTATTTGAGTTCCTTGTTGCACCGCTAAATCACCTGAAACGGATACAAATAAAGCATTAAAGATCTTGTATTATTTTACACATTTATTTATCATTTTTCACACAGAAATTATATTTTGCGTGTTGTGTTTCTGTTAAAAACTCGCATTGTATAAACTAGTCTTGTGTAGTTCGCGAACGATGAACGATTAGGAAACGTATCTGTTGTGTAATGAGTTTTTATATGAATAAATCAGTTGTTGTCAAGCACTGACGTCTATTACTACATGGTGACAGCGGTGGGATGAAAATTTTTTCAAAATTTATTATAAAATACGTATTTTGGTGCAATTTTATCGACAAAAATAATGGAACACGCTCGCCCACCATCCGAGTTGAGTTTGGACGGCGGTCCTGCAAGCCGCGCAGAGGCGTGGAAACGGTGGCGACAACAACTCACGCTGTTCCTGAAAGCTTCGGGTGCCTATACAGAGACTGCTGGGGTTCAGGCGAGTCTACTGGTAAATTTAATTGGTCCGGAAGGTTTTGACATATACCAAACATTTACGTTCGATAAGGAGGAGGATCGAGATGATATCAGAATTTTACTTGAGAAGTTCGATAGTTTTTTTGTTTCAAAATTAAATATTACACTAATTCGATACAAATTTTTCACTCGGAACCAAGAGGAAGGCGAATCAATCCAACAGTATGTTACTGCGTTACGCCTCCTTTCGAAAAATTGTAACTTCAAAGAGCTTGAGGACGAATTGATCAAAGATAGAATTGTGTGTGGCATTCGAAGTTTAAGGGTGAGAGATCGGCTGTTGAGATGTGAGGATCTGAATCTCGACAAAGCTGTAAAACTATGCCAAGCCGAGGAAATATCCAGGGAATCCGAGCAGCAGATGGATGCTGTTGGCACGAGTTCGGGAGTGGCGCAGGTGGACGTGGTTGGCGCGCAGCGGCGACGAGGTCGCGGGAGTGCCGGTGGCGGCCGGCGAGGCGCGCGCAGGGGCGCAGCGCCCAGCCCGCATCTATGTGCTCGCTGCGGGGGCCTGTCACCGCGCTGTCAGGCTGGAAATTGTCCAGCGAATCAATGCACGTGTTTCGTGTGTGGAAATCGTGGTCACTTTGCGAAGGTGTGCAAAGCGAATGCGTTTTATAAAGGTGGTGGTACAGCGCGCGTATGCGACATTAAACACCGAAGTGAGTCAGAGTCGGATGATGGTGATTCATTTTTTATTTCCATGATTGAGGGAAACAAACGACTAGGTGAGTGGTTTGAAATATTATCGTGTGGCAGTGGTACCGAGAAGTTCAAACTTGACACTGGTGCCGACATAAATGTTATGTCATTTGAGAGATTTTTAGAATTAGGTTTAGATGTTAGCATTTTGAAATGTAATAAAGTTATAAAGTTACAATCTTACAGTGGCGATGTAAGTTACCAGTTAGTGTTAATATGTTAAAACCAAAAGTAGTTGAGGAACATGAAACAATGTTGCAGAAGCAAATTATTTCTAAAAGGTGGTTCGATAGAAACACTAAAGTTCTTCCGGAACTAAAATGTGGAGACGAAGCTATTTGTTTAATTTGGAAAAATAAAAGAACAAGATGTAAAGTTATAGGGCAAGCGGGATTTCCTCGTTCTTATTTTGTTGAGACAAGCTGTGGCAATAAAGTAAGGCGCAACCGACGACATTTGATAAAATGTGAGCCAATCCCGGTGGCAATCGATGTGGCACCTGCTTCCTCTGATCAGGAAAGAGGTATTCAACCTAATGAGAAAGATGCAGCAGGTCCTTCAGTAACCTCGAGCGGAATCCCGCCTGGTCCATTGACTAGGGCAAAAGCTAAACTATTTACTAGTATTGAATCTTTATTTTAGAGTCTTGTTTCATTTTAATTTTCTTTCAATTAATTGTGTTAGGTTTTTGTTCCCTGAGAATTTTAAGATTTATGTTATTTTAAGATTTATGTTATTTAAAGATTTATGTTATTTTAAGGAGGGAAGTGTATGTGTGTTATGTTCTTAAAAGGGGAGTTGTTGTGTAATGAGTTTTTATATGAATAAATCAGTTGTTGTCAAGCACTGACGTCTATTACTACAGTATCTTTTAACTGTACGAAAAGAAATATTTCAGACCACAGATTACTAATCGGTCAGTCGGTCTATTAGTTCGCGTAGCGAAGATACTCCGAAGAACGACCGGGACCGAAAGAAAGAGAGGGAATGAGATCTGTTAGGGAGTGAGTGAATAAGCCGTTCGTGAATGATAGCATTATCATATTTACGAACGGATTACTGCCGACCGACGAATTCGTAATTGAAATGAATGTTAAGCCAATTGCAATGTCATAATACGGTACGGTGTTCGTCGAGAATATGCCAGCGTCGTTGGAAGCACAATTGGTGCAAAAATGAAGCCCGTGCCCGTAAAGGGACCGGATCGGGCTGATGACGATGGGTTCGTGATGGTGCAAAGGAGGAAGCGCCGTCAGCGAACCAACAAGAACCGCTGTGGCGCGGCTCCTGTGGAGCCAAACACAAAAATCCGTGCCGCTAAGCCGAACACCCCGGTGTATATCTCCCGCCTACACTACACCACTAAGGCGGAGGACATCGTGGAGTACGTGCGTCAGAAGCTGAACTACGCCCCGAGAGTGCAGCTGCTGGAGTCGCGCCATAACGCCAATTTCAAGGCGTTTGTGGTGCGAGTGCCGACGTGTCTCCTGCACCTCGTGTTGGACGAGAACTTCTGGCCACAGGACGTGGTTTTCCGTCGCTTCCGCGGACAAGTGCCACAGAACCGCACGGAGTGACATAGTGCGTAGTGAAGTGTTACTAACATAGATTTAAGTTTTTTATATACTAACAGTGTTGTATAATATATTATGTATGTTAGTCTTTAAGGTATATATCTATGGGCCTATGCAGCCTGAGAATAAAGAGATTTGATTTGATTGATTTGATTTGATAATGTCTATTTTACCTTATCCTCCAGAAAATCACCTAGAGGCATGAGTCTCGGTTAAATTTGAATGGTGTATGACGCTGGTGAACGTTGTTTCGCGCCATTTTAAATCGCGTTGGAAAGTTTGAAAATTTTGTGATGTGAATTATTTTGCTTCCTTTTTATTTATATTTTATATTAATTTAATTACTTAAACTTAAACCTAATATTACTTAAACCTAAGGTATTATATTGCGATAACGTTACGAACTTTGTAGGTGCAAATAGTGAACTTGGTAATATTCTACGCGCCAGTCGTGCATCTGTCACAAAATTTGCTACCTGCGAAGGTATAGAGTTCGTATTTAGTCCAGCATATTCTCCTCATTTTGGAGGTATATGGGCTGCAAAATACCATCTGATTAGGATCGCTGGTAATCAATCGTTTACTTTTGAAGAATTGACCACGCTATTTTCACAGATAGAAGCCATATTAAATTCCCGACCTCTGGTCCTATTGGACCTATGGTCATCATAAAAGAAGATAATGCACCACCACAGCGCTGGCGTCTTGGTCGTATTACACGTCTACATATGGGACCAGACATCGTGTGTCGAGTGGTTGATATCTACACCACCAGAGGTACCATTCGTCGAGCGATGTGTTCGTCGAATGTTGTGAACATTGTTCGTCTGCTAATCGAACCAGTTGAAAGTTAGTCTTTCAAGGGCCGGAGGTGTCTACGCCGGAACGCAGCCTGCCAGGAAAACGGAACGCAGCTACGCGGGGCGACGTGCGCGGGGGCATTCCGATGACGCTTGACTGCCATTATTACTTTCGAACAAAGAAAGGTCGGTTTCATTTACCGCCCAAACATGAACATTAATGTTACAATTTCAAATATTTTCTGTAATACTTATTCTACTTCTTCCATCAAGACAGGATACCACCACCAATTCACCAGTTCAAATTAGCATCCCAAATAGACCATCTACAGCCGCAACTTCAGTCACCAAATCATATCAATCAAAATGGTTAAAAGATGATCAAAGGACCATGGGCAAAAATGTATGAAGCCTGGGCTCACCCACCAACAGAGATGAGACCACTTTGAATATACTTGTAAAGCACTAAATATAAAGATTTAAACTCATTTTTGCGAAGAATCCATGGGGTTATTTTGCTATAAATATTTTTCTCCGACCATAAATAAACTAATATTCTGCAAAAAGTTGTGCTGTTATGGCATTGTAGGTTTTGTTATTAAACGCCTTTAACTAGTTTTAATTCCAGGTTTAATGTATACATGAAAAAAAAAACAGCTGCTATCAGTTAAAAATATTTTTGTTAACATTTCAATCAATATCAATAATAATGTCATCTAAATATCCTGCCGGTGGATTAAACTGTCTGTGCCTGCCTAACCCTAGATATCATATTATTGAAATGATATGAGCACAACTTCCTACTGTGCGTCTACCTATTAGACACGAGCAGTAATACTGAGCGATGGCATCTCGACACATTTCGTTTCTGTTAACCAGAATGTATACGTAATATGAACGTGCACGAACATGTCTTGACTATATCCTTCCTCTTAATAGCCAAATCGGTCTAGGAGTCTTCGAGTAATCGGTGAACATACAAAAAAAAGAAAAAAAAAAGATCTTGACGAATTGAGAACCTCCTCCTTTTTAAGAAGTCGGTTAATAATATAAATCCTGCGAATTAAGCGCACTACGACTCCTAACAATCGTCTTTTTCTACAAAACCTATTTAGGTGCATATCTTTTTTTTGCCATGGAATTGAAGGTAGTGCCCATAGTAACAATTTTAGTACAAACAAAAACCTTCACAACTGCATATGCTATAACTCTGTTGGACAATGAGCCCAATTTGTCTCATGGTCCTTTATTTGGGAATCCGAGTGATGAACAAAATTACACAGCCTGAATTTCGTAGTCACATTACTGCCACTAAGGAGTTTTTTCATCGCTGTCGGTATTTTCTTATCCCAAGCGCTAAAGAAGTTAAAAAAGGATATGCCCTGGATAATCCCATTCTATCAAAAATTTACTGTATTGAACCTACCAATGCTGCTTCTAGTTATTACAGGAATAAATTACCTACCTTACAGCTTATGATACTTGTTCCAAGAATTGTTAAACTCGATGACAAAATCTTAGAAACAGTTTATCGAATGAAACACTGAAGGGAACATTATTAGCCAAACAATTAATAAGAAAAAACAAAACTTGCACGAAGTTTTAATCGACAAAAGAAATGTTAAACAATATGACCACAGAAAATTTGTATAAGTCTAATTAAAAAAATTAATCTAATAAATAGTTTTTTGATTGTGTAGTTTTAAGTTGTTATTTAATTTTTATTAGTTTTATAGTAGTACCAAATAAATATGTTTTCTTTCTTATTTATTTATTTAAAAACACCTTAAACTATCTTTACAGGATCTCTTATCCTAATACGACAGCTAAGAACCAAAAACTAACCCCCTTACTTATAAAATCTCTAATCACCTTCTAAGCAACATTTTAACTAATCACTACTTAAAGTTTTACGTAGTGATTAAATGTTACTTAAGACATGCTTAAGCAACGTTTATAAGTAAGAATTTTCTTAAACAGCCCTTAAGTATTACTTATATTTAATTCACGTTTATAAGTAAGGCTGTTAGTATTTAAAAACTAAATAATTTACAATTATTTATTTTCTAAAACTAAACGTTTTTTGTTATTTTTAATAAAAACTCTGTATTTTTAGGTTGTACGATTTTTTCATTTCAAAATTTTCTTAGCATACGATTTTTTTGTAGTCGCATGATCACACCATTTTTGCACCTGTCAGCTCTGCTTCGTACTTATCTACCAACCTCCATCTACAGTAGTAGATTACTGGTATAACACGGAAATTGATAAATCTGATCTAGTATAAGTAGTAGATTACTGATATCATGCGGAAATTGATGAGTCTGACTTAGAGCCGCCGTACACGGACTGCTTCAAGCAGTTGAGACCGACTGCTTAAAGCCGCGACCGCGCAGTGAACTATAGTCATTCATTCGCTGCCGTACACACGACTGCTCGAGCAGTCGCGACCGCTTCAAGCCGTCAACTGCATGATGAAATTCCATCGTGCCGTCGACCGCTCGCGAGCGGTTGCGAGGCATACACCGACTGCTCGAGCCGTTGACTGCGCTAGAGCAGTCGACAGCTCTCCGACTTCCCTCTCCCCCCCGCCCTCTGCGGCCTCGCGGCGTCTGTTTTCTCATTTGACTGCTCGAGCAGTTGGGTCGTAGCTCGAGCAGTCAACAACCGACAGCTCAAGCAGTCGACGCCGACCGCTCGAGCGGTCCGTGTATTTCACTCAGCCGCTAACTGCTCGAGCAGTCCGTATACGGCGGCCCTTAGGCTGCAGTTAGACGACGCGAAAAAATTCTTGCGGCCGCCGCGCGGCGTTCGCTCCTCGATCACACGGCGGCCGCGCGGCCGTCTCGCTCTCACACTCGAATGTTCTCGATGTACGCCCCGCGCCGGCGTCCCCGCATTCTCTTTCATTGGTCCGTCAGTCACTTACGCGAGACGTTGTAACGCGCGGACATTGTGATTTTGAAGATGGATGAACTGAGTATCAATCCTGAGACATTGATATCTTTAGTGGAAGTAAGAAATATCCTTTGGGATAAAACAAGCGAATCCTATAAGGATAAACTTCTAACACTAAAAGCCTGGCATGACCTATGTTCAATTATAAAAGAAGATTTCAATGACCTTCCAATTGGGGGAAAAAACACATTCGGTAAGTTTTCCATCTTTTGTTTGGTAATTAAACTATTAAACACAAAGAAGAATGGCGAACTTGTATGTAAACTGGGATCCATTGATATAAAAATCGTACATAATTGAAAATTAGTACTACTTGTAGATCTATACAAAACTAACAAAAAAGCAAAAAAGCTTGCCAATAACATAATTAAAAAGTAACTATTTTTAACTGAGGCTTGTGTAGGCTTGTTTCGCGTCGTGTTTATCGGTGCGGTACCAACGTGGATTGTTGTTTATCCGACGCACATACGAGTATTTGCATAAAAAACCTGGCCATAAGTCGAATATTCAAAGTTTGGCTAAACTAAGACAAATAACCTGTTCAGAACATACCGCACCCCCCGCGCCCTTATCCCTTCCCCGCGAGGCACACAAGTAGTCGGAACTCAGTCGTCGTCCAGTGCGATCCATTGTTTTCTCGATATCACAATTTTTCGGAAAGGGATCGTCACCGTATCGCCTCGAGCCGTTCAGAATGGTTTGTATTAAACTCCCTACTGCAACTCACACTAATCGGAATAATAACGTAATCGCCTCGCCTCGGAACAGGCTCCGAACTTGAATTCCCGCGCTTACGGCTCATCGTCCCCGCGCTTACGTTTCTCCGTCCCCGCGCTTACGTCTCTCCGTACCCGAGCTCACATCTCTTCGTCCACCCTTTCCCCTTTCCCCTCCCGCGACTTGCCTGCTAAAGACGCCGCCATTCGCAAAGAGTATTTACAAAATGACGATGCAAAGGGAGAAACTTATTGAAGAAGTAAGAAAATATCCATATTTATATGACTTAAGTGATGCTAAATACAGCAATACTATAAAAAAGAACGAGGCTTGGAAACAAATAAGTATTACTTTAAAGCAATCTGGTAAGTACCTACTCCTATTTAAATATTTATTTAATGTTTTTCGCGTATGTAGGTATGTATGGGAAATAAAACAGTTGTGATTAATATAATTATAATGAAAAATTTAACTGGAATATCCATTAAGAATCAACATTAATATTTAAAGCTAAAAGCTATTGCCATGGAACTCGTCCGGTAGAAGTTTGAAAATATGTTTTGAACTTTTCACGTACATTAAAAGCGGTAGCCATATGGGCACCACTAATACTTGGTAATTGACTTAACAATCGGTCTTCGCCGAATTCAACTGTAATTTCCTGTTCTGTTCTGTTCGGTTCCTGTAAATTCATCTCAATGTTATATGTCCTCATCATATTGTGTAAAATGCAAGTTGTTAATACCACTTTATCTACAAACTTTGGATGCAATTTAATATTTTTGTTGTAAATCGCAAATTTTTGATATAAAAAAAGCGTTTTCAACAACCCTTCTAGCTCGTGATAAGCGGTAATTATATTGCCGTTCAGGATCTGATAGTCTCCGTGTATTTGAGCGAGTATATGGTCTTAATAAATATGTCTTCAATGGAAATGCCTCGTCTCCCACAAATACATGTGGCATTGCATGATTAGTTCCTGGAAATGGTTTGTCACATGGAATATTGAATGTGTTTCTTTCAAGTGCCTTTCCAAATGTAGATGATGAATAGATTCCGCCATCGCTGTTTTTTCCATAGGCTCCTACATCAACCGCTATGAATCTGTATTCAGGATCAACTATAGTTAACAAAACAATAGAAAATGTTTTTTTATAGTTAAAAAACAACGATCCACTATTGGGAGGTGCAATTATATTTACATGTTTGCCGTCAATGGCGCCTATGCAATTCGGAAAGTTCCATTTATTTTTAAATCCTTCTTCGATTCCTTGCCATGTGGCTGTAGTTGGTTGAGGTATATGAATTGGCATTAATTTATTTATTATTGCATTGCACACATCTATTACTATCAAACGAATAGTTGATTCTCCTAAACGGAAGCTCGATGATAAATTAGTAAATGTAGATCCAGTTATGAAGTATCTGCAACAATAAATGTATAATTAATATACGTTTTATAAAACGTGTATATGTTTATGTGAATGTGTGTGTACGTACTCCCTTTCACACATACATGTGTAACTACATGCGCTTGATATAGTTAACCATGATTTATTTTATTTCAGAATCTGAGTGCAAGAAAACTTGGTTAAATCTTAGAGAGTCTCACCGACGAGCTATGAAGAAGCGTAAAATTAAATTATAAATTTAAAAAAACCCCCGACCCAAAAAAGTACGCAATAATTATGACAAAAGGTTAAAAACGCTAAACCCTATAAAAAACAAAAAAATAACTTTTAACACTACGTAAACTAAATTTTGTCGTGTCGGGGGACCGCTCTAATTCATTACTTTAGATACGTGTTTTTTTTTAATACGAATGTTGTAATTAGGTAGGTATCATTTGATTTATGTAAGTATTTATGAAGGTAAAAAGCGGTCCCCCGACACGTCAAAATTTAGTTTACGTAGTGTTAAAAGTTATTTTTTTGTTTTTTATAGGGTTTAGCGTTTTTAACCTTTTGTCATAATTATTGCGTACTTTTTTGGGTCGGGGGTTTTTTTAAATTTATAATTTAATTTTATTTCATGCTTTTTAAAGGAGCTCCTTAATTTTTCCTTCTTTCATTTAATTTATTTTATCTTAAGATGGGGTCGCTATATGCGATCTCGGCCAAAGGAAGCTGTTTAACAATCCTCATGACAAACTGGCACTGGGAGAATTGCACAGATTGAGAAACAATAAAGATTAACCTTTGGACATTCTAGATTTTCAGCAAAAATATAAATCGGTTTATCCGTTTCATTCCGGCATTTCGGGGTTTCATCCGTCACATCCCATTTCCAGCATCAGGTTCTCGTCAATTAGAAACATGAAGAGAACTCGTCAAGACAAATTCAACGAGCCCAAACTCGATGGGTTTACTAAAAGGCAGTTCAGGGTTACGTCTCCTACCTTCGTGCCTTAACAGCAGACCAGCTCAGCGGTTCCAAAAGACATTAGTGTTTCAAATTTCAGATCCCACATATACTTGCAAGTAAACTGAGCGTGTAACATTCCTATCACATCTAGCAAACGAGCTGATGACCTTGAAGACCTGAACCGATTTCCACCAAACATAGCTAAGAACACTCCCGACTGACATACCTTTTAAACAAAAAAAACCGCATCACAATCGGATCATCCGTTTGGGAGCTACGATGCCACATACACACACACACACACACACACACACAGACACGTCAAACTTATAACACCCCGTCGTTTTTGCGTCGGGGGTTAAAAACTAAAAGTGGTCAGGCAGCCCCGACGACGAAAAAGTGGACCTTTGAAGATGAAATGAGTTTTTTAGTACCTCATTACAAAGAAAGAAATACGATCTCTTCGGTTGATGATGATGACGGTTCAGATGTTAGCAGTTTCTCGGGTAATGATGATTCACAGAACTCAATAAACATAATTCAGTCTCCAGAAAACTTACAAGCGGAAACTACTCCACTTTCGCCGCGTCCTGAGTCTTCTGCATCTTCAGTTGCATCCAAAATTTCAAAAAAAAAAATCTTAATATTGGAAAAAATTCAGCGTCACAAACTTTAATGAAATATTTATTAAATCACAATGAAACCAAAAAAGAAGATGAGATAGATACATTTTTTAAGAGCATTGCGGCAACGGTTAAAACATTTTCAGAATATAACCAAGCTGTTATGAAAAGTAAAATATATAACGCAGTTTCGGAAATGGAGTTAAAAGAAATCGCAGAGAAACAAAGCTATTATAGTTATTGCAACCCTTACATTCCTCACACATTCATCTATAGACTGCAATATGTTATAAAAGAGATATTTCGGCATATGAAAATAAATATAAAATTTCTCTTCATCATCCATCAAATGTTTTTTTATAGTCCGAAATTCCCCTTCAGTACTCCTTGCTTTATTCATACTGTGTACCCAATATCTTTTTCTTTTTTTCTTGCTATTTTCTTTTTCCTCTTCATCAAGTGCTATGGCTATGATAGCCAACTCACGTATTGTAAACCAAGACATAACCGTGCGCTACACTTAGAGTGAGTTGCACCAACTTACTTTAACGATAACAAAACTCGAACCAACGGTCAAATCTCTGGTTAAGTCAATAATGGATTGCACCATTTTAACAATGGTTAAAATGACGTCATATTTAACGATAACCGTAACCAGTCAATTTTGGCCGGTTATCGTTATTGCTAAGTTAACAAATGTCAAAATCTTGTCAAAATAATAACCTAGTCCGTTGTTTTCTGTTGTTTTATCATATTTAAGTATAAAAAAATTAAAAATGTCTTTAGTACGTGATATTTTATGGGAATCTAGTTCTTCTGACGACGAAAATTATAATGATTTACCTAATTCTCGAAAGAAAAAAGTGTATCAACCACGTGTTAATCGATTCCTAAAATGGAATGAGCAGGAGTTCTTGGATAGATTTCGGATTTCCAAAGGTTTAGCACGAGCCCTGGCTTCTCATTTAGCACCATTGCTCCAAACCAGAACCATGAAGTAAGTGCCTGTTTAATAAAGGCTTTAAAAACTATAGTGGGAATATTTGAGTCGTCCTATGTATGACTAAGGTATAACTACATAAACAATATTGTTTTTCTTTTCAGAAACTTTGCAGTTACTCCAGAGCAGCAAATAATAATGGCATTGGAATTTTACGCATGTGGTTCTTTTCAACGCTGCATTGGGGATGCTGCAGGTGTTCACAAATCTACTGTTTGTCGAATAATTCATCGAGTGAGCAGAGCTATAGCCGGACTAAGAACAGACTGGATTGCAATGCCTAAAAATATTGAGGAAATGGAAACTGAGGCCAAAAAATTTTATGAAATATGTGCATTTCCTAAAGTAATAGGAACTATAGACTGCACACATATACCAATCAAATCGCCAGGTGGTGCAGATGCAGAAACATATAGAAATAGAAAACAGGTATTTTCTCTTAATGTGCAAGTAATCACAAATGCTGAGATGTACATTACAAATATAGTTGCTAGATGGCCTGGAAGCTGTCACGACAGCCATATTTTCAACAGCAGTGTCATTAAGGGACGCCTAGAAGATGGAGAATTTGATGGTTTTTGGTTACTAGGAGACAAAGGTTATGCCAATAAACCATATTTGCTAACACCTCTACGTAATCCTGTTACAGAAGCTGAAAAACTGTACAATGAAAGTCATATTCGTACTAGAAATATTGTAGAACGCAGTTTTGGTTGTTGGAAAAAAAGGTTTCCTGCAGTGTCATGGAAACTCAGAACAAATACAGCAAGAGCCCAATGTGCTATAGTGGCAATGGCTGTCCTATATAATATTTGCAAGAAATTGAGAGACCCGATGCCAACATGTTACGACTCTGATAATGAATCATCAGATTCTGATGACAATGACCTGACCTCTGCATATGTTAGCCAGCATGACGAGCATAATAGGAATATGCTAATAAATACTTATTTTGATAGATTACATTAAGATAGACTATGTTTTAAATGAATAAATAAAAAAACTTCAAAAATAAAAATGCATTTTTATTTTTTTTCTCAGTAGAAAACAAAAAGTGCATGGCATTTTCAGATTCCCATAATTCAGAAAGATAAGGATTTTGATGAAATTTCTCCTATACAAAAAGTAAAAATGTATCTTAAAAATTTATTTTTTTCTCCCTTAAAATATCTATTTCAAGTTTAAGTTTATCCACTTCAAGCTTATGTTTTTCTTCATTGTGCCTCAGTAACTGGCTGTGTAATTCATTTTGGTGACTAATAGATAACTTTATCTTTTCCATCTCCAACTCATGAAGGCCATCTAAAACTGTCAGTTTCTTTTCCCTTAGTGCTTGTTTTATGATATTTTCACTCTTCCCTTGTTTTTTCTTTATGATACCTAAAATTGAAATAAAATATTAGGCTACACACTCAATAATTAAATGGCCTATTAGCGCAGTCGGTGGTAACCCTGCTGATGTACTAGATGGTGTGGGTTCGATCACCACCAAGGAAAAACACTTGTGGTGAACTCTGGTGTTTTTGTTATATATTTATCTATGTATGTAAGTACAAAGTTTGGCTATAGATTGTCATTTAAAAATACTTACGACTTAGTTGTGGTGCTACTGGTCTCTTTAGTGATGAATGTGGGGCACTAGCATCAAAAACTTCATCTGGGACAATATTTTCAACATTATCAAAACTTTTGTCTTGATCTGTAATAATTGTGTTGACTACAACATCCTGCAAACAAGTTAATATAATTAATTAATGCATCTAATCCAAATACATATTAAATAATTTGGAATACATAAATACCTTGAGTATATTGGGCATGTCATGTTGAATTTCACTATCAGTATTTGTGTCTAGTTTCACTTTCTGTAAAAACATTGCTTTTATTATTAATCTTTTCAATTTATTACTAAATCTAAACAGCAGATTGGTGGCAAATAGTTTTGAATAAATAGTGCAATTTATTTATTTTTTAAATTTTTAAACCTACAAGCTTAGTACTTATAAGTTTTATCACAATCACTAAATATTTGTGATGATATGTAGATAACAGGGTCTAAAAATAATCAAATTATCTTTAACAATTCAAACCCTCATTACTTTTTGTATAGGAGGAATTTCATCAAAATCCTTATCTTTGTGAATTATGGGAATCTGAAAAAAAAAAAAGAATATATTTTATAGTATCTCCTTTACACCTTATTTATAATCTGCAATAATTTACTCACTGTAACAATGGAATTTGGGGAAATAATGTCATCATCATATATAGCCTCATTTCCATCAATAGATCCAGACATAATGGATCTTAACCAATCAGTAGCATCTTCTGAATCTGGAGGAAGTGAGGGAGGATTTCCTCCACCTGTGCGTCTCATTTCCTGACGTTCTCTACTTGCTACCTGCAAAATATAATTTCTTTGTTATAACATTAGACATAAATTGATTCATGTTTTTAGAAGGTGAGATTAGTTCACTTCCAAGCAGCGGAAAGTAGGTAGAATTACCTTCTTTGCAGATCTTTTCATATTTTCAAATTTATATTTTAGCTGCTTCATGTTTCTAGGTACTTGACCAACAGCATTAAATTCCTTTGCGATGCAGTGCCATGCATGGTCTTTTTGTTTTGTACTACTCCCATCAGTTTTTTTACACATAAGTACATTTTTATATTTGTCTACAAGTATCTGCAATCGACTAATCTCTTCCTTAGTAAAATTGACACTTCTTTCCCTGTAAAAATAACAAATACTTTATTCAATGTGGTAAATAACAATAGGCAGTAAGGAATATACCATGAATTTTTCATATGGATGTTTAATTATGTTATTTCACATAGTTTTTTTTTATTTATTGTATGAACAATTAAATAAAACATTTTCTAAACAATGTTGTATGAATAAAAAGTGTGGACTGAGATATTATTTTATATAGGACCTAAGTAAAACACGCTTGATTTAACTTGCATAGGCTAAAAGTTATAATGTACTAATGTAGTGGCGCACTTTTTATCAGGTATAATAAATTTAACATAAAATTAAACTCACTTTGTCTTGAAGTCATCCATTATTACTATTACAATATCCGTGCTTGATTCGGCAAACAGACGGACACAACAAAAACACAACAATTATAATAACACAAACCTAACCTCACGAAACGAGATTCGTGAAAATAAATTTGACATAAGGCTCACAGTGTTGTCATAACAAATAATTTTCCCCGTCAGTTTTTAGGGATAATTTATCTTTTTATACTGTCAACCCCATTAGCGTTAACTGTTAACAAAAAAATCATGGTGCAACAAACATTTGTAAAGTTCTGTGGTCATCGTTATAGTTACTGCTAAAATTAATCTTAACTATAGCATTAACTACGCCTGTGGTGCAACTCACTCTTAACGTTTGGATTCAAACTGATCTGGTGCCAACCAGGTCAGCCAGGGGGCGGCGAGGCGTAAGCGCGGTGTCGCCTAGCCGTAGCCGAGTTGACGTACAGGCGCTGCTGATACGCTTTCGTTACGTGCATAGTAGGTTGACGCCTGGTTGACAGCGAGGCGAAAGGCGTTACGGTTACGATCCCTTTCCGATCCCATATGTGTGCTGAGACCTTTAGTCGTTTTGTTGATAGTTGGTGGGAAAGGCACTTCGAATATGGAAGTTCAAGGAATGTAACAAAATTAATAATATCATTTCATTTATGATATAGACTCATAAATGCTTATTTTTTTAATTTCGATTTTTAATACTAAAATAATCTCAAAGTCTATTAAAAAAAAAAAAAAAACAGAAAGGGTTTTGTATGTGTTCCGAGCATTTCCGAGTAATGATAATTTTTTTTAAATAAAGTTTAGACTTTCCTAAAGAGAATTGTGAAAGAAAATATTCCGCTTTGTTCCGCCATTTTGTTTAACACTCATTCAAACAAAATGGCGAGTTAATTTAAAACAAGATTATTTACAGTATATACTCTTTTTATTTTTAGATTCAATTGGGAATGTCAAGAACCATATGGAATGTCAAGAACCCATTCTGTTCGGAGACCATAAGTCTTTTGCTCCCTGACGCAGAAAATTCATCACTAGAAAGTAGTGACGAAGAACACAACACAACAGCAACAGATGAAAATAACGAATCAATGATTATTTTTTTTTTTTTATAATAAACGTTTTAAAAATATCTTAATACATTTATTTAATAGTTTCCACGTCACAAATGCCACGAAATAATATTGGCCAGGTTTTTAGTACAAATACTCCTATGTGCGACGTGTGTACGCGTTAGCTCCGAATAATGGTGCTAACAAGATCGCGTGCAGCGAGTCCGGCTTCGGCCGCCGCCCAGTCTGAGGACTTGGCGCCGCCGCTCGCGCCTGCGCGGGACTCTTATCCACACGTCGCTGCTCCTGCAGCCATGGAGAACACGCAAGCTGTCGCTGGCTCTGCTCCGGTGGCCATGACCACTGACCAGCTGATGCTGCTCATCGAGAGGTTAAGTAATCGGTCGCGATCCTGTAAGTACACCTGTTTATTCTGGCCACTTCGCGAAGTGTACTGCGCGCTTTGATGGGGACAAAGACGACGAGCGACGTCCTTGCATTTATTGACGCCGTCGAGACCTACAAGGAGTGCGTGCGTGTCGACAACGCTAACGCCCTGCGTGGGTTACCCATGTTATTAACGGGGCTTGCCGCCACGTGGTGGCAGGGTGTCAAAGAGACTACTTATACGTGGCATGATGCCGTCGAAGCATTAAAGGCTACATTTGGTCCAAGATTACCGCCTCATAAAATTTATAGGAAAATCTTTGAGCGCGAGCAACGTAACGACGAGTCCACCGACATATTTGTGTGCCACGTTAGGGCGCTGATAGCCGAGTTACCACCGTCTTCTCTGTCAGAGGTGGTACAGCTGGATATGGTTTACGGGCTCCTGCAACATCGTATTAGAGAGATGGTAGCCTGCTCCAGCTTTGGTACGTTTGCGAAGTTAGGTAGCGGAAGCGCGCCGTGTCGAGGACATTCTCGACGAGGGTCGGCGGCGCCCCGCTCCTGCTGAGGTTAAGCCGTTGATCTCAGCTGCCGCCCCGTCTTCGCCCGTTCGATCTTCGGCCTCTGTTTCTAAGGCCCGGCCTCAATGTAATTACTGCACCGGCCACAATGTAATGTAATTCAATGTGCCTCACAAAAAGGTTCACGTCGTGTTAAAATTTAACAAACAAAAGCCCTATAAGTTTAGGAAGGTACATGCGTTGCTTGATAGAGATAAGCCTGTCAGGGTGGCCTACTGTAATTGGGTGCTTGAAAAAGTGGTGCATAACCCGTTGTTTTTAAGTGACATAATGTGGACTGACGAGAGCACGTTCACGCGAAATGGAATATGGAATAGGCAGAACTTGAGATATTGGAGTCGACAAAATCCATATCAGTTTCACGAATCTTCGCATCAGTATCGCTTTTCTCTGAACGTCTGGGCGGGAATTCATAGAAAACAGATTATTGGCCCCATTTTTATTGATGGTAACCTCAATGCAGCTTAGTTTCTGGACCTGCTAGAAGGACCAGTGTCTGAGTATATCGAGGAATTACCGATAGCTCAAAGCAGGCGTTTGTGGTATCAGCTGGACGGAGCACCTGCTCATTCAGTGGTCGGTGCTAGGGAGCGGCTAAATCTCATGTTCGGTGAACAGTGGATAGGACGGTATGGACCTGCACGTTGGCCACCAAGATCACCAGACCTTACTCCTCCAGACTTTTTTCTTTGGGGTGCCGTATACGCTACTGACGTCACCAGTGTCGAGGACCTTATTTTCAAAAATGCAGTACGCACAGACAAACAAGAAGCCTTCCGGACGCAGATTCTCATTACAAGAAAAAGTGCTCTCACTTTCTTATAAGAAAAGTCCGAGATGTTACCCTCTTTTAGCAAAAGATTTTACTTTGCCGTCTGGTAAATGTCTAAAAAGACTACTAACTAAAATAGAAGTGGAGCCAGGGCTACAACGCTGCAAAAGACCAGATTAGAGGGTTCACTTTTGACGACAAGAAGATTGCAGACCATGTTTTAGTCTTTATGGTGAAGGGATTGAGGAAGAAGTACAAACAACCCATCGCTTACTATTTTACCAACTCTATTAAGAAAGCAGAATTAAAGAAAATTCTACAAGATGTTGTAAAATATGTACATAGTACGGGGTTGAAGCAAATATGTACTATTTGCGACCAAAGCACAGTAAACGTGAGTGTCATAAATGAGTTGGTTGAGGAAACTAGAATAAAATATTTAAAAGAAAAGGAGTGGAAGCACGAAAAAATTCAAATAGGGAAAACAGAAATAATCCCTATATTCGATGTCCCACATTTACTAAAAGGAGTGAGGAACAATATACTCACAAAAGATTTAAAATATTATGATTTTGACGAAAATTGCGAAAAAATCATAAAATGGGATTACATCATGCAAGTCTACAAAGCTGATAAGTGCTATGGAGAATTAAAATGCCCCTTGAAACTCACAGATGAATATTTATGTCGACAAAATAAGAAAAATGAAAGTGAAGCCGGTACTCCAAATTTTTTGTCACTCAGTCGCTATGACTACAGGGCATCTCGTGGCAAGAGGTAATATTCCAAAAGAATGCCAGAATTAAGTTAAATTTACCAAACTTATGGACAATGTATTTGATTCTCTAAATTCAAATACATTTCATGTGCCTGATGGCAAAATAAACAAAGGATGTGTACGACGATCCAGTAAACACCATGATTTGTGGAAGAATGCCATTAAAACTCTAAAAATAGTAATATTTATTATAAAAATTAAGGATAAAAATAATAAAATACGTTTTACTGAATAAAAAGCAATACCATCAATAAAAAACTTTATTTGCACTATTGAAGGAATGCAACAAATATGGATATTGCTGTCCCGGAAATATCCATTTGATGCTATGTTAACGCGCAATTTCAATCAGGACCCATTAGAGAATTTCTTTGGGAATATCAGGAGTAATGGGTCGAGAAATACTGCACAGGACACAGTTGCGTTTGAGGGGGCCTTTAAGTCCCTCTTAATAAGCAATTCTAACTCGCCCCATTCTTTGCATGCAAACTGCGAAATGGATAATAATAGCTTCTTGCAGAATTAGGACTTTTTTGTACAAGAAAAGATTGCATCAACTTCTGATATTCCCACTGAAATTGAAACACCACAATCTGATGCTGAAATTGTGGTGCCGTTTATAAATATAAATAATAGTGTCAACGATGTTGGTCAAGGCAATTATGTGTGTGGATGGGTCCTGGGGAAATGCATAAAAAATGTCAAAAAGCTGCAAAATTTGTAAAAAGGATATGTATGGCGACCCTAACAGCAAATCAAATGAATATATAAGGGCCAAAGAATACAATACACAAAAAAATCACTTATATACCCATCCAAAGAAATGGAAAAATGTTTTGTCCAAATTCAATTTAGTTACAAAATGTTCCCAAAAAAAAATTAAAACAAAGTATCAAAATGTTTACTGACATATTTGTTGATTTTCCTTTCACTTGTGAACAACATAAAAAATATTTAAAAACTATTTCGAAAACACAAAAATTAATGTGCTTGTTGCCAGTTGGTGCCATTCAATAAACCGGATTTTGTCTGGCAAAATCACTCAAGGTGGTGTGATGAGGATGAAACTAAAACAGCAGCACAAGCTTATAAAAATAAACATAAATAAAAATAATACATTTCTTGCCCATATTGTGATTTTTTTCCCATGTAATTGAAACAAAATCTGTGGTATATTAACGTTTAAATAATTTATTTATTTTTTCTTAAATTAAATACCAAATAAAATATATGATAAAAATTAATAATGTATATTCAAATGTTAAAAAGGAAAGAGACTGGTAATAGCAAATTTGTAAAATAAGAATTTGAGCCTTATAATGAATCAATAGATCTCAAATTGCATTTAACGAGGTCTACACGCGCACGCCCCGCGCCCTCCTCGCGCCAACCCTGCAGCCCTGCCCGCGCTCTGCACCCTCCCCGCGTACGCCTTGCGCCTGCGCTATGCCTGGCATGGATGAGAATATGGCTAGTGTTGTATTGACTGTGATCAAGGTCGTGTGGCGTGTTTTTTGTTTTAGTAATATATGATGGATATGGATTACTTCGACGAAGAAACATTCATTTCTTTGGTGGAGGAAAGAGATGTGCTGTGATGTTTTATGGGATAAAACCCTTGAAAGCTATAAAGATAAAAGGAAAACTCTACAAGCTTGGCGTGAAATTTGTATAGTTATTAATGACGATTTTGAATCGCTGTCGGATGTGGAAAAAAATAAATACGGCAAGTATGTTTGAATATACATATATATTTAATAAATTTTTAACAATATTTAATTTGCCATGGTACTCGTCCATGCTCAAACATATACCGTCTTACCACAAAAACTTTTAAACGTCAGTTTATGCCTTGTCTAAAAAAATGTCAAATTATGACGTTGACATATGGTTGTTGCGACGGCGTTATGACTTGAACTTTTTTGGAAATCACTGCGATATTAAGCGTACTTACACATTTATAATATTTTAATTGAGACGTGCCGAGGAGAGAGCAAATTGGCCGCGGCCATCTTGACATTTCTGCAGAAAGTTTTTTTGTCCAAACGAATCACGGCGTGTGCGTTGTCTATGCATAACTTCTGGTCTCAACATTGGCTCGCCCGACGGCGGCGTTCCGTCGCACGAACAATGATAATAAAGTTGACGATTGTTAGTGTGGTAACATACTCCCGGCCTTGAAAGCGTCAGGTTTCAAAGTTGAATGACGCCTCTCTCCTTGGCTTGATTTGTAGTATTAATTGTCGGTTAGAGGAAGCGGGCAGATCTTGGAAAATGCCCGCCTTACTACGCCGTCTTGTTTGCGTATATCGGCAACACGAGATATACCGTCCTTCCCAGGGTAGGTTTTCAGTATTCTTCCTAAGCTCCACTTCAACGGTGGCAGATTGTCATCCTTAAGAAGGACAAGCGTGTTCTCTTTTAGGTCATTTTTATGTTCCTGCCACTTGCTCCTGGTCTGCAGCTCTGACACATATTCTTTAGACCAACGCCTCCAAAAGTGCTGCCGTATTTGCTCAACCCTCTGATATCGGGTGAGTCGGTGTTCAGGAACATCGTGGACGTCGGCAGGCACAGGCGCAGTCAGTGGACGGCCAACCAAAAAATGAGCAGGAGTAAGGGGGAGAAGGTCAAGAGGATCGGTGGACATGGGAGTCAAAGGACGTGAGTTTAAAATAGCTTCAATTTGCGTTAAAACCGTAGTGTACTCTTCAAACGTGAGATGTGCATTGCCAACTACACGACGGAGGTGATGCTTACAACTCTTAACGCCAGCTTCCCATAAGCCTCCAAAGTGGCTAGCATAAAATGGAATCATTTTAAATTTAATAGTCTGCGAAGTTGCGTATTCTTTAATATCATCAGAACAATCATTTAAGAATTTTGAAAATTCGTTCATTAAACCTACAAAGTTCTTGCCATTGTCAGAAAAGATCTCAATCGGTTTACCACGCCGCGAGATAAACCGCTTGAGAGCCAACATGTAAGCATCGGATGAGAGATCGCTTACAAGTTCCAGATGGACAGCACGCGTAACGAAGCATATAAATAAACAAATGTAGGATTTTTGAACCCTTTTGTTACTAAGCGACTCGCAAACATCGGGAAAAGATTCTTGTTGACTCAATTTAGCCAAAGCAAGTTCCGCATATTCGAGCTCCGTGACGGTTAATAAGCCCGTTCGCCTATTATTTCTATTGCGCGTATTATAAATAAATCGAAATAAATAAGCAGCAGAACGCTTCAATCTTAAATATTGAGAAAACTTGGAAAATGGAAATAAACTGTCATCAATTGACTGATTAACTATGTGACAAAGAACATTAGACTTTAACTCGGGCAACTCTGAGTCGCAATTTACGTTATTATTACTTGATATATTTTTTATTTCAAAGTCTATATTGTGTAAAAATTGTGGGCCATCCCACCATAATTATGAAGAACTAAGTGTATCTAAGTATACTCCTCGCGACACTAAGTCCGCAGGATTATCTTTGCCAGAGACATGTCTCCATGGGTGCTCCTTGGTTAAGTCATGGATCTCTGCCGTTCTATTCTGGACGTATGTTTTTAGTAAATTAGGAGGCATACCTAACCATCCTAGAACAACGGTGGAATCAGTCCAGAAAACGACATTATTGACTGTAGAACGTAGAGAGCCAATGACTTTGGAATATAATCGCGCTCCTAATAACGCGCCACACAACTCCAACCTAGGTATAGTTGTGGGTTTTGTAGGGGCGACCTTACCCTTAGCGCATAACAAGCGCACCGTATAGATTCACTATTAATAGTGCGGACGTACACACAGGCACCATACGCTACCTGCGAGGCGTCAGTAAATATATGTAGTTCAGTATGTATTGGGTCACAACACATAACATATCGCGGTATACGTAGATTGCCAAGCGAAGATAAGTTGCTAGTAAACCGGTTCCAGACATAAGCTACGTCACTAGGAACAGGTTCGTCCCAATCTAGTTTTAATAACCAACATTTTTGTAACAATGTCTTGGCTATTGTTATAAACGGGCTTATTAACCCCAACGGATCAAAAATCTGGGCTGCGTGCGATAAAATAATGCGTTTACTAATAATAATTGAGTCTGATTTTATTTGCGAATAGTAGTTCAATTCGTCTGACGCATTATTCCAACCAATACCTAAAGTTTTGTTCTGAGTGTTGTCGCCAGTTGCGAGTCGCTTAGTAACATTCTGCACATCATTAGGGTTCGCGCGGTCAAAGTTAAAAACCCATTTACGTAAAATAAAACATGCAGACTGTAACACGTGACTAGTGCCCTCGCAAATTGCGTTTAAATCATGGATATTGTTCGCTCCGCAAATTAAGTCATCTACGTAAAAGTTATTTTTAATCGTCTCTGCAACATACGGAAGCTCGCAGTCTTCGGCTAATTGTTTTAAACATCGACAACTAAGAAATGGTGCCGACGCGGTGCCATAAGTTACGGTATTTAATTTATATATTTTTAACGGTTCTGACGGATCGTCGCGCCACACGATAAGCTGCAAATCACGTTGATTATTATCTATTAAGACCTGGCGGTACATTTTTTCGACGTCTGCACAGGCCACGTATTTATTTTCGCGAAATTTAAGTAAAATTGAAATTAAATCACCTTGAATGGCGGAACCAACCATCTGTATTTGATTTAAAGAAATACCTGAACTCGACACCATTCCGGCATCAAAAACGACACGCAATTTAGTAGTAGTAGCGTTTTCACGAAACACTCCGTGGTGAGGTAAAAAATAATGCGGTGTACTATACGTTTGAACAAGACTCATGTGACCTAAGTCAATGTATTCGTGTATGAAATCACTATACATTTGTTTATACTTGGCATTACGTAGTAATTTCTTTTCTAACGAGTAAAACCGGTTTTCGGCCTGAGTACGAGTGTCGCCCAAGCAATCAGGCGAACGCTTGAATGGCACTCGCACACAGAAGCGCCCGTCAGCAAGTCGCTTTGTTGTTTTGGTAAAATGCTCTTCGCATGCGAGTTCCTCGTCGGTGCCGATATTATTATCATTCACGGTCACCTCCTCTATTTCCCAAAATTTGCGTAAAGATTGATCTAATGAACAATCATCATCAGATATTGATGACTGTGTAAAATTACATGAAACATTTTTAATAGGTGGATTATTTAAACATTGAATTGAACCAGACACGACCCAACCTAACTTTGTATTCTGAAGGTAAGGGCCGTTTGTAAGTCGCATTTTACCTTCACAAATAACCTCCCAAAACAAATCCGAACCTATCAACATATCTATCTGTTGACTATCGTAAAACTTTGGATCAGCTAAAGTGATATTGTCCGGTATACTGAAATGATTTATATTCAAAGTTGTTGTAGGTAACTTTGATGATATTTGCGGGAAAATTAAACACTGAACACGCGAAGCGAAACTTCCATTTCGTGACCGAAACTCAATAGTACAGGATTGCGAACACTGTGTTATTAAGTTTCCGACACCATGTATATTTTGAGTGGACTGTATAATTTTAGGTTTTAATTTCTTTATGAAAAATTGCGAAACAAATGAACGTTCACTTCCGCTATCCAGTATAACGCGCGCTTTATGGTATTCACCCGATTCAAATCAAATCAAATCAAAAACTTATTTATTCAAACTTGGCTGCAAAACAGCACTTTTCGAACGTCAGAAAAAAATTACATAAGACAGTCCCCAAAACGCCCACCCTTCACCACTTCCTATGTGTTTTTGCTGGGAAGAAGAAGTGGCGCAACAAACTCCCCAGCAACACATGTCTGTCTGTAGGTTAAAAGAACCTTTCAACAAAGTACAGTGAGTATATTGCAGTTTGCAATACGCAATATTGTCATAAAATAAAATTACATTTAAAAATGATTTATAAAATCGACCACATGCTAGCTAGCACTCACCCTACGTAACTTGTCTAACTCAAGCATTGAATAAATATGATGTGAAAAAAAAAAATTGTATAGCCTCCAATATTTATAATAGTTTATGAGGGAGTGCCCACCTTCATGTGATATTCTATTGCAACCTTATGTCATGTACAACATACATAGGTAAGTAATGAATCTAGTAAATTGGACCGCTCAGCCAGAAAAAAAAAAAAAAAGAAGTATAAGAAAAGAGTTTACAAAATTATATAATACTACTTATAGTATAGTCAGTAAGACGACCTGGCACCACAAGCAGCACCCGTTCACGAGCATAACGCGAGGATCAGCCATCGCCCCCCTCGCACATCTTTGAGGGAGGGAGGCAACCCGACCGCCGACGCTACCGCAAGCAGTGCCGTCTAAGGGAGCATGACGTACTCACTGCTACACAGCTCAATATCAGGATCAATTATCGCTAAGTAGTGGTCCTTATTTACTATAATCCAAAGGAAAAAATATATATATATAAATAGATGATTAAAATAAAATATAATAAATACAGTAAATGTATCCTGTCAATAATGTAAAACCAAGTAATGTCAATAATAAAAATATAAAATTGTAAAAAAAAAAAGAATAATATTAATTGATTGTAAAATTAGGATGTCATTCACAAAAAAAAAAAGACAATTATAATATAGCTGTCTTGCGTTCAACATGGCGACCAACTATTTTTGTCATTCAAATAATCGTTAATTGTATAATATGCCTTTTGAATAAGAATAGCCTTAATTTGTTCTTTGAATTTATTAAACGGCTGTTCTAATAAAGACAGAGGAAGTTTATTATAGAAACGAATACCTAGACCCAGAAATGAACCATGCACTTTATGAAGCCGGTGAAAGGGTACACACAGTTTATGCTTATTTCTTGTATTAATGCTATGGACTTCACTTTTTTTGGTATATAAATGTAAGTTCTGTCTAATATACAGTATATTGGCAAAGATGAATTGTGATGCCACAGTAAGAATACCAATTTCTTTAAACAGCTCTCTGAGGGAAGTTCTGGTACCTAATTGGTATATCGCACGTATAGCACGTTTTTGTAGAATAAATATATTCTCTATATCAGCGGCTTTGCCCCACAACAGAATACCGTAGGACATAACGCTGTGAAAATTACTGAAATACACCAATCGAGCTGTGTCGACGTCCGTGAACTGTCTGACTTTCCTAACGGCGTAGGCGGCAGAACTAAGCCTTCCCGCGAGGCTAGAAATTTTGAAGATTGGCCACGTACATCGACAATGGCAGTTGATAATAAGACAACTTTAGTCACATTGTTACAGCCCGCCTGAATATTGTGTACTTGTAATGAGTTACTATGTGTTATATTACTAGTGTCAAGCTCTGAATTGCTAACAGCTGATTGCTCACTAGATGTCATTGACCTTTTATCCTTACAGTTAGCAACCTCACAAATTAATGAATTGTGTTTTTTGTCACACTTTCTACACGGACCAAAGACACAAGTACCTACAGAATGGCCGGGACGCATACAGTTTATACACAAATTCTTATCTTTAATTATTTTTAATCTATCTTCCGCACTTAAATCAAGAAAACTTTGACATGAATACAAAGGGTGTTTTTCATTACACATTAAACAATTTTTATAGAACTTTGTAAACTTAGATTGTGATTTATTGTTAGATTTATTAGTAACTACATTACAATGAACTTTAGATGTGGAAATATTATTTGTTTGTTTTTTATTTTCAAATCCACTGGTTGCATTTATTTTGCTATGTGATACTATGAGAGTCTCTAATATTTCAGCTTTATTCCTAAGAAACTGTAATAAATCTTCCAATTTAATTATTGACTTTGAATTATTACCAGTGTTTAAATTAATTCTATGTTCCTCCCAGTCACGCTCCGTGATGGGGTCTAATTTGGATACTACAATATATATAATTAATGTATCCCAGTGCTCAGTTGGTTCACCTAATAGTTTTAATGCACGGAGATTTTTCAAAATATTGTCAATTAGTTTTCTTAATAACACCGGAGATTCTTTTGTTAATGCTTGAATTGTGAACATGGACTTTACATGATTGTGAACCAATTGCCTAGTATTATCAAACCTATTGATTAACAATTCCCATGCAATGTTATAATTGTCAGCGGAGAACTCCAATGATTCTATTACAGCTTTAGCGCTTCCTTTAAGTGCAGATTTCAGGTAGTGAAACTTTTGAATTTGTGTTATACTGCGACAGTTGTGAACTAGTGACAAAAATGTGTCCCTGAACTCTAGCCACTGCTCATAAGCTCCATCAAAGTTAGGAATTGTGATGGTTGGTAACTTTATTTTAGCAGTACTGTTACTCGGCAAATCTTGCAGAGATCCCTCATCAGAGCCTGCCATGCTTTTGACAAGGGCAAGAACCTTGTAGTATTCTTGCTCAAACTCTTCGCGCGATTCGAGCTGCATGTCAATTTCTGACTCAGAACAGATATCTTCTATCTTACCTTGAACTTCATTAAAATCTAACAAGATATTTTTAGCACCTGTGACGCGTAATTTTAGCTCTTCTTGCTGTTGAAATGACAAGTTCACGTTTTGAAACGAAGACACATATTTTTTGAAATTAGTAAGCCGACATCTTGTCGATGCACGCTTCTTTTTTAAATCTTTTAGCATTTTATCCATTTTATCTGATGATTCCATTTTAGCTTGATAAATAAATGTATTCGGTACTCACGGTATCCAGCGGTTACTTAGCTAACAGGCGTTCCTTATGCGGGCGAGCTGAAGCGTATGCGCATCACCCCACACCGTGCAAGCTTGACATGCGAAAACTTTATAAACACAATGGAAGAAGAACCGAAAATCAGATTGGAAAAGGGATAGGAATTAAATGCAAAAGGAATAGGATAAGTTGGCACGTCTCACTTCGCAGCACACGTTACGCCAAGCCACCACACCACGTGCGTCCATACAACACTTTTCGTAAATATTGTTCTTTCGCGTACGATCCGACGAAGAAGGTCCACTTATTATGTTGCGACGGCGTTATGACTTAAACTTTTTTGGAAATCACTGCGATATTAAGCGTACTTACACGTTTATAATATTTTTAATTGAGACGTGCCGAGGAGAGAGCAAATTGGCCGCGGCCATCTTGACATTTCTGCAGAAAGTTTTTTTGTCCAAACGAATCACGGCGTGTGCGTTGTCTATGCATAACTTCTGGTCTCAACATTGGCTCGCCCGACGGCGGCGTTCCGTCGCACGAACAATGATAATAAAGTTGACGATTGTTAGTGTGGTAACAATGGTTCATTTTGCAGCCAAAATTTTATTAGACAAGTGTAAAACAGGGTTTAAAGTTTTTGTAGTAAGGCCCATAGTATTCCGCAAAATGATTTCGAACTGTACAAGCCGATAGTTCAGGGCCAAGATTGATGGTTGATATTTCACGCATACCCTCTTCTTTATGTACAAAGTTCTGAAGTAAACAACACGTTTTTACAATTTTAACTGCTAAATCAAGTGACACATCTAGAGGACGATGGAGAATTCTCCATTTATTAGCCATAATGCCAAAAGCACAGTCTATATATCGCCTTGCTCGGGTCAAACGATAGTTAAAGACCGATTTAGTCGCATTCAGCAGTTGGCCACTGAATGGGCGAAGTATGTTTTCGTGTAACGCAAAAGCCTCGTCCCCAACAAAAATGTAGGATAGATCGATATTTAATTCTTCCAGTTGTGCAGGCTTTGGCAAATTTGGCAAAATTTAACGTCTTGTTCACTAAGCTTTTCCAAAAAGCAGTCTCCTTGAAAACATTTGAATCAAATTCTTTGCCGTATGCACCAACATCAATGAAAATATAATTATAATTTGTATCAATTACCGCCATCAAAACAATTGAAAAGTAATGTTTGTAATTTAAAAACATTGACCCACTTCTTTTGGGATGTTGGTGCAACTGAGTTATGCAGTGAATTACAAGCTTTTGCAAGAAAAGTACCAAATAACACTGCGCCACAAGACGTTTTAAATTATATTTGTGCAAATGGGCTTCTAGATAGCGTACCTAATTTAGTAACAGCAATAAGGGTATTGCTCACTCTTCCCGTGTCTGTGGCCTGTGGAGAGAGCAGTTTTTCTAAACTTAAACTGATTAAAACATATCTACGTGTTGAAAGAGTTCTTATATCTAATCGTACTGGCTGTTACAGTATTTATTTTTTATATTTCAAATATTTTTATATGTCACTTGACTTGTCAAATTTCACTCAATAAAAATTTTTCCCTTTACATAATATCGTATTTTTCAATTATGCCCGGTTTACATTATTCCAGTCCAGCGATCCAGTCCAGTACTGGATTGCTTACTGGAAAAATGTAAACCGGCACTGGAATGAACTGAATCCAGTAAGCATTCCAGTCCAGTAACTGGATTAGCGGTCTACTTTTGAATCCAGTGCGACCAATCCAGTGCAACTGGAATAATGTAGACGGCCAATCCAGTGCTATTCCAGTGCTGACGAGGTACACATGTTTTGGTTGTTTTTGCGGACTTTTTTTGCATTGTTTTTGCGGGTATAGCATCTCTGAACAACGTATTCTTACGCTGGATATTAATCGAAACTAATGATAACAGTTCTTTAAAGTTTTCTGCTGTCATTCTCAGTGCCAGTCTATATTCATTGGGATGTTCCACCTTCAGTTGTTGCAAAAGTAATACTGACCCTCCTTTTTGATCTCTTTCGCTGATCCAATTTCTCACCCAAATCCGTTCCTTTTTTTTTAGTTCCTTATCAACCTCATTAATAACTTCTTGTAGCAAGAGTGATTAGGCACGTTTGAAACATTTTCGGAACTGATCTCTTCTTGAAATCATTGTCACTATAGTGTTCACACTTCAACGGCTTCTAAATAACTGGAATAGTGTAGACGTACAGATCCAGTCCAGCACTGTACTGGAAATCTCGCTAGATCACTGGACTGGAATAATGTAAACCGGGCATTACAACTATTTTACAACACTACGGTCCACAATGACTCAAGAAAGGCTCGTGGGGTTATCGACTCTATCTATAGAGCAAGAAATTGCTGAAACATTTGATTTTAAAGAAATGGTTTCTACATTTGCAAGAATGAAGGCAAGGAAAAATCATTTTTCATAAATTAATGTCTACAGCCTAGCAACAGAATCGTGTCACAAGTATGCTCTAATTATTTGATTAAAAAATACACTTATAATCTGCTTTGCTTTAATTACCTGAATCCATGCCAGTACCTAGTAAAAATGTTTTTTGATCTTTGAATATGCTATTTCCGGGTTATTTAAAAGTATAGAATTCGCAGTTTTGTTTGTGCGGAGTTTTGTTTTGTCACTCTTTAATCGGTGTACCTAGTATTTTTTTTGTTGTGTTTTTTATGGGTGTCGTTCCAATGTTTTGCCTAGGGCGCCAATTTTCGTTGAGCCGGCGCTGGGTGCATAGTAACCATCCACCATCTTCTCTTTCGCCATGGCTTAAGAATTTTCTTTCTATGGTAAATGGATAAAAAATTATAATAGCTCACAGCAAAAAGCAGCTGCAATTTCTACGTCCATTCTCACAGAAATCTTCCGTACAAATGAAAACGCGAGTGTGTAGGTACACGTACGCTCTCGCCGAAACTCTCGACGAGTGTGTACTAGTGATGTAACGAATGTTGGATTTTTCACATTCGCGAATGCGAATATTTAACTTCAACATTCGCGAATGCGAATATTGTAAAATTTTAAAAAGCGGGTTTAAAATGTTTGACAGGTTTGAAGTTTCGTGTCGGCCATGTTTAAATTGAACATAGCCGAGCCGTTATTGGTTAATTGAATGAATTTAGTCACAGAAAGTTCATTCTAAAAGTTTTTTAGAATGAATTGAAAAAATTTGAGGTTAATTTTATGTTACTTTTAAAATTTAGTGTTAATTGCAGGTTGTGTGATAAAAAGTACTCGCACAAAGGTAGGAACCACCAGTGCTATGAGAAATCACCTGGAAGCTAAACACAAAAATGAATATGAAGAATTGAAAAAAAAGAGAACTTGAAAAGCAAGTTGCTGCTAAAATTAATTCTTCGGCGTCCTCCTCGCGACAATGTACAAAAACTGACCTTAAGCAAATGTTTTTGAGTGATTGCGTTGAAAAAAATAAGTCTTTCGTGCTGGATAATTTGGTTGGCGAAATGATCGCTCTGGAAGACTTACCATTTCGTTTTGTGGAATCACTTGGATTTGTGAGATTGATTAACCCACGCATGCCCTTCATAATTTCGTTTTTGATTATTAAAAACATTCGCTAAATATTCGCATAATTTTTGCGAATGCGGATATTGATAAAATGCGAATATTCGTTACATCACTAGTGTGTACAGCCGCCAAACGGTAGGTGACCTCGTCTTGCTCAAGACACAGGGAAAGAACGATACGACAATTTAACAAACATTTTGACCAAATACAAAAAGTTCTTTTATTTAATTCAGCAACATTTTTAGATCCTCGGTTTAAAAAATTACACCTTAATGATGGAACATTTTTAGCAAAGACATAAGACGATCTATTGAAGAAAACCGAGGGTGAGAACCTGAGCATTGCCCACTGTCAATTACTTTGGCTGCTGCTAATGTCGATAATGATGACATTTAGAAATTTCAGTCGTATATCGATACTGTCATAGGTCGATAATTGACTGAAACCCACAACAAGCTGTTGTTGGAGATTATGAAAACCAGTCAAAATCACATTCAGACATCTGAATTAAACTTGTACATAGCTGCACCTCTGATAGAATTAAAAGAAGACCCTTTAGAATCCTGGAGAAGCTATGAGAGAGCTTATCCCCAACTCACACAGTTGGCGTGTAAGCAGCTATTGGGATCTGCTTCTTCGGCTCCAGTAGAGAGACTATTTTCGAAAGCTGGCGCCAAAGTCCAGGAGTCGAATATTATCCAAATGCCTACCTAAGCTGTTACTACTGAACTCATTGGTTACGGATTTTTAGTTTTTTTTTTTTTTTTAATATTTGAATAATTTAATTTTGTTGGTTTATGTGAAAAACATTTTATAAGTTGATTGTTCTAAAACGTTAATTTGTGTTGCTTATATTATATAAGAACTTACAATTTTTGTTAAATAAAAGTAAAGAAAAATGCTAAAGATTCAGAAAGTGACACTACAGATGCTGATTCAGATAATGAGGTGCATTATGCGAATTCTGACAAAAGTGAATGGTTGGAAGAGGAAGCTGAATATCTTATTGAGTCTGATGATGAAGCTGTAATGGCAGGAATTAACAAAGAAAATGAACCAAGAGAGGAGATTGGGCTAGATATATCCATATTAACCAGTGGGTGATTGTTAAATATACTTTGATTTCAAAGGACATTGCCATCCGATGGGCCCCTTATTTGTAATAGAGTATCAAGAATATTTTATTACTAAAAATCAAGTCGTAATTTTATAAAACTACCTTATTTTTCAGAATATTGTCTGTGGACGTAGTTTAATAAGGAAATCTACTTTACGCATCAATTACCCGAACGGAGATATTTACCTGCAGAACTTTCAATTAACAAAATGTGGAAAATGTACAACAACCAGCCAAATCTTGAAGCAAAGGACAATACTCATGAAGTATGAGAAAAAAACCCAGGCCCGGCGCAAAAGAAATGTAACTCAAAATATAGGTAAAAATAAGTAATTAAATATTACATAGGGGGCATTATCGAAATCAGTGGCTATGTGTGTGAAATTGTCCTTTACAAGTCAAAAAAGGTCTGTTCAGAAAAAAATTCAATAACAACTATAACCTCGGTTTTGGCAGTCAAAATAAAAGAGACTCAGATGAGGCACAAAAGCAACGACTTATGGTCACACAAACTTCACAAACTTAAAGCTCAATAACTCGTAAAAATCTACACAACACGGAGGCGGTCAGCTGTCAACCGCTCAGTTCAAATTAATCGGATTTTAACGGGAAGTATCTCTCTATTATAACTGTAACACGCTTTATTGTACTAATTCTCTGGCAGTAGATTATGTTATTTACTTTAAAAGTGAGAATAACGAAAAAAAAAATCAATTCTGTAAACTACTTTATCTTAGAAAATACTCCTGCTTATAAGACGCAGTTAATTATTAAAACTGCAGAAATTGCAGGTAAAGATCATACCCAATGCAGAAATTGCAGGGATTTTATTATAATAAATAAATATATTTGAAAATAGCATGCTTTGTGAGGATGAATAATATACACTATTTCAGTTCTGTGCCTTCGGCTTGACCTTTCGGAGATTACCTACCTTACCTAGAGTACACACATGCTTGCTACTTACGTCCATTCATGATAGTGTGAGCTGCGGGCGGGCACAGCGACGACCGCGCGGGGAGAGAGGCGGCGGCAGGCGCGCGATTGTAACTCGAACGCGCTCTCGTCAGTACGCTATCTTTATTCTAGCGTGCGCACGTATTGCTACAGTGTAACCGTTATATTGTGGTGTAACGTTGTTTTAACGTTTGTGTAAGAAAATATATATAACGGTAAGTTATTCATTATTTTGTTTTGTGTGAATTGTGTGTTTTAGGTGCGGGCCAACTGTGAACAAGAATGCTGAGGTCTAAGTGCTTAATTTTGCATCTGCAATTTTATTAGAGCCAATAAAATGTTTGTCGGACATACCATCCACAAACTGCGACCGATATAAGCGATACGTTGGCAAGCCAGCCACTATCGTACCTACGGGTCGCGCTGCGAGTTGCATGTTTTGTTTACATAAACATTGCGGCCCAAAACTTGGGCGGCGCGGCTCAACTTTTGGTCGGCGCGGCTCACCATTTGAGCGGCGCGGCTCGATATTTGACCGGCGCGGCTCAAGGTTCGAGCCGCGCGGCCCTTAATCTAGGCGACGCCGCCCAACATTTGGATGGCGCGGCTCGATATTTGAGCGGCGCGCCCCGCGCCTTGAACCGCTCCCCAACTTGTGAGCACTCAGTGAACTTTTTCACTTTGCTTCAGATGACCCAGCTTGGAGGAGTGGTGACTCTGGGTGAACTTTTGGACGAGCATGCCGAAGCGGAGGAAGAGAACGTGATCTTGGAACGGGTGAAAGTTTTGGCTCAAGAGCATCTCCCCGATGGTTGGACGAACTGGGAGGTGACCACGGCAACGAAAGAGGAAGTCTTTGGGGAGAAAGTCGACCCAAATATACTAAACAAACTCGTAGTTGCTTTGCCTACCGTAGGGTTAGTTCGTGCCTTTATACCGGAGGCGGATCACCTGTCCGAAAAAAGGTATAGGGAAATTCGGCACAAGATACTAGACTGGGCATTTACACGTGCCCTTATAGGACCTCCTGCCATCTCCAACCGCATCCGCGGATCTGCGGCGCGCACGGAATACGTGAAACAGTCGGTTGCTGCGCTTATGCCTCTTCTCCACACAAGAGCGGAGACAGATAAAATACTCTCAGGCTGTCTTTCGGAGACAGAAGATACCAGTCGAAAGAGGAGGTCGACGTCTCGGGTCAAAGAGCCCGCGACACGTCGACCTAGGCTTGAGTCTCCGCCGTTCTCTACTGGGACGTCACTTCAGGAAGAAAGGTTTTGTGCATTAGAGCAGAAAATGGAAATGCTCCTGGAGATGGTCACTCAAAGCAGAGGCAGAAACAAAGATTCGGACTCTGATTCTGACAAGGAAAACGATTTTTCCGATGGCGAGGAAGAAGTAAGTTCGGACGCCTCGGAACGAGCAAGACGAGCGAAACGAAAAGGAGCTTGAGTTTCGACCCACGACTAAAGAAGCAGATCCTCTTGTTCCGGAGCCGTCGTCGCAAGCCAAAAAGGAAGGCATTGAATGTCAAAGACTGGGCACTGATAGCTGGAATCGCATCAGATACAAGGACGTAGAGAAGCACTTACACGCCGCTTCGCCATTTAGCCCGCTAAAAGTAAATACAGAACTGGGTACTTTAGCCTCGCGGCTCTCTCCGTGGGTGACGAGGCAAGAAGGAATTCTAGGCACAATCACACACGGATTGTTGCTCCAGCGCAAGGCGCTAGCAGACGGGCTCAATGCCATAATTAAAAAATGCCCAGACATCAGCACGGACTTGAGACGGTTGGTGGAGGCAGAGGACTCTAAGTTCAAATTAGTGTCAGATCAACTGCTACAATATGTTTGCGCTAATAGGGCTGAAACCATTGAGGTTCGTAGAAAAACTTTCAGGCCTAAAAATGACGTCCTCACCAGCGCCCTCAACAACATACCTCCTTCGCCAACCCACCTGTTTGATGAAAAACTATTTAGCGCGTTTATTAAAGACAACGGTGGCACATCGGGAATTTTTGCCTCATCTAATTTAAATAAAAAAGAAACTATTCATTCGTTTCGGAAGAACTCATTTCGCAAAGCATCTTCGCATGCTTCCAAAAGCAAACAACCGACTGGTCGCGGTCACTCTTCAGCAGCGACCACCACCACGTCTACTCGCAGTGCAAACTACCGCCGAAGCGGAAACTCTAAGGCACCAAATAAGCATCCCGATCGACACGGAAAGGATAAGAAATTACAAAGAGGTCGTAAGTACTGACAATTTTCACGGGGGACAGTTGGAGAAATTTCAAGCTCGGTGGCAGGAGTTAGGAGCTCCAAAGAAGATTTTAAAAATTATTACAGGCTATACAATACCCTTTGCAGCAAAACCACCTTCGATTCCATTGCGCGAAAATTTAGGAAGGTTTTCCACAAACCTGTCCCCTGCTATGTCCAAGGAGATAGAGATATTGCTCAAGTCAGGTGTGGTAGAGAATTGCGAGGTTGCGAACGGGTTCCTATCAAGAATATTTCTAATACCCAAGAGAAACGGAAAGCTACGGCAAATCTTCGATTTACGACGCTTGAACCAATTTCTCAAACCCCCGAAATTTCGTCTGATAAATCAAAGTCAAGTTCCAAATTTTATGCAAGAAGGAGATTATCTCGGAAAGCTAGATATCAGCCAAGCCTATTTTCATATCCCAGTGAAAAAGAGTCATCGAAGATTCCTTGCGTTCGCTTACGCGAATCGGGTTTATCAAATGACATCTTTACCTTTCGGCCTGTCCACTGCACCAATAGCCTTTTCCAGTGTCAGCAAGTGGGTAGCAAGTTTTCTGAGAGAAAAGGGTCTTCGCGTTCTAGTCTACTTGGACGACTTCCTATTTGCACACCAAAACCCAAACACGCTGGAGAGGCACATGCGTTATGCAGTAGAAATTTTACAGAGCATGGGTTGGTGTGTCAATCTAGAAAAATCCGTGCTAAGGGCCACACAGGAAATAAAATTTCTGGGAATTATTTGGAATGTATCGACAAACCAAAAGACGCTTCCAAAAGACAAGATCGACCGGATCTCAAGAGATCTCAATCAAGTCTTAGAAACAAAGCAGTGGTCATGGGAATCCGGCACGGCATTGATCGGAAGGCTAGGGTTCGCATCACTTGTGACCCCTCTAGGAAGACTTTACACCAGGCATATGCAAAGAGCGGCAAGAAAACTGTCACAAGACCGGCCCGGGAAGAGGGTGGCAGTGAGTTCACAGGCTATTCAGGAAGCTCGTTGGTGGGCTCAAAATATCAGAAATCCCGGAAGGATCTTTGTACCGGAACCGACGATGTTTGTGAGCACAGATGCCTCCAACGACGGCTGGGGCATTCAGATGAGCGACCACCTCCTTTCAGGTCTGTGGACAGAAGAGCAATTAAAATGGCATATCAACAGAAAGGAACTTTACACAGTCTTAGTAGCTTTGCAGGAGTTCCAAGAGGTAGTTCTAGGTCAATCAATAATGGTTCAGTCAGACAACAGGACAGTGGTGTCGTATTTGCGAAACCAGGGTGGAACCAAGTCTATCGCACTGCTAGAAATGACAAAAGAAATCTTGGTCTTAGCTCAGAGTTTAAATGCAACCATTCACTCGTTTTACCTGCCCGGCCGCTACAATTCAATCGCCGACTGCTTATCCAGAGGAAAAGCCCTACCCGATTGGCACATCAAAAGCGAGATCACACAGAAGATATTTCGAAAATGGGGAGTTCCTCAGATAGATCTCTTCGCCTCAGACCAATCGAAAGTAGTACCGGTCTATGTCTCGATAGATGCAAAGGACACACAAGCTCTCTTCGTGAATGCGTTCAGCCGAACTTGGAACTACGAAATTTTCCCCCCTCCACCACTTGTACCTCGGGTACTCCAACATCTGAACAAGTCCTCCGGAACATTTCTGATCGTGGTACCTCGATGGGAGACAGTGTTTTGGAGAAGCGACCTCAAACACAGAGCCCTGGGTGCCCCGTACCTGATACCGAACTTAATAGAGAACCTAATCGACTTATCCACGAACCTTCCTCCGCCGAAGGTAGAAAATCTCTATTTGGAGGTCTGGAAGATACGGGGTGGGCGGATTTAGTAGCTGGTTTAGACCAAGCTGACGTTAACCTGATACAGTCAGCTTGGCGCGATTCGACTTGGCGTACCTACGAGTCCGCATGGAAGCAATGGGTCTCGTGGTGTAGACAAAATGGGAGAAAACCTAATAGTCCTCGACCTCTTGATGTTGCTGCTTACCTGGGTTCCCTTTCACGAGTACGGAAATTAGCCCCATCAACAATTATGGTTCACAAGTCTGTAATCCTTACTTTTGCCGACCCTACTCAAGAAAAACAACTAGGAAATCATCCTGTAGTGGCTGCAATGCTCAAAGCCATAAAAATTCAAAAATGTATGTCAGCAGTACCAAAGACTCAGATCTGGAACATTCAAGACTTATTTCAGTGGCTAAAATCGAATATACCTGATAAGGAAAGTATTTTTCAAGTATCTCGTCACGTGGCGCTTCTTCTATTGCTAGCTTCAGGTCGACGTATACATGACCTCACCCTCCTTATGATAGACGACCAGCATTGTGAGAGATCAGATTCCTCAATAACGTTTTGGCCAAGATTTGGCTCAAAAACAGATAATGGCAGGAACCGTCAATCCGGATGGCATCTAACATGCTCAGGTGACATGGATTTGAGTTTAGTAAAATGGATAAATTGCTTAATAGACGTGACTAACAGTAGAAGGAGGGCACGAGAGGGCTTAAATAATTTGTTTATTACAACGCGAGGGAAGGTTAAAGCAGCTTCCAGAACCGTTATTGCGGGCTGGTTGAAGGCACCCTTTAAGGATATTGGCATAGACTGCAGCCCAGGCTCGGTTCGATCAGCTGTAGCTTCTAATGACTTCCAGAACAACGTACCGCTGGATGATATCTTGAAACGAGGGAACTGGAGAGGCTCGACAAATTTTTTCAAACACTACTGTAAATCAGTAGAGCAGCCTCGAGGTAGAAATGTTAATGTTCTTAATAATTCCTTTAATGCAGTGTAAGACTGAACATTTGATCTCATTAAAGATCTCAATCTTTACCTAATGTTTATTTATTAGATATAAGAAAGGGTCAGGACCCTGTTATGTTTAAAATGATAAGGTTTAAGAGTCAGTTTATATTTGCTAAATTGTTAAACTATGATGAAGAATAAAGATTTTATGTTTGATAAAGAAGAATTAGTTATAAAACTGTATTAATAGCATTTTATCGTTAAAAGATACGTTTGCTGTGATCGTACAAGACTTGAACTGATTTTGTACTTACTTGTATAACAGCCATTGATTCTAATTTTAATAAAACAGCTTGATTTTGAAGATGAGAACCTAAGGTCTTATTTCTCACCTTTATCACAGTACGCTTAATAGCACCGGCAGATGATAGACACGTCTCCGAAAGGTCAACTTGAACTGAGCAAGCTCTTGCCGGCTTTCGGAGATAGGTACTGACGAGAGCGCGTTCGAGTTACAATCGCGCGCCTGCCGCCGCCTCTCTCCCCGCGCGGTCGTCGCTGTGCCCGCCCGCAGCTCACACTATCATGAATGGACGTAAGTAGCAAGCATGTGTGTACTCTAGGTAAGGTAGGTAATCTCCGAAAGGTCAAGCCTCGGCAAGACCTGAAATAATCGTTTTCTTCCCTTCGGGGTGGAAAACGGTGATATTAAACATTTTACAGGCATATCTCGGGCAACAGTCTAAAATATCCTCAAAGAGTACAATATAGAAGGTCGCCTGCAATCACCTCCTCCTCGCTAACGGAAATACTCAAAATCTGATGAATATGATGATATAATATTAAGTGGAATACGAAGGAAAATTCATTATTTTTTCTTTGATAATGAATTACCGACATTGGATAAGATTCTGGAAGCCATGAATAGTGATGAGTCTCTACCCGATTTTAAAAGAAGCACTTTGTATAATTTAATCAAGAACAAATTAAAATGTACATATATTAAAAGAAGTAGAAAAAGTACCCTAATCGACAGACAGGAGATCGTATTATGGAGGGTGAAATATCTCCATGAAATTAAGAGATTAAGGAATAAGGAAAAAAATATATTATTTAGATGAGACTTGGCTAAATTAAGGTATAGTGCTGCTAATATTTGTGAAGTCTGGAAGAAGGGGGTTTTACATAGCTCGGTAAATAGCTAACCAAGTTTTAGTTCAACATACGTTGAATTAATATTATGTTTATATCTCGTTGAATTAATATTATGTTTACATCTATAACTATATACCTACAGGACACACAAAAAGCAAAGTATGGCAAGACACTACTGTTAAGTCTTCAAAGGAAGCACACCGAGCAGGCTTATCAACTGGTTTAAAGAACCCAACTGGAAAAGGAAAACGGCTTATCATTGGCCATATTGGTAAACTTTTTTTTATTATTAATTCATTAACAAAGCATTTTAATAAAATGAGCACTCCATTTTCGGTCACTAAAACTGGTTAAGCCTTAATACTTTCCCTCGCAGAAAGATCTTTATGGTTAAAGAATCATCTGTTCAAAGACATTAATGATGCAATAATTTCGGTTGCTATTTAAAGGTTAAAATCTATTTCCAGCGATCAAGTATTCTATGCAACCGGTACTTAATTATTGATTTGTTTTTATTTCATTTCACAGGATCAACAGATGGGTTTTTAATGAATGGTGCATTCATATTTGAAGCTGTGTGTCTGTTTCAGCTGTGGATAACGTTGTGAGTTGCACACTGATGTATACTTCTTAACCATTTTGTTTGATTTTTAATAAGTGTGTTATTGTTTGTTTTCCCTAATAAATAAAAATTAAAATATAATAAAAAAGGGATGGAGACTACCATTCTGAAATGGATGCACACAATTTTGAAAAGTGGTTCAGACTAATATTATCCAAAATCGAGAGTGGTTCAGTTATTGTTATGGATAATGCGCCATATCATTCGAGAAAAGTGGAGAATCTGCCAACTACAGCCACACGAAAGGCAGATATTCAGGAGTGGCTGAAAAACAAAAATATTCCTTTTGAGGTTATGGGTACACAATAACGTTAGCAGAAAAATTAAGAAGACAAGAAAATTGCCAACCCGACGTTTCTTGGGAGACTATAGCATGTCTTGTGAAAAGAAAAAGTTTGAAAACGTTTCAAGAGGCAAACGATGAAATTGACGCAATGAGTGATGATAGATCAGAAACCGAAGCAGATGAGAGTTATATGCAGTCGAACCGATCGAATCGCAATAAAAAGAGCGTTTTGCCAGAGAAATCGTTCAACGGCATGGCAAAAGCTTTGATGAAGGTAAGAACTTCTCTGACTAATCGATGTTTCGTGAGTGTTCGCTTCTCTTTTCAAAAATCAAATCGCTATGTTTTAAGTATTTAACTTCACTTCTTGTGATTGACTTTGTTAACAATGTTTATTTTTTCACAGAATCGTAATCAAGATCAAATTGTGATGCCATCAGTCTTTCAAGAAGCAAAAGATACCCATTCAAATAGTACAAGTTCACTTCTAATACATCAAAACACGCCTACTATTCAGTCAGATTCAGCAGTTATCCCTGTATCTTCTTTTATCGCGCAAAACTCTCAACTTGTTATAACAGAAACAGGAGAAACATTGCTAGACGTCAGTTTGAATGCTCAACATTTCGTTCTTTACAACACAGGTAACCAAGTACAGCCTTTCGAAGATGGTCAGGTTAAACAGCTTCAACTTGATATAAAATCAATCAAAGAGGACAGAGCCAGACAGCATCTAACACAAATCTGTCACTTGAGTCCCCTGCTCTTGGACACCTAAACATATGCTATGCATGTGGCTTGTCAATAGCAAGTCGCTATTGACAAGCCACATAGATAGCCACATAGAATAGAACTCATAGAGTCAGTCAAGATTGTCCTTAAAGGAATGTTATACTAAGATGGACACCAGCCAGCCAGGATCACGTAAGTGTTTATTCTTATTTATTTAAACTTAATGTGTGAATGCGTATGTATGTGTGTTTAACTAATTAAATATTAATGAATATCAATTATCTAAATATAATATTTTTGTTAGTAGGTGTTGCATTTGGAACGAGTTTGTCTTCCTTGTTGGGCCGCTGCATCAAGGTAAGTCCGGAGGCAACCCGTTGCTGGCAGAGAGACTGGTATCATGGATGGAAACATAATTACAGATATGATGATTCCTGTACCACCACCACTGCCACCGCTGGTTCCACAACCAACATCACCTCAGGAACAACAATTAAGTCAATCATTTTCAAAGATTAACTCACAAAAGTTTAAACGGGTATCGGCAAGTTCACGTCATTGCCTATTCCCTGGTTGTGAGAATACCGAACGTCTGTTGGTACCAGGTACTTTAAAGGAAGTTATTTTATTAAATTATAAAGTGTATAATCCCTTGTCTGCAAGAATTTGCTGATATCATTTAAATAGCAATCGTTGGGATGAACAAAGCAAAATCTGTGTACTGGATTTCAAGTAGATAAACTCAATGGATTCTCATTTATACCATTATTGTTTAGGCCTTACTGCAGAGCAGTTCAATGAACTTTAAATTGTAATCCTTTGTTATACAATGACTTTCCAAATCCTTCTGTTGCTCTCAGTATATTTTTAGTAAAGTCTAAAGACTTGCAAACTGTTCAACGTGTGGACGGTTTAATAGAAAATACTGAAGCCCATGCTGTTGATTCTCCAACACGGGAATCACAAAATCTGGAAAATGTCACTACCCAACCAAACACCATCCCACAAAGCACCATTCAATCCGTAGAATCACCAGAACTATCCACAAATGAAAAAAAACTTCGTGTGCAAATTTTAAAAGCAGAATATTTAAACAGGGAAAAGAGAGCAGCCGAACTACATGCGTTACAAGTAAAATTCATTCAGGAAAAACACAAATTAGAACTAGACATTTTAAAACAGCAATTTAAAGAAGCAGAAGCTAAAGCCGAGTTAGTACAACAAAATCATCTCTAATAATAAATATGTATTTCTATTGAAGAGAGATCTCTGCAGACGAGCCTAGAGCAACTTTTATTTCTTGTGTTTATTTATTTTATTGTTGATTTATAATTGTGACCGCCAGTCTATGCGAACCCGCCGCCGCTTCCGCATTGCGTAAACATCCCCGTTTACCAAATTTGTGTGTAGTGTAATAATGTCGTCCCGGTATTCAAATTAAGAATATTGGGATATGGTTCGTGCCTACGCGCTATGAAATGATCGTGTGCGAGCTGCCATTAATTTGTACAGAGAAATGTACATACCAACATGACGGAGCGCCCCCGCACTATCAGGTGCGCGTACGTGAGTACCTAAACATTAATTTTGGTGAAAAGTGGATAGGTCGTGGCGGGCCCGTGCCATGGCCCACACGCTCGCAAGATCTCACTCCGCTAGAGTTTTATTTGTAGGGTGAGGTAAAAAGAATTGTTTACTCTACGGGGTACTCCAATCGCGAAGAATTGAAGGAACGAATAACGAACGCATTTAACAGTGTGAGTAGTGATCAGTTCGTCCTTAACCGTGTTAAAGACAATATGCGAAAGCGTGCCGAACTGTGCATAACGCGGGGAGGTGCACATTTCGATCAATTTTTAAGATTAGTCTAATTACTTCCTTAAGTGCAAAATCGTTGTAAATACTAGAAGAAGGACTACTGAAAATAGCTAAAGCTCTGTATAAAAACCTCCTGACATTAAAAAGACTAAGTGTTGAACTAATTAAATATTAATGAATATCATGTATCTAAATATAATATTTTTGTTATTAGGTGTTGCATTTGGAACGAGTTTGTCTTCCTTGTTGGGCGGCTGCATCAAGACAAGTCCGGAGGCAACCAGTTGTTGGCAGCAGCCAACACACTGTAGAGTCTGCACCGGAGACTGGTATCATGGATGGAAACATACTCGTAATTACAGATATGATGATTCCTGTACCACCACCACTGCCACCGCTGGTTCCACAACCAACATCACCTCAGGAACAACAATTAAGCCAATCATTTCAAAGTTTAACTCACAAAAGTATAAACGGGTATCTGCAAGTTCACGTCATTGCCTATTGTGAGAATACCGAACGTCTGTTGGTACCAGGTACTTTAAAGGAAGTTATTTTATTAAATTATAAAGTGTATATTCCCTTGTCTGCAAGAATTTGCCGATATCATTTAAATAGCAATCGTTGCGATGAACTAGAAGCATCATATTCCGACTTTACTGGATTTCAAGTAGATGATGATGATGTGATTGAAGGATTTCTGCGTTCTTTGAACTATAGGTGTTATCACTCAAAAATTCCATACACACAATTATTAGAAAAATATAATATTTTGAGCCTACAGCACAGGCGAATGTTTTTGTCTGTTATGATGCTACATGGTTTGTGTAACAATAGATTTGACTGTACTGATTTAACCAATAAATTATGTTATACGGTACCCAGAACTGTCATCCGGAGTAGAGTGCGCGCCTCTCATCTGTTTTATCTTGAGTCCTGCTAAACTAATGCCGGAGTGCGTGTGCCTCTTCGCCGTCCTGAGGACATATATAACTCGCATTTGACATATGCACAACTTGACATATTTAATCTAGCTCATAATCAGTTTAAAATTAAAGCTGTTAAACTTTTGTCTGAAATTGTAATTATAGACTTATCAACCGCAAATCTACTAAGTACTTTTACATATTTCATTTTTATTATTTATTTTTTTCAGTGTAATCAGTTTTCATGCTTTCTTTTTCTTTTCTTTTGTTAACTTGTGGACAATGGTATGGGTTGCATGATTGTTAACTTAGTTTTAATACTTTTTTCGATAAGTTTTATTATGTAACTGTTTTTTGTCCCTTAATAAATAAATAAATGATATTTTCAGTAAACTTGAAAAAGCTACTGAGAGACAGTTAGACTTTAATGACATAAACTCAATGGATTCTCATTTATGCCATTATTGGTTAGGACTTACTGCAGAGCAGTTCAATGAACTTTTAAATTGTAATCCTTTATTATACAATCACTTTCCAAATCCTTCTGTTGCTCTCAGTATATTTTTAGTAAAACTCAGAACAGGTGACAGTAATGAAAGACTATCAACTCTTTTTAAAATGCCAAGATCCACATTGGAATAAAAATGAACATTGTAAGAAATTGTTTAAATGAACAGTTTGTTTCTCGATATTTAGGAATAAATCACATTTCTATTCAAAATGTAGCATCACGGAATAGAATCATTCCAGAGGGCTTTTTTGGGGATACCAATATGGCTTCAGACGTTAAACCTGCGATTGTAATATGTGATGGCACATATGTTTATGTACAAAGCAGCAGTAATTATTTGTACCAAAAAAAAAGTATAGTCTGCATAAATATGCCAATCTTGTCAAACCGTTTTTATTTGTTTGCTGCGATGGATATATTTTAGAGTGCGTAAGACCATATGAAGCCACAAAAAATGACTCTTCGATTATGAGTGCCTTGTTACTGAAAATAGTCCTATGCGCTCATTTTTCAGATCCGGTGATGTGTTCATTTTGGACAGAGGATTTAGGGATGTGATTCCTGAATTAGAAAGTTACAATTATAAAACGCACATGCCAGATTCATTATACGAAAACGAACATCAATTAACCACTCATCAAGCTAATAAATCTAGATGTGTAACTATGTGCCGCTGGGTGGTTGAGGTTGTTAATGGAAGAATAAAAAGAGATTATAAATTGTTTCGACAGGAATATTTTAATAGAGCGTCAAATCATCTCATGATTAATTTCAAAATAGCATGTTCCCGTTTAAATAAGTTCCATCCTACAATTGACGATAGACCCGATGCTTTGGAGTATTTAAATACAGTAAATTATTTATCTGAGTTTATTCAAAGGGAACATATAAATAGAAGACGTACGATTTTCCAAAATATAAACAGCAATGCTCCCCCATCTAAATAACTTTCCAAGATTGTCATTAATCGATTTAAGAAGATTTGCTTTAGGATCTTATCAATTAAAACAAGCAAGGTCCTATTATGGAGAGCATGTGCGGGCAAATGGTACCTACAGTGTAGAAATAAGCAATGAATAATTAGAAGAAGATTTGCCCTTAATATTCGGTCAAAATAATTATCTACTTAAGGCTAGAATCAAATCGATACATGTCAGTAACATTCGTGACAGTACGACGATGAGCAGTTTAAAAAAGAGTATAGATTCAGCAAAGCTTTTGCTAAGAAGATTGTGGATCTAGTGTTAGATGATCTTTCAAGCGATCCTCGTGGTAATACCATATTACCAGAAATACAAGTAGCCTGTGCTTTACGCCATTGGGCTCGTCATCAGGTAAGATTGGTTAAATCATAACTTTTGCTAATAAGTAACAATAGGACACCCACTGACCAAATACTTACCTGTGCTATATATTTGTGGTTATGTTTCAGATCCAAGATGACAGTAGTGGGGACTTGCAAGGCATCTCTCAACAATCAATAAGTAAAACTGCCAGAAATGTCGCGGAAGCGTTGGCGAAAAAAGCCCATTTATTTGTCAATATGCTGACAACATTAGAGGCACAACAGGAGGCCATGAGAGGATTTAGAAGTATATGTGACTTCCCCACAGTCATTGGAGCCATAGACTGTATTCACATAAGAATAAGAAGAGTGGGTGGAGATATGAGTGCAGCCTATGTGAATCGAAAGGGTTATTACTCCATCAGTGTCCAAGTTGTCTGCGATTCAAAATTGAAAATCAGAGACATATGAAGTTGCACGGGTGGAGGGGAAGCGCCCATGATTCCCGCATATTTAATGAAAGCAAATTGAAGGAGAGGTTCGAACGTGGTGAATTTCATGGACGACTACTCAGCCGTCATAAGACAAAAAGATGCATCTAACATTTTTTGCGAAATTGAGTTATATGCATATTCTAAATCTGTAAAAATTGGCATAAGCTAGTATTTTTATATTTCACATAAATTATGCGGTACCCTTAAATTCCAACTGTTAAATAAGACGTATCTGCGATTGGAATCAAATACACTCTTTTGCAAAAAAAAACGGGCACCTATGTGAAATCTTAGTTTTAAGGACTTTACGTGTATTTCAAAGGGTTTTAATGATTGTAGTATGTTTCTAGCATCAAAAGAGTTAGCCGAGCATGCGTGAGAGTGTATTCTAAATTTGAATTTTGTACAATTGCTAAGAAATTGGTTAAACCTTGTTTTGGACTAATTGCTGGCAGAAAGTTCGTCGGTGTTTTGAAAAGTGTTTGAAGTGATTTTCAGGAAAATGATAATACGGTTTTAATAAATGATTAATGTACTTTTTTGTTAGATCAAAACATTTTTGAAAAACTGCGTACCTGATAAAATGTTCACCTGCTCTAAATGGGCTGTACTGATGATTGATAGCAATGTTAAGAGTTTCGGTATTTTAGTGTAAAGCGTTCTATTGTTTAGATATTGTAACCACGTGTTTAAAATATCGCTTTTTCATAAATAAACACTATTTAGAAGAGTATCAGTACCTTTGGCTGCGACAAAACAAAATTAAAGTAAGCAGTGCCGATCACAAACCGTCTCCTATCGGACTTTGTCATTTTTTAAAGTCTTGAAATTCTACAAAATACAGTAAATAGTGCATAGACTGTGAGCACAAGGTCTTAAGGACTCGTAATTACTGATTTTTAAACAACCTCGTCCCTAAATAGGCCCTTAGATAAGGATTATTATCATTACTCTTATATACTCACATTGCAATGTGAATTAAGTATGTAGAGGCATATCCATTAGTGAGAAAAGATAGTGTAAGTGTGGCTCGAGCGTTCGTCAACAATTTCATATTAAGGTATGATATCCCACGACAAATTGGTACGGACAGGGGAACTGAATTCATCTCCAGTATTATGACCGAGGTATGTAAATTGTTAAACTTTAAACAAACAGTTGCTTGTGCTTACCATCATGAGTCGATTGGATCTAGAAAATTCCCATAAATCTTTAAATGCCTTTTTGAGAATTCAAACAGAAAATAACAGTAGATATTGGAATTATTGGGTGTTTTTTTTTTTTTATAATACCTCTGTACATTCGTCAACAGCTATACACCCTATGAGCTGGCAGCCGTCGGCCGTGGTTTGGAGAGCTTTATGTTTTACCTTTATAATAAAGTTGAGGAAATAAAAAGATTTAATGATGCTGCAAAGATTCTATGTGATCTACTGCATAGTGAGACTCAGAGCAGAAGAGCTCTTATCGGAAATGTCATTACCAAAGAAGTTGAAGGACTCCTTACAGGGTAGTCCCGATGCTTTTCTCGGTGAAGGCCTCACTGAAAGGATCAAGGTGGCCAAAGCAGTCCAGCTTTCAGAGAACAGGTAAGATTATACTGTAAAGTGTATCATATAGTGAATTTATCGTAGATTCTTATAATGTAATCAGTTTGTCAATAATCTTTAAGAATAAATTGCTATCATTGAAATTAAGTACGGAGACAAATGAGTGGACACAATGTTCCGAACTTCGCCTACCCATAGGGTTGTCGCTAAGATTATAAGTATTTTCATTGTAGATTAATTAAGATTATTGTGGTAAAAAAATGTAACCGCAATTATAATTTTAGTAGTAGTAGTATATTTTATATTTACATATTAAACCAATTTCATCCAACGGTTATTTATTATAAAAATTTGGTTAGGTACATTTTTATTGGGTAGGTATCTACAGATATGTAAACATTTCAATAAAAAATATGTTTTTGATGTGTGTCTAGTAGTAGATCCTTATCCTTAGTATCCTTAGGGATATTACATATATTCAGGCCTATCAAATAAAAAAAAGTCAATACCTGATATACAGCTTGTTTTAATCCATTTCAACTTTACCACGTCCTTATTGAAGAACCCTAGTACATAGATGGCCTTATGACAGCGATGTTTTTTAGGAAATATTTTAAGTGAAGATTTGTAATTGTCAAGATACATATTTATTTATTTTTCAGCAAAATGGCCTCAATAAAAAAAAGAAAAGATCGTATACTGCACATCATGATCAGCAAATGATGGACTTAGCTCTCGATATGATGAGAAACAAAGCGCTCTCGTCTTACAAAGCCGAATCATTGTACGGTATACCTCGACGAACATTGCTGGACGCACTCCATCAAAAACATCAGAAAGCTGTAGGTTGTTCTACACGACTCACGTCAGAGGAGGAAGAGGCTATAACTAACTATAGAGGATATAAAAGTAAATAGATAAATAAGTAAATAAAAGCATTGTTTTATTTTTAGGCGCTTTTTGATTTTTATTTTTTAGGAACCCATTTTTACCTACAACTGCGACTCTTATTAATTGTGACAACCCTGGTTGGCTGTTCACATTTGTATGAAACGCGTAAATTACCGTGCCAAACTTCGCTTACTCGATAGTAATTTAGAAAATTGATCTTTAAGCACTTATAAAAAGATTCTGTTTCATTTCTACTATATAGCTCTATAGCCATAGACGTCTTAAAAAAAAGCGAGGAAACAGGTAGGCGAAGTTAGGACAACGGCCCGATCTTCGCCTACTGCACAAGTTCAGGAACTTATTAAAGCCTTTTTTATCAGTAACTAGCGATGGGTAAATAATCGATATTTTAGGCCCATATCCTGCTGTAACATCCGATGCAAACATTATGCATAATATGATGAACCAAGACGACCATTTGTTACATTGGCTCATCCACAGAGGATATGTATTTATATTAGACAGAGGGTTCAGGGACAGCATTTATGACATACGCAATATAGTCGCGTTTAATAACGATATGAGTTCAAAAATAGGTTCAAGCTTTTAAGGCAGTCATAAAAAAAGCTTTACCAAATATGTTCATTGATTTTAGAATCGCTGCAGCGATCATAAATGCCTGTTATCGCGTTGCTACTGATAGCAGGCTTGCCTCAGAAATACTTAATATCATACAAGCTGAAAACAACACGCCTAATCTGTTATGTGATTACGTAGAAATGAAAAAACAGTCAAAGAGTGACTTTTACAGCCATGGAAGCACAAATGCCTCATTTTGAACATACATTGTTTGGTATCGCTCTAAGGTTTGCTGTTAGAGAACCCAGTTCTGGGTTAAGCTCGCCTTTGTACATGTCTTCTCTGTGTTGTGTGTATTTTTATATGTTTTTGTGTACAATAAAGAATAATAATTAATTAATAATACCAAAGTGAATGTTTGCAAAGTATTTTTTCTTGAAACGCTGGGCTACAGTCGAAAAAATCATAAATCAGTAAGGAGCGCCTTATATACTAAAACTAACAACATTCCAGTTGATAAGCGAGGAATCAATTCCAATCCCAAAAGTTGAAGAGCATATAAATTCTTTTAATCCTTCCATATCGCTACAGACGAGAGCACACCTGTTCATGACTGGTCCTTCGAGTACACGATACTTGAAGATATCTGCCTCGTTGGTCTAGCTGTCGCAAGTGCGGCTGCTGAGCACGAGGTCTCGGGTTCGATTCCCGAGTCGGGCCGAAATCGCTTTGTGGGTTTTAGAAGACTTTCACAAAGCAGCCCGGAGCCTGGAAGCTGGTGATTGATTCACCCGTGCATCGGAGAGCACGTAAATGTCGGTCCTGCGCCTGATCTCTCTCCGGTCGTGTCGGATTTGCCGTCCCATCGGGTTATGAGAGTGAAGGAATAGGGAGTGCACCTGTGTCTGCGCAAATGCTCGTGCACTATAATATGTCCTGCGCAATTGGCTGATCTCCTTAAATGAGAACAGCCGCCGTAGCCGATAATCGGCTAGGAGGACATCATCATCACTTGAAGATACACTTCTTATATAGAAGAGAAATTGGTCCTTCGAATTACATATAAGAAGGCAATCCTCTTATAAAAAAAAGTGGTATAATTATAAGGAAGAAGCCACAGGAGAAAACAAGAAACGCAAATTCAGAGTCATCCATCAATCGCAAGTTAATAATAATACTGCGTAAGGGTGTTTCCGTGCCATACAACGAAGCAGTTTCGCTGCGTGCATATCCAAGCGTGCGGACAAACGAGGTACGGCGCTGCCAACCTAAGAAAACAGAACGCGACCAATCAGCGCGCGAAGAGCGGTAGCGACCGAACATTTGCCGTGAATTTCCGGCCAAACACAGCAAGCTAACCAGAGCCGCTGTGTGACTATATGTCGTTGGGTGGTTGAGGCAGTAAATGGACACTTTAAAAGAGATTTCAAGCTCCTGAGGTAAGACTATTTTAATAAATCTGTCCCAAACATGATGCAGAATTTCCAAACCGAAATGAAGCTAATGAGATTATAAGCCACACCCGGCGAAACATACGGCCATGGGGTTTATGAGCTTGGTAGATCGGTCTCATATGGAGACCCACAACAGCCAGGACATACGTTTTGTTCACAGACGGCAGAAAGATCGAGGGCAAGGTCGGAGCAGCACTCTCACTTTGGGATAGGGAGGATGAGATCAAGTCATCAAGTCAAGTCGGAGTGGAAGCAAGGGCGAACCTTAACGTGGCTTTATCCCAGGGCAAAGTTACGTCCTTGTTCTGGATAAAGGCACACGCTGGACTGGAAGGCAATGAGCGCGCCGACCACCTGGCCAAGGAAGCGGTCTTAAAAAGTAAAACCAGGCCAGACTACGACCTCTGCCCGGTTTCATTCGTCAAGCGGCAGATCCGATTGGAGTCGCTGGGCGAATCGGAGGTGTTTTATGCCTGATTTCGATCATGGGATGTCTATACTATATTGCACAGAGTACTTTATATATGATTATACATGCTATATTGTTGTAGACATTAGATTTCTCTAATCTCTAATTTTTCGAATCCAATAGGTAGAAATATAAACCTTCAGTTGTTTCCTTTATTTTTTGATAGTGTTATTTTTAATTGTATTATTTTAATTTGTTTTAGCTTTTCTTGTATGGAAAAAAGAATGTCGCGTGCATTTTTGCTGGCGTTTGTGGAGGAACAGAGTAAACGTAGTTTGTCCAGAATCCAGAAACGTCGTCTGCGGGATTGCAACAATTCTCTGTATTTACCGGAGAAGGAATTCGTGGCAAATTTCCGTATCAACAAATCCGGGTTTCAGCAAGTTTTGGCAGAGTTACGCCCGTTTCTGCAACGTGCTCAACGAAACACTGCTGTTCGTCGCACGCGCAATAAGCTTCGTTTCCCATAATGTTAATCTGTTTTTCGAGAATCTAGGAAAGGTTCTGGACAAATACAAGTTTGAAGGACAAGACATCTGGAATGTAGACGAAACTGGAATAACCACGGTCCAAAAACCTCAAAAAATAGTCGCACGCAGAGGCATGAAACAGATTGGCGCCTTGACTTCAGCTGAGCTAGTGACTTAAACAGTAGCAGTGTCAGCGACAGGGAACAGCATTCCACCATTTTTCGTCTTCCCTCGTAAAAATTATAAAGACCATTTTGTTAATACTGGACCAACAGGATCAACAGGTAGCGCCAATCCACCTACTCTAAAAACGGAGCTTAAAATGACAAAAGCCTAAAATGGACAGCCTTTGAAAATCCTTTCCATTAAACCTCTTTCTGGAGTATCTTCATAAGGTTTCAATGTGTAATAATTAAGATCAAAAGCTTTATCGCCTAGAATAAAATAGGGGACTGCAATTTCATACGGTATTTGTAATATTTCTGGCGGAGGAATATTCAATTCCTTCTTTTCGACCTTTTTATATCAATAAATTTGTGTTCTTAAACACACCGCCATCTGATATACGTCCTTTGCTGCCAACGTCTACGTACAGAAAATTATAGTAAGCGTCAACTAAAGCAAACAGCACTATACTTGGAAATATTTTGTAACAGTCATAATCATTGCCACTATTTATAGGCAACTGTAATATAACATGCTTCCCTTTGCATTGCTCCTATGACATGTGGACCTCAAAAATCGTTCTTAGAGTTGAGTGAAAGAAGCTAAATACGAACTAAGATCATCTGACACAGATGAATTGACGTATGCAACAGAGATGAAATTACGGGAGACGGGCAAAGTAGATGCATCAAAAATCGTAAAAGATTTAACAAAAAGTCCCAGAAGAGCAAGGAAATATGCGGTAGCTATGAAAAAAAGTATTTGCGAAGAAGATCAGGAGAAATCAAAGAGATTAGCACATTCACGTGCATTGTTTATGTTTGTTGAAGCGGGACTAACACAAGCCCAATATGAAGTAGTGCGTGAAACTAATCCAAGTTTTTATCCGTGCTATTCGATTTTGAAAAAATTAAAAAAAGAGTGCTATCCTGAAATCCACAGAGTATCTGAAACGTGCGCTGAAGTACAGGTTCAAAATCTCATGGATCACACGGCACAACGACTGATTTTACATCTTGTTGAGGCAGTGGAACAATTGAGTGAAGCAGAAAAACAATCATTAGTATTAATAAGTAAAAGGGGCTGCAATGGATCTCAACAGATGCAGTACAAAATGAAATTTAAAAATGAATCCGATTCGGACGCAAACATATTCCAAAGTTCCATGGTACCGCTTCAGTTGATTTACGGACCGGAAAGAAAAATACTATGGCAAAATCCTACCCCATCTTCACCACGGTATTGTCGGCCTATAAGAATAAGATTCAAAAAAGAAACTACAAATGTGACAAATGAAGAGATTGACTATATTAAATCGCAAATAACAGCGCTCACTAAAGGCGAAGTCAACAGCTTTTCCATTAAGCATAAAATGCTTTTCACCATGATTGATGGAAAAGTATGCAATGCTGCTACGCATACCAAATCAACCATGAGGTGCTACGTATGCGGCGCCACGTCATTTCAGTTAAATGATTTGGAGAAGGAGAGACCATGCAAAAAAGAAAATCTAGAATTCGGCTTATCTTTGTTGCATGCTCGGATAAGATTTTTTGAGAGCATTTTACATGTGGCCTATAGATTGCCCATAAACTGTAGATCCCGGCTGTCATTGAACATCCTTGGCAGTCGTTACGGGTAGTCAGAAGCGAGTAAGTATGACACCAGTCTAACCAAGGGGTATTGGGTTGCCCGGGTAACTGGGTTGAGGAGGTCAGGCAGGGCAGTCGCTTCTTGTACATAAATTGCCCGTAAAAAAATGGAACGTTCGCCTTACTGCCGAGGATAAGCAAGCAGTGGAAAATAAAAAAAAGAAATCCAAGATAAGTTCCGGGAGAAACTCGGTCTGTTGGTGGATATACCAAAAGCCAACTTTGGAAATACCAATGACGGAAACACTAGCAGACGTTTTTTTGAAATTTTCGAAGTATCGCGCGGTGCCGACTTATTGGGTCAAGAGTCGGGCCCAATTCTAATCGCCCCGTCGTACGTGTTATCACCTGTGTGCTAAATGTGCGTCCGTGTTTTTATATACCGTGAACACTTATATGTATTATGACTGTGTTTCGTACCATAAAGATTGCTACCGCGATGTTTATTTCTGTAGATAAAAATATCAAATTGTTTTATAAATCTCCCCCGTGTCTGTATTGTGGGGGATTTGTATCTGCCTATTGTTGTTGTAATGATTTTTATATTTTACTTGTATTTTAGCTACAATTTTTATTCCCGATTTAGCTGTTCCTTTTTTCCGACCCAGAAAAGATCAATGTGATTTATGTTTACAATACAAGAACTCGACGCCTGAACAAAAAGTATGGCTCAAAGAATCGTATGATGCTCATTTAGAAGAAAAGACATTGAGCCGCCAAGAAAAGTACGAAGATCGCTGCGAAATAGCCGACAGAAATAAAGTTCTAGTCGTTGCCGATTTAAAAAGGACGAAAAAGTGATGGCCTTATCCCTGTATAAATAGAGGCCCAGAGCATATCGCTAGCTATGAAAGTTTTTTGTACTGCCTTCTCCACTAACACTTACCAGGATGATCTCACGTGCTTCAATGCACCCTGGAACAAATGAAAATTTATTCTAAGAATTAGAAAAAAGAGAAAGAATCTGAAAAATTATGTATTTTGCTTTTTGACGAAGTTGCTCTAACCCCATATTTCGATTATAATAGAAGAACAGAACATGTAAGTGGTTTTGTAAATAATGGCACTACCGTCAATAGAAAAATTGCAGACCATGCCCAAGTATTTACGGTGAGAGGCGTACAAGAAAATTATAAACAGCCTGTGTCATACACATTTTGTGCAAGCACCACACCAGCATTAGAATTGGCTTCACAAATACCTAAGACTTTAATAAGAAAATTGCATGCAATTGGGCTAAAAGTGATAGCAACTGTTTGTGACCAAGGTGCCACGAATGTAAGTGCAATTAATTGGCTTGTGAAAAACCTAAAAGAAAGTCAATTGCGACAAGGAATAATTCAAAAAAATTCAACATTTGAGGTAGATGGAGCAGAAGTAATACCTCTTTATGATCTTCCTCACCTTATTAAGGGAATTAGGAATAATTTATTAACAAAGAATTTGGTGTATCAAATAGATGGCCAAGAAAAGACAGCCAAATGGGATCATGTCCAAGACCTTTATAAGGAAAATCCTTCTTACAAGGGGATAAGGCTGATGCCTAAATTGACCGATAGGCACATAATTCCCAACATAAAATCCCTTTTTTCCCCTTTTGGAAAAAGCAGTGGCTGATAATGGGATTCAAGCACATAGAATTTACAATAACACAGTTCAAAAGCCACCAAAAGTGTTTGCATCCAAAGGGAAAAAACAAGTCGGTGCGGTTACCAGTGCTGAACGTTGTGAACATTTCACAGTTGTTGCTTGTGCTAATGCTATCGGAAATTACGTTCCACCAGCACTAATTATCCCAAGAAAAAACTATAACGCCGAATACTTTGACGGTATTCCACCAGGCAGTTTACACTAATAAGGACGAGGAAAACGATGATCCAGCTTGCATTCTATCAATCTATCAAATTATATTCAATCTAGGCCAAAAGAACACTATGCATGATTTATTACAAAAATAAATCACAATCTTTTTGCACAATATCCGAAAATCTCTCTCACCAAGCTCCAGCAATATGGGCCCACTTGACTCCTATTTTACATGCAGTTATTATAAAGCGATGAACCCAGACATAGATGTTATCCATTATTATTAGGACGGTCCAACCTCTCAGTATCGCCAGAAAAACAATTTCTTTTTATATTCTACACCAAGCAACTTAATCTCTGTTACTCAACAATGGTCATTTTTCGAAGCTGGTCATGGCAAGAGCGTAGCAGATGGAATCGGTGGCAACATAAAACGGATGTTGAAAGTATGTCATGGCGTCGACATAAAAAATGCTAGAGATGCATACGAGGCAATTAAACAATCTGAAATAAGTATACAAGTCCATCTTATTGATGAAACAGACAGACAGACACTTCATTCTAGATGACCAAACTGGAGAGTTGGGAGAAATTGACGAGGAAACCAGGGAAACAGTAGAAAACCACGATGAGTTCGATATTAATGAAATATGTGACAATAAAAGAAACAGGGGCTATTATAAGAAGCAAAGAGTTAAAGGAAAGCCTTAACATGGGAAGAAAAATTAAAGTGGATAGTGACAATTCTAAAAAATTGCTCACCTTTATTCCGAAAAACCAGAGAGCAATGAAAACTAAACCTTGTACCCATAGCGCTACTGAAGCAAAGTCAAACAGGACTTTTTTGTGTGGAGCTTTAAGTAAAGAACAAAGAGAAGCAACTTTGCGAAAGTATAGTTTTGTTAATCCTCTGTAATGCTAAGCGATTATAGATAAAATTATTACTTTTGTTACCGCCTGTCAGTTAAATATACTGATGATAGCAGTGACTAAATAGTATGTTTTGTGTCATATTTACTTGGTTTGTTTTAATCATAATTGGTTATGTATTTAATACAATAAATTAAATCCAAATGTGTTCCTTAATAAATCTGATAAACATTTTTCACTTGTAAAAAATGGTGTTTGCAAGACAAATCTGACATGTGCATCAAAATGACTATCATTTTCACTTGTATGTCAGTTCATACGTAATATTTTTTGCCACCATGCTGCATTTTTAATGTATTCATAAGTCCATCAATCATTAAAAAAAAAAAAACAGTTTACACACATAGAGGTTTTGGCAAGCGCAATTATGTATTCCTAAATCTCACCTTATGCATATACCTCAGGAGGAAGGAGACAATTTTTTATGCCACAACTGCTTTTGTACGGAAAATGGTGAAAGTATTTCTGGGAACGAGGAGAGTGAAAGTGACGAAGAAAATCAGGAATTTTTAAATATTGATTTTGATTTTTCAACAATAAAAATGTAATTTAAGTGGCCAATAACTACAGCATTCACCTAGAATCCCCCATATTCTTATTTAGTATTCGGTATCAAGTATAATAACAAAATTGAAATAAATTAATACCTACCCTTCACATTTTTACATTTTAACAAATAAGTACTATCGCTACGAAAAAAAACGTCACAATTTTCATCAGCTGTACTAAATTTTTAAATCTCCTCTTATAAGGAGCCACCAATTAAACTACCTACCTTATCCATATACACCCAGATGGATGTGTCTGTAAAATTTCCGGATAATCTAAGTGGAAACGTTTATGTACATGGTACCGTTAGGGGCAATGTACCTCTAGGCAACGAATATTGTCTCTTGCCAGGGGAGTACCACATAGTTAACGGCATCTGCTCTTTGTTGCTGCAAAACGTTGGTGGTAAACCGGTAATAATCGCGAAGGATACTCTCATCACTAGAGCACGCTATATTGAATCTGAAATATCTATTTATGGAGTATCTAGGGATCAAAGTAATTCTGAAATCGCAACTATTAAATATGGCTAACAATTAACTGATTTTCAAGTCCAACAAATTACCGAATTGTTGGCTAAATATAGATCTTGTTTTTCCAACTTTATGCACGATCTAGGATTTACAACCGTGACCGAGATGGAAATATGCCTCAACTGTTTCTTTTATTACAGGTACAGTTACCGGCACGGATGTCGAGCCCTGACCTTCACCTGCGCACAAGCGATTTACTGCCTTATTGCCTTATGCGTACAGGTGCGCAAAGTGATCCCCACTCCTCCGCCGAGAGCCCGACATCCGTGCCGGTAACTGTAAGATTTTCTTTTACGTCTAGTGTACATGTAAAATAAACAATAAATTAATTTTATTACAGAGAAACTGAATTGTGTTTGATTGACTGTGTCGTCCAAATCACATTTGAAATTATCTTACATACATAATAATATTTTGGGTTCATATGCTGCAACAACAAGTGATGCGATCATATTGAATTCCATTTTGGAATATTGGGAATACCCGTCCTAAATTATATACTAAATCCAAAGTAGCTCTAGCAGTTCGTGCTACACAATACAAGTTAGCTAGGAAATATTCGCTATGGAATGACTGTGGTAGCGCCATCTATATTTTTTCTAACGGACTACGTCCACGCATCAATAATAAATTTGATTGCGTTTGACTACAATCAAACGAGCGATGCTACCCCCACCCCCCAACTCCCCGCTCCTGTTCAGTAGGCCAAGCACGAATATCTAACGTATTCGAATCGACAATGTATCGAGGCCTCGATTCGAAAACGGAGTCTGTCGATAGTAGGCAGCACGAAGCACATTCGAAGCACTATCGAACACTCGATTCGAATTCTAATGTGACGTCATGCAAATGTAAATAGGGACGCGCCATAGTGAGCAAAATTAACGATTGTTGAATGAATGGTGCGTTCGAAAACTAACTCTAGTTGTTAATATTTTTTTTACCTTTGATTAAACGTTTTATTATTATTAAATTATAATAAAAACTGAATGTAATATAAAAAAGAGACCCAAAGTTAATTATTAGACATTATAAAATAGCATTATCTTTAGCAATATAATATAGACACGGAGATTTTATTTTTAAAAAATGACGGGTACCGAACGCACCCACTTGACATCCGACGCGCGTAAGGGCGCCAAATTTGTTTATGTTTTGCTACACGTCCACAACAAAAGTATTTCTGTTTTTTTTTTGCTACAAATAATTAAGTGCTTTCATTATAATAAATAATTATGAGAACCAGTCAGACGCAATATGAAATGATGGTTGAATTCATGGAAGCGTAAGTAAACAGTTTTAATAAGTTTGAGTGGCATAAACTTTAGTGTGAAGTATTTTAAGTGCAATGCTATTTCTATATTCTATATTTTTAAATTCGGTTTCATTTGTGTCCAGTGGGTTAATTCTATTCCTAAGTTTTGCTCTACAATGATTAAAAATAAACATATAAATAACATTTTTTTTTTCAAACACATTAATTCTATAGGTACGCAAATAAATAAAATATGATTTATTATCTACCTTGTTTCTCGTGATTGATATCTATAATATTCTAGTAAATTTGCCGCTAAAAGATAATATGACATAATATGGCAAAGACTATGAACTACGTTCATACAGTGGCGGTCTTTGCATTTTAAATTACTTATATTGAAGCTATTACTAATTGTTCCAATAACTTAACAATAATTTTAAAATACTTTTATTCACAAAACTAACTCTAAACAAAACATAAACACAGTTAAAACTTTATTTTTACACTTCTCGAAACCTTTCTCACCGACTATTTTCAAGTGAATAATGTTTCGACCATACTCGATAGCCAGCCTTCGAGGGTTTACGTTACCGTACGTCAAAACAATGTTCGTGCTGCCATTTTTTGTTTCCTTTTACGCCCGATAGGGGCGCTGTACAATTCTCATACAAATGTTTCTCGATTTCGATACGAATAACTTTTCGCAAATATTCGTGCTTGGGCTACAGTTCGCACGTTTGGAGAGTGTAACGTGCTCGCGCTCCGTGGCTCCATTGCTAAACCGCTGGAAGTAAATGCATCGCCGAGAGGAAGTATTCGTGCTGCTCCCGTGTCGCATCCTCGACCCTACTGTAGGATAGCGAACTATTGTGATAATCCGCCCGCGGGTGAGAACGTGACAATTGTGTTGTGTGATCGGGAAGACGGCCGTCAGCCACCCTTGTGACAGTGGCTGAAAAGACAGTCAGTCCCTAACTTCATCCACTCTACCCACGTGGTTTTGAAAAACTTCTGGCTATTCTATTGTTCGAAGGTCTCGGTCATATATGTATCTACATGTTTCTTTTAGTCAGCATCTGCTATTAAACACTTGTATCGAGTATAAAATCGAGTTCAAACATGGCTAGGCAATCAGCTGAATCCAGAAAAATAGGGTTGGTAATTGACAAGAAAAAGACAAAAAAAAGGTTGTAGTGCCAAACGGGGCTGTAAAAAAGTCGGGTTGCTGAGTTCTCTATCGTGTACCAATTGTCAAGGTCAGTCTTGCTCAAATGTCCAATAAAGTACAATGGAGGAGGATTCCTGTGATTTTAAGGAAATGACTTAACCACATTTGAACAATTCAAGAACATCCAGCAAGAGGAAGAGGCAGAAGAAGGAATTACTTAATAAATTAGTCATTACAAATAATATTCCTTAAATTGTCAGTTACAAAAAAGACCAAAGTAAGTTGCAAAGGGGATTACAGGAAATTATTTCAAAAATTTAATATTTTACTTATTTTTTACTTATTTCTACTCCTTCTATTCTGTGTGGTGTATTCTATAATCTGCTAACTGTCTATCTTCCGTGTGTGAACTATTGCCTGTGCTTACGCAATTACATGTGCTACACTACTGGATTTGGGACTTTTTCTTCACACCCCTAGCACACGACGACCAACGGAGCAGGTAGTACCATACTACTCAACCACCCACAGACGAAATGTCAAAACCAGAGCAAGTGTCGTCAGAATAAGTTCTAGTCCTATAAAGTAGAAGAATTTATAACAACCATATCTTCAAGAAAATTGAAAAAATATCGGATGATGATGAGTATTCTTCAATGAGGCACAGGTATTCTTGTTAAAACTTGTATTATAGGATTCAATAAATGGATTTACAAAAATTGTGTATAATGTGGCGACACGACGTCTTGTAGCGTTGCGTTCGTAGCGTTAAAAGGAAAGTGTCATGGCGGCGCACTCGCCGCTCGCTGTACTCCCCGGCGCGGACACCGGGCCTTTGGCACGGCACTTGCGTTAACAAGCTGGCCCCCTTGGAGCAGGAGCAGCATCCTGGTCCAACGTAATTGGTAGTGGGCAGAGTCTATTCCAAGCTCTGCGTAAAGTTCCTGAAGTTGTTGCTACATCTGCCACCCGGTTGACACCATCAGCGCCAGGGTAGACGGTGGTGATACGGCCCAGCAGCCATCTGTTGGGAGGCAGGCGGTCGTCCTTGATGAGGACCATATCTCCTGGCTGCGGTTGTCCCTTATCTGTGCGCCATTTATTTCGGATCTGCAATTCTGAAACGTACTCCTTGTAATATCTATTCCAGAAATGTGTTTTTAAATACTGTAGCCTTCTGTATCTGGTAAGCGTGTGAAGTGGAGCCTGGTCAACCTGGGGAGCAGGTGGCATAGTTAATGTCCGTCCAATTAAAAAATGCGCTGGTGTGAGTGGAATTAAATCTGATGGATCAGATGAAATTGGAGTGAGAGGTCTAGAATTCAGTATTGCCTCAATCTGAACCAATACAGTGTTCATTTCTTCGTAATCTAGATGAGCCATTGACAAGATGTGATTTAAATGTTTTTTAATTGACTTAACCGACCCTTCTGCTACGCCGTTAAAATGTGGGCTATAGGCCGGGCTAAATTTGAAACTGATTTCATTATCAGCAGCATATGAAGTAATATCTTTAGATTGATTTTTTAGAAACTTAGCTATTTCGTTGCAAGCGCCCACAAAATTAGTTCCATTATCTGAATATATTGTCGCTGGCTTACCTCTGCGAGCAACAAACCGATTTAAGGCTGCAATAAAGCCTTCAGAACTCAAATCGGTTACGAGTTCTATGTGCACTGCTCTCACTGCTAGACAAACAAAAACAGCTATGTATGCTTTCTTTAACTGACAGCCACGACCCTTTCTGTTCGCTATCATGATGGGACCAGCATAATCGACAGCTGTATTACTGAAGGGATAGTCTGCTTGCAATCTTTGTATAGGTAGATTGCCCATGATAGGTTGGTAAGTTTTCCCTGCAAATCTAAGGCAAGATATGCAATCTCGAGTTGTTTTTCTACAAAGATTGCGACCATTAACTATCCAGTATTTATGACGTAATGTTGATAACAACAGCTGTGGTCCAGCATGTAATAGTATTTTGTGATAGTGTGCAACTAATATTTTAGTTATGTGATGTGATGCGTCAAGTAAGATAGGGTGCTTTGTGTTATAGTCGTAGTGTGAGTTTGATAATCTGCCTCCTACTCTTATAACATCTGCCTGATCAATAAATGGATTAAATTTTAAGAGTTTGTCTTTAGGAGACAATGGGCGTTTCTGAAGCAATTGTAAGTATTGTTTGCAATATGAATCACGTTGTACTTGCTTGCATAATACTTGTAAAGCTGAATTGAGCTCTTTGACGGTCAATGGACCTGTCATTTTATTGCTAGTATGTTGACAATTAAAAATGAATCTTTTGGCGTAAGCTACAGTTCTTTGTAATTTACCGAAATCAGAAAATTTCATGAAATAGTTAACGTCATGACCGTGTGATTCATCTGTGGACAAATGACATTGATGTTTAATTTCTGGCAAACTAGTGATGTTTAGATTTTTTGGTTGTGTAGGCAACTGCATGTTTGTTTGGTGTAGGAAGTGGGGACCTCCCCACCACAAAAGTGAAGATTGTAATTGTGATGCATTGAGCCCGCGTGAACCTATGTCCGCCGGGTTCATTTCTGTGGGAATATAATTCCATGAATTAGGATCAGAATTATTAGTAATCTCATGAATTCTATTATAGATAAATTGTTTTAAGTTTAATTTGCATGATTTAAGCCAGCCCAGCACAATAGTTGAGTCACACCAATAAAATTTTGAGTCAATTTTTAAACGTAATGAATTAACTACCTTATCCATTAACCTCGTAGCTAGAAGGGCGCCGCAAAGCTCTAACCTAGGCATAGTAAGCTTATGTTTTAGTGGCGCCACCCTGCTCTTTGAAAGTAGCAGTTGAACTTGTACATTCCCAGTATCGGAGACTGTACGTACATATACACAGGCAGAGTAGGCCTTAATGGAGGCATCGGAAAATGCGTGTAATTCGACCTTAATGTATGAATCACACAACACTCTACGAGGTATTTCAATTTTAGTAATTTCTGGTAAGTGTTCAATAAAATCATGCCATTGTGACTCAACTTCTGCGGGTAACTGGTCATCCCAAGTGATGTTTTTAGCCCACAGTGTTTGTAGAATGAGTTTTGCCTGTAACATGCAAGGATTAATTAAACCAAGCGGATCGAACACTTGGGCAATAGTGGATAGAATTGTGCGTTTGTTTATGTGTTTATTTTTTGAAGTATTACTTACTGAGAATAGTAATGTGTCTTTCTTACAGGTCCAGAGTAAACCTAATGTTTTTGCACGATCAACCTTGTTTAGGTTTGCTACATCATCTGGTTTAGTGATTTCACTAGAGGTAATTTCATCAACAATAGACGGTTTATTAGACCGCCATTTGCGTAAATGGAAATGAGCGCCCTCTAACACTTGAATGACGCCTTTACATCTTTGTATTAATGTGTTTTCATCCTCATGGCCCGCGACATAGTCGTCTACGTAGAAGTCGTGTAAAATTGATTCACGTACATCTTTATCAGTGCATTCTTGGCCCAACTGAACTAGGCATCTAGTTGCTAAATACGGGGCTGACGCCATTCCGTATGTGATAGTATTTAACTTGTATTGTTTGATTGGCTGGCTAGAATCTGATCGCCAAAATATTTGTTGTAAACATCTTTGAGTATTATTTACATAGGCCTGCCGAAACATCTTCTCTATGTCTGACGTCACTACAAACTTATACTGTCGGAACCGAATTAATATGCTAAGTAAATCGTCTTGTACAGTTGGCCCAATATGCTGAATGTCGTTCAATGACTTGCCCGTGCTTGTCACGGCTGAACAGTCAAAGACGGTGCGTAATTTTGTGGTGGAACTATCCTCCCGCAGCACACCGTGGTGTGGCATGAAGTATGAAATGCTATCGCTATGTGGAGTTGTGTTTTCTGACATGTGACCCAGAGCTAAATATTCATCAAGAAATTGTGTGTATTTTTCTTTGAACTCTGGATTGCGTTTGAATTTACGTTCCAAAGCTTGAAACCGTATTAAAGCTTGCTGCTTGGAGTCGCCTAAAGATTCAGGTGATTCCTTGAATGGTATTGTGACAATGAATTTGCCATCTGGGTGGCGCTTCGTAGTTGTTTTAAATATTTGTTCACACTCACTCTCACCCTTAGTATGGACTTGTTGAGTAGTGGGAACTGATTCTGTTTCAAAAAACTTGTCTAATTTCTCTTCGATATTGTTTAAAAAGTGGCAATGGACTGTATGTGATTGGTTGATATTATTGTTAGATTTATTTGATTGTACTGAGCCTGTGACGAGCCACCCTAATGTTGTTTCAATCAAGGTTGGCTTGTTTTTACCCAGGGAAATGTGATTATTTAGGAGGACATCCCAAAAGATGTCCGCTCCAAGCAACATCTGCACCTCTGACGGGGTTGAGAAATTTGGATCCGCGAGGTGGATGCGAGGGGGAATGGTAAAGGAATTGCAATTAATTTGTGATGTAGGTATCAACTGGGTGATATGTGGCACAACGAAACAATTGATGTCAGTTGTGTAACCACTGGTTGTGAGTGACGATATAGTGACGTCACATCTTTGTGTAATTTCTGAGGATTGATTGTTCAATCCTTGTACTAATAGAGAAGTGGAATAACTGGGTATCCCTAATTGAACTCGCAATGTTTCTGTGATGAAACTAGATGTGCTTCCATTGTCAAGTAGCGCACGAACCTTGTATGTGTGACCATGCAAATCTTGTATATTAATCACTGCAGTGGATAAGAGTACTTGACAGTGGTGTATTGATGAGAGCGTGACACTGCTTGATTGTGTTTGTGTTTGTTCCTGTACTGTGGGTAAAACTACACAACCTTCTGATGAAGTTGAAGCCGTAGGAACAGTAGTATTATTGTGTAACATTGTGTTATGACGCTGCGTACAGAGCCTGCAGGAACTAAGCTTACAACGCTGCTCATCATGTCCTGAACGCAAGCAATTTGTGCATAAATTTAATTGTTTGACTTGTTCAATGCGTGTCTCAATCGGCATTGATTTGAACTTTGTACATTGGTAAATAGTGTGATGACCCTTGCACACAGGACACTTAAAGTGCGCTTGCCTTTGTGTTTGGCTAACTAGGAATGTCTTAGGACGATTGTGAGTGATATCGCCTTGTCTACGCTGTGTCTGTTGCTGTTTTTTGTGTGTAGTTGATTCTTCCACGGTTTCTAGTATGTCAGCACGATTTTTTAGAAATGTATTGAAATCATGTAAAGTGGGTAGGTGTGTAATGTTGTTACGTTCCTTTTCCCAATCACGTATTGTAGATGGATCTAACTTACTAGTCACCATGTGTATAATAATCATGTCCCAATGTTCAGTAGGTAACTTTAATGTTTTTAAAGCCCTCAAGTTTTTATTGACTGAATCTATTGTGTTTCTTAAGGCCCTTGAAGATTCTTCAACTACTGGTTGTATATTAAATAATTCTTGTATGTGATTGTTAATTAAAATTCGATCGTTGTGATATCTATTGCATAGTAAATCCCATGCAACATCATAGTTATCCGCAGAGAATTCTAATGATTTAATAATTAAAGCTGCATTATCCTTTAATGAATTTCGCAAATAATGAAATTTATGAATTTTGGGTATAGTTGTGTTGTCGTGTATAAGTGATTTGTAAGTGTCGTGGAATTCTAGCCACTCCTGATAGCGTCCAGAGAAGATCGGCAATTTGATAGTAGGTAATTTAATGTTTGGCCCACCCGGCTTTCCAGCGCTGTCACTAGAACCCGTCACCGATCCGGTCTCCTGCTCTGCAGAGGCAGCACTCAACAGCTCCTGTGCAACAGCCACGCAGCCGAATTAGCTTGTTTCAAATATCTCCCGTTCCTTGTGCTCTTCACCTGGAATTTCCACAAGACTTTCAATGTCCGTTTGAATAGCATCAAACTCACTGTATAATTCCATTATTTTGTTTAGACGAGCTGTTGTTTCGAGAACTTGTACTTTATTTATAAGTTTATTAGGCAAAAATGATTCTATGTATGATTTAAATATGGTAAGCTTTGCTTTATGACTAGCTCTGGTTTTCTTTAACGATTTAAGATCCATTGTGCAAACAAGTCAATAAGTGCAATGAAACCAGTCTCAAACAGCCCAGCTGAAAGCAAATGATCATAACCCGCGATGAATTGAGTATAGTGAAAGAATAATGTTGTGCAATACTTAAATTTTTGATATAGCAGGCAAGAAAATGTTTGCAGGCAAGCAGCGGCAGAAACTGTGCGAAGCAGAGAGGGTGGGTATGTATGACGCGTGCGTCGCGAGTCACGTAGGCCGCGCGCTGTGGACTTGACCGCCCTCCGATCCGCTGGAATGTTGAAAACTGTTAGAAATTTACAATGGCTTGCACTGCATTGGCACAAACTGACACAACACAGTAAATCAGACCTCTGAAAAGGAAATTCACTAGCACATGATTGCGATGTATGGAAATTGTCTACGTGAAATTTTTTGGAAATGAAATGTTCTTGGAAATAAGTCGGCACACTATTACAATTAAATCAGTGCATGTGCACCGTTTACATTCATCTAGGTTATACTAGATGACGCAATATTGGACGTGGATATTTCTCTGTTGAGAAAGTGGAAATGGTTTTTGCCAGTACCAGGCATTAATTGACAGCGCTATTTTAAATGATTGGAACGGACTCACTTATACCACACAGCAAACCCTTCCTGGCTTTTTTTTCTCTCGATTCATCCTTGGAAACTCTTCAAGGGTTCTTAGTTGAATACAGCAGAACAGCACAGCGATTTTCTCAATTGTGTCCCAGCTAGCACCAGATGAGTCTCGCCTTGTTCGTGATGCGCCACGTGTCAACCTGTGCCCGTGGAACTCCTCGTTAACCCTCCGCCTTGTCTTGCAATGTCGTAATAATTTCCCAAAGCGGCAAGGATCCGGCTCGAAACTTGAGTATTCTTCAATGAGGCACAGGTATTCTTGTTAAAACTTGTATTATAGGATTCAATAAATGGATTTACAAAAATTGTGTATAATGTGGCGACACGACGTCTTGTAGCGTTGCGTTCGTAGCGTTAAAAGGAAAGTGTCATGGCGGCGCACTCGCCGCTCGCTGTACTCCCCGGCGCGGACACCGGGCCTTTGGCACGGCACTTGCGTTAACAGATGATGCATTAGAGGGTCTGTCTTTAGTGTTAACTGATAAAGCAGCAACGTGGTGGATTGAAATAAAATCTGAAATTAACAAAAGGAGTCAAGCGATCGATGCAATACGGTGTGCTTTTGCGCCGAGAAAACAACCGCACGAAACAGGGAACAGGGTAATGAAAACATAGACGATTTTGTTTGCGGAAACCGAGCATTGTTGGCTCAATTTCCAGTGAAGCGACAAAAAGAGGAGGAACACTTGGAGGAACACAGGATACATGGTGTATGGGTTGTTGAAAATATCGTACAAGAAGGAGATAGCTCGCAGTGACATCAAAACATTTGCTGATCTACTGGAACGCGGTCGCCATCTTGAAAGCCTTGCAAAAGAAGGTGAGGAAACCATAAAATTTACCACGGAGCGTAAGCCTATAAGGAGATGTGCCTACTGCCTAAGAAAGGCTTGTTTTGGAAGAATGTCGCAAAAGGTGGGCAGAAAATAAAACAACAAGCACAGATATCAAACCTCAAAACCAGTTAGCTTGTTATGGCTGTGGGACGCCAGGTGTGGTAAGGAGTAACTGTGTGACCTGTAAAAATAATGAAACGCCGCCAAAACCTGTTGCATTCTGTATTATTTCTGTTTTATTAAGAATTTCTTAACTATTTTTTCGGCTTGGGGTGCATTCATTCAGTTATGCGTGTGGTAGATTCGTACTGTACGAATATCATTTTTAAGAAGGAAACCAGGTACCTGGAAGTTCGTTTTTCCCAATACAGAAGATAATGGAACTTTAAACTTGTTTGATTTGGTTTGTATAATTAATCAATCCAAATCGACATTCTTCGCGAACAGCTAAGATATTTAGTTTTTCTAAACATTTAGTATAATGTATGTGGGAATGTATCCGAATACCTGATTGATTGAGTGAAAGTGTTTTAGATGTGTATCCGAATGATGAGAGTGAGATGATGAACGAGAGAGCATGAAAGGGAACGAACGAGAGAGTATTTTGCGAGCATTATGCTTTACGACGACACGATTGAAGACGATGTTAATTAAGATTAAGAATAGCTTTAAAGGATTTTGATTTTTGTAAAAGCTGCTAAATAAACGATAAGAAGATTTCCGGGCCGTTTCGCGGTTTTTACCCCTACAAATTGTGGGGGCTCGTCCGGGATACGCAAAATCGGCGAGCGGCGGCGTGCAGGAGCACGTGCCCGACGTTGGAGAAGAAGACCCGTTACAGGATAGCGCGAGCGCGGCAGCGGCGGAGCGCCTGCGGCGTTGAACGTGGAAAGTATAATACGTAGCCAGGAGTACGATTTTACGACGTTTATGATGCCAAGAAACCGAAGTAAGAGTCAATCGTATGACGACGAAGATGGCGGCGTACTCGATCGGCCAGCGCGTGCTACATTTAATTACGCGGAAGATGTTATAAGGAAGTTCGACGGCAGGGACAGAAAAGAACAAACATGGGAAAGATAAATCGATATCTAAGGAACAAGGGAAAGAGATAAAAGAAAATTTTAGGAGGATGGTCCAAGAGAGTCTTCTCAATGACGGGGAGACCATTCACATTCCGCAAAAAGACTATGAGGAAATGGAACGAGAAAACAAAGAGAGAAAACAAAAAATCCAACAAAAGGGAAAGAGTGTACCAGGGAATAATTCGGGTAAGTTTTTCCGAATATGCAAGCCCACTTGTCTTAGTAAGAAAGAAAGATGGTAGTTTGCGAGTATGCGTTGACTATAGGTTGATTAGCAAGAAGATGGTTAAAGATGAATACCCGCTACCCATCATAGATGAACATATTGATAAGCTGGCTGCTGCGAGGGTGTTTAGCGCCCTAGACCTTAAGAATGGATTTTTCCACCTGAGAGTTAGCGAGGAATCTATAAAGTATACCTCCTTCGTTACTATGACGGCTCAGTATGAATTTTTAAGAGCTCCGTTTGGCCTATCCATCTGTCCCAAGGTTTTCACCCGTTTTATCTCAATAATATTCAGGGATCTGATTACTAGAGGTGTTGTTGTAATATTCATAGACGATTTGTTAATTCCAGCATTAACAGAGGCACAAGCTGTCGAGAGGTTGCAAGAGGTGTTGCAAGTTGCTATGGAGTATGGACTAGAAATAAACTGGTGTTGCGGAAGTCACAGCTGTTACGGATGTGTTTTACTCTGCTCCCGGTTTCCCTGAGGCTTTCCCTGGTGTTCCTGGCCGCATACTCTTCAGTGGCGACGAAAACAATTGGATTACGCATGGGACTTGTTATTTCGTGTGCGTTGTGATCGCGGGCGTCAAAATGTCGATCGGAAAAATCGGGCCTTTTTGATATCACAAAAGACGTTTGGGACTCGTATGTGGAACGTTTGGAACAGTTTTTCATTGCTAATGACGTGAAGGAAGCAGTGAAAGTGGCAACGTTAATAACAGTGATCGGGAGTGACGCGTACGAACTGATGGTGAATTTGTGTACGCCCGATAAACCGTCTTCGAAATCGTTCGGTGTTGAAAACTGTTGGTCTCCGTCTGCGACGTATGACTTTGCGGAAGACGCTAAACATTTGAAGAGGAAATTCAATTATTCATGGTTGGAAACGTACTCTCCATGGTTGGCCTATTCAACCAAAAAGGAGCCTTTTGTAAATATTGTATGTTGTTCCCGCCAAATCCAAACTCTTTTAGAGACGTATTAGGGTCATTTACCATAAGGCCATTTTGTAATTTCAAAGATATTCACGAGCATTGCAAAAAGCACATGAAACCCACTACCATAAGGTGGCACTGAAAGCTGCTAAATCATTTCTTGGAAGTGTACCTGTAGATTTACAACTCAACAAATACTCCCAGGGCATTATTGAAGAAAACCGAAAAATTATATCATCTATTATTTCCTGTATTACGTTTTGCGGGTCGCACGACTTAGCTCTGAGAGGAAAACATTATGGTAAAGGTATTCTGGAGGACTTATACAAGCTACGAATTGACGCGGGAGATTTGGTTTTGAAGAAAACATTGAGCATGGGAAAAAGAATGCAAGCTATCGATCGGTTGATATTCAAAATGAAGTTATCGGTATTTGTGGAGATGTTATTAAGGCAGACATTGTGAAAAAAGTAAAAGAAGCAGAAGCTTATAGTGTGTTAGCAGACGAAACAACTGATATTTCTGGAACTGAACAATTATCGATTGGGCTGCGATATTTTGACGAGGAAGCCAATGAAGTCCAAGAAATGTTCGTCGGATTTGTTGAGCTGAAAGGTCTGGATGCGAAATCTTTTGCATATTGCATCGATGAGTTTCTGACAAAAGAAGACTGCTGATAAATGCGTAGATTTTGGATTTGACGGTTGTTCGACGATGTCCGGAAAAGACGGTGGAGTAGGGGAAGGGAGGGCAAGATGAATATAGCGGGCAACATGAATCATTCTTATAATTTGTTCTATCGAATCAGCGCATACACGTCCTTAGCGCAAGTAGACGCGCGGTGAGGCGGGGGCTCGCAAACCAGTACGAACCGGACTGCCAGAGCGTGAGTACGCACGTCAGCGACAAAAAACAATACGAACTCTCGACACTAAAATATTTGACTACGGTAAGTTTTGAGATTTCTAACGGAATTAGTCATCTATGTAAAATATTTTCACTGTTTTAGTTAGTTTATATATTGTAAATTAATGTATTTTTAAAGTTTTTCCAACAGTATTCTCATTACATTTTTTAGGTTATGTTTCATTCGTAAAGTATCCTAGCGGGCAAAATGAATATGGCCATATTCGTCTTGCCCTCCTATATTCATCTTACCCGATAACCTAAAAAAATATTTTCATTCTGTTTTAGATGGTTTCAAATTACAAAAGAAAAACCAATAGAGGTGATTGGACACAAAAAAATTTAGAACGGGCTATGGAAGAAGCTAGTCGAACTTCGGTTCGCGCTGCAGCAAAGAAATACAACATTCCGTTTAGTACCTTATTAAGACATTGTAAAACAAGATCTACCAGCAAACATTTAGGTAGGTTCAAACCAATTTTTACTGCAGACGAAGAAAATACTTTAAAGAAATATCTCACAACAATGGACGATTTATTTTATGGTCTAACACCTACTGATTTTAAAAAACTTGTTGGAGAATTTGCTCAGAAGCTAGGTAAAGGGGACAGGTTTCCAAAAGGTTGTGCAGGTAAAGACTGGTTATCCGGATTTCGAAAAAGGCACACGTCAATTGTGCTAAGAACCCCTGAACCTACATCATTGGCTAGAGCCCGTGGATTTAACCGTCCCCAGGTAGAAAGATTCTATGATCTTTTAGAAGAATTGATCGACAAACACTCCTTGGATCCTACACAAATTTATAATATGGACGAGACAGGTATTCGTTCATCTACTACCAGGCCCCCAAAAATTCTTTCTACTTATGGCAAGCGACAGGTTGGCCTAATCTCCAGCGTAGAACGAGGAGTTTTAACGACAGTAGTGTGCTGCTGTAATGCAGCAGGATCGTTCCTACCGCCATTTTTTATTTTTAAGCGGAAAAGATTTGTCCCTCGTCTGCTTGATGGAGCTCCACCTGGATCACAAGGCACTGTATCGGATTCAGGCTGGATTTCTGGGCCAATATTTTTGAATTGGTTGGAATTTCTAGTTGAGAAGACGCGACCAACAGAACAAAAGAAATTACTTCTTTTGTTAGACAACCACGAGTCACATAAATACTATCCTGCTCTTGAGTACGCTACTAAGCACCATATAATATTTCTGTCGTTTCCACCACATACTACAAATAAGCTACAACCTTTAGATGTTGCTGTATATGGACCGATCAAAAAGTATTTCGAGCAAGAAATCGCAACATTTCACAAAGCACATCCAGGTAGAAACATCGCACAACTAGATGTGGCATCAATATTTAATCCTGCCTATTTGAAAGGTGCCACTCCCGTAAATTCTATTAGTGGATTTCGTACTACAGGAATATGTCCATATAACAGAAATTTATTCCAAGAGTGTGATTTTGCCCCTGCCTCAGTTACCGACCAACCGCAAATGGATGACACCAATGGACTTCAAATTAACAGGGATCCACTCACGGCCATGTCATCTACTAGCCTAGAAGTACCGACTCATAAGACACCTCCACTATCACCGTCAATGTCTGTGGCATCCACTGTCGCCATGCCTGATTCACAAACATCTGCTGAGGTTGTTCTCAAATCTATACGTCCAATCCCAACCGCTGTAGGTCAGAAAATGACTACAAGAAAAAGGAAAAGTCAAAAAGCCGAGATTTTGACTTCGACGCCTGTGAAGGTGGACCAATACCAAAGATTCCAAAAGGCTGAACAGCGTGCTGTTAAAAATTTGGGCAAGGAGAATCTATTATCATCCACAAATTATCAAACACCGTCCACATCAAGAATTAAACAAAAAAAATCGGTGCGGGGTGCTGCCAAAACTGTGCGTGATTATTATTGCACAGTATGCAAGGAACAATTTGTACATCCTCCAGCTGAAGACTGGATACAATGCTCCCAGTGTAAGGACTGGACTCACGAAGCCTGTTCAGCTTATCTTGGAAGAGGAACATACTTTTGTGATGACTGTCAAGATATTTGAGCATTGTCTCATCTTGCCCGACCGCTAGAACCATCTTACCCGATAGTATAGGGCAAAATGAATCAAACCTTTTATTTTATATATTGATCTCGTGTAACAATTGTGATAACAATTAGAGTCATTTCTTTGATTATTATGAAAGTTTAATTATAGTTGATTTTGAGAAATTAAAGGTTACTTAGTATTCTATTAAGGTTTTTTTTTTATTCATTATTCAAGTTAAGTGAACCATCTTGCCCTCCCTTCCCCTACAAGCGATCCTACGCAAAAAATATAATAAAGCATTGTTCTTTCATTGCTCGTCCCATAAACTGAACCTGGTAATAAATGATCTCAACAATCTTCCTGACATTCGAAACGCCATGGGAACCACCAAAGATATTATTAATTTTTTTCGGGAATCTGTTTTGAGAAGAAAATTGGTACCTAATATTTCCAGGCTCTGCGAAACAAGATGGATTGAGAAGCATAAAACTCTCAGAGTTTTTAAGGAGAATTTTCCGATTATATTGGAAGGCTTAGTTTATGTCTTTACGCAATACCAGATCTGAGGGATATGATGAAATTAGTACTAAAATAATAAAAGTTTGCTGCAACGAGCTAACTAAGATCTTAACTCACTTAATCAATATGTCATTTTTACAAGGAACTTTTCCTGATAAATTGAAATTATCCATAATAAAGCCATTGTTCAAAAAAGGAGATAAGGATGATATAAATAATTATCGACCTATAACTTTAATACCTATCTTATCAAAAATTTATGAAAGGTGTATGTATAGAAGACTGATTGATTTTTGCAATAAATTCAGAATTATAAGTGACGAACAATTTGGATTCCAAAAAAATAAATCTACAACTTTAGCTACATTCTCTCTTATGAAAGCAATACTTTCTAATGTTAACAACAATCAGATAACTACTGGGCTATTTTTTGATTTATCAAAAGCCTTCGACCTGGTATCGCATGACATATTGCTAGAAAAATTGGAAGCTATTGGAATAAGGGGACCCGCTCTACAGTGGATCAAGTCCTATTTGAGCAATAGGAAACAATGCGTTACAATCAATAGAATTAACAAAAATAGAGACATGACACCTTACTATTCAGAGTATAGACATAATAAATACGGCGTACCGCAAGGAAGTGTGCTTGGTCCAGTATTATTCCTTATATATATAAATGACATTACAGAAATAACAAAACATAAAAGCGTCCTATTTGCTGATGATATATCCATTGTAGTAGCAACTGATAAAAAACAAAATACCATTGGAGATCATGAATGTGAAATTAATAATACTATCAATAAATTAATACATTGGCTTGAAACTAACCATTTAAAGATAAACCTAAACAAATCCGTCTATATACAATTCAACCATGCAAATAATAATAAAAATAACATTAAACTTAATATAAATCAACTCAATGAAGTAACACATACAAAGTTCCTAGGTATAATAATAGATAAAGATATTAATTGGAAATTACATGTAGATAATGTTAGCACTAGAATTAATAAATTCGTATACGCACTGAAGCAAGTAAAAAATGTGACTAATATAAAAACTGCTCTTATATCATATCACGCCTATGTTGAATCGATATTACGATATGGTGTAATAATGTGGGGCAATAGCACTGATACGAATAGAGCATTCGTTGCTCAAAAAAAGTGCATAAGGTCAATTTGTGGACTAAAACCCGAAGAGTCATGTCGACCAATGTTTAAAAAACTTGGCTTGCTACCGCTCCCATGCATTTACATTTACGAAATATGCGTATTCGTAGTTAAGCACATACATCTGTTTAAAACTGCAAATGAAATATGTTCACGGATCAGACGAGATCCTTTTAGATTAGTACAGAGTGATCCACCAAGACTGACCAAATATAATAAAAATTGTCTTGCAACATGTGTGCGGATATATAATAAGATGCCAAGTCATTTTAAAGTATTAAATATAAGACTGTTGAAGATTGCATTATATAAATGGTTGAATGAATATAATTTTTATAGTTTAAAAGAATTTATGGATTATAAATGTTAATGCCTTAAAATAGTTTAGTTTACCTAAAATTTTTGCATGCTATGTTCATCTTAGCTAAACATGTTTGTACTTACTTTATTATTATTAACACCTTGTATACCATGTTTTATGCAAATAAACCATTTATTATTATTATTATAATCTTGTTTGTCTCTAACCGACCACGGGACTACAGAGTCCCGGATTTTTGGAAGGCGAACGTGGGGCCGAAGCCAACACGCTGAAGCCCTTTTGAGACAACTTTAATGAAATGGCGACACAAAACCGACGATTATCCCCGTATACACTATAGAAATGTACCCAAGGACAATCCCCGGTTCTGTGCTAAACTATTGCTAACTATGGAGGTAAACTACTTGGGCTATTGTGATGGGATGTTAGTGGACTAGGAATGGGAAGACTATGGGAACTATGGCACCTGCCGATAACAATGTTTGCACACGTAAAAATGGCAGGTGGAGACTCGCCAACTCACTTACTGGGCCCCCGGGAATCAGTCACTGAAAAGCAACAAGAGGGCAACAGGGACATGAGCGGCTGAGAAGGGTGAGGATACCTCGGCGGACTTTAAACGCAGATCACGCGCTCCCTGTGGGTCCAGCATCACCGGCCCACTCGCCACTTACCACGAGGCACCTACCCTCCGAGCAGGACTAACCTTGCTCTAGCGACTCCACTCTGACCGGCCGATGAAGCCAAGCCAAGAGGCGGGAGACCTATCCCCCGTCATGCTTCACTCCGGCAAGCCGGAGATGGGGGACAGTATACTCTCCCTGGAGCACTCGGATATATAGATAGCCCCGCGGGGTCGCTACTCCCCGTCATCCGCCTCAGATGCCCTGCGGGGCTTATTATTATTATTATTAGAAACCTTATCGCGTGAAGGAAGCAGTGCGACTCGAAAAATTTTGTTTATACTTGGTATTACTTTGATAGCCAAATACTCTGCTTTGATGGAACCTGTTGTCAACGCACTCCAATCCATAGCTTTGGACGTGGTTAAGGCCTCGCAAAATGTTAAACGCATTTTGCAATTGCTTAAGAGCCACCGTGCCAATCCCGAAAGAGTCACAGGTGAAATTATAAAGGATGCTACTGTTATTGCGGAGAAAGTCGGACTGGAGGAGGACATCACGTTAACGCCGCGCATTGTTGGAAAACAACGTCATCGAAGCAATCACCCAGCAGAAAGCCCTTCAGAATTCTGGAAAAGATCTTTAATAATACCATACTTGGACTCCGTTATTACATCTCTTGAAATACGCTTTGCTGAAGAAAATACTCCATCATTTGCTTTATCTAAATTACACCCCGCACAAATGCAAACGATGTCACTCGAAAATCTCACAGAAACTTGTGAAACTATCGCTCAGTTTTATAATTTACCAAACATAAAAATTGAAGTCGAGCTTTGGCAGCAATTCTGGCATAATAAACCAAACCCAACAGACCGAACCTTTGTTGATATCCTAAAAGAGGCAAAAACTTTCTTTCCCGATACAGAAAAAGCGTTGAAAATTTTGATCGCTCTTCCGTGACTACGCTAGAGCGAACAATAACATAGTAGCAGCACCACCCAGGGAAACTGATTCTAATACACAAATTCCAGACAACAGCTCTAAAATGAAAAAGTCAAAGGTAACTCTTTTGTCCGATATCAAATTTAGTGCACTCAATACTCCATTTAGGTTCTTAGAAAATATACCTTTACAGCTTACTGAAATCGGTAAAAATCCTGACTTGTTTCATACTTCAACCCTAAATCAACCTTCAGACACAAAATCTTTGATAGATGAGAATAGTGAGTGTAACTTACCAAATAAAATTGTTACTCTTGTAAATGTCCATGGTACTTTAAGTAGCACTGATGAAGAAAATAATATAAATACGGGTAATATAGTTAAGCCTAAAAAGAAGAAGAAATTAGTTAAAGTAAATCAAAAAAGGAATTCATGGTCGAACACGCTTTTGTCAACTTCTGACAGTGAAATAGAAATGAGCATACATAGTGATTCTGAATTAATGGATATAGACGTAATACCAATGTCAGAATGCGATGATGACGACGAAACAATAATGAATGAGGTTGAGAAGGAGATTCCTGATAGAGAAGTGCTGCATGACCATGAGGCTTGTAATACAAAAAACTCGTATAATATAGGAGAAACAGTTTTGGTAAGATACTACAAAGCAAAAGGATGGACGTATTATATCGGTGAGATAGAGAGTATCAGTCCAGATACAAAAATTACGTTTTAATGGAAGACCATGATCAAGTTTATTTTCTTAAGTATTTTTTTCCTTATATTGCTTTCGAACTAACTACCTACTACTACTACTATTCCTATAGATTAAAGCCCAATATTGGACAGCAATTGAAAAAACATACGACTTAAAGATTTATCGAAGAAAAACGTCAAAATCCGTGCAAAGTTGCAGCCTTTTACGGTAGCCCACCGGATTAGCAAGTTGAAGTGGCAATGGGCACACCATATTGCTCGCAGAGCAGATGGCCGATGGGGCCGAAAAGTGCTGGAGTGGAGACCACGGACTAGCAAGCGCAGCGTAGGACGTCCACCAACGAGGTGGACAGACGACCTTATAAAGGTCGCCGGAAGACGCTGGATGCAGGTCGCTTCCAACAGGTATCTGTGGAGATCAAGGGGGGAGGCCTTTGTTCAGCAGTGGACGTCCTATGGCTGAGAGTGAAGAGTGAGTGAACGTGTCGAAGATGATGATGATGTTAGATTTGTTTGCGAAAGGTGTGCTGTTGACTAGTTAACTACTACAAGTTTTTTTTTATTCTTATATTGCCATAGATCCATTTTGCCTTCATGCCTGGTCCGTTTTACCTTAACGTGTAGGCAGAATGGACCAAACCGAAGGTTTTAGAAATCATCCAATATCTTCTTTAACTGTGATTTAATTCAAGTGTTCCTCAATAATAAGTAAGATTAATAAATGCTCACACTTATAATAACAAAGAAAGAAGAATAAAGATATTATTTTTTGTGTTATATTGATTTTTCCTTAAGTGGTCCGTATTACCTTCTCTTCCCCTATGTACCTATTTAGTAAATTATAATCATAAACAAATATTGCTAAAAATATTGTTGCTGGTGGAGTTTGTTGGCCACTTCTTCCCAGCAAAAACACATAGGAACGTGGCATGGGCGGGAGTTTTGATGGCTGTCTTTTGTAAAATTGACTTTCAAAAAGTGCTGCAGCCTACTTTGAATAAACGATTTTTTATCTTTTTTATCTTTATTATACCATGATTTATAAAATTTAACATCAGAATACCTATTTTTGTATAAATATACAGGTAAGTAACGTAAATTATTTTTGTTTTCGGTAAAATGCCATTACCATCAGCGGAATGACTAAAAAAATATAGAGAACGATTAAAGCAGAATAATCCTGTTAAATGGAATGAAGGAAAGAAAAAAAGATGCTGAGAATAAAAAGAGAGTATATAAAAATATCTGAATCATCAGAGCCCAAAAAAGCTATGAGACGTAAAATATACATATAAACAAGGATATTACAGAGTTAATTAAAAAATAGATAAATTGAAAAAGTTTATAGATACAAGAAAACGTTGAACCTCCGTTACCATCAACGTCAACTTCTCCATTATCTAAAACTGAGTCGCTCATTCAGCAGTTACAAGATGTTCCTTCGCCAGAAAAGGATAAAATAAGAAGAATAATACTCGAAAAGAACATTTTAAGTGAATCCTTAACAAACTCTTACAAGAGTAAGAGTCTTCGCTAAAAGTAACGCTGAATGAAATATTTTTGTGATGTCAGGTACTTGATATGTCACTGTCATTGTTATTATAAATGTCATTCCTGTGTAAAACGTATCTGTGCTGGAAATAAACGCCGTGTGGTTGACTCTTGCCTTTTTCTTCCGCATCTTTCAATGGCGACGAGGGCAAACAAAATCAAGCAAGCAAAATGTCGATCGGGAAGATTGCCGAATTTAAGGTGCATAGTGACGATTGGAAATTATATGTGGAACGCTTAGAACAATATTTCTTGGTAAACAAAATAGCGGTTGAGTTGCAAGTACCAACGCTGATAACCGTGATGGGAGCGGATGCATATGAACTTTTGGTCAACTTGTTTACGTTAGGGTTGTGCAACGTTTTCTCTAATATCGAATGTTAATATTTATACAAGCAAAATATAATGTTTTTAATGTAGTTTTTTTTTCAGGTATTCTTGTTTTAATTTGCCGTCGAGATACCCGTGTACATATGCACGTGTACGTATACACAGTGAGGCATATAGATGTATTAATATATCAATGCAAGATATCAAACGATTTCATGAACAATTCTACGCACATCCTGATAAACAGTATCAAGATGATTTTATTATAAAAGCCTGCAAAACTGCTGTCCCTGTCCGTAAAAGATTAGTAAATGGAAGAGGCAATGCCAAACATATGAGCATCATTTACAATATAAGAAATTCTAATGGGGTGATGATACCAGTGTGCCGTAATTTTTTTTGAACGCTCTATCGATTAAAAAAGGTCGAGTGAGAGGAGTGTTAATGCGACACCAAGATACCGGTTTGATGGCTATAGGAAGACGTGGAGGGGATAGAAAGTCGATCAAAAACGTGGGATTGAGAGATGCAATTATCACATTTATAAAGAAATTTAAGGGTGTGCACTACAAAACACGATCGAAAAGTCGGCGTACCTATCTGCCTTCAGAGTTAAGCATTGCATCAATGTTCAAGATGTGAATCGAAAATTCACAGTTCTCTCATTGCAAAGAATCATATTTTAGCTTAGATGTTGGCTTTACTAAACCATTAAGTGTGTATTATTTATTAATATAAGTTCAGTGGTTTAGACGTAAAAGCGTAACAGACAAACAGACAGACTTACTTTCGCATTTATAATATTAGTAGGGATAACCGATACCTTACAATAGTTTAATTCGCACAATATTGGAATATTGCAGCGTAATCTAGCGGCCGCACTTTGCCACGCACTCCTTGCGGCTGAAATGTGTTCAAAATTTCATCTATCGTACTCCAGCGGTATTTGTGAGAAAATACGATCGTACAGAGGTAGAATAAAGCGCTTCAACATTATCACGCTAGACAAACGCCGTCGCCTCAACGATGCAATATTTTTATGTAAAGTAATGAAGCACAAAATTGATAGTCCCCAGAGTTATTAAACTATATCAGTTTCCGTGCACCCTCAAGAATTCCTCGCCGTCCAATAACACCGCTAAGAAAAACTGTACTAGGTGTTAATTCTCCAATTGCCAGATTATGCAAAGTTGTGAATAGTTGCAGTGACTAAATCGACTTAAACTATGATGGCAAGCTAAAAACTTCGCCTCAAATATTTACCCGATTAACTCGTTTTTATTTTAAAAAGGTAGTTAAATATTTTATCTTATAATATAAAAATGAATCGCAAAATGTGTTGGTAAGCGCATAACTCAACAACGCCTGAACCAATTTGGCTAATTCTTTTTTTGTTGTGTTTGTTATTGTCAGGAGAAGGTTCTTATGAAAAAAAAAAATAGGGTAAAGTAGAGAAGTCAGTTGACGGGAGCGAAGCCGCGGGCAAAAGCTAGTTTATTATAAAATTATATAGTTACATAGGTTGTTAACACATAAGTTTTAAATAGTTATGTTTTTTGTTTTGATAATTTAGTTTAATTTTAAGTTAAGAGCAGTATGTACAACGTGGTTTTCTTTTCTTTTCTTTTAATGCATGCTGAGTTTACCTATAAGTGATTGTTAAACTATTATTTAGTTAAATTACATGTTATCTTAGTCGTATCAGTGTAAATAATCGTTGGTGAACCAAATAAATAAATAAAAATAAAATAACGGACATTTACTAGGTCCAGAAAAATTACAATTACTTTTATAAAAATAGTTTAAATACTTAAAAAACAATATAGTTTAATATATTTAGTTTAATACTTAAATACAGTAGTGTTACATAACAATCTCTTTTTTGAAAACCTCTGTTTACGACTAAGCTGAACTTCAATTCGCTGATTTTTCCTGTTTTACTAGAAATTGCTAGGAAAGACAAGAACGGTACTCCCTAGTACTCCGGAATTACGTACTTTTGCCTTAATATTGCAGAATTTAAACCTCTGAAGGTAAAATCGACGCAAAATATAACAAACCCCTGATTGCTGTAAAATACAAAGACAAAAGAGAAATCCATATGCTTTCAACGTTTCAGAATACAGCTTTTTTCCCTAAAATTAAACACTGAAGAGAACAGGATTGGCGACAATGAAACCAGAAATTATTATTGATTATGACAAAAAAGGGACAATTTACAAAACGGACATGATGTTGCATTCGAGACAATGGCCAACCAGTCAATTTATAGATAAATAGTAAAAAGTTAAAAATGAAGTCTTTTTATATCCAGAAGAGATCTTGAAGAGTTGCAAAACGAAGGAGTGTGACCCAAACAAACCCGAGTAAATAATTATCACCAAGACAAGATCTTTTAACATTTGACAAACAAGCACCTACAACGACTAATGATATAGATATATAATATAATTATTTAAGTTTTACATATGTTCTTACATTTTTTTAAATATAATAAATATGTATGTAAGATTTTAAGATATATAACTATGGGCCAATGTAGCCAGAAAATAAAGGCACTTTTTTTGATTTTGATAACAAAACACAATTTTGAACCAATGACTGTTTGGATCCAAGTTGGAATAGTTTCGACTGAGAAAGTAACACTACGACTAATCACTTCTTTTCAATCTTCTTTTTAATCTTGCTTTTTTTATTGAAGAGTTATCGAATCGAGCACCAAAATCTTGTAGCATCACAACGTAGAATTGAATTACATATTTGACAACAAGCTAGAAATAAAAACACAAAACTTTTACTGTTTCTTCGACGGATATACGCAGAAAATACCAGAGCGATTTACTGAATTAACACTTTGATTTTTTTAACTCTTTAGAACCACATTACAGGCGTGTAAAATGTACCAATTGACATAAACAACGCATTTGAGTAGGTATATTTAATGAATGTGTTGTGTACTTCTTTAAGTGATTTATTCACCATGCGATGCATGTGTAACAACTTACGTTTGATTGTACAGTATATAAGTCGTTGAAGTACCTTATTAATAAAGAAATAAATAGAGCCGGGATGTAAAATAAAAGTAGTAGTATAGTAGTATAAAAAGTAGGCTAGTAAAATATAAAGGCTTAAAAATGGAGTTGTTCACCAAAGTAAGTACTAACAAGAATATTTGTGAGTAAATTTATTGTATACAAATACATGTTTATGCCTCCGCTTCTAGACTTGAGATGGCCATTTTTAAAGCTCCATCTCGCGACGTGTTACCACCAATGAATCCGGTACTGTGGCAGAATATACAACCTTCTATAGCTGCGACTTCACTCAGAATGTCATCCCTCACACCCCACCAACTTTTGTGTAGAGGTTTCCTGCAAAAAACGGGACTCTTAATAACTTTTTTTATTAGCAATCCATACTGAAATTATAAGCTAGGTTTTTCGAAGGAACTATGTCCCACACACGGTAATGTATTGTTACGTTCTGAACCAATGGAGATATTATTTAGCATGGAGATAAGGTAGTAACTTGGGAGATATAATAGGTATTTTTTTATCCCAGTGCAGGACTGGATTTCCTTGGGGAGCAACTTTTACCACATCTGGATAAAAATTGCCTATATATTAATTTGTATAAACAATACTATTAGCAAGTTGCATATTGTAGATAAATCATAAAAACAGGTATTACTTTGTGGATATCCATGACATAAAATATTAGGAAAACGTTACATAACATAATATTTAAAATCCGTTCAGCCGTTATAATTATTATATTAAGCGATGTGATTACAGATAGGCAGTACTCAGACACCCATGGTAAGTATGTCAGCAATATAAATATTTAGTTCTGATTTACATTGAATAACTCGCCTAGATTGTGTACCTTATATCCTTTTTAAACAGTGTACTATCAATCATGAAATAATTTTTCAAATCGGACCAGTATTTCTGAGATGGAAGAGCATACAAGCAAACAAACAAACTCTAGCTTTATAAGACTAGTATAGGTGAATACTACCAAATCATCATCATCATCTCAGCCATAGGGCATCCACTGCTGAACATAGGCCTTCCCCTTAGATCTCTACAGATACCTATTGGAGGCGACCTGCATCTAGCGTCTTCCGGCGACGTTTATAAGGTTGTCGACTACCAAATGTATTCATTTAAATACTCACCTGGTAACAAAGCTTGTAGGGTTCACAGGTACAGCTTGAACTCTCCAAGAGTTTGGCTTGTCATTGAATATAACATACTTGATTTCATGCCCAATATTCATTTCTTCCTCCAAATCAAACAAATGTTCTTTCCAAGGAAATCTCTCCTTGAATTCGACAATCTCCCCAGATTTGTGAACTTCAAATCTGCTGTCTAATGATGCCCTCACATATTCTCTAGCTGGCAACCATACAGTTATAAAGTAGTTGACTGTGTATAGAAATTCTTCACTAACTAAAGCCATTGCTTTTTTAAAAACCTCATCTATGTTTATATCTTGTTTGGAGTTCCACTCTGGGTTCAAGCGTGCCACTCTACTGCTTAGATTGGTGCGTATTTTGTACCTCGGTTCCTCTGAGGCTATCGGTACACCATTGTCTATAGCATCGATTTCTTCAATGAAATTCTGATATACTTTTTTATAGATTACAGTCAAATCAGATGGGTTTAATGAAGTATTGGTCGGCATCAGTTGCTTTATCACATCTTCTCCATAGTAAGTGTACACTAGGCCTGCAGAACTCAATCTACAGAAGGAAATAAATGGCATTAACAATTTATAAATAATTCAAAAGTTTTTATATGTTTCAGGGGATTTATGGTGAGACCATAGCCAATTTTTAAACGGTTTTATTTAGCTCACCCTGTTTGTTTTATTTATTATTTATTCTTTCTTGGGTCAAAATTAGTAATTCAAATTTAAGTATCTTCCTGTTGTCAGATTGATCTGAAATTTGGTACACACCTTGAATTCCGATGACAATACAATATATTAATATCAATAACATTGTAAATCCAAGATGGCCGCCGGTACAAAATGGCGGATTACATATTTTTTCCACAACCCCCTCAATATGGGTATCAAATGAAAGGGCTAATCAAGTAGAATACTGTCAGCAAGCCCAGCGGGGCCCAACAAGGCCAAGGCCTGCCTGGGCTAGGGGATTGTTCGAAAGAGTTACCGTGGTCTTGGTATATAAAAGGCCTGCGACGAAACACAACGGTTTTTTAGTCAGTAAGAGTTTGGCACTCCCTCACCGCTGCTGACCCATATATAGAATGACGAATATTCAGTATTTTCATTAAATACTAAAAACTAGAAAATAAAAAATCGGTAAAAAAACTTTTAAGTTAAACGGTTTTATCTTATGTGCACTGAAAACTAGAAAATAAAAAAAAACTGTTACTTACCTTAAACCTACGTAGGTGGTCCCGGTCATATTAGACTAAAATAAAAACGTGGGGCCCTCTGAAATCCTACCTATGGCAAAGCATATCTTTATACTTTGGTAGATTGTGAGCTCGGCGTTTGCTGGTTAAGCCGCTACGGCTGATTATATTGATTGTCAAAATCTCCAGTTAGTAAGTCGATGCAATCCTCACCTATTATACCTCTAGAAGCATTACAGCAATAGTTAGGTAATAGGCCCCACGTTTTTATTTTAGTCTAATATGACCGGGACCACCTACGTAGGTTTAAGGTAAGTAACAGTTTTTTTTATTTTCTAGTTTTCAGTGCACATAAGATAAAACCGTTTAACTTAAAAGTTTTTTTACCGATTTTTTTGCTTCAAATCCTCATTATAGTTATCTAATTATACATTATTTTTCAGTTTGTTTCAGTACTAATAATCAAGCTAGTAAATAGTTCTAAAAGTAATAAAAATTGTGTTTCCCTAGTCTACACAATATACAGAATAAATTATGAGTCAAGTACATACAATGCTTTCTTCACGTTTATTATTTATTTCTAATATTTCTAATACATTATAGGCTGCCAGAGATGATATAGCATATAAAAAAACTTATTCCCTAGAGAAGTCCTCACACATTTCTTATCACAATCTTTTGTGACCAAACAGTGCCCTTTTCATAAATTTTTGGTATTCAATTTGGAACAATGATAAAGAACACTTTGCATACATAAGTATCTTTTGTAATACAATTCATACAAAAATAAAAGGGATCTTGTTTCTAGTAAGCATCAAAGTATACTATGAATGGTTCATAAAATGAATAGGCTGTGCTGTAACTTAAAATAACATACAATAACAGCTTAAGGTGATTATATTTATAGATGTATTGTTGTCCTTTTGAATTTAGAGGTGAAATGGTGATATAGTATACCTCTTCTGCTACAAATAGTTGTTACAGCCTTTTTATCGTCTCACTGCTGGGCACAGGCCTCCTCATACATGGAGAAGGATTGAGCATTAATCACCACGCTTGCGGGTTGGTGATTTCAAACTATATAGTCCAGAGGTTTTCTCAAGATGTTTTACAAATAATAAAAAAAAACTTACTTGATTTTGAACTTATCACCAAGTTCAGGCCTCAGCGTGCTCAGGGTCTCATTAAATTCTCTCTGGTGGTGATCGTACCGCTTCTTGGCATGGTCGAAGACAGCACCGACATCAACAACAATGTCACAATCATCGAGCTTGGATGTATCCCGAGTACGGACGATGAGGGCATCTTTGTATAATGGAAGCAGCTTGAGCATGTAACATGCCAGGACTTCATCACAGTGGAAGACACCATCATGAGTTCCAATCTAAAATAAAACAGAAATTAGTTAGCACAGTAACAGTGATGTTTGTGGTTGATGTTGAACTAACACAATCTTAAAATATACATCTATGCAGTGCATCTTTGCATCTAAACTTTGCGGTGTGTAGAATTTTTGGGAGACGAATTTGTTTAACCTAACTATTACAGGCCAACTAAGTTTATTCGGATGTCATGTACTAATTCTCGGAAGGTGAAATAATATGCCTAGAATTAACACGCGCATATAGAAATAAACGGTCAGTGGGTCGTCTTAGGGGCGGATTTTAACAATTTTATTAATTACATTAAACATCAGTATTTTATGAATGAAAATAAGTAACCTATAACGAGGTTAGCCACAAGTGGCACCTACGAGTTAAATAAAATAATAAATAAATTCCCACCTTCATATTTCTAGACTCGTAGAAAAACCGTCGACTAACAAAGTTATTGTACGACGAATTGTGAATTAAACTACCAAAGTTACGTATAGCTTTTCTAAACATTTACTCAAAAAGTAATGTCAGCCGGGACGGTCTGGGAGCAAGCGTGCGTGCGTGTACTTACAAACTTGTTACTAGTTGTTACTTCACGTGTGCTCTCTGAATTCAATTTTAGCAATGGAGCAACACCTGAACAGATGCACAAAACGGTGTTAACTATTTAATAGAATACACTTAGAAACACTGGGAAATCAATAAAAAATGATTGAATACCGATTTTGAGAAAACAAATCGTTTTAATAAAGTTGTTTGTGGTTTTTGTTTATGATACGTGCCACAGACTAAATTGGACTAGACGAGATTGAATTACGGTTTTCAATGCTAATTAAATAAACCTAAATGCTTTCATATCTTGATCGGATATGCATTTAAATACATTAGACCGTTGATTTTACATACAAATATTTAATTGTTTTCATATTTACAAGAAAAAACCACGAAAAAAAAACGATTCATTTAGTCGAGTTTCTAGTTGTACATCACTAGTTACGGTTTGTCCACAGACAATAAATGATGAGAATATGAGATACAGTTTTCATCGACGTTAACGTAGATGGCGTTACACTCGCGCGTTATTTTGTAAAATTGTTCAAAGTTACGATAACAGATGGCCACACTCGTGAAATTAATGTGCGTTTTCGTACCTTTTGGTGTCTAATATTATTCTATCTCAATCTACTAATGTACTTATTATTTAACGTGTACCCACAGTTTCACTCGTCGTTGTAGGAACCTATCTACCTACTGAACTGACTTATCTAAACTTTGCAGGCTTTGTAAAAGCTCCGGAACTACTGAACCGATTTGCATAATTATTTCACTGTTACACTATCTGTGTGAATATGGGCTATGTTTTATCCGGGTACGGGAAGAAGTTTTCCTGGGACGCGGGCGAAACCGCGTGAAACAGCTAGTCTTTATACCTAATAGTGCCTACTCAAATGAAGTAGAGATCTAATAGCCATTTAACGCAACTGCTATGCGCAGTCTTGGGTTCGCATTCGATTCCCTGATCTAGCCAAAATTGCTTTGTCGATTTATGAAACTTTCAAAAGCCCCGGAGTTTTATATTGATACAAAGAGCCTGCCTACTTATATCGGTCCTGAGCATGTTCTCTCTCCGATTGTGACAGAATCCGTCCCATTGGACTTGTATATCCATTTGGAGTGAAAGAATAAAGAGTGCACTTGTGTTTGCGTAAATGGTAGTGCTCTAGGCTCTACTGTAATAATGGTTTCCAAGGCAGACTTTGGCCATGGCGGCTGTTCTCATAGTAAGAGATCACTCAGCTGCGCAGTAAATGATATTGTAAAAGCATTTGCGCAGATACAGGTGCACTCACTTTTTCTTAACTAACCTCACTCTCATAGCCCGATGGTACGGAAATCCGACATGACCGGAGAGATCGACATTAACGTTACTCTGTGATGTGCATCACTACCAGTGTTTCAGACTCCAGGCTGCTTTGTAAAAGTATCTCAAACCCACAAAATAATTTTGGGCAAACCGGAAATTGCACCCGAGACTTGCGACCACACTAGACCAACGAGGCAGTCAATTCAATCTTAATTTATAAGTAGCTATGTACTAAATCCACATTTATTTTATACTTAATATGTATTAAAAAGCTGAAGCTTTATTTCCTTTTTTTTTAACATGCTAGGAGTACAGTAAACTGCACATGAGTGGTAACTGTCATGCGCCTTAACTCAATAGTTAGTACCTCTAATAAGTACGATTTTCCTGTAAAACTGTTACCACTGTCCTGAAGTTGACTGTACTTGCCTTGTCGTCGGCAGAGATGTGAGATACAAGTTCGCTGTGGCCGAAATCAGCCAGCACCGATTGATCAATATGCTTGAATAACGAAAGGTTCTTGATCTTGATTGTTTATAAGCTTTTTCGCATCGTTTTAGCAGAGTTTATCTGGTCCTTTCCTGGGTCCCCAGGGAGTTTATTCGCGCGCCCTGATAAAGAGGTACCTAGGTCTATTTTATTCTATGTAAAAAATTTCAAAATCCTTTTGGTAGAATGAATGCACAAACACCTAGAAGCGATATGTTTTATGTATAAAATACTGAATAAAGTATAATAATAAAAAGTATATTATGCCATTTTTTATTTATTTTTATATAGCTTTTTGTGTTTATTCTACTGTGCGAATTGATTGATGCGGGACGCGACTGAAATCGCGGGATTCAGCTACAGTAGTAAGTTGATGTCTAATGGCTGAACAGGGGCCCGATTCTGCTAAGTTAATAATGGAAAAATTGAATCGCAATAGTAGTTTTACCCTTAGCGGGCATTCTGCTACTAATATAGGACCAATCGTATTCCAATGACATATCATTAGTTTGCCATTTTGGTCTATCTATACGGTAGTTTGCTCTACAATCATATTGCAATCGTCAATCATTTGCAGACAATATGATTCATTATTGAATCACAGAAAAAGATAAAAACGTTTACTTAAAAGAAAAAATAGCGGAATGCCACATACGCTTCAATCGTAATTGAGTCGTAATTGAGTCGTGATTGGATCTGAGTCGGATGTGAATCGTATGTCGCTTAAGTAAAATTAGCAGAATCGAGCCCCAGATTGTGAGAAAATTTGGTATAGGACTCTTTAAAGTCTCGGGTAGGTAATTGCAAATACATAGTTACCTTATGAAGCTTCATCTATATATGATGTACCTACTAATATACCTCTATAAAGAGGAGAGATTTGACTCTTTGCTTGAATCGAATAGGCTCAGGAACTACTAAACGAAGCTACACTATCTGCGCCGAACTTAAGTTGTTTTATCCGGATACAGGAAGAAGCTTCTACGGGACGCAGGGAAAACCGGATGAAATCGTTAGTATTGAGTATGCAATGCAGTAATGCTAAAGAGCCGGCCGACTGTTGACCCGGTTGGCAATTATTTTTTTTTAATGAAAATCTTGATTCCAAAGTTTTCAGTCATACCGGAAAAATATGTGAGCTTTATATCGTACGTAGGTACTATTCATCTTCATACAGATTTATGAGCCCAAACAAACTATCGGTCGACTAAAAGTTTGCTAGGTACTTACTCTAACAGCCAGTTTCTTCGTCAAAAGTTAAAGTAATGTCTAAAGTAAAAGTAACGGTCAAATTCGTTTTTTCAAGGCTAAAGTGACAGCAAAACTAATAGAAAAATTGAATTTGACCGTTACTTTAACACGTTCATCGCGGAAGCCCATTTATGCATCTAGTTAATATGACGCAACGAGATCTATAAGTTCTCGTCGTGATCCATCAGGAATAACGCAACGAGATCCAGCAGATCTCGTACGACTCAGTCACTTCAAACCCCAATAGTTTTATGAAATTTGAATAATTTTATATTTTTTTTGTATGTGTAGATAGGAGATGATCAGACCTTTCAGTAGGTTTTCACCGCCTCAAGTTATGTCGAAAACAATAATGGAAAATTTACAAAATAGAAAAACGAGAACTTTTGGATCTCGTTCTGCACTAGATAGCAAAAAAATGCGAGTACTTTTAGATCTCGTTTTGCAGATATTGCATAGTATCGATAAAAAAATAGTGATGAGAAACAATAAGACCAACAACATTATCGATAAAATTAATCATTTATTATAATACTATAGTGTAAGGCATTAGAAACTTAAAAACTATTCAGTGCAAAAAATGACAATGTTTGTCATTAACACATTAGTAAGCTCTTGATAACACAAATATTTTCACTGCGTACTCCAGGAACACGTTTGAACACTTTTCGTAACAGAGTTGAAGATTTTGGAGATTGATTATTTTCATTTTTTACGTTAGGTTCTTCGGAAGAACTAAAAGATAGTTCTAAAATTTTTCGACAGCGTTTGCGATTCGTCATCCTGATTATAGCGTAATTGACATGCACACATCGAAAGTTGACACAACACTAATTATTTTCTTGTGAGGATTCGCACGAGATCGCTACGAGATCCTTTAGTTCTCGTTCCGCGCTAGATGCAAAATTTTACTATTTGGTCGCAACGAGACCTATTAGATCTCGTACGTTTTCATTCATAAAAATACTACATCCAATGTACCTAATGTGAATAAAAATATTTGTCTCACTCTATCAGTAAAGAAACATACAGAAATATCATTTGCCGAAATGAGATGGACATAGGATTTCACTTGCGCGATACTAAAACGTCACAAACGAGAACTAAAAGGTCTCGTTCCGCGTTGAACGTGTTAACCTTAGACATTACTTTGACTTTTACTTTGGCTTTAACTTTTGATGAAGAAACTGGCTGTATGGCTGCACGTGTATAATATTACGTGTTACGTACCTTTCTATTTACGTGTGTCATCGATCTTTAGAACTTCATGAATTACTTAGAACTTAACCCGGTGCCACCGACGTAACTTAGCACATCGCTACTTTACGCTTTAACTTCAAGACTAAAAAAATATTTTTCTAGGCAGATGGCAGACTTATACCTACCTAATTCACTGTCGACATGCACAACTTTAAACATGTTCGTATATGTAGGTATATCGGGTGTGTCGTACCTAGTCACATTAAATCCTATCACATATTGTATGGCGAATAGTAAAAAAAATAACTTAATCCATTCAGTGGTTTGGCCACAGGAGTCATTTTTCGTTTTCATAATTTACAACATCATGTGTAAAGCCGAGATAAAGTAAAGAGTATCGAATGTTTTGTTCAGTTGACAGCTGTCAGTTTTCACGGGAGAATTTCCGTTGTTTGTAATGACTGACTGGTGTTCTAATGTTGTAATTGCAACTAATTTGACGTTTCATAAGAGCCTGCAAAGGCCTATTTGAAATAAAAACAATTTGATTTTGATTTTAATTCTCGCACATTTTTATTCTATTTACTTTGTTCGAAAAAAACAGTTACTTTTACGTATTTTATTTTTTCTCTGTTTTAATTGACATAATATCAACCAGTATATTAACGATTAGGTACGACACACTTTGTATACGGCGCTTTACAGTGGCGGTTTTCAGCGCGGTTTTACCGCGCGTAGAAAAACCGAGCATGCAGGCTCGACATATTCCAAGTACTTAGCAAAAATATGTCGCTCGGTTTTTTAACGTAACTTTCTTACGCTTATTACACTTGACTAAATTCAGTAGTCTAATTAGGATTGTCTAATTAGGTTTGTAAATGATTTCGTGAGAAACCTACATTTCTAAATGCAATTAAATTTTGTCTGAATTTAGTGACTGAATCATTTAGTCAAGTGTAATAAGCCCTTTAACGAAGTGTTCGTCATTCATTGTCAAATCACAACCAATCAGTCAAAGACTGGTTTTGATTGATTGCTAATTTTATTTTGATAAAATTGGGCGGGTTGTAAAGAAGGCGTTTGAGGGCGGAGCTAGTAACGTTCCCCTTCCCACAAAACACTTTTGTGTGCGCTATCTTCTTAGGATATATTGTACCTATTATGACAAGTCCGCTAGTCATTTCGTTTCTCCATGGCCAGGACTCTTTTAATGTAGCCTCCGTATTCGAGCGCTCCAATGCTGTTTCTTAGACACGAGCTCAGATCTAGGATATTAGAATACAAAACACCGAAAATTTGTGATTTCGGTTGCTCAAAATAACAAAATATATTTTAGTGAATATTATAAAAACCAACCGTGGAAGAGTTTTGAATTTTCATTATTGCTTAATTTTTTTTTGTCAAAAAGTCTCTGAAATATAATTGGAAATTAATCATCGGATTGTTTTTGGTGTTCTGAGATTTGCAGTAGGTATCTATTGTTCGGAATATTTTTTATTATTTGGAATAGTAAAAGGCCAAGAGGTCTCGACTCGCATCTGAAGAGGCTCTCATTAGACGGATGGATAAGGGTAGGATGGAGAAGACCCCAACATAATTGGGAAAAGGCTAGGCAGATGATAAAATGTATATCGAAAATAAATGCAATATTTTATTTTCAGGATGTTTTTCGTCATAATGCAGCGTTCAAGATTGTCAGCCAGCCTGTGAGAGAAAGCACTTAAGTATTTTTTTTTAATAATAAATTGTGGTGTATTGCAATTTGTAACAATCATTTACAGATTACATAAAGGCATTAAGGAAAGGTTGTCTGTGTATGTATTACTGAAATACAGTTAAATTGACTGTTTGTTGTTTGCACAATTTTACATGGGTTAATTAAGGACACTGACATAGTTGCATTTGTGGAGTCAACAGCGATTTAAGTTTAATGTAGTGTCAAGTTTTTGTATAACATTATTAAAATATGATAGTTTTTAAGGTAATATGTGGAAAATAAATGCATGATAATAAATAGTGCCTTGATTTTTTATTTTTACTTATCTATACTATACTAAGGAGGAATAATTTTTTCTCCGAAACTACTACACCGATTAGAAAAATTCACTAACTTCTAGGAGGTAACTTCATGTCGCATATACATATACTTACCAATCTTACCAATCGCGTATGATACTTAAAAATCGCATTCTTCTAAGAGTGCGCGCACACTACAAAGATTGTCGATCGATAGTTGATTTATGCTCATAAATCATTATGAAGATGAATGGAAAGACATACCTACGTAACAACGATTAGACATTTGTTCGGTATCAGACCGACATTGATTGAATTCACGATTTTATTTTAAAAAAAATGTTTTTACCCTACCAAGTGCCGATTAAACACACTGCAGTATGCGCGCAGGTTAAATAGTGAAAATTATTATAAATTTTGAGCTATGAAATATATGTTTAAATTTTAATAATATTGCGCATTAAACATAAACTTTTGCAGGGGCGGAACCAACCCTTAATAAGGTTGTGGGCACATTCATCCGTTGTGCCTGAAAATTCACGTGCACTTACTTAATTTAATTCTAGGTTGGTGCATAAGGGAGTATATTGGGAGTATATGCTTTCATAAAGCAGCCCGGAGCCTGAAAGTTGGTGATTGATACGCCCGTGCATCGGAGAGCACGTAAATGTCTGTCCTGCGCCTGATCTCTCTCCGGTGGTGTCGGATTGCCATCCCACTGGGCTATGAGAGTGAAGGAATAGTGAGTGCACCTGTGTCTGCGCAAATTCTTGTGCACTATAATATGTCCTGCGCAGTTGGCTAATCTCCTTATACGAGAACAGCCACTGTAGCCGATAGAGTACATGAGACAGTAGGTACATAAAGAGGTTCCTGCATAGAGGTAACACATACTTAACAATAGGAGAGTACACAGAGGTAGTATATAATGATGTAGATAGGGCTTAATATCATACGGGAGTTCCTGAAGGGGTCTCATATGGGAGTATATAGAAAGAGTATATGAGGGAGTAGGTATATATGTACATGTAAATGTGGCTCGTGACTTAGTAACAGAAGCACAATTAAAACATGTAATTATTATTTGGATAAATACATTTATGTCGTTTTTTTATGTACGTTTCTTTACTTCTATACTTTCTTTACTTGGTTTATATACATGCTTGTTCCATGTCTTGTTCCGTCATACATTAGTAAGAGCGCCCTTTCAGGGCCTACGCTCAGTAGCGGGCAGTGATGATATGATCAGGATGTCCTTTTTTTTTAGGGTTCCGTACCCAAAGGGTAAAACGGGACCCTATTGTTTTCACTCCTCTGTCCGTCCGTCTGTCACCAGGTTGTATCTTATGAACCGTGATAGTTAGAGAGCTAAAATTTTCACAGGTGATGTATTTTTGTTGAAACTAGAAAACTAGAATTACATAAATATTATAGGGGGCTCCCATACAACAAACGTGATTTTTTTGTCCGTTTTATAAATAATGATACGGAACCCTTCGTGCGCGAGTCTGACTCGCACTTGGTCGGTTTTTATTTTGGATATCTAGGCTCAATGGAAATCTCATCTTCTTAAGGTACATTGTAGTTGTTGTAAGTTAAGGGGATATCCTGTTTTGAAATATGTTCGTTCATAATTTATTCGTTATCTCCCAGGTTAAGAAGTCAGACATTTTTAACACTAGCCGCACACATTATTGTGGTCATTATTCTCGTGATCAATAAACTTAATACGGTAATTGATAAAAAATAACTATTAACATATCAGTTCATCCATTGACTCACATGTCATAAAACAACAATTTTATGTACCTAAATACTTTTTGTTGCGACCTGAAAATTATTATCATTGTGTAGCATACTTAGACAACTGGCTAATTAACGGTTGTGTCTCTAAATTAATATGTTTAATTCGGGAAAAAATCTCTTTTACGACTTTGTCATTGATGATGCATCGGTTCCCCGAAGCATACGTGTCGTCATGTTCCATTATACTACATGGCCAAAACACGAGGTCCATGTTTTTTTCTGACCGTACATTCGTATACCAGTTTTCGTTGCTGACGGTACCGCTAGCACGTTAGGCCGAGCTTTTTTGAAGACGTAAAGTGTATCGGGCCGCGGAGTCCAGATAGCAGTTGGGCGCGACGCCTCAGTATCGCGCGAGTTACCGCCAGCGCCGGTCACGTTATGCCGCTCCACGAAGTCGGCCGAGCGCGCTCCCGAACACGCTCACGATAAATCGCAGCCGGTAATTGACCAACATGTGATCGGCAAACACAAAATACCATAGAGTAATAACCTCAAAGTATCACCAAAAACTTTCCGCCGCTTTCTCTATTTGAGGTTAGGATTTTTCCGGTTAACGTTTTTCCGAACAACTTCGCGCGTTCGAAAACCTTAGTTTCGCGATTTGGCAGCCGGTCCGGCGTTTTGCAATTGCATAACAATGCAGCGAAGGCCGGACCGCGTGGAAAAGTTGATTTTATCATTTCGCACAGGTGAAAATTGGTGTTTGGTGCCTAGGTGGTCTGTTTCCACGCGGCGTGCGTACGTGATCTCTGCTTTGGGACGATTTCAGTGTAACGACTTGTGCGCTCAGCTCGCCTGTTACGAAACGCTCGGGGCGAACACTTTCTTGCCGAAAAACTTTTTTTTCGTTCCATCTGACGACAGTTATCTGCTAATTGCTTGACAAAATCTCTTTTGGCACGGGGCGCACTGTAAGTTTGCGCCTCAACATACGTTGTACACGGCGCACCAATTATTTGAGTAAACATTTGCAGACTTACACGTTTTATCGCGTCCTTTATCGATTCTTTTAATTTTCTTATTGACAGTGTAGGTTATTTTGAATTTGTTTATTTCTCCCGCGTGACGCTACAGGCGTTTTTATTACTCTATGATATTTTAGTGCCGAAACTTAATAAGTGTATTTTTAAGTGGTTCATGTGTTAGCTAATAATGTGCGTGATTTTCAGTTCGCAGAGAAACGTCGGTGGGAAATATTACTAGTATCGATTACCTTCCCTGTGTGATGTCTATTTGCACCAATAATACGAGTGTTGAGTTATTCGAGTTAGAGTTACAATAACCACAAGTGAACACGATCTGGTCGGAAACTGTACGAAAGTGACACGCCGTTGGGAAACTTACGCGGTTTTGAAAAACATCCATTTGTGTGAACTAGCGTATTTCGAAAGTGTGACTTCGGTTTCAGGAGGAAAAATTCAAAGTGTAACAGTTTATTGGTTCAAAAATTTTGTATGTGCAACATCTGTCCTCGGCAGAGTATACAGATTTGAACAGGTGAGTTCCTCATAACCATTTACATTAGTGTGTGTGAATTGTAGTGAATTTTAATTTTGTTACTTATACCGTTTTATTACGTTGCGTGTTCAAATAGTGAGCATTAAAATTAAAATAATTTCTTATTGAAGTTTTTAGCGGTTCGTAAATGACGAAGTATTACAAGGGAACTGACGTAAGTCATAAAAATTTTATTTTGAGAAAAAAGTGTGAGTGGTGAGATAATGAAAGTGAGTTTGTGAGTGCATCAGTCGTCGCACTTAATTGTAATAAAGTTTGTATTTAAGGCTGCGTAGTTTATGAATGTATTGATGACCAACTAGTGCTAAAAGGTAGTTTATTTTAGAATCAGTCTAGCACTGGCACTAGTGGAATGGAAACACGTGTTCATACGAGTACACATGCCTACTAGTTCGTATAGGTACCTATATACAGTGCAGTAGAGATACGTATAAGTTGGATTCAAATTGTGAAAACATAATGTGAAAGTGTCTCATTTCAAGACATTTTTTGTTCCCAATATAAAAAAAAATATGAATTATTCTTTGACGAAATTTAATTATATACATAGGTACATATATTATATTTACTTATATATAGTAGGCTATAGGTATTTTTATGTAAATATAAAACATTATTTTTACCTTGGTATTTCTTACCTGTGAGTTGCTTAGATCTTTTCAACACAGTGGTCTCTTTGCATTTTTAGTAGGTCATCATAAAAAAATGTATTGTTTTTTAAAGGAACTATAAGTGTTTTCACAACACACCTGTTGTATTCTAAACTTGAAAAGATTTTTAATACAATCTCGAAAAAATCAGATACCGCTTCTGTCAAGAAAAAATTGTATTAAAAAATAATAATTGTACCTACTTTTTGTAAAAATATCTGAATGCATTGGTATAAAAATGAATAAGCACTTTTTCTGTTACCGAAGATTTAATTTCACTTTCGTTTGAAACGTGCATCGGATCATCTTTTTATATTCACCTACAAATGTATTCTTAATTCCGCTACTATTCAGCTTATATTATTTTTTACAGTTTTAGACACGAGTGGGATATTAACTTCTAGTAGAGCTATTTTTTTCAAAACTATTTTGGCCCATTGCTATACCCAGTCTTTTAATTTTGCCTGTTCGTGTCCTGTGTCGTCTTTTAAGAGATGCAATTCAATTCAATTCATTGATTCATTTTGTGAAACAGGAGTGATTACAGGTGTTTTTATTAGATTATGACAAGGTTTACAGTGCGTCATACTGTTTTAAATAATACTTTTTGTGATAACTTCTGTGTTCTCCATATGTTTTGGAAAAAAATAAGTCCGTTGGAAAAGTTCTTAATAAATAATTATATACCTCTTTACTTTACTTTCTATAAGTAATTAATATTAGTTAGGATTTAATAAATATTGTGGTCGTACTTTAGGTTTTTTTTAAGTAAAATAATTTTAAGAAATTATACGTTGAAACCATGTGGTTTGTAAGGGTTGATGAGAAACTCTAAATATTTGTCCCGTACACTTCCTGATGTTAATTGAAGGAAGCTGATTACGTAATGAGTGTTGTAGGCGGTGGGCCAACAACCTGTCATTGAAGGTGTTGCCAGTTCAATGATTGCAAGCCAAGCCTTTACAACCCATAAATTACTAACCTAATGTTTTTACTATAATACCCACAATTTTTTTCATTAATATTTTGCCACATTATATTGTTCTCGACAAAATAGCAGATTGACTAGACTATGATTGATTATAAAATCGCTAAGAGACAATACACCGTTTTGCTCTTATTTTTTTATCTAAATACATTTGGGTGATACACGTAACCATTGCCTAAGTGTTGTAAAAAAACTTTATTACGGACCAAAGATGGAATCTATGACAGTTTTTTTAGCCAAAAACCTGCTACGATGCAGCCACAAGTTTTTTTACATCATAAAAACGTAATCTTATTTTAATAGCTTATTTGCAACCACTTAACATTTTATGCATAATCCTTTTGAATAAACAGCCATTTTATTAGTTCGAGACGAAAATTTATTGAATTTAGGTATTTTGTCAAAATTTTATACGCTACTAAGCAATGTTGCAGATCAAGATTATTAAAGTCTAATGATGTGCGAACAAGGTGGGTGTATCGATAAGATATCGATGAAGTGCATGCTTTTTATCTTATCCCGTCTTCCGGGTTCCGTGCCAGTAAGAAATGGTTAGGTACTAGTGTCACTGTGGAACCAATATAAAAAATTATTATTGAATTAGTCTACATATTTCCGTTTGGTACGACTGTAGTAATAATTTGTAGATAAGAAGGCGTATAAAAAATAGGTTTCCTCCTTGTTCTTACCAATAAGAATCTTTTAATCTGCAATAATAACTAGGTATAGGTTCGACTGAATTGATAATAACTGTATTATTTTAACTACACACGTGTCTTACATTATATTTCAGCTAAACACCTTTTGAATCATTCTTTAACTCTTCAGTCTACCTAATGATAACGCACACGTATTGTTCACGCGGATATAATAGTCACAAAACGGACTGAAGCTAATACAAAGTCCGAGTTTACACACAGTCTGTTACGAAGCAATTTATACAATACTTGAGTAATAAAAATGACAAATTATGTAAACGCCACATATGCTTAAATACATTTATTTGTGTGCGAGACAAAACAGCGTCTGCGACCGCCTGCAAAACAATGACCTCGTAATGAAAATTTTCTTCGCAACTAAAAATAAATCGGCCATGATGGAGTTTTTGTCACAAAGTTTAGAATCGCACGGAATTTTTCGTTTCGCTATCTCGTTTCCCGCCTACCGGTATCTGGCACTGATTTGATTACGACGATAAACTGAAGAAAGTATACAATGTACGATAGCGGTTGCGATATAAATTACTTATCTGCTGTCCCGTTTCGTGTTATCTGTACCGAAAACTGCGGTAGTTTGGTTTGATTGATTGCTGGTGAAATGTCTCGCCGAAATTCCGTGTTAGAAAAATGAAGATGGTGTATTTTTTTCTAGGTTTTTTTGTAAGTTTGCCCACTGGGTGGTAGTGACTTGTTGATTCTCTGTATTGTGTGGAGATTGCCCTTGACCAGTTTTTCTTTTGATGTTACGATGAATTGTTTGATTTTATTTATATCTGTGTACGGTTCAGGGCTAGCAGAAAACTGCGCCAAAGACACGTATGTTAGCAAATATTTTATCTCATGACGTAAGGTGCGTATGTACTTAGGTATGTGAATATAGTATACCTAGTAGGTACTTATATAAAGCGCTTCGTTATTTTACAATAAAGGCAAATGTGGTCATTTCACTAAATTTATGTTCCTCCTAGTAACGACTCGTTTGCTTAATTTTGATGTTTTATCTATGAAGCTTATATAAAGAAACTATTTTTTTTTTATTAAAAATAGTATCACATGTATAAGAATGGGTCATTTTCAAAGATGAAATTACCATACACATAGATACTCTACCAAATAATCTAAACCGCTGAATCAATCATTACAATTCCGTTGTAGAGTGATTGATTGGATCAATCAAAGTGGTGCAGGTATCTTTAAGTAGATTTTGTCTTATGATAATTCTTAGCGGTAATTAAATGAGATGACTTGTTTGTACATAAATAATAATTAGGTCTCTTTTTGTAAGTAATCAATAATTCTTAAAACATAACTTGAAAATGCTTTTAAAACTAGTAATTCAGGAATATTGAGTAGAATTTTTTGAAAATAACGAAGAAGAAGAAAGTAAATACAAACTTAGAAAAGTTGCATTGGTTCTTGCTAGACCTGGAATCAAACTCACACACTCGTTCTTAAGAGATTGGTTCTTTACCCACTGGGCCACCATCATCTCCCGAGACTTTTCCCAACTATGTTAGGGTCGGCTTCCAGTCTCACCGGATGAAGCTTAGTATCAGTACAACCCAGTTATCCGGGTAAAACAACCCCTTGGTAAGACTCAAGTTGTTTTTACCCAGATGGCAAACGCGATTTAACTATTACGAACAAGCCAGACAGTAATGAATGAAGAACTATCTATCAGCTGCTTATCAGTCAGTTGTAAGTCAATACATGAGATATGGGTCAGTAATGTTGTCCTAGGCTACCTATCTTCGTTCATAGTGTATTTAACTAGAATTTTATTACGTCTAGCTTTTATTATCAGGTGTAATTATAGCTGCTAGTTAGTTTTAGATCTTATCTTAGGAGTTTTTTTCTATTTGCTTCAATTGTGAACGACTGTTTAAGTTATACGTCAGGTTATTTCATACATATGTTCCTTACTAATATTATAAGTGCAAAAGTAAAAATGACTGTCTGTTCGACTTTCACGACATTTCGAAGCAGGTAAAATTGTTGCAAAGCTAGTTTATAAGTGAAACAAAAAAACTAAAACTTCCAACATAGTACTCTAAGTAAATAAAATACGCATAAAAAACGGCTACTAAAACAAATATCATACATATTTATATCTGATTACAAAAATGTACATTTACATACGCTTAACGTCAGCGTGCGGAATTTTATTGGCCAGAAGAGCCACGGTTTGGTACTCAATCGAAAATTAGATGCAGTCGTTATATGGTGATTGATACACAAGACATGGAATATATTCCGTGTCATATATTTAATGTGTGAGAACCATCGCCCAGTCGCTATTAATAAGCCATTCGGCTATTTTAACAAACAAATAGACAGTTGTAAAATCAATAACGTAGACGAAAAGTCAATTAACCTTAATTTTGGGGAGGTCGCTAAAATGCTGCTATGTTTAACTTTCAAAATATTAAAAAAAAACTGCGATATCTTCGTAAGGGGATAAATAACATACTTAAACCTGAAACTCTAGATATAGATCCGCATAATTATGTGTTCATCAGTCCTTGAATTTGTAACACACAGACGGACAGGTATGGTTGAGGGCTTCATTTTACAGGTTAACAGAAATTCACATAAGTAGTCAAGAAACATATTTTATCACTTAATTCTAAGTACCTATTTTTTGATGGTCCATTGGTACCTACTTAAGACTTATTAACGTTTCATAGCGAGTGTCAAATTAATGTGACCATACTAAAAATAGTAAAATGACTTCCGAGTTCATTGGTGCCATTAGCGTTTTAACGTCACAAAATATTCTAAAAAAAAACACTCATTTGCGTATTAAAAAAATCGTCGTCATGTTATGTACTTTTGGAAGGGCTTTACTACCTATTCTGAAAAGGTTTGTGAACTTAAGAAAAAAATTGATTTTGCTATTAATAGCTATTCAAAGTTGAATAATTTTTAATATTGAACTTCTCGGTTTTATCTTTACACATACAACAAAAGTAAACATATCTTAGTTTCAAGTGGCTTGCGTGGGATTACCGACTAATCCTAGTGTGTTGTTCTAGTAAGAAAAATACAAGATTATCGTAAAACTCTTTACGGCTTCATTTACGTGTGTAGACAAACATTTTATTTTTGTTGACGCAGAAAAGGACATTTTATTATGAACTATGTTTTCTTACACATTCATTCTCTTAGTGCACAGGGATTTTTATGAATGTAAATAAAGTAAGCCTGGCTTTAATTAGTAGTTAACACTTACTATGAATGTTGTTAAATGGTTTAAGAAACTTTCTTCATATGAATTAAACATGTGCCTAATTAAACATGTTCGTAACAATTGGTCTGGAAAATGTGTCCAGGGCTAACGCATAGTAAATGAAATTTAGAGATAAATAAAATATGAATAACTGAATTTAAAACTGTTAAAACTTAAACAAAAAAAAAGTATTTGTTTTAAATATATAGATCTCATTTACCAATTGTATTTTGTTATACGTTTCGCGCAGCAGCATCTTAGCTACCAAACAAGCCGTAGAATGCGCACGCACATCCGAAACTCGAGATAAAAACGTAGGAAAGTTACACAAACGACTGTTACCCGTATAAAATAAACAACCGGTCAAGAAGGGCCCTGAATACATTGTATAAATAATTTAATGATATTTTTGGAATTTTTCCTAAGTGACACGTGCTTCGCGGTACTAAGTGGAACGAATCAATTTATTATGCATTCGAATAGATTTATTCTATTTGAGTCGGATTTTTCAATAATTCTTTTATCGGTCTTGAGTACAGTGACAGTCATACTAATAGGTATAGTTGGGGATGTTTTTATGCCGAGTCTATTTATTAATTGCAATAGAATGGCAGATAAGCGAGTTTCTGACGTGAGTAATGCTCTACTTCTGCGTAATTATTGTTTTTTATTACCTACTAATGAAATTTTCATTAATTATTATTAGATAAGTATAATCTTTTTTGGTGAATATTCCATTAGGAGTGTCGTACCCAAATCATGTTTCAGTTCCCTGAAAAAATACTAAATATTTTTTAAAATATCAAATCTTAGTAGCTACTGTATAGTGATTTTAGGGAACTCCTTTGTATTAGAACCCGTATACACCAAAATATGTTGACAGCTGTTTGGATACATTTGAGTGTTTGTTTTGAAAGAATCAAGCCCGAGACTCGCTACGAAATCATCCCGTTAGCTAAAAACGATTGTTTTTGTGATACAATTTTGTAAGTTTTTGTAAGATAAGTCCAAAATTAAACTACTGGGCACAGGCCTCCTCTCACACGCAGAAAGATTGAGCCTTATCACCACACTTGCTCAATGCTCGTTGGTGATTTCAGACTTTATAGTTCAGGTTTCCGCGAGATGTTTTCCTTCACCTTTCAGCCATAAGTGACCAAGATACTACCTACCTACTTACATACAAACATAGAAAAGTTGCTACTACGACTTCAACGAAAATGAATGCCTTAGTTAAGTATGTATATTTTTCAATTGAACACGCACGTGTCTTCAGTTTTAACGGGATATACCTGTTTTTCCGTCTCACATTTACTATGATTTTAATTTTTTTTGTAATTAGTTGTACAATATCTTTGTAGTGAGATTGAAGACTTATTATAAGAGATATAGTTCATAGCGAGTAATAATGATAGTGCATTTCGATACATAAAAATGTTCTAATTTACTTCACATCTAGTTGAAACTTGTCAGCATTTATATTATATTTGAAAACTATATGTAATATTTAGGTATACAACAGTTTGTCCGGAAAATGTAAAGACAAGTGCCTAAGGCAGCTACACATTGCTAGTTTACCTATATACACATAGTACGGTAGAAAGAAACGAAAAACAACTTAATGATTTAAGACAAAATATAGTATTTCTCATTTAAAACAATGCCGAAAATGAATATTGTCCCTTTATATGTATGAAGAGAAAGTCAACACCCAAAAATAAAAGCGGAGTAAAAATTCTTGGGTAACTTAAATAAATAAAATACGCAAACGACTTTAATCGCGCGAAAATACAGAAGAAACAATAAAAGTTTAAAATATAATAAATTAAAATAACAGTCCACCAAATGTCAGTATGAAATAATGTGTCCATTGAATTCATATGAAAAGTTTTAAAAAGTTTTGCAACATGAAGTGCGGATACCGTGTCCACGATACATTTTGTCGATAAGACCAAATATTTCGTGTTCGGCTGCGATTTTCGGCCCTTTTGCCTTTGGGCGAATAAATTATTGTAAATTTTATTGTTTTACAATTTAATGTAAAGGCTACTGAGATATTTCGGTTGTTATTTTTGGTGTGTTTGAATGTTTAAGCTTTCTTTGTGCTCTTATTGGATTCCGAAAATTGTATTGAAAAAAAGAGGTGGAATAAAAAATGACGAAACATGATAACTCATAGCCGATATTGTGAAGGAAACTACATGTGGACGAATTTCTTTTGAGCTAAGGAATGAGTGTATCATTCTTAACTCACTTTCTTCAAAATTTCATACAAAATTAGCATTACAAACTGGTCTTGTGTCCTCTGCTTTTTATTGAGACGTTGCAACAAATCTCTTTTGCACACTAAATACATGCGTAAGTCATTAAATGAATGAAAAAAGACTCAGTCCAAATATTTTAAAAAGTCGAGCACCAACCTGCCGGACCGGCTTCTGCCGTGTTCCGGTTTGTAATTCGCGTAATTCTCGTCACAAGTTGACCCCTAAAATGAGATCTCGTTACCGAAGACTAACATTTTCTGATTTTCAATATTGCATAAGTGTCATTCGGAACGGTATTTTGCTGGCCTGCATTTACGGTAGCCATGGAGTTCGATATTTGAATTGTGACTTATCGATTTTAAATACTGAAAGAAAAAACACTATCGAAAATGGAATGCTATGTTTGAATTCCCATCACTATTTCTGACTACGGAAAAATTGATAGATTTTTGCGTGTTTGTTTTGCAAGCAAGACATTTTGGTGCACAAGGTTACTTACAACATCGCTCTCAATCGGCCATCGTGTTTAACTAGTGACAACAGATCACAGTGGCGCGTATTTATAACCGGCTGTAAATAGTGCGTCTGATTGCTCCACTAATCACTATCACTTTCAATATATTATACTAAGTACAGATGTATGTGTTCGCCTTTATCAGGTTCGTAGAAGGATAAGACATCCCTTTACTTTTTCGGGCGTTACGGAAATAAAAGTTTGTTGTGAAGAATGTTTTTCAACGTTCAGTTTTTTTTAACGGGAACAGGACATATTGGCGTTATGATGTTTTTGTTGACTGTTTTGTTAGGCTGAACCACTCAACTACTTCTATTAATTGGCCGTAGATATTATGTTACGAAGTTAAAATGCAATAGCTACAAAAGAACAAAATTCAAATACTCGGCTTCTTTGAACATGTAAATTTTACACATTAAATTAACAAATTGAGTATCAGGCTCACAACTTAAATGTTCAAAAACTTTGGTTAATTTGACGATTTAACTTTAACTGGCAAACAGTAATTTATGGCTACTGTGATAAGTAGGTAATGTTTTGAGATTACGTTAGGTCAAGCTGATAACGTCATGATTTGGTTGGAGCTAAACTATTCAATTAATTTGAATCTAAGTCTGACATATTTCTTGGAAATAACGTTAAATACTGAATATTTGACCGATATTTAACGTTTAAACTGTAAAAGTAAGTAACAATGTAAGGAAAAGTTAAGTTTTTCAATTGTCCGCAAGAAAATCCCAAAGCTTGAGGAAATATCTGATAAAAGAGATGATTAGATTTGTATTTGTATTTAGGAATAACCAGAAATCCACAATATGTTATTGGACTATTAAAAAAGTATAAGTACAAATTAAATTGACGATAAATAAAGGTAACACATAAAATAAAAGGGAGTACATAGAAGGTTCATAAATAGAGGGCAAAATATTAAAATCTTAAGAAGTACGTAACGTCACATAACGTAGAACAAATATGTTTTCTCAGAGCCAGTATGCAAAATGCAAAGACAGTTAACGTGGTAATTGAAATTTCTGTAATCTTATCCAAATGATCTGGACATGATAAAATTATTCAATGAAATACTGTTGGCTAATGACATAATTTCACCTAACTCTATAAATAATACACTTTATTACTGACACTGTAGCGAGAGACAGATGATGAAGCTTCTGACGTAGGAAATAATAAAATGTAAGGATTTACGATATAGACATAATTGATGAAACAATTGAATACAAGAATTGATTGACACAACATTGAATGAAATTACAGAAAATATGTACATCAATAAAAGACAAATAGAAACCACATTGACTACCAAAGAAGTTAACATATCAACGAGACCACCACTGGCTCAATCGACAAGATTTCTCTCAGACATTCGCAACAAGATAAACTGTTATCGAAAGTTCCTAACTCAATCTATACAACGACAACCACTTCAGTAACAGACTCGAACATTATTTATGAACAACAATACTTAAACACGGCAAGTAAAGTTGTCACACGTTTCCCATGATCTTTAGTCCGCGATTTGTCCGACAATATCTAAGTAACGGCACCGCTAAACACATGCATCTGTCCACTGCTACATTGAATTCAATAGACTTTCTATGGTGCAAGCCATAGGTTATGGGAACAAGTGTAGCCGAGCGGAGACAGCTTTGTGGACATGGGTATTGAATGGGAAATTTATAGGTTTGCAAGTCTTGACCCTGCGTGGTAGGAGCTTATTGAGCATGAAGCGCCAGGCCTGCCAATTCAATAACAGATGGGTTTTGGGAAATCAGCTCTAGTGGATTTATCGCAACATCTTCTCTTTGGGACTTACATGCGATTTCACTATCATCATGTTTATGAAATACCGCTCTTACTACACGAACATATGCGAAATAATTTCTGTACTATCATCTAATCAGATTTCTTGACTTTTAAGAAAGCATGTGGTAAAGACCTACTCGTACATAGAGTGGTTTTAATCTCCTTAGAAAAACGTTCAAACGCAGTTTCCTCCTAATCATAAGTCTCGAATGAGCTACAATTAACAATCATACGGGGTCATGTCCCAACATACATCTAGTACTGCAAAGATTAATGTGTTAAAAGACCTAGTTGGCAAGGCCACTGCATCAGCTAACATTAGGATGTGGCTAATATCCGGTCCGGTCCCTAACATATTTATTTGAAGGTTCCATATCTTAACTGTTAATCGATGGTCCAAAGGTGAATAGTTAAATTGAATGGCCGTATAGGTGTCGAGACTATACGTCCTAGTGATTTTAAAATATTTCATTTGGGACTCTCATTATTGTCTGAATTTGACTTGTATGTGCTTTCTTGGTTACTTTGTTCTGAAAATCTGGTCTGACAGCATGCTTCAGTTGAGCGTTCTTTAATAATTGCCATGTCAGACAAAATAGAACCTGAATTGCAGACCAACTGTTGTCTGCATTGCTGAACTTAGATGAATCCGTATGAACGATTTCACTCGTTCCATGTAGATTTTTGCTTAATTAATACGGGAAAACAAGGTGTGAGAGGAGCAGAGTTTTTTGAGTTAGCAGACTTTAGTTAGTAGGTACAGTTACAAATGAATGGTGCGGTAACGTGGTCTCCGAGTTTTAAGGCCATGGCCTTTGATTCCAAGGCCTGTTCCAACAGTGCAGAGTTATTCAAGCACACGTATGGTGTGGGCTATTCCCAAGCAAATCCCATAAAGTCCCGTTCACCTGTTCCGGAATTTTAAATATAACACTTATCTAACAGAATGCTTCCCGTAAAGTAGTTTGGCTCTGTTTACTAGAGATAATGAGTAAATACACAAACTTGTATCACAAGTGCAGCTGTGTGTAGTTTGTGTTAGCGGCCGGACGGTATGCGTACGCGCCATTATTCAATTGTTATGTAAGGCGACGACCTAAAACTGAATCGGACTGCAAGTGCCGTGGGCCCGGCGGGGCTCAGTGACGGCGGAGAGCGGAGCGTTTAGCGGAGAACTGATTATTTGTATTTTATTGATTGTCATTTGGTCGGTGTTTATAAGGCCCCGCTCTTATCCATCCTTCGATATATATGTATTCTGTAAGAAAATTTTAGCCATTCATCTTTACAGGACTGTCTGTAATTTGCCATTCGACTTAACAAAACTACCTTTTATCATTCTTCTACCGAAGATTTGAGACGATTTTGACAATAATTAAGCTCTCAGTTGACCCTTGCTGCATATCCAATGTGCGTACTCTCAAACTCAATGTACTGCATTTTCAAAACCATTAGTTTATCATTCATATTCATAGCCGCGAACAGTTACATGTAGTAGAAACTCTTAATAAAAACGTTGATACAGCTTCCAGTCACGACTGACTACTAGATCCGCTTACTCCTAGCTAAATGTTAGTGTAACTTTGCTTAGCAACGTGTGTACGTTTCAAGGATGAATAATCTTGCGCATGTTTACTATGTCGTATCAGCTGGGACTGTCATACTTACTGATGTAATAGTAGGTATTCTAGGTTTTTCCCGAGGTTTCATCATTAACGGACACTGGTGGTTCCAGAGTATATGACGGGAGTGGTCGTAGGTATATAATTAAATACATAGGGGTAGAATATAAGAGAGTAAATAGGAGGTGTAGTAAGCAGTAACAATGGATGTGTGAATAGGAAGGGAGTGAGTGTCAGTATGACGAGTGACAGGGGAAAATGGAAGAAAATGACATGTTGCGCCGACCCCAAGTAAAATTTGGGAACAGGGCAGGAGAAAGAAGAAGTAAGCAGTAACAAGGATAGTGACAGATGAGTGTATTTGGAGGCGTAGGTACATAATGAAGTATATCTGCGGTAGCTACTATAACCGTTAGATTTCACAGTACATATTTGAAGTGTAACAACCATATTTTTGTTATTAGGATTAAGATAACTCATTTCTCTGCCCTTCTTAAGTTCATTCTTTTAGGCGCAGGATTGTAACTTCAATGGGTTTTGGAATTTAAACTTGGAACTGAAAAACGTAATAGGCAGATTTCACAAGCTAGTTTTTGATATATTATTATCACTGCTGTTTGTTTTGGCATATGGTTTGAGATAAAAAGTGCAATGACCTACAAGTGACGCAGAATTCATTTTTGTTCAGATTATAGATAGCATTCACACGCTATCATTTTGCCGTCATGCTGTTAGTTACCTGCGGTGGTAGTTTTTAACAATGATTCAATTTACAGTAAAAGTTAGACATGTTTCTAGCTATCTGGACGTTAAATATAAAAAAAAACTCCTTTGGCTACGCAAGGCTAATCTTTTTGAAAATTCCAAATTCTGCTTAATTTATCCCTCACTTCCTAAGTATTACTAAGGAAGAAAATCCGAATTGCTATTTTTCAACAAGTTCAGTCTTTAATGCTGGCTCAACACCAGGATTGCCTTTACTCTTCCATTTATCGCTTATAGACCTGGATTTTACCAGGCCTCTCAATGACCCTGCAATCTGCATCCTCTATATGACTTCGTAATTGAAAGAACATGATGGATTGGTTCACAATTTGCTGTTATTTGAAGATCAGGATGCCAATCATTTTCTTGAGCAATTGCCATTGCCAGTTAGGAGTTGCCAGGCTGCTAGATTGCCAACATTAGAAAGATCAGCTTTGTTCTTCATCATTCAATAAATATTTCCCATTTATGTCTTGTTCATATGCAAAAATACCCTTTCCGTCTCAGGAGCCCCCTTCATCTTTCTTATGATATCAATATTAACCGGCGCAGGATACTTTAGCAAGCCATATTCTGGCCTAATATAACCTTACAAGTGTCAAGGACAGCTGGGTCTCTATTTGATAATGACCTATGAGGCCATCTGGTAGTCGGTCACAAATTATCAATGCCGTCTACAAAGAAATGGCCTTCACCTTTTGTGACGAACTGATAAATAAATTGTTGTTTTTTATTGGGGAGGTCAGATCAGTGTGAAATAGTGTGACTGGTACTCATCTGTGTCCGGATAGACTACAAGCCGCCCCAAACATGATTAGAAAAAAGGTTATTTAGATGATGAGGTTCAGAAAGGTACCTAAAATGTGTTGTATAAATTGACCATTTTAATCTAAGACCTTGTGGTCATCGGTTCCTATCGTGTGGAACATTTATAAACCTAAAGTGTTGACCCACAAACCTTTCGCTTATCTTAGCAGTTACGTCACAATATCTAGATATTTCGTTGTTAGTTTACTGGACCATATTCACATGTGACTGGAGAACGGTAGGACATTCTAAACTTGTCATTAGGGTTGTCACTCAAATATTTTACAATTAAGTAATTTTATATTACCATTTATTTCATCAAGAAATACAAAAGGTACCTATTTTTATCCGAATAGAGAACACAAATGCCAATTAAATCTTGAATTTCCTTAGGTATGTAAAAAAGTTTAAACGAGCCTAAAGTCACATTGTTCAAGTGATTCCGGTATCCAGCGCTTTTTCTTCAATAAACGGTTTCACGTTAACGAGTGTTTTTGTGTCAAACCGTCTATCCAACACAATTGCCCTTAATACTTAGGCTGTAAGCAAAAAGCTACTTCAACTATTTAAGTGATTTTTTTACCTACAATCTAAAGCAAGCAAGAAATGTACCGCTTTATTAACTGCGTAACAAGGGCTTTAGTATAATCTGTTAACGGCTAACATAGTATGGAAATGGTTATCCCAAATTTATTTGCAGTCAGTACCTATACGCAGCAAGTTTTCTTTTTTCATACTCTTCTCAAAATTATTTCTAGCCACACCAATTTTCACACAATCCATTCAGCAAGGATTTTGAAAACAATAAAAAAAAACTACAATAAAACACAAATAAAAAAATATCAACCCTAGTCGCAGCGGCCACCGGCCAGTTTGGCCAAAGTCGAGCGCCCAGCATCGCCCAGTCAAAAAACGCATAACGCATAACTGTATATTGCATTACCTTAGATAATAGAGAACAAAATGACTAGCGGAGATGCCATAACAGTTAATCTTCTAAGACAGTAGCGAGCCAAAATGCGGGTGAGCGGGGAACGAGGAACGTTACAGTTTCCACCCTTATACGCCCTCTTTGGACCCTCCCTTTTTTGGTAACAATAAAAATCGTTTACAGATGTCCCTAAGAACTCGAACTACTTATTAGTCTACTCGTAACTGGCCGGTTTGGTCATGTCCATCGTAAGTAATTGACCTAGAAAAAGGCGCCTGGCCTACCTGCATTATGGCATCTCCACTCATCTTTCTATACTCCGTGCTTTAGATCATAGAGTAGCGGACGATGTTTGACGGACTATTTATTATGAAGAGGTGCCCCGAGACGTTTATCTTTGTTTTACGATTGTTCGTCGGTAGTTTAGATTTAAATCGGTAGCGGATTATGAAAGAGGTTTGTTTTACCCGTGTGATTGTTTTTGGTTTTGTATTTCTTGAATTTTGTTGTACAAATATGTATTTGTTTATGATTTAATACGAGCTTTCGTTGTTCCTGGTAAATTACATATGGAGGGAGTAAAACCCAAAGGATTCTTGTGTCTCAAAGTAGCGGATATGTACACAAAACTCGACCGTATGTTTCCAAAAGATTGAACAGTCCAGATTAGAAGAATTGAACATTGAAAATTCAAGGGAATGTCAGGCGTGAACCATAATAATGCAATATAAATCACGATTCGGATACATACTAAATGTTTCATGAATTATTCAACGAAAATTTTCAGTTTTGAATACGAATATGGCGTCTGTACTTTGTAATAACAAAAAAAACATAACAATGTTGATCCATACTGTAGAGTTATGGTTCTTTACTTTGGATATGATATTTTTGCCTTTGCCGGTGTTCAACATTTTTCATATAGCTTTTCCGTGAAATAGTAGCAAGCTGTCATAAAGTTCAATACGCAACTAACCTACTACTTTGACACCTTAAATTACTGCTACGATTTAACTAAGGCACAAACATTTACGATTTAGTGGGTAGTTCTTAAATCTTTACTGTGGTGCTAGTACGTACACATGTGCGATAAATCCTTTTAGTTAATTTTAAGCTTGATATTATTGACGTTTCTAGATATTGGTATAGTATGGCTTCATACATACGTATGTTAGAATATAACTGGCAACTTTCTGTTTCTACAATACCTACTTACTACAAACTTAAACTAACAACCGCACATAAAGATTTGGGTCTCCACTCGCCAAACTAAACAAGACTATAAAAATACAAAGAGCTATTCAAATATCGCTTATACAATCGAGTCACAAGAGTGACTCTATAGTCACTCTTGTATCTTCCTTTGAATTACTTTAACAGACATAATAAAGCTCTTTAAAAGTCCTAGTCTCAAGCCCCGTACTCAAACAAAATTCAAAATTAAGACACCGTCTAGTTTCCGCGTCATTTTGCCACGCACAAAATTATTTCCAGCTACGCTAGCCACTAGCCAGCTTTATTTTTGTCCCACATATTTATATTCTAGCTCGGAAACTATTTAATGATATATCTTAACAAAGACTAACGAGACAGGCGTTGTTCGGCTTGTTTGATCTTACATCAATTAACATTTAATCGGTTAAACGCAAGTTAGAAATAAGTCTGTACGACAGGCGAGAGCTATTAGTCTCTTTAAGGATAGTGAAGTGGTCACAGACGGTATTAAGCTAAGTATAGACGACAGAGATTGCGACACAAATGTCTGCTGGTTCCTCACACCTCATCAGGTTTGTGTTATGTTACTGTTGTTCGAGTAACTACTTAGGATAGTCTATAACTGCCTTTTGTCGTCTACTAATGAACGTAAGTCTTTCCTAAAGACCGCCAAGTAGCCCGATCGTTGATAGCTCTGCAAAAATCTTAGACTAAGCATTTCAGTCTGTAATGTCTTCTAAATGAGTATGATGAGCTAGAAAAAAAATCTAGACTAGACCATAGGTGTGAAGTAGCGTAGTCTAAACTTAGCCTAAGAATGAACGATTGTAACACGACTGTCGGAAAATGAATAATGTAAAACATTTTTCATGTTCTGACAATTGCGTCTTGTCGAATAAATGTCTACTATTATAAGGGAGATGCTAATAATTTATTTAGACAGAGAAAGAAAGAAACACGTGTTTGGTGGTTCGACTAAGATGATATACAATTCAAAATGAAACGAAGATAAGAAATACTATACTATCTAAGTCCGGGAATTTTAGGAAGAATAGTTGCTGCCTTGACATTGAAAGAATATGAAAACAATTGCACACGAGATAATTTCGAACTTCTTCCCACTCTACTTAGAGCAAAAAGCTAACTGGACTTAAACAACATATGAAGAGCTATGAAGACACGATAGCATACAAACAGACAGTAATATCTAGCAGTCATGACATTTGTTCGGGTTAAAGTGCAGTGACAGTGAACCCTAGGTACATTACAAATGCGTTGAACCTGCTTCCTAAATTGCTCTTTACGGAGTTCCCCCTTGTTATTAGCGAATTGTGTCAATTTGAAATACGTCCTGCGTTTTTGGGCACCCAGATCTACTCTATTTTTTTATTCGGGAAAGCATTTACTGTTTAATCTCGGTAAAATAAAATTTCTTCATATTCTTTTATTAGCTTTAGCGGCTTTTTGCTAGCTTTATGTGCTAAAGCATTATGGACATGGTAGATATGATATTAGCAAGGATTTTGCGCAGAACTGTAATACGAGGGAAAACTATTATCTTTCAATATATTCTTGTAAATCTTGTTAAGATTATTACAGGGAACTTACTCTACAAATGGCGATATGTAGGAGTAAAACACCCACATTTCAACTTTTATGTCATTATACTTCCCACCATTTCGGGGAATAAGTATGATCGTAACCTCGTAATGTTATTTCCACTCTAGTTTACGCACGACTACTGATAAGATTGGTTTTATACCTAGTTATTTTTACATCATATCGCACCTACATCTAAAGAGGGTTGACACAAAAAAACATTTTTTTCAGAAAATGCGAAAAACTGATTTTGATGTGGTCCAAATTTTAATTGTGGGTAAAAAAAAGCTTAGCTAGCAATACTTTTTTGCCGTTTCTTCACACAGGGAAAAGTGCACCTTTAGATGCTGAATATCTTCAAAACCACGAGGGTAGCAATTGGTAGCAACTAATGGTAGCTGGTAGCAATTAGGTTAGGTAATAACTCAATAATAACTAATTAGGTAGCAACTCTCTATATGTATTTTGAGAGGATCGAAGAGTTGTAACAGCGATCATGACGCAGACTCCTATCCTTTCTTCCTGATCTAAAGGTCAAACTCAAAAATCTAGTTTTTGGTGTTATGACCATTAAATTCCTTAACCGAATACAAATCGACTAACAAAACAGATTTAAGCAGAAAACAAGCCTTTCTCAGCAAAAAAATATCAAATTATTATCAACTCGATAGGGCTAATATTACCGATCACATACAGGTAAGTTAACAAGTACATACGTTGGACCACACCTGCACAGTCTAACACTGTTACAACTACGTAATAGTGTAACCGACCCCAAGTCCAAAAAGACGTAAGTGTAGTACTACAAAGTTGAAGATATGTCCTTTTTGGACGATACACGTGTGGACACGGATCTCATTTCTATTTTACAGGTTTTTAGTATTTGTGGTCGGTGGGACTGTGTTTTGAGGGACCTTTGAACTCTGGCACTTGTCGAGTAATATAACTTGTTAAGGGGTAGATGTTCTAAAGCGAGTAAGGAGACCGAAATATTTTAGAATTTTGCATATTATAAACTATACAATTATGTTTATAATTAAGTATTTGAGACACATCATAATTAAGATCACAGTCACTATTTAGGCAAATGGTTATAACCAAAAACTACCGTCGTTCAATCAGTAAATCCAGAAAATTCGATCAGCTTTCTATTATGCAAATGATTTAATCATGAGCCCCTTCATTTTGAGTCACTTGTGACAAGAGAAACGGATCTATAACAATGTCAGTCCGATTCATTATGTAGACCTATTTATCGGACTATCAGCTTGAAAGATCTAGATATTATAAAGTTAATGCTCCAACATTATTCAAAATATATTTTATAGTTTTAAGAACTAAGTTTGTGGATATCTTTCTGTATATTTTGCAGCAGTTTTGGCTTCACTGAAGGAATATCATGCAACGACCATTCAAGTAAATTAGAAAATCGATTTTCTACGTTATAAGCGAACAAAATACCAATAATGTGTGAAACGATTTATTTATTTTTATTAAACCACATATTACAAACTTCGTAGTCTATCGCTTTGCCATAGCTTGCCACTGGAGTTCAGCCGTTGTTTAGATAGTAACAAGTTAAGCAAAAAACCTTCAGTGTGCCATTTCACCGTTGGTAAAAACTTGGCCTGTTAGTGATTGTAACGGGTAACCATTTTTAATTAAGTTTCAATACGTACTTATTTTAATTACAAATAAGTTAGTTACCGATCAATTATATCACTGAAATTATTTAAGCATTCAGGTATCCATAAATAGTGTTGTTATTTAAATTAATTTACGTATAATCCATTAAAAAGTATAAATGAGATCATTTCAATTAATAAGTTTATAAATAGTCTGATTAAAAATTACTTGTTTGTGTCAAAACTTACGTTAAGACTTTCAATCTATATTTGTAGTAAATGCTTACGGATTTCAGTGCAAGTTTTGACTTACCTATGAATTTTTAGGTAATAATTTTCATTCATACAGATTTTTACATAAGTTTTGCAACTATTACAATTACATTGAATGTCTGACTGTCAACACAGTAGCATAGATGAATGGTCACGCTATGGAATGCACGAAAACTCTCTTCTCGTATTCATGCAACTGAGAAAAATAAAGACTACTAGAAGATATTTTAAAAACAAAAAACTAAGTTTTCAGTGCTTTTGCCAGACATTCTACTAGGAATAATGAACCTCGTCTCCTGACTAGATTTCTGTCTAAATCTTCTAGTCGACAATGATAAATTTAAAAAAGAATCGGCTTTCGACGGAAAGGCCAGTGAATGCTAGACTGCTCATCGCGCTCATAAAACGTGAAATAGTAGGCATTAACAAAGGAAAAAAAAGTAATTGTATATACTTTTGACGTCATTAGGCCTTTAAAAAAAATTACTTAAACTTTAATAAGAAGTGACCAGAGAAAAACCATTGATTCTGCAAACATTATCTCCAACGTTTTTTATCGCCTCTAAAAGTTAACATACCGTTTCTAACTGACTAATTAAAATGCAAATTTGGCAGTTAAATTAAGCTTTTAACGTGACGAATATAACGTTAACCTTCGGACCATGATAGCGGTTAAAATATCTATTTTTATCTCAGAGAATATAAAATTAGAAGCCAATCTATCATTGGGGAACTCGTCAAAGCAATATGACTTACTTATGAAATCAGCTCAAATTATTTCTTTACCGAAGCTTAAGTACCACAAATTGACAACTAAGCCATCACTGCTACATACAAAGTCGAAGACTAGTAAATTCCCACGATTTTTTTCTCACATCTAATCGGCTCGACTTTGCCTATGCGTATGCATGTTTACAGCAAACAAAAATAGTAGTCAGACGGTAGTGCCACGGCTAATTGCCAACGTCTGAGTAACGGACAGTCTGACGTAACAACAGGGGCATAGACAACGGGTGATAGCATTCTAACCTCCCTTGACAATGTCAGTTTCAGAAAGCTCAATGAGTACTATTGCATGAGGATCATGTTGTGAGGATGATGTCGTATGAGCATGAATGTGGATGGATATAAAAGAAGAGGATGATCAAAGAAAAAATGAATAGATTGCGAGTGAGATGACGTGAGACAGAGAAGAATGGAGGAAGAAGATTTTTTGCGCCGACTCCAATTTAGAAATTGGGATAAAGGCAGAGGAATTCATGACCTAAAAAGTAGTTTAAGTTATCGAATGTTAAATGTTTGTGATGTGGCAGTACTTTTTAAAATAAATAAATAAATGAACTTTGATAGAACTATTGCAGAGAATAATCTCGTATTTTTCGAGATGGAAACGGACTGGATGTTATTTCAAATTGAAGGTTCTTAAATGTATAATGTGATGTAAGTTCAACGAATACGTCATATTAAATCAGTTGGAGACCGATTCAAAGCGCACTTGTAGCCTATTTTCCTGGAAAGGAGTAAAGTACCATCTCGTTATTTCAATAAGTTATAACTAAAGATGATCATAAATTCTACTACTTGTTATATCTATGACAGTTATATCTACACCATTCTTAAACCTCTGTGCTCAATAACGAAATTGTGGATGAAAAGGTTAACACACTAGTCAAGGATAACCATTTATTAACCGATAAAGGTTGAAAAAAGGCGCAAATTGACACAGTCAATAAAACAAAATTCATAGTAGTCAGTACTATCGAAATAAACGGAACTGCTAAGATGAGCCTACACAACATATGTGAAGCGGTTAATATAACAGGTTTCGAATACACGTCACTTTTTTTTGCAGGTAAAATATGTCAACACTATTTAAAACGGCAATGTATGACATATTATGTAAATTTTCACGTTTGGTAGTAGTTCTAGCAGACAAGCAGTAGACGAGTCTTTGGGTGCGTGCGACTAACGGTTGGAGGATATGATTTATTGAAACCGGTTTCTTATTTAGGCATAGCGAAGTTTTTATTAAAGAAATTTGTTGCTAAGAAGACGAGAGATAAGAACATGGATAAAATGTTTAACATCTTTAATGAATGAATTACTTAATTACACATACATTTTGTCACCTTGAATGATTCGCAAGTATCCTGTTAAGTTATCCTGATCTCTTCTCTGGCTGTCCGTTTAAACTTGTTGTAATACATCTAGAACATTCCAATCATTACAATCAATATTCTCAAGAATGTCTAGAATGTCGAAGAGCCCAATTATACCAACGATTTCAAGGTATTAGCTACAAGTACGTTACCAGGCCTAGAATCACTTGTTCATAACGAAACTAACTTCAACAAAAGCTGTTTAATCTCTTGACCTATTTACTTGCTCACTAGTTTCACTAGTTAAAACATATTTAATAGAAAGCTTTGCTATACCAATTACAAATGCTGTTAATATTTTATCATCATCATTATTTGGACCGGAAAGCGTATCTTTGCTAATGTAATATTGATTTGTAGGCTCCTATTTTAAAAGTGGTTTTATTATATTTCAATCCATTACCTGATAAGCCTTTTCATTATTAATTAGTGTATTATTTTTATCCATTTGTGCTTTTTATTTATATATTTTTGTGGTCTACGCAACATACTCGTAGTTTAATGATCTTGCAAGTAATTTAAGCTTCCTTTCAGATATTTTGAGCTTCTTGCAAACTTTTAAAACGCACTAACATTATTATTCTATTTCCTTTGCTTGAAAAAAAAAATTTTTTTTTTCTTTGTGCTAATCGACATATACCAGTATATTAACATATTTAATTTAATGTGATTATGTTCGACACACTCTGCATAACTTTTATCCTATTTCGTCACGAAGTAGCAACTTAACAATTTCACTTGGAACATCCATAATTTTAAAGATGGCCACATCTGATCATTATCTACCTCTATGTAATGTCTCATAGATTTGTTAGATAAATTCTGGAATAGCTTAATGAAGTAACTTAGAACCCCTGTCGTTAATTAATATGTTTGAATTCTTAATTGGCTGTTAATTGATTTCTACACCAGTTTTATTGGAAGTTAATAAGCCTAGGCGTTTGGTAGTAAAATTATGATTATGTTTAAGTGTAATGTCTCTTAAAAATTCCTTTGCGTAGCTTAACAAGAAGTAGTGTATTTTTGGTCTTAAGTATGTTACCTCTTCGACTGTAACTCCCATTGAGACAAACTGCGAAAATTGCACAGTCGGTCATTAAAATATCATTTAACACACACTGGGTCGTCTGTATTATAAAAAAAAAGATTATATTAATCCCTTTGTAATAAAATATGTTGTTCTAACATAATAACATGGTGTTCTAAAACTAGTTTGTATACCATATCCATTAAATAGATAAAATCTAAAGACAATAAATCAACTAGGTGTCAATTAAATGTAAATGCTTATTTTATTTAAATAAACCTAAGAACTGCAATTTGATACGTTTGCAATTGTGTGTTAATTAGTCATTGAATTAATTATGTTATTTATTTGGGTCTAAATTAGGTTATTATGGACTTTAACAGATTTATTCTCTGGTATTCTTTAATAGATTCATAGCAAGTCAACGCGTCAACCAGAGTTTTAATGTACTATGATTGTGAAGTATTCGAAGCCAGTAACGTAGTAATTAATGGATTGATAGATTATAGAACTGCGCTGATCGTGGTTAGTCTATGGATGGGTGACCGTTTTTTAGGGTTCCGTAGCCAAAATGGCAAAAACGGAACCCTTATAGTTTCGTCATGTCCGTCTGTCCGTCTGTCCGTCTGTCCGTCTGTCACAGCCGATTTACTCGGAAACTATAAGTACTACAGTGATGAAATTTGATGGGAATATGTGTTGTATGAACCGCTACAAAAATATGACACTAAATAGTAAAAAAAAGAATTGGGGGTGGGGCCCCCCATACATGTAACTGAGGGATGAAATTTTTTTTTTCGATGTACGTACCCGTGTGGGGTATCAATGGAAAGGTCTTTTAAAATGATATAAAGTTTTCTAAAAAACATTTTTCTTAAAGTGAACGGTTTTTGAGATATCAGCTCTCAAAGTCGTAAAAAGTATGTCCCCCCCCCCCCTCTATTTTTATAACTACTGGGTATAAAATTCTAAAAAAAATAGAGGTGATGCATGCTAATTAACTCTTTCAACGATTTTTGGTTTGATCAAAGTATCTCTTATAGTTTTTGAGATAGGTTGATTTAACTGTAATTTACGGAACCCTTCGTGCACGAGTCCGACTCGCACTTGGCCGGTTTCTTTATATAGTGAGAACTCTCTGAATCTCGGAGAGCACGATAAGTTGTTGGTCCTGTGCCTGATCTATCTCCAGTCGTGTTAGAGGTCTCATCGGATTCTAAGAATGCTGTAAAAGTGAGTGAACCTGTTTCTGCTCTTACTCTTGTGCATGATAGTATGACACTTAACAGGTGCCGTTTCCTAAATTGGCCTGAACGATATTATTATTCCAACGTCAATCTATATTATGCCTTACTCTTGCATTGTTGTACAAGAATACAATAGCCCTTTCCCACATGTCAAGTTCGTTATCATATAACGTGTCGACAGTTAATTGGTATGGCCGACGTGTGTTGGGCCCTAACATAATTGTTTTATTGCTGCGTTCTACTATCAGCTAATTTTGTAATTGATTGATGTACTTGACACCTCTCTTGGTTTACTGCTCTGCATACAAATACAAGGTACTTCACGGTTTATTTATAGCGTGTCATATCTAGTTTTCAAGGATGGCCCTTTGATGAACTTGACGGAAAAAATATAACATATTTTTTTCGGATATGTTTCATTTTTTTGACTGAATTTAGAGTACCTATAATCCCTTAATTTGTTATTTTACGTATTGTTTCTGTGTTTCTTAAAAATAATGAGGTTTTGACGAGTCTTCAGTTTCCTATAACAATTAAAATGAGATTTATATATACCAAGAGATCATGAAGTCGTAACTACAGTTCACATCCAATTATTAAAAAAAAGTGAAACCAGACGATGTACAGTTAGAGATAATTTTAAGCATAAATCTGTGCAGGAATTTGGTTTTACAACGTGCACCAAATTCGTTTTACGATGCACAATTACAAAATATTATGACATATCTAACTGTTTTGTAGTAAAACGGAATATGCAAGTAATCATATGCATAGAGGTACAAGACGTCTTTATTGTGAAATGATGCGTGCATAAAAAATATAGATGCATGTTTTTATTCTAATATAATTTTATAGCAGCTATGAAAAGAGCATAAATCATGATTGGATAATTAAATTAGTTTTATTAATACACCGCCTGTGTGAACTATACTATTGAATATTTTTATTTACCAGTAGACATTTTTATTTAGAGTTTTGTTGTAGTGTCCGTACATTGTTAGAACAACATATTTTCAGTTCCAATAACAAGATTTTACGACTTGCCAAAAAAGTTGGCGCTTCTTTCTTCCGACAGTCTGACTGTATATAGGTAGTTTATATCTTAAGTAACATGACCAGGGCGCCATAGCAATTGGGCAGCATTACTGTACTCTATAATTGTCAAAATTAATTCAAAATGCGTTTGTCAACATTTTCATTGCTTTCAAAGTCTCACAGTAAACCATTCTTTTAACGTCTTGTTGTCACACGTTACTCGTAAAACTTAATCCGAAGTTAATGACTGAGTTTAGATAAGTGAAGATGCATTTCCACAGTTAAAGATAGCACATTAAATAAGCTTTGAGTTTTATTACCTGTTTAATGCTAATGCAGTGAAAAGTAACGGTAATTTATTCGTTTATTGTTTAATAATTGATTTATTGTTACTTGGAAATGCTTTACAACTGTTTTAAATCGGAAAGTTACGTCGAAGAAACTCAGGAACTCATCTTGATCTTTACAATGTCATACATATTTGCTGCATATTTGTTGTCTAAGATTTAGGAAAATCCAACGAATAAAAAATATCTTTCGTAATTATAAACATCAATATAAGTAATATTAAATGAGAATAAGTAGGAATATCTGCATAAACTGGAGGCCAAATTAGGCTAAAATCTTTAAATTTTAGTAGATTTACCCCAATATAATGAAACGCCACTTAATTTAAAGTTTTACTTAATTCTTTTATGTTTCAAGCAGTTCTTATATCTCAGTGACGTTTCAGTATAACGCCGATAGAGTTAGTCATACCTTGCTGATTTTAAGGATAAAGAGAGTTAATTTCTTCGAACAGCAATGATACTAATTGTTATCTGTCTGCAGTATTTAATGTAGGTTTACAGTCTTGTGCCAAAACCACGACGCATGATCATTGATAACATACCATTTTATGCCTAAATAGATAAGAATGTGTTAGTACTTATCTGTCTTGCATATTTACTCGACTGAGCTCAATGCTGTAAAAAAGAGTATTTCAGTTTGACCTGGCAGATATCTGACTGCCGTTCATCTCTACTCATTCCTAGAAACTTTCAAACTATCACCACTCCCAGACCAAAAGTTTGCACTATGCCTCAAAATAATACTTAGATTATTTATTTATTTATGATAGGTAACTTCACAGCTGACAGTACCGTAAAATGAGGTTACTTTGCTCCGGTTTTTGCTCCAAAATTTAATATGTGTTACTCACGCAAAATACCTCTTTGATACGGCTTTTCAGAAAATTTTACATGACTCATTGATCCTTCTGGATCCAATATTTAAAATGACAAACATAATTATTTAATTTATTTATTTTATTTTTTTTTATTTAAAAGTGGAGCAATGTTACCCACCCTTTCGGAAACATTGCTCCTACATTTAACTTGTACTAAAACAGGCACATTTAAGAAACAGGGACAAAGTTAACAGCCTCAGCTGTTAAATTGCTCCAAAAATAAATAGCGATGCATCAACTTTTGAGTCTTTCTCGTCATACTGATGTAGTTTGAATGAAATAAAACTCAAAATAAACAACATAAGGAACATTTTTTATTTGTACTTTCAGATAAATCAGTCTTAGAATCATTTTCTCTTAAGTCTAATAAACTATCAAAACCACCAAAGGCTACATAAATCTCTAGAAACATGTAAACTTTTAGAAATAACATAAAAATAAGAATTTCTAACGCTAGACATTAGAAACGTGAAAAAAAAGAACTAAAAATACCTTCTAAAAAAACTTATGAGGATGAACAATCATATTTTTAATAATTATTGAGATCTTAGGTCCCCCAAATTTGATCGAGATCAGGAACAGTATAAAATTCACGTCGACCAATTTTCTTCGGTGCAGATATACATCCAAGAACTTCATTCCAAGTGTATTGGATCTCATCCTTTGGTTTTGGCCATTTCCAATATTTGAGAGACCTTTTCATTGAGGATATGTACGGTCCTTTATCATTGATTTTCGTGATGATGCCTGGGAAGACTTCCCCTTCGTATGTGAAAGCTACATATTCTCCTTCGGCCTTTATGAGTGGTTTAAATTTTTTTGTTTTAGAACTTTCCCTGGCATTGTCTACGGTTGTCTCTTCTTCTGACATTGTCTCCAGCATATCATTCATTGTTTCATCGTTTGAAGAGTCATGAAGAGATATTTCACTCTCGGCATATGTACTGTCGCTATGAATTCTTGTACGACGAGGTTCTGAAGTCGAGGCCTGGGCTTCCATTTCAAGACATGGCTCCTCGTTTTCTTTGTCCGCCAGTGAACTGTCTATCAGCTCCGTGACACTTCTTCCCGGAACTATGTTGAGTTTCGTTCGTCGTCTTTTCGGGTTAACGCCTCCAGTCCATTCCACTCTCTTGGCTTGAAGTGTTTCCAAAAAAGAATTTTCTGCCGCAGTCTTATCAACAGGTTTAGGCAATCTCTCTAATAAGGCATTTGCATTGGTCGGATAAATCCCACATTTCCTGAAACCGGATTTTAAGTTTTCTTTTCTATTTTCTTCTAAATCCGCAAGAAGTTTTTTAAGTAAGACTGGAAAACTGCTCTTTTGAACAGTTTTTTCCCGTATGCCTTGTTCGCACTGCTTCCATGTCGTTAGAATTTTCCGCCATGCAACTTTCATTGGATGAAAGAAGGCGACATCGAGTGGTTGCGTCAAGTGGGTGCTGTTCGGAGGAAGACACACGAACCGTATGTTATTTTCTTTGCAAGCTTTAAGAACATCTACCGAAATATGTGACGATAGATTGTCGCCTATGAGGACTTTAGGGCCTTCCTGTTTTTTGAGCTTTGGCAGTACAAGTGCGAAAAACCAGTCATTGAATATGTTCATGTCGAACCATCCGGAAGGACTACAATTGTAGCGAGTATTTTTCGGCCCATTTTCTGTCCAAGTATTCCATAGCTGCTTAGATTTATAGACGACGTATGGCGGAAGTAATTCTCCTTCAGCACTTCCAGCAAACATGATCGATGTAGAACTTTTGGATGTATCTCTTATAATTTCGGGGTATTTGGTGCCTCTTCTCGTCAAAATCTTTTTTTGCCCAGGGTCATCACATAAATTCGTCTCATCGTAATTCCAAATATTTTCTGGTGGAACATCTTTTAACACCTCTGCTAAATTTTGAATATAATCTGAAAGAGTTTCCCGATCAGTGCCAGCTCTACTGCGCTTTATATTAGCAGCGAGGCGCTGTGACAATTCAGCATTTCTTTTCAAAAAACTCGACACCCATTCCAAGCCTGGGCAGTTGTTTTTAAACTTGGGAACTCTTCTCCCAATCTTGTCCAGATAAGATTGTATTACAATACGCAAATCGAAACTTGTAAGAGGAAAACCATGCTCGCTCAATTTTTGTATGCACGATACGAAAATTTTTTCTTCTTCCTCCGTGAATGTTGTAGGTGCTCCAGGCGGCCTTGGTGTTTCGTTGCGTCGTAAGAGCCTAATTTGGTTTATAATAGTCCTTCGTGGAATCCTATATATTTCACTAGCCTTCCTTTGCGTTAATTCTTTATTTTCTATTGCTGCTAGACAATCTCGAAGAGCCTCTTGTGAATAATTTTTATAATTTCTTTTAGGCATTTTCCTTACATAATTCCGAGGCATTTTCCTATAAAAAAAAAAAAACTATTTGAATTTAGTATGAGCTATGTGACAGTTACTATTAGCAAGTATTCAAACGCAATTTCAATTGTAACTTTGCTCCAGGAGCAAAATATCCCCAAACATGGCGCAAAGTAGGCACAAGAAAGTAAAAGAGGTTAGAAATCCAAATTAATGCACATATTTTCTAAATATTAGTTGAAATTGTTAGCTAATTACATACCTACTTACATTAAACTCTCCTTACCTCAAATATCTGAGTATATTCGTCGATGAAGGTGGATTTTGCAGACTATTTTTTTTTTTAAGAATCGCTCGTCTGTTGTTAATGGCTGCTAACGAAGAAAAGAAATGTCAAAAACCGGAAGTGCTTATTCAGTGTTGCCAATCTTATAAAACATATATCGGACGCGTTCAAAAATTTTTAAACATCTCCGTATATTAAGAGATTTAATCGAAATAATCTTTTTTTAAATTTGGAGCATATTTACCTTCATGGAGCAAAGTAGCCTCATTTTACGGTACATTACATTAAATCATCATACAAAAAATTACGCCAATTATGAAGTACACTAATATAACACTTTACTTTTAGGTTCTTTACTTTTTACTATATTACTTTTAGGTGCTTTCAATATCCGTACTAAATATGTATTAGGTGCCAATTTAGCCATTTTATCAAAACAAATGGCTCACATTTCCATTTATAATTTGGTAAGATAACGATTATCTGATGTATTTATTTGGGTCACGTAACAAAACATGACTATGTAGATAATATTAAGTATTAGATGCGGAACCACATCCGAAAGTTCCGAAGAGTCTATTAGCAGAATAAACTGTTCATTTGTAGCTTGCATTAGGGATGGACAAACAGACTTTGTAAACATACGATATCCTTATTTGTATAGTTTTATGATACTCTGGATACAAGTGAATTCAGGCGACGTGATTACGACTTAACGCGAAAGAAATTGTAGAATCGTGAAATACGCTATAGTAACGCTAATACATTTTTCTGCTCCAAAATTCTATAGAGATCTTTCTTTTATGGCCATCCAAGGTCGGCACAGTAAACCTCTTCAATCCAAGTATAAGCGTGATTTAACGTCAGTACAATAAAACACTTAAACTCACAAAATAAATAAAGCACACGAAAAGCACATAAATAAAACAAGTTATATATCACCTTATTTGAATAACACTTATAGACATCGCATTTTCTTACACTAAAGTGAATCAAAATTTATGGTTAGACGTATTTTATTTGACATTTGAGTGCAAAGCGAACTAGCCGATCGTTAGTTTTCTCCCGAAAGATTTATAAAGATATCCAAATAATACACAGTTTTCTGAAGATATTTAGAATCCAATTAATCTTTTCCCAGGCGACCAAATGAAGAATGTTATATAAAATGGCGCCGCCAACAGAAATGACAGTGACATTTGGGCTGAAGTATTAATAATATTAGGTTGAGTGCTTTCATTAAGACAGAATTAGAAGCTGGTAAAGTTCAGGATGCTAATTAAAGTCGGATATCTGCACATTCAAATTGTTGTATCATTGATAACAGTGATACCATGAATGATTATATACTGATGTAAGATTTGTCAATGGGACACATGATGATGATGTCCTCCTAGCCGATTATCGGCTACGGCGGCTGTTCTCATTTAAGGAGATCAGCCAATTGCGCAGGACATATTTTAGTGCACAAGGATTTGCGCAGACACAGGTGCACTCCCTATTCCTTCACTCTCATAACCCGATGGGACGGCAATCCGACACGACCGGAGAGAGATCAGGCGCAGGACCGACATTTACGTGCTCTCCGATGCACGGGTGTATCAATCACCAATTTCCAGGCTCCGGGCTGCTTTGTGAAAGTCTTCTAAAACCCACAAAGCGATTTCGGCCCGACCCGGGAATCGAACCCGAGACCTCGTGCTCAGCAGCCGCGCTTGCGACCAACGAGGCAGTTAAATGTAATGGGACACATACAATAGGTGTAGATGCCAGATTTGTCATTCAAATAAATGAAGTAAACAGTTGAATCAATATTTGTTATAAAAGTAAATAATTTATAAATGGACTTGGCCCATTACAAGTAATTTTCCAACGTGTAAAGGTACTGTTTAATATTCACGATTCGTATTTCAGTCATTTGAATGAACGACGAAAGTGTGATTCCATTGACCTTTACAACTGTTAGTTATTTTTGTAAATTTTTCAACGTCACATGTTATTTAATTTTATACTCGTGGAACGGAGTAAAAGAAAATTTAAATCTTAAGCTAGTTTTGAGAGTGCTACAACTCCGGAAAACATGTAAGTAATCTTTTAAAAAGCGACTATGCTAATCTGAGTACAAACATTTATTATATGTGAAGGTACACATATTTCAAAGAGGCCTAGTGGGCAAAGAACCAACCTCTCGAGTATGAGGGCGCGGGTTCGATTCCAGGTCAGGCAAGTACCAATGCAACTTTTCTAAGTTTGTATGTACTTTCTAAGTATATCTTAGACACCATTGACTGTGTTTCGGATGGCACGTTAAACTGTAGGTCCCGGCTGTCATTGAACATCCTTGGCAGTCGTTACGGGTAGTCAGAAGCCAGTAAGTCTGACACCAGTCTAACCAAGGGGTATCGGGTTGCCCGGGTAACTGGGTTGAGGAGGTCAGGCAGGGCAGTCGCTCCTTGTAAAGCACTGGTACTCAGCTACATCCGGTTAGACTGGAAGCCGACCCCAACATAGTTTGGGAAAAAGGCTCGGAGGATGATGTACACATATTTCAAAAGGCTAAAACATTTCACTTATTGTTGTTCTTAAATGGGACGAATTTCAATTCAATGCTACGAAAGTCAATTTGCGTCTTGTTACGTCAGACTTGACAGTGAACCATTTCTGAGCAAATGCTCGCGAATTTAATAGAGACTGGCAGGTGACATACATATTAAGATGAAGATAATTCCCGTGAGACAAAAGGCTGTTTCATTGAAGCAGTAATCCATACTAACAGTTTGTTTGTTTGTATGTATGTTCGTTTGCTTAAACACGCTAATCTCGATAGTTACTGGTCCGATTTGAGAAATTGTTTCGGTGTTAGACAGCCAATTTATCGAGAAAAGCTATTGGCTGCTTTGTATCTGGGTGTATCAAGTAGTTCTCACGAGATGCGGATAAAACCGCTGGAAAATGTTAGTATTACATATTATTACATACTAGAAACATCTGGACAATATTGGGGACATGTGACAATACTAAAATTAAGTGGCCATCGTAAAAAGCCATAAAAGTTTTTAGTAAAGCATTCGCAACACTTGGCCATGCGATAAATTGGCGAAAATTAAAACTATTTAACATCATTCTAGTTTAGTTCAATAAACTACAATCAGTGTTGTTCCAGAAGTAGCAATTTTATGAAATGTTATTGAAGTGATTTGTGTAAAAATCAAAGATTTATCTATTGTATATTTTGATATTTTGGACAACATTTTATCCTAATTATCATAATTTATGCCTATAAACTTAAATGACCATACAAAATGAGAGACCCAACAATTTCTGAAATATTTTTTATTTTAGTCAGTGTCCGCTAGGTTTTCTGAGAAAAAATATGCAAAAGTAGCAAGACTAGTAGAAAAGGCTTTTTTGATATTTTCTCAGCCTAAAAATACCTAGAGTGGCACAACATTCATGTTTGATTGACCATAGTTTATTTTTACTACCAATAATGTTTATTCGGCGTTCATGTATGGTTTGTTTAAGTCTACACCTGCTTGGATCATGGCCGTCCAAGTACGAAATACTTCGGCTGTTAGTTTTTCCCCTTCCTAAAAATAAAATGCGTGGACTACGTCATACAGATTACAAGCTTCTTACTATTTTTAGTCTTTTGTGTCTAGTTAATAAAATATCTTAGAAGGATTTAGCTGGTGCTTCAAATAGATGCTTATACCTAGTAAAAAATCTTCTCGTGAAATCGTCTTGAACAAATATTACAACTGCATTAGTCACCTTTTCCTCCTAGTATGCACGGTAGTATCCTCAATGATAAAGCAAAATAAACTGAGTGTGTCAATAGGGTCTATAACCTCTTAAAAATCTAGACAAAAAATCTAGGTCCGCTCTAACCAGCTCTAGTCAGTATATTGTTTAGCATTCCTATGTTTAAAGTGCATTTCATTGCCATTATTACAACTGGTTACTTTGTTGCAATGTGCTTTATTTGACGGAATATATTTTTCAGGGAAACTGTTACATTTTGGACTAGCGTCACCAAACCTGTAGCTCGACTGTTTCACGGAAAAGAAAATAGCAACATTCTACAAAAAAAAATCAAGCCAGTGCCACGACGTTAAGCCATTTGACAAATAAAAAATCATGTAGGAACAAAGTGCATTCAACTCTGTTTTCGCAACCGTTATCACATAGATTATCATTTGTCTGACTATTTCACTGATTGATATAAGATTTGGTGATACCACATACTCACGCGATATTTTATGCATTTTATTACACAGAAATATATTTTTTACGTTTGTAATATGTCGAGTGAAAACTTGGTATCTGTGAATCAATGAATGTGTTTTTGTCTGAGTAATATTTGTACCCAACTACTTGTAGATCTACGCTTAACATTTGAACAGCATGCACAAGTTACTTCGTTATCTCATTTAGTGTGGGAAACGGGTTATCTGATGAAGATGATAGATGCACATGTCAGGACTGTTTGCAGTTGCAATCTCTGCCCCAAATGTCGTATAGTTGATCGCACAAAATGTACTTCCAAAAAAAAATGTCTTGTATCCCTACATCTGACTACACGTCCAATAAAATCTAATAGAAACTATCTAAACATCAACAACGATAAAAAAGAAATAACGATTTCTTCTGTCAAAAAAAACTAGTAGGAATATTTAACAAAATCGTTCAGCATCATAAATCGGCCACAACAGCACACAAAACCTATTTTACAGATTCCGAAGTGGTTCTATGAATCTAGATAACTATTATTTTTAGCCTAGACAATTCCGAGTACTAATAAAACTAGAATATCAATTTTACTTTCAACGACGCTTAACTATTTATCTACAGCATGCGTCATGCCAAAATCGTCATCTGTGGGCGGTAAAGCATTATTTTTACTAAACCAGTAGTAAGCTCGCAACTGCTAAATAGAATTTCCATGGCAAAGAATTTAATTCACGTTAGAAGAAACACAGTCAACCTTGAAGTCGTTAAAATCAAAGACATTAAAACCACTGACTGTAGAAAATCATAACGAGGTAGTACAACTAGATACGAACAATACAACAGCACTCAAAAAAACAAAACATTTAAATGTACTCCATAATGTAGATCTAAGTGATACTGAAATTCCCGCAAGTATTCTGTTTGGCGCTAAAAGTTACGTAACAAAATGTTTTACTCAATGAACCGAACCGGGAGAGTCTGAACTCATGATCTACTCTAGAATAGTTTCGATCAAGGAAAAGGTTACAACAGAAGTTCCATTCTACTACATCAGCATCTACGTAGTAAAATTTGTAAGTAGTGATTGAACTTTGCTTATACCAGACAAGGTAGGTTGGATGTTCGGGACATTGGCGCTAGATGTGTATGCAGAGTTCATTATCACGTGTTGTTGAGAGTGAATCTTCTGTTGTCCACGTGCTCGTGATCTCGATGCCGCACGCTCGCAAAATATCGATGCTAATTCTGTACACAGACCGAAGTTATGCATTGTCCGTTGTCGCTACCACTTCTGGTTTTCGGTCTAACGTTCGCCGGCTATTTTGATTCGTAACCTGTTTTTGAGCATCTTTGAGTGTTACTGTATTTTAATTTTATGCGTTTTAGATTTGGAATTAGGTCTTATGACTTCGATACGGGTCAAGTGCTGTGTTGGTTTTTTTAATTCCATTTTTTGCAAGAAATTATATTTTTGCACTTAAATAATTACAAAGTTTTGAATGTTCATGACCTGTTAGATGTTAACATTCAACCGTTTTACATTCCGAAAACAGACGCTTTCCTTCTACTTATCAAATGACGAAGTTTCTGAAATCATAAGTAAAGCAGGAGTCAAACTAGACTTTCTAGAAGTTGAGTAACATAAATGTGGTCGAGCATGAAACTTATCTGAAACAACTAAATCGCTCGCAGTTGCGACTCGCAGCTAACAATTCGGGAAACTCATTTTCTCCAAGAAACTTGAAACCCTTTACCGATATCCACAACTACACCTTAGATAACGAGTTCATTGACTCTGTGACGTCTTAGCCAGAAATAAGCTAAGGGAAACTAAACTTCGGCAATTAGAAGTGATCGTTATTTGTGTCCCTCATTTTTTAGCAAAAGTTTTGGCAGCTGCGCAGTGCCCGTTTTAGATGGTCGGCCAGCTTTGATCTATTGACATGGCTCGACGTTTCCCTTGTTCCGCGATTCTGTTTCTCTCAATCTGGGCAAATGTTTAGACTGTATTGTGATGCATTGCTCTAACCACGTGTTGAGTTGAGTAAGATTTGTGGCAGGAGAAAGTAACTTCCTTCTAAATAGTTTGGTATCATCAATATATGCTATTGCGAGACTTGTTTTCGTTTGAGACTAACCTTCTTTCATTCCTCACCTAGTGTAACTTCTTCGAGTACTTGAACGGTACTACATCCAAGAAATAGTGGAGTACGCACTTACACCGTCGAGTGAAGTGTAAGGTTGTAAAACCATACGCGTGCCTGTGAAACGGCGCGACGCTTACTTTCAAATCGGCATAAGCGATAAAATTTACGATCTGCGTTCACGTGTGGTTTAATTATTTTATTTATTGACCATGCTACTTAAGTCCCACATTATATGTGAAGTTCCTTATTTTAGTACTGTTAAACTGACCCAAAACTGTGAGAAATTATTTGGATGTTCAGCTAGCGTAGTTCTTCTCTTCACAAGGGTCTTTATTCCACGATCATTTAGATACATTAGTGGTCCGAACTTTGCAGTTTACAAGCACTTTAATAGTTTATAGATGTATAGGAAAGAAAACGTGAGGCTACCTGCCAATCATACCAAGCGCGTCGCATGAGTCAACGGAGGCAAATTGGTTTATTAATATCTGTCCACGCACATTAAGAGTCTCTTCAGGGATATCGGACGAGATTACGTCTTACAGATGACAGACATACAAAATTTCCATTGGCTTCGCAAATGAGGTTAAACTACCGTTAATCGTAATTGAAGAATAAAGATCTATTAAATCAAGGAAATGATTAGACATAAACATCTTTTATGATTTCGTTGGGGAATCACCCAATAATGAGATAGCATTAACTGAAGTTGTTAAACTGAGTGGTGGTTTTTCAACAATATTTGACAATACTAATAGGTACGTTGCACCTTTTGCACCGTAGAAGCCAACTGACCTAGTTAGACAGGCTCGTGAACACAATAACTCGTGTTAACAAGAAAGTAATACTTACTCGACTCTTTGTTGGCGTTTCAACAAATAAGATTAGTATTTTGTGTATGTAGACTGCATCTTTACGTCAGTAGATTACAGTTCTTTTCATGAACCGACTTCAACTATTCATCTTGGAATAGCATCACTAAGCCTTTTTAAATATTTAAAATTGTACCGGTCGTAAATGTGTAGATAGACTTAAGAAGTAGTAACAAACAAATAATAGACTTACATTTTTTTTATTAGCACCTTTTAAAAAAGAACATTTCTGTAATAGCCACTGAAAATGCTCATTTACAAATAAAGTGAAAAGATTTAAAAGCTAACATCAATATACTCAGGAATAAACCTTAACAACAATTCTCATTATACAAATGTTTGTGGTAAGTGTGACACCTTATTTTCCTGTTTGGGATTTTTTGTGTAACCGTTTCCAAGTATAACGATTTTTAAGAATAAAGTTTTAATGTTATCTTAATTATAATCAATATAAATAATACGCTATGTTTATATGTAATTGGTCGGATAAAGATTAATTCCTTTGTTTCTGTTTTCATTCTATACATTATGTAATTTTTTTATTTCTAAGTTATTCTGTCCTTAACTTTCATTTATCACAATAAATACTTATTCAATCAAATCAAACCTGCCATCATTGTTACCAAATACTTAATCGTTGAAAATATTCTCAATTGAATTTAAAATGTAAGTATTATTTTCTTCAAACTTCTTCCCCGTATTATTTCGCAGTGTAGAAGGGTGCAAGTCAATTATTCAATAATGTCATAGTTTATCAGCCGCCTGTCATTGTCAACTGACACCTTCTGAGATAACATCGGGCTTATTGAATTCATTCTTATATGTTTATCGTATAGCATTCTGAGCTATATTGTTATTTTTTCTTTCATTCATACTCCCCTTTTTATCATCGTCTACGTAGAGCGTAAACATATCATTACTTGGGCGCTTAAGAGAATATTTTCTACTAAATATGAGTTATTTTTTTTATGTTTCTCCCATATTATAAATCATTAGCATTCCACTTATATTTGAATGCTTTCTGAATATAAACTCTACTCTCTCCCTTTTTCTACCTTCATAATGCTCTATTTGTATCCCTTTGAAGTTTTTACAAAATCTGCATCAATATTCACAACCCAATTATGCCGATTATGCAAATGCCTTTTTATATTACCTGTATATAAAAACGCATTTGCACATAATATCATCGCCCACCCAGATCTACCACCTAATTGAACTGACAGTTCCCTTTACTTTTATTGATAAAGTAACATCAAATCATTCAATATTAACCGTTTTAATACTGGATTATGTATCGTTATGACCTTAAATATTTCATTTGTATGCATGTCAAGGTCATTGAAATAATATTAAATCAGCCATATAGAACCAGTCGGAGCGTTTGACATTATTGATCGTATGCTAATGCTCTTTCTTGGATTAACAGATTGAAATGTAAGATTAATTCATCGAACAAGAAATGATATTGCAAGTTCAATGAACTCGGTGAAGTGAAAAAAGTTTCTGTGAATGCGGTTTTATTTTTAGATTGTTTGTAATTATTTAAGAAATGGATTGAGTATCGAATGCTACCAAGCTGTATGTGTGAAGAAAACGTTTGTAAATATCACGTTAAAGACTTTCAATGACATGTTTTACACGTGGCGATCTGAAAGAATTCTAGGTTGACTTATTAATGATTATTGAAGCTATCATTTAGTGTTTAATTACCAACACACGATCAAACAGTATAAACCTTGGCAATAAGCCAGATAAGATCAAAAATTGCGGAATAAGAAAACAACGCTCAATATTTCGAACCACAACATTCCAACAGACCTTCAAAAATACCGCACACGATCGACTCTTCATTCTTCAATTTATTAGCGAAAGGCTAAAACCACAAACGAAATTCTTCAAAAGAAATGTGTTGTAATGTTGACTCGGAGTTAAAATCAAACAATTATAATGGCGATCGATAGATTACACGGCAATAAAGATAGATTGCTTGGCTGGACCGCACTCTATCTGCAGATAAGACCGGGAATACAGGTGAAGGTGTGTACCGAAGCTTTAATGGACCCGTACATCGATTTATGCCGATAGAATTTACCGGTGTAAGTAGTTGCGTGGCGGAGGTCAGACGGGAGTCGATACTAGTAAAATACTGGTATGCAGCTGCAGTTTGCGAGATTGGAACCCGCCCATATGTGATTTGGGAAACTCTAGTGAATGCTTTAGGTTTTTATGTTTATGTGTTTTAGAGTAAGAGGCTAATAATTGTCGGTAGAATTGTCATAATTTATAACACATACACATGGGTACATATGTTGGTACATGCGAACTAAGATCAACTTGTGTAACATTAAATTACGGCTATTATCTAAGCTGTAACAAATTATTTGTTTTTAAGAATGCTAAACTTCCGCAGTGTCTGTAAAATACAAAAATCTACGGGACCCTAAAATTTACAATTCAGATGCATAGAAAGCTTATTGTAATCGAATGTATCGCATGAATCTCTTCTTATCTTAACGCGTTTGTTGACGCAATAACGGGTTGAATACGTTGAGATAATGGGTAAGTGAATTCTTGAAACAAGTACCGATTAAACCTTAAAATGCTTCCAACAGAGTCAAGATATTATAATCTTGAGAGCTGAGAAAATAGCTTACTGTAAAATTAAAAAGCCTCGAAAAATACAGTGATAATATTTCAATGCAATTATAAATCAATTTTTAGCAAGCCGAGTCACGTTTTTCACAGTTTCACAATAATTAATTGGTTAAGCTCTTATTTTGAAAGCCAAGAGGCAGATTCAATTTAGTTTACTGACATTCGAACCATGTAATTCAAGCCAGATATCTATCTAGATTTTCCTGTTAACACTAAGAATAGAAAAACCCGAAATAATAAAATCTTTAGAGAATTACATATTGATGGACCGAAGTAAGATGATAAAAAAACAATCGCGGGCTCGCATCGTAGCTAATTTTTTTTAGCCACTTAGCATAGGTAATGAAAAGGCTAAAACCAGTATCAATTTATCATATTCACGCACTCGTACTGTTAACGTCATCACAACTGAAGCATTATACGATGATAAAAGATGATTGACAGCCACAGAAGTGGAAAATGATGATCATGATCTGATATTTATGGGTGTTACAGCTATAGATGACAAAAAATACAACCATCACATCAAAGTACTGATTTTATTTTGATAAGTGAGAACGTTGCAAGAAAATACATTAGATTTGGTGATGACTTTGTATTTGATTTGATTCGATCATTAGAAAGGAAAAGAGAAAAAAGTTCAACTTGGGATTACGCTTTAAAAATTCAGCGATTTGAAATGAAATAATAATTAATAATTTCTACTGCCAATTAATTGGTTGATAAGAGAAAAGTTAACATCTGAGTAGGTATATTTTTTTGGTCGGCAATAACTCAATATTCTGGGTTAACAGCATGAAGGCTAATTACAAAAATGGCATGTGGAAGTCGTAATCAGCGGAATAAGAGTGTTACAATTTCTAAGAAATAATACTGGAATGATTCCATTTTAGTTAAGCCGATATAATATTTTGATAAACTTTTAGATAAATAAAAGAAAAATAACTAAAATACACTGTTTCGTTAATAACTTATTCTCTTCGCGTTTACTTGAAATGCTTTCCGCTTATTTGTTAATCATAAATGTTGCAGCTTAGAATTCTATGCGAGCAATTAGTCTTGCGTGATAAATAAGAAATAGAACTAACTTCCACCATTTGCAATCTCAATCCATTGTCGGCAAGTTTCTCGCTCCATTCAATTACATGAAACAGGTTGACAAATTGAGACCAGATTGTGTTACTGGATTGCCTGATACTTACTCAGGAGAAAGCTATTAAAGTTAAGAAGACTTTATTTTCGTATTTGAAGATAACAGGAAAATAGTGGTAGGAATCAAATCTATAGTGGCTGATGACAATGCTTTTATTGAAAATAACGAAACATCAGTTAAGACAATAACAATGTAATTCTTAGAAAAATATATGACTACTGCATTAACGAAGATATATTTGACGTTAGCCAAATGTCGTCTAGCAATCATGACATATGGGAGACGAATCGAGACCCGATCTAGATACATTGAAAACATAAGGACACTACAATCAGATTCAATCATTATTCCCCACGATTCGATAACGTCAAAAACTCAAGTGGTATGAATCAATAAAATCATCAAATAATTGAGTATGTAGAACACGAAGATAATAAAGTTTAAGAGGAAGAAATATTGAAGCAATAGTGTCAATTTTTGTAAGTGTTGCTCAAACGATGATTTGTTTTTAATAATAAGGATACAGGTGACCTTAATTTGGTTAATAAAACATCTGCTATCACCATTTGCGTGCGGCCGCATATGAAATCGTTAATGTATGTAAAAGTCCACAAGGTTTAAGTAGTTATTAAAAGTCAATCTGAAAGGTTAAAAGCTGGTGAGAGTTGGTTTTTGTCACTTTGTGAAAGAGCGATGGATACAAATTGGATGAAGGATATCCAAAATCTTTTATGGGCACAGATTTCATTAATTAGCTACAAGTTAAACTGTACCGTATTATGTTGAAGATTTCTTTTCCTGCTATTAGCGGCTACACCTTCAAGACTGGCTTTCAAAGAGTTCCTTCTTTGAAAGTGAACACGCCTGAATCCAGTACGAAAACTGAGATAGCTTCGTTAGGGTGTAGAACCAGGTCTACAAATAAAGACAGTTACTTGCTTCTTATCTTAGAGTGGTCGACTGCTTCACCGGCGATGCGATCGCATGTAAATGTTGAAAGTCGGACAGATTGTCGACCTACAATTTTGCCGATCGGTAGCTTTACGTTATCGACTTTCCTTGGCAACGGTCACCGAATAAATTTTATAAAAAAGTTTACTTTATTTTTATTTTCATCCAACCTCAAAATGTTTTGATGCTACATATTTTGTTTTCAATTGTGTATCCAGCTTGGTATAAAGATCCGAAAATTATTTGTAATCTAGTGTTTTAGTGGTAATGCTCGAACGCCATTGTAAAAGTAAATAATGCCTAACATTAAGTTTTATCTAATGGTGGCAATGCACCTTGAGTGCGATTTCAAATAAAACAGTACACTGAAAGTTCTTGTTTCAATGATATCAGTGTGAAGAGTTGTCAATTGTTTCATCTCTTTGCTTTTAAAATGAAAGTATTGTGATCATCATCAAGGTGATTTGACCTAACCGAGCTCTAATATAAAAATAACCACCTGATTCACTGCTATTGTCTCATTCGAGTCTCTTATTTAAACACATTGTATTTATACAATAGCTGTTTGAATCTCGCATAAACATTGTTGCGTCTGCTGTACCGCCAAAACGTATTCGTCTTATACGAAAATCCAAGATATTCTCATTAAAGTCAGACTTCACCACAATCGTCTGTAAAATTCTTTACCGCGAAATGTCTAGACTTTGTTAACTCAATTCTATTTGCTTTAGTATCGAACAATTGTTCACGTGACGACGTGGTGTATCGGTTACCAATTTGTCCACCACACTCTATTATTAAACACAAAATTATTTTGTTTCAGATCGTGTGAACAACCCGGCTTGCGGCGCTTGTAAACCGAGAAGCTGTCAATAATATGGTGCAATAAAAGTAATATGAGGGTGTTGGGTACGATGCGTACCAGAGTATACCGAACTGATTTATAAGTAAAGAAGGAAGGTATTGAATGAGACTGGGTGCGGTCGTCGTGGGGGCTTAAGCGGGGTATGCGCGGCGGTGTTGTGCAGTGACGGCGTCCGGGCGGCTGCCATGGGCGCGGCGCGCCATGCGCTCGCGCACGCGCCCGCTGCGGCTGCTCCTGGCGGCGCTCGCGCTCGCGTCCTGCGCCGCGGCGCCCGCGCCCGAGCCGCGCGCGCAGCGCTCCGCCAACCTGAGCCACATAACAGGCACCTCCCGCACCATACAGATGTTCCTCAAGAATCGCTATCTGCAGCTGCTGCCGGATGGCACAGTCAACGGCACCACAGATTACAACAGCGTTTACAGTGAGTACTCTAGATTTCATTTTACATATTTTACGAACAATTTTATCAACCTGAAACATTTTTGCACCCTACTTAGCTTACAACAGTTAAATTACATTAAAAGTATTTCACAACATCCAGTGCTTTGGCTCAAGGTTTTTTTGTTAGTCCACAAGCACCGATCGGCACGTACTATCGAGATCACAGCGGTACATTGACAGTGCTCCCAATTATACCAATTGAATTTTTTATTCGTTTTGATTCACTGAACACTTTTATGTCTATTTGCTTTGAATTTGCACGTGCGTAGTTTCTGTTGAAAAAAACCATTGTGGTATGATAATTAGCAATATCCTCTGTGTATATTGACCACGAACTAGTAATTACACTCAAGCCGGGGCACGATGCGTGTATCGAAAAGACCTTCTCTTCTCACTCGGCAGTGTTCGAGTCATTACTCCATTTGTTTACTTCTCTATGGCGCGAATACCGACTATTGTAGTTTTCATGTAGTCGCTAAGCTGTTGGGTAACGCTTTCCCAAGGGGATACTTGAGGTTCTTACTTTCATCATGTGGTTATCGTGAAAATACTAAATTACGACTAACAATAGAAAAGTTCTGTTTTATACTCAAAGATGATGTTGCACTTTCGCTATACATAATATACATATAGCTTAACAATCGTAGCCTTGACAAATTGTTGTATTTTTTATCTATCTTCTCTCTGTAATAACGTTTTCATGTGTTTTATGTAACAAACGATTTCAATAGCAGCGAGCATAGCAAATGAGAAGCTATAAATAAAGCATTTTTATATTAAGTTTATCAGCAAATTAACCAATTCGGAAACAAGGACGCCCGAAAAGAAAGCAAATTAGACAGCATCCTTAACAAATAATTTGTTTATACTTCTTTTTATATCAATTCTATAACCATAGTAGATAAATACTTACTTTTCGATGCGCAGGAGCATTCTTCGAGCATGCAAATAAATACATACATGTGACATGTTACAAGTGTGTCGCAAGTCTTGTAACAGCGTAATAACAATATGTCGTTAAAATTTACGGGAAATAACTTATCTGTGTACCGTCTACGGGTCGACCGAAAGTAAACGAAACTCAAGGAGCTGTTTTGTAATCTGCAAATATCTAAGCGATCACTTTATTTTACTGTTTACTTTAACTTTGTAAGTTTTCTATGGTTTATTGTAAATTACTTTGTGGTAATATTTTTGGGCTATTTTAGGTATTTGAACGAAACCAACATTATCTTGAAACGGTCCTCGTTTTGAAATGCCACACAGATTTTATGAAATGTAAAATATTTTATTTTAGGAAGAAATATGTAGAAAAAATAGGTGACGAATATTGTATCTACATTTATTGGTATTTTTTAATTTATCTATTTCCACTTTGTCTTGACTTTTCCAATATGGCGCTGCAGTAGAGAATACGTAAACTGAAAACTTTAATCGTAAATCACATGTAACAGATTATGATGACTGAATTTAAAGAGTTAAAGATTAATTACGGTTTAAATAAAAAAATCGATAGCTAATTCTTTTATATGTATGTACTATAGCTAGGACATTGTTACACTAGCTAGTAGTTACGTTTGTAACACAATACACTTTCTATTCATGACAGTAGCTGTAATGTAAATGCCACGTATAAAATTATTATGGCTTGTACAATTTTACTTGGCCAATCTGACTGTGTACCAAGCCTATTGCTTTCAGTTACATAGGCATAATTTGCGGAGAATGATTAAGCAATATTTTTTGCTACAATGTCTATAGGATATTGATCGTCTTTTTTTGGTTTTTTTTCCTCTGACACAGCCAACCAGACACCTCCTAGACGCATGTTTCATTATAACCAGTTTAAGACCAATGACATAAATCAGATCTGTCCTATTTTTAACAGCGGAAAAATAATAGAGACAGCCTAATTACATGTCCTCATAGACATTGAAATAGTTCCGTAATAACACCATAGATGTTAATATCATTCTAATCTGGAGCGTAATTACATATTGTGTATTCACAATTAGTTAAACGGAATCGTGATAATGGCTCAATAGGAAGATTTGAAGTGCCCGAAGCGTTTGCTTCGGTGGTCCAACTGTAAGATTGAGATCGTAAAAGTCTAATAACAACTTTATGGACTCCAAATGGAGATTTCGTACTTCGATAGCGGACAGTTTCTATCAGGTGGAATGGTATGCGATGCTTTTTTGTTTGTTTTTATCGATAAGTGTGTCGATTTCGTAATGTCGAAGGTAAGTGAGCCGAAATTAATGACCTGTGAAATTAATGTAATGATTGAATGTTGACTTTCTCGCCAGATTTCGAGATTAAGGCCGATAGATTGGAACATATGTATGTATTACACGGTTTTAGTTGAAACTCTCTTTGATTTACTATGTAGTAATAATTTTACGTCAGCTCAACGGAGATTATCCCAATTTTCCGTTATAATTTTTACTTTAGTAATTTCGACCATAATTTTCTTAATTCGGTCTGGTTTATAAAGCCAAATTACGATCCGAAAAAGGATTTTGCTTATCATGTAATCTTCACAATACGTAATACCGAACAAGCGCGTACGTAGCTATCAGGAACTATACTTTTATACAAACTGATCTCAATGAAACATAAGAGTAAAAATAATTTTAATTGATACACTGTTGAAATACCTTTAAAGCTGGTTATTTTTCACATCACTTCTGGGGATATGTTTTCATTAAGTATTTTACCTTAGAAAGTCTATTTTTTTATTAATCAATACTCCCAACTGTTAAAAACGAAAGGTATACGTTAACTACTGTTATTCTACTAATTAAAGCAAGAATTTACACGCCGGCCTATTAAAGAGGTAAAAATACCAAATTCAGTTATAAATACGAAACCGTAACAAATGGGTAGTAATTAAATAGCTTAATTGTTCGTAAATTATAAGGGCCTATAAACCTTCTGATTGTTGTAAAGAAAGCTCATTAGTATCATGTAAAAATATTGATGACTAGATGATCCGGCGAACTTCGTATCGTTTAAACCTTCCCTGGACCTCCATAAAAATTTTAAAACCAAAATAAGCCAAATCGGTCCAGCCATTCTGGAGTTTTAGTGAGACTAACGAACAGCAATTCATTTTTATATATAAGAAGATAACACACATCATAGAGTTCCCTTTTTTGACAGAATGGAAAGCAATTGTATGTCACCTTCTTAACCCAGTTATCCGGGCAAACCAATACCCGTTGGTAAGACTGGTTGTCAGACTTCTGACTACCCGTAACGACTGCCAAATGTGTTCAAAATAGCCGGGACCACAGTTCAACGTGCCCTCTAAAAGTAATACATTATTAGGAATTCCTTTTTTGAACAATTTAAAACAATTGAAATCCACATAACTGCCAAACTGTTTTTAAATTTCGAAAGGACAGTCGTTGCTTTTTAAAACTATCATTCGTAGACGTCAATTTAGTCAAATAAGGATAGTTACACATACTTAATTAGTTTATGAATAGCTTGATCTTTCCGGGCGTCCGGGAGCGTGTGTGATGAATGCCTTATATTCGCTCTTAAGAAATGATGTGTACCACGCCTTATGTTGTGTGAAAATGATGAATAGATGTACCATTTATGGACCTAAAACAGAAAGATCGTTTAATACCTACGTACCTATGTGTATTAATGGAATATAACTATTACGCTTTATTTGTATGGATTAGAAATGTTTGCATTTTATAATGCTTTAATTTCCTGCATATGCAATAAGTGTAAACAAAGTTTCTTGAATTTATTTTTAATTTTACCAATAGTGAAAAAAAATATTAAATTCTCTCGAACTCGAGTCTTGAAACTAATTACTATTGAAGCGTTAAATAAAAATAGAGATCAAAACAGCATTAAAATAATTTTTATTACCACAAAAAATGTAACCTACCTTTCTCGACTTCCCGGTAGCAATTTCCCCAGATTGCAACATTTAAGTCCACACCCGCTATACATGGTCTCAAAACAAATTTATATTTACAGCTGCCAAACACCCAATCAAAGTGAAATGAACTCTATTTCCTGTACCAAAGTTCTGTTATGTTATGACGTGTGAAAAATTGGGTGAATCTGTAAAGTTGTGGTAGGCAGGCCTTGTCGTGTAATCTACTGCTCTGATTATATCAATTACTTCTTTATTGAAGGCGATTTGGCAGCGATCGTACCACAGACTGCGATTGCATTGTATCGAAGATCTTAATTCTATTATTTTGTAGATACAGAACAAATAGAAAGAGTTGCTGAACTTCAAATGAGCCGATAGGTTGCAATGTTGCAACCGAAAATGAGCTTTTGTGGTCAAGAGATCGTAATGAATACGAAAAGATTATTTTGTTAATGATGAGACTTCTTGCTCAATAACTTTAGTTTGGTAATCATTGGTCAGGTTCTATTATTTGTAGATCCTAATAATCCGATGTCTTTTTAAAAAACTGTTAACGTTGCAATTTGTTTGCAAATAAGTTGCTTGCAAAAGCTCATTAAGTCATACTTTAGATACAAAATGGTGTCATGATCTTCAGTTTCTTACACGTCGTTAAAATCGCAAAATTACTATGAAAGATAATAAGCGTAAAGCCTTACAAATGTTTGGATCTTGAGCAACAATGCTCACATACAAAGAACGAATTCATTTTCATAAATAGGCATATGTAAGAAGTAATAAACTACTGAGGTTAAAAATAAACTATTTAAAACAACATATGTATAGCAAATTAAATATATCTCTATGCATCAATGATAAAGACAAAATGCTCACACGTGCACAGGAAAAATTTTATCCAAATATTAGCGGATAAACTAGTTTATAGTTTAGGTAATAATACAGACGGTTTACATGGCTGGATTCCATATGTTTTCTATTGTTTTTTACTTATTGTCTAGCTAGACAGCTTTATTACATTTGAAAGAGATCATGGTTCGCATGATAGCGTGTCTATGACAAACTTAATGTTTCCTCTAACATATTTTGACAACCATTTTGAATTGAATTTTCGTCAATTGTAGATTTAATGGAAATATAATAGCAATTATATATGTAAACTAGCTTCTGCCAGCGGTTTCACCCGCATCCCGTAGGAACCTCTACACGAACCCGAATTAAAAGTAAATCTTTCTCGATAAATGGGCTCTCTAACAATGAAATAATTTTTCAAATCGGACCAGTATTTCCTGAGATTATACAAATGAACTCTTTAGCTTTATAATACTAGTAGGTCAAAGATTGCTAAATGTGCCTATATTTTGTAACTAAAATGACAATATTAAATCGCATATCAATTTAGTGTTTAATCGTTTCCTCACACCAGGCTTTTAGCGTATCCCAAGGTCAGTCATAGCATATGCATGGTACCTAATCTAACAATCAAATAACACATTTGCAAAAAACAAGCATTACTACGCAATTTTATTCAAAATCAAAACTCTCACATTTTGAACTTTATTTATTTATTTACACATTAGCACAAAAATACACAATAAAGATTAAAAAAAAACTGAAAGGCGTCAAACAAATCATCCCCATCGCTGTCGACTGGGAGCGTGCCCAAGAAGCAATAAAAATCAAAACTGAATAAAATTCTAAACTGGGCTATCTGACAGAAGCGAAACCTATCTCAAAATTGGAATCGTTGGGCGCCATCTTTAACGTATAAATCAGTCATCAGATGCGCATACGATTGGTATATGAGCGTAATCAGCCATCTCGGTGTGGGCAGAACAATACATGGTCAATGGTGTCAGATTCTCCATTCCGCTGTTTAGCTTATTTTATTATTTTCTCTTGTTTTTATTTTATTTTATTTTATTTTATTTATTAGGGATAACAAACAATTACACACTTATTGAAAATCTAACAAAATGGTTAAGTAGTATACATCAGTGTGCAACTCACGACGTTATCCACAGCTGAAACAAATAGTAATGTACATCATGCACGAGTAGTTAAAACTAAAATTACAGACTATGAGAAACAGACAATTTTAAACAAGTGAAGCGAAGTAAAACATAAAAAGAAAAAAATGTATATATGTATATCTAAAGCAATGATTGACACTATCTTTTTATAGATTTAGTGAGAACATTTCTAAATTGACTATGTGTAAAAGAAAAGTCCAAATCCAGATCCGAGGACAAAGTATTATAATTTTTTACCATGCGACACAGAGGCGCGCGCTGTCCAGCATTAGTACGGCTGGAAGAAACAGCAAACAGTGGACGAGCGCGCACCCCGCGCCTATTGACGGTACGGGGAACTATATAACATAATTGATTAGTTATATCTGAGCAATCATACTTGTTGTTACACAAATCATATAGTAGCATTGTTTCTAGGAACGTACGTCTTGCCTGTAGGGTAGGAAGTTTATAGAAATCTAATAAATTTTCATAGGACATAATTTTGCGGTAGCACCGATAATGAGTAGCTTTAAGAAATTTGTATTGTACAGCTTCAAGATTTTCAATATATATTTTGTAATAAGGGTTCCATATCTGTACACCATACTCTAACTGTGATCTTACGAGTGATTTAAACAAGTGAATATAAGTATTACAGCGTTTAAAATCAATCATACACCTCATAACAAATCCGAACATTCGAAATGCGTTACTTATAATTTTATTGATGTGTTGATCAAGATGTAGCTTGCTATCTAGTAGTACTCCAAGATCCCTAACTGAAGTTACCTTTTGTAGTGGCACATTGTCTAGGTTATATGTCGTCTGAAATACATTTTTCTTTTTGGTGAATGTGACTGCCAAACATTTTGAAAAACTGAGTTGGATCTTGTTTCTTAAGCAGTACATAGAGAATCTGTTTAAATCTTCCTGAAACTTATGGCAGTCATCAATACTCTGTATTTTTTTGAAGATTTTCAGATCATCAGCATAAAGAAGGAATTTAGAATTTTTAAAACAATCGTCTATGTCGTTAATAAATAAGATGAACAAGAGGGGACCCAGTATAGATCCCTGGGGCACGCCGGAGGTAACCCTAATGGACGTCGACTCATGACCTTTGATAACTACTTTTTGAGTTCTGTTTGAGACATAGGATGCGAACCAGCGAAGCAAGTCACCTCGTATTCCATTGTAGGCTATCTTTGTCAAAAGAAGTTCATGATCTACCTTATCGAAAGCTTTCCGAAAATCTGTGTAGACAGCATCAACTTGTATTTGTTTGTCCATACTGTTAAACAGGAAATCAGTGAAGGTCAATAGATTTGTTATAGTGGACCTTTTTTTAACAAATCCGTGCTGTTGTTTTATTATTACATTATTTAATATTGGACTAATTTCGTTATGGACAAGCCTTTCAAAAAGCTTCGATAAGGCAGGCAAAATAGAGATAGGACGGTAGTTTTCAATGTCGCTTTTGGAACCTGATTTATGAACAGGTGTTATATGTGCTTTTTTCCATATCTCTGGAAATGTGCCCTCCGATATACATTTATTAAATATGATATGAAGGGGTACACATATACTATCTGAGGTCATTTTGAGGTAATATGCCGATATCCCGTCAGGTCCGGGGCCCTTGGTGGTGTCCAGTGATTGTAGGGCCTTTAAAACTTTATCAAGGCTAAATGATATACTGCTCAATAGAGTACAGTCATCGTTATAGGCATTCGTCGGTAACCAACTATTTGAATCAAAAGTCGATTCCTCATAGACCGAATAAAAGAAATCGGAAAACATATTACAGATTTTTGTAGGATCACTAGCGCAGTTACCTTTATAGGACATATTAGAGGGTATACCAGGATTACCCTTACGGTGCGAGATGTAACTCCAAAGATACTTAACGTTTTTATTTATATTATCCTCAACCGAATGAATATAATTATTGTAACTTTTTTTACATTCCGCTTGAAATCTATGCCTAAGCAAGGAGAATTGCTCGTAATCTGATATGTTGTTGTATGTTTTCCATTTTACCCAAGCGTTATTTTTGTTTTTAAACATGTGAATCAGCGACTTAGAGAACCATACGGGGAATTTCGTTGATCTCTTAATAGTTTTTGGAGCGTAATTCTTGATGGTGCGAAAAATAACATCATACAGTGCGTTTACTGAATCATCAGCTGACAAACCTTTGAAAACATTTAACCAATCAACGTTACACAACTCCTGATTTATTGAATCATAATCAGCTTTATACAAATTGTATTTCGTTAGTGTCGCCCGCGGAAGCGTTCGTATTAATTTATATTGGAAAGTTAAACAGAAAGGGGGGTGATAGCGATCCACTGGTAAAAGTTCAGACTGTGTGTTTTAGGTAGCTAACAATGTTTTATGAGGTGGTTCAGGGAATTTTTGATGTTGTGTGTGATTTAGAAAATGTTTTAGAAAGGAGTATAGAATAATCGCTGTTACACAGTTTTTCAAAGTTTTTCGAGTCACATTAGAATCACTGATATTTTTAACTTGATGTTGAACGTAAAATGCTGAACAAGTTTTCTAAGACTGACTAAATTATCCTGCTCCCGATCAATGTAAGCCAATCAGTATCAAATACTTCGTCCCTCTTACACAAGTGAAGCAAGCCCATCATTATTCATCTTAATATTGATATTAATTAACGACTTACGTCATGTTAGGTTAACTTAACCGTTAAATATAAACCAGTTTCGGTTCCCATACGGGTCGAGAAAAGTTAATAATGTGGTCAACAAGAAAAATCTATTAATGGTCCTATGTTTTGATGATAGGTCGGCTCAAATTAGCACATTAAGCGGTGATTTAGAACGGTGATTTGAGTAATATGTGTGATTTAAGTGCAGTCGTTTCTTTAAGTAATGTTCGACAAAAATATGTGCAGTAGTTCCAAGTTTGTTTGTGTGTGTGAAGATAAATGAGGATCTTTATAGAGATGGACTATCATCACACATCGTTTCGGGCACAGAGCTCATACCTAGTTCTTATAGGTAATACATAGAACTGTGGTGTTGTGAGATAAGCCCTGTGTACTTACTCAACATAGAAAAAAAAACTTGGTCTGTAAAAAAACTTAAATAACAATTATATTGATTTTCTCTAAGCTGGCGGTGTGACGTAATTAAAAATAAAATAAAGACTTTCGAAATAGCTCTTCTGACTTTACCTCTTATGTGACAATATCAGGTAACTCCCAGCTATTAAATAGTAGGTACAGTAGGTACCTACATATGTATAACATATTCGTTCGTATCGTTTCATGGTGTGTATATCGTTAAGAACCGCATCTTGTAACTAGCTCCATTTAAAACTACATCAAATTACAGTTGTCAGTTATAGGTAAATATTGGTATTTTCAAGCTTGAGTCCTATCTTCAGAGTAATGGAAATTCAGAGAAAAATAGGAAACCAACAATTTTGCCCCAGGCTTGATACAGTACCTACTGCAAGTAAAGCGACCACCATCGCCGAATATTATAATTTAAAATTTTCTTAATTCAAAAACATTAATCATCTTCCTCATTAACATAAGCCAGACATAACAATTCCAATTTTAAATCGCACTACATTATAACTTTTTTCTAAAAACCTCTTCGCACTAAAGAGTAAAGAGTTCCGACTCGAAAAAGGTCCCAAAAATTTCCATACAACTTTGTATAAACTGACAGCGGTATCATTACGCTACTAACAAACAGAGGTTGTCCGAAATCTGTTCTTGTTATGTGTTTAAACTTGTTGCGACGTTGACAGAAGGTACGAAAGTTACAAACTGGCCGCTTGCTGCTGCGCAAGTTTGTTTCACTTGGGTCTCGAATAAAAGGGAATAAATTAGTATTAGAATATTTAATATTTTTTTTTTAAGTTGACAAATTGACTTTTTATCTATTTAAATATCTGTTGCATAAAAATAAATCTTGTTGTCGCTCATACATATATTATAGTTACTATTGATTAAAGAACAACTCACTGTAGTAAATATAAGTACCTATATATGACTAAATAAAACGTAACACCAGGCCTCTGTCACTCGACGTACTTGCGCGCGATAAATGCCTACCGCTCGCTGGGTTACCGGTAGCCCCACGCGGCTCAGGGCTTTCAATAGTATCACGCGCCGCGCGCGTTCCAATATTGTGGCATGTTATGCTGTTGGTTTTTATTAGTTTTTTAAGCTACCTAACAAACTGATGGATTATTATGAGTTGTGTTGCTTTATATGCGACTATTGTAAGATCTAGAAACATTTTATATTTATGAACTTATCTAGTAATTCAATTTTTTTTAAATAAATTAATAATTATCTACTTTATGATTTTAACAACAGAGATCATTAGGTACTTATTTTACTTTAGATACCTACTTAGTTATATGAACTGTATTGTGAGTTTTGTAGCTCAAAACACTTCTCGAGTGTATGTAGGTATAGTTCTGGTCCAACTTAATGACGACTCGGAACATTACGCGTGTCGCTACGCAAAAACCAATTTTAGGTATGTATCAACACTCGACGGAGTTGTACCATATGGGGTATGGCGCTTGTGCTCGAAAAATAGTTGGAAACCGCCTTTGATTTTGACGAAAGCTTTACTTAAGTACTTACCTATGCTTACGTATTAGGTAATATTTAGTAATATGTACCTACCCATACTCCATTTTAGTAGGCAATACAATAGTTAACTAAAGAAAAATATTCTTGATATTACTTTTTATTTAAAAACTCAGTTTTAAAAAAGGCTATCTTAAAATAAGCGTAACTTTGTTTTCCTACTTAAATATTAATAAATTGTAAGAAGCAACCCTAAGCACGGCCACGGCACGGTTGCGGTCACTGAACTGTGCGCTATCGTATTGGAATAACAATCAAGCGCTCGAGCTTTTAAGGTTCATTTTATAACGCAGCTAGGAATTTGTAGGTAGTTGGGGAACTTGTAGGTGCTTATAACAGTAGGTATGGACTTTTTTGTATGGAGTGATTTATCTGTTACGTAGTAACTATTATATAATCTGTGGTAACACCAACAATGCAATTAATAAAACATAATAAGAATGATGACAGTGAAATATTGCCTACCATTCTTTGGCCAATGAGTCATTTCTATTTAAAATTGTACAATGGTAAAAAACTACAATATGTTTTGGAAACCGGTCGAATCATTGTTGTTATGACGACTGTATTAATGTAGAAAAAAACTTTCCGGTTTTTTTTATAATTGTAATTTCCATAAGAAAATTAATATAACAAACATATTTTTTATAAATGAAAGGTGATATTCTCAGGACATAAACGGCAAAAATATTCGCGCAGCTAAACGACGCATCCATATGCATGGGACGTGCGCTCGCGCCGGTGACGACAGAAAGATTGATCGAACTCTTTTAATATAGCAATTTACACCTCTTATGCTTTACAGCTTCCTTATACAACGACTTGATCATCTTCAAACGATTATGGATGGTGTGAGAAAAAATCCAATTTATGATTTGAATTTTAAATTCACGTAAATTATTTGCTGGTAACATTATTCTTCCATGTATGTACAAGACTCGTAAAGTTATCAGATAAGCATATTGGCTTGAAATACCAACAGCCCTTTGATGTTGCATAATTTGTGTTTTACAAGCAAGCAGTAATATTCTAATTTATTTCAAAATTGTTGTTAATTTGATGTCGCGATAAGTAAATTGCATGTGAAATAATCTAAGAAAATCTTTTTACTTTAAGCATTTTTCGATCGATCATTCAATCATTAAAATATGGAGTTGCAAAGGTAGTAAGTAAACGCAATTGTAAGGCATCAACTTATCTACCATTTATTGGCATTGATTTGGGAAATGGAATTATATGTTACTATTTCACATAAACAGCACCCAACAGTCAAATAACGAATAAACCTGACAACAACAACATTCCGAGAATTTTTACTCGAAATCGAAATTTAATCGAATAATCGTTGCATTTCAATTGGACTGGTTAATGGGCAACCGCCTCCGACTATTGGACATCTTTATTTCGGTTCAGTACCGAGTTCAATCGGAATTGTAATCGATTCTGACGTTTAAATGGCTGGCATTACTTCAAGTGACGAAATTGAGTTCACCAGTAATGAATCGAGAATCGATGGCTAGCAAGATTTTTTAGAGTAAAATATTTTTATATAGGATTGACTTGGCAGATAGAATTAGCCTGATGGAGAGGTTTGGTCTTTGACTAATTTTAAGTAAAAGACAGAATAATAAAGCTTCAGAAGTTACAGCCAAAAATGATACAAACGATTTTTATATCCCAAGCAACAAAAGGAAAAATACTTAATTAAAGTTTTCTCAAAGGTTTTTTCCTCAAATTTACATTTATTATCATAAGTGGTATCTTTTGGTCAATTCTAAAGAGCCGCTTTTATTGACATAACCTAAATAGTTGAGACGCGTGCTTCCTCACCAAAATCAATGGTTATATCATTGGCTAGACCCATTAGAGAACCGTTATAATTTACACTGATATCACGTTTCACGAAAACTCAATCATTTTCAATCTCATTAGCTGCTTACGAAAGGCTTGTAATCGTTTATTTTAATTAATTATTGGCGGCCATCAATTTAATATTGAAGGTATATCGAGTTGCTACGAACTTTATCATAGAGCAAGTAAGTGCTACAGATGATACAGTTACAAATGTGAAGGTAACAAACCTTGATTATTTTATTGGTGACATTAACAATCTTGAGTATACCATAAAAGATTTCATAACATTAGTTGAAGGAAAGGTAGACAACGTAAACAGTTTAATCCATTCTCAAATCTTTGAACTAATACAAGCTACCGATGCCGCACATGTTGAAACTACAAGGAAACATGAAACTGAGATAACAAAGTTCAGTAAACTTAGCGCCACACAGAATTTCACAAGCGACACGGTTCAGGAGACGGCAAATATTAATATGCACCATTGTAGCCCCAAGTTAAGACATATTAAAGTGGAGGAACTGAATAGAGAAGCCAGATTGCTAGGCCAGGCTAGTAATTGTACCAGCCAGTGCCACAATATAGTCCGCGTGAGATAGCTACAAAGACTTTCTAAAGCAAACACGATCTGAACTCGTAAGATGGTGTCAACTTGTACAAATTTTGAACAGAATTGTGTCTACAGGTATGAGTAATTGGTCCTGTGTGGTCTGCGGCCAATTGTGGACTTGTTTCAGTTTACTTTGTAACTGGCTTTGGTATAATTGGCGTCTTACAACAGCTGTTTGGATTTAAGTTCTATAAGTTCTAACGCTTGTCACTGAAAATTGATACCTATTGAATAAAATTAATGAACATTTTAAGATTATGAAGACTATTTGGTAAAGGGAAGTAAGTGAATTCAATTCTACCTTGGGAATGATGTAAAAAATAATAAACCTATAATAATTGTTATTAAGCTGACCCAAAATGTTCCTAAGAAATCTGGCTGATTTTCATCAGCTATTAATCCCAACAAAATCTACTCACGACGCAATTATTTGTTTAAGTGCATTATCGAAATGTTTAATAGCAATGTCACAATTATCTTGTGGACTAAATGTACTAGAATTAGATCAGTGTTCAGCGTTAAATTTACACAAAATTGGTGTCAACTGGTGCCCTACAAGATGTCCGCGACATTATTGAATTAGAATTTTGGATCTATGCAATATTTGCTTTGGCTTAGAACTTTTGAAATAGTTTATGTTAAAGAACGACCTTGTCGTTAATGGGAAGTATGTATAGCTATCGTGTATATCGGTATATTGCTATAACCAAATCCTTTGGTGACAGCAGGCGTGAAGTCTAGCGTAATAAACCAAACTTAGAAGTTCTAGCAGCGTTTGCTATTTCAAAGTAAACATGTCCATTCAGTTCGAAGATAATATCGTTAAAACCAAAGACACATCTTTAAGACTTCCGATACGCTTGGTCAGAAGCAGCTGGCAGCGATTCCGTAAAATCTATATGTTCATATTGTGCTATTTCATTTTCTAAACGGTTTTCACAGAAGCCGACGAGACACCGTTTTAAATGCATGTCTAAATGCGTAACATTACATCTTACAGAGTAGTTACTGTCAGTCATAACTAAGATTACGTATCGAATTCCGAACACACATTTAGATTATGAAATGTCGAAAGTCATATTTTTTCAAACGCGTCTCGCAGAATGGCTTTTTGATAAAATGTCTTCTAGTTGATTTATTTGGACTTTGTAACTGTTGTTTCATATTTGTTTGGGATGGTAGCAACATATCTACTACTTTAGCTATACACAAAATTAGAACTTTAAAAGGATTTTGATATATCTGAACTTGAATTAACCTTCTAGTGGTATTCTATGCTCAAGACAAAATTCACTTCTGCGGTTCTTATATTTTTTACCTTTACAAGCAGGTTGGAGTCTGGATAAAATTTGGATGTTAATTAATATAAAAAAGTCGGCTCCAGCATTAACGATAAATTCAAGAATGCTTAACCAAACTTCCTTCCAACAATGTGCGTTATATTTACCTTATCTAGAATGTGAGAGTTACTTATCGCAAATAAATTTCCAGATACACAAATAAATTAGTGTCACAGTTGATATGAATTCGCTTGTAATTGAATATTACGTATATTTTTGCGGTAGGTTATCATGTTATCTACGGCTATACATTGTTGTACATAACTGAGTTGAACGATTTTGTATTAAAGGCGTTAGTGTTTCATATTGTTGCTAACGTGCGTTTAATGGGTGTTGATAATTCTAAAATTAATTATTAATTGTGTGTGTTATTGAGCTCTATATGCTTTATGATTTTAGAGTAGGACTATGAAGGTTTTTTGAGTTATTTTATTTAATCTTCTCGTCTAAAACCTGGCCATTTGTTTTAAAATTCCTAATTCTATATATGGTATAATACAACGGTACGATATCCTCGTTCAAAACTTAGCGTGGATTTACGCAAAATAGCTTTTTATATATGGGACATTGCACTAAGTTCTAAATTTACGTTAGTGTTCATTATCTGTAACTGAATCAATATCTTTTCAATCTCAAATATAACAAACCTCAGACTGGAAATTCCACATGTTGAGTACATAAAGTACCTACTTACAAACACAGGTGCTATGCAGCCAATTACGTATCATACCAGTCCCTTATTTCAAAAGCATTAGCTTGTAGGCAGAAAACAGGACTCTGTCCAGTCTGTGTATTAATTTTCTTTCTCTTTTCTCAGTTTTTGATGTACATAATAGTTTTTATACCTACGATTTTGTTTTGTATTTTACCCATGATAGTGATGCGTGATTGTCACAATTTTTCATAAAGTGTCCACGGAGTTCCTGGCTTTCTGACTTTTCTTAAGTACTTATGTATGTATTCATGGTCTATTAAAAATAAAAACATTTGACTTTTTATTTCAAAAATTGTTTTGATAAAAAGTTTCCGTTTTTCTGTCCTTCTTGAATCGGCCAATAGCCTTGACCGTACACGTGTCTACATCACAATATATGTATTTGGTGGGAGTACATACATAAATAATAACAAGAGACGTCTCGTAATCTGAAGCCCATAAACTCTGGGTACAAAGCTTGGCAAGTGTCGCGTAGACAGACACAAAACATAATCTTTGATTCATATTAGCATAGGTGCGTAGACCCGGATGACGAATATTTGTAAATCTGCAGTGGCTATGATAAGAGATGGCACCTTAGTGTTAGTGATTTTCTATGAGATATTGGTTATCATTTTTAGAAAACTGATATTAAAAGCCATACTCTTCTATTGGAACGTACTTGATCTTAAAATTTTAAGAGAGGTAGGTGAAGTTATATCATATGGCATGAGAACGTAATATTGAGAGTACCTATTTAGACAAATTCAATCCATATTCAAAACTATGTTATTGATTAGGTATTAATAGGAAAAGTACCAGGTGTCCATTGAAAACAATGACGCATCTGTACATTACAATAATCTCTGCAAGTTTATTAGAACAGGTGCATCGACTCACGCGAACTGGTCCAGTATTTCTCGAGTTACCGAAAACATACATAACACTAAATAATGCAGAGAAAATCACTGTTGACAACCATTACATCACTGTGGTTAATAAATAAAAGTACATTAATTCTTGCAAATTGAAATAATAGAGAGTAAATAAATAATAAAGAAAGACAACAGGTTACTGAAAGATTTCAGCTCAGTCATCATATTCCTTACGATAAAGATATTGTGTTATACAGATGAAAAATGGTTGAGGATGAAACAAATGATGACGTTACATTAATTATGAAAGCAAAAGCAGTTCCAGTTCAAACTCGAACACTAAATCCATAAATCTTAGAACATCATTACACTAGTTTTCATACACCAATGCAAATACTTGTCAAGAACGAAGCTCCTAGATCAGCAGAGTGAGAAGACGAATTGCTTGCAGTTAATAAAACATTTCATACTAACAGGCCAATTAAAAAGGTTATTACCACGTCATCTGTAAAAGTCAGAGAAGATTTCTTAACTAACTATACTAATTTAAATGAATGGCCTAACAAATTATGTAGTTACGATAAGTAAAGAGTTACTCGTATTGCTGTGTCATCAGTTGAGCTTTTTTCTAAGTACCTGTATACCTTTTGACTGTTTGCGGTTTAACTCCCGTCCGTTAGGAGACTACTGCAGCTACCCGGACAAATAAAACCAAAAACATCGGACTACTAGTTTCTGAAATCGCTCGTTTAAATTCTTCAGCTTTAAAATAGACAGAAACATTTTTTTTGTGACGCTTATATTAGGCAACTCCTATTCAAACCTTCACTTCAAAATACTATTACTTCATCGTCCTCCGAGCCTTTTTCCCAACTATGTTGGGGTCGGTTCAAAATACTATAACTTGGATCATCATATATACTTTTAAAATGAGCAGCCCTAGTAATAAAAATGACTTTGCGTAACTGAACATCAAGGCGGACTAAGGACTGCAATCATTCACATGTTGATTGCAAGGCTCATTCCTGATGCGTATCTTCCTTGAAAAATTACAAACCACATCAGAAATTAACTTGTAAAACATGGATCTATTAGAAAGATTTATAATTACTTGAGTTGGTTTAATGACTTCCTTGTGCATGTTCTGGTGAATTTATTGCTATTTAAGAAGCTGCTGTTTGACCTTAAGAATAACTAACTCTGGTTTGTATGGAATGCAGTTGTTGTCTATATCGATTACAAACAACGGTATAGGCTGTAGTGTTAATACAATTTTATCGTCAAAATCAACTGCTCTAAATCGAGTCTTGTCAAATTCACTGTAACTCTTTAGTTTCCACGCCGCACCGGACACTTCATTTTTTAATTGTTAAAATTGCGTTCCTAGAGCAGTATTTCTACTAGTGCCTTAAAGTAACTCGTTTGAGAGTTAACCATCCACATACCTTGTTCTATAACAAACATACATAATGTCTGAATAACAATCATCATCTGATGAACAAATAGTAGCATTCGGAAGTTGATAACAATCATTTTTTTCTTCCATCTCATTACTCCGACCTTGAGAATTGAATTGATCGAATCTCGTACTGAGATTTATAAATTATTCATGAGCTCAAAGTATCGTATTACCAAGTTGTGTCTGCATAATTAGTGTTTAAGTCGAGCGGTCTTTGTAAATTCTATGCTAATGGACTTTGTGATACAATTCGATATCCTCTTTTGATAGTTTGTTTATCTATCCTAATAATAAAATATTTCTTTATGTTGGTTTGGGTTTATCGAAGCATGATCTTTGTTCGGAAGCTTCTCTAGTCTCAGATTAGCGGCTGCTAGACATTGAGAATTCTGTCGAATACTGACTGCTTTTTTTACTAACGTTCCTAGTGTATTTGAAAGGTCCAAACCTGTGTTTTTATTCACTTTGATCCAATCTACAATTCTTTGTATATTCAGGGCTAAATCTTTACCATCATTATACCCAAAACAATAAACCGTACAATTCCACCAACCTAATACCTGAAATCCATAAACCCAATTGTTATTTACAATCCATACCGCAACCTACCGTTATTGGAGCATTTGCGCTAACAACATGTTATATTATGACTGTTATGTAAAGTACATAAACTTTGGTTCCCGGTAGCTTGCTAACGAACGTCAGAGATCGGGATGTCTCGGAGATAGTCGGAAGAGCTCGGGTGTGGTACTGTGGGTGTAAAGGCTGATACAGACAAGCGATTAGATCGCCGCGGATTATCGTCGTCACGCTATTCACTGTTTAGGATTTAGTGTTATGAAGGCGTTGGTGGTTCAAATAGAGTATATTTATTTATTAAGTCTATTTCGATGTTGTCGTCTTGATCTTTATCTTTGATGGACTGGGTTTTATCATTGATTGAATTTACTTTTTGAGCGGTGTTGAAAGTATAATTACCTACTTTCTTACGTCGAAGATCATAAGTGGAATTACTGTCTTTAGATGCACTTGGCTTTTTCTCAATTATGTTGAAGTTAGTATAATTGAAAAAGAGAAGAACATAGTGAAGTAATCATGTTTTAATCCGCTTACATTTTCACCATAATACTAAATTCAGTTTCATTGTTAATTTCTTGCTCAATATGACCTTTTTCTGTGTCGTTATTTGAATACAATGTTTATAAATATTTAATTTACTTAAGTTCTATATCATGAATTGACGAAACTGTATGTAAAGTTATTATTGCTTCTTTAAATTATATTTTAAACAGATTGAACTTCTTCTCTATGACATATGTAGTTACAATCAAAGAAGCCAGATAGAATCTATTTCTAAATTTCTATCGTTAGATTTAGATATGTAGGTGTACTACTCTTCAAATGCCACTGAAAAATTACGTTATAAGTGCTATTCCAATTCCTTTTGTTAAGACATAATAAAAGGAATAGCACTAAAAGATATAGCTTTTCACCTGACTTTTAAGTACCACTAGACGATATTTCGACAGCTTCTTAACCATCAGTAATAATTTTATTAATTGACCTACCTACACCCTTTTATTTACTTAGGTCTTTCTAAATCCACATCTCAAAAAAACCTGTTTCTAAGCGTTATTATCATAACAAAATAATCGATTCCCAATATTATTTCTACATGACTAAATCGAATACAATCGGCAAACCAGTACTCAAATCGGTTCAATCGGTGAATCGGCGATATCGCTCCGTTTGGCACCCACCTTTATCTAGCTCTATAACTTAAACCAGTCTATCTAGGTACATCTCTTTGTCGGCCTGTCAGTGCGTCCATAAAGTATAGTTTAAGTGTATTAGGAATATATTTAGCCGATTTGCACGCTCCGGGGTATAATGTGTTTGACATAACGAGTTGGACGCACAATGATGATTTATGTTTTTCTCGTAATTGTAGTGTCCCTGTTATATTGGCCGCAAGTGTAATATTGGGTTGGATTTATGTGTTTGTGTGGGTGCTTTTTAGGAGGTGGGCTGATAAATATGACATTACCTTATAGTTTTACATGTAGTATTCCATCCAAGTATCCAAGTATTACGTGTAGTATTCCATCTAAGATGATTTTTGTTTTGGTTATTTTCTTTTTTACTCAAATAACCAACAAGAAGAAAACATTGTACATACCTTTATCTGTATATGTTATATGTATCATCATCATCATCATCATCTCAGCCATAGGACGTCCACTGCTGAACATAGGCCTCCCCCTTAGATCTCCACAGATACCTGTTAGAGGCGTCTTGCATCCAGCGTCTGTATCATGTTAAGTATATGTATATGTTGCGTTAGTTTTTCCAAGAATAACATTAAAAATAAACAAAACACACAATTATTCATACTGAACATCATGTTAACATTTATATATTGCCTTCGTCACTATTATAATTAAAATAAAATTACATATTACATCAGATAAGATCACGTTAATCAATCTTCTTAGCGAGTTGTCCTTAATTTGTCCGACAGTATTAATATTAATTAGTACCTCTGAGGTACTTGCGTTGACAGGTAAATAAGTTAAAAAAATAATTGTAAGAAGCTGTTTAGATTTTTTATAAAATAACATTGCTATAGGAGCGAAATAAACATAAAGGTATTATATATTTCTACTGACTCAGTAACTCAGTTATGAGCATTCATATAAAAAAATCCGAAATGATAGCTTTGTTTTGAAGTCTGTAAAAACTTGAAATATTAATATAAAAATATTTGCAACGACTATAAAATGATTCTGTGTTGCTCCTGTAGATATAATGCATAAAAAACCTACCGTAACTATAAAAATATCAAATTAAATCTACAATAAAAAAATAGACAATTTACGAAGAGATGACACGTAATAAACAAATTAATTCAAGCTCCAATTAAAAATAGTTAAAATAAACTGACAACTTTTTACAGTAGCTCCGTACGCCACTCACGCGCACGTCCCAGCCATGTCATTCTAATCAACAAACATATTACAAGATACATTATAATTACCCCACTGACAGGATAACTAGTTAGAAGATAATTAACTTATGCTATCTAAAGGATAATTAAAACGGACGACATTTCTTGATAATTTAATTGGGTTTCGATTTTATTGATTTATCGTATGTAGAGCATACTCAGTCGGAAATGTCTTATGTTGAAATATTCTCTCTATCAATAAATCGCTGTAGAACATTTGAATGCCGATTTCTTCTTTAATGAAAGAGCTTAAGAAACTTTTAGTCGGCCGATAGTTTGGGCTCAAAAATCAGTATGAAAATGAATGCTAGTAGCAGATTACAGAGATCAGGTATTTAGTCGGTATCAGACTGATTGAAAAGATTGAAATCCAGATTTCTTTAATAAAATAAAGTGCCAACCATCTGATCAAATAGAGCGGCCTACTGTTTAGTCTCGAGGGTACTCTTAAGAACCTCTTCAACGTAGCCTAATCTAATTTGATACAAAACTTTCATCATCAACTATTTAGTACTATCGTCTTCACATAAATCATAGTATTGGTAACGCAACGATGCACTTATCAAAATCCTATTGTCATTTAATAAATGAACTATCGATTCAATAGCAGGTATTATCTCGACGAATGAACAGAACTATTCAAAGAATGTCTTCCATCATTAAAGATTTAGAATAAAATCTACAGTGTGAGACCGTTTAAAACGATGGGTTCCGTACAAATAAGTAATGACGTCTAAGGCTGATTTTGGCGATCTCGTATAAGGAGATCAGCCAGCTGCGCAGGACACATTATAGTGCACTAGCATTTGAGCAGACATGTGCAATCACTATTCCTTCACTCTCATAGCCCGATGGGATGGCAATCCGACACAAAGCGATTTCGGCCCGCCCCGGGTGTAAAATCCGAAACCTCGTGCACACCAAACCAACGAGGTAGTTATAAATATATATTGCACCACAGTCGTGTAATGATGTTATCATTTTTATAACCCATCTTCAAGCTCATTTGCCTTTAATGGTTAGAAAATCTGCAAGCGGCATCAGGACAAATGCATAATGCATAGAAATGACCCTACGAGTGATCAAATCACGCGACTAGCTTGTATACATTCACTGCAGAAGTGCAAAAGCTATTCTAAAGTACGTGTATCTTATACTAAGTATGCACTTATTTTAGTTGTCTATAATTAAAGGTCTCTTAGTTTAAGATGCATATATGTATCTTAATTAAGTTTAGTTAGGACCGAAATCTATAATTTAAGTTCGATTAATAGTGGATTTCTGTAATGTATCCGTTGTTTTGGGATAAAGATTGCATTATGACAGTAGCTCTATAAATGTCAGAGTTAAATCTTGAAAAAACCACGCACAGATATGTTATGGAAATTCGCAGTATGTTAGCACGACTTTAAAAGATTGTAAGTTTCTAACGTAACCAACTTCAAGCAAGTTCTAAGAAGTTTTAAAAAATTACTGTAAGAACGAAATTACGAAGAAGTTTCACATTTGTAATTTTATTGTAAGCAAAAGTAACTAGCAAGCGTAAGACGGGACTTAATTTAGTCATAAGGACTCCTAAAAAATTAAACAATGCTCATCGATTCAAATCTATATCGTTCTTCTGTTATCATAATGAATAATTCAAGTGCAGTGCCACTGCTCAAATCGAAGTCTATAAGACTTTCTCCTGAACAATAGCTCGGCAGGTTACAATGAATGTATGTAATGCAATGCACATTACTGATGCATGCATGCATTATGTTACACGTGTCGAAGTTGCTCAAATCTGGGCTTTATTTTAGGGCTGGGCGTACAGCGACATCTGAAAAAGAAATTCGTGTTAGTTAGACTATTTAAAATTCACGAATGGCTGAACAGATTTTCCTGGAAATTGGTGGGGAGCTGGGTTTTATCTCCCATTTATTTGGGGAAGTAGCTCTCTCGGGATGATAGGTGGTGGGTAATATATGGCCTATGTCACCCGGGAATTGTGTAACTTCCGAAGAGTGAAAGATTTTTTGAAATCGGTTCAGTTGTTTCGAAGCCTTCCAAAGAACAGACAAACAAAACATCCACTGAAAAATATTATAATTATTTTTCAATGAAATTAATTTTGTTTCAACCCTAAAGAATAATTTCCTTATACAAATAGGACGTTATTTAAAAACTACATTGTAACGTTTTAATTTATGTGAACTTGTAAATAGTTGGTAGCAATGAACAATTATTTGTTTGGAGACGAAACAATACCTTGTTATATTGGGCTCCCGTGTTAGTTCTGATGATACCTTCAAAATTAATTCAAATAGCCACTATTTTGAATATTATTACCTACGAAATTGTTAAGTAACTTTTTCAACTACATCATTAGAAACTGTATTTTTGTGTTAGGTTGTTCAAGATCACATATTATGTTTCGCATATTATGATCAAAAGTAGCTCATAGGCTTCCTCGTGAAATGGGCTATCTAAAACTGAAAAATATTTTCGAATCGAACTAGTCGTTTCTGAGATTAGCTAATTCAAACAAACAACCTCTTCAGATTTATAATATCTCTGTGTATCCGTTTATATGATTATAATTGACTGCCTGACTGACCTAACAGTAATTCAATTATTGCGTTCAGATTCCTCACATAATTGGGTATACGGAATACAATAAATTAACCTACAAAAGTTATCTTTTTTATCTTTTATCTTTCCATCTTTAATGGCGTTAGTAATAAAATTGGTAGCCCAATTTGAGTCAAACTTTATACTTAGTTGAATTTACGTGCTCAATAAATGTATGTGTAATAAACTTGTTTTTTTTTTACATTTTTGTACCGGTCATTGTTACAATAATGTGTAAAATAATTACTGGTTTACTGTTACTGATCAATATTTATTGAAGTTTACTGTTTTTATTTTATTGTTTGGAATTAAATTCTGATGTTCTTTTGTTAATGTAGCTTTGTCATAAAATTATGTGTAGGTAGTTGCTTATATCTTATTGTTGTTCTAGCTATTTACATATTCAGTATCATTATGTAGTGTTTGGAAATAACTTTCACGATTTTAGGACTATCAATAGCGGCAATAGTAAGCGCTTGGAGCGCTCCAGGTACAACGGGCTCTCGAAAATGTCGCGGGACGCCAGAATTAATTACATTATAATTTGTTGTGAGATATTTCGTATATTTATACTTTACAACAATAACATTCACAAACATGTCAAAATCATCTCTACCGTATCAATATCATAATAAGATTTACATATAGGAAGTGGAACCGGGTTACATCATCATTTCTTATTATTAATACATGAGCCTGTAGGTGATCGGGTTTAAAATCAATGGCCTTATATCAATGGGATGTTTAACATAGAGATATTGGTTAATAAAGAAGGTAAAATATGTTTAGAACTGTATTGTTTACGAATCTGATACTTTTGGGTACGTTTTCTGCAATTGGTTAATAAATAGTGACTGCTTGAAAGTCAAAATGTATTTAAATAGTACTACAGCTCTTTATTTATTTTCAATTTTTTTAACTTCAGAGGAGGACCAATTATTTGATTAGACCTCGTAATTGCTACACATTTTAGAAGCAAGAGTGCTACGGATAGTCTGCCTAACTTTAAAGGGATCTAATTCGATATGTCAGATCACTTTTGACAGCAGATATTATATTCATAGGTAATTCAATTGTTTTAAATTAGAAAAAAATGTCGATGAATTTGAAACAAATGCCAGTGCTGAATAAGTTCTAACAATGGACTCGCCCATTCATGATGAAATACATATATTTATAAATAGCATATTGACTAAGTCCATTCAATTCCTAGCTATTAAGACATAACAATTTCATTATAATAATCACATTTTACGACAGATAAAACACGAAATTATCGATAAAATATTACACGAACAGCACTAATTGACGTTGGGTATTCGTTTAAATTATTACCCGATTTTGACATCGATAAAAATCGTTTTCATACAATTAATCTTTTTAATAAGCTCCGATTTCGATAGTAACTGCGATAGAATTTTGTTTGAAAAGAATCGGCTACTTTTGACTATAAATATGTCAATGTAGTGTCACATTTAATGTTCAAAGTAAAACTGCTAATTAGTTCGTTTTATTTGATTTAGTGTTGATAGTGATGGAATTAATGTTTTGTTTAATTAATTATGCATTTTCTTTACAGCATTTTTTAAATGAGTTCGTATACCGATTGAATTTTTGTGCTGTTAGGTTGCCATAGACAGGTCGTCAAGATATCATAAGCCTGACATCTATTCAGCAGATTGATCAATCACTCAATACAGACGTGACCCAAATTAGAATCACGTTAAAACAAGCGAGCAAAGTGTTAAGATTTTTCCTTGACATCAGCTAGTTAGTACTCACATTAATTATATTATCAATGGCTTAATCTGCATAAACTCTAAGCAAGTATTATGTACGGTTGTAAATAGACTATCGTACAATACGTAGCCTTCAGTTCAATGGGCACTAAAAACTATTTTCATTCATGCGTATGTAGGTTTAGTGTTTCTGGTGTTTTTTTGATAATGACTTGTTATATTAAAAGCTGAATCTGGGTAGTTTGAACGCTCTAATCTCAGGAATTACTGGACCAATTTTAAACATTCTTAATTTGTGGAAATGCTTGACATAAAATGTTAGATTTTTTAAACATTCCTTCAGCGTTACATATCCCATCTATTAGGGATTTCGGCTACTTTATATCTAGGTGCGCGAAGAAGTCCCCACGAGACGAAACTGCAAGTAAAAATTATATTTTGATTGAAACTATGTTATGCAAATATCGAAACAACAAGCAAAGAAAGACAAATATCATGCACAAATGACTTGTCCACTATCTGATAGTTTAATAGCAGACTGCTAACTGCTCTATCAATCCTCTGCCCGCCCTGGAGACTCCTTGATGATGACGACTTTATAATTAAATCTTATGCGTAGGACCACCAGGCTACTGTATTTAGTTCTAAAATTATGCCTGAAGGTAAAAAATTATTTACGTTGATAGATTTAAAAGTAAAGCTTGTCATTTTATTTACTGGAAATGTGTGAAATAGGAAAAGGAATGTAGGATTGATGTTTTTTTTTTATAAAGTAGTTCTTTATACTTTGTATGTGGTTGGTGCCAGAAACTTCAGAAAAATTTATACTCACTGTATGGCTAACTACACACAGCTCGTTCCTTCTGAGTAAAGAGTGTTTTTAGTTACAAAATAATATTTGTTTACTAGATTAATTGTTCACAAAATATGTATTATAGGTACATACGTGTAAGCTATTTTATGAGGTACCTTACCACGTAAAATAAATAACGTCCATATTGAAATGTGTAGGACTCTCTTATGGTCATTCATTAATAGACCATAAACAATTTTGTTGAAAGGTCGTTACTCTTGTTAATCTCTTACATTAAAACGTTCTCACGTATTAGTAATAGAATATTTAATAAATTACATGTTGCGAAACCGATTAGGCAAAATCAAAAGAATATTGATCAGCTTAATTAATATGTTTTGGTATATTATGGGATGATGGGCTGAAATTTTATTCAAAATAGTACTTATGTATTTAGTTTTTTATTAAGGCGAGGAAGTGGTCAACAATAATTTCATAACCGGCACGCGCATCTAAGGCGCCAAAAGGGGTCGGAGCGTCTGAGCGGGGCGAGGATAACAATACGCGCGCTAGCTTATAACTAAAAGTCGTAAGCGACAAAATGGTTTTGTAATTTTAATATTTAGAAATGATAATTTAATAAAAATTCCTACTACAATTTTAAAGAGTATGTATATACTCAACTACTAAAAAAGTTAAGAGGCTTAAATCGGTCCCGTTTGCCCATAATATGTGAATCTCTTTTTAAAAAGAGGTATGTTTGATATATTTTTCTCTGTTATAAAAGTTACCTAATCATGTTTCTACAACTAACAAAATAAGGCTTATATCATGAACTTTCAGGTAACCAAGTTGTATTTTGATCCGTTTTGTATTTACTGAGAAAAATTGACATCCTTGGCGCCAAAAATTCCAATTCGTCCTCTTAAATCGTGTCAAAACTATTCAGCCTTTTGTGAATAAAATTCAGTTTTAACTATCGAACTTATCCGCAAAGAATAATGCTATTGTAATCAACGCTATTGTATTATGTAAAAAAAACCGGCCAAGTGCGAGTCGGGCTCGCGCACCTAGGGTTCCGTACAAATCCTGTATAGATATAAAGTGACTCTCGCGCAAACCGTTCAGTTGAGAACAATCATAGTTATGGTAATTTCGTGAGAGTCAAAATAGTTAATATTTTTTATTTTACAATATAACTAAAATAGTAGGCCAGTACCTTGTTAACTTTCCAGTGAAAATTACTTGTCAATACGAATAATATAAGTCCAAACACGACGTAGTAAAACATACCGTTGAGTAGTTCCCTCGACTTTATCTCGTCTCCACCAGCTGGTCAGCTCTAAACCGTCACTGTCTGACTGTGTAATCAGACATAAATCTGAGAATCAAGTTTTAACCCTATGCGTGCCTACAATTTCAGAAAGTTGCCCTCGATTTCTCAAGGTTTCCATCATCAGATCCTGATTTGATTACAATGGGCATAAACGGCGCGTATACTATTTTACTATAAAGAAATAATTACTCGAATCCATCCCATTTGGTCGTTTAAATTCACTATTGAAGTGGGGAAAATTTTTGATGTTTAAACTTGATTTTCTCTAGATTCCCATGGCTAAAGTTGATGCGACTAACGCCATAGTAAATCAGAGCTTAATATCATTATACTGTGCTATATTTCGTTCGTGTCCGCCGTGGGTATGGTTTCCATACTAAGATGCCCAATGACCTTTGAATGATTTAAAATTTTTCACAGTTTAGAGGCAATTAGATTTAAGAAGTGTTTGATATGAATTTCAACTGTAATATCTCTACGCGTTCATGCGAAAAAGGGTAGGTAGTAAGTTCATAATTATTAACAAAATATTTTATGTCATGTAAGCAAAAATAATATTTTAACATTTTATGTAACTTCAAATTTATCATTTTCGCAATTTTTCCTTTATCTGTACTATATAACGTTGCTTCGTGCCGAATTTCAAGATTCTGAGTTCACGGGAAGTAGGTACCTTGTAGGTTTTGATTCCCTAGCGTGTGACGGAAATTCGTCTAGGTGTCGGTATAAACTGCTGTAACTTTTGATCGCGTTAACTTAAAAGTTTGATTTTTTCACTGCTTAAAGGGACAATAGACCTAGGTATTTGGTATAAATTTCAATTTGATACCTTTATTCGTTCGTGAGAAATAAGGCAGTAAGTTTCATTTTATTAAAATATTTTTATTATATTATATAACTAAAAAAATGTGATTTTCACAATTTTTCCTATATTTGCATTATATGACCATGCTTCATGCCAAATTTCAAGATTCTGAGTTTACGGGAAGTACCCTGTAGGTTTTGATTCCTTTGCGAGAGTCGAAAATTTGTTGAAAATATCGACATAATCGGCGGTATCTTTTGATCGGCTTGGTTTAGAAGTATGATATTTTCACAGCTTAAAGGGACAATAGACCTGAGTATTTCATGTGAATTTCAGCTTGATACGTTTACGCGTTCTTGAGATAAAGGGTCTTGACAGACAGACAGACAGACAGACAGACAGACAGACGGACAACAAAGTGATCCTATAAGGGTTCCGTTTTTTCCTTTTGAGGTACGGAACCCTAAAAATATTAATAATTACCTGTACCTTACGTATAACAACAGATTACTGTCGAAATTTTTATTTCGTAACAATTCAACTGTTACGCCACAAACGCATAGATATAATATTACTAAACAAGATTGCGCACGCTCAAAATATATATTTACGAAAATGAACTCTATTCTAACGCAATAAGGTACTAAATTGGTTGCATAATACACAGAGGCAAATCCGAGCCGAGAGGGATAGTTCGAACGGAGGCTGTTTGTCTCTTTCTAACACCTTGCCAGCATAAAAAAATGTTGTGATCAAAAGTTTTGTCTTCCCAAAAAACAATTGAATCACATAAAATTTGTATCTTATTTTAACAATTGTAAGTCAACAAATTAATAACAATCGCATTAATTTATTCGTATTTATTATTAAAACATAAACAACATAAATTTTTATTTTGCTTTTTTTTATTTTCTAGCGGTAACCCTGAACATTCTTGGCGCGTAATCAGCATTTAAAATTTTGTTTATATTTTTTGTATTAAATCAATATTAAATCAATTTAAACTACTTAAATGGTGAAAAAGTGTTGCGTTTATACTTGTAAAAGTGAATCCTATGGTGGTTGCAATATATCGTTCCACAGGTTAGCTAATAATAACATTTTCGTAAACCAAACAACTAGGGTGCCCATGAATTCTTGTAACGAGTCAAAATATGGGTGATGGATTTTAAAACTGTTGTACTATTGTTATAGCTTCCCAAAAAAAGAAAAAAGGCGACATAAATGGCTCAGCAGTCTATATATGAAGTAGAAATACAAAAAAAAAACAGTCTTCACTTCGAATCTTCCTGCTTTTATACTGCTAATTCCCGCTAATTATTAAAAACCTTTATTAGTATCTTAAGGTCACAAACTGCGTAAGTTAAAACTTCAATACCAATCTGTGTTTAATAATCTTAGCAAATTCGGATTTGTCTCACATAGCTTAATCTCATAGTCACCCTATTAGAAAGGGACAGACAGCCTCCGTACTAACTGTTTCACTCGGCTCGTTTTTTGGGTTTATATGCGCAGTCCTGTTTACTAATATTATGTCTATGCACAAACGTCATATTTCCCGCCATTTGGCACCGCCATATTTGGATGCGTTCAAAGCTGCCTGTTTAGGGCGCGATCGAATATAACAGATGGATAGCCGTAAATTAAATTATTATTTATCAAGTGGAATTTCGGAACTGGTTTATTTAAGATGTTTTTATAAATTATGCCACAAGTTTCTTGGGATAGAAGATATAAATAATTTAGTGAGTACGCATATATAGATTAATGGTATGTTGTAAAAGTATAAACATTGGGTGCCGCTAGTCTAATTAACATAATTAAAACGTTATGATAGCCCAATAAAAACTTGATATCTTAATCCTTTTAACACTATCAATATTTTACCTTATAAATTGATTGTTCATGATTGTAAGCCGTAATTATATAGACCAGTAATTACAAACACGCTGCACGAGGCATTTCCTTTTTTACTAAACAACTCATTTGTTCGATAAAAAATTAAGCTCTTAAAAGAACCAACAAAAAGGTGCTAACAAAAAAGTTATAAATGCATTAATTATAAAATAAATACTGGCACATGCAAACATTTTCAAATATTTAAACATAGAAACACAGTTCTCACAAACAATAAAAAATAATTGCCGCGCGATATTCACGCGCGGATTGCAACTTTGATACGGGACGTTGTATCACTAACAATGAACTTTCTGCAGCTTTCATAGGGTTGAAAATCGAGTGTCCAGTCTGACCACCCAAGCGTTTCTCAGGCTGTCGCAGTTAGCACCTAATTGATAACATTGTCGAGTCATTGATAAGACTTATCTCGGTAACACAAATTCGGTCTGATTTTGCATAGACCACGTGGTTGGCTGGTGTCAATTGAATCAACAGATAAGGTTTGGGATCAATGAAACCATTATTTACTCATTGAATTACGTAAGCTTTGCAAACGATGTATTTTTTGCGAAAAGTAAGGAAATAAAGTATCAAATATTCTTTGTGCTTCTATTATAAAAGTAACGGCTAAAAAGATAGGATTTACTACCTACGTTTGCCTACTTTAAGTGTTAATTGTAGCATCACATGGCTATGTCCATAAAAGTAGAACAAGTTGAAACTTGTGTCACTTTCACTAAAGACTGAAAATTAGACAAATATCTAAAAAAGATACACACACACCTTTGATGAATCACAAATAATATTTTCTATTAATTCAGATTCTATGAACTACAAGTACTATTATTTAACCGAATAAATAGTTGAAAATTCCAGCACGATATTCAAAGGAGTGTAAAATAGCAAGATACGTCATCTCCCCCCTTTACAACGATCGGATAGCGCCAAACACCTGTAAAACTGCACTTCCTTGTCCAGTGATAACATTATCCTGTACATACTTTACAGGGCTGTGAGCACAGAACTAACACTTGGTTCATTATTTTTAGTTCCCAAGTCGTTAAAGTATGAGATTAATATTTTCCAGACTATTCGCCTTGAGAATTAGCAACAATGCAGCAAAGAATGAATATTTTCACAGTAATCTCAAAATAATATTTACTATACATTTTTGGGGAATCTACACATTTGTATAAGTAATCTGGTATTATGTAAACCCATGATGGATTGCTGACAAAATCTTTAAAATAGGTCAACGTCTTCTAAACGCTCCATCATACCGCTTTAAACTTCAAGAGGTGAGCAGATATAACGCCACAGAAGCAACCAGGTGAAGCATTTACCTCAAAATGAACGCACCCATAGGGCTGTCACTTTTGAAATATACTTCAGTTAAGACACTAGAAAATAATTTACAGTATGATGTGTAAATACAAGAGAAATTGTACCAGTGAAAGTTAACAAGTTTGTCAAAATAATGATCGTTTTAATCTCAACGACAATAAATCCTATAACAAGCATACCTGTCCCACATTTATTACAAGTATATTTGCACCTTTCATTTCTTGTCAGCATGTAAGCAAGGCTTTCAATTACACAGACAGGAGAAACAAATCGTGACACAAGTGTCCTAGACATCGAAATTTATGTCCGAGTTGAAACATGGTCGAGAACTTTCTACAAATATGATTTGGGAAACAGTTGTTGGACGAAACTTGAACTATTTCGAATTTCGAGCTTACACCGGGTAATAAAATATAATCGCTGAATGTTACAAATTATATTTATGAGTTACATTTATCGAGACACTTGTGTCTGTGAAAGCTGTCAGGTGGCAACCCTGGGTTGGTTGTAAATCGCGACCGGCGACGGATTATCTTTCGCCAAACACTAGATAGTGTGATGGATGTTAGTACATTGTAGAGGTAGACTGAATGCGGAAAGATGGAAGGTAGTGTAGGTCCGTGAATATTTTTAGAACCTTCATCGGTAATGTAGGTTAGGGAATTTGTGGCTAATCTTAGTTTGAAGGTTCGTTTATGTATGGTAATTTTAATAAAATTACACATTAGCTTTATTAGTTTAATGTGTAGAAATACGATACCTAAATTAATTAAACTGATGTCAATTTACATACACACGTATAATGTTTTATGCACAAAGATCCCGCTGTGTTTGAGTTAAAAATTATCTACACATTGTTGATATGTAAAAAAAAATAACGGTTTTCTTTTATTTCTCTTTTGTATTGTATTTTTAATATTAACCATTATACTTGTATATTTAGTCGTATATTTGTAAACCGAAAAGTCTTATAGCAGACCAATATTGTTATTTTTATGTGAAATTATTCTTTAACAACTTAGGTGTTTGTTATAAATAAGTTGATCAAATTGTTTGCCAATGAATAAAAATAGAATTCATTATTTTAATTTTAGACTAAGCTTATACCTTTTATTAGTTAACTTTTGACAGCCGTTTGACACCTACGCACTGATAGTTATTTATGTCGATAAATTCCTCTATGTCGGCCTATTGTCGTCATTCGCCAATTTATGAGTTTTAACAACGAATTTTGTGATTCTTGTGGTTCTAGTAAGGAAATGTTCATCATGTGGCTTAAATAAGACGGGCTTTTGTTACAAAAAGAACTTTTGTGACATCTTTTTTATTACTTTGTAACTATATCTTGGACACCAATGAATAAATTGAAGGAAACTATCTTGAGACAACTTGACTTTAAAGTCTGAAATCACCAATTCGTATTAAGCAAGCGTGGTGATTAACGCTCATTATTCCTCTGTGTGAGAAGTGCCTTGTGCCCTGCAGTGGGACAGTAAAAAAGTGGTGCTGATGACGATGATAGGCCATCTTTGTAGGCCATACTCGTAAATAAAAAAAACAGTCTGCACGTATTTAGATGATTTAATATTCTAGCCTATTCTAGGAAAGGGTCTTTATTAATGTGACATTTATTTAACATAATACATATTTCACTATTTCTCATCTCGATGGGCCTAATAAAATGTCATCTTGTCACTTTTGACAAATTCGGACCACATACATAAAGATTATGTTAATAGATGTAATAATAGTAAAAAAACACATGTTTTACTGTTTGACGTGATTTTTCATGTATGCAAATTTTTCAAGGTTGGTGATTTACGCCCACTTTTGACAACGATGTGGGTTTGATGGGTTCAAGTTAAATATATGGGATTACAATGACCATGGTCTATTACTATCAGATTCTATGGTCGTTATGGTAGCCATAATTTTAGCTATATTATTCGAAAACAATGTCTTGTGATTTTATTCGTGTGTAAAATCCTGTTATTTTTTTTTTGGGAGATAGGACGAAAAGATATATAAAAATAAGTTAAAAGAATAATTTTATGCATATTGAACTTAAAGTCCCGTTTACCTAACAGAACGCTATACATAAGGTAAAACAACAAATAATTCCTACAAATATTTTTTGTTTGGAATATAATTTATTTCTAGAATTGTGTCTTAACTTGATCTTTTGATACTCCTCAAAAAAAATAAGCCCTATCTCAACAACACCGTTTGTCTCAATTCGTTCTGCCACAGCCAGCTGACTTGAGACCTTGAGACCAAATCTTGATATATGTGAAGGTAGTCCAAAATAAATGGACCAATTAATTGTCTCCGAGATTAGGTGTGAAATTGACACATCAGCCAATTACAGAGGTGTTTGTAATTAATTTTAATTAAATTAACTTGTTTTTTCATTTATTTAGTTTTGTTTTTTTTTTTGTTTCAGGTAAGTACGGAATTTGTGGATTGATTTCGAGTAAATAAGTTTCTTGTAAGTAGAATTGTTTGTTAATTTGCGTTTCTTATTGTGATAGCGAAGGTATGATCAGATTCAAGAAGTCCATCAGTAGTTACCGTTTTAATAGTTGTATATTTTTGACAATGTTAGAACATTAAAATTGAATAGAAACCAAACAGAAAAAATGTACTGATATTTATCTTTATTTGTAAACCTAAATCAAACATTTCATTTACAATCGCTTGCAAAAAATCAGGCACCTCTTTTTATCAATTTCTCAAATCACATTCACGCACTCGCTGACAACTCACAAACCGAGGCCGGCAATAATATCGGATGTCGCCATCCGATCCGGTCAGTCTGCCGGCCGTCTGCAGCTCTGACAGACGAGCTAACAATGTGACATTACCGGAACACCGTTACTTGTATATACGACACCGATTGAATGCTGGTTGATATTTTGAGATAGGTACTGCGTAAGTACGCATATGAGGGAAATGTAGTGTGTATGTAGGTTTATTACTTTTTTTAAGGACTGACCCTTTAAAAAATCATAGTTATAAATATATTCAGGACCAACTTTGATTCCATGAATCCAGAGTGAAAACAATTAAACTTGGGTAAACAGGGTGGTTGTATTGCTATCCGAGATAGCTATGGATATGCTTCATTGATCAGCCATCAATAACCGTCCATAGCAACTGCAGTAAGTATAAGCTGCCATATTGGTTGATTCGTATATCTGTATTTTTATATACAGATAGATACAAGCCCCTCTAGTAATTTTAACGTCACGTGAAAATAAACTGTCGTGGAACCCGGAGGTTCAATGTACGAATGCAACAATTTCAAAGTCAAGATCCCACTTTCAACAATAACTAGATCGACATAGGTACACATGGCGGAAGATTTGAGCTTCCACTATTAAAAAATGGACAAAGTATTGTATCTGAACAGGCAGGTCAGGCAAGTACCAATGCAACTTTTCTAAGTTTGTATGTACTTTCTAAGTATATCTTAGACGCCAATGACTGTGTTTCGGATGGCACGTTAAACTGTAGGTCCCGGCTGTCATTGAACATCCTTGGCAGTCGTTACGGGTAGTCAGAAGCCAGTAAGTCTGACACCAGTCTAACCAAGGGGTATTGGGTTGCCTGGGTAACTGGGTTGAGGGGGTCAGATAGGGCAGTCGCTCCTTGTAAAGCACTGGTACTCAGCTACATCCGGTTAGACTGGAAGCCGACCCCAACGTAGTTTGGGAAAAAGGCTCGGAGGATGGATATTGTATCTGAACCCTTAAATTAAGAATAAAGCATTGACCTTTCAACTTGGCATTGCCAGAATCTAAATCATCACAAGAAGAGTAGGTACACAATTTATCAATATATTTTTGGTACCCTTTGAAACATGCCAAAAAGGTCTCGTACATCCAATAATTACGTAAAGAACTTACCAGGAAACATTACTCTAAATAAATTAGCAAACAGGTCGATGACACCAAAAAAATGACTCCCAGAAACATAACACTCATAAATCTGAATCTAACTATAAATCTACAACCGCAAAAGGAAATCTAAGAACAAATGCACGAGGAGTTTGTTCAACTTGTTCAATGTAATAGGCTGACGACACGCCTATTTCCTGCAAAATTCAGCACTGCTCGACTATGCGATAGGATGCGTGCTCCTGAATGGGAAGTGAACTGCAGATAAATCTTAGCAGCTAATTTAGTAATCTGTTCACGTATCTCCCTTACATATATCAATGTTGGCGGACGTTGATTCAATTATAGAGATGTGGTCGAAGGTATGTGAGGTTAGCGAGAAAAAAGTACGAGTTTTTTTTTCAAGATTCCAAAATCTGGTATAATAAATGACCAGCGAGCGTTGCAGATCTTTCTTGGTGTTCTTAAAATACACTCACAATTCGATAACTACATTTCATGTCCCATGCAACAAGGCTTTCGTAGGCCTCTCAAATAGTGCTATCGCTGTTTTAAAGAAAACGCAACCTTTATACAACTCTTTATGGCACCATCAAAGAAGTTAAAATAAATAGCGACTGCTTTCAAAAGCATGACACCATCAAAATCATACCATTCAGAAAATATGTCTGATAGCAATATTCAATTTTACCCATCCAATCCAATCCATCCAATTTTATATATTTAAACACAATATTTCTTTCCACATTCCGCTGTCCGCTTCTAACTTAGCTTCGTACTTCATAGCATGCGTGGGCGCAGCTTCCCGCGCTGACAGTTGACAGCACATTGAGGCAGCCGCCACCGATGCAGCCGCTGCTAATACACTGGTTCCTACTACTATTAGAGGAATAGCGATGCTCGATACAACTCGATTTTGCGTATGTAAGAGTGTGTGTTTAATTTGTCTACAAGAATGGGAGATTAAGATTACTACTTCACATTGAAATAAGCTTACTGTACAGTGAATTCCTCTTTAAATAGATAATGACGTGTCGCTTAGACCTCAGACTTCAGAGAATACATATTTTTGAGCTACTTGTTACAGCTCTCTATTTAAAGGGGCCTTAAATTGTAGTCAAATTCTTTAAGTTTTGCTCAAAATCCTAACCCCCGAGTGCAATTTTTCTGGCTTATCTCTACTACTACTACTCGTAGTTAGGTATTTTTGCCTTACAAGATTTGTCTCTAAACAATAATAGGCATCTTCTTGGATGTGGAGCTATTCGCCTACACTATCGATCTAAGGATATTTACTTTTTGTTATCGGGTTATATTTTTGTCTGCCTACAGAGGCTTGGTTCGCATTATTTAAAAGATTAACTTAATGGTCCTTACTACCATTTAAGGTAAAACAATTATATTTTATCATTTTTTATCTATTCTGTGTCTACAATTTAGGCTATTCAAGATTAGTTTAGCTTACTCATTTCTGTACGATTACATTCTGCTATTTGTAGTTTAGGCATATTGTTATCGTCTTGTAGGTTTTGGAAACTCACAAACAGTCCGTAGTCTGAAAGTTGGCGGTGTTACACCTTCGTGCCCAAGAAACTGTAATTAAATGCTACCTGCAAAACTTAAACTTAAGGTGATTAGGACACCAATTCCCTGTCCTATATTTGGACCATTAAAGACTACCATTCATACCAAAAGAACAGTTACCTTAGAAAAGGAACAGCCCTCAGATACGTCTGATTGAGCCATAGATTACAAACTCTTTGTGTGGGCGTTTTTTGCACCAACCACGTCTATTCCGCATTTAATTGTTCCAGTCTTGATATGAAGATATTACGGAACGGTAACGGCTACCCACGTGTAAATACCTGTTCCATTTAATACTTGATTGTAATTGTAACAAGACAATGATTAATATTGTTTATGTTTGTTAAATGTTGCTTAACGCAACGGGTTTGGTGAGGAAAGTTGGGTTAAATATAAGCATGAGGTGAAAAGTAGCTGATACAAATTACGTTTTAGATCGGGACTTTGAAAATCTCTGCCTATATAGACTTATCTCTTACACTTACAAAGTTTAGTCTGTTTAGGTCATTATATCATCATATTCCTGCCTTTTCGATTTTTTTACTTGGCATCTTCGTTCCATCCATCTTTAACTAACGTAATCCCACAAGTCACACTATTTCTGTAATATCGTCTTTCCTACAATCCATCCATCGTTTCTTAGGTTGCCCTTCTTCCAAATCCATCCACATTTTGCTAAGCACCTTCCTGATAACATACCTGTCTTGTCATGCTCAATGTAACAATCTGGCGCCTCTGAAAACGACAATAGATACTCGAACATCGTTAACCGTCTGTTCGTAAATGATTTACAACTTTTGTTTAGGTATTCACCTATAGTTGTAAATCACTGGTTTCAGTTGGCCCACATATTTTGTAATATTTGCTCGGAAACCGCAGACTATCTGTTATTGTTTTGTTTACCTATGTATTGTTCTACTGGCATATTTGTCTCTCATTTATTTCTAAACATTTAAGTCTGATTCACTGATCTAGAGATAGATAATGGGTTTTAAAATTTCAGATTCCAATCGGTACTATTCTACAATACATACAGGAGTAACAGATAATATACAGAGCTCAGTAAGAAAACCACTTCTTAGTAATCTGTAGGAAAGCCCTCATATCTTCAAACTTTAGTAATTTCTTAAATCTTTTCCTCGAAAAGGAATTCTCGTCACCCAAACCTTTCATCACTTTTGCACTCAAACTGTCCGCTTTCGGACATTGCGTACTCAAACACACACTTATGTACACAAGTGCGCATGTTTACATGTGTGCGTGTATTGTCATGCGCATACGCATAGCCACGCTTGTTTGCCCATACGTTTCCTGTTCACAAATGTTTGTTTGGTAATATTTCGCTATTAGATTTGTGTAAACCGGTTTCTATGCGGCATTCTGAAGATTGAGATGGCATTTTAGGTTCGACCTTAAAAGTTTTTGGTTAACAATACTTTCTATTTTTGTCTTAGCATTAAATTGCCTATGATTTCTCGGTTTCGTTTGCAAAGAAACAAACGCCTATTGCTGGGTAACAAACACATATTTTGGAATTATAGAAATGAAATTAGGAATAACTGCTATTTTCTTGTTACATTCGTCAGTTTCAGATACTAACATTTAAGTAAAACTTCTAGTAAAACACATGTGATAAGTTTATCTCTTATGATGTTGTATAACGGTGTCCAAGGCCACATTAAGGCCTTGACACACAGCCACTCAAGGGAGAAAATGTTGAGGCAGTGTTGGTGCTATGTCCATAAAACGAGGCTTCGAAATGCGCGAGTGTAACTGAGCTTAAGCGAGATATGACACACATACAACGTACTAAAGATAGAAGACATCTTTCAATCAATTTGAGTGAAAATAAAGTACCTAGTACAAATTAATATTATGGGGAAAATCATTAAAGAGAAAACATAAGAAAAATCGAACACTATATGTATAGGTTTAAAAATAAATAAAAGACACACAAGGCTGCATATAAAATACAAAGCAGATGTCTCCTATATGGTTTTTATTTTATTTTATCTGAATAAGGCTACTGAATAATCAGTAAGAATCAAATTAACAAAAGCACCAATATTCGCAATAACATTGTTGTTACGCAAAGGTTTTTAGCCTAGCTTAGGGCCTGACATAAAATCTTTCATATCATCCTCCGAGCCTTTTTCCCAACTATATTGGGGTCGGCTTCCAGTCTCACCGGATGTAGCTGAGTACCAGTGCTTTACAAGGAGCGACTGCCTATCTGACCTCCTCAACCCAGTACAACCCGGGCAACCCAATACCCCTTGGTTAGACCGGTGTCAGACTTACTGGCTGGCTCAAAAAATACTCAAAGCCGCTGTTTTCAAAGCCGTACAAGTTAACAAAGCAATAAACACTCGTATAACTTAAGATTCCTTGAAACCTTCACTCACCGGCGTGTGTCAACCAACAAATGACATGCATTTAATTATCAAAACAGAGTTGCTCAAACTTTACCTCAACTACTACCACTAGTCTGTTTAATTCTCGAAATTGTCTGTAAAATTCTTGTAATTTTTGGTTAGATAGTTTGGGCCTATTACCATCTTCCGAGCCTTTCCTCAATTATTTTGGGGTTTACTTATTCTGCCTTTTACCAGTTTTTTTAAACTAGTCATAAATAAACCCATTGATGCAATTTTGACTTTCAATATTGTTAACATACTGTAGGATTTAAATATATGCATAGCTAAAAAATACTAGACAAAGTTAAGAATGAAATAAATACCCGAATGTGAGAAATCAGAACCTTTACCCTTACTTTGACACACTCAGTGACATTGTAATAATGCCTTTTGGTACCCGCACAATACTTTGAGAAACTCTGTGCTACATCCACGGTTACTTTGATATGGTAATGTCGCAGGAATCCGTAACATGATCACTTGATGTTTTAATAACTTTACCGTAAGATTGGACGTACTAAGAAAGGTGGGTGATTGTCATACTAGATGTTATTTTTAGTAGTTTAATCCATGTCTAGGAATACTGCAATAAAAACTACATCTTATTTCAACTTAGATATTGTTTTCTTTAATACGCGAGTTGAAAATGGTGTACGCGGTGTCAAAATTATACCTATAGATAGAACTATGAAATAAATATTAATCAAAATAAATTATTTCAAGATATTTAATGACATAATTATGATAAAGTTCACAAACCCCGCTAAAACTACTGACCTAATTATAATGGCATCAAGCACACAAGTACTTTAAAATCTGGATACTTACAATATACACTTGAACAAAATGACGATCAGAAGTCACTATTTAGTGTTCCTTTACAAACACAATAACCGAGTTTTGAGATACCCAACTGGGCTATTTATTCATTTCGTTTGCTTTTTACTTGTCAGCATTGTAAGGTCCTAATGAAGGGAGTTTTATGTTCACCAACAAATATTTGTAACGTATGTTTACATTGTCATACGTCACGGTATTCTTAAGTAAATATACCTAATATGTATTGTCGGACGAATTTTGGATGACATTCTTGTTAGTCATCGCAAAAGATTTTTTTCAAAAGATGTTAAGGTGTTATGAGGTCAACTGTTTTGAGTTTTAAGATAATAATTAGTCATGCTTGACAATGTCTGTATTTAAGTATTCAGTGAACAAAGTTAACATTTTGTTTATTTCATGATTTCAAATAGGATCAATTATTCGTATTATTCTTCAACTTAGTATGCATCATGAATAGACTTTTTAGTGCTTATTAAATACTCCTTTAACAATATCACATATTTAAGAAAAGAGTTAGTCATCCCTCTGGTTAAAGTCTGCCTATTTGAATCACGAATATTTTGGGGTCGCGTCCAAAAATTCTAATCTAGTCGGATGCAACTGAATACCAGTTAATATGAGTCACCTATTCAACAATACTTTTTATTCTTATTAAGTTCAATAACCCGGTAAGAATTCATCTGCTTTTAGGTGACGTGACGTTACCCCGTGAATTCGTATAACAATGGAAACAGACACTGTTGCAAACTGTAATGGCGAAGTTGTCAGTTGAACGCTGTCTTAAGTAAGTCTTCTGTTTAATATATTGTTTGTGTTACTACTTATAGTTCTCCAAGACTTGGAAGATAGGCGACTACATTATCTCAGCAATAGCTAAACATAGCCTATCCCCATTCATTTTCAAAAGGAAGCGGCTCGAGTCCAGCGTGACCGACGACTCGTGACGTTTTTCGGATCGTCGGAAAGATTTTTCATGTAGACAGAAATATATATTTTGCTGTATTGATTTAGCAGTTTCCGAGGTACCTCATACTCGGGCGTAGTTTAAATCTGATGATTATGAGTTAACAAACTTTTACTCCTTAGGTAAGTAATTGTATTCATGAAATTAAAAACTCACTCATTACTTGGACCACACACGGAGTCGTCTATTTTGTATGTATTGTCCACTAGTCAATGGAGGCTTGCGTCAGGCTTGCGTAAAATCTTATTTAAATTCATCTTTGCGGTTTTGTAAACCATTCAATATTTTTTATTTAACCCTCTATAGCTTAATGGCAATTTAAACGATCAATTAATTATTCAATTAAATCCAAACGGTACTAATCCTTCATTAATTGTTATAAATAATAGGCCTCTGAGGAAGCACAAAAACGATGACGACATTAAGTAGCTATAGAACCCATCAATTATTATCCCACTTAATTCGATATAAGCATTAGCAGGTTACCCAACACAACAATTAAAATAACTATTAAATTGTTCTCACACGCATAATTACGAAGCAAAACTAATTACATTTCACTAATTACTGTTGTAATTCATCGTAACGGTGTTACAATTATCGTCTATTAGAAACTATGGCGATATTTTGATCTGCGCAAGAGCATTTTTTGCTGTCAAAGTTCAAAATGATTATATGGCTTTATGGTATGGTAATTATAGTTTTTAGTTCGTAAGTTATACTTATGTGGTATATACTTGCGAGTGGCAGGAAAAAGTAACTTGTAACTGCCTATAATAATGGTTTCTATCTTTGATTTGATTGTCTTAGTTTGAAGAGTGGAAATAACAACAATTCTGTTATAGAGATCTATAGATGCTTTCAATATTGTAGGGTCCCGTTAACCATCATCATCCTCCGAGCCTTTTCCCAACTATGTTGGGGTCGGCTTCCAGTCTAACCGGATTCAGCTGAGTACCAGTGCTTTACAAGAAGCGCCTATCTGACCTCCTCAACCCAGTTACCCGGGAAACCCAATACTACCCGGCTTCTGACTACCCGTAACGACTGCCAAGGATCCCGTTAATCATCAGAAAAATTATAGCTTTGCCTAAAATAAGTGTTTAGGGAATATTAGTAATTATGTTTTCAAGTACCAAAACTCTATAACAATGCACATCAAATATCACTTTGCGTCAGTCCTAAATTTTTTACAACCCGTAAAAATAAAATTCTGATTTACGACATCAGAATGGACATCAATACTATTTTATCGAATAAACAAACCTTAAACATTCCTAGCAAACCGAAGCCCACATAAAACAGTCGAAATATGTTTATCAAAGTAAATCACGGGTAAATTTAAAAGGAGTTTAGAAGCCACTGAACTTCAAGTTATCCCTAAAGATATCCCGCCATTAGTCGAAAAAACTCAGTCGGGGCGGGGCACAGACTAATGAATGATGATAAATGGTATAAATAAGATGTCAGCTCTTATCTCAGACGCAATCTCCAGGTATCTACTGAACTCATCTCGTGTGTTCCTCGATGCACGTATTTTGTTGGCCCCCGAAAATTATGTAGTTATATTTTTTTTCGTAGTTCGGTTGATATTGTTGTTTTGAAATAGTTAATTTTACATTTGTACCTATGTCTGTAAAGGTGTAAATTAAGTGTTAAAATAAATCTGTAATCTAGATATGGTATAGCGATGTTTTAAGATTATGTCAACTCAACACATAATGGCTGATTTACATTGAGTCAGTAACTGACGTCAGTCCACTGACAAGTCAGTGCTGACCCGGCACTGCCATCGTGTAAATTGATTTGAAGTCAGTACAGAACTACTGACGAAACACTGACACTACACTGACTTCGTGTAAATAGCACGCGTCAGTTTTCGGCGCCTACACTGACGTCAGTTACTGACTCAATGTAAATCAGCCTTAACATTCCACTGTATCATCAAAACTGTTTTCTTTCATCAACACAAAATTCAGATAATGAACATAATCAAAATTAAACAGAGTCAAAATCTCAAATCAAACTGTTCAAACTTTAGACTATCTTAAATAAATCGAATAAGTAGGTACCAATAATACACGCAAACTCTAAACTGGAAACAAAAATATTATACGAACCGGGAACAGACCTCACTGACGCTGAGATTGCGCGCCCACCTCACACGCGGGATGCGGGTGGAACAAAAGGATATATTTTATTAAGATTACAAGACGGCTTCGATACTATCACTAACCGTACGTTATTAGCAGACAAATATTATTCGATTATCTCGCTCACATTTAAAGGTCGATAATATAATATTTTAAATTTTAAAGAAGGATGTCGATTTTTTTGGCGGTAATTTTTATCAAGGTCTCATTTTTGATTGTGATTTATTTTATTTGATAAGGCTTGCTAACTACCTGTGAATGTTTTAATTATCATTATCTTTAAAAGAATAACGTACAAGTTTTAAGGTCATTAACAATTTATCATTTTTTTGTTCTGTAGAATAATCTTTGAATTTTTAAACTTCCAAATTTAAATTAACAAAACAAAGTTAAAACAGAATCAGCTTTAACTGGACCAAAAAAGCAATAACACGGGAATAACTCATTCAAATTCACCATCGGACGATAAAAAGATCGATAAAGGTGACTAAAAATAGTTTACGGCCGGCAAGTCAGGTAAGTACGGAAAGCAAATATTTGTGAATTAGCGACGGCCCACATACCGACACACAGGGTTCAGTGTACTCGTTGCATAAGCAATATGCGTCAAAACTCGATCAAGGTGATACATCAGCTTGGTGCCATATGTATGCACTCATTAGTGGACTGATGAAACTGGGTGGTAATTAAATTGGGGTATAATTATTTGATGTGGTAATTAGTCTTTATATCGGTTAATTCTCGATTGCTCTCTAAAATATAGGTTCTTTTCAAGCATATTTCAAAATGATAATATACATACTACTATGGCCTCAACGATCAGCCGGATTTATCATTGCTTACGGATTTAAAAACCAAAAACTAGTAAGTAGTTTTTAGTGAATATTTGAATGATTCCAAACAAAGTTCTGAATAGATTTTAAACACTTATCACATTCATAATTTTATAACAGTAATTAAATGTAAAATGTTATCTCAATAAAAATTATAACTTCATTTTCATAACAAAATGTAAGTCAAGGATTCGATTTTTATAGCAAAACGTGTACAGTTAATTACTTTATTAATAAGTCTACGTACTCAATATTTTAATTGATAAATAATTATATTTTATGAGCTTTTTATTAAATATACTTAGCATGATCAATCGCGTGCATTACACTCGTAAACCAAACTGGCCTTACTCCATTTTTTTGCCTAAATGATTCCAAAAAGATCAATTATCCTAATGCCCATACGTTTCAGCTCATTAGATATCTAAAAACCGTTAAAAATAGAACATCGTCCTTTCCATAAGGGATTAAACAAATATATTACTCTAATGCATCGGAACGAAGGTACTTATTAATCAAAATTCATATTGATTTATCGGTTTTTGTGTAATAACCTTTTATCACGCGATGGGGTGAACAATATTGAATGAATATCGATAAATTGGTAAGCTTTGTTGTTTATTTTTCGTTTTTTTTTTATTAATTTTTTAGGGCCTTCTGTTCCGATATTTTAAAAAAGTGTTCGAACGTTTTAGAACGTTTTAATTTATATTGTACGCAGACCCTGTTGACGCCATGGGGTGTACAAGAAATAAATTTGTAATTTAATGTTATTATGGCAAAGGTATCAGCATGTCTTAATTTTGTGCAAAAATATTTATTGATCACCTAAAATATGTGACGACAATATAAAGATGTTTTTAAAAACATTTTAACTTATTTATCGAAAAAGATTGACTATATCAAATGTACACAAATAAATCGTAAAAATCTTTATTAATTTTATTACAGAACGAAAAAACGAATAAGCCTCATCGAAGTCGATCCCTATGCCCGTTTGTTCAAATTAGTACTTTCTTGTTATTATTCTGCTACAAAAAGTTTTCATAACTTTTTGCCACTAGCCATTAAGCCAGCTTTTTTGTTCTAATCCTTAGGCATATTGATGATACAGTCATTATTTTTTTGTTTTATTCATTAGCTTTACTTGTTTTAGCCAAGCCTTTGAATGAAACACGTAATTTTATATATTTACACATGCAATTTGTATATAGAACAACTCCATGTATTTTAAATTATGATAAGTAAATATACAACACACATCCCTTCGATATTATTACGCTTAAAACGAACGGACAAATTACTTAACATGCGCCGTAAAACTCCCTAACATTCAATCATCACGATTGGACCATTTCCTTCACGTGATATTACAAGCATAATGGGCGATAGTATTACCCCAAACATTCTTTTATAGTGATTACGAATAAAAATATAGGATATAAACTTTCAATAAATGTTCACGATGACATGGAATGAGCGACATTTGTAATTCGGCGGATAATTTATCGATAATGTTCGGAACATCACTAGAGAAGTTGAGATTTTTAGTGTCAGTTTTCTGTGATATTTTTAATTGATTTCTATATTAGTCCGTGGATGAATTAAAATGGGAAAGTTAATGAGAATAATCAACGGATCGTGGTGTTAATGTGGCCTTTGTGAAATAAACTTGTTGGGTTTATTGTAAGTTATTGAAAGTGAAATCTTTGAGAACTTTATATGTAGAATGACTCGCTTTTATATGGTTCATAATGAGAAAGTCTGTGTTCGAATTTTATAGAGGTTATATTTGATGAATCAATGGTCCCTAGTCCTGTAACAGAACAAAGATTGTATTTAACATTTTGTGGAAATCTAGACATTACCTATATATCTAGATATTTAGGCCCTAGACATCTACTATGATTTTGTCCACCACTGAAACTTTTTATCGAATTGTCTTCATTTTTAAATACCGGTGGCGTAATTTTATTTAACATGCACTACAATTAAGCTCACAACAGCCACCTTGATAACCTCTCCATGAATAAAGCGACTCCATGTCTTAGACCATTTAAAACACAATACAATAATAATCTATCACTTTTATGAAACTCCAGTAGTCCATAAATGTAACATTAAATCTTGGCCGACAATTTCCGCGTGCAATCCTCATATATTAATAATGACGTTTTGTTTTACGTACGTACGAAGATTGATGAATGCGCCCACGACGCGAAAACGACGCCTCTTATGTGTATACCGACTTCCTTGGACTAGACTAATCATACCTTATTGGATCTAAAGAGATTTTACGCAAAGAGTATTTAGTTTGGTAAAGAGGAGGAGATGACGATTTAAAAAAATTTTTTGGAGTTTTTCTTTGATGTGAAACGAACATTATCGTAACTAACTTTAGTGGTTTCAAGCTTTTTATAACGTTAAAGTTTACGTGGAACGAGTGTTCTTAATTTGACAGCTAATGTCAACATATGGAAGTAACTAGCCCCGTTTGGATATTCCTACCGATATCGGACTTAACTTTTTTGGTAGAGCTAAGAAGTACCTATCTATTATAATAAATATAGCTTTTTGAACTAGTAATCAAAACTTACTAGACCCTCATATAAAAGTGTTCGATTATCCTCCGTACAAAAAATAGACCTCTATTTTTGCCGTAAATACGGAAGCTACACGCACCCAATATCCATTCACACAAACCCACAAACTTCAGACAAACGAAACGAAAACAAACAGACATTTCATGCGCAAGCGCAGATACAAACGTTACCATACCATTTATGTCATCGCTGCAATATTTGCCGTACTCAGGCATTTTATTTTTATATATTTATTTTATATACGCATCATCTACCACCTGTTTCGACCAATGATTAACCACTTGGTTTCCTAGAGAAAATGTATGTTTATAGTATGTCAACGGGCAGTAAATATTGTGTCTAAACCCGAACCGTTTATTTTTGCTATACCGAGATTGATTGGAGTCAATGACCTGTTATTTTCAGTTGAACCGAATTAGATGTTGAGTAATTATTACGTGATTTGCGTATTGCTTGAGTACTAAATGGTTTTAGTGGAGCAATTTGGTTTATTTCAGCCATTGTTTCTGTCGTACCCATCGAGTAATTTTTTGGATTGCTTTATTGTACTGTTTACAAGATTAAACAGTTTTTCTACTATTTGTTATACGACTGTTAATTTCTGTTTCTCTTCGTTCGTGATTTTATTGCTTTGCTAATGGCATGAACCTTTTCCTCTATCAACATTATCATTGTTTTTTTTTTTATGTGGCATTAAAATATTAATGGATTGAAAGAACTTTCCATTCCCTTGTTGTGTTGCCGCGAAAATAGATAGAGGGATCTGGAGCCTATTATCAAATTTTTCCCCTCATCAAAAGCTTTATAGTCACTTATCGTTTTTCTCAAGCAATAAAATAGAGATGAGGAACCACTCGATAAACACAGCGTTAAATTTGTCGACCAACAAACATCCTTTATTTCGGCCCTCGTAAAAATGTTTAATATCCCTAAGGCTGGCTGTTCAAGGCGCGTTTATTTTATACGTATCACAATCGTAGCAGGCTATCAAATATAAAGTAGGTACTAGGTATGAATAATTACAAGGAACTGAGGAAAATTTTGACAAAGAACAAATCTGAGAAATATTTAAGTTTAATGAAAACTTTTTTTAACTTAAACGCCATTTTTGTAGAGACTGCTTACAAAAAATATACCTACAGTTCATGTCACACATATTGTAATTTCCCTTACAATTATGATGACTGCTCAAAAGAAGTCGTTATGGGTTTCTCAACAGTTTAAAAAAATATATCTAATTTGTTAGTTTTTGACACCTGTCCATCAATATCTTGTTGAAATGAGAACGCAAAGATTTTTTCTTGCAAATTACGGAATAAAAGATTTTTTAAAGGCAATTAAGGTATGTATTATGTGTTAATCAAGATATTATAATATATTTATACAACCTTTTCTATTTTTTCTAAGATTTTATTTCTGTTATTCATGCCTATCGCAAAAAAACCAGTTGAGTTCTTTTTCTCGCAAAAATCAACGGAATTTACGATTGGTTTAACAGGTTTACCATATAAAAACTTTTTTAATGATTCAACGATTTGGAAGGAATGTTAAACATGAATTAGCACGTGCTAGATTTTTAAACATAAGTTCATAGGTTTAACTTATGCTCATTTATCAGTTATACACGCTACAATATAATGAATTAAAGTTTGTATTTCTTTCACTATTTAATTATAGTCAAAAGTATTTTAATTACCTCTGTGCGTTTTACGTACTTTACGTTTCATATAAATGAATAAAAAATACTTTCTCAGCTAAGAAATTGTAGTCACAATAAATCGTATCGTGCACAGCCCGCCTTATACCAACGGGGTGGTTTCAAAGCGAATCCAGGCAAAATTTTAGATTAGGCCGTAGTAAAATGTTTATTTTATATACCTACCGCCTTTTGATTGCCCAAACCCGCCGTAAGTCGAGATAAAGTAGTAATAAACCTTATCTGTCGTCCGTCTGTCGGTATTTTTAATATCCTGTATTTGTCGATATTGTTTTAATAGTACATTAATTGGTTTTTTATGTCCTGTAATGTAGTGTTTAATGGGGTCGCAAAAAAGCTTCTTGGTATAACGGCTGTCGGATAATTTTGTTTTAATCTGATGTGTATTAATAGAATATTGCTGTGGGAACAGAGTTGACTATATTTAGAATGAATTGGTTTATCTCTAGTGAACTATTGCTCTTAATTGTTCTTTACTTTCAACAACCAAAATTGTCTTGGTTGAATGTTGTGTCCACTACCTACTAACTACATTCATGGATATCGCCTACATAGCTTTGTTACACTAAATGCCAATGTAATATTGTAATTACCTACCTGGGCAGATTACACATCTCTAAAGTAAAGGCATACATGTTGACGGATGTTTGTTCATTTGATTTTTTCATACAGTACGGTGGAGTTAAAGGGAAAAAATCGAGAGATTAGTTCGAATAATATGATATGATTTAGCTACAAAAATAACAGTAAATATAGTGAGACCATAACTGGGTGAACACTTATTAACATTTCAATTCAGCTCTCCGTCACCACGCTATAATGCAACTAAGGAGCAAATCCGCAAAGCTAGCTGATAATAAACGACTTTACAATAAAATGAGGTAAAATATCTATATTTGCTCATGTTTACACGAAGTATTAAAGTTTTACGAGTTGTAGTCTATTTTGATATTATCACTGTATTTTATGTGCTTTGGTCATCAGCTGCCGTTTTATGTACCGTCGGCTAAGACATGCCTTGAATAAACAGCCAGTGATGTGACTCGATTGAAAATTAATCGATTACAGAAATAGTTCTCGATACTTGTAGTAAAAATTGTTGCGTTGTACACGACGATGAACCGATTAACTAGCGATTATGAGTGTGTATCTTTTTTAATAGATACTACAACGAGCTTTAATGTAGCAGATAAGAAGGTTTCAATTTTAAACTTTTCACTAACTTTTATTCCTGATATATTTAAAAACGCACGCACGCAAGAACGTTCCTGAATAATACCGCTCCATATTATTCTCTACCCACCGCGGTTGCAAAATCAAAAATCAAAATCAAAAAATCAAAAGTCATTTATTCAAACTTGGCTGCAAAACAGCACTTTTCGAACGTCAAAAAATAAATTTACAAAAGACAACCCCCAAAACGCCCACCCTTCACCACTTCCTATGTGTTTTTGCTGGGAAGAAGAAGTGGCGCAACAAACTCCCCAGCAACACATGTCTGTCTGTTAGGTTAGAAGAACCTTAAACATTGTTTGATATGTACATTTGTATACAATTTAATTTGTATATTACATTAGAGGACAATACAGTAAAATAATTTATACACCACATGCTAGCTAGCACTCAACCTACATACCTTTACTAACTCAAGCATTGAATATGTTTGATGAACAGAAAATTATAGCCTCCAATTATTTACACTTAATAGTATATCAGGGAGTGCCCACCTACATGTGCTATTCTTTTGTAAACTAGTAAATTAGTAAATTAGACCGCTCAGCCAGAACATATGTAAAATAAAAAGAGTTTACAAATAAAAACAAAAAAAAAACTTATATATAGTCAGTAAGACGACCTGGCACCACAAGCAGCACCCGTTCACGAGCATAACGCGAGGATCAGCCATCGCCCCCCTCGCACATTTTTGAGGGAGGGAGGCAACCCGACCGCCGACGCTACCGCAAGCAGTGCCGTCTAAGGGAGCATGACGTACTCACTGCTACACAACTCAATATCAAGATTAAATTATCAGTTCCCGCTAAGTAGTATTTTTTACTAAAATCCAAAACATAAAATTAATACAAAGAATGTATCTTGTCAATAATGTAAAAACATTAAAAAATAATAATTAAATAATAAATAAAAATAAAATAAATGTCATTGAGTCAAGAAATTGAATGGGAGAAATTTAAATTATCTAAATAATATGGCTAATATAGCTGTCTTGCGTTCATCATGGCGACCAACTATTTTTATCATTCAAATAATCATTGATGGTGTAATATGCCTTTTTTATAAGAACAGCCTTAATTTGTTCTTTGAATTTATTAAACGGCAGTTCTTGTAAGTTCAAAGGAAGCTTATTATAAAAACGAATACCTAAACCCAGGAATGTGTCATGCACTTTATGAAGCCGGTGATAGGGTACACACAGTTTATGCTTATTTCTAGTATTAATGCTATGGACTTCACTTTTTTTGGTATATAAATGTAGGTTCTGTCTAATATACATAATGTTGGCAAAGATGAACTGTGATGCTACAGTGAGAATACCAATTTCTTTAAACAACTCTCTGAGGGAAGTTCTGGTACCTAACTTGTATATTGCACGAATAGCACGTTTTTGTATAATAAATATATTCTCTATATCAGCGGCTTTGCCCCACAACAAAATACCGTAGGACATGACGCAGTGAAAATAGCTGAAATACACTAATCGCGCAGTGTCGACGTCAGTGAACTGTCTAACTTTTCTGACGGCATAGGCAGCAGAACTAAGCCTTCCCGCGAGGCTAGAAATATGTGAACCCCACTGAAGTTTTGTATCAACTGTTATACCCAAAAACACGGTAGATGCAACGGTTTGAAGAACCTCGTTGTTTAGGATAACATTGCTTCACACGAAAGTAATCTTCCCCCAATCCCAAAGTTGTCGCAATCTGCAAAAATTAACATAAAAATCCCGACGCTAATCCAAACAGAATTGTTTGTAATAAAAATCGAATTAAACAAGCAATTTAAATTAAAGTTTTTAAAGAATATCTGCTACCGACCACTTATCAAAGTTCGTTTGTGATTAGGAACCCATCTCAAGAAAGTGAACTCAAAAATATTTAATTACAGCTTACGAGGTTTTTAAAACGAGCGACAAAACTTTAGGTTTCGCTTTTAATTAGGGATGCCACTGCCAATATTAGAATAATATTATTCGTAAAAAACATCGTAATTAAAAAAATGCTAAATATTACAATTAACTTAACTTCGGGGAGTGTCATGATGTGAAGCTATTTTTTTTATTTCTACTACATATGTTAGGAGAAAAAATATTGTTACCGCGCTTTTGTCGTCTGCGGATGATAAAATATTAACAAAACAAGCAAACATCAATGAAATTCCTGCTTTATTCAGTCCTTCCAAGATTTCCTAAAAAAACTCTGTTTACATTATCATTATCTTGCCTGATAGCAGTATGTTTAATTCCTGCTAGTCATCGTGATCATAATTTTTCAACTCGTGGGAACCACATAATATTTTCAATTTTTTCAGATGACATATTGCGTACAGAATGATTTCTGTACTGTGACTCGAGTAATGCCTTGTATGGATCTCAAAGAAAGTCGTAAAGAGCATAACCCAGATTTTTTACTATAGACCAATGATATAAAACTTTAAAAAGCTGTTAAAAAGTCGGCATTTAACACAAAATATTACTGTGTACATTAAAAAAAGTTGTCAAAAGTGACACCCCTGTGAATAAAATAAGAAAGGCTACAGACGGGGGTACGTCGTTATCAGCTGTTACAACTTTAGGCTGTAAACCACTCACGCCCCGCCAAGCAAACAAATTTTCGAAATAATAATATGGCGATGGAATAACAAGGATACGACTAACGGCCAGTTTCTTCATCAAAAGTTAAAGCCAAAGTAAAAGTCAAAGTAATGTCTAAAGTAAAAGTAACGGTTAAATTCAATTTTTCTATGAATTTTGCTGTCACTTTAGCCTTGAAAAAACGAATTTGACCGTTACTTTAACTTTAGACATTACTTTAACTTTAACTTTTGATGAAGAATCTGGCCGTAAGAATATATATTCTCTTTGTTTTATATTGTTAAAGAGTAACGGAGTAAGTGTCTTTTAATAAATTCCCTGTCTTCCGAGTCATATGTGATACACACCGATTTTTTAACTATTGTGCCTGCATGGATAATTAAGTGGTTAAGGTTCTGAAATCTAACATGAGGTTTTATTAGCAAGATTCGCAAAATATTTTTTCTACAAAGAAACAATTCTCATTATTATTTCAATAAAGGAAATTCAATTCTACGGAATTCAATTGAAATACAGGAAACAATTATCAGTGTCTTCATCCATAAAAATCTAACTGCTAAGTAAAACGGAAGTTTAAAAGAAATCAAATAGACCAAACTAGCAATTACTCACAGTTAAAGCGTGGTTAAAGTATGCGCTTAAGTATTAACAAAATTACCGTTGAACTTACGCATTCATTTTTTTTTCAATACCTTAACTTGGTACACATAGGTAATTTCATATTTGAACTCGGACTTCCGTCAAACCTATTCAATAAAAACATTAAATCGAATTTGAACATAAAATAGACCATTTTCTACGTAGGATCACTTTGAATTAGGAACATTTTTTTTAATGAGAAAAAGCAAATAATGAAAAATATTGATAAAAGTTAGGCATATTTATAATTAAACGGGATTCGGCGAAAAAAGGGTAGGTCCAATATATTCCACAGTTTCTCCATTAACAAATCTGTTATCTTCCCCCTCCCCCTCCCCTGAGCTGCGCAAACGCACCGCGTTCATTAGGCACACGTAACAGGTAGAAACACTATTATAAATCTTGGTTATTGATAACAATCAGTTTTGTTCTTTTATAGCCTAATTTTTGAATGAGTTTTTTGAATTAAGTTTAGACTCAAAAGTAAAATAGGGTTTGAAATATCTCTGTAGGCCCATATGCAGCTAATTTTATATTGGAAGATGTTGCAATTCTTAAAAATAAATCAGTTGTTTTAAGACTAAATGATTAAACAACATAGCTTTTCTTTCATATTGTGAGAAAACGCTTTGATTCTTATACTAATCCGTCTGAACCAACCGTAAAACGAACGTTATCATAAAAGCTACTTTCTACAATTTTATTGAAAGTTTTTTGAAATCAAAGCGATTAATAAATACCTATGTAAAGCTTTAACCATTTTTACTTGCCCTATGAATCTAAAAACCAGAATACAACAAAAGCATCTCAAAACATAAATGTTCTGAAGCAAGTGGACATCCAAACATTTACTACTTCTACAAAATAGTTTTGCATAACAAGTTATATTTATCTTTCATTAGACTTGTAAGACAATATTTTCTCAGCGGATTATAAAGGCGTCGCCACACATACATTGTACGCGCGTTTGTTTACAAACTATACGATGCCGGATCTGCATGTCGATTCTATAAAATATCACAACTCACTTCGACATCACTCTCACTTCGACTTCGATCTAAAGGTGGAATTCCGTGGACGCGACAATAGTCAACCTATGAAAATGTATGGCACCGTTGCCGAGGCCCGTGACAGTCGCGCGCGGCCGACGAATTTCGTAAGCTGCTCGCGGCATTGTCAACAATTTAATTCTGGTTTTACTAAAATTCTATAGATGTTATTAAGCGCTAGACCATGTTGAGAAGCGTACGGCCGCGAGCGGCTCACGAAATTCGTCGGCCGCGCGCGACTGTCGCGGCCCTCGGCAGCGGTGCCATACATTTTCATAGGTTGACTTTTGTCGCGCGCGGCTGCGACAATCGCGACCCACGGAATTCTACCTTAAAGTTTCGTGATTGACATTGTCAAACTACACTAGCGCTTCACTATCGAGCGTGTTGACAAGTTGAACTAAATTAAAGTCGAGATTTTGACAGATCTGCCAAAATCTGTCTATCTATAGGGGAGGTAGGGGAGAGATGGGCAGTTGGGAGACATGATGAAATCAGAATAAAAGGGGGGTCCTTTTATTCTGATTTGATCATAGTTTTTTTTTATTGGGTAGTTTACGTTACCGACTGGTAACGGTGTTCATCCATAGACTTTCTGTCATTTCTTTGAGTTGTCAAGAACAAACACTCGTAAAAGTACTTAAACATTTTGTTGCGGTTTCGGATCGTTATAAAGAGAAAACTAATGAAAGGTATGTGTATTTTCTATTATTAATGATTGATTGTCAAAATCTCCAGTTACGATTATAGTAAGTCGATGCAATCCACACCTATTATACCTCTAGAAGAGGTACTGCAGCAATAGTTTATGGGCCCCACGTTTTTATTTTAGTCTAATATGACCGGGACCACCGTAGGTTGACAGGTAAGTAACTATTTTTTATTTTCTAGTTTTCAGTGCACATAAGATAAAACCGTTTTAGTTAAGTTTTTTTACCGATTTTTTTTTTATAAACTAAGTCAAAAGTGTCCAATGCTCCCTATGGTAGGGAGGCTTGGACATACCATGTAATGTATAATTTGTAAATTTTTGTTCTTCTTCAGTGAAAATTTGTGAGGTTATAAATCTGCGCTAAAAATCCTTTATAGAATCTTGTTTCAGGTACCGTTGCCAACTTGATCTAGGGACTCCATATTTATTAGCTGTTAATTTTATTTTTTAACCTTTTGATACCTCTTGTATTGCTCGTTATATTAAATTTTTTGGAATTTCCCGTCGCAAACCATTCTTTTTAACCCCCGACGCAAAAACGACGGGGTGTTATAAGTTTGACGTGTCTGTGTGTGTGTGTGTGTGTGTGTATGTGGCATCGTAGCTCCCAAACGGATGATCCGATTGTAATGCGGTTTTTTTTGTTTAAAAGGAATGTCATTCGGGAGTGTTCTTAGCTATGTTTGGTGGAAATCGGTTCAGGTCTTCAAGGTCATCAGCTCGTTTGTTAGGTGTGATAGGAATGTTACACGCTCAGTTTACTTGCAAGCATATGTGGGATCTAAAATTTGAAATACTAATGTCTTCTGGAACCACTGAGCTGGTCTGCTGTTAGGACACGAAGATAGGAGACGTAACCCTGAACTGCCTTTTAGTAAACCCATCGAGTTTGGGCTCGTTTAATTTGTTTTGACTAGTTTTCTTCATGTTTCTAATTGACGAGAACCTAATGCTGGAAATGGGATGTGGCGGATGAAACCCTAGAATGATATATAACCCTGGATCAACAAAGGTCCATCTTTATTGTTTCTCAATCTGTGCAATTCTCCCAGAGCCAGTTTGTCATGAGGATTGTTAAACAGCTTCCTTTGGCTGAGATCGCATATAGCGAACCCATCATAAAAAGAAGGAAAAATTAAGGAGCTCCTTTAAAAAACCATGAAATAAAATAAAATTATAAATTTAAAAAAACCCCCGACCCAAAAAAGTACGCAATTATTATGACAAAATGTTATAAACGATAAACCCTATAAAAAGCAAAAAGTAACTTTAAACACTACGTAAGTACCAACTAAAGCATGTCAGACTAAACAAAATTTTGACGTGTCGACGGTTTTATTGAAACCGTTTAAATATCTCGTAATGTTGAAACTGGTTGTAATTTTTAGGATAGCTCTTTGATTTTATCTAGCCAAACATAAGAAATGACAATAAAAGTTGATTTTCTGTAAAATCTGAATTTTTTATGCAATAAATGTGAAAAAGTGCCCATCCCTCCCCTACCTCCCCTAAAGTATGAAATGACATTACGAATCGAAGTGAAATGCGAGTTGTTGATCGAATTTTATAGAATCGCAGGACTGTACTCAAATTCTTATTTATTGTTACCAGTCCGAATTATTCGTTCCAAAGCCGAAAAACACCGTAACTCTATTCTAAGCGTAGAAAAATTTTCGTAAGTGATTTATGGTTTTATCCAAATTTTTATAATTACAAGCTTGTTAGTGGTGACAGCGTGATAAAAAACTTGTTTAAGTAATTAATTTTATATATGCGGAAACGCATCATAAGTCAATATACGAGAAACCAACTGAATATTGCCCTAGGTAATTCATGCATAATGAAGCTTTCGTTAATCAAAGAAAAAGTGGAATCTTTGCTATATTAAAAAAATGTAGGACCAATGACTACAAAGTACCAACAAGTAGTCAAAGTTGCTATACATTACATTGACTCTAAAAGGACTCAATTGTCATATCCTTAAAGTATGATTTACGATTCCATTCGTCATCCAAGACCGTTCATCCAAATATCCTTCTTCTAAAGATCCTTAGCTACCTTCCGGGTGGCCGTAGCCACTGGTTCAAGTAATACGACATAACCCAAGTTTACGATGGACCTATAACTCAGGCCAGATTGTGATGCCACTAATAAATACAAATATTTTCTTGTTATGTGATTTAATAGGGTGATTTTTGTACGAAAGAATTGTGGGGATCTGACTTGCATTGTGTAAATTGAACTGTCTGTTGGTCGGCTGTGGTACAAAAAGTGTAATTTTTTTAGGTTTATTGTAAAAATATTTTTCATATTCAATTTATAGGGTTCGGTTATAAAGGTGATGATGATGTCCTCCTAGCCGATTATCGGCTACGGCGGCTGTTCTCATGTAAGGAGATTAGCCAACTACGCATGACATATTATAGTGCACGAGCATTTGCGCAGACACAGGTGCACTCACTATTCCTTAACTCTCATAGCCCGATGGGACGGTAATCCGACACGACCGGAGAGAGATCAGGCGCAGGACCGACATTTACGTGCTCTCCGATGCACGGGTGTATCAATCACCAGCTTCCAGGCTCCGGGCTGCTTTGTGAAAGTCTTCTAAAACCCACAAAGCGATTTCGGCCCGACTCGAGAATCGAACCCGAGACCTCGTGCTCAGCAGCCGCACTTGCGACAGCTAGACCAACGAGGCAGTTGAGCAGTTATAAAGGTAGTAGTTACCTTTAGCGATATTAACATTGAAAATAATAATTCTGACATTAACAGCAATAAAATATAATGCGCCTTGATGACTTTTAATGCAGTTTTGATAAAGAAAATACTTTAAAATCCCATAAAATCCTACTAATTGGTTAATTAAATTATCTTTTGTGCAAATATAAAATTGCAGAAATAGACATTTACGAGTTAAGATATGATCTTTTGAACTTTGCATTTTTACATCAGAATTCACGCGAACGGTTTTAAAAATGCTATATGAAATCAAATTATGGTAATTTATTATTTTTGAACAGAAAGTTTTACGACCAATTAAAGGCTTTTCGCCAAATGGGTGGCATGTTATCAACGTTTGTTTTGACTATTTCCATAAAATTTATTACATATTTAAATGTGTCGTAAAACCTTTTCGGACCGTCATCAATTTAATTGTTATTTTGATTTTTAACCTTTTATGGCATTTAATCTTATTATTATGAGTTTTTAATTTTATTAAATCTTTCTTTTTTTAATTATTGATTCGTGTTTCGGAGTGCACGATGAACTGGGTTGAGGAGGTCAGACATGCCGTCGCTCTTTGTTAAACACTGGTACTCTGCTGCATCCGGTTAGACCGGAAGACGACCTCAGCATATATTTGGGAAAACGGTTACGCAGATGGTAATATTTAAATTTTATTCAATCTTTCTTTTTATAATTTTAGTAAAAAGAGGCAGTAACATAAAGTGGTAATAATTTCCCGTAAAACATTTGTATACGGAAGCATATCCTCACTAAACCAACACTTGAAGATATAAGTAGAAAATTAAAATCAGTTTAAGTTTGTTTATAGGCAGCCGCGGCACCGTTAGGGCGGGTGCACACAAATAACTACTAATCGATATTGGAATCAATGCGTGGCGCGTGAGCATGCGATGCTTAGGGTGTTCTTAGATCCTGGTACAAGTAGCTAGTTTAAGCACGCGGTTTGGTTTGTGTTCGTGTTAACTGTAGATAGGATTTAATTTTTAACCGACTCCTCGAAAAAGGAAAGTTTTTACTTTTTTTAGATGGTAATTTTGAAATATATACCTATTAGGTTTTTGTGAATTTTAGCAACCAGCGTTATAAATGCGAAAAACACTACCTGCTAATCTGTTATTCGTTTTCAGTTCGATCTTTTATTATTTATATTAGCTCCTGATGTATAAAATTATGTACAAATTATAATTGGCAGGGATTTCATTAAGCTCAAACAACTTGAATTAAAAATATAGACAAAAGTGTACAATTCTAAAATCATCCTGTATGTAATTCAAACGTCTTTTATGTGATCAGGAAAACAAACAGCCTGTAGTTAAAACAAATAGTTACGTACGTAAAGTTTATTGTTATTGGTTGTCTGAGCGGGCCCAGGTTCGATGCTCGGGCAGGTGAAATAATTCAAAAGTTTCACGTACATAACTACTGTAGGATTGTTGCTATGGAAGAATTAGATTTTTTAAACTATTTACACGGATTGAAATATGGAGATTAATGTAAATTATTTTTATAGGCTATATAAAATATATTTACCATATCATTAAATGTTTCTATAATTTTTTAATTGACAAGGCGATTTTTTATCCCAACTAATTTTGCTCTCGAAAAATTTCCTAATTTTTTCAGTAAGTGATTATAATTGGTAATCTAACAAACCATGGCTATCTATTATAATCTTTTTTCTTACCTTTATTTCTTTTAAATCTGTACCGGTAGCAAAACTAGATACTATTTAATAGTAATATATTTATTTTAATCAAACAGCTAGTAAGATTAATAGACTCTTATATAATTACAAATATAAATCTAAATCAAACTGACCCAGAAAATATCCTAGAAACGAAGATTCTATACGTTATCTAAGCTACAAAGTAATAATATTTGCTTGCTATATTGAGTATCTATTACAAACCTTGGGCAATTATTTATTATTAAAACCAATATACGTATGAGCTAGCACATAGATCAATTTGCGGGTAATAAATAAGCCTTAGTTCAACTTTTAATATATTGTAATAGATCATATATATAGAAAATTTAAAGTTTGACTTAAATCAGTAAAAAAATTAAGTATTTAATTTGTCCCCGTTTTGGTTTCACCATCCCTTTTCAGAACTTTGTTTTCCATTGCACATTCACTAATAATTTCTGTTCATTCTATAAACATGATCTTACGACAATTAAAAAAAGATCATCTCTTCGATAAAAAAGCGAAACCTGACAATCAAAGATGACGTCACAAATAACGAGCAACTAATAAATCTTTTATAACACGATAATAATTCCATACATAATGTTCTTAAACACACATCATGCAACCAACATGTTGGCCAGATGACTTAATAAGCCCTAATAAAATTATACCAACGCACGAAAAGCAAACACTGACGAAAGCGAAAGTATAAAAACCCACAATTTTCTGTTTCAAAATTTGATAACTTCATCTCACATAATAATAGTGCAGAGAAAATTACGACCACCAATCACGTGCGTCAGTTTAAACCGCCCGCGTTTGAAATTCGAACGCCACGCTCAAACGACGACTGACCTCCGACGTAGGCAGACGTGTGTTTAGTCGGTAATTTGATGATAATTTGCAAAATGAGAACGTGCACCGTTTTGTGGGGATGGTTATTTTTTGCTGAATTTTCATATTAAAATGTCACTGAACCCAAAGGTGAAAGTACTTGACTGGTAATTGAATATTTTATCAGGGAGGGTAATAGGCTCGTTGAGGGTTCATGAATATAAACGCTTTGTTCCCGGGTGATCCGGATAAGCGTACCCAGATTTTCATGAGGGTAATAACTGCCTACCGGGCTTTCGTTTATAGCTGTAGCCGGATCAAATGAATATTTTATCTATAATAATGTCTGGCGGTTTTGCCCTTGAACTTCTAATTCTAATCTTCTATCGAATACCTAGTCTGTATTGTTTTGAGTTATTAATGAAAGCAGATGTTTGTGTGACATTCTTTTGAACTGTTCCATTGTTTATCAGGATATTAATTAGTTCGGCAAAATTTATAGTGGTATTAATTATACGAAGGCAGTTCGGGACGTTTTATGCGAATTTTATAGGTGTTCGGTGAATTTATCGCGTATGTTAGCTAATTGTTTTGCATTGAAGATGATAACAACAATAATAAATTATTGAGTAATTAACTAGCTTCTGTAGGCGGCCTCTTCCGTGTTGCCTGTGCGCATGCGTGCTCTAGGAAAGTAATAGCTACCCGTTAGGGTTTTTAAATTGGTTAGAAATGTATTGAAAAGTTTACCAAAAATATGTTTTTCCCTTTACTACACAGGTACCTAATTGAAGAAAAAAATGAATTAAAATGTTTCAAATTCAATTAAGATAAATATTAATAAGTGAAAGATGAGATAAAAAAATTAGCAAGAAAATTGAATCCTTGGATTTGTTGCTTTTTTGTGGGAACACCAAAAGTCCCTTTGTAAATATGTCTGTCTCCTAATTGATGCCAATTAATCCATCTTTTAAAAACACAAAAAAAGGGTAATTGGTTAAACAATAAATTCACGTGTCTCATGTTGATTTACGTACATTTTGAGCCAAGTGCTGAAAGTTGAATGACATTATTGCCAGTTATCGGTTACCACCAAGCATTTTGTAAGGTGATTTATGATACTGAAAGAATTATTTTTTTAAAGCACTTCTTTTTGGAATCAATCAAGAACTTTTTGGGTAAAGTAAGTAAAAGGTCCTAGTGTGCCATGTCATGTAGTCAATAAATCCATGTTCTATTAGATAAGAAAGTTAAACTACATACGTAGCATTCGTAAAATTTCTGAAATTCATAAGCTCAAAATCTACGTGACAAAACCCACGTACGCAATTGAAAATTATCAAAAAACTACCACTAATTGTATAATAATTTAATCTTCACTAAATAGGTTACTTTATTATTTACATAAACACTCAAATCTGGCTTCCATTCTCACACTCTTCAAAAACGATCCATTCTCAAAATTTCACATACACTGCTTTTTGGCGGTACATCGCTGGCTTATCTTATCGTTGTAAGCCGGCAATGGAATACTTATTAAGAGATTTATCGGTATATCAAGTGTTACGTGGTAAGGTCAGGTTAATTGAAGTCAGGGGGCAAGTAATAACTCTCAGTGTTATAAACAAAGATGATTGCTAGCTTTTTGATTTGATATGCATCTATGTTCAAAAGTCTCTTAAAGATGGCGCCGTTCAGATTGAGTGTTAAGGTAACTTATTTTGTATTTTAGCTGACACTTTCAAGTTAATCATTATGTTTATCTCTGGTTTGTTTATTAATTTAAATTAATAACTTACCGTTATTTTTTTATTAGATTGGTAAGTACAGATAATCATCTCGGAATTAGCAATATGTTTTTCATATTTCAATTTTTGAATGGGCAACATTTCGTATTCTTGCTATTAAGTCTATAAAACCATAGGTCTTACAATGTAGATACTTTAAGTATATGATAGAAAAAGTAAAGCATATGTGTACCGGCTAAAACATAGTGGTTTAGAAAACGTGTCTTCTTAGCCTCATCTAGTGTTAAGTTACATTATAAGGTCTATGCCATATGAACAAGGAGTAAGCGATTTTTTTGCCTTGTTTTTACTTATTTTGGAAATTTTTCAACTATTTATGATAAGATGAATAGCATTACTTACTTTTCCGATCATTTAAAAGTGCACTACTTTACTAGTTGTTGTATTAAGTTGCAAACCTATACAAATACTGTGCTTGAACTTCTTACAAATGCATCTCGACAATTTCTAATATGGTGTCTATAGTCTTTGATGGTGACCCATCCTAGAAGTAACCTCATCAATCGCTTGCTACTGACCATAAATCGAATATAAAGGTCGTCTAACATATTCTAAACAGTAGTTCGATTGCTAGATTGCTACCTCATACGCATTTCAATCACCAATTCACCTCAGTACAATCATAAACGCCGATAACCCTTCACATTATAACCCTGTAACTATTTACGTTCCATTGTACGTATAAATTGAATTGTTACTGCTTTATGCTACACCAGTCAATTGATATCTTACTTGTAATTTAATTGTATTTTATTGGGAATCGGTTGTTGAACACTATGTGTCACCCCGAAACGCATGATTGTTAACTTAGACTCGCGTGCAGGAATACGCACGCAAGTCTGACACCACGCACGTGCAAACTTGGACTTTACGACTAAATATTTGCGCAAATATTACGTTCAAGAACTAAAATAACGTTAGTAGATACCCTTATCCTTCAAATACATATTATAAACGCGAAAGTTTTGAAGATGTAGATAAGTTTTTAACTTTTTTACGTAAGTAAAATCTTTCTAACGGATTTTGATCAAAACCTTGTATGGACTACTTTTTATCCATGAGAAGTTAAGAAGTTCCATAGGGAGGCAGGAGAAATTACTCGTGCAATCTAGTAATATTATAAATGCAAATCTTACTCTTTGACGCTAAAACAGTTGAACCGATTTCGATGGTATAAGGCATTACCGGATTTTTATCCGGTTGCGGTACATAGTTGCCTCGATACCATGAAATCAAGTACCTAACTCCGTAGGTTACCTAACCTAAACAAGTTCTATAAATATATAAAATTCTCCAAATATCCTATGCATTAAGACGCAATTACATAACGAACTACATACATACATGTATTATCCTTATCATAAATATGTTTTGTGTACAAAACGAGCGTGCCTTCGTTATATTTTAGCGAAGTGACCCACATTCACAATCAATGTTATTGCTTAGATTCGGCTAATATTTACTCTGTTTCGTTTTAAAATGTACTGTTTATGTATGCAGTTTATTTAAAATTTCTGAATTTTAAGACCCTCTTTTATTTACACTTTAACATAAATACATAGTTGAGATGTAAATCTGCCTATAAAATTGTATCTAAAGGTAATGATAGAACTATTAACTACCTACCTGCCTGATAAAGATTCCTATATCTACCAATAAGTTCTAGTCCTAGCCTAATGCTTTTATACCCAAGATAGACAGATACCATATTACCATAGATATCCAAAACACATCCACAAACATACTTTTTGGCTTAACATTATGTAGTTCGAGGAAATCTGTTCAACACACTACTGGCCTTGAGAAAGAGATATCAAATACCACTATCTATGTATTCTATGTACCGACCAAGGAGAACAAAATGACTAGCGGAGGCGCTGAAATGGAAAATCTACGAAGAAAGTAGCGCGCCAAAATGCGGGTGTGCAGGGGACGAAGAACGTTACTAGCTCCTCTCTTACACGCCTTCTTTGGACCCGACCATTTTTGTAACACCAAAAATCGTTGACAGATGCCTCAAGGAACCCGAATCCCTCGTTAATTCACTCCTAACTGATTGTTTTGATCATACTCAATGTACCTATTTGACCTATAAAAAGGCGCCTGACGTACCTGCATCTCCGCTCACCATTCCTTAATCTGTGATACAGACCAACAGACGTATCTAAGAATCGTGATTACGTATTTTCGAAGCAGATTCGCGGGTTCAATGACCGATATGCAGAGCAGATAGGCGTCTCGCCTTATGACAAAAAATAATGTACTTACTCAAGTGTTTATAAAGAGATGTCTTTTTCTCACCGGATGAGATAGCATGAGAATTGTTTATTGTAGTATTAAAATTCAACACTTTCATACATTTGTTATTAGCTGATTCCCGCGGTTTTATCCGCATTCTGGGTGAACTTTTTCTCGTACCTGGATTATAGTCTAGCTTCCCATAGTCTCAAATAGTTTTTCAAACAAAAAAATATTTTTCTCTAATATAGTATTACCTAGTATGAATAAATCCTTTTGAAGATATCTTGTTTGGTTATTTAAGTTCAGTGGCATTGAATATGTTTGTTGTTAGAAGTGGCATTATTTTTCTATAAATAATACCTATAATCAAAAGAAACCGCACCGATTTATCATCAAAGGGACTGCAGGCAATAAAACTTGTCTGTCAGACAAATGGATTTGATATGACGCAAATTAGTCTTAGTGGAAGACGCAATCATTTAAACTTTCAAGAACTATATATCAGTATCAGATCGCCCTACTTACTAACTGAATAAATATTTGCAGCCTTACTACAAAAAGTGAAACGTCTGTTGAACACTTGTCTAAAAAATGGGACTGCAAAATAGACATTATTTCAACGTCATAATATGTTTTTTTAGACAAGTGTCCAACAGACGTTTACATTTTTTTGTAGTAAGGCCATCTACGATCAATTTGAAAAACAAATGAACATCAGTCCAGCTAGGCTAGACGCTCGTCAATTTTAGTTTCGAATTTAACCGATTGCAAAAAGTAGGCAATCCATTCAACAGAAACGAGTGATGAAAGTATCGCTATCATAGTACCCAGTAGACACTGCTTATTGAATAAATGCTACAAAGTATCTACTATCTGCCAAACTCAAGCGTAATAATGTAAAAAGTTCGCTAATCTTACCTATGATCCTAATGGAATTTGGGCTGGCTGCCAGATCTGAGTCTTGGAGGAACCAAGCATGCATTCATTGACAACTGCATGGACGATGTGACGAACCACGCCTACTTACGACCTACTTCTGTGAAGAATTTTCTTCTTATCATCATTGGAACAAACAAGTTGGAATTTTTATTGTTTGATCAGCAAGATCATCCATAAAAATAAATGTTCCTTTTGAAAAGATTTCTCTTCAGAATCAATGATTAGGATGAGACCGCGAAGACGTAGAATTCAAAAGATACAATATAAAATGCGCACTACCCCACATCTGCAGATAAAAATGCTGTGACAAATTGGTATGATGCCAATGTTTTTTATAATGGTTTCGGTCAAACACCTCACGTAGACATAGAGTCTGCGACTTATGCATGGAATTTTTTCAATGCTACACTAAAGTCTGCAAATAGCACAGGAATCGGAGCATCTATAAAAACAATTGTGGGTTTACGTAAACATTCGATAATTCTTCGATTTTTGCGTGATTTTCATAGCTTATTCTTTCGCATTCAATTTTATATAAAACCGATTTTGTCGTTATACGTATCGTAAACTTACGGTCGCAAAACCAGTTTTTAATGCTTTCGTCAAAATCATATCCATATTTGAGTGTCTCCAATGTTTCCATAAAGTTGTCATACAAGTCATTAATTTCTTCAGCTCTATGAGTTTCAGTACCAAACCTAACATTGTTCTTATGTAATACATTTCCAACATGTTTCTCATGCCAGTTTGTTTCAGAAGCTTCATCCTACACTACATCTGCTAATAGTTCATGCGTGAACACTTATTTTTGTATATGACAGCCAACGCGTCATAGGCAGACATAAACATTTCAATACTGCGGTCCTCATAAATTCCGTCAGTAATAGATAACAATGGTTCTGATGACTTAGTTACAACGTCGTCTTTTCGGGAAATCCCATTTGGTAAATTCCAAACAGATCATTTGAAAATTTTAATTTTTGACATCCTCCAAAAATTTATTCAGAAGACATCATTAATTTAACCGTTGAAACTTTCCATATTGAAGCTCAAAAACAAAATTCAGTTGCTAAAGACGTCATTAAGATCCATACTTTTACAAAATATACACCATTACGTTTCGCATCACGAGATTCATTCAAATGTTCGTCTGATGAAACCACTTACTGGCCACTAATTATGTACTGACAGGCGATTTCTTAATTTGCTGATCGGCAAGCAAGGAGTTTAAGGAGGTTAATCATCCTATTTGTATCTGCTGCCAAATATAATGTGCGTGATTGATGGACCAATTGACAGGGCTGAGTGGTGATCGCAAAAACCTTGGGAGGTTCGGTGAAAAAATATTTTACATTCAGGCCGCGGTTCATTTTGGTTAACAGTTATTGAAGATTGTGGTACTCTCGTGACTGAAGATGGGTTTTGTTAAAGATCCTCATTGTAGTACTTAATAAATAGAAACCATTGTACATATTATATTGACGGAATTTTGAGTGCGTTTCGCAATTCTGCAGGTTGATGATCGCAGACTCAAAAGAATTTAGACCGCTTAGTTCACGGCTACGAAAACTCTGACGCATCGAATCCATTTTGTTTATGATAAACATTTTTTCAGAGGCCATCTTCTAAACCTCTTTCGTTCCCATAAGTCTTGTTATTGTTAGAATTTTCATACGGAATCATAGTTGGTGGGGTATTCACCTTTTTGGCAAGGCCGTCTGTCGAGTAAGACGGCATTATTAGCTTCGTTGGGTGTTAGAGTGAGATCGGTGTGATGCTGAAAGATATTGCCGGCATGATTTATTCTCAATAGCATCTCTTCAACAGGTGCGTAACCCATTGCGTTGCGTTATTTCGATTCCATGCCAAATTTTGTATTAATAGTATTCTGTGTCGTGAAAATATATCATTATCGTTGAACCCTTTTATCTGTTTCTTTGAAGTCGCGAATGTGTGCTGAGATAATAGTTACTGCTGCGGTATCTTTTATCATTGCGTCTATTTCTGTTACGTCGTTAACTGTGCGGTTATTGTTAAGCTTCATTCAGTAGTTCTTATCGGTTTCATAGTATTTCCTTGGATGTTATTTTTAAGGCGTAATAATTATTTCAAGAGAATTTTACTGGTGTTGAAGATATGTCTTTAAAGTTATAATTTATAACGGCAATTTATTATGTAAGATCAGAGAAATCTACTTCTAAAATAGGTATCTCACGCCATAAAAGTGTTACTATTTTCGCCTCAATTCGTTTGTTTATTTTAAGACATTGTGTATCTATTCTTGTGATGTTGACTTAATTTATTTTCCACAGCTTCATATTTAATATTAGCAAGACGAATAGTGCATTTATTTGTCCTTATATTTAATATCTTGTTCTTATTTTCAGGTAAGTTCGTAACCAGTTCTTTAAAGAAACTCTGCAGTAAGTGAACTATTTCTAAATAAAAATATTTTCTATGACACATGCTTGTTCCTACATTTGATCTTTGCTGTCAAATATATTTTAGTTTTATAGCTTAAAAAATATTTCAATCGGCCGTAGTACCAGAATAAATTGTTCTGGTTTAATTTATTTGTTGGTAGAACAAGCTTGTTCAAATAATGGGATCAAGTCGTTTGAAAATTATTATTATCTAGTGTTATGTAAGACGATATTTTCATTCGTTTTCATACTTAAAATCTTCACCTACATATTACAGTCAGCTTCAGGTCAGTGGTAATAGTTTTATAGGAAAATCGTACTTATTACTATTGAGTTAAGGTGCTTGACAGTTACCACTTCTGTGCAGTTTACTGTACATTTGTAAATCTTTGAAGAATATACACTTTTAAATACACAGATTGAGATTGATTTTCAAATATTTGCTTCGGAAGCGATTTATGTATCAATACTGCAACACAAAAATGTTTACAAAAAACTGAAGTGTAGACAGACTAACCTATTTAGATTTTCTTTGCTAGAACAAACAGGATATATTTGTTCTATGTCTATCAATTGAGCCTATACACTCAACTGTTTTTCTGTGTACCTATGCTTTGGAATTTTTGCTTACTTAAACCTATAAGTTTCATAGATACTCAGAGCTGATGATAGGCTGACAGTAGCAAGTTTTAGACCGAACACTTCAAACTTTTAGTCGGCTGATAGCTTGTATGGAGATAGATAAATAGTGGCCACATTACATCGAAGAGGTATCCAGCCATGATTAGACCGAGTAAAATGTTTCATTAGACTCACGACCTTCAAAATAAACAGACACCTAACTTTACTATCCCGACAGTTTAGCATACTGCAAAATAAAAATCAAAAGTCATTTATTCAAAGTATACTGAAAATCAGCAATTTTCGAACGTCAGAAATTTACAAAAGCCAGCCTCCAAAACGCCCACCCTCCACCACTTCCGATATGTTTTTGCTGGGAAGAAGAAGTGGCTTAGACTTAAGAGCGCTATTACAAAATCGAATCGCTCAGGTTTAGGTAAATTAGACGATAGCCGGCAGCACTTGCGCGCGTGTGCGTCTAGTGAAATACGCAACGCACACCTGCGGACCGCCACGCGGCACAAACAAACTTGAGACTTTGCCACTTTTATTTTCGAAATAGTTTATTGGTTTTATAGTTTATGAAATATTATTTGTACCGATGAATTTTATATCCTAGAATAGCTCGATTGAGTTACAATAAACAAATAATCGTTTACAATTTTTAAATTATTTAATCGACAACCAAACTTTTCACCATGTTTATCAATTAGGTATAAGTAACTGATTTATAAAAAAACTAAAATCTATAATTCGTCTTCCATGTATTGTATCTTCATTTTCCTGCAACAATAAAAACTAGGAATGTAAATAGTTTATTAAAACAAATATGTCTGTTGCGAGTGACAAAAAATACTTACCATATTATTTGTACTGGTATCCGATTGAGTCTGATAATCTGAATTAAATATGCTTTCATTATCCTGCAAGAATCAAAGATATCCAATAATATTATTATGCAACAGCGAAACTAACGACGATGACATTTACGTACATATTTCTATATAACCAACATCAAAAAAAGAGAATCCAATCTATAACATTTTCGCATTAGAATATCATGGGTTAATACTTGTGTATATTACATTTCAATCAGATCATTATAACTAATAAATAAAATAAAAACTCACTAGTATCAAAACGAGTTCGTTGCGCAGGTTGCGCTATATTTTTCGAGCTCCGGCGAGTTTGCGCGGCGCAACAGCGAGCGATACGTCCTCCCTCGATAAGCGCTTGGCGCTGACTAAAGTTGAACACCGCGCGTCACAAGATTTATATTGATTTTTGCATTGCAAACAAAAATTATTTTAAAATATTGTTTTACTTTTAAATAGACCAATTTTTTTTTTCAAGCTTTATTACAATACCACCTTAATTATTAAATATGTTTTATTTGAATTTGGATTATACTTTCATAGATAAAAAATATAGTTTTGTACGGAAAATTGTCAGTAACTCTCAGTTTTATAGAATTATTTTTGGTGTATTACTGTATGAATTGTAATAAATTGGTGTAAGCAAGCACAAGTACAAGATATAGTTGTATCTTGAACATTTTTATAAATGGTTAAATTGCTATATCCTCGTAGTACTGAAGCATCAAAAGTTTCCCAAAAGCAACATTTTATGAAACATCCTTTGCAGAGACAAAGATTTTACTGATGTACGTGGACAAATTAAAATATTTATTGAAAACAGCCCCAAGATAAATGATCAAACTTTCTTAATCTTATTTTTGTTTTTTTTTGTGACTATATCCAAAGCATAATGACGCATCAAAACTCGTATAAAACTCGAAAATTTGTGATAGCCCTCTTAACACTTTAACTCATTAATTTAACAGACGTATCTATCAACGAACGAACTCATAATAGTATGACAATGAACGGTTTATGACAGCTGAAAGTCATTTTTATGAAAGACGATGATGATGATGATTGAGATGAAGAATGTAATGTTGGATAGGAAATAGAAAGGGGTAGACAGTAGCAACGGTGAAAAGGAACTATGTACCTTTATATTCTGCAGACTTTATAAACAGATAAAGACAACTCCTATTATGTATAAGTACCTATAAGTTCATCGGGTATGCAGAAATATGATTTAGTAAAAAAGCTGTTCTACTATGTTAAACAAAAGAGATAATATAAAGTGCAAACTACTTATTTTGTTAGTACTTACATTTTTGGAAACAATGTGAGAAGTAATTGACTTCATGGTAAGAAGGACCTAAGTGATCATCATACAAGCTTTAGATACGACTTTTTCACATTAACAGTGGCAACTGTTAACAGTTTAAAATATTACATGTGTTTAACGTTCATTTAGATTGTCACGTGCCGAAATTCTTGTATTATAAGACCACACAGGTATTTTACTTAAGGCATAGTTGATAATTTTCACCAAATATGGGCTTGTTAATTTTATGAATCGGAAGAGGACAAGTAGATGATAATATGATAATAGGCTCTTGGGTTTTAGTACTTATTTATTTTAACTTTCAATATTTGTTATATACGCTAGTCGCATTTTAAAGTCATTTACAAAAACTCAGAAAACAGTCAGATGTAAAAAAAATAAGACTTAAACTACGCGCACACTGAAGTCGGCCTACGGTGGACGGTAGAAAACTTTTTTTTTCATATATTCAATCAAAGATTTATGACCAAGTTTGTAGTTGTGTGCGGTACTCTTAGATATTCCCCGAAGTATCGGAAACCAATACCTACTTGATACTTCCCCTTAACAGCTATCAGAAAGTTTGGCATTTCGCCAAAACAGTCTTAATGAAAAGATTTTAAAAAGTAGAGATAATATCGTCTGGTCTCAGGAAACATGACGATTGATGGGAAAAGAATTGAGGAAGTGACATGCAGCCGTTGACAATAGGTGTGTGTATGATGCCTCTATATCCTTGAAGAATCATCATATTATATTTTGTACTGGTAAAATCTGTGTAAACATTAAAAATATACTAGCTGTACCCAGTGGCTCCTTCCGCGTCCCAGGAAACTTACCCCCGAACGGATAAAAAGTTGATTATGTCCTTTCTTAAGATGATGGATATCTATCTAGGTTCCTTTCATTTAAGCAGTGGTTTATTTATTTTTATTTATAATTTATTTTATTTTTATTGATTTTAGGCGAGAAGACGCGACAAACAGACACATAGAGTTCCTTTCGCATTTCATTCATTCATGCATTCCATTCGCAAAGGTCTTTCTAAAACATTAACAATAATGTTCGCGTAAACTATTACGGTATATTAGTTCGAATATACAAAATTCCGCTGTCAGATCAACAGTCCATTACTGACGTAATTTAGCAAAACATAGTCAAGCTTTCAACAAAGATAACGAATGTAGGAATGTATAAATTGACAATAATTACCAAACAATTTATACAATTATAATTATGTCACAGTACAATACAATGGTAGAAGACCCACTACTTCTTCACACTGTAAATAATTTGCTACAGCTATAGGCACGTATAAAATGCCCAAAAGCATATTGCAAACTTTTATCGGCCAATCGGGTTCATAAATCAGAATGAAGATGAATGGTGATGCCCACATTACAATAATCAGGGATCCAGCTAGTATCAGGCCAACTCAATACTTTTCTGTAGTTAGAAACTCAATAGGTACTAAAATCATATTAAACCAATCAAATCTATCATACTGCTTACTTACACCATATCTTAAATAGAAAAAGTTTTTTTTGCAAAATCCAAAGCCTTCTGATATCGCCATATAGTGGCATGAGCGGTTGATAAGTCGCGGGCCGGCGCCTGCGCACCGCAGTGCAATTGTGTCACCTAATTGTTCGCTTGTCGGTTGCGCTGAAACCTATAGAGTTGTCTTACATGTCAAAAATAGCAAACTAGAGTAACTATAGATACAGATATAATCTTAGGTACAAAAAATTGCTAGTGTAGGTAAGGCACAAAATGTTTTTAAAGAGTAATCATTATTTCAAAATGTGGCCTTTTAAAAAAGGCTACCTATTTCACATTCGCCTTGGGAGAAAAACTTCCCGCATCCGGATAAAAAAAAAGTAGCCTATATAGCCTTCCTCGATAAATAGGCCATCTAATAAGTACGGTAAATTATACCAGTAGTTCCTGTGATTAGAAAAACCTTCATCTTTACACTATTAGGCTTACCATATTTTGCTTCAACACCATCCAAATATACCTTTAAAACAAATTAATCTTAAACAAAAGTCTACTCCATCCGTCAAAGCGAATGCTTAGCGCGATCGGTGTACGATTCAAGTCGACCGCATGTTTGCGGCCGATCGCTCTACTAACTATTGCGATTGTCGACACACCGCTATTAACAGGTTTTTAGACATCCTTTCAGTATTTTTCTAAATTTTTAAAGCTGATGAAAAGACCTTTAGGTTCTGACCAATTACCTGCCTTTAGGATAGTCTGACAAAATACTAATAATGGAACAATTTATTTTGCGAAAGCGGTTAACCTATAGTTGTGAGTGTTCGTTAGTACGTACGTGTGTAAGTACATATGTACATTGTCTTGACTTGTGTGTGTAAGTTTATATGACAATGTACATATGTATATACACAAGTATAGCACTCACGCTTTCGTGAGATAAAAGATCTATACATAGCAAAGATTTATAGACCATTTAATTTATATGTATTTTATGTATCTCTAGATCTGTATCCTATGTAACATAAACCACCAATTAAGAATCCATTGAAGACAATTTAATTGCATTCAAGGTTATAACGGCGTCATTTTAATTAACAAACACAATTATTGCAATCAGGCATTTCACGAAATCTAGATCATATTCATAAATCATTTCAACAATTATCAGTTTGATGTATATTTGATTAAGTTTTATTAGTTTTAATATAAGCTTACGTAATGCTATATAATAAATATAAATGCGCAATGTTATATAGCCTATATGTGCGCCATTAATTTGTTATTATGCATGGAATCTTGTAAAATTAGTATTCATAGGCACAAGATGGCTTCTAACTTCTTGTTTATTATTGTCATTAGGTACAATAAACAATATACCTGCATATTTATATATTATACATTAAATCGACAGTTGATTATTCCTCCTATCTTAGATACGTAAGTATGCCTACTTTTGGAACCGTACCCGTTGATACTAGCATTGCTTTCCGTAAAAGCCTGTGGACAGGCATATGAGATACTTTGGAAGACGGAAACATAAGGAGAATGGTGTAAAAGCTAAGGGTATACGAATTGGGTTATAAAAAAAATAATATATTTATTTATTTATTAAAAAAAACACCTTATACTATCTTTACAGGACTTATTCTAATACGATAGCTATAAAATATGGATAAAAAACTTAAAATATTTTGAAAGCTGATAGTAAATGACACCTCTAGTAATATAATAATTATCTACAACTAAAATCACCGAAGCTTTAAAGACTAATCATATCATGGTTGACATAAAACCCCATAATACTTCAAATATTTCCTTGACACATTGTCAGTCTACCATTAAGATATAAGCTGTCTAACTGCTGTCACCAGACTCCACCTCGTTCACACGAAATTAATGTTTTCAAACCAATTTTGACGCCACAAAGTAATTTGTAACGATTTGTAAGCAAATTAGTAGTAAGTGGTCTAGTATGACTAAAAGTTGTAAGCTTAATAACTGCTTGTTTTAACCTTATAGAGTTAGTTCTGGCTATGTTTAAGTCACCGCGGGTTTTTATATGGACCACCGTTATAGATAAAAGTACACATAAATACCATCTCGCTTTTTTAATAACTACTATTTTTCAAGAGTTTCTGATGCAATGGCATAGTCTGAATCCTGAATCGGGTTGAAATCGCTTCTTTGCGACTGTAGAAATAGCAAAGCAGGCCGGAGTCTAGAAGTTAGTGATAATACAATACTATGCCTGGCAGCGTAGAACGATTTAGCTGTCGTTGTTAAAATTCCACGCTAGAAGCTGCTTTTGCATTTGAAAATAATGCTTGTTACTTTGATAAAATATTCCCATAAGCGAGAAGTATGTGAATATTAATTTCTAAAATCAAGAACATAAAATAGCATCTTAATGTAGACATATTAGTAGGGAGCTTATTAACAAATTAAAGTGCATTTTGTTTCTGTCAATGTATCTTAAGCAATGCAACTTGATGCCAGCGGTTTTTAGTTTGGCCAGAAGCGGGTCAATGCGGTTGCTTATTTGTAGTAGTGCAAGGCGTAAGCTTTTGGGACAGAATATTTTGCCTAATATTTGGAAATTGAAATAATAGGGTTTTTCGAGAAATAAAATGCCCAAATATAAGTGTTCAAGATCCGTTTAAACATCCCCAAGAGAGGATCTACACGGTACACAAACAGAGAAATATTTTAAAGATAATCTATTCTAAATTTCGTCTCCCTGTTCTATCCCTAATCACTTCATCACAAATTTTTGTATAACAAATAGAGAGCAGATTCTGAGTACTGCTATAACTTGAAATTAAATGATAAACTGCTGAAAAAAGTGCTCAGAAACTACCCACTCGCTTCATCTTATCCCTTAAAACTATAACTTACGCTTGGCCTAAACATTACAAGCAAGCGGTTACGTACAAATAATATTTAAATGTACAACAATATATTTGAGAAATAATATCAATTTACACGGCAAGTAATGACATCTGTGTTTTACGATCTGTTTGCTTACTGACTGAATAATTAATTGTGGTCATCCTTGCTTCTGATAATGAGCTACATATAATGTGCAAAGATTATGGATAGTTCGGAGATGGCGAAGGCCTTTGTTAGTACCTATGAGGCGTTTTAGCTATCGAGTACAGACACCTACTGAATGCAGGTTGTAGTTTGCTGGGAAGTTAGTTGCGCCACTTCTTTTTGCTAGCAAAACACACAGGAAATGGTGAAATGGAAATGGTGTTTGAGTTTGGTCTCTTGTTCACGGACCTTGGACTCCTGTACATATGTGGGCCACATAGCCCATATAGGCCACGGCGGTCAACGTTGTATGGCTCAGTAGAAAAAAACGTGCCGTGAAAAGCAGCTCATACAGTATGTCGCTTCTGCAAAAAATAAGTAGTCTACATTACTATGTATTTGTTTAGCTCTGGTATTTGATAAATATGTCCTCAGACTAAATAATAAACTAGCCTTTACAAGTTTAAATGCAAGTTGTCAACAACGAGAGAAAACCAACGTGCATATAATGCCATATCTATGTTATTACTTAATCTGTGGTATAAACGCTTACGACATGCGTACACACTAGAGGTGTTAATAAAACAAAAATAATTATTAAGTACATAGGTATTATTATAATAATATTATACGGAGACAATAGATATTGATTCTACGTATTTGTGCTAATATTTTATACAGGGTTATTTTACACTGGTATTCAGCTGCTTCCAGTAAAAGTCTAAGCTGACCCTAACAAAGCTGGGAAAAGACTAGGCAGATGATGAGTACGTTCTTATATTACTGATAATATAACCGTGTGCGTTGGTGCTTTTACTTGCAAATTATACATAGGTAGGTATTCTATACCACGTATCCTAGAATTCTGCAGAAATACATCTTCCATCTCTATTAAAATAAAAGAATAAACAAGGATGGCGTGGTGACGCTAACGCGTGACGTGACGCGGGCGGCGTGACGAATTGCTTAATGCAAGTATTGTGTGATGATGTACAAATATACAGGGATATTTGGAATATAGTAGATATATGTAGGATATAAGACAACTAGTGATTTTAACCTATTTCATTCAGTTGTGAAATATCTTTCACTTGAGCTTTAGAAAGATTTTTTCCCGGAATATACTTACGTATCTACAATTTGCGTGTATGCTAATTGTGTTCCTGAAAAAATGGAAATAGTTTTGATCATGATATCATCATATTTTTTATTATAATAATTCATTTTTATTTTCTTCATTGATTGTCTTATAAATATTACACTAAGTTTAAAGGTATACACATGAATTTAAACTCTGATAGTTCACTTCAATACTGACATGGTATACCCAACTGTTTATTTCATTCACAAATCAACTTCAGCAGTCGAGTATACCCGTCACAGCTGATTACCGCCACCTCAGTCTAACTCGATATTTATTTATAGTCAGCCCACCACACCATAATGACGTCTCTATTTATTTTGCGATCTCGCCCACATCAATTCATTGTCAGCAGAATTGACCGTGTTTAATGCGAATTGACACTGACTTTGCTTAATCGATTGCTTGAAGATACGGTAGACTAGTGATTATATATTATGAAGCTTCGATGCTTGTTCTATTTTTAAATGGAATTCTTCGTCCGTCAGTTGTTTTGTTGGGTTGCCTAGGTAACTGGGTTGAGGAGGTCAGATAGGCATCCGCTTCTTGTATAACACTGGTTAGACTGGAAGCCGACCCTAACATAGTTGGGAATAAGGTTAGGCTAGGTGATGTAAAACAGTAAGGGCCGCCGTACACGGACTGCTCGAGCAGTTAGCGGCTGAGTGAAATACACGGACCGCTCGAGCGGTCGGCGTCGACTGCTTGAGCTGTCGGTTGTTGACTGCTCGAGCTACGACCCAACTGCTCGAGCAGTCAAATGAGAAAACAGACGCCGCGAGGCCGCAAAGGGCGGGGGGGAGAGGGAAGTCGGAGAGCTGTCGACTGCTCTAGCGCAGTCAACGGCTCGAGCAGTCGGTGTATGCCTCGCAACCGCTCGCGAGCGGTCGACGGCACGATGGAATTTCATCATGCAGTTGACGGCTTGAAGCGGTCGCGACTGCTCGAGCAGTCGTGTGTACGGCAGCGAATGAATGACTATAGTTCACTGCGCGGTCGCGGCTTTAAGCAGTCGGTCTCAACTGCTTGAAGCAGTCCGTGTACGGCGGCTCTTAAGACCTTTGCAATGCATGCCGAATTTCGACCTTATTGTGTTTGGTTCTCTCTAGGAAATCTGGCAATGATTGATACTACAATAACATGATAATAAGACATACCCTTTTTAATATGAATCACGATTGAATGAAGACCTCATTGGTCACGAGAGAAAAGGTAACTTTATAAGAACATACACATTGCTGGCTGCAAATGAATCTGCCTATAAAAGGGAATCAAAATGAAATTATAAAATTGGTTCCATTTACAAGGCTTGAAAGTTTTGTATTAAGTTATTTTTATTATAATAAGCATGTCTCTTACTACTTATAAAGTAGATATGTTTTGATTTTATACTTGGTTGTTATTGTGTCAAAGAAATAGAGTCGCTTGGAAAGTTAAAAAGAATATTTTTTTTACTACATTCGTTCTATACAAACTTCTATACAAATATGACATTTGTTTAATAATTAACAATAACAGAGTCAAATGTTTGTATTTCAATTAGGCCTTTATAGGTTCTTGTGAAACGTCACACTAGTTGCACGGTTCCAAAAAGTTGGTCTCATGGAGAAGAGCCGGCAAGAAACTCCATAGACACATTAGAGTTTTAAAGCTACATAAAACCAGTAACTGAAATAAATACGACCTAAATTAAGCATAACATATTCAAATATCCAACAAATAAATAGCAAAAACTACTAGATAATAATACTCAAAAAACAAAAAACGATTCACACAAACAAACAAATGAAAACGCAGCTCAAAAAACGTCAGCATTCACAGACAGCCATCCATCTTTCACTAATCACCGTGAAAAAATCAAATTAAAATATAGTTTCTTAGTAATCGCAGATGGAACCCAAACGTAATCCCTAGTAATCCGGACTGTAATATGGGGAGCCAGGAGATCTGGAATCGGCAAAAACGTTTTGTAAATGTACTGGTGTTTTCAGAAGGCTCAGTTGGGTATATCTTTGAAGTTTAGGCATAAAATTGCTCATACTCAAAATCTAATACACATATTTACTTCAAACTAGCTGATCCCGCGAACTTCGTATCGTTCAAACCTTCCCTGGACCTCTAAAAGCCCAGCCGTTCTCGAGTTTTAATCAGACTAACGAACAACAATTCATTTTTATTTATATAGATAGCAGGCAGTTATGTTAAATTACACTAATTTCACAACTTAGGGCAGCCATTGAAAAATAATAAGCTCATGCAGGTATGACTTCCAAAGTAGAAACTAAAACTGAATAGTAAAAAAAGTATTGCCCGAACAGCAAACTAATTAAAATATTCAGTATTTGTCATTAACATAGGTACTAATATTAAAAACAACACAAACGTCTGCGTGATAAATTGCATAATTTGTAATAATAACAACTGGCGTCATATAATTGCTGTAAGATTGATATCCGACAACAACTATAATATTAAAATCCATTTTACAGTATAATCTAGATTTAGCATAAAACATGTTATTTATACACATTAGTCACAACAAAACGTTACTTCCTTCAACCTACACTTGCACAGTTAAATTAATAGTTAATCGGTCAGTTAAACTACTGAAGTTAACTGTCACTTGCAGTTAATCTGAGATTGAAACGTTAGCGGTAACGCTTTGATTGTTGCGCCGCCAGATCTCTGTCAGATGTTATGATTGGTAGCGGTTTTTTGCTTGCCCTTGCTGTATAGGGTAAGGCATGAGCGAAGAAGATTTGGAAGGATAATACCAACACAGTATTAATATTATATAGCTGAAGAGTTTGTTATTTGCTTGATTGGCCCAATCTCAGGAATTACTAGAACGATTAGAAAGAGTCTTTCAGTCTTAGACAGTCAGTTTATTCAGGAAAGCTGTGACAGAAGTTTTTCTCTGGTTGCTGGAAAAAGCTCTTACGGTATGCGGAAGAAACTTCTGACAGAAGCTAAGAAAATTAGGTTTAAGCTTATTAAGTTCTTCAGGAGATGAGTGGGCCTCCATTCCTTTAAGAAATGGACGTTCTATGGCTTAAGCTATGATGACCAAAGATTTATCCCATATATAGTCTAAAATTAGGTCAACACTATAACTGTGTACCTACTGTAGACAATCTGGACAGTGCTATTATGACATTAGACTATAACACAGTCCAAAGTGCATTTTACTTCCCGCTATCAGCTCTTAACTTAAACCCCGTACAATTCAAGCCACATTTTAATATGCCGACTGGTTATTGGTTATACGCTAATATGGCTCGCCATTTCAAGGCGCTAATTACTGACCATAAGTAAAAACTATACCATACATATTATTAGCTGTTAAACAGGAACTTTAAGAGTACCCATACAACAAACTTTTAGTCGGCCGACAGTTGGTTTGGGCTTATAAATCAGTATGAAGGTGAATGGTAGTACGCGCACATAACAACGATCAGGTATTTGGCTGGTAGAAACATTAAAAACTTTGATTAAATTCATGATTTTCTTTAAAAAAAAATCTAACCACAGGGCAACTGTCGCCCAGCGGGGCCCAGCAGGGCCAAGGCCTGCCGGGGCTGCGGGTTGTTCGAAAGAGATACCGCGACCCTGGTACATAAAAGGCCTATGACGAACACGACGGTTTTTAGTCAGTAAGAGTCTGACACTCCCTCACCGCTGCTAACCCACAGAGGGACCCCTCCCTCATTTTGATGATTTTTGACTTTGTTAAAAAAAAAGGGCAACTGTCACCCGACTGTTTAGTCTGCAGACTGCGAGTACTCTAAGATACATGCGTAGGATTTGAACACCATGTTGATTTGAAGTGACATAAGAGATTTGTGTAATCTCACTTGTAGATGTTAATCCTCTTGTGCGACAAGATTGATCTCCATTTATAAGCAACTGAGCAACTGTTGTGTTGTAAGTAATGTGTAAATTAATTTGATATATGTTTGACTATACAAAAGGCTCATTAAGCAATCTACCTAATTAGATAATTAGCTGTATGTATGGATAAGAAAAACATATAAAAAACCTGAGAGTTTGCAAAAATCAATTATCACATCTTCTAACTCAAAGTCTTGAAACCCCATTCAGTTACACAGAGAAAAACATAACCCTCTTTCGCGCAGTCGGTTAAAGCCTACCACCATAGATAACTTGTACATTGCTATAGACACCATAACAGCCGCACCATATTTAGGCAGACACTCGCGCGCAGATATAATAAGCGCTCCAATTATCGCGTCATTAACACGTCGAATTGATTGACAACGATATATCCTAAGCTAACTAGCCTCGTTACTAACTGATGGACGTTTACTAGATTATATGCATTGAGGTTAACTTGCTCAGGTAAATTAATATTTTAGATTAAGTGGGTTAAGATTTTGTTGTGTCGCGGAACTGGTGAAACTTTTTATGTATTCTCTCAGTTGTCCAACATCTGCCGAACCTTTGAACAACTATGTTAAGGCCGGCTTCCAGTCTAACTGGACGCAGCTGAGTACCAGTGTTTTACTACAATGACCGACTGCATATCTGACCTCCTCAACCCGGGTAAATCCCGGGCAACCCAGTACTCCTTGGTTAGACTAGTGTCAGACTTACTGGATGATGATGGATGGCTACCCGTAACGACTGCCAAGGATGTTCAATGACAGTCGGGATCTACAGTTTAGAGCAGGTCGGATGGACAGTTACTTCATAAAATATTGGTTCTCAGCTTCATCCGGTTAATAACGGAGTTGATATCAACATAGGAAAAAGCTAGGCTGATGATGATGAACCCTTAAATACCCTGTAATCACCAGTCTCCCGGCCAGTGATACGCGACACGTATCGATGATTGCACAACGCAACAAAAATAGACGCAAGCGCATGCACGGCCCACTTAATGGCAGTTTGTTTGAATTCCGAACGCTTATTCGAACATGTTATTCGCTAATTTGTTATACAGTGTCCAATTACAGCGGCTGTTATTAATTTGTAATTGTGTTTCCTGGTTTTGTGTTAAAATTATATGTGGTTAAAACTTTTTTTGCAGCTTTGCTAAGCAAATAAATATAATTACATTCACAGGAATGGACAGGAAAAACTATGGTTCTTCTCTTAAGCCAATTTGAGGAAATAGGCTTTTTACATCAGTAAAATGAGGGCTGTATCGAATCAGAAAATATTCAGATCCTTCCCTGAAAATATATAACCAAGCTTTATCGATAAAAAATGTTGAATTAAAAATACGGGAAAACAGTTACATCCCTCGCAATTACTAATGTAATTATTTATTCCTTCCAACTAAGTTTAGCACAAACTACTCGTCTATAATGACTGAAGATGTGTCGTAATGAATGTCCCACAAAAAGGATGGAATATTCAGCTTTATCAAGATGGTTCAGTGCCAATCAATCGCTGCAATTAAGAGGGTTGTCCCGTTCGATTCCCGACTCATTTCCTTATGCGATCTCCTTGGTACACGCGATGTAAGATTTTGTTTTATTTTAAAGATGCCACTGGCTACATGTTTTATGCTCGTTAGCTGTTCTTTTTTTGAATGTTATTCCTTTTTTGAAATTCTTTCGATTCATTGGTGTATTATGTAATTTGGAATTTAGTATGACGATACTGATGATGCGAAACGGTCTTACATCCATTTGTTTTTTTTTATTTCTTTATTATAGAATCTTATTTTTTTATGAACTTCCGATAGCCCTATGTTATAAATTGCTCGTAAAAACAAACAGACGAAGGTACTTAGATAACGTCTGGAATTCTCAATCCATATCCTTATATAAAAGGAGGCGCCTTTAAACCAATTATGCAAATTACGATTCTTTACACGCAGCAAAATGATATTAATCATAACAGCATTTGCCTAATGAATCACCAAGCGTGTTTATAACACGTGCTATACTTTGCATAGTCGGCGCCAACAGTGCTTTAAGGAAATTGTTATTTTATGACATAAACTAACAATTTACACACGGCTTCATCCACTTCCGAAGGAAACTATAAAAATAATACATCCCAGAAAAAACTACTACCACAAATATACAGACTGTCAAACACTGAATGATTTTTTTATCAGAACAGTAGTTCCCAAAATTTTCCGCATTCAAATAAACACGGGTACTCAGCTGCATCCGATTAGACTGGAAGCCGACCCCAACATAGTTGGGAAAAGGCTAGGCTGATGATGCAACAACCAAACTTCAGCTTTATTATTAACTAGCCGTTTTCCCGCGGTTTTAGCCTGTACGGAAATAAAATGTAGCCTATGTTACTCGGGAAGAATGTAGTTTTCTAACAGCGAAAGTAGTTTTTGAGATTACAAACAAAAATATATATTTTTTTGATAGAATAAATATAACCAGCGGTTTCATCCGTAACCTCTACGCAAATCCGGGTAAAAATATATACCTTAATAAAATATAGCCTTCCTCTATAAATGAGTTATCAAACACTGAAAGAATTTTTCAAGTCGGACCTTACTTCCTGAGATTATCGCGTTCAAACAAACAAACTTTTCATCTTTATAATATTAGTATAGATATAGTGGTTATGTTATAAATAAGTAAATTACAGGCGATGCTGGTAATTGCCCCATCGATCATGCCGCGGTGTCAGTGACTATAATTGTAGGCACTGCTTCCTTATGTAAAGTGATTTTGTTAATTTGTTGGCGACATTTATAAGGGTTGTGTATACCGATGAATGGCTGTTTAATGTGTTGTTAAAACATGTAGTTGAAGTAGGTTTTTTTTTTCATTATAAACTGGAACTTTTAATTTAATTCTGTTTATTCATCATCTATCACGGCCCTTGGGTTGTCTTCGGCCAAATATTTGCATCAATGTACTTCTTGCCTCTGCATTGAAATAGTTTTTCCACTTATTTATAAATTATTTAATAGTTAGATATAGGTATATTTAATGCTACTTTTTGCATATTAATAAAAGTATTCTTTTAATTATTCTGATGTAGAAGCTGCACTGCGAAGTTAACGCCTGAAAAATTTTCAAACTTACACAGTCACAAATTTTATATTATATCTTTATATATCTCAATGAATATTTATGTGATTGAGATATATGGAGTAGGATATTGTATTAGTAGACTATTATTTCTGGCTTTTAAGCACTATTATGCCTACTACCTACCCTTGTCACATACTTCTAACAAACATCAATAAATCGATGCAGAACCATTTAAATTGTCATAAAGAACTAGAAATTTATTTAAATATGCAATGCAAATGAGTCGATATCCAATAGCTTTGTAAATAAGCCTACATTGTTTATACTAAGAACAATCGATATATTTTATCGATAAGATTTATCGATATTGTGAAATATTGTAATTATGAAACTAGAGGCTTTGTTATGTGGACTTTACGTAATGAAGTTATTAAACAGGATTGCGGCAGGTTTTTATTGCGATTAGAAAACAAACTATTTTGCAAGTTCAATAAAAGGTTTTGATATTAAACACATTTCTCAAGCAATAGGTACAGTTTTAGCCAAATAACTTAGTTCAATTAAAATTGGCTTAGTAGGTACTTCACTACAGTGAAAATGTACGAAAAAATCACAAGCAGCAGTAGTTTTCTTTTTATACTTGTATATGTGGGGTGGCTGCATATCATAATGGCAGAAAATACAAATGAAAATAGAATGTTTGTTTATCTCATACAAACAAATTTACGCTATAATCTTCATCGAAATCTCAAAACTAGACCGTTTTATCTCCTAGACAAATAGATATAAAATCTAGGTTGTTACTTGTTTTTTCCTACATGATCTTAAGAACCTATACATCATTTGTGACACATCTGGTTTGGCTGACGAACAGACAGATAGGTCGATACCCGCTCCACTTGTCGATGTAGATAAAATTGTGTGATTATGTATGTATGTGGTGCACCTGAATTGGTAGTTTTGTGAATTTTCATTTTTGGTAGAAAATATGCCCCATGGGATTTAAAGCTGACATTTATTTTGAAAATATAATAGAATGATAGTATAGTATATATGTATATGTATAGTGTGTATATTGTTTAAAATAGTAAATTCTATATAACTGAAAAAAAATTTGTAGAAAAACATCTTTATATTTTACACTACGATCATATTCAGAGATGATAAAATTACTTATGTGTACTTCGACTGAATTTAGCCTACAATCTCAATAGTTCTTTCGTGCAAATAACCTGGATCTGAACTGACAGTTACCTACTAACAGTTCAGCAGCAAAAAAAGAAACAAAACCTTTGAAATCCAATCTCTTTTCTAACTTTATTTATTCTATGAGTATCATAACTTCAAACAGCTGCCATTTTCCTTCTTTGACAGGCGGATATGTTAACTACTGTTTCCCATTTTTTGGCAACATTAGAAAAAGAATCGTAGAAAAAAAAAAACAAAAAAACTGGCAAGAATGCATATGTTCCAATACAAAAACACCTGTAGGTACCTACATGTACAAAAACCATTTATTTTTCCCTTTACCAATTGTATTTTTTGTGACTGTTTTGTGACTGTGACTGTTTTGTAGCATTCATTGAAAGTTAAAAATCCGTTTATAATTTCACTGTTCTTAAATATGATTCGAGGTCAAACATATGCTGGTAACTATTATTGCTGACAAGTTGATTATGAACTTAAATGCATTGGCAAGCGCAGAATCTTAATTCTGTGAAAATGTTTAGTAACTTCAAATTTAAATTAAGAGAATTTGTCTGTTGGTTGATTGGTAATAAACGCTAACAAGTAATTAATCCGATCAATTAAATATTGAATTATTTAAAGAAATTGCAATTCATATATTCTTGAAATTAATTTTATTTCACATAAACAATTAGTTAATATATTAAAGTAAATACAGAGACGTGTTCGCGCTCACATGAATCTTAATTATGTAATTATTAATTAATTATTATTTATCATTGTTGTAGGTAAGTACGGAATTTAAGGTCTTACGGAGTTTTGTAAGTACATAAGATTTATCTATGGGTCATCGATAAAACGAGAATGTAATGAGAAATGTTTATTGTTTGTAATTCATTGCGTGGTATGTTTGTTTTGTTGCTAAAGTATGTCGTGTAATGTTGTTTGTAATTCGATTTATTTAATGTCTCTTAAGTAATAACTAAACTTCTAGTATACCAAAGCATCGAATATCAATCCCCAATAGGCCATAATCAGCTGTGCGTCAGCATAAGTCATTAAAAAAACGAAAGAAAGACTGTTTTGTGTCATTTTAAAGGAAGAAAGTAAAAGAACATTTTCTTCATGCTCTAGGTCTTTGTTCATTTGTTTTTCCAAAAAAACTAGTAACTTAACTTATACAAATTCTTTACAAGATGACAAACCAACATGCAAACGTACAACATTACATTTATATCGTCCTTTAACATCCACAATGACTATGTTACGTGAATATTACGAACACCGTTAAAAGCCGAAGTTCCCATCATCAGAGCTATAACAACTTCATCAGTTCTGTCATCAAATTAAACCATTCTGTTTTAACTTTATGCCCATACAAGTGTATTTAATGCCCTTTCTTCGTAAACCGTTCGATACAAAGGAGCCGCGTCAATTTAACCCTTTACGACTACCAAAATTATATCGGACTCAATCAAGCGGTGAGTTTGGGGCTACGAAAGAGGCGGGTAATTAAAAATTAACGCGATTTTTTTATGTACACGTATTTCTGGCTATTGGTAGCTATTTTTTGAATGAATTGTTTTTGTGCATTTTCTCTCTTATCGATAAACGAATATTTGCAGCACTTTTTTATTTACAGCATGCTAATTTTTAATTAGCCATATGATTTCCAATTACATATTTAATGAGTTAATACTTAATACTTTGAAACCGTTGATACGTGTTTTAGTGGGTTCCAGTTTTTTAATTATGTCATTATGAAAGACGTTATCATTAATTATTTCTCTCCACCATAATAAAAATGACAAACAACTTTGTCGCCATCTGTTCAGATAAACGACGCCCTACCACATTTTAATAATTAGTCAATTTTTGGACGCAATCCAAAATTGAAATTTCAGAAGGATATGCACGATTAAAATAACGAATGGGCGATATTTTTTTCACAAATTAACTGCAAACAAATGGATTATGTGATATTGTATAATTCGTTATTTTTATACAATAAAAACTTTACACCGAAATAGGTATCATACACAGGCACCAACACATTATTAAATAATAATACTTAAAAGGATATTGCTGAAAATCTGTATAATATCAACTATACACGGCTAACAAGCATTGAGCAACCTAAAATGTATTTACCTAACTTAAACATAACTTATGCAACTGCATCCACTTAGTACATTATACATCTTCAAGCGGCTAAAAGCACCCACAAATCCTACTTTCCCAAGAGAAACCGCATCGATAAGACAACGGTGCCAAATCGCAATTAAATTAATTTTCCATTGCTTCGTAGAAATAATTTAATTAATTCGCTGGCTTAATGGCCGAACGCTGCATCGACGGATAATGGGCGTTTTGCATGCGTTCGCGGAAGCTTATCGCTGCGCCGGTCAAGTGTAAACTTGCCTTAAAGACGTGTACTTATTATCACTTTTCGGATGATTAATGATGGTAATATGGTTTGCTGAATATGCATGTAGTGTTTGGATATTATACGTAAGGCTGCCTTTTAAGTTCTGTCGTTTGCTAACCTATCGCGATTATTAAAAATATATATATATGCCATTTTCATCTTTTTGAATTTATAATTCTAAAACCAAAGATTTTTTCTAAATTGGTCGAATAGTTTTATTGTATTGTCTATTCAAAGGTGACAAGTCAGTTGTCAAAATGGAAATGTCTAAGGAAAATTTACGTGTGATAATTTTCTACAACTTTAAAAGGGGATTCTCGCCACTTCAACGCTTTGAGGAGATTAGTTCTGTGTTTAGTGATATAGCACCATGCTTTAAGATTGTAGAACGCTGATATTTAGAATTTCAACGTAAGCATTCTAGCTTCGGTAACAGGCCACGTGAGGGTCGTCCAAAAACCGCCATGACGCAAGTTTATATCGAGGCTGTGCGGCAGCTAATCCTCGCAGACGGACATGTAACATACAGTGAAATAGAGGCATCCGTGGGCATTTCAGGGACCACAGTCAAAAATATCCTACACGAAGAACTTCGCGTAAGATAGATGATCTCTCCTTGGATACCACATTTTCTTAGCGACGACCAAAATACAGCCCGAGTAAGTTGGTGACATCAAACTCTGCAGTGATTCAACCGAGGACAGTCAGAGTAGGACTATGATATAGTTAGTGGTAACGAGTCCTGGATATACGCTTACGATACGGATTCTAAGCAGCAGTCAGCTGTCTGGGTCTTCCAAGACGAGCCAAAACCGACCAAAGTCGTACGCTCGCAAAGCACTTAAAAAAAAATGGTTACCTCGTTTTTGGCCAATTGTGATCATGTCGCCAATGTTGTACTAAAATATCGCGAGACAGTTACCGCTGACTCGTATACCACTGTTTGTTTGTCAAAAGTCATCATCGAATTTAGAAAAAATAATCCAAGACGTCGAATGATACTGCACCAAGACAATGCAAGTTCGCGCACCGCCCGCCAATCAAAGCTGTTTTTGAGTTCCCAAAATGTTGAAATATTGGATCATCCACCTTACAGCTCTAACTTAAGCACTGATGATTTTATTACAATCCCTAAAATTAAGAAAATTCTTCGTGGACTACCTTTCAGCACACCTGAAGAAGCTGTTGACGTATACAAATCGGCCGTTTTGACTACCCCCACTTTGGAATGGAATAAATATTTAAAATCTGGTTTGAACGCATGCTAAAGTGCATTAATCATCGCTGAATATTCTTAAAAAAATAATAAACGGTAATAACCTATTGGATTATCTATACTTATTTCAAACGACAAAACTTAAAAGGCAGCCCTCGTAGCAGTACTAACGTCATCTCGTCGAAGTAAATGATGACAGAAATTAAATCTAAATACGCTAATGAGAGTAGAGTGAGATACCAAGAACCTTTTCACGGTTATAAAGACAACGAAACGAATTCAAACGATTTGTTACGTCTATAAAAGCATGGGTATAACGACTGAAGCTAAGCGCCAAAGCGGTGTCCACCAGTGGACAACCATTGGACACCAAGCAGCAAGACGTTGCATAGGAAGGCTGGTTGACAAAGTGAGCCTATTATGACTGCTGCCTCCCCCAAGGTTCACCACTTTACTCGATCTTCAGCAACCCGCATCCACTGCTTGCCGGCGACCTTGGCCGGATCGTCCGTCCATTCTTTGGGGTCCTGCCTTTCTCTTCTGTCTTTCTTGTCGTGGACGCCATTCGAGAACTTTTCTGCCATATTGGCCATCCGTTCTGCCATGACCTTAGTACCCAAAATCATTAAACACAGCTTTACACGAACCAATCGCGATTATTTACCAGTGAAATCGGCCCTACTTAAACTCAAATTGAATTACCATAAAATGGCGGATTCCCCATGCCTCTGAAAGCACGGTTTAATTCAATGGCAGTTTAATAAACATGGCAGTCGGTTATCGAAGTATCGGCGTGGCTTAATTTACAACGCTCTGCTTCGAGAAAGCGACAACTAAGCGAGTATTAGATTTCATCCGAATAATTTATTGTATTGACTGCTGGTTCTGTTTGTCTGTTTGTCTGTTTGTTTGTTTGTGTATCAAAAGGGAAATAGAACTACTGAAGTTGGTTGTCACTGCCTTTTAATACATTACAACTCTGTGATAGACTAAACTTTGTCTTCGTTATCGCTTTGTGATGTTATGTAAAAGTTTGTCTTGCTCTGATTTTGATCTGTTCACATGTCCCACTCATGTGAAAGAAGATAAATATAGTTTGATAGGAAAAGTGCTGCTAGGCTTTTAACGGTAGTATTGGCAAATACAGCATGGTGTTTTATCATCATTAGAAACTTTAAACAGCAGTGTTTTGAAGGCATTTTTGTCAACATCTAAACCTAACCAAACAGAGGATTTAATTGAAAACTAAAACCTCTCTAAAACCGAGCATCATTAACCTCAAGACTCCATACATTAACTGGAGTAACGGTTCTAACATCCCGGTATATATGCGTTTGCAGTCGCAGCTTCAGATATATTGGGTTCAGATCCACCGATAGGATCGCGTTCCCACTAACTGTTAATGACTGGGAAACGGCTAAAGGTTAGGATATGCTACTTTATACTGCAAGGCATTTTAATTGATGTTATTGTATTAGTGCCTATGTCTATTATACTGTGTTTGTTTGTCTATGTGGGGTTAATCTGTTAAATTCCTGTATCGATTTCGCTGAATTTTAAGTGGGTTATGGGTGTCCTGGATAGCAGTTTTTCCTTTAAGATGTTTAGTGGAATACTTGCTGTCTGATTGCCTAGTCCAAAAATAATAAATAGCTTCCACTAGGGTTTCATCCGTGTCTTGCGAGAACTTCGGGCCACCTATCACAGAAAGAATTTTTGAAATCGGTTCAATAGTCCTTAGGATTTTCTTTTCTAATTTGTGAATCTTTATTGAATAAGAGTATACAGATTGTATTGTTATTCCAAAAACTATAACAATATTTACCACATTTTCTTGAATTTTCTCGTTACGGTAAAGTTTTGTAGTACTATAACTGAAATCGTACAAGAGTAGTTAAATTCAACAGCTGATACCGTATAACAATGAGCTTATCGATGTTAACACATTTGTTCACAGTTCCTCATTACTGGAAAACGTCGTTTTCCTTACTATTACTAGAAAATAACTAAACAATACACTGTACTTGACGCTTGAACTTTATTATGCTTGTTACTTGAATAAATCATGTTAAATAAAACTGTGATGGTGAATATAATTTATCGCCCACTTTATTTGTTTAAGTAACATTCCGTATGAATTACATATTGAAAGCAGTAAAAATACCCGTTAGCACAGTATGTCCAAAATCTATGATTTCATGTTAATCTGTTTGGCCGTTTGACAGGAACAAATCAGGAGATTTGGACGTGGATATGGTTTCACTATGGTTTCTATACTCCCTCTCTCTCTTAGTCTGATGGGATAATATATCGGCACAGATACAAGTCCGATTAACGTGTTCTCCAATTCACTGAGGTATCACGATCAATTTCAGGACACCAGGCTCTTTGAAAGTAATTTTCAGCCGACCATACTCGAAACCGAAACACCACACAGGAGAGTCACTTGCTACCACTATACCTAGGGCAGTTATGAAAACGAAACAAACAACAACATAAACATTAACAGCATTACTTAGAAAGTTATTACAACTTCTCATAAACCTAGGACCACTATTTCAATTGCCTCCCAGACTTCCAAACGGCCGTCACCATATCTTCGATCAGAAACTGTGCAAACTAACTGCGTTCGCGCTAACTCGATCATTACGAACGGCCCACGAGATGGGACGATTGCATAATTTAACTGCTCAATTGAACGAGCTTTATCGGTTACGTTGAACTGTTGGTAGATAGCTTTGTGTTGGTTCTTATCAGATTGTGTTAGATTAGAGTTGTTACAAGAGGCGGCTAAAGATTAGGGCAGTTATCTACAAGTAACTTTGCCGACTCTGGAGTCAGCTTTTGACTTGAGCAAAAGCAGCAGTGTTTGGGGGCAAATAACAGATAGGTTTAGTTTTTAACCCCCGACGCAAAAACGACGGGGTGTTATAAGTTTGACGTGTCTGTGTGTGTGTGTGTGTGTGTGTGTGTGTGTGTGTGTGTGTGTGTGTATGTGGCATCGTAGCTCCCAAACGGATGATCCGATTTTAACGCGGTTTTTTTTGTTTAAAAGGTATGTCAGTCGGGAGTGTTCTTAGCTATGTTTGGTGGAAATCGGTTCAGGTCTTCAAGGTCATCAGCTCGTTTGCTAGATGTGATAGGAATGTTACACGCTCAGTTTACTTGCAAGTATATGTGGGATCTGAAATTTGAAACACTAATGCCTTTTGGAACCACTGAGCTGGTCTGCTGTTAAGGCACGAAGGTAGGAGACGTAACCCTGAACTGCGTTTTAGTAAACCCATCGAGTTTGGGCTCGTTGAATTTGTCTTGATGAGTTCTCTTCATGTTTCTGATTGACGAGAACCTGATGCTGGAAATGGGATGTGGGAAACCCCGAAATGCCGGGATGAAACGGATAAACCGATTTATATTTTTGCTGAAAATCTAGAATGTCCAAAGGTTAATCTTTATTGTTTCTCAGTCTGTGCAATTCTCCCAAAGCCAGTTTGTCATGAGGATTGTTAAACAGCTTCCTTTGACCGAGATCGCATATAGCGACCCCATCTTAAGATAAAATAAATTAAATGAAAGAAGGAAAAATTAAGGAGCTCCTTTAAAAAGCATGAAATAAAATTAAATTATAAATTTAAAAAAACCCCCGACCCAAAAAAAGTACGCAATAATTATGACAAAAGGTTAAAAACGCTAGACCCTATAAAAAGCAAAAAATAACTTTTAACACTACGTAAACTAAATTTTGACGTGTCGGGGGACCGCTTTTTACCTTCATAAATACTTACATAAATCAAATGATACCTACCTAATTACAACATTCGTATAAAAAAAAAAACACGTATCTAAAGTAATGAATTAGAGCGGTCCCCCGACACGACAAAATTTAGTTTACGTAGTGTTAAAAGTTATTTTTTGCTTTTTATAGGGTCTAGCGTTTTTAACCTTTTGTCATAATTATTGCGTACTTTTTTTGGGTCGGGGGTTTTTTTAAATTTTCTTCTTGCTTTGTGCGGCATGATTCTCTGCTCTTACCTAAAATTGCATCTCAATGATGTCTTAAACTGCTAGCATGTAAAAGGAAAGTCTATCAACATACATTTCGACAAAAACACTAACATATTCATCACGATTACTGTCCACATTTACATTGCACCAATTGGTTTTACTTAAGCTGATAAATAGCCCATAGCTGTCCTCGGAGCGAGTTCACAATTTATTGCTAAACGCACGAATGGTCTAGCTTCCTACACGAGTAGGACTTGTAAAGCGGCACTCCCATACAACAAGTAAATCTTTGGGCTTTCCCAAACATTAACATATATTGAGAATGTAGAATTTAGTAGCGAAATAACTGGCGGAATGTGTCTATAGTGGTTAAGAAAAGGTGGTTTGGAAAATATATGAGCAGTTTTCCTGATCTGTAGAGAGTGATTTGTGTTGTTACAGGCAGTGAAGTAAAAGTCAAACTTTGTGTGGTGTTGGTGAGTGATTGTTAATGTATAGAAAATAGCCACAAATTTTCTTAAAGGGATCATATGTTGCAGACTAGACTGTCAACCGAACCTTGGCCCGATGGAATAGTGTACTTTAATAAGTGTTTACACACAAAGCTTTCCAAAGCCATGACATTTTCTGACCACTGCTTGAATACGGTCTCTAAACGTACTCTAAAACTAGCATCTCCTTAACAGCTGTAGCAATTAGTACAAAACGACCCGTAACAAATTAAAGCATAAGGGGACCTACATTGACCCAAACTTTCATCCGCCTAATTGAAACAAGCAAACCGAACTATCGCCGAATTTACGACTGACCTACAAGCAACTAGCAAGACAGTCACGATCAGCTTACAAGGGTCCCTATATCACAATTAGCCAACAAGATGTTCTTCATTACCACGGAGAAGAAATAGCGGAGGTGCCATAACGGAAAATCACCTGAGAAAATAGCTCGCCAAAATTCGGGTGAGCGGGGGACAAGGAATGTTACTTCGTCTTCGCCCGTATACGCCTTCTTTAACCCCGATAATTTTTTGTCATACCAAACATACCAAAAAAAATCGTTGACAGTCATCAATTCACTTGTAACTGATCGTTTTGGCCATACCCACCGTGCGTATTTGACCTAGAAGAAGGCCTACCTACATGCATTATGGTATCTCCGATCATCATTCCTTACTCCGTGTTCATTAACATCCAATTCCTGACCTCGAAGGCTGTAACTCCTGAACAGCTTTCCACAACTTACAAGGTTATTACCCTGAACCTAATTGCTGTTAATTGGCTGAGACTAATGAGAACATCGTTTGGGTGCCATAGTGGTTGGAACAAGGCTAACTTTGTATTAATTAGTCTGATAGTGAATTAGATAGTGAACTACGAAAATGCACGGAGCTTTTCATTGTATCTATTTTTACAACAGTAAAAAAAAACTCTTTATACAAATGTGTCTTGTAAATTATGTAACTTTTTGCACTCGTGTATTCGTTATTGTAAGTCGGAACGCAGTTATATGCAAGACACAATTGATCTTCTTTTGTTTTATAATTGGCGATATACAAAAGGTTAAAACAAATGCTATCTACTCAAAACATTTCACATTAACATCTCTAATTATGTCCAAGATATACTTAGAAAGTACATACAAACTTAGAAAAGTTGCATTGGTACTTACCTAACCTGGAATCGACGCCACAGACTCAAACTTGAGAGGTTGGCTCTTTACCCATTAGGCCACCACGACTTAAACATTCTACAATAACACCTCTAATTATCAACCTCACAGTTTGCAATCCACGGGTCATAACATAACACAAGGGAAGGCGTGAAGCGGACAGCCGGACACGCTAGACCCCCGGCGATCACTGCTTAATTACTTCAGTACTTGTGCCACAAACGGCATCCTGAAACTAATAAGTGCCACTCAAAAGTAGCTCATGCGAACTTCTTCCTTATTTATGAGCCCCTACTACTGGTAGGAGTAGTCTAGGTTAATTTTTACCGGCGTGAAAATTAGATGGTATTTTTTTTTAAACAACATGTTTAAAATATAAAGATTCATTCTTTAAAAGAAAACATTTACCAGCCGCTTTTTAAATATCATTCATGTGTCCTCCTAGCCAATTATCAGGTACGGCGGCAGTTCTCATGTAAGGAGATTAGTCAACTCCTTCACTCCAGAAAATAAAATCGTGACTTTAAAAAAGTGTACATTACTTGTACCTTGCAATAAAATTGAACGCATAATATGTTAAAGCCACTTTCCCGAAACAACATAGTTTACCTCAATCTTTACTTTAAGTACCCTCTAAAACAGACAGCATTAACATGTATAAATTAGCAATATCCTAAAACCCTTAAAAGGAACTAAACTACTAAACGATAAAATTAACTACAGCAGTTATCTTTAAAGCCTAAATATCGCTTTCGAACAAATGTACCGTCTATTGAATGTAATCTCTTTTCAATTTCCATGACTCAGTTACAATCTGTAACTGTAAAGTTAAAACAAATTGCCTTCATTTGATCTTATGATCCAATTACGGATAATCGCTTTATCTAATACAGTGTAGTACTTCATAATTAATGATATTGTAATTATACGGTTTAGGATTTATTTTATAAATTATTAGCGGAAGCCATAGAGTTGTAAATGAATAGAACTGCCTGTGAAATAAGATGGCGGCCTAAATGGCATTGGGTGATTATGTATTTGTTTGTTACGCTTTCACCGTAAAATGTATACACCAATCGAGATGATATTTTGTAAAGATGAAATACTTGTTTTGATGAGAAATCATCAAATGACACCTCCCGCTATGGGTGCAGCATGAGGGAGTGTCAGACTCCTACTGACTTAAACCCAACATGTCCCTTCTGAAGTCCTTTATGTGCCAGGGCCGCGGTAACTCTTTCGAACAATTCCGCAGCCCCGGCAGGAATTGTAGAAGATTGAACACTAAGAGAAGCAAATGGGATATCAATCAAACCGTAGCCTTACAATATTTTCTAAAAGATTTTTGGTAGAATAAGTCGTCTATGATATGATACACAACGAACACGAACGGCTCTCTTGCAAAGACTTTATTAAAACACCTAAAGCGGATAGGAGTAATCATTTAGAAATGTAATTGCTTGTTACCTTTGAGATGCTTTCGTAATTTTTAATAGCGTTAAATTTATTAATTGCGTAGAAGTGGGTTTTTCTCTTTAAGGCTCGATCAGCTACATTTTTTCCCACAATTACGAATTACGAAGCCTTTTTGCGAACTGTTTCCTAGTAGGACTTCTATTGATATGTCACCATTAATACGTAGGTAGCGTAGGTTTGATTTTGATTTAAACTTAGTTGTAAAAAGCCGTAATTATTATAAATGTGCAGTGTCGTTTAGAAATATGTCATAGTAAATGATTTAGATTAATTTGGTCATGGAGAGATATATTGAAACGAGCTTACGAAAATAAAGCCTCATGGTTTGCAAAAAGCAAACAGATGGTTAAGAGCCAACGATAAATTCTTTCGCTGTGCCCTAACAGGATCCATAATTGCACCTAGCTTTAAGCTTTTTCAACATCTTTTTTACATTATTTAATGCAAATAAATATATGAATAATGAAAAAATATAAAAATAAAAAAGGTTGAATAAAAAATAAAAAACGCCTTTGCCCAGCAGTGGGACATTATAGGCTAGTAATAAATAATAAATAAATAAAGAAAAATTATGAGCTTTCTGTTGATAATTATGAGCTTATTAAAACAACTAGTAGGGGCTGCTCGCGATCCTAATGTGTTAAGAGCGGCGGATCGCGACGCGAGCGCATCAAAGATCGCCGCGTAAGATTAGCGCGCATTCATTACCGTCTGCGCACTGTTACCGTATCAGATGTGCGTATCTAGAGCGCAATGTATGTTGAAGGAAGTGATACAAGAGATTAGTGTTTAATTGATTTTCTCCTGAACATGTCGGAGGATTTTGCATTGTGATGGGTGCTTGTCATTTGTTTTTAGCGAAAATGTGTTTGTCTTTTGTTTTTTTAAGGGTTGGGTATAAGAGAAGAGAGAAGGTATAAGGATATAGTGGTTTTTATTCAGTTTACTATTTCAGTTTTTTTCTTTAGAGATGACTTTGATGGATCTTTTTTGCGGATTCTTCCATACTCCGAGGCATCGATCTGAAATTAATAATTGCATATTACTTGGGTTGATTTTACATACAAGTGTCTAGGAAAAACAAGCGCGACATTTCCTTTTCGATTTAAAGCTAAACACCTTTAAAGTTTTGGATTGTAAGAAAGATCTTTCATTCAATTTAATTCCATAATAAACTTGATACTTTATGTTGTTTACTACATCTATTTGCGAAACACACGTTCATTAGAAAGATGTTACGTGTCAACGTCATGTTTGTATGTTTATGTGAAGTAAGCTCCGAAACTGCTATAACTTCCGCTAGCGCCCCGCTAAGTTACAACTTTAACATTACTTATTTATAGTTATAAGCCGATTTACACGATTTTGATGTAACTTTATGCTTGTGTTAAGTAAACGGGTAATATGATGCCCCGCGGAGATGTTCGCCGATTTAATTACAAAATTATTTATATAGGATTTGTTAATTAGATTCTGTAAAGGGAATTTAATCATTTATTAATATATTCATATGTTGGTGGTTTTTCATCGGGGTAAGCAAAATATGCATGGATATTTCATGCATATGTATTAGATATAGGTAGGTACATAATTGTAAAATATTTGATCATTTACATTTACTTATTACTACTGCTTCCCGGAAATATTAAGTAACTAACCATCCACTAAATTAATTAATTAATATCAAATTATAGAGTAGGTAATCTAAGATATACCTAATGCAATTAGTTACAATCGACCTTAATATCAACCCTATGTATTACAATAATATTTTTAACACTCGAGTTAGTAATTTTATATGAAAATTATTCTACATATTTCTCTTTAATAACCCCAAATGATACCTTTAAAGTATTTCCAATAACACCTTTCATTGTTGCGTGAAATCATCCTGACAACTCGCTATTGTAAGATGGTCCTCGATTGAAAAGATAACATGAACTAGGGGATTAATATTATTTTAGTTTCAAAGTATTTACGTCTAGAAGTCACTGCTTGTTATAATGTAGGTAAGCTTAAAAGATTATACTTCGACTGATGGAAAGAGGAAGAAATAATTTATCATTTAGTTCTATGTAAGTCAATATAAAAACACTTACTTAATTTCACATTAGTCTCTTAAATATAAACACATTTTTCTCGGTTAATTTTCTTCATAATATTACCAAAAATCCTATTACAAAAACATAGTAAGCGACCACTTACAATGCACCCTTTACACATACGTTCTACATACAACCTAACTAGGGCTTACATAAAAGCTAGAAGACACCTCAATTACGTTCCAAAGACGCCCAATAAATAACTATTACATTCTAAACAAGACACGTGAGTTATAACCTTATTTAAAGGCTGTAACTTAATACTGCACATGAAAAATCCGCGGTAAGGCAGACTAGCAGACGTACCCCGGCGGCGACCATATATCGTGTCGCTAATACTCTAAGAGCCGACTTACGGTTGAGTTATAGCAATCATCTGTTAGGAGAGCTCTTAGCCTAAGGGATCGGTAAGGGTGCGGAAGGACTGAGGTGATAGGGCATAGATCATGATTGGTTTGTTGAGTAAGTAGCTTTAGGTACGTGGTGGGAGGATGAAAATATTTGAAGAAATGTAGGGATAAAGTTTATAGCAGGTAATTATGCCATGTCATACATAGGTGCGGTTCTAGATAACTGATTTTCGAGATAGCTACGAAAAAGTTCACTGAACTACATATTTTTACATAGGTCAAAATGAATTAGTAAATTAAACTATTATCTATCTCTGCAAGTAAACCTGATAACATAAAGAGCAAGCCACTCGTTAACTTTTCTTCACAAAATAACAAAAATGTTCACAATTTCAAAAGGGATACCTATTGCTTGTTATCTAATATCCCACCTTACACAGTACAAAATAAAGTCATCTTACGTAGCTTACATTACATACATAGTTCGCTAATAGGTACAGAGTAATACCGCCATACAGCAAATCTCTTTGAATCCCAAAGAAAGTCATTTCATTTAGCAAAGCTCGTTGGAACTAACTTGTAACCCAGTTAAGTACTTCTATATCGGTGCAACAGTACCGTATTAAGCATTCCTCACATTCCGATCTAAATATCGGAGTATTCTCTTTACCTAGCTAAAGGATAGTCTTAGTTATGTCATGTAAAGGGTTAAAACTATTGCGTTTACAATGTAAGTCGACTGCAGTCTTTTATAACTTATTTTGTCTGAGCTCGGAAAAAGAGCTTTTGCTTATTGAGAACACGAGTGGTACCATTCATATTATCCGTAAATGATGAAGAATATTTTATCAATAAGCGTCTCACCCCGGGTCCGCAGGTATCAACCCAAGCCTTCTTGAATCTCTTAGCGACAACAACTTAAAAAAAACCGTGCATTGACTTCTGAGCGTATTGCAAAATTACTGACCAATGCAGCGGAGGACTATGTTTTAAAACATGTAGTTATTATTAAATAGAATAAAAAAGTCAGATTACTTGTTCTAACTTCATACACCACATCAGTAGAGGTATTATCATTTATTTACCAGCTATTGAAAACCAGCGCTTCAATAAACCACGGAACTTCTTCTTCGTATGATAAAATACAGTTCGTAAGTACGAACTTACACTGAGTTTCCCTTTAGAGTTCAGATTAATATGTTACTATTAGCGCCACACAGTAGCCGTTAAGTTAAAATTATCTTTCGAGTGTTTAGCCCACTCGGGACCACTCAACACCCCATTGAATACTAGCTGCAATTGTTTTGATACTTGATGAATTATTATTTTTGTTTAAATACTTTATTATTACGGGTTTAAATACTTTATTTATTTTATGACCTATTTTTGAGCACCTCTGTTAGCGATTTATCTATTCATTTTTAAGGGAAAATTAATAAAAATGTAGATATACGTGCTTAGATACCAGCTTATAAAACTTTAGATACCAGTTAATAAGAAATGGTATTTTAACCATAATGAGAACTTATTTCTAAAAGTTGTGAAAATTACCCAATTGATGATATACCTAGTCAAGATAATTAAATGCAAAGGTCCTTAAAATGATCACTTTATCTATAAGTTGTGTATATAGTTATTTAATATATTAAAACGTCGATTTAAGAGCGTGTACGTCAACCGCGCGCCATTTGGCCTAAAATGGTACTTTTCAAACCACTGTTTCTCAGTAACTACTTATCCTATAACTATGTTATTTTTTAATAACGCAAGGTAATTTCACTGTCTATATAGTTAATTGAACATAAATTTCAATTTGTGTAGTTTAAATACTTAAAACCCGTATAACGTAACAGATGTTTTATAAAATTCCCGTTCAGCGTCTATTTCGAAGCTTAAATTCATGTGAAAACAGTGGCAAATCTAATCATATTTATTTTTTTACTCATAGACGAAATCCCCATGCCTATAGTTAGTTGAAAACATTTTTTGATTTAGGTCTCTATCTTTCAGAAAAAAATATTTTAACAATGTGAAAAATTGTGAATTTCAAATGCTTTTTTTACCTATCTATCTTACTTAATTTAATATAACAAGTATTTACTATAGTAATATAACTCTTTCTTTAAAACATAAACTTTATATTATAATTTAATCTCTCGTTTTTATTTTTTTATAAATTATTTAAAAACTACTATAAAACGCTGCACGCGAGTCAACTCAAACCAGACCGCCGCAAGGCTTCACAGAGAGAGGACGTGTCGCTCCGTCACATCGCGTAGGGTGAATAACCTCTGCCGTGGATACCGAGAATAGAGTACATTTCAAGCGCGACCAACAAATCTTGATACATTACTATTTTATTTAAAGCTCAATTTTGAAGCATATTTTTTTTATCGATTGAGTTGAAATTTTGTTTGAATGTTCAGTTTTAATGACAATCTATGATTCTATATCCAATATGGCGGTATACCCAAGATGGAGAAAAAAATGTTTTTAATGCATTCCTACGATATGGGTATCAAATGAAAGGGCTTGCTATGAATAACTCGAAAAAAAATGTGTCGCGAGTCTAAATCCAATATGGCGGACTCCTTAGGCTAGAAATCACTTATTGCAGATGTCTGTTACCAATCGAGCTATATTTTTTTTTTTTCATTTTGGATGTACCCAAATTTTGACTTTTGATCTCGAATAACTTTTGAAGCATATAGGATAGATAACTTAAAACTTTATTTGCAATGGTAAACCCAAGCTCTTCACCAATATTTGGTTTTCCGGCAATTGTTGTTATTTGACCACAATTTTTTGGTCTGGATGAATTGGACCATTCATATAAACAATCAATTTTTCAAATCGGTCCAGGCGTCTTTGAGAAATCGAGACCAATCAAATTGAGAACAATCACAAAACAATCTAATTGAAACCTCCTCTCTTAACATTGTCATTAATCATCAGTCGACTATTTAGTACTGTTGAAAATTGTATGTAATATACAGAAAGTCCTCAAAACCAAGGTTTTCATAGGTGCCCGATTTTTTTGCAAAAGAGTGTAAGTATTAACGACTTATTTTCATGCTTTTATATTTTAAACATCCATAGACTTACACTATTTTCCCGCTATTAACTATTTACTAAATAATATATTTTTTGTTCTACCAATTTCACTCGAAAGGATCAAAATGGTTTGTGTGACTATACGTGAAGTATGATAGGCACGCACACAGCCGCGACGCTAGTCTGCGCGGTTTTTTGCGTTGAATTACCTAAAGTTGACATCGCGCGCCGAGCGTACACGCTCTTAACAAAAAAAAAATCTTCAAATTCAACGGAGCTTTTATCTAACTTTTGTAAAGTATCAACACCATTTCGTCGTAGTATCCCGCCTGCGCCTGCACACCCAAGCACGTGCCTCTAATATAAACTACGGAACCGACCAAATTAAATAATTCATAAATTAATTATAGACTTAAACGTGTATTACAAATGTTATTATAAATTACACCTTTTTAATTATCACAATAATATACCTACATGGTAAGAATGAGAAGTTATTTCAAAACGTAATAAATATTCACTAAATTACTTATTGGTAAATAATATTATGGCATTTCATCAGAGATAGAAAAATAGATTATGTGTGAAACGAGTCTTAGTATTTTATATACCTCCAGGTCTTTTTCAACTCAATAGTCAAACGCTTTTTACTAGAATATTGTATCTCAAAGTGAGTGCAAAACATCTGAAACTCGTGCAACAGTTTTTTTGCTGCGCGTAGTGTGAAAGCGCTGCTTATGTTAAATCCGGCATGAAATCTTATAAGTCAATCCATAAAGCTTGCAATAATATAAATATTGATTTCTATAATATCAATCGCGCCGACACTAAGTAAGCTACTTGTCCCTTCATCAATTGCATTCAATCCTAATAATCGACTCCAGCCACGACTTTCTAACAACCCGTTAAATGTAACGTTAACCGTTAACCTAATAACGTTAATTGTTGGTAAAATAACGTTAAAGTATAACTATATTGAGCGTAGCGCTTAATATTTACAATTGTGGAAACAATAACAATGAATTCCTAGTAGTGTAGTACCCTAGGCTATAATAAAATAAGTTTCCCGTAACTGTAGTGTTGTACTTCTTAACCTATATCGATATCGATGGTTAGGATAGTTATTTGTTGTGTTATCGTGAAAATGTCGAGTGTAAACAATTATGTACAAGACATGTTTTGTCATACATTTATGACTGCGCAAGTTGTTTTGTGGGTATCTAGGTATTAAGGATGTATGCATTTACTCTCTTAAGTAATCTACTTTATATGCAGTCAAAAATAAACACATTTTATTTTGAATGTTGCTGAATAAATTCCTTAATGCATATTGAATATTTACGGTGAATAAAGATTGAAACATATCCGAATTGAAAAGTACTCAAAAATAAAAAGTATCGATTTAAAGATTCTGATTGAAATAAAAACCGTTTGAGCGAAATTTTCAATTAAATCTTAAATAAAAATCACAAATTGAAAGTGACGACGGCTATGCTTTACATTATCTTCATATATGCTCAGCCGACAACAGCTTTGATACAGTTTGTATGAGAATTTTATATGAATAAAATTATTCATTCTGTTAACATCGTTTGTGATTGAGACTTTGATGAAAATCCATACAAATGTTTTGCTTTGAATGTCATAATCGTAGTATGTAGTCGAAATAAATTTGACGGATGGACAACTTTCTTATGTTCATTTATGACTTCTTAGAATTAAAAACAGAGACACACGTGATCAGGAATTTATTTCAGGCCAGATTTTGGATGAATGAGTAACAAAACAAACATTCAGACTTTGGCACTTTTAACACCACTTCGAGATAAAAGAAATAAATTAGCCGAATCGTTTTTGCACTGATTATCTTGTGATGTTCGACATCGACAGATTTATCGATATTTACGTTAGCACAGCACTGTTTGTTTTCGTTCTTCGTTTCGATATTTGAAATGCGTTTTAGAAATGTATTTCTTTTTTGTTTATGGTGATTCATAATGCTAATGTAAGTAACAATATGTTTATATTTACGTTTAAAAAACTGTTTACTGCAGGTTTTTCCAAATGTTTGGTTTGGTCATAGTTGAATCCGTCGCGATTCACAATGATAATGTCTCTGATCTGCAATAAAAAATAAAGGTCTTTGTTGAAAATTCAATATTTAGGATTTGGCCTACCCAATATACCTATGATATACCTATGTCAAGAGGTGATATGTCGGTTCGTGTAAAATTGTGATTCGGAGCAATATCCAATCAAATTAAACTGTAGTTGATCGTGCGAAATAAACATTATGTCAAAGGACCTAAATTCTCATTTTCAGTCATAAAACTATAACAATTCTGCACTAAGCTGACTCATGAACGAAAGGTTATTGCAATAACTGTAATATCTAGCTGTCATCTCAAGTGTCACGCGTTGGCGTACGAATGGCCAAGCATTTCATTCGTGAATGAAACACTGAATGGAACTAACACCTTCATTCAGATATTTCAACACCTACGGATATTATGACTGGGAAAGTGTGCCGTTAAAGTATCAAGATTGCTTTTGAATGGAACTTTTCTAATCAAAAGGACATTGTTTAAAGAATTTAGATTTTCATTAAGAAAGTGAAGCTGTATGCCTGATGATACAAAGATGTATCTACCTATTTGATTCAAATTAGATCAAACGTGGGACAAGAAATAGGTCGCAGGTCCTTATATCAGCTGACAAAGTTATACCTGTACTGTTTTATAATTTTCCATGAAAGACTGTCTACTTACTGATGACACTTCTAAACCTACGTCCTACTTGTACCTGCCTCAAGTTCATAAAGAATGTTAATTTAATAAAATAGCTGGAACTCGGTAAGGAGCGGGTAATTTCAATGACAAGGCGGCTTCGCTCCACAAATATTCATAGCTCCAGAATAAATAATATTTAACATATTCACAGGATCATTGACGCAGGATTAGTTTACTTTGTTATAGGGCTGCCTCAATAAAATTTAAAACAAGAAATAAAAATATCAAGTAAGTATGACTGATTTTGCCTTTTACCTAAATTGTCTCAGGTTTGATTTGACGCATAGTTAAAGAAATTGTGAATTTTAGAGTAAGTATGTACTTTAGGCTCCACATTATGCCCAAACTTCGGAGATAATATTCGTAAACTGCAAATTCTGTATAAGTAGATAGGAACAACGTTTTGTGTCCAGGTATTTTGTAATTTTGTTTGACTATTGTTGTTAACTGCCTTACGAGTTTTCAATAATACTCATGCTTACAATATTTCACAGTACCCAGTTAGCAGTAAGTATATCCATAGGGACCGTTAAGTAATAATCAACTGGCTAGAATTCGTAGTATTAATATAAAATAGTAATTCGCGTTTGTGCTGTGTAATTTGCGTGCGATCTTTACGACTGAACATAAATACGAGTTTCTAGTTGTTTGGAAACGCATTTGTGACAAACTAGCTTTATTTTATGAGGGAAAAATTGCCTTGCTACGCTTTACAGTATTTATTATCTCCTTAGTTACTTAATGTTCCACTTCTGTATTTCCTTATTATTACGACTAAAATTCAAAAGTAGCACAAAGTATCCAGATTTGTTATGAAATCTCTTAGGCCCAATTTGAGCATTTACATTCTTTAAGTGAACTTTAACCGATATGCGGGTGGTACCACCTATTCGATGTCCTTTTTCGTCGCGGTTGAGTCTGTCTGTCAAATTATATTTAAATTACAGAGTTTATTTATTTATTTTCAACCTTATCTACTACTACTAACATTGCAGATATACAATCCAATGCGTTAGACAGTTTCTTTCACTCACATGTATAATATTAGATAGGATAGTAAAATTTTACAATTACAATTTTTTTCAACTGCCAGCCCTATAAGGACCCATTACAAGGGGTGACAAGTTCACAGTTTTAAATTATATCCTTAAAACATCTGATAAGTTCGGTGCCACAAAGAGAGGCTCGGCCTTCAATAAATAACCCAAAATATTACACAAGTATCTTTAGTGAAAGATCTTTATTTATTAAGATGTAAGCTGTGATACAAGCAATTTATGAAGTCGGGTCTTCTTCCCATTATGTAGATAATGACAACAGATAGAATGTCGACGGTTTTTTTGTCGACAGTGTCACATCCCTATGGAGTTACCAAAAATGTTGATTGGTGATTGTTGATTTTTGTTGGAGCGTGTGAGATGTGTGTAGTAAAGAGAATCGCTGATGAACTTGACCTCAGTAGGTATGTTCTAGGTGTCTCTCGTAAAGCTAAATTGGTTAAAGTTTACGGTTTTCAAATACATCATCCTCCGAGCCTTTTCCCAATCATGTTGGGGTCGGCTTCCAGTCTAACCGGATTCAGCTGAGTACCAGTGCTTTACAAGAAGCGACTGCCTATCTGACCTCCTCAACCCAGTAACCCGGGCAACCCGATACCCCTTGGTTAGACTGGTGTCAGACTTACTGGCTACTGACTACCCGTAACGACTGCCAAGGATGTTCAATGACAGCCGGGACCTACAGTTTAACGTGCCATCCGAAACACGGCCAATGGTGTCTAAGATATACTTAGAAAGTACATACAAACTTAGAAAAGTTGCATTGGTACTTGCCTGACCTGGGATCGAACCCGCGCCCTCGTACTTGAGGTTGGTCCTTTACCCACTAGGCCACCACGACTTTCACGGTTTTCAAATACATAATTTTGTTAATTTATTATCTTAACATTAAGCATAGAAAACAACAATTATAGTCATATACACAGATAGCCGGTAAAGTATTTATGTAAAAGCAGAATTGTTTTATCACTTACATTAACTGTATAAACCAATCGTGATAACAACAAAAACAAGCTCAAACAGCAGCAAAACCGAGTCTATCGATAGAAATCGACACAGTTTAACCGCATGTTAACAACACTATAAGAAAACTTTCAAAAATGTTTGTCTAGGTAGGGAAATTTCTCCGTCCTGTATTTTCGACATAGGAATCTGTCGCAACAAATATTATAATTTCAAGGAACAACTGGAAACTATCAGGGTTTTATCTAAAACGCGTTTGTCTGTTCCAAGTAGCCGTATCTCACGCTAACGAGTAACTAAACGCAATTTATAGTAGGAAACCCACTTGTACTACTGACCAATTTGTTTTAATAACATTATTTTTTTACAAAAAAAAATCTTTTTTAAAACCACACACAAAGATTTGTGTATTCTTCAATTTTTATTTTTTATATTTTCTCAATTGAAAATAATAAGTAGCCAACAGTTAAAAATAAAATACAATGTGCAAACTGTCGATCATCGTTAAATCGTAAGATATCTTTTATTAGTATCGATAAAAACATCGTGACAATGCGAAAAATATACACTGAAAATACGAGTTGTTATAAAATGGTCTAAACCCGACAACTCAATACTTGCCTGACAGATTGAATTGTATAAAAAATATGAATGCAAGTAAAATCACGATTCGATGCAAAAAGTCAACCATTTTAGAAAAAAATACAGAGGCATTTTTTAAGAAAATTTTGTTTAAATAAAAATGAAACCGCTCGTAATTTTAAAGTTAATAAAATCGAATGCTTATAAAAGAAGATGAATGATGATGGATGCAGGCGAACCCGCGGCGCGGTCGCTAGCTCAATACAAACATGTCATTTTAAATTACCCGATCGATTCTTTGCAGACATTTTTATTGGGTTGCAATAATTTAATGTATCACTTAAAGAGAATAAAAATTATTTATAGTCTGCGACTCGGTGTGGGGTTTAATATTGTTGAAATAAATAATAAATCGATATCGGTTTTCGATTAAATATTTGCCGTTTAGAAGCATATTTACGCCTATCAATGTTGCAAGGCTGAAGTTATCACCTGGATTTTATTAATAAGTTAATCCCAAAGTACAAGGGTCACTTTTATGATATACCTACGTAACTATAAGTACAAAGAGCATATTACATTATCAACACATTTCATTCATTGGTTTTAATTTTTACATTCAATTTTCCTCATATTCCTTAATCGTTTACACATCAACAAGCTACTGAATCAACCAAACCATTACACAACAGCATACAATATCAATTACAAACCACATCTATTAAAAACGGCGCGAACACACACACGTACTAGACACGTCACAAAAAAAAAGAATCGAATAAAGCACTCGAATAAATCGAATAAAAACAATTAAAATCGAGTCGACCGTGAAAAGGGACAGTGTCGCCTGTCGCCCCCGCCTGTGGGGCCGCATTAATACTGATTTGACAACCCTGACGTGAACTGTCAACTTGTTTCATAATAATTGGACATGAGTGACAGCCCTAGTTGATTGATACAACTGACTCCTGCCCCTTTATTTGTTCGCTTTTGATTTTATTAATTCTGTGCTCTTGAATTTTTTTTTGTTGTGTAATGAAAGTTTAAATATTGTTTTGGAAGAGCTTTATATCTCTATAATGTTCGTATTTTTTTGTATACGTTAGGTTAATTTTCTCTTTTTTTTATAGAACCTCACAACAATGTATAAAATACTAATACGATTTTGACTGACTGTGAACAGCTCACCTCCAGATGCCAAGACTTTTACGATCATTTCATAATCCATACAAAGACCTTAAATAAGGAGCATTGACAAGTAATAGATAGGATAATAACGTTTTAATCCAGCAGCTAGTATTAACTAATAATATAGAAATAACGGCGATCCGTCGTATTATACGACTTATACGAGTCGTAAACGGTTTATGACCGACGTATCGTCGTTCGTCGATAACCGCCGCCGTTTGAGATCGACTAAGTACGTAACTAGTATCGATTATAATTATCGATTAATAGGTAAAACGTTGTACAAATTATTTTTTTATTAACTTTGGTATAATTATGCGAAATTGAAAAAAAAACACTCTGGCATATCTAAAAATGGTATTATAAGTAGATAATATGGTAAGAAAGAAAGTTACTTGTGAGATGACGGCAGATAGAAGAGTATGGAAGGAGCAAACATGCTGCGCCGACCACAAATAAAATTGGGATAAGGGCTGGAGGATGATGATGATGATGATCTAAAAAGGTATTATATGTAAAGGAATGTTTATATTGCGCATTGGATTACCCATAATAATCGAAGCTTAACCCCAAAAGCAACGAGTTCCTCCTACATTACAATATTAAGATCTGAATAATTTCACATAATAGAATATAAGGGAGCGCCCAGGAAATGTATTACAAACCGTGAAATAATCTATTTGTAAACAAGTTTTCACTTTTGCTATGCCTAGTAAGAGCTCCCGCACACTACGAACTTTTAGTCGGCCGATAGCCGGTTTGGGCTCACAAATCAGTATGAAGATGAATATTAGTAAGCACATAAAGTCATATTTTTGGCCGGTATCAGAACGTCTAAAAACTTTAAATGAATTAAAGATTTTCTCAAAAACAAAAACCTACAATGGATCGGGCCAACCGTGTATACACATGATGACAGACAAATCAAAGCATGCACCTTAAAATAACTAAAATAATACACCATCAAATATTTTTACCTCGTGGATTCTTATCTCCTAACCTTGCTTATAATACTGAGAATTCCTATTCAACAAAGAGTGAATGAAATTTAAACTACCAAACTTGTCCTTACTATTGACACGTTGACCCAAAAATTCTGCTTAACTTTATCACTACGACCCTGATATTTATCTTAATTATTCAATTAAACAGACAGTTCATTGTACTGTTATTAAGGAAATATGATAAGTTCTTTAAATAAGTAATTTTGTTTTATTTTTTTCCGCTCCTTTGAACTCGGTGTCAATTTTGTTTGAACATCTTTGTGTTATATAATTATGTTTATTGTAAAAGATATATTTAGTTAAATGTAGTCTGTATTTCTGCATTTCATGCTACAACTCTTTTCAAATAACTTTGCCTCTCTGAAGTAAGCTACCAGTAGCCTGCTTCATACTCAACATGTATGGACGGAATGTATGATGATGATGATGATGATGATTTTGAAAATTAAATTCTTACAATTTGAAATGACAATCTTACCTTAGTAGACTAGAACCGTAGAATAGTGAAAGCTTTCATTAAACTGGGATAAACTTGAACGGAACTGAAATCTTTTAAAACGGTCATCTATTTCAAAAGTCAAGCCTTTTTAACCGCAAAAAAATTGTTTACACCAACAAAATACTCCACACATAATTATACCATTCACGATTGTTTCAAAAACCAGCACGTGTATCTAAGCACTAAGAATACCCACATTTTTTTAGTACTTCCATTAACTAACTAAGCTCGAATCATTTTTTGTGTTAGGTAGTGCAATTTAACACGGCCCAAGATACAATGAACCTGGTTTTTTTCCATAGATCTATCTTAGAACAACTGTTACTAGATAAACTATAGTTAGCTAGAAGTTAAGTAGGTATACTTGAGGCTAATGCGATGTTACTAAATAGCTTGAAATTGTGGTTATTAGTTTGTTTTTTAGTGATTTTTGTAGTAGTGGTTCTGTAGGTTATTTATTTTTGACATTTCTTGACTATTCACGAATAGCATCCATTTTTCTGAAGTCACAAGACGGTCTACATATTTAAAATATATTTCGGTAAATATATACTAAAAGATTCATAACCAAACCACCTAAGTTTTATGACCATCATCTTTTACCCGAACCAGGCATCGAAACCTAACTTTAATTGAAATGCCGCATTTGCAATCAGTAAGTACGTACCTACACCAAAGAGGCAATAACTTTGATATACGTTTAAAATTACAAGTAGACGTAGAACAACGAAATCGCAAAATTAATCACCACTAAATAAATTATATCTGCCAATAAAATATTTGCGTGGAACGAACTCTAGTAAGTATCTACCGCTTATGATTTTCCCAAGAAATCGCGATTAGTGCCGAGTGTCACGGCTGTCGCTCGACACTGCGACAGTATTCGATTTGCTCCAAATATGACAGGTCAGGTGGTCGCGGGAAATAAAGTACTGAATTATTTGGTGTAATTTATACTCCTTTTAGGTCTGTCACTTTGAATATTAAAACTAGATTCTCGTATAGAGCCGTAGAAGAACTTCTTTGGGCACCCGAATAAAAAAGAAGCCAATAGTAGCCTTCGGCTATCGAACACTGGAGGATTTTTTCAAACGGGATCAATAGTTCCAGAGATTAGCATGTTCAAGCGAAATCTTCTGGTTGATAATGTTCTATAGAAGATTTTTAAATAACAATAGAACGTTATTTTTACATTCAAAAAGTTATCAATCAACATTCTAATTTATAAAAACAATAGCTGCAAAATTCCCCTTCAAACTTATTAAGAACGTAAGCATCAACACAAGTCGTTACTTAAGTTAAAATATGTTCTATTCTAAGTTCTGAACACACAAGTGCCCGCGGATACGCCCGTACCTAACTTACTTTACGATGACACTAAAGATAATAAGAGAGAAAACGCACTGGGCAGTTTAGCTGCCGCGGGTATTTGGATAAATCACGAACAGAAATATGCGGGAACATGCGAATATGTAAGTAATTATTGGACCCTAACACACAAGGAGGATGCAGGAAAATGCCAATACCTATGTAAATAATTTCCTTGGTTCAGATTACGATTTCCGTGACGGAATAAAAGTATTACGTATTTTTAACTTATCATTTTTACATAAATCAATCATTGGTTCCGTAACTTCGTCATAGTTAAATATGTTGAGCATACTTACGTGATTTATTTAATTTATTTTCATGATAAATACATAGGTATAGAATATTCTTTATTGTACACTGAAAGGAGAGCTTAGATACATGAGTATAAATGACAATCTTAAAAACTATAGTTTTCCCACCCAGTGCGTTGGCCCACACTTTCATATTATGAGATATTGTGTTTCATGTGCCAAAGTTTCGAGCAAACAGATCTTATTTGCTTTCGCGAATTTCCTTTACAGGTTGTTCAGACTTATTTATTTTGTGAAATGGCCTCCAAAGACAAATACTCGTACAAAACGTGAAAACCATAAAGTTTGGCTTATAACGGGAATTTGTTACCAGTAACAAATATAGAATATAGGTCTGGCTTTTTAGATCACTTTGAAGGTGTAAATCACGATTTTAAAGATATATTTTGCTGACTGAAGTGAGATTACAGTTTGTAAGTGTTATTGTGATATTACTATTCTTCTTCTTGGCGAGTCGATGGCAATCAGTCTTATATTTTAGTGGCCCAGTATTTCGCCACGCACATGATATTTCTTTAAATATTTATCTACGTATTAAAATAAGGGGAGATGGAGATATTATAGAAGAATAATCTTACCTCCATAAAAATGATTGTAATGTGTTAAAAACATTGCAAAATTAAAACATAAAAATTAACAAAAAAAGTGCTAGAGACAGCAAAAAAATCCTAATTGTAATTCAGAGCAAAATTTTACGACATTCCTTAAAATTGTTGCTTCAAAAACAGAAGTTTTTAGAGTGCTATTTTTATTGCTTAGGTATTTTGATCTTACAGATAAGAAAGATCTCAAGCATACGTGATATCGATCTTAAGCTCGATACTAGATTGAATTACGTAGATATCAATTGCGAAATTGCTATAAATAGGTAGTTATGTCAATGACCAAGTGCATGCATTTACTGTTCGCCTTTATTTATTGTGGGAATCGTGAAAGTGTATGTCTATAGATGGAATGCAAGAAAAACAAACAAAAAAAGCTTTCGACAGCTACTTAGTATCCTGCATTTATTACATATTGAGCTATTTTTATTGGTTTTTGCATTCAGTTTAATTTACACGCGTAATATGACTATATTTTAAAATATTTTACTTATAAAAATAGTGTCTCATCAGCATCAGGAACATGGCCTAAATTACCGGCATTCATGGTTCCACAAAACTAATAAAATTGTGTATGATAATTGTAGTAGACTTGCAAACACACATTCAAACAGAATCCTGTTTTCAATTCTTTAATTTCAATTTCAAACGATTTTGTCTCCTAAATCAGTGTGACATCTCTAAATCTTATTATAAATGTAATTTTAATGGAGCAGATAATAAATATCGCTTAGATAACAAACGTTTTTCGGTTGAATCTATTAACATTTAATAGTCAGGTGGCCGACACAATCAATGGTAAGATAGTCGTAAAATATTATCAACAACTATGTACATACTATCTACTAAGAATAACTTGACGATCTAATGTATACAGAAATAAAGACATCATCATCATCCTCATCATCATCTCAGCCATAGGACGTCCACTGCTGAACATAGGCCTCCCCCTTTGATCTCCACAGATACCTGTTGGAAGAAAGACATCAAAATAGGTAATTAGGCACAGGCCTCCTCTCACACAGAGAACGATTGATTATTATTGGTTTGTATAACGTAAAAACGTAAACGTAAATAATAATTCACGCCAAAGCTACAGACCCAATTCAGCTGAATTTTGGCACATAGATCGTCATGAGCCTGAGAAAAGACACAGCCCCTTTACCCGGTTATAAAAAGTAATTCTTCCGGTATGTGGGAGCAACCGCGGGCAGGTGCTAGTTAATGAATAAAGTAGCAAATAACAAATGCAACAGATGAACAAAAAAATTCAGATTCAAAATTCTAATTAAGTCAAATGAATTAGCTCTGATTAGCTCCAACTGATTTAAGACGATACTTATTTAAGCTGTTTTTTTGTTATTTTTCAATAATTAAAATGATTATAGTATGTATTGATCGAAACAAAATGCTTAATGGGTAAAACTTAACATTTGTTTATCATTAATTAGATAGCAATAAATAAAATAGTGGCATAACAAATGAGTATTAAGTTGATGGTAAAAAAGAGTGAATAAATTGTTTCCTGCAGCCGTATTTTGTCACATTTACTTTGAATACCTATTAGTCTATTGAGTAAGTCATAGTTTTTATGTCAAATTAGCCTTAGCAGGCTTTTATGAATAGTCAAGCACTAATCGCACAGTTCCAAAAAGTTGGTCCTATGAAGAAGAACCGGCAAGAATCATCGATCCAATTTTGAGACGTTTCTGATCTCCAAAATATATGCGTTTTCTTACAGCTTAAACTCTGGAGTCCACGGTACAAAAGTTAGACAGACTGTTACAAGGATTGTCTCGGAAAATCTGATTAATGTCTATTGTAAGGAATATATGAATTTCAGACGGTATTTAATATCTGAGACAGCGTGGCAACAAGATTCTAGCAAAATAATGTGCTAATATAATTTTATTATAATTCACTTGGCAGCTGCTTCTAAATAATAAATATAATGATAAAATAATGATATTCTCTTAAATACATTCTTAAAATACAAAGTAAGAGCAGAATTGACAGAACTTAAATATGGATTTCTTAATTTTTTTTTATTTATAGTGTTCTAGGAAATCGTTTACGAAGTTCCCTTAAAAACTCTGTAATTCCATAAATCTCCAGGTCTTTGAATATACGAGTATATAAATAGCAGATTTGTATTATTTCCCATACATACATACATTGTTTACAAAGCTGAAAATACTTGTTCCTAAAACCCTGTAACGTACCTATTCAAAAATAGATAGTATGTATGTACATGTATCCATTACAGTAATGTAAAAACAATATGTACATACATTTGTATAAATAGGAACTACTGTGACTGTCTTCAAATGTTGTTTGATTAGTGTTGTGCTTATCGATCTATCGATAAGATGTTGATTATGTTGAATCTTAAATTGTAACAATTTTTACTTTCTTCTGTTTACATCCAAAAAGAGAAAATACCTTTTGCCATATTGTGTGGGTCACTAAAAGTCAATATTAAAATATTTCCAGCATACACAAACTTGTGCGGTACTAATTTGTTACCGCAACCGCCATTAATTTACATAATCTAATCATTTGCGCAGCAAAAACACTCACTAATGAATAAATTACTCATTCATAAAAATATTAAAAATGAATTGTAATAGTAATAAATATTTTGTCGAAACAACATATTCGGCTTTAGTGATGGGACAACTTGAAGGCGAACCGCGAATATCGATAAACTGTATCCCACGCATGCCCGCAAAATATTATATGACGCGTAAATACGACTAATTGTGAGTCATCTGGCGTTCACGATTACAAACGACATTTTGTCTCGGCCTCGTGTTAAAATAGATCTAACGGCGCTATTCTTATCAAACCGACGCTGTATAACTGTCCTAGACATCTACTAATCGCACTGTCATGTAATAAACCGAGAATTAGTGCTGGGAATGATATCCCGAAGAAATTGTGATTTCAGTAAATTGATCTACAAAGTGATTTAAATAAATTTGTCGTCGCTCTTGCAGTGTGCATTTATGAATGACGACATTGTTTTATTCTATCGATGAATCATATTTCTTAAATTTCTTGGTTTGCTACTAAACACAGAAATTACAATTATAACAAGAACATAACTCTAGCGATGAAACCGTTGTATCCTATTAATTCCAGAAATCACAAGAAAATCAATTGTTTCACCGCTAAACAAACATGTGACGAAAGTGTACAAACATTTACTGTTCCGCTTTTATCGATATTTACGCACGCGTACGTCACTAAAGGGGTGCCATACGTGCGCGAGAGCACGTCGTCGCGCTATGAGTGACGTCACGAGCGAAGTCGCGCGAAAATCGCCGAACAAGGCCGAACGTCGACCTCGGAACCTAGAAACTGACAGCACCGTGAGAGTATCACGTGCTGCTGCTTGTGATAAGTCTGTGGGCGTATTACGTGATTCATAGAGAACATATGTAGTAGCCGATAATGTAATACCAATCGTATTAGGATATGAGATGCATTTGGCAAAAGTGTTTCACGGAAATACTCGATCTCAATACATTACTACAGATCACTTTACTTAACACATTGGCATCTATACAAATCGAATACATTTCAATATTAGTTTCTGATAACTAATCCATAAGTGCAGTTAGTTCAATTACACGTTCAAAGACTATGATAAGATCGCATTTTAATTTAAACTCATAAACAATATTGGCAGTTCCAATTAAAGTTGTGAGAAAAAATAATAGGTAACACCAATATATAAAGGAGTACATAAGATAAAAAGAGTTGCCAATGTCAAATAGTTTTACTACCAAATCTAGTTTATTGATATTTAAACAACCCAGAATTGTATGATTTATGGCAACAATTGTGGCGGTACTGTAAGAAATTGATAGTCATTTTAAATTTGCGGTCTATCTGTCATGGTCAATGAACATAAATCAATTAATAGCCCCCATTAGCAGTTTGATGAGGACAATCCAGTAAAATTCGTGGCGACATTGTCACAAGAACATTAGACATTGTTCTAGGTCTTAAGAATTTTGCTTGTGATTCATATGTCTGAGTATTTTTGTAAACTGCACGTGTAAGATGGAATATACTTTACAGTAAATTCATAACAAATCCTAGAACATAGATTACATCCTCTACCGTAAAGATGTAGCCACGTATTTGATTACATTCATTAGTCTTCCCATTAACAGGTATTAATAAATCGTAATCGTCACGCCTTCGTACACCACGAGTAATACAGGAGATATCATTACGAAACAATCTATTAAACAGTAGTAACTTACTAGCTTTCTACCCAGCCCTGCTATTAAACAAACCGCTTCCCTCACTTTCCTGCAGCTAATTAAGGACCATAAACCTGCAGTAGTCCATATTTTTCCCATTCCCAGAGGCACATCATTTACTATCTAACATGTCCCAACATCTATAGATAGAGGAGCTATAATCTCAGATCCCAATGACAAACTACTTAATAAAGTATCTGACCAAATATTTTCAGTCATAATCTACTCGTCGCTACGGTGGGACCAAACCGGCCTCAGTGCACGTCAATGCTACCAACTTTCTCCGTAATTATTATTTATACCAGCTTTGGTTTTATCTTACACTTTATAATTTCATTAGTTGACGTGTCTTGATGTATTGTTATCTATCTTTGTTTACCTGACGTTAAGTTGCCTAATGATTTCGAGTATAGTAATGAAACTATTGACGCAATTTTGTTGACGTCCGTTCGATGACTCAGGTTTGCGGGAGCATTGATCGGTTACGATTTAGGCAAGTGTTGTTTTACTCTTTGAAACAAGATTTTACTACTTAGTTTCAAATGCTTTGGTATTTATTTCTTGCCAAAAATCGAATACAATATGAATCTGGATTCTCGTCTTTCAAACATTGACCCAGTTAATCTTAGGTTCCCTTAGCAACAAGTCCATTGGCCATTCAATGACGGTAACATTGTCATCTAAACTATGGAGCAGCCATAAAAAAATCTTCCGCCATCAAACAGGTCAAGGCGTTAACCTTCTAATTAAATTCTTACAACAATATCAGCTTAGCATTTCTTCAAGTACCACGGGACGGATACCTAAGATAAATGCGGTAAAAATGAGACAGTTATCTTACGTCACAGTAACTGATAAACTAAGGTGAAGAGGTGACTAGCTGATAAAAACTTCCCGTTATATTTACACTGGCTACTTAAGATGCCACAACAGATTATGTAGGGGAAATGAGATCTCGAATCGGGTTTGGCCGTTTGAATCTATTAATCTTGGTATAATTATAGAATTTTATGTGTACTTGATAGCTTCTTTAAGTGTTGGGTAAGCAGATTGAAATGGATTTGTTTTGTTTGTATTTCGATCAAGAATTTGTGAATGTGCCTTTAGGAATTTAAACGCACTTTCTGGGAACCGTGCGTATTGTGATTCTCATCCGTTTCAAAGTTTTTCCCCGGTTTACGTATGAATATAAAAGGTATACTTATGCGTATTGGGTTTTCTTCATCCGCATTGATAAAATTACTCATTTATCAGAGTATGAAAGGAGAAAACATACTGCGCCGACCCCACATAAAGTTGGAATAAGGGCAGGACAATGATGACGACGTTGATGCTGATGAGGATAGCTATTCATGTGTTTATTTACTTCCTCCCGGCTGATTTAACATATTTATCAATACCTACATTTCATGTTTGAATTGTAATCAATTTGTCATCCATTATAACACCAAACAAACAAACATGCTACAAAAAACTAACCATCAATAAGAATTCACACAAATCACAACATCTAACAACAGTGAAAATAAATTCCTACCTATATCATCCCAACGTGTTAGTCCATTACGATCATTACGTACTTGAGCCCTACAATAAAGGAAAACACTCGTGCCCGCTTTATCCAAGCGTTAATTAGATAAATAACAGTGATTGCTCTGCTCTTGACACGTCCGCGGTCGTGTGTGGCCGTCGCGTGACTGACCGCTATTACCCGCTTGCGCAACTAGCGCCATCTATTGGACGTGATCTATGATTACGTTTTTATTTTTATTTCATTCCAATGAGCTGTGAAATTGTCTTTTATAGTAAGTTTTACGGTAAATCAATGAAGCGTGTAAGAAGTAGTTAGAGCTTTCTCTTTTTATCAGGAAAAGTTAAAAATAGGCATACATGGGATTTTTATTCACTTTAAGAATTTGTAACATTTTAAGAATTTCATTACTCTTATTTGGACTCTAAAGAGCGTGTCAGTCAAGTGCAATACTTTTTAATGGGAAGCCATTACAGTAAGCTCGGGGAATCTGACCCTAATATTAAGTAAGCTTTAAACTACATTTTATTTTCACTTAACATCGACTGAAGCGTGTTATTTAGTCGGCTAGCATCGTTTAGTGTCGATCGTATGTATTTAAGGGTGATTTTGTATCAATTTAGTGATTTACACCTCGGGGGCACGTATTGTGAAGCTGCAGTTGCGACAATACCTCCTTATCGATAAAATATAATGAATATTATGTTACAGAAATATACTGCAAATTAATTTACACACATTAAAAAAGTATTTAATTTTTATTTCACATTATTAGGTATTTTCTTTTTCTGGAAACATCATTACATCTTATCGAAATAATTTCTACAATGTCACACTCTAATCTTAATCACATTTCTAACCCCATAACCTGATTTGAACACCATAAATCTATTAAAGATTAATTAATCGATAATCCTTGTAATAATCGACTACATCCCCTCACTAGCCGTCAATCGCTCTCATTACTATCTTGGCGGCCACTCACTGTAGCTCAGTATCGGCAAATTACACAAGACACTCCATTCACGCTATTTAACGTGAATATTAACTCTAGTTACCGATACCCTGTATTTATCGACTAGGTTACATGACTATTTTTGTAGAATAAGGATAAAAATCTTGTAATAATGAGGGTTTCGTAAAATGGCGTCCACGAGGTGGCAGCACCGAGTCGTCAGGTCCAGATAACTGTCAAAGTGCTTATCTTTACTATGAATAGTGAACGATTTTAGTGTTTTTTTTTTATTTTATAATTAAAGCACTGCATTATTGTTTTACTATTGCGGTTGAGTAAATAAAAAAAACTAAATCATATTGTGTTAAAAAAATTTTCAACAAGCTTTTCCTTAGTACCAGTGACTTTTGCACCCTCTCTCTTAGCTCAATTTTTAGTTCGGAAACCTTATTCTGACCGTAGTCCATAATAAAATCAATAACACTTCCAATATAACAGAATTTCAATAAACAATAAGTTCGGCACCTACAATTCCATACTATTTGACAGCTGTTTGGACCAGACGCATACGTGGCGCCACCTGGTGGCCGAAAAAATTTCAAAAACCCTCATTGAATGGCATCAATTATGTTTGTATGTCGTTTTATAAGATTAATTAATTTTAACAACTTTCATTGATCAACCAACTAAAGTTGATTAAATTATTGAGTGTCTAGAATTTAATTAAGTAAAAAAACATAATAATTCCAAAATACACTAACCAACTGATTTTAATTGAAATTGTCATTCAATCGTCCTTACCACAACTTATCAGAACATCAAGCTAACCGTACCCTTTTTTATTCATATCACGATTTGTTTAATTCAATTAAAATATGGTTTATTATTTCTATGTACAATCGCGGACGTTTGTGGTTGACCCTTTTTCATAACTTCACAATTTTAAAGTTTAATACACGATTATACACGACTCCAGCGTATCCACTTCTTCTTGTAGTCGACATAAGAGCGATGTTAATAGGTTGTCAATTTTAAATCCATATTTAGAATCCAAACTTTTTTTTTATCGATTAAATTATGTGCTATTCGCTTTCGTGGTGGCCTAGTGGGTAAAGGATCAACCACTCAACCAATTCAACTTTTCTAAGTTTGTATGTACTTTCTAAGTATATGTATATTAGACACCATTGGCTGTGTTTCGGATGGCACGTTAAACTGTAGGTCCCGGCTGCCATTGAACATCCTTGACAGTCGTTACGCGTAGTCAGAAGCCAGTAAGTCTGACACCAGTCTAACCAAGGGGTATCGGGTTGCCCGGGTAACTGGGTTGAGGAGGTCAGATAGGCAGTCGCTTCTTGTAAAGCACTGGTACTCAGCTGAATCCGGTTAGACTGGAAGCCGACCCCAACATGATTGGGAAAAGGCTCGGAAGATGATATCGATTAAATTATGCTTATAAAATACAAACAGTGGCTTAACCATTCATGTTCGCGATTGTACAATATCCTATAGTCCTAAATGTTAGATGTCGAACAAATTGTACGATATTGCATCGTCACCCTACTCAGATAAGACGGCATAAAAATCAATGACAGTATTTTAGTTATGTATAAAAATAATTCTTTATGCTTTCCTGTTATGACTACCTTTCATAAAGGTTTTTAGCAGGAACTCATTACATAATTCCTTCGATGGTAAATGAGTTAAAAATACTGTAATTTTCTCAACTTTTTTGACAAAGTAATATAAGTAAAAACTCGGTTTCAAAAAAGGTTAAGTTATAGTATCAATTACTTAAGTTAAAAGAAAAATTCTTATAGACAAAAATAAAAAATATTCTTATATAAAATATGGAAGTAGGTACCTACCTACTTACATTTTTTTTCTGTTATTTAAATAATATCCAATTTAATACCAGTAACTAAACATACTCTAACTAATATGCACTTTGAACAACTTACATTACAACAGTCTTTAACCAAAAAGAACAAATATAAGTACGAATTAAATCCTACACAACATTGACCTACTGCTCGTCACTTGACATTGTCGCCGGCGCTTGCGCATCTGAGGAACGCCGCGGGCGCCGATACGTTAACGATACACTTGAACGTCAAGCAGAGTCGTGACAACGAAAGTAGGGAGCTTCACACACGGGGGCTCTAATTTTCTTTTCAACTTAAAAAAGTATTATGCGTAACATTTAATTTTAAAAAAAGTCGTTTAAAAGGTAATAAATACATAAAATAGACAATTAGGTAAAGAATAGATGACAATAGGGTTGAACAAAAAATACCTACTGAAAGAAATGCTGCGCACATGTATAGGAAGAGAGTGAGTGTCAGTATGACGAGTGACAGGGAAAAATGGAAGAGGATGACATATTGCGCCGACCCCAAATAAAATTGGGAACAGGACAGGAGGAAGAAGAAGAAATACTTAGCACAAGTAAATAAAGCATAGAAAGAAAACATCACTAGAAGAAAATAGTTAATTGAACTTTTTGTAAAGTCGTCTAATTGCAAAGTTTAAGCTTAACTTGAGAAGTATTGTTTGATGTACGCTCAAAACTAGCAAGACGACTCTGTAACAGCCTTTTTATCGTCCCGCTGCTGGGCACAGGCCTCCTCTCCCACGGAGAAGGATTGAGCATTAATCACCACGCTTGCTCAATGCGGGTTGGTGATTTTCAGACTTAATAGTCCAGATTTCCTCAAGATGTTTTCCTTCACCTTTTTATCAGCCATTGGTGTCCAGGATATATTAGAAAGTACATACAAACTTAGAAAAGTTGCATTGGTACTTGCCTTACCTGGAATCGAACCCACACCCTCATACTCGAGAGGTTGGTTATTTACCCACTAAGCCACCACTACTACATAAGACGACTCGGTTTATTACAACAAAAACTATAATGAAACCTAAGAACAATAGCCTCATGAACAATTCAATATATTAATTTCAGTAACGAATACAATCAAATAAACTAACCCCTCCACTTGACTGAATATTCATATTTGTTATGTTAATCAATATTCATGAAGCAATTCAGGCGTCAGTCAATTGTTCTGACTTCGTACATTTGAGACAATTCGGAAGCTGGAGATCAAATCGTCCAATTATAGTTATCGTGCTATTTTAATGGTCGAGAGTAATGAAATAGACCTTAAAAGACTAACAGCCTTACTTATAAACGTGAATTAAATATAAGTAATACTTAAGGACTGTTTAAGAAAATTCTTACTTATAAACGTTGCTTAAGCATGTCTTAACTAACATTTAATCACTACTTACGACTTTAAGTAGTGATTAGTTAAAATGTTGCTTAGAAGGTGATTAGAGATTTTATAAGTAAGGGGGTTTATGTCTTCATTGAGATACAAAATTCAGCGAGTAAATATGTAAAAGAATAGCTTCTGTCTTTTGTTTTGACGTTCTGAATAAAAGTGCTGATTTTCAGCCTACTTTGAATAAATGACTTTTGATTTGATTTGCCAGCGATTTCAACAGCGTCCCGTGGGAGCTACTTCGTGCATCCGGATAAAAATATAATCCTCAATGCATGGGCTATCTAACACTACAAGTATTTTTCAAATTGGACCAGAAGTCGGATTAGTACAAACAAATAAATTCTTCAACTTTATAATATTAGTACAGATTATATCAAATACAAAAATACATCATTATCATCTTCAAATAGCCACTAATAGCCACACAATAGCCGTACATATCTCAAACAAAGATCCTATCTCAAGAATATTACAATCCACTTCCTTCGGCGCACATTATTGAGTAGACTCAGTTCGATATCTCGACGGCAGTTACTTACATCACCGTGTTAATAACAATTAAATTAAACATCCCCTGTAGCTATCTTTTGATCTTTGTACAATGTACAATGTTTTGAAAAGTACCACTCTATTCAATGTAGGCTAAAAAATCTTGTGTATGTATGCCGTTTATCACTTTTTTTAACTGCACTTTTAGACGGCGTAAAGAACTCTCTAGTCTACTTTGATGCTAGCTACTGCTACTGCCTAGCCTTTTCCCAAATAAATTATGGTCAGGCTAGGCATGATGCAGCTGAGTTCGACAAGGAGCGAATGGCTATCTGACCTCCTCAACCTAGTTTCCTGGACAACCCAATGCCCCTAGAATCTAGGGACATCTAGGGGGTAAACGTTATTGCAAAGAATCGAATACATTTACATGCTAGCAATACATATACTCCAATAGAAGTTTGAAGTACAATAAAAATTCTCAACATGCTCGTTTTTTGCAACAAAGTGTACATGTGAAACTTCTGCAAATATCGCTAAGTTTGAGTACAGAGATTGCCAAGTACAGATAGACGGTACATCTTTATTACAAAACGAAGTCTTGTTTATTTCTGTTCGCGTTAATTACTAGAGTTCCTGTTTAGCTTTGTTCTATTTTGGAATGTCTAGACTGCATAGAGAACTGAGGTTTATGGTATGATGTGTAAACGAAGGAAGTTCCTATAGTGAAAATGATTAACTGTTCAAGTATATTAGTACTTTATTGTATTTCTAACTAGCTGGTGCCCGCGACTTCGTCTGCGCAGGTTTAGTATTTCGAACAATATGTTTACAAATTGTAGCCTATGTGTTATTCTGATGTATAAGCTATATTATTGTAAAGTTTCATTAAAATCCATTCAGTAGTTTTTGCGTGAAAGAGTAACAAACATCCATACATCCATACATACAAACTTTCGCGTTTATAATATTAGTAGGATTAACTACTTTCATGTTGAAATACTAAAACAAATGCTGAAGGGAAAATCAAATGAACCTTTAGCGGATTATTCACTCCCCTTTTTCGAGCATATCGTATGGGCGTAAATCCGCTGGTGTAAAAGTATTGATAAACCTGAAAAAAAAAATATTACTAATATTTTTATACAAAGAAGATAATATTTAATCATTTAACTACAGCAAAAGCATTCTTACAAACGACTTCATAACACCACCATTAAACGCAATCTAGCTGAGATTGTTACAAATGCTTCCGTTTATAACCCTTTCATATGATCTAATATAGAGAACACACGTACAATGGTTTAGCAGTCAGAATACAGTCGTTTAAGTAACATCTTCACATGCTGTGTTACAATAACGCATTGTCACGACGCCATTTTGGATCGCGAACTATAAAACTGTTGCATTCAAACATTATAATGAGATAAGGGGTAGGACCTATGTCTTTGAAGTTATTTTTTTCAATTTTTTTTTTTTGTAAAGATGAATTAATGTGAGGGTTTTGAGACTTCAAATGGCAAATCTATTATCAAAAAAAGTTGTTTTACTCCCAGTAAATGCCACTGGCCAATTGAAAAAAAATCGTGTTAGATAGCCACATGGCACGATAGGTTTAAAAATTAGGCTAGGAATGCGATTTTTTGTCTGGGCGCGTGGAGTAGGTCCAAAGGGAATCAGGAAAAACTTTTGGTGGAAGCTATACCCCGCGCGGCCAATGATGATCCCTATGACAGTTTGGTAGCGCTTAACATTGTAGTGACGTCCTGTCACAACAAATCCTTTACAGGCCCATAAAAAATTCGAAAAAATCATAATTGTGTACATTTTTTAATAATAAAAATGAATATTAAGAAATTATTACGTAATGTTCGAAAATATTGGAAAAAAACTCAATGCAAATGTACATGGTACGTGCTGCAAAAGTTACGTCACCAAGCTGTTATCGAAAAAAAGGGACACATCGATAAACAAAATATCGATAATTTGTAGTAAAAAATTGACAGATGCTTTGAGTAAAAAAAGACACAGTATATTTGCATTTTTATTTCATCAATCTGAATCTGACATGACTGAATTTAAAAAAAAACGGTAGGTCTGTGGCCTCCTTTAAATATTTTTCCATAAAGCTGGAAATTATGAATTATTTAAAATTAAATTCAAAAAGAATTCTAAAAATTCTTCTCTTTAAATTGTGCAATTTTAATAAAAAATAATGTACAGTATAATAAAATATAATAAAGCCGTTGAATGACCTGGCTGAATGACATGATCTTTGCCTAACAGAATTTTATCGAAGTTTCGCATCACTATTACTACTGTCAGTTGAAACGTCATACGGATCATGATTCGCCGCGCGGGGTATAGTTTTAAATAAATAAACTTACGATAACGAAAGCTACTTCATCTCTAGATGATACCAATAATCACAACTTTCGTTTTCACACGTCAGAACAAAGTTTACGACGCGGCTAAACACACGTCAAAGCTGAGCGTAAAAGCCTACGCTTACCGAAACCGGTTCAGTAGTTTCGGGGATTAACATTGAAAGACAAACATACACTAACGAGTACTCAAGATGATTGACAAATAATGCTCACAGTTAGGTTGGGAAGCAAATGTTTATTTTTTAACCGGAACCAAAGTGACCGACGGATTGATAAATTAACAAATGTAAAGTGTTATTAGTTATTCATGCATAATACATTAAGTATTTGGGAAAGCTAAGATGGGTGGGCGAGTATCCTTGTGACTTGAAACAAATGAATAAGTAGGTCTGAAGCTTTGCATAATGTGAATCAACTTTTGGTCCCATCGTTAACAAAAATAAAATGCCTACTTCAGAGCTTTCAATTAGTTTTTTAAGATTAGGCAGAGTTTGATTGAGCAATTAATTTCCATTACTTTCACCAATTCAAGGATGCTTCAAATGCAATTCAACGATCGGCATTGTCAATAAAAAAGCCATTCAGTATGTCTAAAAAATAGATACTTTCATAGATAGTAAGTGGAACACATGGTGATATAATATATGCAATATTTACGGCCATCGGCCTCCCATAAACAACAGGTATTACATTATACTCCATAAGCAAGTCTTGACCTTAACATATTTTTCCTTTTCCCCATTTAAACTTACCATATTTACGAACACCATTTGAAACGCGTTGAATTTGTTACTGGCAACATTAGACGCATGAATAGTGTTGTCATGCAAATAGTCGACTATTAAGATCGCCATTTTAGTCGACTCAATGAGTGTGGAACGCGCTTTATTTACACTTAAGATTATCTCGCATTTAGAGATGTGAAAGATGTTCCGATTTGTTTTTAGTCGATTGTCTGCCATGACAGTTATCGTTTTTCATAATGAGCTCTTTCATGGCAGACTTGTCAAGGTGTTTACTTCCTCGTAGTAAATATACTGCCAGTATTTATTATAAGGAAACGTTTTGAACCTGGAACTTACATCATTTTGGATAGCTGTGGAGATTCTTAGCGACAAATAAAACGAGTTGCGGTTCTCGCGCCTTTGACAATCAGTGAGCTTGAACGACTGTGATAAATAAATGTTTTGAGCTTTTATTGGCCTCTGTGGATAGTTACGGGATATTGCTCGTTTAGATTTTATAAGCGTTTTGATACGCATAGGCATACCTGTAAATCTTGGATATCTTCTGTAACGTAACTGTAAAACATATCCTCATTTTCCAATTAGTAAAACAATAATACTGATCTCTGAATTATTTATTTTTAAAAGTAAAATTTTTGGGAGCCGGAGTTAGTCAACCGTTCTTTCTATCCTATTAGACACAAGTTAAAGTTATTGAAAGCCACGTCTAATTACAACGTTATTAGGTATATTAGTTGGTATCATGCTTGTATGTTTATTTGTAGATAACTAATTATAATGTTTGTTTGTCCACAGCGATACTTCGGCGTGCGACGTACAATGCAGGCCTCCTGACGATCCAGGGGGTCTCCACCTGCCTCTACCTCTGTATGGATGCCTGCGGGTTCCAGTACGCTCATGTGAGTATGACCACCATCCATTTCTATCAAAGAATTATCACACGATGTAGTACATTACTCGTCAATCAGCTTCGCAGTTCTGAAGTCAACCATTTGACTTCTCAAACTTGAGAAGTAATGTTGTGTTCTTTAACTTTGACTGGGGTGAAGTAAGAAATGTTATAACGGCACTTATTTGACGGGGACACACAAACTTATTTGGCAGGGTCTGTTTTGAAAACATAACACTCGATTTTTGAGTGAACACGATCTTGACTTCGTTTAAAAAGGCAATAACTACTAAGTTTGTACACACTTATCTTAGACATGTCGAATAAAAGAAACATCTGAAATAAATTCACCTATCCTTTGAAAGTACTAGGTATTTTAATACTGACGAAAGAACAAAGGCCTTTAAAATTTAATAAAACAATAACACGTTACCGAAATGAACCTAAGTGTTGCCAGACGGTGAATCAAAATACCCGCGTTTTTGTTGATAGATTATAAAAACAAACGATGTTTCTATCAACGCGGAGTGGTCGCCGCTTGTCGTCGCTTGCGCAACGCGCCGGTTAGTGTTGCCAGCTGCTAGCAAATTGCGGGGCTTTGAGGGGAAGTTAAGTCATGTACTGAAAATGGTTGACTATTCAAAATCAATAATTTTGAATTGCAAAAATACACATCAATCTTATTTTTGACTCGTTGTAATATTTCTAAAAAGGTAAAGATAAATAAGCAAGGCTTTGGGTTTTGATTGTCGTATGAAATAACTGTGCAAAAACATCATAGGTATGTCGGTTTAAAAATACAGCCAGTATGTTAATTTTTAACATCTAATGGATGTTTGTACGATGTTCACATGAAAAAGATCTTGCAATCGCAAATATTACAAAATAAAGGTGTACATAATTCTCTCCATTTCCTAAAACTATTAGCACAACGTAATGTATAAACATAGACAATCTCATAACCTTCATAATAGCCCGCGTAATCATCAGCGCCATCTACAGTTAGAAACTTACACTAATTACGTTTATGACGCAGGAAATTGAACAAAATGGCGGCGATCGAACCAGATTTGTTAAAAATCACGGGAGAGATTAGGATAATGATATTAATTAATGTTAATCTTATTACGTTAATTATTGGGCAACGGGAGATTTATTACTAATTAAGCTATCTTGTTCCGTAATTGTGTTAGATTTGTATGTATATTGTATCTATAAAATTGTAAGTAGCCATTGGTTTTTGTGTGGTAATGGTTACCGACTAATACTTTTTTATTCTAATTGAATGTAACTTTATAACTGTATTTTGTACTCGTAATTTGGGCTGCCTACTACGTTATTTATAAGATTTTCATAAAAGAGGAAGCTACGAGGGGACTTAGCATACATTCACTCACTGAACAAGACTTTACACTAATGAAATTGACATGATATGGTTTTGGGACGAAGTACATACTTGCACAAATATGACATTTATAAAATTAATTTTAAACGACGATAAAATGAAAAGGTCATCACAATAATTTGATTCAAGCCACACCAGGCTATTTGTCTATATATTTATTGCATTCCACATACAAAGTCTCACAATTCGGAAGCACTATAAAATTATCTACAATGAAAACTTTAATGAAGACATAAACTTCAAAAGTAATGGTGACATTTAGGTTCAATTATTTTAGACAAGAAGTCTGAAATGTCGTTATTTTTGGTACTTTTGGTTTGTTGGTTTATTTGCTTGAATGCGCTAACAGCGCTAATCTCAGGAATTATTGGTTCAGGAATTATTATAGGAAGCCGATTTGGAAAAAATATATCAATGTTAGATAGCCCATTTATCGAGAAAGGCTTTAGGGTACTTTTTATCCGAGTTCGTGGAGAAATTTTCATGGTACGCGGGTGAAACCGCTGGCAGAAGCTGGTATAGTATAATAAATAAATAAATTATTTATTTCTATAAAAACTTAATTACAAAATATACTTGAAAATGTATAAAATATGTATGATGTTATTTTGAAAGGGATTCTATATTTAGTTACTAAAACTATGTCACCCTTTTCTAAGACCTAGAAATTGTACAAAAAAGAAAGCTCATTAATTTACCTATTTGTAATTGAATCCGGGCGCCGAGAAGAGAGGCGAAAGTGCATTTTATTTATCTAATTGCTTAAGAAACAAACTTTTTACGGCCATCAATTATTGTTGTTTTCACTACTGGTTAAAGGTTTGAATTTATTTTTTAGGCTACTAGGTAGGAATGCCTTTTATAAAAGTCTTACAAATACTTTTAAATTTAGAACTTGAACAATGAACTTAGAAATTTTTACTAAAGTTTACAAAATAATGGGTTATTCTCATTAGGTATTTTTTCAACGGGAAGATTTCACCTTCAAAAATTACAAGGTACCTTAACACACTTTTGCACGATTTCTACATCTTGAATTGAAAGGGAAAGAGCACAGACTTTATCAACAAATAAATTACATAAATGACTTAATTATCCCGATTTGAACACAACTTAGAGGTACAAACCACATAGGTAACTAAAACACTGAAGCAATGGACTATTATTCTCTATATGTAGCAATCTAGGCTGCATTAGAAACCTAATTTATTGTTAGTTAATACTTACTAAAGTTGATTACCCAAATGTAGTAATGGAGCCAGTTGTATGTTTGTATGCAACGCCCAAGATTAAACAAAATTAAGTTTGTTACGTAGTTTGATTTGAACGTCACTAACGTCAGTTTCAAATCCCTGGACAGCAAAACAACATAAAGAATATTGGAATCGGTCGTTAGATTACTTATCTTGAGATAGACGTTATACTAGGTAAGCTAGATGAAAACAAAAGGCGAGACAAAAATAAATGTATGAAATATGACTGTAAATTACTTCCGTACTCATAAACTTACACATTTAAATGCAAACCGTACTTAATAAAAACATGCAAATAACAAAATATGAAGTACTTACAGACACATCTGATGTCACCGTTTAATAACTAAATGGCGTACGTGACTACCGATACCTAGTTCTCAAGATTGCATGTTCTATGAATATTCAGAAATGTATTATTCCTCTATAAATTCTATTCGGAAGATAAAACTTCAGGGCTATAAATGTGTGGATTTACGTGGACAAACATAATCTGGGATCATGAAATTTCACTATATTTGATAGACAAGAGATTTGTTTTGCAACTTTACTTGCGTTTCTTAAGATCTGACAAGTCATTTCAATATTCTTTTCTTTATTTTATTTTATTTTTTATTATATTCTTACTTGCAATTCATGTTCCTTCAATGGTTGGTTGATATTGGCTCCACCTAATTCTGTCCTAGCATTGTGAAAAAATAACAAATTCCTTTCTTACAAGAAAACCTAACTTCTTAAATTAAATACTACCTACTTATTACCTTCAAGATCAATAGACAGAGAATAATCATTTCACACCTGTAATGTATTCTTATTTCAAAAAAATAATATCGATTCAAAATGCCGAACAGATGTATCGGCGCTTACACAACAAAGATCCATTACTATACTTACTTTCACCTGCTGCAGGATATCGATCAATCACACATTGATCGATAGATCGATAAAAATCCCTTTCATGATCGTATTTATTGACTTCACACAAAACTTATTTTACTTCATGATGTTACGTGTAATGAATGACACCTACATCCAGATTTTACAAAGTTATGTTACATTCATCAGAGTCTGTATTACGTTAGAAATAAGGTTGAAAATTGCATGGCATGTGTGAATAATATTTATGTCAGTTTTTGTATACTTAAAGCTATTGTTAATTGAAACGTTTCGACGTCTGATCTATTTAGTCGGGAGTGACTTGTGGGTGGTATTTTCTGTTGTAGGTGTTCCTGTATGCATTGTTATAATGACACTATCGGCTTGTACGTCACTTCAAGTTTGTATGAAGCTTTTAACGACACTTTATGACGTCGCATATAGTTTTGTATAGAACTCCCAAATAAGGTTTGAATATTAAATTTAATGGGACCATCTTAATCTATTTGAATGTATTAATATACGATATGACATTATAAAATTATGGAAATACCGTATTAGAAATAACTGAAAAGCATTTTTATTGAAATAACCGAAATTTTGTTCGTTGACTTGACATTGAGATCCATATATCGTGAAATAATCTGCCTAACTGTTACAAATGTATGTAAATCGCGTAAATAATGTTTAAGATTACTTCAAAAATTATTTCATTTTCATTTTTAACACATGATCTGCGTGTATTTTCAAAACAATATGATAATTTTTGAAGTAAATCTTCACAAAATCCCTTAACTTGTTAGTAGTCTGAGAAACGATCATAAATTGGAATAACGTCTCAATATTTAAGTTTTAGTAGCGCCCCCAATATGTTAGCAAACATAAGTGTAAATCTATAATTTACGAGTTTACACATTGCCTAAATAGGTAATATTTGTTTGTAACAGTTTCACGGCAAAAGAGCGGTAGGTAGATACAGATTTTTCATTATTTTTTTTAGTTAGAAATACATAATATCTTGAAATACCCATACAACAAGCTCAAAAAATAAGCTACGAAAGAGTGGAAAATGATTGATTCTCATTTTAGTCATCAGATATTTTTTATAAAACCAAAATTAACCAAAACCAAACGACCAAAGCTGTGCCTTAAATATCCCTAGAAATATGTACATAAACACATATAAAAATGACATATCTAAAAGAACAGTAAAACAGTTTAATTTATAAAAAAATATTGATTCTTATCGGCATATTGACACACGCTAATGTCATCTGTCACAATTTGCACATTTTTCACTCGCGCCCCTCTTCATGGGGAGCGACGACAACTCAATATGGACGACAAATGACAAATTATTCTGTTTCGACAGCTTGCTGTCAAAATAGAGTTCGTATCCCTTTTGTTATTTACTTTCATGTTGACATGTAGCCACATGTGTTGAAAGAAAATGTAATGAAAAACGCCTATGCAATTTTACTCCTGTATTACGCCGAAGAAAAATGCAGTGGAAAATATTTTTCGTAAAAAGACCATTTAACGGACGATTGATTTTTGTTATGTGTTAAAGTTGTTCCTTTCAAATGTAAGAGAAAAGGCGGGAAATGTCGTCCAAAAAAGGAGGAAGTTTCTGTCGATGTTCCTCTATTTGTACTTTTTATCCTTATAAAATAATTTATCATTCAAAGGAATTTATTACAGTTCCAAATTCAAACACTCAAACGTCCCGTCAACGCGTCTTGCGTTATCACTCAAACGTAGTCGCTTTGAAAAATGGAACGCGATTCGAAAATCGAGCACGACACCCGCCAACTAGACAAAGACAATAAGGATACAGTTCTTTATAAGCGCAGCGATTTTGTTTAAAAAAATGGAATGCGTCAAGAAAAAACACATAAAAGATCATAATTCTGGCGCCACTCGTAATAATTCTGATGTAACTGAACATCTTCTTGTAAATCGTAAAATTCCGTGAAAACATAAGTTTTAATGGAACTAAACCTCAATTGAAAATTTAATGTCAGAAAGAATTTGAACCACTCGTTGTAATTGTTTCATTACTATTTTATGGACGGTAAACATTGCTGAGTTTAATTAGGCCTAAGTTTAATATTGTCGCATATAAGGCATTAGTTTTACTACTGGTAATATAATAAAAAACTTTATTTCTATGCATATGTAGTTAAAGAATACGAATTCAAAACCGCTGTTCATTGAACAGTGTCACCAACCTAACTCTAGCACCCAATTTAAATCGAACAATAAAGGATACGAATAGCTAATCGATAGCTCATTTTTCTACTCGACTAACGCCCGGGTGATCCCATTAAGAAGGCGCAACACTAACATTGGGCGCGATAAGGATGTAGTGACACCATTAATCAGCGAGTTCTCGATTCATTAACGCGCGCGGCGAGCATCGATTTGTCATAGGGATGTGCGTTAGATACGGGCCAAATTGTTTTGGTTCGATAGCTATGTTTGTCTATGGTAGTGTGGGGGAAGATTGTTTGTTGCACTTAGGGATGCAAGGAAGAAAAATGGTAGAAAAATATTGGTAGAAATCTGCTTAGGAAAAGCTCTTGATGGATTGTTTGTTTGCTCTAGTAAGAATAATGTGATTTTTCTAGGAAAGTTTAGAGCGAAATTGAAAAGCTGATCCATCATGGTGTTTACTCGTTTTAAGTTTGTTGCACCAATTGTTTTTACTGCGCAGTATGCTTGCAAGTTCATTGAATCAAAACTGAAACTTTTAAATTCAGAAGGAGCCTGTAGTCAAGTCGAAAAAATCATTATAAACGTATCTATAGCATATGAACTTTTACTCACTTGAATTCAAATAATACCAAGTTCCATTTTGAGAATTATTGAATCCAGTCCATATAATAACAGAAACATCAGAGATTTTTGTATGTCGATGACTTATCATGTCTTTCTCCGGAACTCTAATATCAATTCCGCAGATCTACAAACCATTTCCCAAGTAAATTAAACACGAGTTATTTTTCAATTTACATAGTTATTTTATTACCCTAGACCTGTGAAAACCTTACCCCTTTGTACCCCTTAGTATGTAAGGAACGCGAAACACTCTGACTCTTGCCCTCACGAATTTAAAGAGAGTGTCTTTACGACGGCAGACGACGATGATAAAGCTAAAATTGGATACGAAACTTTAAAATGCGTTTAATTATATTGCTAAGTGTTATTCGGTGGTATAATTAGGGACTTCCTGCTTTAGATGGTTCTAAGTTTCGTTTTATGGGCAGGTACACGTGTTAATCCCATTTATTTATACTTTGATACATTTTCATACATATTGCAGACAGTTGTTTACAAAGGCGAGATTAACCCAGGTATGGGTTCTCTTACAGCAAACCTTTAAATAACTTAAACATTAGCTTTAAAATCTCAGCAACATAGGTAATTGGATTAAGTTTAACAAGTTAATATGTGATACATGACATATTTTAACAATTCCGTTAACATGGCGGAAAGGGTATTAATAAATGGGATGTCTTAAAAGCTTATTTAATAATAAAATAATTATTACACCAATTATAATAATTGCACTCTTTAGTTTTATATCGCGTAAGAAATACATAAAAAGACGACTTCAATAAAACTGTTTTGTGTTTACGACGTGGTTCCTAATGACTGCATCAATTAAATTACTTAAGACTATTACGTGTATATGTAAACTGATATACAAATAATTAAGTCGTAATCATTTTCAAAGAAACTTATCTTACAATACTCAAACACTTTACTTAAAGTAATACTTAAAAGTATTATATCGCAGTACGTCTGGTAATGATATTTTGAGAAATGTTTAATATTGAATGGCGTTTCAGTACTCGGTCGTAAGTGAGTTTGTCAACAAATAAGCTTATATCGCTAAGCGCGCTTTCAAAAATTATCAAATTTTTGATAAAACGGCTTTTTTACAAAATATCCTATCCAACTATTTATTAAATCTTCTACACAAGGTCTACTGAATAAAATCCAACTGAATGTATTAAATATTTTACATAGCAGAACCACAGTAAGGTTGTTTCAATGTTAATTTACTTTCACTGTGACAAAGCTAGGAGATTCCACAGCTTTTATATACAAACTATTTGTGCTGAATTTAGACCTCATGAACTTGTTTCAAATTAAAATGATTTTGAATGACTTTGAAGTTATCCTCCAAGATTTTTCTAATATCCTAAGGATAATGAATATTGAAGTTTTAAACTCAAACTTCGATTACATTTAAAACTTTCTTCTCGTTTGTAATCTCCTGTTCCCTTATAACTGTTCATTACCTAAAAAGGAAAACTGGCTTCCGATAATATATCAACTCAATGTCCAACTTTCACGCTACCGAATCCAAAACTAATTGGATACCAATAGAATACTTTGATAGCTATTAAAACAAATGATAAACGCAGCGACGAGCATCCATCATTCATATCTAGTGGCTCTCGTTACGGTAAGTTTCTATGTTAAGGACTGCGGGAATTCAGTAATCAGCTGCAGTTTATTAATAAAAGGAATGTGTATCTATTGGAATTAATCTCCGCTCATGAGAGTAAGCTCTATAGAAATTTCGACAAGGTAACTTTCAATATTGTTATTGTTGGTAGACAATGGTTAACGTAACCCCATAACCATAAGCAATGAATGGCTTTAAATGTTACTAAGTTCGGGAAATGAAACTTAATTATCTAACTATTTAGTCTCAATGAATGTCTTTGCCTAATTAGTCGTTTTCTTACAAAACGCAGACAAAGTCCCATTGAAGCTGAGAAATTGACAATTGAGAATAGAACAATTATGGCGACACGAGCTTGTTTATAGTTCATCAAGACATTTACAAAGCAAGCTGTTACTAAAATCATTTCGCCATCTTAGTGTTCAAGTGCCCATATAATCCAATTACAGTGGCCGTGAGAATCATTAGGCAGTCAGGATTACAGTCGCATATCAAACCTGTCTGACTATTTCCTTCTTGGTCAGTTTGAATTCCGAATGGATTATGACATGAATATACGATAGATATTATTACGATTGCCATAATGACAGGTTAAGATGCTATTGCGTAAATGGTTACAGTGTTGCCTTTTAGTCGAGTCTATTTGAGTTAGACGATTTGTTAACTAAAGCTCGCATAATATGGCACTAAAGTATGACCAGGTTTTATTTTTAATTTAAGACTAGCATCGTTCAACCATCCTACAACCGGAAGCATGTAATAAGCCCATCACTGAGTTTTTGTAACTTTTTAATTTATTATCTGTCATAATACAACGCAATGCAATCTATGAAGCCTTGTACGGTCTCATCTAAGTGTAGTTTATCCAGATATTATTTTAAGCAAATATGTTCATATTCAATTAGTTTTGTTAACTATTTAGGTGTTGACGACAATTTAACAAGATAATATCAAACTTAATTACTTATTCGACGCCTTTTAGATGCGATCAAAAATCAATATTTTATGTAGGTAACCTTTATGTAATAATAAACTGTAGATCACAGATTTACCATTTAAGTAATACTTAATGTTCGATTAACTGCTGTTTTAATCGTTGTTCGGAACTCAGTCATTCAAAAGGCAAATTGCAGCCGACACCCGGGACAGTAAGCCAAGAATTTATAGCTCTATCCCAGGACAAAACGAATGCCTGAAAAGGACAATAGGCACCGCTTAACGATGATAATGACTAGAAGAGTATTAATAACCTCCTTAGACGATAACAACACCGAAACAGCCATTACAAAAAATAAACTTTAAAAAAATAAACCTAGTTCCATTTTTAAATTCGGACTAAAGGGTTTCGCCGCGCCACAGGCGCCGCTCGTGTTGCCATCACAAAAAAATCAAGGACAACACAAAAAAGTGTAAAACGGACCACAAAATAGACATAATTTATATTTGAATTAACGACCCCATTGTGTGTTTTCGTTGTAATTTTTATTTACGATTGTTTACCCTATTTTATGTTTTAATATGACGCTATATTTATGGGTGTTTGATTCTCGGCTAGGAATTTTGTTTTTCTAAGGGGATGTTTTAATTTATAGGGTAGTTTGTATCGACATTTTGATGCGAATGGGTTGTTTTAGAACTTTCTTAAGTGCTGAAGATTCTCTCTGATAGCCAGTTTTTAATAGACAGAATGCAGTGAATCAAATAATATTTATGTGAACTGCGTAATAAATATCTCTATTGTTAGATTCAGAATACATTTTTATTGACCATAATTAATTATTAAATGCTTATTTATTTGTTTAGGAAATTAAATCGTAGTGGTCATCAAATATTTTTATGGCAAAAGTAGGCAACAGTAGTAAAACTGTTTTAGGTACTTCTTCTCTAGATTTGTCTTTGTATCAATACCATATGTTTCAGTACCTACCATATATTACAGACTAGAGTTCATTTATTATTCAAGTATTTAAACGTTCAAAATTGACCACTTTGAAAAAAGAATACTCTTTTAAAAAGTCATAAACATGTTTACATCGGCGGTGTTCGAAAAACAAATTCAAAACGTTTCACACGCATTTCAATTCTGTTCCTTATTTGAATAAAACAGTTCAGGAACATGGCGGTGCCTAAACTAGATCACACGACGTCTGGCCGCGCTCGTAAATAATTAAGAAATAGCTTGTTTTAAATAAAACCACTAAAACTTGTGTATACATATCAACAATCACATATTTTACTGCTTTTTTATTAGCGATGGAATTTCCGAAAGGACGACTAGGGGCGGTTTACGAGTCCGAGTAGATTGGGAGATTATAATTCGATATAAATTTAATAATGATTAATAATGATATCGACTTTTGGAGTATCGAATAAGATTTCGGGATTGAGTACCGTGGAGATGCTTGATCCAAAATTTTTTGGAACGCTTTGGAAAATCTTTAATTTGTGTGTCGAAAGCACAAAAAGTATTGGAGAGGTCACACAAAATATTGATGAAATATTGACCTAAACACAGTTAGTTCGCACATATAGCTTTGTAATGTTGATCATCAATGATTTGTCATCATCTGAATTGATGAGAAAAACCCAAAAGGTGTGATATCACTGTTTAAACAGTACCTACAACATAGAGTGCTACCATGAATAGCTACTCTAAGCTACTAGACTACTCGTATTTAATTGGGTTTCAAAGTAAGTATCATTATTATTTTACTCTCTGCCCAAAAGCATTACACAGCTCTGAAATACTCAATAACTCGTTTATTTTCACTGAAAAAGTAAATATTAGTAGCGACATCTGACAATCTATATCTAGATATTTTTTTAACACATTATTTTCCTTCTACTTGAATGAATATGTTTAAATAATTTCTACTTAAATATATCTCTTTTAAATTATAACAAGGAGACGACTCCTATCGCTGTTCTGCCATAGCAACCTAATATGGGAGTTCTTAAACCGCCATAAACCGAGAGCGTTTGTGATGACAATGAGGTAACGGGTCGTAAAGTTTTTATCTCTCAATCCCCTTTATTTCGTTTTTATGCCCTTTGTTTTAACTGAACACAATCAATATAAACCGTTTGGCTAAGTGTTCGATTCGATCGTAATGGCTTTTAGTAACCTATTCGGATTTTAAACTTGGAATATCGATTTGAAATTAGTCGATTCTGTCAGTTGATGACTGTCAACTGTTTTTAGTATGTAGGTATGTATGAATGGTCTGTTTGTGATTGGTTCTAAAATTATGTAATGAGATTATAGAACAATTCTTGTTTGAGTTTGGAGACGACATAGATTTTTTAAATAATCATTTTGAAAAAAAAAACGCTTCAAAAGATTTTAAAATGTATTCTAAATACACGACATTTATATAAACATTTGTAAAATTAATGTGGAACACACACGAGCACTTTTTTTACAAAAATAAATCTTGTTGTAGCGTAGCATAGCGTTAGTACCTAATAATAGTTCCAAACAGCTGTTACAAATGATCTAATTACGACCGGGACATCTAAGTCGATTTTAGAAACCGAAAAATTTGCCTGTATTGTTAGAATTCTATGTAAACAGTTTTTTGTTTGTTGGTTTGTACCCGAAAGGCTGCGAAATCGATTTCAAAAAATTATTTCACTGTCAAAAATCTACACTATTCCTGAGTTCCATTATTACCCATACCACGAGTTAAATTTTACTTTGGGTACCAGTGGTCAGCAAAATTATTGTACATGTGAAGATTGTTATAAGTGATGTGTTTTTCCCCTTGTATGTACTTATGTACCTATTTGAGACAATAAACTATTTATTTATTTATCTGCATTCCATAATGTTCCGATAGATGTTGCAAAGACTTAAGCTAGGTACAATTTTGGACCCTGTTAGGACACAGCAAAAGAATTCATCCCGGTACGAGAATAAGTTCCCGGATGAAACCGCGGGAGAAAAGCTTATTAAAAACATAATATACGCGATAAAATGTGAAAGTGTCCATTATAACTTTGCTAACAGTCGATATATTAAAAATGTCGTGTTATTCGTTGTTGTATTGATAAATTAGGTTAACTGGCCCTGAGTGATGGCCGATTTTGTTTTTATGAGCTTTTTAACGATCTTTAATATTGGTATTTTAAGTTTTCTTGTTTGTTTATGGGCCAAAGATCATTGAAGCGATGTTATCTAGTTTGTAACTCGATGCTTGGGAAACAAAAGATTGGAAAAATAATACTCAAGTAATTGTATTAATAGAAACTATTGACTCTCACTAGTTTCAGGATTCCTAGTAGGACATTGTAGTCCACTCTATCCTTGCATTTTAACTTATTTGTTTAATTATATTAATACATAAACGGTTTGTTTATATACCTCGTCTCTTTTAACACAAATAACCATAAACCTACTAAAATATGTCAAACATTAAAAGTCCACAAAAATAAAAATCAACTCCGCGCTCCACAGACCGTGTTTCCAAATCTCACGCATAAATAAAGATTAAAATTAGATTTTATTTCAACGACTTTTGCTAACAATGAATAATTCAAAGGTCAGTCTGCATTTTGAAAAACATTAAAATTTGGCTTATAAAACCAAACCTATCATTAATGTTGCCACAATAATAATGTTAAACGTCATTATTATAATCTGTTGAAAAAAAATAAGGAACTACACTATGATCGCAAATGTCAGTGAACCTAATTATCGAAATAATCACGATTTTGATTTAGATGCAAGCTTGACATTTCATTAAGCTATTTAATTATGGTGCTTAATCCAAAATTATCTTATCGTTGATTCTGATCTACGTTGCCCACGTTTTTCGTGAGAATAATATTTGGTAAAAATCTTAGCAATTATTGTTTGCTGAATAAAATATATTTACATGATAGCCGTTTTGCTGGAATTGCGTATCCCAAACGAGGAACGAGAAAATACTTCTGATAATATAGGAACTAGTATTTATGAAGTGGAAGTACCTACCTGGGCATTCACATTCAGACGCCAATTTAAGTATACTGGTATTGCAAACACCCATCATTATTAGTTTTATTCTTATAAGTAATACCTAAATTATCCTGCAACAGAAGTGTGATAAAAAATGGTGTAGAATCTGCATAGGAATTATTTCCTAGAAAGATTTCAATCTCTATCAGACCTATATTTTATTGTGCAAATGTAACCTTGTGCTTGACAAACATAAATCAAGCCAATTAAAGAAACATTTGAAATCAGTCTAAAAACTAATTCACAAAAAATTACGATCGCCATTCAAACCAGATTTTGATCAGCCATTTTATCCTGCTCAATTCCATAGATTAGGAATAGTAAAACAGAAAGAATGAAGCTATTAATCCTGACTGGCCGGTGGTCTACGATAGTCTATTCCAAAAATTATGAATGAATTTTCAAAATACAATTCGAATCGCTCCACAGACACACACCATTAAATTTTATTAGAGGCGCCGCCGTCGCATAAATTAACACTAGATTCACAGACGACAGGTAACTGGCCACAAAGATTCGTGTGACGAAAAACCCTTGTTTTTCGGTCTGACGGAATCCCATCAAAATACCTGGAAGTGATGTTCTAACCGCATCGATCTTGTTATTGATCGCGGACATCGGTTTCGGGGAATCGACTAACGATTGCTGGTAACTCTACTATGTGTCACGTTCGTTTTTGGAATCGCCAATTAAGATATTTTTGAGTCCAGATTCGATATTACCTAAGCTTAAAATTCTTTAATAACTTTTCCGAGAAAAACTGAAGATGCTCTAATTTTCCTGTTTACAATATTATTTTTATTAAATCTAAAAATAGTTTATCCTGTAACACAATGCGTTTATATTTTATTAACAATAGGTAGACCTTAAACATGTCGCCTCCCATACAAATATCGGTAAATTCAGACATAGCATTCATGAAACTATCTGCATGCCGATAATGCATCGAATGGCGCGCATTCACTTGACTGACATTCGATTATTGAATTTGCATTCGAAATATGAATAGTTGATGTTTATCTTTAATACAAATGTGGGGACATTAGGTTTATTTGTGGCCAACCTCTTTGGCCTTTTGGGTAGTTTATTGGCGAGATCTACGGAAAGAGGTCGCATTGATGGTTATTTATGCTATGGTAATGCACGGTGGTCTCGACATTGTTATGAGATTACCCCACTTCAAGAGCAACAAAATGAAAGCTTACAGTTTATAACATGTCATCGCCAAAAAATATTCTCAATTCTTTTAATAGTGGTACCTAATTATATTTATGAAGCATTATACCTCTTTGTATTTATATCGCCATTTCACTCGCACTGTAGACATAAATTGCCTATCAATCGCTAAATAGATATGCTATCGAATGTATAGGAAAACTGTCTTGTCCACAATGCCTCCGAGACTTTAACAAGATGACATGACCATAGCCTTGATTACGCTTCAATGGACCATATTTAGCTTTCATTAGATCATGTAGGCCATCGACCGTATTAATATTTGCAAATGTATGTTCCTACCTAACTGGCTTTTATAACAAGGTCATAATTAGATTGAAATTAATTAATTGTTCAAATGAAATGTCAAATGACATCACAATTAATGGCAGGTCGCCAGTTTGTAAGCATTTCTTATGATGAATTGTTATTTTATGAGATTAGCTAAATACCTTTCTATTCAGATCATCATCCTCCGAGCCTTTTCCCAACCATGTTGGGGTCGGCTTCCAGTCTAACCGGATTCAGCTGAATACCAGTGCTTTACAAGAAGCGACTGCCTATCTGACCTCCACAACCCAGTTACCCGGGCAACCCAATACCCCTTGGTTAGACTGATGTCAGACTTACTGGCTTCTGACTACACGTAACGACTGCCAAGGATATTCAATGACAGCTATTCAGATATTGCATAAAAAACCTATGGATTCTTTTTATTCATTAAAAATAGCGCTTTTAGCATTGCACGCGCTTTCAAACTCCTTGGTTAGATTTCAGTTCAAAAGAGGTTTTAATCATCACAGTCTATGCTCCCTTCACTATTAGTCACCCATATGTTCGGTGCGCTAATGTGAACTTATTTGGCCCATATATCTGGCATGCAGCTAACATGGCCGGCCCAGTTGCACTACGGTTTGGCAGCCGTATTTATTTTCACTTATTCGTGAGGGCTGCCAATATGTTATATTTGTTATGGATGTGTTAAGTATAGTGTCCTAATTCGGCCAGAAATTAAGGTTTAGATATCCATATAGTATGTCAAATGTGACGAACTTCTGGAAGTGAACATATTTTTAATTACCAAGCGTCAGGTATCATAATAGCCTAGATTCTTAGGTATACATTTTTTTTCCTACGAATCCTTCATATGAGTCAAAACGCTATAAAAATATTACTTAATTAATATTGGTATTTTCGTCTGCCTCATCATCACTGCATTTAACGTTTAACATAACTTACCATATTTTTAGATAATAAGAATAAATACTCCTTAATGCGATCCCTTATTATTTATAACCTCTAACAATACTTACAAATGATCAATGAACAGCTATGACTAAGAAGTTAACCTCTAACTCCATCCTTTTTAGCTAAAAACTCGATGCAAAAGACTTCATTTTAAAACACGAGTGACAACCCTATATAAATCTGTCTCGGCTAGACTACTGTAATTGACATATTTATTGCAGAATAAATAACTCTAGAGGCGCGTAAATTAGGATTCAAAGCTTTCTAATTTAGCATTTACATTGCTTCTTACTGTTATCCGATTTCAGAGGGAGCTTTCTTTCTTTCAGTGTTCGGTTTCGTGCTTTTTTGGGATTTTAAAAGATGTTGATGGGTTTTTGTACAAATTGGTATCGTGTTAGAGTTTTTGCATGAGTTGATATTGATAAGTTCTGTATAACCTTGTACTTTAAATATGAACGATGTTTAATATATTTGAAAAAGATACATAATATCTCTTATTTATAAGATAAATGTAACTTCTTACTAAACCACCACATCGTAGACTACTTAAACGTGGCAGTAGAAGGATCATAATCAAATTGCCTTCTGCCTGATTTTGAAATAAGAAAAGGACCCAGGATATTTTAGGGTCATAAAAGAATGTGGTGGGTAGTCTTCCTTTATAGAATACCGTCACAAATAAAACCTGTATCTTTACAATGTTGGCAACACCCTAATAACCCATATAGTGGGTGTCTATGGGCCGCTGTCACAGAAAAAAATACCAAGGACCATAGATTTTATTTTATTACTTTGTAAGTGACATACGGAGAAACATGTCAATAAGGACACTAAAATTTAATTTCGTCATATTATATCCTTTACAAGGAATACGGAGGAAGGAACGAGAATCTTCTTTGGCGATTGTTTTTAGTCCATAAAGATTGTATGCGATAACCCTATCTTTTGCTAGTGTCGTGTCGCTTATTCACTATCGATAGTCGATCATCGGTATCGATAAATTCACGATCGTAAAATGTTTGACCCTTGAGGTTGGCACGATTTATCGATTAGAAAATGTATGTAAATATTATGAGTATCGATATTTACATGTTGCAGGGAATCATTGAATTAGAATAATCTTGTTAGTCTTGTTTGAAAGCGCGTAACTTAAGTTTGAAATATTAAATTGCATGCGTGCATGCATGTATTATGCATGCTTTCACATAAACTTGCGAGTAGGAACTTACCTTTATTCAGTCACATTGAATAACTTACGAATCTTTTCATAAGGAGACAGCAAGTAAAGTTATCATGCTAAGTACGCCTGGTTATTTTATGACAAAATTCTGTACAGTAACTACGGCATATTTACTACTAATATAAGTGTATTTTTATGTCTTTTTCATGGTCAGCGCAATAAACTTCACTTTAGCGGGTGCAACTTTATGCTATCGTAACTCATTAATGTCATTTTAAAACTTACTAGCCCTGACATATTGACCGACGCAACTTTATCGAACAAAACATTAACTTTCCATTTTAATTGATCTTATCTGTTTATCGATATTCGAATCGACTTTATCGATATCGGAATTGCTTTCGATCAATCTCTACAGCCCTTATCTTTGCCTGCTTCTCACACCATTTGCCCTCTGAACCAATTCTCTAAACGAATCCTGTAACTATTATTGGGAATGGGTCCCAATAGCGATAAGATACCGTATATTATGACGGGTACCACGTAGGTGCGATTTAATTGATAAAAACGTGTGCCACCTGCCTTAATTGAACTATTAGAAACGGTTAATATTATCTGTGGCTGATAGTGAAGTTAAAAACCGTTTTTTAGGAAAAGGATTACGGTGTTAGTTTTCTTAATTACCTAAATGTTTTGTTCTACTCATTTGTAGGAAACTGTTCTTAAAACAATTAGATCTATAGTTTATTATCCTTATTTAACTATTCTGATGTAAAATTCTATTTATCTAAAAGTTTTGTTGTAAAAGTCACCGTTTACGTTTCTAATCGGTAGCGGCTAATTAGACTGTGATAATTTATCGCGTTTATGAATCTATTTGAAAGTAAATAATTACAAAAGAAAATTATTTTTTATACGCAAAAATATAAACTGCATACGATTTTCTTAATGCCTTCTGATACAATAATTCTGCAAAAAGAAACACACCTATATAAATTATTTTCACGCTAGAAAATGGGTCTCAATAATTTTCTAACGGAATAATTAAAAGCCATAAACTACTTAAGAGGACGAATTGGAATTTTTGGCGCCAAGGATGTCAATTTTTCTCAGTAAATACAAAACGGATCAAAATACAACTTGGTTACCTGAAAGTTCATGATATAAACCTTATTTTGTTAGTTGTAGAAACATGATTAGGTAACTTTTATAACAGAGAAAAATATATCAAACATACCTCTTTTTAAAAAGAGATTCACATATTATGGGCAAACGGGACCGATTTAAGCCTCTTAACTTTTTTAGTAGTTGAGTATATACATACTCTTTAAAATTGTAGTAGGAATTTTTATTAAATTATCATTTCTAAATATTAAAATTACAAAACCATTTTGTCGCTTACGACTTTTAGTTATAAGCTAGCGCGCGTATTGTTATCCTCGCCCCGCTCAGACGCTCCGACCCCTTTTGGCGCCTTAGATGCGCGTGCCGGTTATGGAATTATTGTTGACCACTTCCTCGCCTTAAAGGCAATTATTAATTATGTCTTTTACGATTAACAGTTTAATAGAAACCGCAATACCGTACATAGGAGATATTAATATCATCATGTTTAAGCTCGAGGGTATGTGGCGACCTCTAGTGGGCAAATGAGGTTATGTTGCCAACTTTATGGTTTGCGCGCCATATGTTGCTGTCAGAATTGGCGGGAATATTACGGAGCTAAAAAGACAACTTTTACGGTGTGCTCCATTTAACTATAACGATAACTGACCCGCAAATAAGACAAATGACCAATAGGCGGCGATTTCACGGCTAGTTATGTTTTATTTTATACTTAAATGGTGCCACTCGCCCTTATAATTTACTCCTGATACTGAATTCGTCAGAAATGATTTGAAAACACTTTTCGTTCCAAAAGATACAGCAATAAAATATAATATATTTTGTGTAAAAATGACGTAAGCAATAATACCTAGGTACGTCACAATCAAATAGTAACTAAAACTAAATTAACGAAACACGTAATAAATATTGAATATACTACTAAATAATAGGAACCATTAATACTAATGTTACCGCATTTCATTTTAATACATTATTAATTTATTAATTGTAACGAACTTACTAGCACACCTTATTGAATTAAGTCTCCATGGGTGGTGTAAACCTCGAGGCATTATTTAGTAGCGACTGTTTCAAACAGATTGCATTCCATTGCGTATTTAGTAGGCGAACACTGACTAATCAGTTGTACTGACACGGCTTCCTATATCAAACAGGTTGGTAATTGACGAGTGAGCTTGTAAAATTTTATGTGGATCATTTATTTAGGTAATCACAGTAAGATTCAGATGAGCTCGTGGCTCATAACAGTCGTACGGATCGATCTTATCATAGGCAGCCCCCTCCCTCCCCTCCCCGTGTTTCGGAAGGCACGTTAATGTGGTACAGTTTGACAGTCATTTGAACATTTTTGGCAGTCGCTTGGGGGCTGGGGCCTAGAGTAACGGAGTTGAGGAGGCCAGATAAGCAGTGATGTAGCTGCTACAGTTTGTCTGATAGAAGTCAAGTCTAAGCCTTCCTTAAGGTAAAAATACAGCCTCTGTCTTACTGATTTAAAGGATCTCAGAGTTTCAATCCAAGCGATTCGAATACGCAACCAAAGCAGCAATTATTCCATCATTAATAAATAAGTAAATGTTAAACCACAACTGCCGTAAAGCAAAACTGGTACCTCCCAGGAAACCAGGGGTTTTCACAGCATGTCTGCAGAAAGGAAAGTGTGTAAAAATTGATTTATTTGCTCAAGAACACTGCGGTTAATTGAATACGCATATTCATAAACTGTACCTGTCTTACGAGTGTCGTGACCACGGAGGACAGAAGACTAGCGGAGGTGCCCTAACGTAAAATCTCCTAACAAAGCAACGCGCCAAAATTCGGGTGAGCGGGGGACGAGGAACGTTACTGGCTCCACCCGTGCTCCACCCTTATACGCCTTTTATGGGAAGCCACCCATTTTTTGTAAATCCATCTAGCGTGGAATAGGACAATTAAGGTCTAACCCTAAACTAACACCGACCACTAAAAAGTGAAGTAAATACTCAAACTTAATAATTCTTTACAAATAGTAATTGAATTAGAAAGTTTGAAGAAGCATTCATTTGAAATGACCAAAGAAAAAGAGAGAGATAAAAAAAGTTAGAAAAATAATACTTATACAAGTATTATCGGGTGCAGAGAACTTGCCCCACAACAATTCATTTACCCGCTCAGAAATGAAATAGGTATGATTCTACTAGGAACCATTAAACGAAGACTCGATTAAAAATCATTTTTATTCACTACGGGTCTAAAATACCCCCATGGTGTTACTTAAGTATCAACTTATGTCATTGTGTTAGTTCGTCTACTAGCCACTATGGCGTCACAAGCACGAAAATTTGTTCTTTTTGTTCTAGAACCTTACTGATGATGACTGTTGTTCTTTTCGATGTTGCCATATTATGAAATTCACCAAGAACAATGGAAATGTTATTAAACATTTTAGGGACAGCGTTATTCAAATTAGAATTTTCACAACTATATCATATTGACGCATCCACTAGTTGAGGTATTTTATGTGCGTCGAATGTTATCCTGAGTAAAAGTACAGTCAAAAAGTGTGTAAGGGAAGAGAGATATAGGTTAAATATTGCTGAGGATCAAGATAAATAAATGTGTAAAAAATTTCGTAAAAAGTTTTATTTAAAACTAGCTTCTGCCCGCGACTTCGTACGCGGATCCTGTCCCTTATGCCAGCGACTACGGGGTCAGCAAAATCAAAGATCTGAATCATCTGATATTGAATTCAGTCGCTCCTTGTAAAACACTGGTACTCAGTTGCATCGTGACTGGAAGTCGACCCTAACATAATTGGGACAAAGGCTCTTGAGATAATAATGAGATATAAGCACCGCAGGACATCTGAGGCTGATGACGGGGAGTAGCGACCCCGCGGGGCTATATATACTGAGTTCTCCAGGGAGAGTATACTGTCCCCAATCTCCGGCCGGTCGGAGTGAACCATGACGGGGGTAGGTCTCACGCCTCTGGCTTGGCTTGGCCGTCCAGAGTGGAGTCGCTAGAGCAAGGTTAGTAGCCCTGCTCGGAGGATAGGTGCCTTGTGGTAAGTGACCCACAGGGAGCGCGTAATCTGCGTTTAAAATCCGCCTAGGTATCCTCACACTTCAGCCGCTCATGTCCCTGTTGCCCTCTTGTTGCTATTCAGTGACTGATTCCCGGGGGCCCAGTAAATGAGCTGGCGAGTCTCCACCTGCCATTTTTACATGTATCTTACACATTGTCATCGGCAGGTGCCATAGTTCGTGTAGTTTCCCCATTCCGAGTCCATTAGCATGCCATCACAATAGCCCAAGTAGTTTTCATCCATAGTTAGCAATAGTTTAGCATTGAACCGATAGTCCTTGGGTACATTCCTATCTTCTATACTAATATTATAAAGCTGAAGAGTTTGTTTGTTTGATTGTTTGTTTGTTTGTTTGTTTGAACGCGCTGATCTCAGGAACTACTGGTCCGATTTGAAAATTTATTTCAGTGTAAGATAGCCCATTTATCGAGGAAGGCTATAGGCTACTTTTTATCCCGGTACGGGAAGTAGTTCCCACGGGATGCGGGTGAAACCGCTGGTAGTGTATAAAGGGGTAATCGTCGGTTTTGTGTCACCATTTCATTGTCTCAAAAGGGCTTCAGCGCGTTGGCTTCGGCCCCACGTTTGCCTCCCAAAAATTCGGAACTCTGTAGTCCCGAGGTCTGGAAGAGACGCACAAAATAATAATGAGATATAACGCAACAAATTCGGAGAGTGGGGGCTCGTGACGCAACGTATTTTAGGGTTATCTAAAAGAAGGACTAATTACTTTTTTTGATTCATCATACCTATTTCATAACATTCATTTCTATTATACATTTTAAGACAGTGTAGTATTGCTCTTGAAGTTCCACATCAGGTGTTCCAGATCTTCGAAGCTTTTTCGTCAATAGAGAGTGCTTATCAGATTGAACCAGTTTTGCTAAAACGTCATATCTTTATATTCTATAGTCTAGCTGGGCTCCTAGGGTTCCACATCAGGTGTTTTACATCTTCAATTTTTATAAGTCAACAGAGAGTGCTTATCAGATTGAACAACTTTTGCTAAAACGTCATACCTCTATATGCTATAGTCTAGCTGGGCCCCTGGAGTTCCACATCAGGTGTTTTAGATCTTCAATTTGTATAAGTCAATAGAAAGTGCTTATCAAATTGAACAACTTTTGCTAAAACGTCATACCTGTATATGGTACAGAGAAGCTGGGCTCTTGGGGTTCCACATCAGGTGTTCCAGATCTTAAAATTTATTATCTCAGCTGAAAATGCTCATCATATGAAACAATTTTTGCTATGGCACAATTTTTGTATCTCTTATAGTTTTGTTGGTCTGTTGGTGTTCCGCATCAGGTCTTCAAGTTTCGAAGATAAATTATAGCCTATATGTTGACCAGGCTTAATACTGATACAACAAAGAAAAAATCATTGAAATCCGTTCAGTAGTTCGGAAGATTAGCGTGTACAAACAAACAGACATACAGACATACAGACATACAGACATGCAGACATACAGACATACAGACAAATTTTTTTTTTTGGATTTGTGTTCCATTAGTGTTTCTAAACCCCACCCAATTATTTTTTTTTTAATATATTCAATGTACAGACACACTTTTTTTACAGATTTATTATATGTATAGATAACACAGTAGGTATTAACAGAAAAATATTCTATAAAGCTATAGACAGGAACATCCTTGTTCATCCATCATAACAAAGATATTCATATTCACTTATCGAGTAATCTTCAACAAAAACATGTTTTTTAGAAAAAAAAATAAAGTTGTGATAATTTTTAAAATAATTGTAGCTTTCAAATAAAACCTCTTTTAAGTATGGGTGATTGAATTTTCTACGACTGGTAACACTGATAAAACTACATCTGTAGTTTTGAACGCATAACCATCAAGGTGGCTGAACGGTATGTTTTCATACCGAATTCATAGGGCTGCATTTCATTAGCCAATCCGCCACTTTGGGACGGCCGCCATATTGGATTTAGGTTACGTGATTATTATTTTTCGTAAAATAATAAGTCTCCACCTGCCATTTTTACGTGTGCAAATATTGTTATCGGCAGGTGCCATAGTACCATAATTATCCCCATTCCCAGTCCATTAGCATCCCATCCCAATAGCCCTAGTAGTTTTATTCCATAATTAGCAATAGTTTAACACAGAACCGGGGATTGTCCTTGGGTACATTTCTATAGTGTATACAGGGATAATCGTCGGTTTTGTGTTGCCATTTCATTAAAGTTGTCTCTAAAGGGCTTCAGCGTGTTGGCTTTAGCCCCACGTTCGCCTTCCAAAAATCAGTTTGTTTCATAGAAATCAGTTTCTTCAAAATGTATGGAACATATTTTGGAATATTTCGTAGGTATCCAGTTTGGTTTATTTATGATGCATATCCATGTGTTTCTTATATCATGGTTAACGGGAAATCTAAAAAAGGAAATACATAATAATTAATTTATGAAATAATATTTTCATAAATTAATACTTCTTATTATTGCAACGTGGTCTATCTGGCCTGACGAACGCAATTTTACTTCAAATATTAAGTCAACTACTTACCGAAAGATGGCGTATTTTAGAAATTTTTTAATTTCATGTTTTTTTATTTGTTTTGGTTGGTAAATAAGGTATAAAAAGCTTTTAGCATGCAAGTAAAAATGAAGCTGCTATTTTAGCCAAAATTGGTACTAATACGAAATAATTGATACGAAAATAATACAAATTCACTAAAAACTTCTAAAAATTCAGCTATTCGACGACAGATGTCTCTAGCAAAAAATATGTTTTAGAGTTAAAATATTACTTACACGTGAAATGTTATCCTGTCAGTATGTTTGAGTTTGGATCCTGAGCAATTTCTACAATTTATACCAGCACACTTCATCGTTTTTATCAAATAAAAAATAAAATATATTCAAATTGTGGTAAAATACGACTAGATGACAAGATGCCAATTTGAAATGAAGGACGGTATGTGGGCGTTGTCCATCCACGCCTGCCGTGACGTAGTCGTGACGTATTTGACCTACCTGAAGGCGCGTGACCTACCTGCTTTAGGGCATCTCCGCTAGTCTTCTGTCCTCCGTGGTCGTGACTTATCCGTAACGTGTTGGAAATTCTGCAACTAATTGGGATATAAATTAAACAAATAATAAATACATTTGATAGGCTAGTCTACCAGAAAACCTAACGAAAGGCGTCAACGAAATAATTCTTATTGACGCTCTTCAACAGCTTACAACTTTCAAAGTACGTAATAAACTCGGACATTGATAGCTACCACATAAAATACAAATCAACAACGGTATGCGAACGGCATTTACTAAAGAACTTCCGATAGGACAAATTGCTAACACCATAAATCTATGGGGCAATAATTTTCAGCCACCGGCCGCAGTAACCCGCAAACCATCGCAGATTGAATTTAATGTCCTCGATATTATGTGTCTTGGGACAATTTAAGAGGCATTAGTACACCCTACAGCGATTCACTTATACATGTTTATGAATAAAACAACCAATTTGTATAACTTCGTGCACCCGGCTGCTGCAGCCATAACGGCACGACCGGGGGGAATACGGTTATCCTAAAAGGATAGCCCCAATTTGTTGAAATTGTCAAACTGATACCTTGTTCGCCGCAGCGCGCTCCGCTCCGCACATAAAAGGGAGTTTATAGCGGATTTATAGAGTGATAAATTGTGTTCTGATAGTATAATTGTGGAGTACGGCCACCGATTCCTAAATCAATGCACAATACAAATGAATGTACCTCCATTCCATACAATGGTCACGGTAGCGATGCTGACCCCGATCACGACAATGCAACTCTGAAACATACAACAGTCCCAATAATTACGCCTACTTTGACAACTAATCGCATCTTTTTCATTGTTTCAGAAGGATCTCTCGGACGATTGCGTGTTCACGGAACATATAGAGGAGAACAACTACAACACATACTCGCGGTTACGCAACGGGAAGAAAACTTTCTTGGCGCTAGACAACAGGGGGAGAGCGCGACGGACGCAGATCCCCATGAGTCGGCCGCTGGGCAACCTGTCGCCCTACGCGCTCACGCTGACGCGGCGCTGGGACGGACCCAAGCAGTCGCACTGCCCGCCGCGGCGGCATCGCGGCAGGCTGAAGCGGCCCCCGCCGCGGCATCGAAACTGCCACATACGCCTTCAGAAAGCCAATCTGAGGCATAAGAGGAAGCACAAGAAGGCTAACAATCCCAAGAAAAAGCAGCGGCATCCGAAAACGAGGAGAAAACATGAGAACGGGACGACGACCACGACCGAGGTGACGTGGGACGAGTCGACGATGTCGACCATGTCTACGACGGACGTCGAGTTTTTTCGGTCGGCGACCGCGCAGGAGGCGGTCGGTCGCGCGTGAGTCGGGCGCTGGTCGCGGTCGGGGCAGCCGTCGCGCTCGCACACTAGCACCGTTCCACACTTACACGTGCAAGAATCTCTTTATCATTCCTATTTAGTGCCGTTCTCGTTCATATACGGAACGGCTCGTCAAATATTTACGACAAAGTAGCATTGCTCTCTTACGAATGGCGCTCCAATTTGACTGTCAAGTTGAACCCCGTGACGCGTTCATAACGAATGTTTGTCGAAACTTGAACTTCGTTTTTCCTTTACTAGTAGTACGTACGAAACATAATACTCAATGTTGAGTGAGGCGGTGTTGCCGTTAAAGTCGATACATGTTAACAATAAAACGAATGATATTATTCTACCAAAGCTACTGAAATTATCTATCTCAATTTATATTCCTAGTTCGCTTTAAAACGTAGGTTTATCGGCAAGATTCCAGTTGTTAGTTACTGTTACTTATCAAGAAATTAACGTAGATGATAAATTAACTTTATTCGATAATTACTAGAACATTGATTGTTTTTAACGTCGAGATTATCGTTTGGTAAGGTGGAACTGTGTTAGGAGAAGGCAAAAGATTCCTGTCAATTAAAATTTAGCCTAAATACTTATCGTTTCGGAATCACTCTCTCGAGCGTGCGTCGCTTCATTCAGCTCCTCATCATCAATGTTCATTTCTAATATTTCTTGAATTGGTGTATCTAAAAAGCTATTTAGTAGCATTCATGTAATATGTTTCGTTAATTAAGCTTAAGTTATTCGTTAATGGATTTGATCGGAGTCCAATCCGTTCCGTTACAGACACAACATATAAAGTGACCAGATATCTTAAATGCTCGTAATTTTCCACATTTACAAAGTGCTCTAAGAGCTACGGTATTCAAATTAAGAAATTAACGCTCCATTCCTTTTTATGCATGAATCTAAAACGCGACTTTAACGTACTTGATCACCTAAAATTAAACCATCGTAGACCACCATCACAATTTGCATCCAAATGCTTCAATAACACGAAGAGAAGAAATTCCGAAACGTTTTTGTACTTAGATACGTGTGTTGAGGTGTAATTTCATAAGAAATTGACTGAAAATTGGACTGAGTAATGTAGTTTATGTTGGTTTCGGCCTAGGCTATGATAGGATAACGTAGTGCGGCGGACGGCATGCTTCTGTATTAATTTGTAAGTTATATTCGAGCGTCGGACGCGAGCGGCCGTGTATAATGACTCCGAAATTATAATCGACGGGGATAGAGTTCCCACGCGTGCCGGTGGCTTGGCGACACTCGACATCCCCCGCGCCGTCACGACTAAACCAGTTCGAACGACTAAATATGAAAAAGGCTATAAAATTATAATTGCGCAAGGCACACCTCTAGTACAGGCCCGCTCGCTTCGACTCGTCCAAAAATGTAGTGATAAACATTAACGACGACGAAGTGACTATTAGTAAGTAGTTCTAAAACGTGTATCTAATTTGTAAATTTATTTATTTTCCATAGAGAAAGTGGTATTTTGTTAACGTTTTAGTTGATGTTTTTTATTCTCTCGTCCCCTTTAGTTCCAACCGACTGTAGGTGTGTAGGATGTCATACGCTTGTACTTTTAGTGAGCCTATATTATTTGTATTATATTTTTAAGTCCGTTCGGTAACAATATGTGCTCTGTATGCAGTTTTGTATAGTGTGTAATGGATGCATTTGCAAATATTGTGAATGGATTTTACACGATTACATTCTCTTTAGTGATGTCCCTCGCATTCTGAATATGTGCGCAGATTTGTAGCAGGTGTATCTTGAACTTTGTCAGCGAACATTTTTTATACTAGCAACATTTTATTTTCTATGTAACCGTTAGAACCCTAAAGGCAAAGGTTACTATGTAAAGGAGCATATGTTCATGAATTATGGAAAACGGGTGTCCCACTTTCAGTTTTAGATTATAATTAGTGTTGTATATATTTTGAATTTCTCTTGAATTCCACGCCGCGATAAGATCGATTGAACAGGTTCGTGGTAGCGTGGAACAGCTCTAACATTCAGAGTAAACAAGGAAAATTTCAATGTAGGTAAACTTCTGGTATAATCGATGTTCGCTGATCAACATTTTCAGGAGTTTTTTGTGAATATATGCAGCAAGCTTTATGAATGTACCTACGTATGTTATACGAATGATATTTTGAATTTATTTATATGTATGTATAATATTTTAGGTATCACATGAAAGCGACATGGAATACGTACATAACGAAGCATTTACTCATCTTATAAACATTTTATATAAAATAATCACGATCGTACCGATTCCTTGTCGTTTTCGTATAAGTCAATAAATTATTCGATTCTCGGATTCGTTATACTTGACTCGTTATTGTAAATGAATACCAATCGATCTTTATATTAGTGTAGAAGCAGTATTTCGGTATTGTAAAAATGGTTCTCCGTTACAGTATCTAGTTTTTGTAGTTTTTATATTGAATAGAGATTGTAAGAAACTTCAGCAGATGCCAATTGGTTTTATTTTGTTCTCCTATACGTAATTACAAACTGACAGGTCTTACAGGCGCCGTTTTGACAAACTCTGCCTCGCTGTCCACAATTAAAAAAAAATTAAGTCAAATGACAGTTCTTTTTTTAAAGTACCAGCAATGTAAATGGTTCTATTCAGTCTACTAAGTAATAAAATAGAAATAAATATAATTTATCAGTCTGCTATATAAAATTATGCGAGAATTCGTGAGTTTGCATAACAATGTGCCGATGATGGTGTAAAAATATGAGTGTTATGTTAATTTAATGCCCATGTGCCATAATACTGCCCTCTGGGTTAGCCTACCGATTCAATATTCACTGTTAATTTTCACGAAGTTGCTATACTCAAGTACATAATGTCAATATTGTTAAGAAATAAGGGGATTAGCCACTTCACGGCCAATAACGGACAATATATTAAATTGTAGATAAAATAATTATAAATTTCTTCTCTGATCGTGGTGTAAATACCCCTTGTTTCTCGAAAATTATATATAAGTATGTCAAGAGGAGTCAAACAGTATTACTTACTTAATTAATTTCGATACCTTTTTACAATAATTAATACATACTTTTAAAATGTTCGTGTTTGCTTAGTGCATTTATATATGTACAATTAAAAATTAATTCTGAATAATTTAAAACTTTTTGAATGTAAACAAAATAAAATATCTTTAGATGTTTATTCTAAAGTAGAATTTTAAAATTTTACCTATTTACCTACTTAGTGCTACCAAAAGAAAGATTGATCGAAACTTTTAGACAATAACTTTTTACAGCCTCTTATACCGACGAATAAATAAAAATGATTCTATAATCTCTGAGTTTTCTTTACCCAATGTGCGCTTCCACGAGATCATACAATATATTTAGGCATCTAGTTTGGAATTTCCTTCCTGAGTCTGAATGTCCTGACAACTGAAACAGAGAAGTCTTGAAGCAGGAGTGAGTAGTAGGTAGTTCAGGGCAAACTTGCTCCATCTTCACGACCACATCGTTGCTTACCATCAGGTAAGATGATGGTCAAACGCGAGCCTGTCAATAATAATAGAGGAGGGAGGTCAAATAAGCAGTCGTCCCTTGTACAATAATGGAACTCAGCTGCTGTATCACAGATTAGTTGGCTGTATCCAGAAAAAAACACTAAAATATAAAAATAAAATGATCAAAAGCTTCTACATCGGCTGAACCGATTTAAATGAAAGGTAAATATGTTCATACACCGAAAATCGAGAACCAAGACAGAACTGGGGCTACCTACTTTTTACTCCAATTCGGAAAGTAGTTCCCTCGGGACGCTAGTAAAACTGCGGAGAACAGCTAGTAGGTATAGTACAAATAACACAAAACTCTCTATAGTAGGAACGAGTATCGAATAATCTTTTGATTACTCAGCTGTAGACCAATTCGATTATTCATTTGTGTGGAAAATACAGGTAAACTGGTGGGATTCATCCGATTGTTTGCACATTTCAATATGAAGTGTCCCAATCTTGTTAGGTAGGTATACCTACCTGTCTATTTACATAGGTAGGTATCTAAACACTTTATTAAAAATAAGAGGGACCTGAATCATAGTACGTAATTCTAAGTTTATTAAACGTGCTATCATATTTTAACCGACTTCCAAAAAGAGGTTCTACATTCGACCATTCTTTTTCGTCCGCACGCAAAGGATACAACGAATCCTTATTACTGAGACTTCGCTGCCGCGCTGTCCGTCTGTCACCAGGGGCTCGATTCTGCTCATTTTAGTAAAGCGACATACCTATGATTCACATCCAACTGAGATCAATCGACACACTATAACATTAGCAGAATTGAGCCCCAGCCTGCATCGCACGAACCATGATAGTCAGCTGAAATTTTCACATTCATGTCTTTCTGTCGCCGCTATAACAACAAATACTGAAAACATAGCCGGTAACGGTAGTTAAGAAATGCTTACGTAAGTATACGGTACCTACCTACGGTAAATTGCTGTATTACAACTACGAATGACAAGATCACACCTCATAAGTATTTAATGTACTATTAACCACAGCTCGTCGAAGCTAGTTATTTCTGCGAAGTTGTCAGGACTGGTCGACAGTTTTTCTATTCACGAAGATCAGAAACTAAAGCAGTGTAAAATATTATTCAGTTCCGAAATCTTAAACATTAATTTCGATACCTCACGCATATCTTCGGTAGTATAGTGGTAAGTATCCCCGCCTGTCACGCGGGAGACCGGGGTTCGATTCCCCGCCGGAGAGAATCTTTTTGTACTTTTTGAGAGTATTTTCCTGTATTTTTATGACGCCTACAACATTTAATATTTGTTTTGTACAGAAAATTACAGTTTATATTTTGAAATAGTTTTTGTAAATATTTTACGAGCCCATATTTGTGATAGTATAAGTAGTAGGTATAGACTTTGAAGCGAATATGAAACAGAAATCAATAATGCTGCTTTTAGTTCTCCCTGTTATTCGTTTCATACTGTTTATTATGAGTATGAATGTATAATCGATCCAGAACTTTGAGTGTGAGGATGTCGAATGTCGTCTCATCACAGATCAGCCAATTGCTTTCACTGCTAACCGTAGGCCTCTGGACATAAAATTCGTACTGCAGCAACCCGCGACTTGGGAAAGAGCAGTATTTAACTGAGCAGTGTGACTCGCCATTAGTTTATTTAACACACATTTATTTTAATTTATCAAAATAGATCCCATACCAAATGAATGAAATACTATGGATCTTGTCAATGGAACGCGCCAGCCATTGATCGTTCTCGCTTCCATTTTTACGAAGTTGGCAGCACTACGATTCTGACGCAAAGTCGTCCAATAAGCATACGTGTGAAAGAGAAAGGTATAGCATCTAAGTCTTAAGTGTAAAAGAGAAAAATAATCACGTGTACGAGCTACCACTTTAATGTAACAACAATGATGTTCATAAACTCTGAAGGATAAGACTGATTTTCGTGTGGCAGAAGTGCTTTAGATATTTGTAAGCCTTATCAAATGGCATGGCGCTGCGGCTAAATCGAATGAAGGTCGCTCAGCTCACTCGCTCGCTTAGTTGCTCGATGTTTCATTCGGATCGCCATTTTGTAGAAGTGTTCCTACTCGTGATACTTTTGATTCGATACACACCTTTAATCGTTTTCGATTCAATAACCATCGGATTTTAGGCGGCAAATTGACTATCAATCTAGTATCGATACAAAATGAAGAAATGTTCTTCGGTTGTGTGGAGGTTTTTTGAACGCATCGAAGAAAACAAGAGATGCGTTGCAGTGTTGTGCAAATTATGTGAATCTCAATATAAATACTTTGGAAATACGACAAATCTTAGGGCCCACCTGATAAATAAACATCCTATTCAGTGGGAACTGTCGCAGAATGGAACTTTGGACGAATCCCATTTCAGAATTGAAGATGATGATACAAATCCATCATCTACGCCTAAACGAAAAAAGTACACACCGAGGCCTCGCAAAGACCAAAACGTACGTTATTCAGTATCAGTTAATAAAGAAGAGTCAGCCGGAATGGGTGCTATGCCTAAAATCGAAATACAACGGGTACCTACATTGTTATAATTAGGTTATAGTTTTCTTATCAGTTATTGTTGATACCGAGTCCGCTATCGAGTAGCGGTCATCTGTTGAAAATGTTGATAAAATTGAATTCAAGTAATCGAATCGAGAAGTTCGATCGATAAGACATAATGACGTAACTGATAATCGATACTCGTCTGTTGTTTTTGTTGTTATTTCGTTGTGATTGTCGTGCATGCGCTTTTTAAACGAATTATTTATGTTTCACAATAATTGAGAGATAATAAGTGTTCGCAAACAACAGTTAAACAGGTATCGTGGCAGTAATATTGTAAAATTGACGTGATTCGATCATATTTATGATGTTTGTAGGTTATAGTCGTGTTTACTAAGTTAGGGCTACGAGCAATCTGAAAACTGTTGTGTTTCCGCCAATTATAACACAACACGGCACTGTTACGTGTTGATTTCATTGGTTGTTCGGTGTTAAAACAATTGCGCCTTTTGTGTTTGTCATAGTGACAATCATGTAGGTTATGTTTCACCTTGGAAAGAAATGTTTTCCTATAGTTTTGATTTATGATAGTTCATAGATGCAAATCTATGAACATTTTCCCGTAGGTACCTACCTAACCACAGATTAGGCGTTTTAGCGATATTGACCCATTTTTATATGATGTATTTTGCCTTCAATAATACATATTTTACTTAAACAATTTGATGTCTCTGTTATTTAGTTGTTCCCTCCATTAATTTATATTCTACTTTCAGGTCGACATATTAGAAAACACAGATTCTGATGTTGACCAAGAAGGTAACGAGGCAACAATAAACCTCGTCCAACAAATGCATGCAGTAGCCTCTGATGAAGAGTGGTTAGAAGAGGACCCTTACCAAATCACACATATAGAGACCTACGAGCCCAAACGCAAGAAAATGAAGTACAGGAAGATAAAGCGTGAAGTAGCTTCCCCAACCGGCTTACCCGGGTTCTATGTAGCACCAAAAGCAGAAAAGACTGTTATATTTGACGACTCGCACAAAAAAGATGAATACTCGATATTCGGAGAGTATGTTGCTAACAAACTCAGGAAGTTTAAGTCACCAAGAACTAGGGGGAACTTACAACAGTTGATCACAACGATTTTATGGCAGGCGGAGTATGGTTTGTATGATGACGCTGAGGCTGTTAAGAGAGTACTCATGTACTCTATCCAGGCTCCCGAGCCTGAACCAGCCTTAAATGTGGACATGCAATCACAATTACAAACAGTCCAGGTCCAGGCAGAAGAAGTTATAGAGCATAGTGAAGATCCTATCCAAAGCAATGAGGTTGATTTAGGAGTTATGACTTAAGTATTATTTTAAGTAGGTTAATTTACGGTTACATATTATAATAAAGCTTTTCAGTCATTATTTTTTTGTAAAGTTTATTTTGTCCTTCGATGTGGTAAACAGTTATAGGGCAGAGATTATTATTGTAGAGGTACAGTACGATGACAACCAGCTCATGTTGTTCATCTTCCTAGCCTTGCATTATATGGAGTAACTGCCTTTCTGACCTCAACATAGTAACTCGGGAAACAATTTAACCACAACCCTTTCTAAGTCTTGTCAGATTATCTAACTTCTCCTGTCTGACAAAGATGTTCAAATGACGGCTGGGATATTAACATCCCTTCTGCTACATGGAGTAACACATTCTCATAGACTCATCAACAGATCAACTGCAAAGCGATGCTGACTTAACCCTAGGATTGATCAACTAGTACGACTATAACTCGGCATAAGCTCTTTATACTATGCTATAAGCCCTCAGCTTCACTACCTATCTATGAACATCGGGTCACATTAGAATGCTCCTGCTCCACCTGCGTTAGCGTTAACGTTAATGTCAATGGCCAACTACACGTTACTTATAGCATTAAAAATGCGTGTTGGCTACACTTACGCAAAGAGTTAATCCCTCATGAAGTAACGCGTTAACATACATTAAAGAGATTAAACTCAGACACACAAAATAATTCTAAAAACTAAAGCTTTCTCATTTGACCATTCCATTATCGTGCTCGTAAAATGCAGTTACAACTTAAACAAAGTATCTACACTCGTCCTTGCATGCGTGCAATGAGATGGCATTAATGTAGCCAACATCACTTAGCGCTATAAGCTACGCACTAAAACCCTTTGATGCGTCCAAAAAACCGACACCCGAGTTATCGCTTAACGTTTAATGCTATTTATATTGCCATTAGTATAAATTGACATTAAAACGTTGGCCACATCTGCGTAATGCCAAAATTTAACGCGTTAAGACGCAGGTGGAGCAGTAGCATTATTAATATCGGGTTCGATTCCCGTACGAGGCAACCGAAATAGTGCCGTAGTACAAGTTTTTAATATAATCATAAACATTTTGATTAACTCTATTGGTGGCAGGCATGAATGAGTGAGTATACATTTTACGGGCATTTTGATAAGTCCGGGCATTATTAAGGCGAGGAATTGGTCAACAATAATTCCATAACCGGCACGCGCATCTAAGGCGCCAAAAGGGGTCGGAGCGTCTGAGCGGGGCGAGGATAACAATACGCGCGCTAGCTTATAACTAAAAGTCGTAAGCGACAAAATGGTTTTGTAATTTTAATATTTAGAAATGATAATTTAATAAAAATTCCTACTACAATTTTAAAGAGTATGTATATACTCAACTACTAAAAAAGTTAAGAGGCTTAAATCGGTCCCGTTTGCCCATAATATGTGAATCTCTTTTTAAAAAGAGGTATGTTTGATATATTTTTCTCTGTTATAAAAGTTACCTAATCATGTTTCTACAACTAACAAAATAAGGCTTATATCATGAACTTTCAGGTAACCAAGTTGTATTTTGATCCGTTTTGTATTTACTGAGAAAAATTGACATCCTTGGCGCCAAAAATTCCAATTCGTCCTCTTAATACTGGCAGGTCTGAATTCATAATGCCCGACTCAATTGGGCAATGTGATTAAAACAGCATGACAAATCACTTTCCCCAGTCATTATGAATAATGCCCATCCTGTCTAGGGCAAAGTAATAAAATAGGTAAAATGTAATTTTATTTACGCAGAAATTTCTTACAATTGAAATGCAATCTGATATATTGGTAAACTTTATTGGATTTCAAATGTAAGAACTTTCGGTTTTTAAGTTCCAGACTTCCAGTTGAAGCATTTCCCTAGCGGTGGCAAGCCTGTACTTTGTAAGACATTTAAAATGAGGTGGTTTTGGTTTGTATAAAAAAAACACAATGTAAAAGAAATCATTATCAGTGCGATGACTTCGCGTGGGAACAAAAATAGCCCGGAATTGTTTCTTTACGAATTTTCACGTGATTTAGAACGCGTAGGCTTGGTCACGTATTGAGTTGATGAAGCTATTTAATGCGTTTTCTTTGCGTCAGGCGTCAGTACCAGTGTACCTAAGTGGATTTGTTTTAAAGGAGTATTTATTACTTAATTCCATGATAGGTCATTTTGGTTGTCGGAATCGAACTCGCAAATTTTCTAGCACGACCCGGGTAAAACTGAGGGGAGTTGGTCCGTTGATCGGTGCCCATCTGTCATAACGTGCAGGGGGGTACATAAAAAGAAAAAAAGACGTGTAAATCTGACACAAGTAAATTAGTATAGTGGGCATACCCACCAGTATCAACTACGGTAGATCCTTCATTCATCATTGGATCAACTTTGACTGTCGTTAAGGGCAGGGAAGTCAGAAAAGACATCCAGTCTTACTAAAGAGTTTCATGTTGCATAGGCATCGCAGTTAAGGACGTGAAGTATGAATAGGTCAGATGGACATGACTTAGGTACTGCGTCCGTTAAGACTGGAAGTTGACCTCAGCACAGTTGGAAAAACTAGGTACCTAGCTAGATGATGATGTCCGCTAAGCTTTCTCACCACAATCGTTGAAATCTCAGCTTGCAATTACCCATTATGTATCTACTTAAATAATACCGAAAGATGTTCAAAGTTACACCATGGTTTAATACCATTTAAATCGCAATAGGCCCAACATTACGACTCATAACACTCATTGACGAACCAAGCAGAATCGCAGGTCAACTGCAGTTCGGTCCTCTAATTAACGATAAGGATCTCCTTAAATTGGACCCTCATAGTTCATGGTCTTAATGACTAGGCTCTTTGTAAATTGCATAGACCAGAGTGCGAATGACGTTACAGATAATAAATAGATGGTGTGAAGAATTTGGGTCGGCTGTTCAACTCCAACCAGGATGCAACTTAATTGTGATACTAAATGATGGAATGGCGGTGGACTGGTAAGGTAATTTAGCGAATGTTTTACAGCTGTTAAACAATACTAATTGTGAAGTTTATGGACCATATGGCTTAGCTAGTTGGTAGGATCCAGTGTCCCTAACTAATGGACTTTAATTTGAGAGTCTTTGTGGTAGGTACTGAGGTTTTTCTGTCTGCTGACCATTGTATCAAAGCGCTGCTGTAAAATCATAATGGGGACATGTAATGTAGGTAGACCCTGTGCATGGTGCTTGATATTGCCAGCTCTCGACATTCTAAGTAGGTTTGCTTCCTACTGATTAAAAGAAAATAATGAAAGTCAATTTGCAGCTTAGTTCTTTTTGTTGAGTATTTTACAGTACCTAATTATTATTACATAATTCGAATACATTTAATACTTTCCGTGCTTACACGTAGGTAGGAGGTAATATTTATACAAAGCTGGGCTAGTGGCTAGTATTGCAATAAAGTTAGCTTAGCGAATTTACGATATAACACAGTCTTCCGAACCTGGATAACCTCCTCCTTTTTGGGAAGTCGGTTAAAAAAATGCGATAAATTTTGCACTACCATTCCGTATCAGTATAGCCCTTAAGTCGTAAGCCATAAAGTTCTATTTGAGCAACTTTTCCTTATCAATCTTGGAGAACATGTGCGCATGCGTACTAGTAAGCTTACTCTTTCAGATACTATCTCCATCTCTTTCGCACACGTCAATCCCCCGTTCTACCAACATGGCCACGCTAAGCCGTACTTCGACAAAATTATTAAGAAAAATACAGTTTTCACCTGTTTTTACGCGTAATTTTAGCAACGTGAAAAGTGATAACTCATTAAAAAAGGTCTTGACGACCTGTGTGTGTGTCGTGGGCGGTGGCGTGGCGTTTTATGCCGTAAATAAATATGGGAGGAAGAATACCGTTTACGCTCTCAAGGCGAAGGTTAGTCGTATTTTGCATTATTGCACATTTATTTCTGCACGAATAGATCCGCAGCAATGTCTAATGATTCATTTTATCCTTTGTCTCATAGGCTGTAGTTCAATAAAGGTTAGTTTATGTCATATTTTTACTATCATCGCATAATCGAGAAGTTGTTTATAAATAGCACCGAAATTTGACATTAGACCGAACGTTCCGAAATACGTAATCGGAGGAATCAAGTTTAACAAGTTTTTGGCAACAAGTTTTCGTACCAAAATATTTGCATATTACTAACTTACTTTTCGTTTTATCAAGTTCTGTAATATTTTTTTATCTCAGGAGGAAAAGCTTGGTCGGTATCCGTTTTATACTATCATGTAGGTACCTAGCTAATATTGTAATGGTGTTACATTATGTATACCTACCTACGTCTGTGATGTAGGTACTAATGTAGACTACATTGGGTACTATCGGGGACACAGCCTGGCCATCACTAGGTTTGCTTCGCCCTAATAACCTTAAATATACGATATTATGCTTTCTTAGAAGGTTAAATCTAAAAAGGGGTTTTTTTGAATAGCGCTGCAGGATTTTAAACACAAAAGTTACAAGTGGTCAATAGGAAAAGACCGCTGTAGTTACATTTGGACCTAGCAGCTGTCTCTGCCCCCCTGCTGACGATAGTTTCATTTATAACTTAGGTACTAGCTTCTGAAAGCGGTAGGAACCCGGATAGCCTTCCTCGATAAATGGGCTTTCTAACACTGACATAATTTTTCAAATTGGACCATTAGTTCCTGAGAGAGATAAGCGCGTTTAAGCAAACAAATAAACTCTTCAGATTTATATTAGTACAGATTTTGCATGAGGATCAAGAGAAGAGAGTTTTTGTTTCAATATGTACAACTTCATGCCAAATGCACTAGCAACCATTCAAAAATATGTTCGGCGGTTTGTGACGTCACACAAAACTGACATTAGCATAACACCCCTCCAACCACACCGCACAGATGATAAATAAATTCCTAATTCAAAATTCCCAAGTTCCGATACTAATGGTATCGATTAATATCGAGCTTCGGCATGAGAACTCGGTAGGCGAGTTTGAAGTTATTTTTTATTTTTTAGTTTAACACGTGTTTAACGAGATAATGAGTTCCTGGGGTGGTGGTGAGTGGTTAATAAGACAGGAGAATAATTGCTGCCATCGTTTAAGGGTTCTCGGTTTAAGTGTTTTGTCCTTTTTTTGAAGGAATGTGCTTTGAAGTTATCGAGTTCATTTTCGAGTTTGTCCCCTCTGATTTTAATTGTCAAAAGAATTGTTTAGTCAAGCTGTAAGAAAATTATAATAATCAGATAAAAATACCAGCAACTTTGAAACGTTAGGCACTGAAATACAAAGTTTCATTCCAGTTTTGCCATTCCGTAGATTTTGTAATAATCTTGTTCAACCACATGAGCCGTAATATCCTTATTGTGGATAATAACAAATAGCAGCACGTTTACTTGCTATCATCTCCATTTGAAATAAGTTATTCTGATAAATCTATATCTTAAGTTCTTTGTGAGTCTTTAAGATATGTTGTATTGGATATCGGACATAAGACACGATAGTATTTTCTACAAGAAACATGTATATGCTAAGAGAATCTAACCTACTGGATGCACCAGTTTGTTACAAAATAAATACGAAATTATTTTGGGCCATTGCCGTGCCTTCGTTCTGCCAAAGGAAAAAGGCTTCCTGGCATACTCGTATGCATACGTGTGCGTTAAACAAAATGCTTGTGCAAAATATGCGCCCCTCGCGTTTTAACTGCAATTATATTGACCGATCCATCTGCTGTTTTTCGATTAGAATAAATGTGTCTTTATTTCTTTCAAAATTCAATCTCCATTCGCAAAACAACCGATGGATCGGTTATAATTCCCAGTAAATTGGCAAAAGTTTTCACTAAGAGATTTGTGTTCATGGCGCCTCCGGTCATTAAATGCTCTCTAAGTCTATATGAGAAAATATCGTGTCTGCTTATTAATCTAAATCATATAATTTATTATATAAATGTTCCTGTTGGAGTGTTTATGATTATTTTATGGTTAGTTAAGAAACGAGGCTAAGGTTTTAAGATAGAAGTGGCTATAAAATACCGTATGAATTACTTACCATGTTCGTTGGATTATTACAGGCTGCTAGAATATCTACATGGTGGTCTTGATAGCTAAAGCAAGCAATAAAATAATATCTTCTTAATCTTCTACTAGCTTCCGACCGCGGTTATACCCGCCGAAAGAACTACTTCCCAATCATTGATGAAAAGCCTATACCTGCGATGTTCTGCAAAATATGACATAATACTTCCAAGATTCAAAACCCATTCCGTAGTTTGTGCATGAAGTGAAAGAGGACCAAACATTCTCACATACAAACTTTCGAGTTTACACCTAACATTACTAGGATATTAATTATATTTAGTGGGTAACAATATGGTCTAAATTATAATGGCAGACGCAGTAATAATACCATTTAATTGGGTTACACACGCCGCCCTACAAAACATAAATATTCCGCTAAACGCCACTTTCTCGACTGATATAGCATCAATTAACCCTACATGTAACATTTGACATATAACCTGAATAAAACAAAATAAGCTTTTACAAATATCGTGTATAGATAGTGCTAATTCAGGCTTAACAGCCGTGCTCAACCTTTTTTTCAGAACGGTCGCTAACACTGCTGTCGTATATCTGCGGGCCGTAAGAAAGAATTCTGTGTTCTCAAGACGTAAATAATTAAAAATAACAATTAGCGACTTAATGTAGGAAAAGGAGAAGTTGATCAGGATTAAATTAAACATACATGTAGGTGCTACTTTCGCGAAGCTATATGAAAAGTAGCCTTAGTAGTAATATTGAAATATTTTTTGTATCCGGACCTGTTCCTACATTTAGCACGTTCAAGCAAAAAAACTCTTCAGCTTTCTAATGCTAGTATAATTTTTGAAAGTACATAATACGTCTATAGTCCCAATGCAAGAATATAACTGAGCCTCGCGAGACACATCTTTGTCGGGCAAATGTAAAGCACTCCGGACCTATCTTCTTTTTCGATCATAATGTTGTAGGAATTAAAACTGCAGGTTGAGAATAACTGCCTTAAACCATCCCGCCCTAACACCACTTAGCCTACATATGAGCGAGCAAATACTTTATAAACACTAGCTGATAATACCATAATGTACGCTTCGAAAGCCGATTAGCGATCGAGTGATCAACGCGAGAATCGTGGAGGTAGCCTCCTTGCCTTGTTTCCACAGGTATTATAGTATGGAAATGGGTTTTGTTACTTGCTACTTGAGATGGGACATGACTATCTTGATGGCCTACTTTGTAATAGGTTCTCTTTTGCTAAATAATTAACAACAACAACGCCAGCAGTATTCGTATTTGATCCCCCGATGGCTGAAAAAAGAGTTCCTATTATTATATTTAACTAATTAAGAGAATATACGAGCAGCGGTATGATAACTAGGTATATCTTAAGGTTGATTGACGATTTCAGATCCCTTGGTCTTAGTATTGTTCATACAGTTTTTCTTTCAGCTTTCGTTCAAGATTAACTTGATAGGCACTTGAAAAAAAAAACTAATGATTTATAAAAAAAAACGGGATACCAAAAATAAATCAGTTATATTCACCACAAACACCCGATACTTCGTTTAACAATGAGTGACACAGTTAAATAAAGGCCATATTAATCGGATCAATCGTTTCGCTGTTCCAATCATGCGCAAGCGACGGTATCTAGATCGCACTCGTCGACTGGGATGGCAGGACTTTTTTGAATTGCTGTAGTCCTGGTATGACGAGTGTGGTTAAATCATGAAATTAATTAGTTATTATTATTAGTCTTTTGCGACTAAAAGTTCTCCTCTCCAATACTAATAAGCTTTGCAATCGTATCTAAGTTGCTTTGTTTTCAATAATAAGCTAAGTTTCACTCTTCAATCAATGGCTCGGTAAACATAATATACTGAAAAGGTAACCTAGGATAATTTATTCTCAATTTGCTCTTTGCTCTGTAAAAGGGACGTTGCATTATCATCTCAATAATTTAAGTAGAAAAGCTAAAATGAAGTAAATGTAAGTAATGTAGTAAACTAAAATATGGAAATTAATGTATATTTAAAGAAACAACCCCTGAACATTACTGACACTAGGACGAATAACACATTTCGCTAGCAGACTAGTTATCCCATATTTTTTTTATGTCATGCCTCGTCATTTACCGCTACTCGGCTTAGCCATATTATAAATAGAGTGAGAAATCATCGCCTATGAAAAAGAAAATTATTATCATAAAGCTAAAGTAATTATGAGTCGAGTTCTGATACTATTGTGTCAACATACCCATAGCGGTGGCTTTTATCCGCAAATCCTGTCATTATCCGTGCGCAAACGCAGATTATCGCAGTGATGTACGGACTATAATTAACGTCGATAAACGACTTAAGTTGTCGATTCAGAGAAAGTGTGTCAATTTTGGACGTTTTTGCATAAATCTTTTGAAGATTAATGCTTTTGTTGTCTGTTGGAGACCACACAATGGACAGTGTTGCTTAAACACTGAGATTGCCATATTATTGTGGATAATTATAAAGCATTACCGACTACATAAATATAGTAAAATTTTGGGTCCAGATACTCTTTATAAAGCCTACTTTTTTGAATCCACATCACACACACATGACACACGACATACAATACTGGAAAATTTTCAAAAACAAACTTCATTATTTTGTCCATCCTTTTCCCAAAAATAATTTAGTTCAAAGCCGGCGACCGCTTCAAACTTCATTTAATTAACCTTAAAATAAGCAAGTTATCGTGCCAAAAAATACGACTTGTAAAGTCGACAAGACCCATCCCTTCACTGAAGTCAGGCAATAAGAGACTTGGTTTAAGCAAATCCTTTCCATCGTCGCCGCTTCAGATGCACTCATACGCACCTCATAATGTGACAGGCGTGGCTTAAATACTGCGTTTATTTCATCTTATTGGCACTTAATGACCGACCGCCTTTGGGAACGCATTTAGAATGCGTTGCAAAAATTTTTGAAACGATATCTTGGTACAGTTATTGCGATTTGCGAGGCGATCACATTTTTGGGAGGATCACATGTTTCAAATTCTCGCAAATACTTGAAACGTGATTTCGTTGAATATTATTTATTAATTTTTTTTATAAGGAAAACCACAACTTACAGTAGATAGTGCTTTACTGCAAGGTAATTCTGATCCTTTCTTTAGAAAACGTTTGACATAACCAGGAGGAAAAGTCTCGCTGGACATATATGTAAATGCATTTCCCGATAATAGCACTACCTGGTACAAAGTTGACGTTGTACATCAAGTGTTGTCTACAGGAAAGTCTTCGAATATTTGTCACTCTAATAAATAATTCATTTTGGCTCCTTCTGTGGTGACCTAACCTAGATCAGTCTGATCGGCGTACAAATTCATTGAAGGGGCTAAAACAATAGGTACCTACCTTGTTGCGGCGCCGATTCATGATTCACGATCGAGTGTCCTACACCCAGGATTTCCTATTAAAACAAAAAGTGGCAAAAATGGTAATTTTTAGCATTGTTCTATTGTCCCTTGAATGATTTGTGGGCAATAGTAATGAGGTTATTTTCGATTTTGGCGTTTTGATAGAAAAGCTTTGTGGCGCTTGCATTTGATTTTGCATATCAGTATCACGGGACATATACACAAATACAAAATACAAAATCTTTATTTATGTTTTAAAAGTTGAACATAAGTTGGTGATAGAAGGCTACACAAAACACAGAGTAGCTGACACAAAAGAGTATAAAATAAAAACTATATTTTGATGACTCATTTTTTGTTTTAATTATTTCCAAGAGAGCCTTGCGTATTCCTTACTGTGTCATCAAATGATTCAATCAAAGCTATGATCGCATCTGATAGCAGTCACGTACGCGATACCAATTCATGTCCCGTCGCTTAACAACTATCGTCACCAGCCCAACAATGTCACTCTGTGGTCTAATTTCAATCGCTTTTGTATAATCAACACTTAACATTGCTGTAACGCATGACCACAGTCAAGAAAAGGCAATGGGATTGTCCAATACTTCATATCCTAGATGCGTCATCTGCCATAACTTGGAGCATTTTCGTCACGTACTTGTCTTGAATTAATATTATAGGCCTATTAGTTAGGCATGAAGTGAAACTATTCAGTCATGAGTCAGCGGGGGAAATAGGTTGGATTCGTGGGCGATGGTTTATTAACTTATCACTAGGCGTTATTACAATGTTTCCTAATAGATTACCGACCTACGTGAAGTCTTACTTCAATGTCTCCTAAGCTAATCAGGGCCCCTAGGCGTGACAATATCGGATCGCCTGGGATTATAGCTAGAAGTAATAATTATGGAACGTATAATACCGAAGTGGTAATTGCGGTAAGAAACAAGTAAATTAGACAGCAAAGAGTGATAAATAACAAAGGTTATTTAATTTAAACATAAGCAGTAGAGCTCTTATTTACGGAAAGATAATACAGTTAGAATCATCATAAAACATATATGTTGCAGACATACATCATTTCGATTGTTGAGATGCATGCTTCAGATCCTGCTTATTGCAGAACCTCTAGCCAGATACTGTTACTAAATCTAAAAATCAAGGTACAGAAAAATCATCAGCTTATACGACTATCTAACTAAAACATAAAGAATAAAATCAATGACATACAGTGTAGACTGTAGTACAAACACCGCACCTACAAAGCGATCTAGCGAAATTGTATACATGACAGTTATTTTTTTGTTTTCTATGAGAAAGTTGTACATCAAACGTTTTGTTTTGTAGCAGACGAGACCCATGTTTCTCAGTCGACTACTTTTTTCTTGTCGAAGTAACACAATCCACTGTGTCGCACTAAACTGTCCGGGGTTCTTACTATTGGTTGCTTTGAGTTATTGAGTCTGTGCTGTTGCTTGTTTGGATCCGAGTTTTATTTGTTATAGTTTTTATTTAAAGTGTGTCTGTAGCTTATACCATTGTGAAGAGTTGAAAATAACTTTATATAGCAATTGCTTCTAGATCCAGAATTAAAATACGTCAATTTACTTAACTGCTCTTTACATCAAACGTTTCTGCAACTGCAATTTCTGTATCCAAAAGAAAAGTCTCATATGACTTTTCGTTTAGTTTCAGTTTTATTCATTCTTTTTGATGTTTACCTCCCAATAAAATTCCTATTTTTCCTTTCATCCATCATAGTCCAACCTGATATTAAAACTAGTCAATTGTAACAAATTCTCGAAAACTTATCACGCATCATTTCTCACGACTGCCATCAATTAATCAGACAGCAAGCGGGAACAAATGGTAGGGCCCCGGCGCGCTCGTAACAAAACACTTGAATGGCGCGCGATAATATCAAACTCACGATTAAAAGTAAATCAGTCGATGCTATTCAACGGTTTAGCCCTAAATTGTAGCAACCCCCTATAAACGGGACCATATTATTGTCCAAGGCCCATTAAGTAAAGGGTGTTTCTTAGAAAAGACCACCTGCATCGCTATTGATCCAGATCCTAATATTGGTCAGTCTTTCAAACGGATTTTTTGTCAACCTCTATGAACGTTGTCTAGTGATATAATGAGATAATTTGTTGTCAAATCTTTTTGTAACTTTGTTAGCTGCGTGTAAATAATGAACTTGGATTTAGGATATTTATGGCGGAGGTAAGTTGTTGCGATGCTATGGAAGTCAGAAACGTGTGATAAATAAGAAGTAGTTGGCGCCTTTTTCTTATTTAAAATATCAGACATTTTTTAAAGTAAATTCATGGGAAATATCAAAGCAGTTATTTCAATATTGTTATAATACTTAGTGAAGAGGAGCTATTGAAATAGTTGACAGAGCAGTCAGTCCATGAGGCCTAACTGAAAACAATGGCGGTCAAGTGGCAAAAAATCCAAATGAATTTCTTATAGCACTCGAACCACTACATATCAATATTTGAGACAGCTACTCTATAGAAGTCATAAATACAAAAGAACCGCACAAGAGCTATAAAACTTGATTGAATCATGATTAGTAATGAACAGCTTCATTATTGCTAATTAAAAATAACTGTTGGGCCAATCAATGTCATGATGTTGCGTAATTTATACATAGAAGTCTTGCGATCGGTCAGTCCACATACCGATAGAGGCAAAGTATAAGAGGTTTCAGCCCCGACACATCTCTTTTGAATCCAGGACACGTTAACGCCTATTTTTCCCTAAGACAGTACCTTTATGGACGGTCCACTTATGTTTTAGCAGTTCAAGCTTTTGGCCCAAAGCCCAAAAATTCTATGCCAAACCTAGGAATTGGAACCAATCCCTCATACTTCACAGTAGCACTTGCGTCTAATAGATCAAAAACAGTTTTCGTAACATGCTACCATTTCTCTAAACTCTAAAATATTGCCACTGAACCGGAACTCTCCCGGAACTATTTAAAATAAAGCTGGTAACAAATTTGTTGAAAGTGCTAGAACGCATTGACAAGTCGTTTACGAATGTTAAGACATTATTCCGTTTTAACGAGATGTGGGTAGGTAAGAGGCTGATCTTATGGTCAGACGGGAAAATGCTCGATTGTATGTTGATGCTGCTTGTGTTAACACCGATTTCTTGCCTCGTAAATTCACCGTGACACCTGTTGACGCTGATTAAGACGGTGTTATTGTGAAACTTGTGCTTTCTTCCGAGTAACTTGTTGTGGTAAAGATCTTAATTCAATGGAACTCTATTGGACATAGCAGAATGAGATGATCCAAGTAGTGTTGGGTGCATTTTTCGATCACTTGATTTACTTATCCGGTATTCAGCTCAAATGAGCCCTGGTACCTTTCATTCTTAAAACTTCGAGAACCCTCATTTCACTTGTATTACCTCAGGTTTAGTTCCCAATATCAACAATACTCCGAAAATCTGTCCCTAATCTTTTCATTAATCTATCGTGAGACTAATAAACAAACGTTCTCCCCTACATATTTGGTTCCCCATCAGTGACAGCGTCTCCGCTAATTTAGCCTTCGTTTTGCAGACGATTAGAGGTCCGGGTTGACTGTAATTGATTGTTTCCCTGCACGTCTGCTTCTGAGGGTCCCCTTAGCTGTCTCGGTGTCGTTAATTATTTACCTATCTGTTGAACTTTGGGGAGGTTGTATTGTTGTTTGGTACATTCTAGAGCTGTGCTTAAGTAGTGTTAAGAGAGTTATCGTTATTTGTTTTGAGTCATAGATGATGTTACCAAGAGAAACCCACAGTGAATGGCCTATTTTACCTTGCCAAGATTCAAGCACTGAAAAAAAATACAATGATGTTTTTGTTTTAGTTTCCGTTTAGCGAAAGTTCGTGCAATTAGAATAACGTACGACAATTTTAGCAAAGCTGATCCAAGAATGCATTTTGGCATCGACACCGAACGAACGCGGTCACGTATTCAGAAAAAGTCTGAAAATAGTTTCGGTACAAAATCCCCATTACCGGAAATAGCGTACGACATAAATTGCAAGGGGCCATGATCCCCTAGAAATGTCACTGACAAACAAAACGTTAACTTAATCCCCTCCTTTTGGAATTTTTCAATCAACCACAAACATGTGACTTCATAATTCGTTTCACAGTGGGACCGCTTGAGAACCCTGGTGATAAAGATCTTTTTATACCAAACTCAACCTTATTTCTTCTTGTCTTGAGTTGAAAGTGTGATGGGTATATAGCGGAAGGTGGAAAAAAAGTGAAATGGCGCGTACAATAGGTTATGGCGGTCATTGAAACAAATCTGTTAGGGGCGTTGTCGAGGGTAAACACATCCTTAACAAGGTTTGAAGAGTTAAGAAGGATGGGTATGGATGGATGATAAGGAGAACCTTGTACTTGATTGTTTTGATGATTAACATTCTCGACATGGCATTTAAGGTTTAACTGAAGACGTTGCAAACGCCTGATAAACTGGCTACATCGGTACCTACAGGTATTGGAATTATATTGCAATATATTATATTAATTTTATGTCACTTTAGTTTTCCCGTTAGAAACAGTGAATTCCGGAAGCTTGGTCAAATCTGAGGTTATATCAGATAATAGTTTATGTTAATACGTACTAAACGTTAATGAAGACTTCTTTTTAACTGATAAATGGATTGATTCATACATTTACTTTATCAACTTAATTATCAATATTTCCTTCCCGTTTGATTTCTATATAGACAGTTCGTGCTGGATTCTTCAATTCCGTTCTTAAATCGGTAGTTTTGTTTGTTCCAAATTCTCCAAATAGATGTAAATAAAGTTGTTTGTTTAATTTAGAAGCAGATTCGCTCTTCCGTGTTATATCGTTTCCGACATTGAGCACGTTTTTTATTTTACTGAAGTTACAACAGAATTTGTATCTAACCAAAGTTTTCGAGTTTATAAATAAGCTTAACTGGCGAAGAAAATTCGAACTTCATAGTATCCATTGATAGAGTAGGCAAACGATATCACAAGAAAAGGAATACACGCAACTTAAACCAGAATTACAACCGTTCGGTCATTTTCTGATTTGAAAATATTACCGTGTGACAGTTCTCACACATTCATAAGCATCGCCAGATCAGTTCATACATCGATACTTCAAATTTAAAACACATTGACCTGCGCCCGAGCAGCCACACGCATTGTTCACAGATAAACATCTTGTTCGTCAATCACTACCACGACCTACCCTCATAAAAGGACTAAAATAGCGCCAGGAAATATGTGCTCTATGCCTTTTTTAGTAAAGGTAAAATTCATATGACCACACAATATAATTTATGGCTATTAATGGAAAAATAGGCCATCGTGTGGTGAAGTGTTTAAGGGTTTTAACATAATTAGGTACTGAATTGTTGGGCGTTATCTGCTGATGCACTATTTACATAACTTATTTCAATACATAAATATTTATTTACTCACGGACTCTCAATCTGCGTCCTCACAAAACATGCATGTCTGTAGCTATAAATGTACCCAATTGAATGATGACCACGCAATCGACTATGCATGCAATTACTTAACCAAAAGCAGGATACGGAACCTTGAAAGAATAATGTTGTCCTTACAAAGTAGAACGCAGTAAAAAGACCACACAAATTAGGTAAGGACAAGAAGCGCTAACGAATGGTCAAAACAAATCATTTGAAGATTCGGTTACTAAACCGGAAAGATTGGCTCCCATACCGACGAACAATGTTGCTCCAACATTTGCCAAAGATAAGACAATGCTCATTCTTCAACCTCTTACGAAGGTTAGGAAAGAGTTTTGAGCGCTATTAGCCGCAAAATAAAGTTTGTTAAGGAATAAAGGCTGATTTATATAGAGCGAGCCGACTCAGTCTGAGACGATGTGACTAATAAATCTCAATCAAGATCAGAGATACGATATGATTGGTCGCTCGTCTGTCGGCGGGAGATGCCGATGATAGCTTACATAACTAGATTTGCGGTGGTAATGAACCTGTCCTTTTATTTTAGAATTAGCCCTTTGAAGAAGATTTGAAAGTGTTTTGTAATGCCTCGTCTATAGTGCAGTACATATCTGCATTGTTTGGTTCAACAATCGCTGTGATCTTTTCTTATGTAGTAAAATGATATTTAGGAAGACTGCCATGTTTGAAATGTTAGTCCAATTAAAATCTTTTTGTGCTAATGCATCTTTGATTCAACTTTATGTACTACTGTCGTCGGTGCGGTTGTCATACCACAATTATTTTTAGTTATTTTTTGTGTTCTATGAATTAATGAAATAAATGGACTATGTCAAAAGCTTGTTAGCTTGTCAACTGAGACAAATTGGACATTGACGAGAAGTTTTAACAAGAAGCAAGATTAGTCACGATGAATACCTATTTGTGTATATAGTTTCAAAGAAACTAGATATTTAGCCTTTCCTGGTTCAAGTGACACCGCTTTATAATCGTTTTAGTTGACAGTAGGACTTATATGATCAGTAGCGAAGCGCCGCTTGCTCGTCTATATTCTGTCATACTTATTTTTAAGCTTATTACTTATTTTAGACTGTTAACACATTACAGTGAATAAAATAGGTTATGGAAAAACTTAAAAAGAACGTACTCTATATATACTTATCAAATCCAGTTATTTTTGGCAACGTAACCAACCTCAATGTGACGATAAGTTTATGGAAGCACATAGCTTATATAATTATGTGCTAGCAGTTTACATGATGAAATAATAATAGAACGAATAGATACTATTTCTATAGTAAACGAGGCTTTAGTATTAGAATCATATCCTATCATACGCTTGCAATCTCTGCATCGGGAGCCTAGTCGGCTAGTCTTGATACTCTCGATCTTGATACTCGTCGCTTATCGTTGATTTTTCCTAGTAAACCCTTTCTTTGTCCTTATCTGTAGAGATTTGCTCTCGTCTTTTGCTTTTAGAAATAAGTTTACTAACCTCGTGTATCTTTGCTTATGTCTAGCTTTCTGTTGAATGTTTACTGTTTTCTATCAAATTGTTAAAAGTCAGTTTTGTTTCTGTCTCCCTTAGAAAGTTATAATTATAACTAAAATCTGTATTCCTAGCTTTTGACAGAATTAATTAGAAATAGAATTTTGAGAAACTCGTAAATGATCCTACATTTTGATCTAATGACTCATTGAAACTCTCTTCATAAACATCGGTGACACAATTCCGACTATCCTTCACATCGGTACCGCCATCTCAAACACAGACACTTAATTACTATAATTCCTAAGCTTTATTCCTGCGAAGTTAATCCGTGAAACACCGCCCATCATTGTCTGCTGCAAGTGTTTCACGCTAAACCATCTGATATAATCGTGATTCAATTTGCATACAGTTAGTTCTGTCTCGCGGTTAATGTGAGCGACAGTTAAACACGTGCTCTGAGGCTGTTCTTATTCGAAACGAGCTTTTAGTTTATGGCTTTTGTTGAACTTGATCTTTGGGTTTTGTGAATTGATGAACTGTTATGAATTTGTCAAAAGTAACTAAGCTGTGTGTCATCCACAAATCATTACGATAGCCTAATCTTTTCATTTTTAATGAATCCTGTTTTTATTTTGTTTCAGGTAAGCGAAAGCGTTCGTGTATCTTTATGACATCCAAAATTAAGGTGACTTGTTATTATATAAATGAATGAATATTATTATACCTGAATTAATTTCCACTGATGCAACTTTTGCATCATCTTCACTCAATTTCTGTCACTTTGTGACTTTTAAAGATACCTATTAATTTGAAACTTTTAGCACTGAAGATAACAGAACCATCTAAAATAAACGAAATTCAACCCTTGATTTTCGACTTCGAGCCAACATCTCCACATTCACATGCCCGATAAGTACAAAAGGACCAAAAACTAGAGCTTGACAATGCAGCCTTACAAATGATGTATTGGTCGATAGGATCGATATTTGTGGTATAAATCACTGTATAAATCACTATGCTTCTACAGTAATGCAGCTTCCTTATCAGTGTTATCATGCTTTGTCCGTTTATAATTTATTTTAAGGCGTCAATACGAAGGACCAACGATTTTGGGATCTTAGAACGGATACTTCTTATTCGAAAGCAGATTTCAAATTGTTGAAAGATTATTTTAAGTTCACTACGATGTTTAGTTGTGATGATGGTCCAGAGGTCAAACGTTTGTTACTGACCAGGTAATGAAGGGTCTTAAACAAATTAAGATATAATTATTTGATGTAATGTACTTCTTTACATTCTTTGAACACCACTCCTAATGACAAATACATATCGATCCATCATCATACATTACATATTCTGTCAGTATCTTCAAGATTTCAAAGCCCATAATAATCACTTGAACCTTCCATAATTAGAAGATATGTTAAAGATGGTCTTAACGTAGCGATATAATAATCATGCCCATTAAATATTCCCGTTTATATTTTGACTTCCTACTCACGGGACTACTCACGGATAAAAGCCGATTTTCCCCAGTCAATCTCCCTAACTGTTATATAACAAGGCTTTATGCGATTACTACGGATCTCCAAACAAGCCGACATGCAGAGCCATCAACGTGTCGCTTTTATATTAATTATGAAGCTCCATTTTCACGGTAGATTCTTCTAACGGAATTAACAGGAACAAACTGTATTAGGTATTAATACGGGAGCTTTAACATACAACAGACATTATATAGATGAATAGGCAAACACGAAAGGTATAACATGAATAAAACCATTGATGTTAATCTTACAAAAAAATATACTTCGAAACATAAAACTACATCAAAGTCATAAAGAAGTAGTATCGAACCAAAAAATGGTCCTCTTACCTTAAAACATTACCTAGCTCAAAGTATAAAGAATGCCACACACACCCAGACATAATACAGTCTCATCGAATAAGCTTGAACTTGGCCAACTGATCGAATTAAATCATCGCTTTAAACCGGTCGTCTTCTGAATGGCCTGATTTTGCGGACTTATGTGCACGCTATGCCGGATTTATAGGCTCAAGAGGAGAATTTAGACCCTGACGGTTACAAGACAAGTAGTTTTAATAGAAGACGGTTAGTTAATGTGTTAAGCTTAGCGGTTCGACGCGAATGGTGGCCGTTTTACGTATTTAGTTTTTAGTGCCGGATTTATTTTATGTGCTGTAATGAAGATATTTATGCTTATTGAACATGGGGTGGAAGTTAGGTTTAAGTCTTCGATGACTTTCTCTGAGAGTTTGTAGGTTCTATTAGCAAACATAAGCGGAAATAAATAAATCAACGAACATACTACATAATTTAACATTCATACTTTATGACGATGAGAACATGGTGCCATAAAACAACAAGATATCAAGGACTTAATCATGAAACAATCAAAATAAAATGCGCAAATTAAAGCTTTAAAAGCTGTATCATAGATCACAGAACCAGTACACTTAAAGAATTAATACATTAAAGGTACCGATTATAATAACAAGCCGACAGCTTACGATCCCCGAGCGGTCGAAAGTGATATTTTTTCCTACATTACTATCAGCGCACCCATATACATTTGTGTCGTATTAAATCGTAGCGCACGCGCGGGGCCCGTCGAGAGTGAAACAATGGCGGCGAGGCGCTCCGCGACGGACGGTCACGCGCACATCTGTCATGTCTTCCCAACAAGACCCCCGTGTGAGACCATTTTAATATAGTTCGTATCTATTTTAATTTGTTGGAAGATTACCTGTTGCGGGATCAAAGAAAGTACTTGCAATTTTGTTTAGCGATCAACGAGATTGCGTCGTGCAATTTGCATCAGAAAAGTCTGAGTGAAGTCCAATTTGTACAGACTTTTTTATCAATTGCGCCATGGCTTTCTGACATGACTCATGAACTAAAGCTAACATCTATCACCAAACGGCGAAACATCAAACAAGAGCCACAATAGACATGAATAAGACAGCAACTGTCAATTGCAACACCCAAAAACTCATCGACGAATATCAATCGACGTCGAAGCGACATTTACTGCGGCTCGAGGCGAGCACAATAAAAAGCGTACCTTTTTAATAACAACGAGCACCATTGTGCTGTTGTCGTCACAAATCATGTCCAAAACGACGTTCAGTTAATTTGGAAATTGGCAGAGCCGTGCGAACTAATAAACGGAGTCAGAAATTTTTTGGGTGATGGGACCGCTCGTAATTGAAAATATTGTTCCTTAAAAAAGGAGTGACTAAAAAGCAAAAATGTATTTTTGTTCTGGATATGGAGTGCCAGCACGATGAAGTCACAGAAAAATCGATATTGTGATTCAGTGAGAACTAAAATAATATTTACCAGTAGGCTGGACTATTAATTCGGATAAGGCATAGAGGACCTCCTTCAAGTCAAATGAAACTTTTCTTTTCAAGTCAAGTGAATTTTGAAATAGCTTATCAAAAACGTAATTCTACTAATTGTTGTGGGAAAAGTCAAACAGACATCAAACTGAATTCATTCGCGGTAGAACACGAATTTTGACAGGTTGCATCGCGCCAAATTCGGCAGATGCGTCCGCGCATGGGAACATACTGTCGCCCTCAATCATTGGCCCGTGACAGACGGGCGTTTTTGATCGATCGCCTTGACTTTGACAGCGAGACAAAACCCATGTTTTGCCATGTTCGAATATGTACTGTGCTTGCGGCTCCTGTCCAAAAGGCTCAAATGAACTTATTCTGCTGGCTTCGAATCTGCTCGTTTGATGAGGGACTCACAGTTTATGACGTTTTGTGGAACAATAGCGATTGTAGACTGTCCGAAAATAATCGATCATCGTATAGAAAATCTAATTCAGCTTATTCGAAAATAAATGGCTGTTTGTTTAATAAAAACTGTTTATTCAAATCTATTCCATGAATACAAATATGTTAAGACCCCTTCCGACAAATGAAATGTCTTAATATTGAAACAACAAAAAATACTCTTACAACAATTTATTCAGGTTGTGTGGGCGAGTACTGGATGAAAAGAATTCACTTAAAATCAAATAGCTTTCACTGGCAGAATAGGTGTATGCAAATGGACCGGTTAAGGTATCTATTAACAAACTAAGTACACGTCCAAATTGATGTTGACTTCAAAGGAATCCATTTTTTACCAGTCTTAAATCTGTTACAGTTACACCGATAAAGAGTTACCAAACATGTTCGGAAACTTCCATGTAACTTCGAGGTATATCAAAATGTTTGTACCGAAGGCCTCGACTTCCTAGATCAGATAATCGTTCCATATTCTCTAAACACAATAGGGTATCGTTGGAATGTCACAACATGTCGAGCGAAGATCTTTTTATGTCCGTTCAAAACACGGACGCTCCCAAATTAGACAGCAATTTATGTATCAAAAGCTATAAAACAATTTTACAATGCGGTGTACTACAAAAGGCGACAAATCCCACGTATGTTGATCGCACAATCATGCTATTATGACCCTCCTTGAACTGTGTTTGGGGATTGAATGCTCATCATTGTTGCAATTTGGAGATGGCCATTACAATGACTTAGCGACTATTACTCTCAGGACAATTTGAAGGTGGCGACGTAAACAAATCTCGGTTATATTTGTAGATATTGAACCTGAACTTCAAATAATACACGCAGCTTCTGTTGGTTAAACACGAAGGTTTATTTGTTGAGGATTTTAAACAAAGTTGTTTGAACTAAAGCAATAATACATTGATCGGGTACACAAAACATTCAAATTCTTTATCCGTTAGTCAAGCAGGTAAATTAATTTTCCCATTGACAATAAAATGCATGAATCGAATAGCTTCAAATAAACTTGTTGCTATTTAGGCTACTGGGTGTTAGAAGTTAAAATTGGCTCTGAAACGAGGCTCGGGATTTACAACAAAAAATATCTTAGCATCAGTCCACTGCGCTAGTACTTAAATATAGGCACAGAAGAATACCGTTAGTTCTAAGAATCATTACAACTCGCGACTTTTTAAGATGTAAGAATCAGTCGTATAGTAAATTAAATCTACGGAAGGTAATGAAGTTCAGACTTTTACGACCGATTTTTACGGCACGTTTCTCCGCTTCTCAACCGTGTTGTGCTCAATTGTCTGATCACTGTATAAAGAACTAGTGATTGACCACTCATTTTTATTGGTTACATTAAATTAAAGAATTAAAGGCTTGTTAGATAGCGCTGAATAACAAGGTAACGATGACGCACAAATCCAACGACACCCATAACATCGAAATCGTATCGCAAGCTCTAAAGGACCGACTTGCCGAAATGAATTAGTAAATCGGCGTCGACATTCCCAATGCGTCCCGTCTCACGAGTAAAAAGAGCGGCGACAATGTCTAATTTATTTATGAGAATCGGTAGCCCCTCACAATGGAACTTAGAAAAGATCTTCAAATGGGCAAACAAAGATAGCGTCAATCCTTTGAAGGGAGACGGTTTTAATTAATAAAGGGTGCGTAGACAATAAGATGTTGAACGCCCTGAAAATTGGCTTGATGAATTATTGATAGAGGAGCCAGCGTTTATTGTTATTGAATGTTTGATGGTCCTTGAAGCCCCCTGATCTTTGTTTTGGTGTTCAACAATGAATCAGTACTTCTTCAGATTACGAGGGAAAGTTAACAAGCTATTTACGAAGATTGTGGATTTCGTTTTAGTGTCACTGTAAAGAATTCGTTATTTTGTTCTTGATAGTTAGTTACATATAATTTGTGCAGTAAAAGGCAATGGCACTATATTCGTAAAGTTTAATGATGTTTAATTTTTGTTTCTCATTAGCTGTGGAAAGTGTACAGGTGTAAAATATACTCGTAGTTGCCAATATTGGCTGTTTTGTACATAGGTTAAGTATGATTAGCTCTCTGCATAAAGCTTATAACTATCTGTTAATTAAAAGTCCTTACAAAAGCCTGAGTGCGGTTCTTCATTATAAGTTTACCAATGTTAATAGATTTTGTAATAAAGCAAAATCTTGTATTCGATTTATGTCTATTCGATATATTATCTGTATGTCACAACATGTGTCCCTGTTTTGTTGTTTTGCCCTGTTCCAACTTAATCTCAGCTTATTAAAAAGTCAATGAGATGGCATCGTCGACGCTCGTTACATCATCTCCCCTGATTTCCTGTCAAAATTATTAATCTATACGATTTCTCTCATCTTAAGCTTTTGTCTGGAGTGTCACATTTATTTCCCACAATGACGCAACTTGAACCACATACTAAGTAACCACAGCATGTTAACACATTCTCGATACCATAGCGCCAGTCATACGCGATATTTCATTAGCTCATACAACCGTCATCTATGCGATTACCAATACCGATATTATTATTTCCATCTAAATGGTTGCTTCGTGCCAAGCCACTAGCAAACCATTCCCAAACTTACGACCAACGCCTAAAGCTGCTTTAACATTTTAATTAGCTGCAAACACATCTATGTACGGACCAGATAAAATAATTAGATCGTCAGTAACCGCTTGTACGTTAGTACAGGTTTGTATCCATCTTATTAGACGTCAACGCATCGTGCTCTAACTAATGTATTTTTGCAAATGATCCGCCCTCTCATTTGGTTATGTTAATTGATTTAATTGGAGCCCATAATTCAGCTTTTGAAATGGATTTGAATAATCGGTCATTAAAATTGCATGAGTATAATATTTACTACATCTGTCTTCTCGTAAGTGGATGTAGATTTAAGTAGATCTGTTGAATCGCTTAGAGGCTGGTTCTCATTGCATTGAATGTTTCCTATACCTCTTTCGGTCACAGTAATTGGATTTATGGACTTAAGTTTTTTTTTTTTTTTTTGGTATTCAAATTTTTTTTTTTTATTCACAAAATATTTACATTAATTGAAAATAAAATAAACTTATATATATATACAACTTAAAACTAATATAGGGCATCAAAAAATTGCTCTATTATTAGACTTAAGTATTTAAATTCTCGCGTACATGAACAGAATTGGAACACTTCCCTTGTATTCTAAACGATAACAACTCACGAGTTTCTCTAATACAACATTTACTACTTAATTTCTGTATAAAATCGAGATTAGCCTGTTTCGTTGTGGTCCGACTTCATTATAGAAGATTATTGTTATCCAACATGCCAATTTGATAGCTAATAAACGATGGACCGTCTTCAAATATTAGTGTTCGTCATCTAAACACTGGCTGTGCTAATATTTGGGTTGGAACAAAAAATGAAGGCAGGCGAAATCAAATCGCGTGGATAAATTTAATGGTAGAACAGAGATATTATGTTAATTCAGTCATTAAGTCAATGGGCTTCTACAGAAATTACCGGTGGTCTTACTATATTATTATCGTGTTTTTTGTGAGCCACTTCATTATCCGTTGTTTGTTCAGCGCGGCTTTTCAACATAATCATTGTGGCGACGAAGTGTTCAAACTTGTATTTTAGTCTGTTTGATGGCTTTATCAGTGAAAATTGATAGTTACAGTCTCGCTTCGAGACTTTTTGCTGCGCCTCGTAAAACGGTCTCATTGTTTAAATTGCCGTAATTTTCGGCAATCTCTATGATCGCCACCCAGTTTTCTATTATTACTGTTGTGTCAGCTATTAGCTACCGTTTAAGGATAACAAAAAATGCTTATCCCGTCATTATAGTAAACAGTTTATGAAGATTATAAATAGACATGACAATTCAATTTGAAGTCATTATTCTTTTAGTTGAAAGCTTCGTAGAAATATTACCTCAGAAGCTATTGTAATCGCAAATCGCTATTAATGGTCATGCGAGCAATAACAAGTTTTTGCGCGTGTCAATAGCTATTGAACTGTACCAAAGATGTTGGAGTCGATTGAAAAAATATATAATGAGCAAATTCATTTGATGTGTTTCGCTCGGGGCAGTACAACGTTTGTTAATGAGAGCTTCGGGAATAACTCACAAACTGGCAATACGTGTACGATTTCGAAGGTCGTATATTTATAATCAATTTGTTCCAATAAATTCCATTTGGGTGGCATTTGGAGCAGTTTGATTTGTGTAGCCATTTGTTTTAAATTACCATCACCAGAGCTGCTATGGCTATTAATAATTTTAATACCTCTGCTTAATCTTGATTTTTAATTTTATGGATGTTTAATGTAATGTTGGCTCTTGTGGGGTATGTAAATTGCAACTTAAAACCAGCTATTTCATCGCCAATATGTAAAGGAGCCGCGGAGAAAACAATGCCTAGCATAGAACTGCTATAAACATTTTATTGTTCAGCTATTTCATAAAAGAGCTTCATGAAATTACTACAACCTTATTGTAAAGTAAACACGTTTCAAATGCAAATGATAGTTACGTTATCTTCCTCAAACACTTGAAATCATAAACTCATTGCTTATTAAGATCTTACGACGCCATTACAATAGTCATCTAGTAGATATAATTGATGAGTTCATTGCTCTCACGTAACAAATTTGCATTACTGTTGAGTAACAGCGTAAGTATATGAATTGATTGAAATTTACAGCTTGCCAAATTTTTATTGAATGCCTTCGAAGGCCGATTCAATGTTGGTAGAGATTGACGTGGTACTTCGTAAAAGGTTAGTGGGTATTACACTTGACCCGATTTGAATTGAAAATAGGCCTGTTATGTATTCATCGCTGTTTTAAGAAGGATGTTGTTTGATGGCCACCCTTGTTGTGATGGTGATGATTCATTCTGTTATCGTAAGTTTCATATTTAGGATAGTTCGTAGTCTTTATGGCATGATGATGAAGTTTATTCTATGCTCCCACTACAATCATTCAGCAAACTTGCACTTTTTTATATCTTCTTAAGTCCTGTTTTATTTACTTTCTTCAAAAAGTTGCAGATAAATGATTGATGAACTTTTTGCTTTCATATTGATTATGCCTGCGTGATCATTTCTGATCAATAGTATAGTATACCCCATAAAAAAGTTGTAATCTATCATTGAATATTAATGTGTATATCAACATCTATCACAACTTCCGAAGTTGCATCATTAGAACTTTTCCTTCTGCACTGTAGCGTACTCTTACCATTGTCATTCTTTTCAGTTTGCTTGTGATCTGGAATAGTAAGCCTATTAAGAATTTGCTTCTTAATAGGCTTACTAACTTGACTTGTTCTTCCAGATGCACTAGTATTACCTCACACACACAAATCACACTTTACTTAATTATTGTTTATATTCCAATCTACTACAAATAATAATTCGTTAATTAGACCAACGTTTAATATTATGCCAATAATTTATTCTAAGAATCTTCATTGTATAGCTCGAAGCGAAATGGCCGAGATTCTTTGAAATGATCAGAGAAAAAACATTGGAACACCGTGAAATTAAAATCAGGTGTGCGAAAGGGATGGTAGGCTACATCCTATTGTTGTCCCTTTCTTAATTAAGGAAATAAAGTTGTGAGTAAAAGCGAAGCGTATGATTTGCAATTATCTGGTATTGCAGTTAAACGTGATTGTAAAACAAAATAATTGAGACTCATTGTTTTATTTTGTTGGCCTCATTGCTACTTAACTGTGTTTATGGGGACAATGATACTTGGTTGGAGTAAATCAGGCAATGTTTGTCTTGGGGGTTTTCCTAGAACGTTGACAGGCATAAAATTTCATTTAGAACATTTGGCGAATCATGTGACTGTGTGTCTGTTATCATTGCCATGATTTCTAAACTCATTCTAATTGCATCGAGCTGGTTAACATCTTGGTGTCATTTTGATCTACCACATTTTTTAATTTTATTTTGATAAGTTTTGATAGTTCCAAAATTACCTTCACGATCAGTTTTACTGCATACTTATCTGATTGTCAAGTCATGTCAACCAATATTTGTGTATAAGTCTCATTCTCTCAACAAGTGTACAGAAATATTAAATCAACAACAAATCAAAACGGTAATTCCTCAACCATCCGCTTCCTCTAGCTCTCAACAAAATTTATACCTTTAGAAATTGTAGAGAAACCTTGTTCCGTCTTTGTTGTATGCAATCAATTCGTTTGCTAATTAGTTGGCCACGCGAACTGATAATTAAGGCTTTCGCAGTTCCCTCTAAATCATCAGCCGTTGACGGCTCGGCTTGTGGGCGGGGAGACCACACAGCCTTCGCAGCGAACTAAATGGACCAATCTTACGGTGCCAGACTATCTTAATTAGTGCTATCTATGAGGAACGTGTTGAGCCTATAATTTGTGTCAGATGGAATAGGTAATAGGCAATCTTGGGTTAAGTTGTTATTAGGCTCATTTTGTCTGGGATCAAGGAACTACTGGCCTTGTCTAGAACATAGACAAAACTTGCCGCTAAATAAATAAATAAATAAACTTGCCGCTCATCAATGCTCGCCGTAAAATGGTATCCAAAAATATAAAGTTTGCATATTCATTATTGCAGTCTTCAAAAGGCAAAGTTAATAAGAATCGCCTCAAGGCCATTACTTACATCATAGGCGGTAATCCAGCAACCTGTCATAGCACTACTCCAAGCTCTGATCAACCTGCTAAACGATAGCACAATATTAATATCGCCGTAGGTTCTGTTTACCCCATAAGGGATAAACGTGAGCTATATATCAAAGCCGTTCATTGGAGAGGCATAAATCACGGACAGATACGTACCGCCAAGTTACAGGCGGTTTTGAATTGAAGAAGTTGAATGAGATTTGTGAGATATACTGAAGGTATAACTGGTTTAAATTGGCAATGGATATCAGTTGGAAAATTGAAGGATTACTTACGAATCTAAAGATTAATGAAATATACCTAAGATTTTAAAGCTAAAGGGGCATTCAAGCAGAATATTTTCTTATTTTCTCCTCAATTGATGGAAAATATGGACGTGAAGCTTTGATAAAGCAAAACATGTCTGTCTGCATTTATCAGGATATGTAGTAACTTATTCATGCCTTATCTTATATTTGAGTACCTGCTCAATCACACAAACATTCTGAATCATAGGTGACAAACAACAGAACAAGATTCGATAGAATTCGTTCTAGTTTGGTCACGCACGTCACAGCTCATAGACAAGCCATAGCAATAAATCGATGGTAATGGCCTGCCCCATGACCACAAGCAATAACAAACAACACAATTGTTCCACTTTGAATGTCCCATACAAACACCATGGAACCACGGTATAATTCAAATTTAATGTGGTAACTGATGACGGAAATCGGACATTATTATGTGGAACTCAGCATGGGCTGTATTGGGAATATTGGATTGAGGTAAATGCAAGTAAATTGTCTTTATTTACTTTGTATTGAAATGTCGTTACATATGCGCTATGTTTGTATTAAAAAGTCAAATGTACTTGAAAAAGAAATAGACGTAGATTGAAAATTATTTATAAGACAACTTTATGTGTTTCTTTTAGAAATTTCGAAGCAGAAGTTAGACAAAATATAGCTTGAGGAATAGATGATTCGTCAAAAACAGCGCAGGACACTGTATATCTTCTCGGGAACCAGATGTGTCCTATTAGTTCCTTCGGTGACCGAGCAAAATCGCCTGAAACAACAAATCAGTTCTAAAACCATTTGCAGAAACACGATAAATCTACGTCCACTCACTGTAGACCATATTCGCTACAATCTGTTTAACAAAATGTTGAACTCCGATAAATCTCACCTCGGTGGTTGTCGCTTAAGAGAAAGTGCTTTCAATCAATCTTATCGTGCAGCCAATCAGAAGTCGTTGGGAACTGGCCTAGGAACTATTGTTGTCATGGCGACCTGAAACAAAAAAAAACTATCTTGTAATTACATTTCGTGAAGCATTGTGATCTGTATTCTCTGACGGTCTTATTAATAATCATGGATTACTAAAAGTTTCATCGGGATTAAGAATAAGAGTATCCGCACGCTTTCATAGATTTAAACTGGAACTAACTTTACTCCGTGCTCATTAATAAAAGGGTGCAAGTTTTGGACAAGAGAAAAGAGGCACAGTAAAAGTATGTAAAGATTTGAAGCGCTTGTAAAATATACATTATGTATCTATCATTATGTATCATTATGTATAAATAATGTATATTTTACAAGCGCTTCAAATCTTTCCATCTTTAAAAAGCTTTATCGTAGGAATTTATGGAACCTGAAACCTGTTACCAAATATTAAGAACAATAATGACAGTCCATTCACAAGTCGAACTACCCACAAAAGTGCTTTCACATACAATTTGTTTGTGTCCGTTGTTGTATTCAAATAGAGCGTACATAACTCTCTTACGCCTGGGGCGTCCCGTCACACAAACATCACTTGTCAACCATTTACATTTTAATAAAATAATAAAGCTATCATATAAAAACGCTTTATGTTCCGTTATGACTGTGTGTACACCCCCTGACTATTGACACTGGTAAGTTGAGCTCAGAAGTCCTGGTTCTAAGAAGATTGTCGGAAAATTTCTAGGACAAACAATCTACGACTACCTCTAGCGAAAACCAAGGTGGCTACTCTTATAGGGAGAGCAGCTGTTTCACAATTGATTACCCGAATAGTATATGTAGATATATCTCATAATATGAGAAATACTCCGATTTTCCAGATCGATTTTAAAATCGATTTGAAAAGAACTGCAGTAAACTTCTAATCCATTTATCTTCAAAGTCCTGCCGCAATCCATTACTCCTCTTTCTCCTCCGCCCATCATGCATGTGATATTCTTTTGCAGCCAAGTACTTAGTCATTTTCATATTTGCAATCAATTCATCGAAGCCAAATAGCTTAGGTATAGATTCGTATTTCATGGGCATCAATGAATGTTCCTTCTAGAGTATCTGTATAGTTCCCCTAGCGTGATGGTTCTTCCTTTTTTTGTTCTAACAGATTGAGACATTTGAATTTAGATGTGATTTTATTCAAATCACGGATAAGGCTGGATTATTTAGATTTGATGTGCTTACCTAATATTGGATGGCTAGATTATTTCTCAGTTAGCGTTTGATAAATTGTTATTTTAGGCGAAAGTTTTTATTAAGATGGTCAGTTCTTTAAGGCCTATAAGTGAAATTGAAGTTCACTTTGAGAAAGTCCATATATTTTTATTTAATTACGTTAGTACTTCGTTCTGAGATCTTGGAACTTCAACGTCCTTCCTTCGTAAACCTTACTGCAATAAAAAGATAAGCACCTTTTGTAAGGCACTAATAAAACTTACGTCACTAACCTATGTGTTTGCTACAACTAGCTTATATACAAAATCGATACAAAACTGCGTCACTTCATGGAAGTCAAGCACTTCTAGCGAAAGCGCAACTCATCACGTTCTCGAAACTTCATCCAAGGTTTATCACAGATGAAACTTTCTTTCCCTTTATCAGTACCCAGATAAAAGCGCCCTCACTTAAAATAACCATATGCAATGAGGAAACAGTGGCATATCTACAGTTATCTTAATAGTGCCGGTCGCCGCTTAACTGACAAAGTGCCGACGATGTCTTACTCAAGATTTTACGAGCGATATTACAGTGATAAATGTTTTTCAGCTGATGTGAGGAGCATAAAATTTGATTGGGACAGCGTGACAGACGTTTTTGTCTTCACAGTCGACATGCAAATGGAGAGTAATGATATCAAGTCTTACGCTACAACCTAGTGTTTCATAGTACTAATGCTGATTCCAGCACATTCTAAACCAAACGTTATAGGGATTCCTCATGAAAAAAAGTCTGAATAGTCGATTCACTTAATCTGGACTGAAACTAGCACAGTTTACATGGATTCAAATCCTATACATTTACAATGTCTAAAGAAGATTACCACAAAACACGAAAAATATTAAAACACGTTGCTTTAGAATGACCAGGTAAATGATAAACAAAAGCTTTCAGAAGAACCTATTTCACCATTATTAGCCATCTAATAATACTAAATCTAATTAAACACCGATACCTGATATTCTGCTGAGCCGTCACAACATACCTGTCGTTCAACCTGTGGTCGCCTCCCATTCATCATACGACCACCAGATAATAAAGCGACTGGCCGTGTCTCCTCGCCTAATCGAATCGTTTTCCACGCTGTGAGATGTAAAACGAACAAGGTTTTCGTAGAGTAGCATTTGTGCTAAAAGTTTTGGTAGTTGCGACACCTAAGGCTAAGGTTACAAGTTTTGATATCCATTTGATGAGTGACCGTGATCTGATAAGGGTCTCTTTAACTCATTACTTTAAGGAAGTTATAAATTCTGATATCTTTGCATCCATAAGGTCAGAGTTAAGAAAAATTATATGCTTTGCCCAAAGAAATACTTAACGTAGGTACATTAAAAAGTTTTGGCTAGATATTACATAAATAATAGTTCCAAAAAAATCTGACGAGTTTTCAGATTTATATCTGGGTCTGAATTTATTTCCTCCTTCATTATGCAGCATACCCCTTAAAATTAAATGCAGCATAATAAACATCACAGTCGTCTCCATTCTCCTCTCTGTCCTTTTACCTATTACTTTCACTATTATTATTTCTATTACGTTAATATCGTCAAGTGCCATTATTGTCGCGTCTATGTGCGTTCACACCGGATCATTATCTTATGATCTTGTGTTATGTCTTGATGCCACCATGTTCAAGTCTATCAGTGTTATAATAGGCTTTAGATCTAGAAAATAATGTTAGGAACTTGCTTTATTATGTGAGGCTAGATACGTTTTATGTTGCTATAAAATTGAAGTTGGGTTTCTTTCTGGGGGCAAAATAAAAAGGGCCAACTAATATATTCAGTGCACAAATAGCAAATCGGTCTCGTTTGGTGATAGTAAATTGCTGGTATGAAAATTGTAGTTTCGCAGTAAGCACGTCATATCAAGCTTCGATAATGACACGGTCAAGCTGCAAAGAGTTAGTAATTGTAGAATGCATTAGATACTCAAAAGGCCTAAAAGTTTAAGTAACCGACAGAACGAGACTAAAGCACGCGACCACTTATCTTCAACAGACATGCATATAAACTCATAATGAATTACAATTACGTAAGTGAAAAGTTTCAACACCTAATTATTTATGGAAGCGCCTCCCAATAAATGTTAGTAACATTTTAATTTACATTCAAACAATTTTTAATTATGGTAATACCGAACATCGATAGCCGAGCTTTAGATATAAATTGTTTTATCGACAATCTGTCCGCGTGGGCGCAGCATCGAAATTATTTCGGAGTTACGTAACAAATACACGTATTTAGTTGGTGACATTTCTGATGAATTGTGTTGGACTTTTTAGTGGATTTGAATTCATTAAATGTTGGACAACTAGCTAGCGGGTCCGACGTCTAAGGAAATTCTTACATTACGAAGATACATTACGCTACTATGCTACAATTAAAAAAATATATCTGAAGAGCCATCGAAGCTTTCTTTCATTGCTTACTCCGAACAAAGCATCTCGAAATACTCGCCTTTTCAAACAGAACGATTGTGAAACTCATTTCGATACATCCAAACAAAACAACAGTAATTAGGTCGAATGCTCAAATCGATTTGAAACTCGAAAAACTTAATCGATATATCTAAAAAGCCCGGTGAGTCGGCAAAGGCTTGGGCGGCGAACCTTCAAAGGTGATTAATTACAGGCAAAACGTTAATTGTGAAACGGCCCAATTTTTATAGGCTGCTAATTTGTGTGAAGGCACAGCGGATTCGTTACAGGGATTCACACGTAGGTTTCTGTTTTTCGTTTCATGCCACTTGGATATATTTGGGAGCCGTGAACGTGAAGAAGAAATTATTGAGAATCGCCAAAACATGCCTTTGTTCAACAGCTAGTTTGTGGGACGAAGTGTGTCTCTAGGTGCCTGTTGAAAACGCAATAATAAAAAAAAATAGTTGCACAGACAAAGGGTTAAAAACTCTTTCAGTTCAAATACATGCTAGGTGCATGTTCTTGGCTTACACTTTAAACTCTGTGGGTCTGAACCATATAAGCGTTATAGGGTCATATTGCACGGGCCTTAATCCTCATTACTAATAAGATCCTAGTCACAATTTTAATTATGCCTTTCACACCTCACTCATTAACAACATACTATTGCTCCATAATAAAAATAATGACCAGATTCAAAGAGTTGGCTAGTAAGAAAGCTTCCTATTTACTAAACGGCTAGGCTTATTATCGATAGGACAAGTAATGCAATCACAGGAAAACGAATCGAAAAACTGATGTAAGTACTTATGGCCATATATCAAAGTATAAGCGTGTTATTTGCACCACCCTGCCTTATATGGGAATAGGGTTGCCATGTATTATAGTCGAAGACGAATCAACCTTGTTTGTTCCCGACATTTCTTCTCACATCGTCAGTATGTTGCTTTAATAAGCTTATATAATTCCAGAAACACAAGTTGTAATTTCTGTTCAAATACGACACAGTTCCATATATGTATGTACATACTTACGAGTATTTTTAAGAAAATTGGTAGATCTTAGATTTTAACTTTACATAGGATAGCTTTAGATTAACCAATGGTCAACAAGATGATCCCCTTTTTTTAATTTACCTCTCTTTTCTGTCAAAGTCAACACATAAATCTGTTCTAGGACAAAACAATCGTTTGAAAAAAGTTCAGCCTTTGCCATGCCAACCCTACGACCCCACCAGTGTGCCATAAAGGCGGCACTACACAGTGGTCGATAATTGAGACGTTTTCACGATAAACGCCGGCTAATTGACCGTGCCATAGACTGCCTGAGCTTAATCGCCGCCCCAAGCGTGTAATTCCATACACGATTATATGCATTTTTTGTTGAACTTCGTTCTAGTTTTCGTATGATTAATAGCGTTCCTTGTTCGATTGATGTCTTGTTTGTATGTGTATGTGTGTGTGACTGGTTCCGGGATTCCGAGATTGGCTTTCGCGGATTCTGATTAAGTTTTATGTTTTGTCACTAAGATCTGTTTATTTATTACTTTTGCAGTCTCCTGATTAACTTTTAGGCTTTCAGCACCCTTATCTTCATATCAAAATTCTACTAGTTCAACCATTTTAGAATGCACCAAAAAAAAGTTTATTTTTAGACAATATTTACGGCGTACATGATAAGGAAAACAAAAGATTTAAGCAAACAAAGCCATTACGATATTGATGCAAATATGGCCCCAGTTTTTGTTCTCCCTCTAAAAACAGCCATGTACGCATAATGCATGCGTTTTAACGTGATTTATTATGAATTTTACTAGTGCCCATGGCATATACTTAAGAAAAATATCTATGTAGAAGAATTTCGATATATCTTATTACTATGGATTCGTTAAGACGCGGAAATTCGTCAGGTTTATTACTCTCATTCAATATATGTAATCTCCTGATTTGGATGAAGTCTTACCAGCTGAAATAGTTTTACCCTTTTATTTAACAGAAATAAACGAACCTAGCTAATATTAACATTTTGGCTATTCCTGATTAATGAGACCAAATTTTCCTCAACAGAGTCGCAGTTATCCGCGTACAAACATACAAATTGTTACTCAACTGTGAGTAAGCATTTACTCAGTAAGTGAAACAATATATTACAAAACTCATGAGGAAATATTTGTTAATATCAGCAAAATACAGATAAACAGGATAACAACTACATTTATGTATTAAAAGGAAAGTTTGGATTATCCTCTGCAAACATGAACTAAGGGATTGCGCAAAACATTATGGTAAAAGGTTTTAGTAAATGGTTATATAATTTATGAGATAACTTTAACTAGCTAAACTAGAATAACAGAGAGCTTATATCAAAATAGATCTTCAAGTCCAAACCTCGAATAGGATAATACATATTTTTAGGTTTTACAGCTTGTCTTAGAAAAGTATGTTACCCGCAAAAACGCTTTATTTCCCAAACTTCACCATGTTCTGATCCCTTTCCACTCCAAATCCTCAATCGATAACAACATTACTGGCTGTCATGATTGACTGCTTCACATAACTCATATCAGACTATATTTGTATCGAGTATCCCACGTCTATCGGCAATCTAATCCAGGTTTAACCTACACAGGCAACAATGTAGTCCACCCGTCTTGTCGGCTGATATTCCTTCTTCTTCCGTCGCAAACCGATTCTCGATATCAAAATCAACTGGATTTATTTGTAGGTTAACTCGGATTATCGATTCTATGTACGTTTTATTAAACCTAGTATCATTGGCAGTATCATTTATGGTTTCCGTTTGTACGATAACGATGTATAACAAAGTATCGATATAATTATGTGCCGCATAATTAATATCGGAAAGAGATCTCTCGTTTTCGTATTAAATTGGTCATAAAGTGAGGGAAAATTGTTTAGTAGAAATCAATGCGATGGCCTACTCATTGATCTGCTAATGTAAATAATGTAATGACTGAAAGTATATTTATTAGCGAGTAAACAGCGGTAGTATACAAAATTAAAAAGAAAAAGACCTACTCAGCTGTAGATAGGGTCTTGTATCCGTCCAAAATAAAACCTTTTTTAATCTAACATGCCCTAATTTAGATACCAATGTCTAAACTGATCTAAAAATGACACAAATCCATACATACATTCAAAAACCTATTCATGCCGTGACGTAACAGCACAACAATAGTGTTATCGCCAACAATGGTTAACTCGTCAATGAATCGAATCGCAATCGTTACGCTCGTGTATCGAATGAACTCATCACTTGCACTATCATGACCGTGTTAAAACGTCTAGTAACGACTCTATTCCATTGATAACTCGTAACTTAACGATTATGTTTTGTTTGCAATCGAGAGCTGATTCGATTGTTTGGTTTTGAGCAGATATTGTTAGACAAATGAGTTACTGTATAGTTTGTTTTACATATTTGGACTGATAAACAGCTGAAGCGACTTAAATAAATCGTAGAGATAGTCTACAGTCTAAACAGAGTCATGTAGTTCCGCCCGCGGCTTCGCCCGCGTAGAGTTCGGTTATATCGCGTTTCCAAGAGAATTCTTAAAGTGCGGGATAAAAACTATCCTTGTTCTTTCTCAAGGTCAACTCTATATCTGTACCAAATTTTATGAAAATCAGTTCAGTGGTTTAGATGTGAAAGCGTAACAGACAGACAGAGTTACTTTCGCATTTATAATATTAGTAGGGATTTCTGTTTTATCAGGTCTCGTCGACCCACCGCGAACGACGGCGACGTCATGGATAAAGTCTTATTTTATAGGTACAATAAATGTCAAAAGGTTAAACCCTTAAGACCCAATAAAGCTTTGATTATGACCTAAATCTGCATGAAATATGAATATTTGAATATTCAATACATCGCCTCTTAATCGTTAGGATTGCTTGAACAAATCGCAATTGACCTAACCCGCTTTTCATTTGTTTGCAACAGCCAAAGGTGAGCCTTATCATTTGGTATTGCAAATTCATAACTTTGATTCAGAGAGCTAAATTAACGCTCAAATCATTAGCATTCTTAATTATATTTGAAAGCGACATTTTTGAAAATAAATTCGCTCTGTAAAAAGTAACTTACGATATACCCTTCCTAAAAAACTGGACCCAAAGACAGGCTTGATGCAAAAGCCGCCAACATAAGTACTTACATCATCACAGCACACAAGCCTATCTTCTAAGTTAAGGCACCGTTGCAATGCTGCTCTAAAGGGGCCAAATGATAACCCCAGCTATGATACGCACACCCATGAATGTAAATTACTTTAGTCCCCGACCCTTAACGTAGATTACCGTTGAAACTGAAGCACTATTTCCTGGATAATGAGGCGTTTTAAGGTCGGTCATGACTCTGACCTACGTTAACACCTTGTACAAGATAAAGGATGTGCTCGGTCGAATGTTATTGAGATTGTTTGTGTGAAGTTCAAAGGAAATTCGGCTTGTGTAGGAACTATAAAATGACGCTATAAAGTAGAAAAAACAACAAATATAAAAATAATTGAATTATCCAAGTATGTATAAGCAAAAGCTCGCTTGAGAGTATTGAGCTTCTCATGGAGAGAAGAAATGACATTGCTATTTGTAAGGCAAGGCAATATAGGTGTCTACATATCTTAAAATCCAATTTCTACATATAAAAAAAGTCTGTAAAAGACCCTCGTCTTAAATCGCAACACTTTTAGATTTGAAGCACCAGGACCACGTTTCATCCTCACATTTGCAAGTAAAACTTACGATCGCAATTACCACAATCATTGTAAACCGCGACAATAATTGTTTTCGATTCAAATCTCTAGATAAACCTGCCTCGCGACAAAATATTTGCAATTATGCGCCCACACTTAATGTCCCTTTAGTTTCTACTATTGAAGTTATCAGTAAAGCGAGTTGTATGCATAATACTCAGAACAAGGAAGAATTATCGTAATAATATGCAATGTAATTTCAATCTGTGGTTGTTCTTCGGAATTATAAAAAGTTGAAAAACTAGAAAGTAATGTCGTCGATGGTTACGCCTTCGAACATAAAAACAACATTAAAACATCCATGTCCCGTCTCTTAATTCGGCGTAGACATTTTAATTATTTTCATAAATTTAGAAAACCTGAGATAAGATAAACAAAATTCTCTGTTTCCTCGGATATTGAACACGGAAATAGGTTACCATTGTTGTTCGTATATCAAAGATTACATTGATGCTTGGAGTCGAAATTTCCTTATCTTAATACCGAAATTTATTGGTGGACATGGCATACATGGTGTCATAAGTCCCCGATTCCGTGTTCATGTAGCTGTCAGCTGGTGGGCAAGTTTGCGGCTCAATCGCGGTGCACTTTCCACCCTAGTACCGCCCACGCGAGTACTTGATGGTATCTCAAAAGTTACGAGCTCGAAGAAGTTGTTGGCTCGTGTTAACGATCCCATGTGTGTGTATGGGGATTTCGTGAGCGTGGATGCGGTATTTGTGAAGTTCTGTTGTGTATGCTTGTGACTTGGAATGATGTGAGTGTTTGGGTAGCTGAAGGTGTAGATAAGTGAATTCGTTGAAGGCAGTTCTTGTATTGAGCATATGGCCAAAGATAGCTAACTTTACCTTTGAGTCGTTGAACTGTTTGAGAAGACTTCTCTTGCCTTATAGCTGATTTTGTTAAAATGATGCCTCAAAACGATATTATTAGTTAGAGTAACTTTAGCAAACTCGTTGGTGCCCTGTTCGGCGTATAAGCTCCGTATGTAATCTTTGTGATATTCAAGATTTTCAGTAAGAAAAGTTTAGTCACATCCTCCCGTTTCTTCTTCAAGGTAACAACAAGTCTAATGGTGTTGGAATAGTTCTAATATCGACTGTATCGCGAGTGTATTTTGTTAAACGGACGTATCTGAGAAAATCCTCTGGCATTCTAGTGTTTAGATGAAATTCATTCGTATGTTCCTTCGGGACGTTCGAATATTTTGTATTATTTTTCTTCGAGGTTGGATAGATTTTCAACTTAGTTGTGTGGTCTGGTCCTTTGCTTAAATGAGTATTTCTAGGTGGTATATTCTATTTAATTTTAATGGCATACTATAGCACGTTATCATTCATTCTATCTAACTTATGCCATCTTAGTGGTGGTAGTATCCATTCAATCTACCGTGAAGAGTCCTTCAAAAATCAATTTCTTGCATCAACATTGGCTGTACCATCCCTAGAACAGTTAATCATAATTCAAATAAAACTGTTAACACAAAACAATTTCTTGTTGATCATCGCCTTGTACCGTGTTTGTATCGAATAGATAGATGCGCCTCTTAATCACCTCCTGCTGGGACTCCTTCACCGTTAGATCGGGGATAAGCAACGTGTTACAATTCTGTACTGTTACTATAACGTGTAACTGTGTTATTGTAACGGTTTCTCATTGCAGTCACAATATGAGCTTCATAGAAATCGTGTTATGTTTGAGCTTTGTGCTTATTGTCAATGTCAATCGTTGTGAGATACACTGAGATACCAGTCATTTATTTGAGGTGCTATACGAAAATTATGATCTACTAAAGTTGCATATGGAAGTGGAGTAACGCGAATTCCTAAGCTAGCTGGGAACATGTGCTCGTGCTATGCTACATCCTTAGGTTATGTTTCGAATTCCCAATCTACGAATCCTGAGCTAGGTTGATTTGATATTATATTCTCACTTTTTGTATTCACTTTCTAAAGACAATTCTTGTCAATTCATATTATGATATCCACTTAAAAATGGGCAGACTCTGTCGCTCGAAATTGCAGTGTTTTCTTATTTACATTGAAAGCATAATTTATTGTAACTAATAATAATCCTGCTTAAACACGCATAGTATCCCATTGCTAGGAAACTTTTACGATTCAAATTCAGCCGTTTATAGCTGCTCTGTTGACTCGTAATCAAGTGCCCAACATCAAACAGACATTTACGACCGAATTCAACACAGATTCATACGTAACACAGCCTACAAAAGCCATCAAACGAATCCTTAAGAACCGGCTGGTAATTCGGTCAAGTGCGAGTCTCGTGCTAGCCTCGACATCTAATCTCGATCAGCTATCTGGAGGCGCCATCGTAATCATGAGCGGCGCCCCACTGCTAATGTGTTTTAGTATAATGAGGACTAATCGACAAGTGGTTTGTTACTTACTTATTAAGATATTAAATTGGCTATGTATTTGGAAGTTATCGATGTAAGAGAAGACTTGAATTTACGTCGATATTCATTAGGACATCACCGCAATTCGATCAACCGATTTTTTTGTAGTATGCAAATGAAGTGTATTTTTCGTATCATAAACGATGATATATGCTTGACTAAGGAAAATATTGCTTTCTATGTTTAAAATACCTAGTCCCTGAAGTCAATATAGTAATTCCTTAGTTCAATATAACAAAACATCTTTATGTAAAAACTGCCTCCGAAGATACTAAGATACACAAATGAAAGCATTAAAGTTAAAATCCTGTCTACTCAATCAATATTTTTCATCCTAAGCTGATGCAATTCGGTCAAGTGCGATCGTGTTAAGCCTCGGCTCATAATCTAGATCTGTATACAGGGCGCCGGTGTCCCCACTTGCCGTCTCTCGACGTAATCGCGATCAGGGCCTATCGAAGTATCTTTACTTTCTGTAATGAAAGATACTACCTTTGGGAGTAATTGACGGGCTCGTTCCATTTCTACGATGATTTATAGAATAGTATTTAATTGAATATTGATACTCTTGAAAATACTGCTGTAGCTACATGCGGTCTTGCGGAGAAATTAATATATGAATCATGTTAGGGATATAGCTTTTGAACAGCTTACAGTTACCCAACACCTAGGCCAAGCTAAGCAGCAAATATTAAGTATACCTAAACCAAATGCGATAAACATTTCACTGTAGAGTCTGACAAAGCCTAACAACCCCCAAACAAGGTATATAAATAAATTTTAAGTACAGATAAGTGACAGAAACACTTGACTAAAATGGGGACCATGCCCATTGTGACGACGAAATTTATCTTCTCAACTGTTTGTATTATTATAACAAGTGGAAGTCGTCTAAAACAAGCTTATCATAAGTTTCCGTTACAGATCAAACAATAATCAGTTTTCTTCACACCTGAGTTAAACCATTAATTGCACGTCGACCGACTCAGGCGCAGCTAATCTCCGATCGACACCCAATCGTTTACTCTCAACAAGAAACCTAAACTGCGCTTGTATAAACGAAACGAATTAATTTAAGCTTAATCTCGGGAATTATCAAGAAGTACCCACACGTAGTTTGTCAGCCGTCTCGCTTACACTTAGTAAGGAAAATCGTTTAATTACCGATTCTTAGATAATAGTTGTAGTTTAGTTTTATGCAGTAGACCAGTTTGTTCCTCGTGGTTAGAGATTCTCTGTTCTCAGTGTTGGTTCGATTCAATTTTATGCCTTTTAATAAATATTCGATGATCACTTGTTTGCACATCATACTTCTGATATACATAAGCTATCATAAGAATAATGATCTTTGTTTATGGTGTTCTTCTTTTTGTATATATTTACATTTAATATAATTAAATCTTAAATCTGCAGGAAAATATTTTTACCTAGTCAGCATTTTCTTCAGTGTTTTATTTCTCCAACACATGCTTCATCTTCAACAAAATCGGGATTTTTTTGTTCCTGTGCTGTAACTTTAACATCGAATAATCTAGGTGTTAACGCTTCACCGCCTCCGTTAAAAATAAAAAGAAAAGGCTTCGGTCGCTAACTGAGTTACATGCAGCAATTTACCACGACAATTCACACTCGGCCAAATAAAAGGACAATCCTGCATCACTTGTCACCTTACAAAAGAAGGTTTTTGATGTCTCAGGTACTTTCATACAGTTTAGCCCTCCAGGTAGGACCTCTTTAGCTACTACAGTAGCTGATTTTGACACTCGAGTCTCTAATCAATTACTTCCTAACTTCTTTTAGAATTCCTACTTCCGTAGCTAATTTTATTAGCATTGATTCAGTTGTTTTCAGTCAAAGAGTGCCTATAATCGTTGATCAAAACATACTTTCACTTTATTTTAGTGTGATATGTGTATTATACATACAGTTTTAAGGGAGTACCCATATAATCAGGCATCTTATACTCTTATACTCTTGTACTAGCAGCTAAGATAGAATGTTTACCACAATCTTCAATCTAAGAAGTCTCAATATATCATCGTAATCGATCCACAGACTAAACATGGTCAGCACAACGCCTCAACACCATTGATTATCACGAGCTTCTCATAGATTATTTTCTTACTTATTCCAAAAAAAGACTGAGTGACCTAACAGATTAGTACCTCTGTTTTTAGACTGTGGATGACTGTGGTTAAAGTTTCACGGGTGATGGCCGATACACCACCGAGCCGGTTGCAGCGGCGATCACTGTCAGTGTCAGACTTTCACTGGAAGTGTCCGATAGTCCTGCCAAATGAATGGTGCTTGATAGCTAGGGCTGCTTCCTAGAAAAGACAAATGTATGCTTTTTGGGTTTATTTGCTGATCTTTTCCTTGACTAGCTTAAAGGCGCTGTATGGATACCAAGTGCACAAAAAAATATGTGCTTGATAGCGATGGTATAGACAGGAACGAACATTTTTAGTTAGTTGTCGCATAAATGCATAGAAAATAACTCTACTTACCTAGGCCTAATACAAAGCTTGTTATCAAGCTGCTTTTGGATCAACCAATTGCAGTTTCAAAAATATACTGGTGGAAATGGATGCTTTATAAAATACATTTATTTAGTAAAAGATAAATTCCATCACTGTTAACTTATTTGAAATCTAAACACACTTCCTAACTTCAAATCGATTGATCGATTCTTTTATCCCAGTAATCAACGTACAGTAGCGAGGAAGTGATTAGAATACTGCAAACTGCCGTCCTGTGGGCGGTAGACAGTAGGAATTTTGATTGAGTTAGCCGCGCCGGTGGCTCCGGCGGTGCGCGGGCGCAATCGACACCTTCCACGATTTATTGACCATCGAGTGACGTAACTACTAATAGATCGACGATCTCTAGTGTTGTAATCTAGTTGTTTGTTTGTAATTTAATAAAAACGTGGGTAGTTTAAATATTTTTATGTGGTACAAGATTTATTGTGGTTCTTGTCTGTAATAACAAATATGAGATAAGTTACATGCGAGGTGAAACTGTAGGTTTAGAACATTTAAGAATGTTGCAACCAACTTTAATAAAACTTCTAATAAACATCTGTCTTCATCATCATGTCTTACTAGCTGTTCCCTGTGGTTTCACCTGCGTCCTGAGCCAACTACTTTCCGCACCCGAACAAAAAGTAGCCTTTAAATGTCCTTTCTCAAACTCTATCTATCAGGGTACTAGGTACACATCTGCCCAACAGTTTTGGCATGAGAGCATACAAAAAGAGGTACTTTCGCATTTATAATACATATTAGCAAGGATTCCATACAAACGCAACAATTTAGTAAACGCTGACTAAACCATATAAAATGCGTAAAAGAAAATCATAATACCAGTGGCAATGCGTGAAACTGTCGCGTGCTACTCTGGTGCGCACGCGCAGACGACGCGACTTTGACTGATTTATAACGAACACACAAACATTAATACAAGTCTAGTAATTAATATATACGAGTTAAATGAGGAATGTGATTGTTTGTTTGTAAGATAAATAAGATTCGGTTTGTGCGACAATTTGTCTTTGAGAGAAGTTCCTTTGGGAAGTTAGTATTTTTGGTTTGTGGTAAAATATGAAACTTTCATTTTTTTTTTCATTCTGCTATTCAAATATAAAAAAACTTTAGTATGGCTATATAACTTGACAAAATAATTAGTGTATCTCGTCACAATCATCTAGCTAGCTAGAAGTTAGTAAACAGTTCAAAGCTTTTGTATATCATCATAAGTTAAGTCTTACATAATTAGGATTTCAATACCCTATCTTACATAATTTCGTCAGGTCTCTCTTCGGCATTTTCTAAAGACCCAGATATCTTCATTCAAAATGTTCTTCGCTATCAAAATGACATAATCGTAATGAAAATCAAAATACCATCGACAGTATTAACTTCCAATAGAAACTAACGTAATAGTAGTCTTAGATAAGTTCCTAAATTCCGTCATTTACCATCATGATTATGATCTTGAACAAGTTAGCTAAATACTTACCTACCTAATTAATATAGAATCTGTGAATCTTGTCTGGTAGCAACATGAATTATTCTTCTGGTTATAATTACTACTAGTTCATCATCTGCCTAAACATTTCCCAAATGGGGTTGGCTTTCAGTCCAACCGGAGGCAGCTGAGACTGGACCTGTATGTTAGAGCGAATGCCGATCTGACCTCCTCAACCCAGTAAGCGGGGCAACCTCCTCAACCATTTGTCAGACGTTCTGGCTTCTACCATTAACGACTGCCAAAGAGAATTTAACGTGTCTTCCGAAATACGGAGGAACTCGTCTTATCGAAGCGTTGATGTGTGTTAAAAATGTCTGGAGTATTTTGAGAGTTTTATCATATAATGATCATCATCTCAGAGCCATTAACTATAAAACAATGTATATACCACCTATAACATTAAAATAAACCAGAAGCACTAATAAACCGTTGTTTACACTGCGTCGCAAGTATGTTGACACGCTTGTCACCGCAGTGTCGCGTTATTTATACGCGAGCTGAGCCGCTATGGATTTATATAACGTTACGACTTCACAGAGAGATTTAGGACTGAACCCAAAGTATACATTGTAATTTTTGCCGACTTCAAAAAGGAGGTTCTTAGTTTGATCTGTGTGTATGTTTGTACTCGATTATCTCACGTTTGAAAGAACCGATTTTGATGCGGTTCTCTTAGGAGAGACTTACTTAGAAGAAGGTTTCAGGACCGTATTGAAGTCGGTTTCAGTTTATAGGAAATGTTATATTTAGGTACTTCGAGTAATGCAACTCAACCTTACAAAAAATCTCTTTTAATTAAGAATGATTAAAATATGGCCTATTGCATATATTAACTTATTAGTACTACTTGTTCCTTTGCATTTTTTAACAAGTGATCGAAGAGTTGATGTCATCAATGAATCATCCCATAGTCCATTGGCACCTAGTATTAACTGCGTACTAGACGTTTTTTTCTTTGTGTTATTTCTCACGGTGTAACACTACTCTGAAGAGGTTTTCAAATACAAATATTCAAATACGCACAATGACGCACATCTTTGTAGGTTTTGCTAATATTTAATTACATAGTTTTTGCAGTCACCTTAAAGAAAATTATTCTTTTCCTCTATTCGTTATTGGCCGATATTGTTTAAATAGCGAAATTCTAATTTCGAAATTCATATAACATAACGGGTAAACAGCTATCACCGGATTGGTCAAGCTCTATTATGCATTTCCGTCCTACCACTACTTGGGCCTACTTACACCTAATAAAAAGGTGCAACTGTCGAGATTCGGCCGGAACACAGTTTCCGCCATGACCGCCATTAAGAGCGAATACTTAGAATATATACTAATATTATTATAATAAATAAAATCAGTTTTTTTATAATAAATAAAATCAAAAACTACTGGACCGATTTTAAAATATTTTACACCGTTGGAGGGCTACTCTCTTTATCATATAGGCTATGTTTTATCGCGGTACGGGTGGTAGTTCCTACGGGATGCGGGTGAAACTGCGGGCAAACGGTGATACATAAAGCGAGAATCCCTATGTTTATGTAAACATCAGAACAAAGTTTGCTTATCCAGCAGCCTCGGCCCACTTCGTAACAATATCTCATTGTTTGGCGCCATAGCTGAAGAACGACTGTTGCAGTTACTGACATGCGTTCTAAACGAATAAAGTTGGGTCCCGTAGTTATGACAATATGAATAACAATAGGTACTGGTTTTATATTTGAGTACTTCATGAAATATTTCTGACCAGTAGGTATAACTTTATGAATATTAGTTGTTCCACGATTCCACACCGTCAAGTTACATATAAGTTCGTCTCATAAAATTTGTTATATCAAGACTCCTAGACTAAAATTCAGGGGTTAGACGAGTTCCATGATTTTGGTAGTTACATACATAGACATAACGTTTCAATGCAAGTCTACGGTATTCTAAAAATCCTGTTTGTCCATCCATTCCGCTGGTCAAATGCTAATTGAGCTTAAAAGGATCACAAATTGGCACATAGTTGCGAATAATTGTTCGTTTGTGAGGCCGAGTTTAAGCAAATTGCTTCAATCTTCAGTTCCATCGAATTGCCCACATTCCCATCGTCACGAATCGTTATTTGTATTCAAGAATTCCTATTGTTCGCATTACTGTCTCTTCAAGTGATATTTATTAGAATTTTGGGAATGGTAACGTGGCTGAGTGATCTGCTAAAATGCTTTGCGAAAGGTTTTATTGGGAATTGTTTTATATCGTTTCAATATCTGGAATCCTTCAAAATACAAAAGATCCAATATAAATATCAATGTTAACAAAAAGCTTTGTATATAAAATTTTCTGATAATAAAACAATCTATTGCTTTATTAGCGTGGAAGTCAGTCCGAGAAATGACACACGCCACATTTAAATAAGAGGCCAACATCTTACGACAGGCATATCATTGAAATAAGTGGGCCCTCTCGCACTCTTCACGTCAAGTACACTCCAGCTGAGTGCTAACCCCTCGAAGCTACTCCAAAAACGTATCTAATTACAGAAATAATCCCACAAGTCGAAGTTCAACGAAAGGGTGAATCGTCAAGATTAACGAACGTGACAATTATGGTAAAAGCCCTCACTGTCGGCTGTCAGGCGTCATTTATTTGGATTATATTGGTGGTCTGACTCCCCCGTGAGACTCCCCGGAGACCATACTAATTGCACTGTCAGACATCACCAAAGTTGGCCCAATAAAGTTGGCGGTAAGTGCTACCAACTTGGATCATATTGTCACCAAATGTCAGTTGAATTGTTCTGCGACTGTCATTTGTTTGATGTTCCGAATGATACTGTTGGCAGTTTTATTTTGGTTTATTCGAGCTTTATATGGACAGTTTTTCAGCCTACAGCATCGGAGATCTTTGCAACAAAGAGTTCATTGTTTCCTTGAATTAGCTTCGCTTGATTCTTGAAATAACTTGACATTAATATTCAACAAATCAGAGTCTGATTTTCACTCCGATTATAAACTCAAACATCAGTTAATCCGGAACTCAAAGGATTCGCCGTTTTACTATCCTACAACTTACAGACCTTATAATAATCAAAACACAGCGAACTTTCAAGTTTCTGCGCGAAAGTCTAATGCTGCACAACTGTTTAGATAAGGCAAAGTGTTCTGTAATATCGGCATTAGCAAGTGTTACTTGTTACTTCAAAGGCAAGGAAATAAACACTATATAAATAAGGGTTTTATAAACACTTTCTACTGTTATCTTATTATTTAATATGTAAACGGAGAACTCATTACGTGAGAATCGTTAACCTGTTTTGGGTATTTGCTTCTGATGTTACGGAAGGATCTGTAGCGTTATTAAGTGTGAACTTTGTGGTCTGGTCTTTCGCTATATGCTTAAGCTTACTGTAGTCACACTATTTTATAAGAGTACTGATTACTGCTGATACCATTTGGCCCCACTTCAAGCCACGTTCTAAATGATGAAATTAATTAAGCCTTACTAGGATATTTCCCAGCGCCTGGTTGACACTTCCCGGGACCCAAAGGCTGGCTTCTATTTCGCACAGAGGTTGAGCATTGCCATTGTTGCCAGCCTTTTGGGTACATTACCCAGTGACAGCGATAAGGAGCAATGTAAATATTTTGTAAATATGTTTCTACTAAATAAACAGCATGACTTAAAGAAAAACGAAACATTTAAGAACTCGAGTATAAGAAATGCGCATAACACAGACACCGATCTGCCTTAGATAGTACACGTTCCATTTCCTTAAGAGCAACTTACAAAGAACGCACGTGACCAAACGCACCCGTGACGCATACACTTTGAATCTACCTCTTAAGAACTAGGTTGAAGTAGAGGGGTGGCTGCAATACCTTAAGATGTTATATGTCACAATAGGAGCTTTCTCAACGCAAGACAAGACTTGCTGAGGAAATACAGACAATGTTAATGAAACTGTTCTTGTATCATCTTTGACCAAAAAGATAATAAATAAGACGAAGTATAATAAAGCTGAAGACATTTGACAAATAATGATTCTCCCAAGGAAGCGTTAACATTCACACATGGAAACCATTGACGATAGATTACGAGCTTGTAAACTGTTGGGCTGGTGACCAACATATCTTAATGACAACGGCTATCTAAATGATGATTGGCTAAACCTGTCTCGTTAGCTTCGACACCATCTTACTATGGAAACTCGAAGAATAAGGGAGTAGGTAATTAGTCTTTGGAAAATGGCTACAAGAGTGTGATTTAGAAGGACAAAGCTTTTGTGTCACATTTCAATGTGATGCTTTCTTGGAATTATAGAGTCTCATTTCATTTAACAAATCTGCGAAAATCATTTTCTCAATGTCATTTCAAATCCCATAGCTTTCCTAGTTAATTGGATCAGGCCGTGTAACAAAATGAGAAAAAAGGTAAAATACCTGATTGGCTTGTCTACGTTCATTAATTAATGACAATATTTTCTACTACAACGAAAGTAATCTATGATCCAGCCACACCAGATAGTTGATACCATCCTAACTAATTACAAACTAGTTCCCGCGAGTTTATTCTAAGCGAGAAATGAACGAACATAAATGGTACAACTAGACATAATGGTGGTTCGCGCCAAACGTGGCACAGTTGAAACAGAGATTGATTGTAATAGTCGGTTAGTGCATGATTGAAGATCAACGGGCTTGACATCAATGAGCCTGAACGTTGGAGGCTTGACGCCGATTACTGGTGATAAACGGTTCAGATAACACAAATTTTACAAGATACCTTGTTTAACCGCTCGTACTAAAATCTACCGAATGCAATAAAGTGTCGAATGTCATACTCATATTGAGACACTGGCCATCAGTGTGAGTCATTTCGATTTTTCAAACATTAAGATAAGATCTCGGAATTCGGAATACATTCCAAAAGCATTTCAAAAATCCGTACTACTTAGATCAATCCCGTAAAGACTACTAATGGTGAAAAAGGGGGCATAAAACCTGCAAAAATAATAGGTGTGATAAATAAAAGTGATCCAAGTAAAACAGATGGCTTTTACTAAAGAGAAGCAACCAACATTGTGCTCAAAGATGTAATGAGTACTGTCATAAATTGCATCGTATTTTGCAAACTTAATATTCTATGATTATGTAGATTTTATTGCTTCGAGGCTTCCCTTGCGACACATCTTGTTATAGTAGCTAGTAAGGAGACATCTGATTATTAGATGAGGTTCGTAATAACAACTTGTCTAGATGTTAATGATGGAATAAGTGCCGGTTTTTGTAGGAATGTACAATTTCCTCAATGGTTTATTGAGCTCAGGCAGATGAAAGTATTTCTTCTACCATTAGATATTTGGTTTTATTTAAGCCTTCATTATTACATTCTGCTTCAGCTTTACTGTCCACTCAAAGTCGTGATCTATAGCATTCTACCTCGTCTGATATCATAATACTATTATTGTATTTTTTGTTCGTTTTTAATAGTAACTCTATTCGTATCTTTTTTTTTTATTGCTCTATGATTTATTTACTTCCGCTAGTAGTTTTGTGCAAAATATCATTATGAGCTTACCATGGCTACCACAAGATAATTTACCTTGCCCTAGCAACAACAGTACACAAAAAAAATGCTTTGCCAATATCAGTTTTTTCGCCTTCACAAAAAACTTAGTCGTTTTGTAGACGGGGTTTTTCCGTACTGAGATTTTTTATAAGAGCAATTGATTCTTCAGCACCTAATTGATACTGTACTGTTTAAATGAAAGATTTTTTCTTTAATTAGAATTAAAGTTCATTGTTCTAAGGAATAGTGTTCAATTAAATCGCTTTTTGTATGGTATTGATGAACCGTGAATTTGAGCTTCTTGTGGCTTTTCGATCTGTTCTGCCATTACGATGTTTTTTTTTCTGTAACCTTTCCTAAGGTACCTGGTGAAAATTTCCAGCCGAATATAAATTATAATAATTCGTCATGTCTCTGTCGGTACTTCTATACTTATTTATTATTCAGTGGCACCCATTGCTCTTATCCAATATTCATCACTTGCGGAGCAGTATGATAAATGTCCAGGCGTTATGACTGTAGACACAATCTATTCCTGAACCCATTCACATTGCACCTCAAATATTCGCAGACTACACAGTCGGCCGAGATTAATAATGTACTTTATCATAAATACCATGGTCTTTACGTAATATCTGAACCTAATTAATCTTTTCTGTTAAATTGTTAGAACGTTGTTGACCGAAGATACAATACTTTTAAGATCAAAATATTGCGATCAAAGTGCCAGTAAAACTTACAATAAATAAATATGCATAACTGCAATACGACATAAGGTCATAGAGAGCAAACTCAATGAAATTACGTCCCACATTTTCCTTATAAGGCAAAACCAATTTGTTTCAAAACTCATATTTGCTCTTCAAGATGTCGATTCTAATAGATCTTGTGCACTGTCGAGCGAGATTAATCACCCACTTTACAAAGGAGAGTCACGTACTAATACGTCCATTTGCCTTGCTTACCGTGCTAATGGAAGGTAAGTCGGTGTTTACCAATTTGTCTTATTAACAAGGTATAGTTAGCGCCAGGTTATCTGGGGTAATGGAGGAGTAATTGATCGTTGCAGATTACACGATCAAGATTAAGAGTCATTTTGCTAAGCTGTTACATAGAACCTAAATGTTCAGTTCTATATTGACTATAGTGTTAGTAAAAGTATCAATACGAGATACGGGTGTAACAAATATTTTAGTGCTCCATCGGATATTTCCATTTTGTTCTTATGAATAATTATAACGGTAAAACCATCCTACAGCGATATAAAACGAGCCAAAGGAATTCAACAACCAGGACCTACGATTTACCCTTGGGAAATGTGCAAACAAACGCGAATTCCTTGCAGCTCATCGTATAACCATTAAAACACCATAAACTTACAGCCTCATTCCTCTTCGAGAATTTCTCAGCTAAATTCAGCACTTCCACTTTCGTTTTCGATATTTATAGCGAAGTGTAAGGTGTGCCGGGCGCCGGTAATCTGCCATTAGCCCGCTATCCTCGCCTGTAATCGCGATCAGAGTTTATCATATATCAACCAGTTTCTGCCGAGGAATATGATGAAGATGCTGCTCGGGTATTATCTAGATACGTAGGATATTGAGAGGTGTTGTTATTACCTTAGATCTATCGTTGGAAAAAGATTTTAATGTCGCTGTAATACTGTATAAAGATTTTCGATTAATGATTTAATTGAACCGATTATACATGGAAAAAGTTGTCTCTAAAGCATGTCATAATTCTTATGATAAATATAAAATGAGGGATGGGGAAACTTAAAGATATTCAAAACACTCATGGAACGTTGCAACGTTTTGTTGTTTCTGCCGTCACCACGCCGTCACACATTTCTAATGAAGTAAGCACCAACTTGTACTATGTCAAGTATATTTACGAAGTTCCAGCTACTGGGACACGTCAATCCAAACAAAACAGTGCAGCTCCGACCTTTAGCCCACTTACTGGGAACCAAACAAAGCGCTTGTCTTCAAACATTCTCTCGTAAACAAATGTCCAAATGTCCGACACAAATGTACGGAGCCTGTCTCCTGGGTATGTAGTACGCGTTGCATTCAACTTGATGTCACAACCTTGAATGCGGAAATATGTCGAATAAAACTATGTACGCGAAGGGCGCGCGTGGAGTAGTGAATTGAGGGATGTGCCAACAGTCTGCTATTGTGCCTTACGATATATGGGAGTCTGTCTTGCCGCTTCTATATGACTTGCTTACGTTTTTTTTGTATAGATATGCCATATTTAATCAGTTGTGTCTCTGAGGTTTTCTACTATATTTTTTCGAAGATTTATCATATTCGTCCATGCTATTCCTATTAGTGTCCCAAGGTTTGCTTCCTCGTCAACCAGGCGAAGTATGTGGCCTTTGTTTAGATCAAAGAGTACGTTGATTTCGAAATATCCTTACCTATGCCATATCCACATAACTTCTACTAGCTTCAGTGTGAGAGTACTCAAACTATTTTAAGGGAATGTCCCCCACTGGTAGTCTGATAGGATCATAAATTGTATCTAGTTTTGCTATAACAGTGCTGGCGAAAATATAACGCCTAAATGTAACTGTTTAACTTTGTGTTTACTTACATTTATGGACTATAAAGTCTCGATCATTATTAATGGTTCAACCAATATGCCGTGTAACTGTTATCTTGAAGTGCCAGTAAAATAATGACGACATGCAATTCTATTTATTAGGTCTTTAATGTAGGTTTGTTTGTAGCTTGATAAGAGCTACTTAGAACTTTAAGTTGGATTTTGAATCTAGTTATTTTAGCTTTCAAACTTTTCTGTTAGCTTCGTCTGCTTTATCATGATTATCTTCTCCACGTCCATCTTTTAAATCTTCATCCAGTTTTCTATAACCAAAATTAGAATAAAACCTTTTTGTCACTGGCGCCAACTCAAGTCTAGGGCAATTCGTTTCACGTGTAACAGATGATTCAATACCTCGAAACTCACCCACACATGGACATTTTCACCTATATCAATCACTCACACAGCTGTATCGTCATCTCGGTGTATTTAGCAAGTATTCAGATAATCTGACGCCTCGCTCCGAAGCCGACAAACAAACAGACAAGCTTCAAAGCATCCGGAAACATTCAGACGAATAAGATTAACAGACAAGTTGATGTTCAATGTATTTGTAATATACGGGATTATGATATCTGGTTAACGATGTTCGAATGTGTCTGCAGTGTGTGTTGAATTTTTGGAATTATTGACATGACCGTAGTGTTAAACAGTTTCGGATTTTTTTATATTTTTTATAGGTTTCATAAATTGACTAATCAGAAGTGATGCTGAAAGACACTCAAAATAATGTGGGTATGAGAATCGATACAATAGAACTAAATATGAGCCCGCATTGGATACCTAATGTAGATATTTTTTAAGAAAGCACCCGCAGATGGAAGCTAACACATAAAGTTGCAGCAGGTGCACCTAATAAATGTCAAGTTTATGCAAAGTTACCATACAAAATGTACAGAATAATAAAACTTCTGGACGCATTCCAACCATAACTAGTCTAAATAAATTATTGGAATACCAACCTGACCAAATATTGTGAAATAAAAGTACTAGCGCGTTCTGTGTCCAATTTTTATGAAAAGGTAACGACCACTATTGATTGACCTTTCTTTGTGGTTCTTAAAAAATATAATAATTAGAAAAACAGTTAAACCAACTTTGTATAAAAATAGCATCGAGGGTGAAATATTTTGGGGGGCTCCCATACAACAAACGTGATTTTTTTGCTCATTTTCTTAATAATGGTACAGAAACCTTCGTGCGCGATTTCGACTCGCACTTGGCCGGTTTTTTCCATCTCACTGTCTACTTAGCCACTTAGCCATTTCCAAGCTGAGTTTTACAACGAGCGGCTGCCTATCTGACCTCTTCAACCCAGTTACCCGGACAACCCAAATTCCTGGAAAGACTAGTTATCAGACTTACTGGCACTTCAACGACAACATATTTTTTTTTCTATCTATTTTGTTTAAATCTCCTAAAACATAGTCCAAGTAACACTGGTGTATACGCTTTGTGAGTCGTTATCAGTAATCGATTATGTTTTATAGCTAACTTTATTGCTGCACTGGAAAGTTTGATTGATGTGAACATGTATCTAAGTGTTGAGAAACATTTTTTATCCTCAAATTTTTCATTAATTGAAGAAATAATTGTGGCAGCTCTACTTTAAGAATCGATTTAAGTAAATAAATTGTCACGATGATGGATGATAAACACGTTATTTGAGAATTTGCAAATAATTTGATCTCGTATTTCCCCTTCAAAATATTTGTTATTTTCCCACTGGCCCTGTTTATATTTTAGATTTAACCGCAGATAACAAAAATGCAATACAATTTTTTCCTCTTCAAACAAATCCTTACGAAATCACAAGTTGATTCTATAAAACTAAATAAGGTGATAAAATTATCACTTACACAGACAAGGAACATAAACTGTATACGCGATTAAACTACAAATGTTCTACTCAATTATTGAACCTTTTATCTACCTAATTGAAAACACTATAAATGCAATGCACTTCCGTAGACTAAGTAGGTAATTTTTATTTATTTATAACACGTAACGACGAACTTAACGCCTTAGGCGTTTTCTGCCATATGAACGAACTTAACGGTCTGTAATACGAACAGAGAACTGCTGAAATAGCATCGCTTTCGGTGATCTATATCTACATACGTGTACTCTTAGATACACGAACAGGTGAATAATGAATTTAATTCTGTCAAAAGTCTTACTTCTCATATTGTCCTCTTGAGATCCACCTTCACGTATAACAGTGATGCCAAATGCAACGTCTCCTTCTTTTGACTGTACATACAGGTATATGTCCTGTATAAGTTATAGTAAATAATTCTTATTCGTGTGACTTCTAGCTTTTATATCGCTCGCATCTTTTATAATCATCCTACACCCAATAAAAACGAAAGCTTACCAAGCTTAACAAGACCACACACTTAGAATTTTTCACCAACACAATATCCAGAGAAAGTTTTATTCCCATAAAATTGGTAATCATAACATTTGCTTCACAAAAAAGGGGCCATATTAAAACGATTGCACAAGATACACACGGGTTTGTAACCCGTACAATGCGTGTCAAAGGTAGGTGACACACGGGCGGTAAATCACGCGAGCCGAGCCATTACGTTCGGCTAATACGATACAAATGTTTGTACAATAGAGTGTTTAAAACTGTCGCTTCACGATTTATGGGGGACGTCCAGGAACGACTCGCAGGGATGTACTCGGAATTTCTAATGGGAATATGGAAAGAAAAAAATGTGTTTGGGTTCTATGTGATTCTGACCAATATGCCTTAGTAAGTAAGATATTATTTTTGTGAAAGTTCAACAAAGTCCAAATATGGCAACATTTTGTCTCCTCGGTAATTAAGAAGGAAATTAAAATACTTACATAAATGAAATACACACTCTTACAGGCAAATCGTTATTTTTCCTATGTGTAATCTTAACCGATAAAACCTAGATAGCTAGAATAAATACTTTTTATGACATAATAGTCATTATTATAAAATTATTTTAATCAAGTAAAAGTTCATTTACAACTAAACTCGTACAAAATAGGTCCCTGTATCCCAGTCGGTTCTCACAAATCCATCTCGGCGCAGCGCGTCAGTCGTGGCGCCTGCGCACCTAAGTCGCGTCGCACTGTTTATGTTAATGCGGACAATTTTATATTACACCCTCGACTGGCTCGCCTAGTACAACTTTAGTACACGTCAAATTACTTGTACTATCTATTCTATTGAAATATATTAGAAAAGGGTAAATTGTTTTATACATTTTAAAGATGCGGAAGAACTAAATTGATCTTGTTACTTTATTAGAAATGGACCAGGAAGTTAGGGATATGTATAAAATCAGACTCAACATCAAGAACATTTTATGTAAAGCAAAAACACAGTCGATTTCTTAAGAAAATCAGCCCCTGAAATCAAAATTCCTGAATGAAAAGGACGTCAATTGAACATAGTTTTAATCCCTGCAACTTTACACTTGGAAACAGTTAAAGAGCCTAATATTTTACTAAAATGCCTAACACATTAAATCTTTTCAAAGCCTCCTAATCCTAACGTACGGACATTTACCTCGTCACCAGATTTTGTTTGAAATTGGTGAACTTGGAACTGCTGAACCAGGAATTGCTGAATCCTCTCTCAGGATATTAACTCCCATCCAATTATCGGTTGAATGATTTATTTGTGTTTTACTATCGTTTTTACGGTTTGCATTTGATGCCAGATTTAATGGACTGAAGATGGCAAGGTGTGTGGCGTGATGTTTATTTTGGTATTTGTTTAACTTGAGGTGTTAAAGAATGTACTAAATTGGTGAGCAGTAAAAGTTTTGTGATTGCTTTTGTGAGGACACCCGTAGCGGCAGAGCTGAAAATGGAATTGAAGATTATTAATATTGTCAATATAAAAATCTCGTGATTCGTGAATAGGCGTATATTTTCTTTGCTAGAAGTATATAGACCATCTGAACTACACTACGTCTCTGGAAGTTATTAATATCCTGGTCTGATAAATTCTGATTAATCCCATTCCAAGATTGAACATCTCAAGAACGGTGCAAAAATATACAATAAATTGCCTAAAAATATAAAAGATGCAAAAACTATGCAAACATTTAAAAAATTACTAAAGAGTTATGTCACAAATACAAATAAACTAACTTAGATAAACTACGCTCACTAACATAACACGTACCACATCTAGTCTACGTTGATCCGTGTATTTGTTTCTGTACAAATCGTGCATGTTTTAAAGTATTCACATCTACCGTCTTTCCACTAATAAAAAATGTCTTTGCCATTCATGTGTACTTACCCACTTGGTTAGTTTTTTTTGCATAATATGTACGCCGCTCGGCAAGTTGCTATGTTATTATTTAATATTTAATTCTCATGTAAGTGAATGTGATTCTTTATGAGAATAAAGTGTCTTAAACCCGAAGAACCCAGATCCAATGATAGTCATGATCTACCCACCAACTTAAGCTGACACCCGGCGTGCAATAAATTCAAACTCTAAAATATTTAAGAGTGTTGGCAGAAATTGATTAAAAAACATGTGTGTCTTCAAGACCAAACATTACAACCTTTTTTCCTTAACAATCAGAAAGTGAACAATTATAGATACCTACCTAAAAGTCATTAATATTAATTAAAATGAAAATGCCACCAATTTTCTTTATTTTGTGGCGCCACTCTGTCATGCCAACTACCATCGGCCACTCAGTTAATATGACCAATTTTATACTGCACTAGTTGCGCACGAGCACTGACATTTGGCGTAATAAATGGCGCATACATACAGAAGTTTTATGTTGTTGTCGTTTTTTGTCCAATATGTCCGGTTTTAGAATGTGATCTACTTCGGCCGTTCCGTGTTGTAATCAAGTCAATAATGTTTGATATATTGAATTAGTGGTTTGTGAGGTGATTGAAGAGATAATTGTGTGTTGGGAAATCTTATCTGATATTTTAGTGTGCAAAATTCTATGTCTGGTGCTTTTCCACTGTTAAGCTGTTGTTATGATGTGAATGACGTTTTAGAAATTAAACACGATTCTGAAATCAATTTTGGTACGGCAATAGCCGACAGGCTAATCACTCTTATTATCCGCCTTTTCTGCCTGTCTGTTCGCGATAAATTCAAAAACTATGGTAGTGAACTAAAATACTGAATGAGGAGTTTTTACTCAACTATCTCATTTTGATCTGAATGATCTGAATCTGATGATAAATTGGATTGTAATCCTAAATTATAAGCTTCCCTTTGTTAAACCCCATAGCAGTTGCTTTGAATATCTACAACCAAGACTATTTTGTAAATAAGACAAATTGCTTCATTCCCAGATTTACCTACAATCCACTTCGATAGTTACACAATGTTCTGTCACTCCTCTAGCAAAACATTAGCAGTTATTAGTTGCATTACCAAACATCTACCCACATTGTGAACGCCAATGTCCCAACGAGCTAGTCCGGTCGTTCATACCACAAAATACATAGGTACAGAAGTCAATCTACATACAAAGCGCGTTCGAGTCACGCAGACATAGGTGTCTATGTGTGCGTGTTCACAGACGCGCTGTCTCAAAACAACTCAAAACAGTGCGAGCGCGGCTGCCGTTTTCTTGAGATAAGCGCGCCACACACAAGGTAAATAAATGTGCACGCGTTGTGATACTAACTGTAATTTGACTGTAATATTTTTAATTTTAATAACAAAAGAAAAAGTAATAATGGAGCAACAAAAAAAGTCGTATTAAATTGTTCAGTGGACGGTTGTTTTAATACAACTATAAACAGTGAACAGTCGTTTTTTTAGCCTGCTGTATTACCTATAGTATGTACCTGCTTATTTTCTCATATTTCGATGGTTCGTTTAATAAACGCAGTTGGTAGGTACAGTTAGGTGGGTAGGTAAGCGCCCCGGCGGCCTCTGGCCCAATGCCGTAATGAGTTTTGCTAGTGTCGACCCAGGCGAACCTCCCAACCTACCCTCAAAGATTATTACTAGTAGGAGTTGATAATTTTTGTGATCATGGCGAGAGTATGTTGTAAGGTAGACGAAATAAAACTCGCACATCAAGGTTTCTGTAGGCAGAAGCAAGCTTAGATCAGGGACTGTACCAACCCATTACATACAAAAATATTTTTTTCGCAAGTAAAGAGTAGGGTAAGTATATATTTATGAATAACAAAATTATAAATGGCGGTTTCTAAAAAAGTTCGGTATCTCGTTCAAACGAATTTCCTTTGAAAGTGTTTATTAACCTCTTGTAAGCCACATTAAATATTTTATTATTAGGTATTTGTTTATATTTCATTTTTCCTGTTTTATTCTCAATAATAAATCAAATAATTAGATACTAGTACCACTACCACGTTAGTTTTATAAAAAAGTTGACAGCCCTAGCGCGACCGCCGAGTTTAGGCATGAAAAGTGAAGTACATACATGAGATTGACTTCTGTTGTATTTTGTGTTCATACTTTCATTCACACAGATGAAGCGATACAAACAATATTTACCGCAGCTGGTCAAATTGAAAGCTGTAACTAGGGCTGCTCAATTGTTTGGGACATTAAAATGCATAAATGATGCGTCCGGTGTCAATGGTTGTCAGAAAACAGAATATCTACTTACATATGTAAAACTGAAATCTATACTTAAGATGGCGTTGTTTTCCATCAATTAAGAGATTTGTTAGAAAATCAATATTCCAATCATCAAGGTTGGCAAGGAGTTTTTGATCCAGATTTTGTTCATCCAAGTTACAACACAAAAAAAATAGCTGACTAAAAGTGGAATGTTCCACAGAAGAATTAATATCAATATAAGGCTTCAATAGTGTTCAAAACGTGATTTCATGAAGCAGGATACGAAAAAGACAACCATCTTTAGCAGTTATAAAAAAAGACAGACGAATGTAGATACAATTTTTATTTACCTTTCTTTGGGCGACCCTACTGAAACAGGTAAATGAAATGCTACAGATATCAGTCCGCTGAGGTGTAGGTACAGCCTTACAAAGCTAGTATTGATAGATAAGGCCGTCGCTTTTAATTGGAGCCTGGCTAACATTCACGCTTTTTCCCATTCACCACTTGATGGCAGACCTGTGTTACTACTATGAATGGACTGTTTGGTTTGTTGTAACTATTTGTATGGTTACTGTTTAAGTTCTTGGTAAAATGTTTGTGGTACTATTCAATGCAGAAATGGTTTTAGGTCACCTTCTGTCATTAATGTTTGATATAGGGGCCAATAGGAAGAAGGGTAGGATTAGGCAAGTAACAAATAAGCAACGATAATTATAATAAGCGCATGACGCATGTTTTTGTGGATAAGCCTAATTATTGGTAATTTGGTCGATGGCGTAAACTCCTGAAAATAGAAGGTTCCACAAAAGCTAATTATTTAGTAACAACTACCATTACCAGAACACAATACCACGCCAATTAGCAGGTACACAACCAGTCACCAATCACAAACAAACCAGACATTGATATAAACAAGCCTTAATAACTATCTGTGTGCGCAAAACTTAAAATTATGCTAGCTAACGGTGAAACGGGCACGAACCCGTCCCCAGTAAAATATGTACGGCGTAATGACGATTTCTATCGACGAAGCTAGCCTATTAATCAGTACTGTTCGTAGTAACATTAGAACGTAGACTACAAGCCTTCATAGCTCGGCCAATGAGCGTGAGAATCGCTTGCATATATTAGTCTCGATCCATCTAATTGATAGGGATTCAGAGGTGTTGCTAGTCTGCTAAAATATTAACGACGTGATAAATAAACAAAATATAGGGGTTCAGGCTGCTACAGATAAAATGAAAGGCCATATAGGAAATTCAAATAGTAGCGTACGGACAACCGAATAGTGTGAGAGTACTGTTAAAAAAGTCTAACTATACGATTGTCAATATATGAAATATAGTTTCAGGCAGATCAAAAAAAAATATACCTTCCTTTAGAAAACCTAAATTATCCTCATGTTCTAAAACATGCAATTTAAATAATCAGCAGCGAATGGACCCATAAGTTTAAATATGCATTTATTAAGATATCTTTCAAACCCAGCACAGCAAGTTTCCACAGCATCATTTGCGGCATTCCGATAAAATACTTCACATTCTCGTTAAGTAATTAGCAATACGATATCGCAAGTGAGAAAATATTCAACGACGGGCAAATTAGCCAGAATCTTAATTACAGCGTAATTGGCTTTGCGATTCTGAATATGCTTATTGTGATTCAATTGATCGCTTCTGTAACCCATAAGTATTGTACTCCCGAAATCTCAGATATTTTGTGCACGATCGTTTTGTATATCTTCAATAATATAAATGCAGATATCGCCACATATTTCCAAACACAAAAGATCAAGTTATCGAGTGCTTCAGTTGACCCAAAAAAGCTCCATAATGTCGAAAAAGCTTCCGAAAGCATGTCCGAGGTGAAAGATTTCAAAGTGGTTTCTTCTTGACATGGTTGAAACCCCGAGTGGAAGCTAGTTATCAAAAAATTTTCAAATTGCATTTTTCAGTACCTGCGGCATAATATCTATTAGATTTCCCACATAAGTCTATGTTTGAGACACATATAACAAGAGAGAGACTCCTAACACCGACAAAGCGTTATCAGATTACAAGATACGCCACCAGGCCAGTAGCACACTTAACCTATAATCTTACTAATCCTAGCACCTACTAGGCTAAAGAGAAATCCTCGGTAAGATCCATGGAGAACCAAATATCTAGCGGAGATGCCATAGCGGAAAATCTCCGAAGAAAGTGGCGCCACAATGCTGGTGTGCGGGGGACAGGGAACGGTTACTGTCAAACTCAAACTTTAGTTTTGCTAATATGGGTACATGTGGATCTTATATTATTTAACAAAAGTAGCATTAACCATAATGACTCTATCCTACCATAAGACTTGCAAAATTAAACTATTAAATATAAAAAGTAGATAAATATGCCTCCACTCTTATACTTCTTCCTTGGAACACGCCCATTTTTGTGATACCAAAAATTTTTGCAAGATGTCACAAAAAACCCGAACGCCTCATTAGTTCACTCGTAACTAACCGTTTTGGTCATGCCCACCGTACGTATTTGACCTAGAAGAATGTGCCTAACCTACCTGCATTATGGCATCTCCTCTCATCTTTCTTTACTCCGTGCTAAGATCCCATCGGACAGCATGATCCGTATCATCCGTAACTTCCCATCATGAATCAACGATGTTTTCTACTAACACATGTTAGAAGAACAATTAGGGGTCCGGGCTATCGCGATGGCCCTCATAAACTGCTCATTAGGTTAGGTTACCACAATTATCGTCTTTCAACCTGTTGTAGCGAGTCCGTGTGTATGTATGTGACCTTATGTCAAATTAACTACGTCTAATGGGATGCAAATTGGTGTTTTCTGTTTGTGTGTCGGTCAGTTTATGTGGCTGTTTGAGAGAAATGTGCTGATGGGCTACTTCTAGGTATTTACTGCTTCTTGCTGTTGCTGCGGGATTGTTCGAAAGAGTTACCGGGACCATGGAAGGGTAACCAATGTAAGGGTGACCATGTAAGGGGGCTAAGGGCTCCAGAAGGAAGAAATGTGGGTCAGTAAAAGTCTGGCACCCACAGAAGACAACTGATGATGTTAGTGCTTATGTAGATTTATCAATCTGATTGGGATAATCGTTCTTTGTGATCTGCAACAAAGGCTGAGTGTATGGTAATGGACAAAATATTTCGCTAATGTATACCTTCCAATACACGGCGAATATTTTTTACTATATGAAAATCATAATTAATTTACCGTAACAGCTTCAAACGGTACCAGCACTTAAAATTAAATCAAACTACCCACACCATCGATATTAAGTACTTGTTCCATCGACATTAAATTCATACCCCTTCACATTACATCACAGAGCGAACAAACTACACGACAGGAGCCGGGGCGCACAGCTAGTTCAAAACAAACAGTATTTATTAATGTCCGCGACGGATAATACGCCTCTAAATTGTTTCTAATGGCTACCAGTATAAATGGAATTAATATTGTGTACTATCTGATACATGGTGCTGGTGATTTAATATCACCATCGGAGGAAACATTTAACATTATTATAGAAAGTTGTTTGCGGGTTGTCGCATTGTGTTGGTTTCGCCTTTTTTGGTTTGGGGGAAAAGTTGGGAGAGTACGCCAAAATTGTTTGAAATACGAAGCTTTTTTCACGTGCCCCTAGTTCGTTTCATAACCAGCAAAAGTAGGTAACAGGTGGTAGTGACGAAAATTAGATAGAAAAGAAATCAAAAACTTAACCCATTCAGACTCATTGCAATAAAGCAGTACGGATGGTAAAGCCTGCAAAAGACCGTTTAGAAAAGACACTACTTAGAGCTTCAGACATCCGGGGCAAAGAACTGCGACATTTTGACTATGACCCAAGAGTTTGCCTTTCGTTTGTCGGCATCTTTGACAATCTTGACCATAATATATTCAGATGGCGCCTCCACTCATGAATCTTCGAGCTGACCCGACAAAAGCCAAAAAAATACCCCATTGAAAACATAAATTGTTCAAACAAACATTTACCTCATTTGTAAGGATTTATAACTCTTTTCGGGGGTGGTTCCGCGTTATTTATCGCTATATTTGTGACAAAACTACTATTAAGTAGGGGTTGTTACAAGCCTGATTTATTGGCCCGATAAGGGAATTATTTGTTTAAAGATTTACTGATTCTGTTGTGATTTTAAGGGCGCGTTTTTTAATCCAAAATGTTCTTTGGGAAATGTCCTTCCTAGACCCCTACATGCAGTAACCGCGGCCCTGGTACCTACATAAAGGGTTTGAGAAGGAACATGGTGGGTTTAAGTCTGCCACTCCCTTACGCTGCACCCACAGCGAGAGGGATCATTTAATGATTTCTCGTAAAAAGAGCCATACATGCATTCTTAAAACTGGTCAACAAGCCAAATGGTCCAAATTGTTTATAAAAGTCTTTCTATTTGGACTGCAGTGACAAATTGAAAATAAACAACATTTCGAATGATAAAAGGCTAGCATTCAACACGTAATCCCGAAAACACTGCATTAGTATCACGCTGTCACGTAATACAAATCCGTTGTCACTGTTCTAAGCCCAAAATGCAGTGACCAGTATAATTTGACACTCCACTGCTTATGGAAACAATTTTATGGCGATAATTCAAAACCATACAGGTTTTTAAGGAATTAAATATTAAATACTGATTTGTTTAATTGATTAATTGTGAGTGTTTTCTAACTTTAAAGTTTAAAACTTGTTGTACGTAATCGTACCTACGATTAATTTCAGTTAAATGTATTAGACACTAGCTTCTGTTAGCGGTTTCACCCGCATCCCGTAGGAACCACGGCACGAACCCGGATAAAAAGTAGCCTATAGCCTTCCTCGATAAATGGGCTATCTAACACTGAAATAATTTTTCAAATCGGTCCAGTAGTTCTTGAGATTAGCGCGTTCAAACAAACAAACAAACAAACTCTTCAGCTTTATAATATTAGTATAGATTAAAAATTGTTGTTAAAAGGTAGGTACTCTACATCTCACTCATCTCAAAAATATTTATTCCTCAATTCTATGGAATTTTAAATATGTTTATATTTTAGTTATCTTAAAACATATCTTAAATGAGATGGTGATTAAAAATCATGTCCATAAAAGTCCTAAATACACTGGTTACTAAGTCAACCAAACAAAAATAGCGTCTCCCAATTTAGCAAAAGTCGCCTCCGCGTCCGTTTTCGCCGTACAACGCATTACTGAAAATATTATTTTAAGCTCTTTGGAACAGGGAAAAATACTTTTGTTCCGCGTATCTTATTACTAGTTTCCACTTCGTTTATTTTTAGAGTTCTTAGCTTTGATTGTATTGTTACTGGGAAACAGTGGGACTGTGTAATCCGGCGATTTTTTTTCGGAACTTTTAAGCAATGTTGTTTTAAAATATAATTTAATTTTTGCAGATAATTATATGGCTTTTACAGTTTAAAGATAAGGCTGTAATTTTGTCCATTACCTAATTATAATTATCTGTTGATCAGGTTTTGGTGCTATAATTTTCGTTCGTTTTCTTAAGCTTTATTATTTTTTTACAATTTCTTCCAGCCTTTTCTAAAATGCAGATAATAGCTTTTACTCAATAAATATAGTAGAAATTGTAGTGGTACTATTATTATCTCTGACACGACTAACAGCTAGGTACAAAACAAGGCATTTAATCACTTCAGATCTATATCCTTACAAACAGATTAGTTAGACTGGAAGTGACGTAACGCAGCGCCAATCAAACCCAGTTTTATCTTCCAGAAATCTTACAAAACGCATTCCTGTCAATAAACATTGGCAGAAATTTATCTCTTCGGTGACACTACAAATTGTAGGTACAATATTATGTAATTGTAAGATCTAAGCTGAGAGAGCTGTTGAATAATGAGGCTGATTATAAAATTCCTGCGTTGCGAAAATAACATCTGAACGACCAGAATTAATAGACTGTTATAGAGACAGGTGGTTCGTGTTTACAATCATCATCATCATCATCACCAGCCTATCGCAGTCCACTGCTGGACATAGACCTCTCCAAGTGCACGCCACTGAGATCGATTTTCGGCTTCTGTGTTTACAATACAATGTCTTAAAGTTGAACAAACTATGGATAACAAATAGAATAAATAAATATTTTTTACTTTTTCAACAGTCCTAAAAATCTTTTTATTCTCAAAATAAATCATTACTAAAACCAACCCCAATAATATGAAAATAATTATACCTACTTTAAAATCCTACAACGACTTTTAGTCGCACGTCTACGCACCAAGTTCATAGATTTACCGATTGATATTAACTGTGTGTGCATCGGCCCGTGCTATGTAAGCCGTGCATCACTCAACGATGCCAAAACACGGAACAGAGCGATTCCATTAGAGCTTTCGTACCATTTATTGATACAATACTAGGATTAGGCTAGTTGCTAGGCTGCTAGTTTTGGAGATGGAGTCAGATATCATTAACAAATCTACTTTGAACTAAAGAAAACTACGCAAATCGGTTCATCTGTTTAAAAGCTGCAGTGCTGAACACAGACACATAGACGAGCATAGCGGATAACAAATTGGGTCGGTGATTAAAAACGGAGAAAGATACCTACACTCCTACAGTCTAAAAGTTTTTGATTAACAGTGTAGTAATTAGCTACTTTGATACGTGACCCTCCTGATAGTTAATTTACATTAATTCATCTTTTCAATCAATATTCCTGAATTCCATGTCAATATTGTACCTTCTAAGTAACACTTTTAGATGAATAACAATTTGAGGCTGAAACTGTGTCTTTCGTATATTTTCTTGTCCATATATTCCTATATTTTCGGATTAACATAGGTACCATTTAGTGCAGGAACCAACCATTATTTTGTAAAGTTACCTAACGAAACATTAATTTGTTCCAGCCGGATGAGCTGGCCAGATCGGTGAAGCTGACCTCCAGAGAGCGGCGGTTCATCAAGTTCGCGAGCGTGGAGTATGGCGGCCAGCTGTACATGACGCCTCAGGACTTCCTCGAGTCCGTGGTCGAGCAGGAACCTAGGCGTGAGTACAGTTTGTTTATATTGATCATAAAGAAAAAATGCCAAGGTGACCCCCTGACTGTTATGGAGTGCTAAACGTCTGATTCTGGGGTGTCATGATACCCTGTAAAAGATATTTCTCTTTCTATATTAAAAGCAGTTTAAGCCGCCGCGCTTTCTATACTTTTTTGTTTACTTCTACTTAATCGATTTGAATCATTCTTTCACCCTTTGAAAGCTACACTTATCCCTGGGCGACATAGGCAGGCTACGTTCTATCCTGTGTAGAAAGTACTTTCCACGAGACGTGGGTAAAACCGCGGGGAACAGCTTGTTAATAATGTTAGCTTTATATGCTTTTGACAGCTCGTCTAAAACGCCGGGTGCTGACCACGAAGGAGATTGAGTACCTGCGGGACCACACGCCGGCGCTCAAGAAAGGATCCTCCCAAATGTTCCGCAATATGAGGGACAAAGGTAAGCAGTCATATTCTAGTTACAAGCCCTGACTATATCATTGTATGTCAAAAGTTATTACACAAAATAAATTAAGATGTATGCCATTGCAAATAGTAGATGACTGGCAATAGTGCCTATCTTCTTCCTCCTGCCCTGTTCCCAATTTTATTTGGGGTCGGCGCAATATGTCACCCTCTTCCATTTTCCCCTGTCACTCGTCATACTGACACTCACTCATAAAACATTTTATTGATCTCAACTGTTTAATTTTTCAGGGATCATCTCTTACACAGAGTACCTGTTCCTACTCTCGATTTTAACAAGTGAGTATATTCAGTACAAGATTTGACCTACTTAGGTACAGGATCACTTGATCCTGTCCTTATAAGATCACCGTGTCGCCAGCTTTAATAACAGTCTTGTCAGCTATCAGTCTTGTCAGTCATCGTCCGGCACGCACCTGTAATCACCCTCGCTAAGTCCCGCTCCCCACGTGGACTATCGGAGTGCCACCAACGAGCTCCCCAGGTTATAAAACTAATGCTTAAACAAAACTTGCACTATGTTAACAAAACCTCTAATTTCCTCACCCCATCTGCCAGTAATCTGCAACACATAATTCGGTGTTTCAGAGCCGGCTTCAGGTTTCCGCATCGCGTTCAACATGTTTGATACGGACGGCAACCAGCGCGTCGATAAGAACGAGTTCCTAGTCGTGAGTATGCACATTGCATGTGAAACGGTGTAAGGGAACAGCGGGGAGCGATTTTGTAGGAAATAATCCATTTTCGTTAGGGGGTTTTGGTCAATCATCAACATTTTTATCATACCCCGTGCCGCATGAATAGGCCTCTTCTCATCAAGAGATGGAATGAGTATTGATCATCAGGCTTCGTCTTGGCGGATTGGTAATTTTGACTTTACCTTTCCTCAAGATGTTTTCCATCACCTTTACTCAATCATTACTGGGGTGTATTTCCACAATTTTATTATACATTTAACTTACCAAGGTAAAGGTAAAAATGGTTTACAACGCACATATTGCTTAATTTCAACAAAACTACCGATAAACTCATAAAAAGGAATAATTTTTTGATAATCTAACTAGGTGGAAGAGGGTCGCTCACAACTGAGGATCGTATTATTTACTAGATTCATCAATTTCGAACGAATGCACAAAACATCATTTCATTCCTAAAATCGTATTTCACAAATCTCAATCTACGATAAATCGCTCCCCGCTTACACTTGCGCCATACCGTAGGAAAACTGCATAAAAATTAGCACAAGCTACATTAGCGGCTGAAGCACATAGTCTTAGATTATAATAATATAGGGGGACTTAGCAAGGTTTGCTGAGGCGAAAGAAAATGTAAAATTAACTAAAATTGTTCGGTGATGGTTTAACACTGATAGCAGTAATAAAAGTAAAAAATGGTAGAAACTAACTATGGATTTTGAGAAATTTCGAGGAACGTGGTGGTAGTTATAAAAATAATATTGGTTTGTAACTAAAAATAGTTTCGCCAGAGCAAACCGATTAATTGACACTATTGCGACGATGCTCATACATTTTATATTAAAAAATCTATAATTAAATAAAGAAATGTCGACGCAATAATGCTAATTAATTTATTAAATGCAATAACACAAAAAATGTAGACGCTAAAAAGCACAGCATGAACATCTTATACGAGAAGGAACCAAGAAATATTAAATATATTTTTACTTATTTTTTATTATTTTTGTTTACTTTTTTTATTTTTTTCTGAATGTTTTGTTTCTGCGATGTTTTGTATCTAGATTCAGCGACTGCTCGGTGGTACGTTTAAGGAGCGTAGGAATTTGGACGCCAAAAGTCAGGAAGCAGTGAGTTCAATATTAACCGCTTTGTGGAGGGGCAGCCTCGCTATACCATGTTTTGGTTTTGGGTCACAATTTTGATTCGATTTCGTAAAGAAGAATGGGAAAATTTCTAGTTAGTCTACCCCTCTTTTAAAATGGATTTAGTTAGATGTTGTTATGATTTTATTTTATGGTCTTAAAATACTTAGCAAGTATTTTTGACTGAAGTCTTTTCAGGAGGTTGAAGAAATTGTTACAAAGTTAGTATTCCCTCCAGTAATAATTCATATTATGTCACTTCTAGTAAGTTTAGCAAGGTATTTAATAGAGCAAAATTCGTTTACTTATAACACAATGAACATCAATAGATACGATAGATAGATTTAACATGAAAATCATTTTCTTATAATCCATATTTTTTCAGCTACATCCAATACACACATTTTGTAAAGGGCTAGAAAGATGATGTTATAATGATAATGAAACAAATAATAATCTATTCTTCTTTAAAAAAAAATTAACTTAATGTATGACAACATTTACTTGACATCAACTTCTTAGTATTTTTTTGGGAAATCGAATCAAAATTTTAACCGTCACCAACTAAGTCTAATGCCGCTCTAACGTGTGAATTCCCTCTCAAATGTTTTTTTTAAAGTTTTATTTTTTATTTTCGTTTTTTAAAACAATCAAATACATATTTTTTATTTAAATTCCCTAATCAAAATATAAATTGTCACTAAAACCGTGTTTCCCTTAAAAAAATAATTTTGAGCTACTTACAATTTTTTATACCGGAGCGGCATAAAAGTCCTTTCGCTTGTTCTTTTTCATTTTTATTTTGTATTTATAAAAATATATAATTATATGTAAATAATAATGTAATATTTATGTGTGTATTATGTGCTCACCGCGATTAGCTGCTTACGTTAGTGTCCACAAGTGCGATGAGGAATCGGGCCAGTCCGGTCGACGTCCCCAGTCCTTCGAGAGTAAGTCCTGATCGGACCACGTCTGTCTGTCTGTCAGTTTTTTCGTGACGTCATATTTTTTTGTAATTTTTTCGTTGTTGTTAAGCTTTTACGGATTTATTCTTGTGGTTGTTTTTTTGTGTAATTAACGCAAATATATGTACATTGTTATAAGAAATTGGTGATAGTTTATTTCTAGTGGTACGCTTGGAAGTATTTCATGTTTAAATGTAGTGTCGAATAGTAAGTAGTCGACAAGTTAATCTATATATTATAGAATTACGACAATTGATCAGACTGTAAGATAATCCGTAAAAAATGCTTTTGCTATATATTTATATTAAATTAATTAATTGAATTGTTCGCTATTGCATAATTTGTTTTTGTGCTTTGTATGTTATGGAGTTCAATAGTATCAGCTAAGATTGTTATAGATTTAAGTTTACAAATAATTTAAGACAAACATTAATTAAGATTGGCACGAAGTTTTTATACTTGATATAATACTTAATTTTTAATATTATTTACAGGTTGTTTGGTGTTAACAATTTTAATATTTTCTACAACAGTTTTCATGCATAACACAAAATGCAATTAACACAACTTTTTTCAGAACAACCTAACTTTCGAATTTATAATTTTGGCTTTTAATCAATACCAATCCGACTGCGTACAGATATAATCAAAATTTCTACTTCACATCACATTTAACCAAATCACATTTTTTATTCCTACTTCTTACTATATATTTTTTTGCACTTTTACTCAATTTTTCCTATTTCAATAATATTTTATTTTACTTTGTACCTACTTACTCTAATACTTTATAATAAATATACTTTTATCTACTCTTTGATACATCAGCACACTTGCACTAATAAAACTCAAGACATATTAAAGGAAGCACCAATACATAATGGTCTTTATATCTACAACATTAAAGTACACATTTGTACAAAAAACTCTAGTAAGAAATACATACAGATTTGTTCTACTGCAATGAAACTTCCACCTTATATTATAGACATAAAGTTCACAATACACTGCTTTAATATGCCTTGAGGACATCAAACGCAGTCGGTCGAACAAATACTGCAATGATTTGACACTTTACTCAAAAACTTCAGATGGAGAAAATCTTCAGCTTTGCGTGGCGTGGCAAGCGGGGGATGACGGAGGATGAGAACAAGGATGACGGTAAGGGGGATGTGAATGCAGACGGGAAGGCACATGAGAACTACGTCAATGATGACCAGGGGTTGCAGAGGAGGCACAATGTTGATACTTTCTTACAGGTAAGTGATTCTGGCTATCAGGTCGTCTGTATAAAAAAATATTCTATCAGATAGAACTTAAGTTAAGCACTTTATCATTTATGTGGCTATCCAACAGTAGATGAAAATGTCGCAATCTATTCATTTGTTCTAGATACCACTACCTCTTTCATATAAAGTTACGAAGACATGTATTTTCTAAATTGTAATGGAAAAGAATTATAGTTTAAACACCACAAAGTTGGATCAAATTCTATATGGATGATTCTATCTTTGGAAATCATCATCTCCATTTTTTTTTAAATACATGAACACCTAGTAAAATGTCGCATGTTACTTTCCAGGTGCACTTCTTCGGCAAGAAGGGCACGAACGACTTGAAGTTCGAAGGCTTCCGGCAGTTCATGGAGAACTTGCAGACCGAAGTGCTGGAGCTGGAGTTCCACGAGTTTGCTAAAGGTTACTCCTGCGTTTAATAGTCATCATCTTCCGAGTCTTTTTGTCAACTATGATGGGGTCTGCTTCCAGTCTAACCACTGAGTACCAGTTGTTACAAGGATCGACTGCCTATCTGATCTCCTCAACCCAGTTACCCGGGCAACCCAATACCCTTTAATAGTATTTTATGAAAATATGATACTTTAGTTTTTTGGGCGGCCTTACACTTATTTTGATATGACACCAGTATTTTTCCAAAAAAAATATAACTTTCTGTTTTATCTTTTATTAGAAAACCATTTTTGACACGGATCATAAACCGTTCTAGATAGATAGATTGCGGTTATTATTAACACTTACTTATACTCGCTTACTTATTAGAAAAAGCCAAAAAGTATAAAGTTTTTAGAAATCAACATGACATAAAAAAACGTAGTTTTGTTTTTTTCTAGAATAATTTTTAATGAACATTAAAATAATATTAACTACAATAATGTAAATATTATAAAGAATAAAAGACATACTGAAAGTATAAAAATAAATAATGAATAAATAATAAATAATGTAATGTAATGTAAAATGTAATGTAAAATAACCTGATATATTTCTTTCAAAGGTCACGAAACGATCTCCGAGGTGGACTTCGCGAAGATCCTACTCCGCTACACGTACCTCGACACTGACGAGTATGATATGTACTTAGACCGGCTGTTAGACCGCGTCAAGTACGAACACGGCATCACGTTCGAGGAGTTCAAGACTTTCTGCCAGTTCTTGAACAATCTCGAGGACTTTACTATCGCTATGAGGATGTATACGCTTGCTGATCATCCGATTTCTAAAGGTTGGGACATCACACTGATTTCTTTTTAACTCATGTACTTTCTTGTATCTCTCTTTTCGAAGACGTATGAAGTACCTAAGTTATCTCTTATGTAATACTGCCCATAGGATATATCGTACATTAGGCTTATGTACCGTGTGAGTTTAGTAACTCCTCGTGTACCTGAATTTAATCGATGCGAATTTTCTACCAAATCGGATAGACGTACCTACCCACAAAAAATGTTAGGTTCTGTATCCGCCCTTGGGTACATTATTATATCGTGATGAATATTATCTCTAATAGGAAAGTTTCATCTAGAAAAATCTTATCTGAAAACTCAAATTTTCGTTTTCCAGACGAGTTCCACCGAGCAGTAAAGATTTGTACGGGTATATCTCAATCAGAGCACCTCGTGTCTACCGTGTTCGCGATATTCGACGCCGATGGCGACGGCTTGCTCAGCTACAAGGAGTTTATCGCCATCATGAAGGATCGCCTCCATAGAGGATTTAAGGTATGTTACCTCTTTTGTGAAATAGTGTTTTTTTTTTTGTTGCTGGAGCGTTGAAGTTTATTTTTTTATTGGAGGTCGTTTTCTTTTGTTCTGAATTTGAAAATCTTTGCCGTTTTATTAGCCACAAAAATGTTTGGAATGACAGATAATAAAGTTTTTTTTGTCAAGAAGTATGTAAGTTGATGAACACTTGATTTTCAGAGACTATAATTTTAGGTATTAGTTTAAGTTAACCTTGCAACTAAGAAATACTATCTAAAAAGTTTAAATGGAAGTATTGAATGCATATTTTCAGTACGTCTATTTTTACTTATTGGAAGAAAAATATCAAAAACACAAAAAGAGAATCGCGACCCTGCCAGGATTCGAACCTGGAATCTTCTGATCCGTAGTCAGACGCGTTATCCGTTGCGCCACAGGGCCAGATGGGAGGGATGGTGAAATACATAGTTAAATAATACAAATGCTAATTATTATGTCGTACTACATACTGTTTTTTACGTAATATAATTATTTTTTATTGTTTTTTTTAGTCCTACGCGAAGAACGAAGGTTGGGAGGCGTTCAAATCTTGCGTGAAGCAAGAAATGAAGAGCGCTGTTTAATATCAATCACATTATGGTACAATCGTGGAAATTAATAGTTGTTCTACTTGCACTGTGGCCGACAAACATTAAAAGTCAGCATTATTAATAATGAATAAAATAAATGTATGGATTTGACGTTGACATCTTATTAGGATTCAACATAATCTTATGTGTAATCTCTGCGACGGTGTCTGGCAGGTATTAAAACAAAAAAATGCGAAGGTATGAAAGTGGCTCAACTATTAATGTCCGCGACTGTACCTACAACATCTCGAAATTTGCCATAAATTACTAATATTTCAGATCTCACGGTCATTATTTATTCTACGTATTTTACATTTTTCTAATACTAAGTATACTAGAAAAGTTATAAATAATTTATTAATATTATCTCAAAGGTACAATTTTCTTTGTTCATATCAACTTTTGGGTGCATATTGAATTTGTTTTTTGTTCAATTACTTGCCATATTTTATACCTAGAGGTTGGTGTGAACGAGAAAATTTTTATAAGTATGACAAAAATTATATTCAAAAACAAAAAGTGAGAGATTAATGTATCTATCGTATTTATTTATAAATAAGATGCCAGTGGCCTAATATTGGAAATCTTGCCTTATATTTTGGCTTATCATGTATCATATGTACCTATGAAATTATTTTTTATTTTTACTGATAGGTAAGATTATTTTGTATTTAACCATCGGGTGTAGGTACTCCAAAGTTTTTCAACGGGTAGTTTGAGATTTCAATACTAATATTACACATAACTAACTTAATTAAAATATTTCACTGCATTTAAAATAATTTAAATATAGGGTCACAAACCTATAGATATACGATGGGTGTAATTTTAATTTCATAAATCTGCCACATTATGGTGCTTCATTTTGACGAAAATATTTGCTTTTATTAATTTATGTCGCATTTTTTTTCAAAAGGTATTGTAAATATTATCTACTTATTTATTTACTAACTTAATGTAAAATATTTTTGTGGTTTTCAACAGTGAGATTAAAATATTAATCTCACTATCAGTGAATTATTTCAATAAATTAAGAGTAAAAAAAAAATATACTTTTTGTGTTTTGTAAATGATACTCGTGTTTTTTTGGGTTTAATTATTTATAACGAATTCATCTGTGGATAGGCCTAGCTACTGGTATTATAAGTTTAATGCACAACAAATTATAGACCTGACTGTACTTTTTTCATCAGACGAATTCGTAGCACCAATAATAAAAGTTGTTAGGCCAACTCCACTGAAATTTTGGATCTTTATTATATTAAAACTTGCGGGGATAAGTTTCTAGTAATAACAATATTATTTCGGTTAGTGAGAGCTCTAAAGTTCAAAGTGTAACAATCAGTATAAAAGTTACTTAACTATTGTAAACTGCTAGTCAAGGGAGGCGTACAAACTTAGTTTGATACAACTCGATGTTACCAACTTTACATTTATAATGTATTTATTTAACTAATAATATTCACGTGTTAATCATTAGCTTGTATTCGGCCTTTTGATCTGATTAAACAATGTTTGAAACATTAAATTTTTGGTGCTTTTATTTTTCCCGTCCATTTTATAAGATTTCTACAAGCGATTTTTTAAGTGAAGATATGACTTTTCGGATAATACCAGTCATCCAGGTAAAGCATATTGGTGAAAATAGAAGCCACAGGGTAGAAATAGAACAAGATCTGAATTAAATATATCTTTATTTCATATTAAACATCAAATAGCATCTGTACAATCTATACAAATTGAGAAATAAGTGAAGTCCTTTACACGATCACATTAAATCGCGATTATTCAGTGTTTATTGTAAACAAGAAAACTTAATAAAACCGTGTGATGGCACTTAAAAACTAAAAAATAAATTAAATAATTCGAGAACAACACAAAAATAATTACAAAGGCACTAAAGGTACCTTCATAGTGAGTAGTTGAAAGGAGTTTAATACTATTAAAATACTACTTGCCTGCTAGGCTTTACGTATTACCGTACCTATACCTGAGTTGAAACCATGAAAGCTCCTGACGAGACGATAATACCATGTAGGTATGTACGCAATCGATTGGAATTTGGTTGCTAAAGAATGAAAAAGTACTCGTCAAGAGCTTTAATATAAGTTCCATCACTGTTGAGCAATGTTAAAAAATGGGTACAAATTGACGCATGGTTCTTTTTTATATGGCTCACTTTACAGCGCCTATAGCGTTCACTTACGGAACTAAAATTTTCGTACTCATAAATAGAGTATTTTTCATGATGTATGTACTGAACATACGACTACTTTCTGACCTTTAGTTCAAAACATTAGCTATTTCTGATGTTGAGATCGATGTTACGAAACGAAAATAATGAAATGATTTATTAAAGGAACTCTTTTTTAACTTTTAGACCGTTATATAACGTATCACATTCATCATAGTACAATACATGTTTTTGTATAGACTATGTCGCCTTTAACTGCTTGAATGCCGCTAATTAGAGAACAATAGAAAATCAATTGTTTGCGTGGATCCGCGGAACCGGCATACAAAGGTTTAAGATAAATTTCCCGACATAAAGTAAACAAGAAATTAGACAACTATCTACTGGATATTCTTAAAATTAACGAATTAGCCTTTGAATTAATCAATAAGCCTTTCGTTTAGTATTTGTCAAAGAAAATATGTTTGTAAAATAAATATGTTGCTTTTTAAGAAAACATTACTTTTATGATACAATATCTGCTCTGTAGAAATTATTGAAAAGAGAAAATATCACTTAAAAAAATTACGTAATTTCGCAAATTAAAATTAACAACTTTAACAACTAAATTAAAATAAAAACTCACTGTGAGCAGAAGCTTAATATTACAAGAATTACTAAAATTTTTGAACTTGCTTCTAAAAATATTTTCGTTCATTCATAAATAGTTTTGTGGTCGCGTTCACATTGGTATACATTATTTTCTAATTAATTGTTAAATATACATTTTAGTTACATTATTCTACTTGAAATTACAAAAAAAAAAATTGACAAACTATTACATTTTTAGATTGAAAAATATATACTATATGTATTTAAGCTCGGCCGATAACAGTTTACACATTAGAATATTTCTAAAAAGCCAGTGCTAATAATATATATGCCGTTTTTTTGTGCTACTACTACTTGTACCAATATAAACGCGACCTTTTATTTTCTGTACTTTGACCGACTCGGATTTGGCCATTATCGAACCCTAATCGGTCAAAGTACATGATAATGTTGGAATCATTCTTGGATACTCACAATAAATTGTAAGTACTTCCGTTTTCAGACTTATTTCAAAAGATTTTTGTTATTTTCTTATTTTACAGAGAATTCTAGTAAATGCTTTAAATTACAACCATTAAGAAAGACACTTCAGTTAATATTAGCTGCAACATATCAAACCTGCTTAAATTACGCCGTAAAGAAATAGATCAAATCATTTCTTTTAATTAAGAAAGTATACATTAATACACCTTTAATACACTGCACAATACACTGCCCAATGGAGGTTCTCAACTACTGTTTTCTTTGCTATTGCTTATCTCAGATTGCTCAGTTTAGTACACTTTATAGGCAGTGCATGCAATTTAAAAATACGTATGTTGCATACACATTTCTTATTGTTAGAGTCTACAGTTGCATGAATATTGCTTACTGGGAAATCAATAGGAAACTTTCTGCCTAAAATATTCAATACACAACCAACTTATCTAACTTAGATTCCATAAAACATCTGATGATTGATTGTCATCAAAATGCTTACCACCAGAATTAAAATATGAAACACAACCTTTATTTTAAGCTAATTTATATAAGCTTCAGTAGAATTCTCTGTAGAATATGATACTTTTTTACGTTTGGTCAGTTGTCGTTATTAGTGAGCATCTAGCTGCTCAATATAACTTGATTTACATCAAGATTTGATTTACAGTTTTTTTTTAAACCTTGATTCAGATTTTACAAGTTTGTATGTACTTTCTAAATATATCTTGGACACCAATGACTGTGTTTCGGAGGCCGCGTTAGCTATAGGCCCTGGCTGTCATTGAACCTCCTTGGCAGTCGTTACAGATAGTCAAAAGCCAGTTAGTCTGACACCAGTCTTACCAAGGGGTATTGGGTTACCTGGGTAACTACACACTACTGGGTTACTGGGTAAAACACTGGCACTTAGCTGAATCCAGTTAGACTGGACCCTAACCCCAACATATTTGATGATTCCAATTATGTGATGTAACATACAACTCTTAATTTCAAGAGCGTTAACTTACAAAACTCTGTATCAGCAACCAGGTATAGTTGCAAGTGTTGTAATATCAAGTTATATTGAGCTTTTCGTAAATATAAATACAGTTCAGCACCCCGGCATGGCATGCACGAGCTGCATCTGTTCACCCGCCTCGGTGGCCGACGTGAGGCGGTGACGTAAGGCGAATGCTGCCACCACTCGCGCCACCTGCAATGTACAAATATTAGTTAGTAAATATTTATTAAATAAAAATATCCAGTCAAATGAAGTTTGGCTAAATATGTTGATGTGAAATGAAATGTGTGCACCCAAAAGTACTGAGTAGGTTTTGAAGAAACTACAATACAGAATACACCTAAGAATACAACTAAATCAACTAAATGTGGAAAGCAATAAAAGTATTGAGTATTAACAGCTTATACACAAAAATAAATATTTCTCTATTGATGCACATTCAGTTTTCTTACCAGAAACACAAATTAAATTTTGAATTGTCTCATAAAATTAACAGTATAGGATATATTTTTCATTGAAAATTTTTCATAAAAACATTCAAATTATAATGTCGATTACGTGTCCTCACCTCTCCCGGAGTGTCTTCATGCACAGCGTGACCACATCGCGTCAGAACTTGCATTTGGAATTTACCTGAAAACGAAATATCAACATGTTTTTAAACTTGATTTGTTAGTTACTCATAGCTCATGGCTTAATATCAACCTCTTTCTAGCCGTTTCCAACTATGTTAAGGTTACCTCGCCAGTATTACTGGAAGCTTCTAAATAGTTTACATGAAGCGCCTGCCTATCTGACCTCCTCAACCTAGTTACCTATGCAACAATATGGCTGTCGGACATGGAGATTCGGCTATAGCTAGTGCCACATACCCTGCATCTGTCCGACAGTCAGTTCCCTGTCGAGGCCGTCTATAGAGGCCAGCAGCAGCAGCCGCGGCGGCCGCAGGGAGAGGAAGGCGGCCGACAGTCCGCGGAACCAGCCCGCCCAGTGACGCTCTGTCTTCGATAGATCTATGCGCCATTTGTACCTGAAAATGTGCCAATAAACATTGATTTAACATTGAATAAGAAGCAGGGAGTGGTAGAAACGTTTAGTGGACATTTTTTTACGAATTAAAAATAAAGACTTCGTGAAATTAACGGACAAAACAAGCACAAATACAACGCATGACGACCACCCATCATCAGCACAGAACAATCAAAGAACTAATCAACCAAAATGTTGTAAACTCACTTCATAGTACTAGCGCCGTCCCCCACAGCAGTGGGTCGGGCGAAGGCCTGGGGCTCCGGCTCGGGCTCGGGCTCCGCTACATCCTCGCCATCCTCCTCAGCGATGCGGTCGGGCAGCGCGGCGTGTCTGGCGGGCTCGGGGGCGGAGTCCGACACTCGAGTGTATGTCTCTACTTCGTTTGTAGCTAGGAGGCCTGTTTCACAGCTGGGAATCAAGATGTGAATATACATTATTTGATATTTTTAGCGCAAATAACACAGGTATTCAACATAATTAACACAGGTATTCAATATAAATAACACAGGTGTTCAACATAAATGACACAGGTATGCAGGGTAAATAATTGCAACAGTCCATGGCACAATTTTGCAAAGGATTGATAAATAAATCTAGAGATAAAATAGATCACTCACTTCACAATTTGACTGGGCATTGATACTCTCGCTGAATCAACATTGCGAACTTGGCCACTTCGGACGCTGGAAAAGAAAAAACAAAACATTACAAAACAGGTTTTAAACCCCACTGATTTAAATTTAGAACATTTTATTTACTGATTGTTTACATACCACCACTCTATAGCGTGTTCAATGCTCTTGAAATGTGTCGGTCTACTCCGTAAGAAACTCTGCATGCTGGCAAGGGCATCCATTGCAGTGCCTATAAAATTATTCATATTAATTAGAATTATAAATGAAAATTGTTCTAGATATAGGAAAAATCTTACACCTTTATTTTTTTTACAGGAAAATGATTTTTTATAAAGCAGACTTGTTTTAAGTCGTACAAACTAAGTACAGGTCTAAAATAGAGATGTAGAAATTGCTAAGGGACTCAATACCTACATGGACCTATATTTATACTCCTAAGTATGGTTCTCATTACTGAATTAATAATATTTTCAGTCTCTAGTCTAATAAAAAGACTTTACAAGTGGCCTTGAGCTAATATTGGTACAGGCCCCAAGTTTCCTTTATCTAGCTGGCCCTGTACTTTTTCTTCTCACTAAAACTTGTACAGCACTCATTCTACCTATGTCACGTGAAAATCGACATGGCTAGAACGAATGTTACTTGTCACATGACGGCAGACAGAAGAGTATGGAAGAAAATATGGTGCTACAACCACACATTGGGGTAAGAGCAGGAGGATGACGACTCGTTTTCCATCACTGACCTTCCACGACGTCAATAACAGCGATGCCATGTATGCAGTGCTCGAGCGAGGGCCGCTGCGCCACGCGCACGGCCACGGCGCCGCCCATCGAGTGCCCCACCAGCACCAGCGACGGAATGCCCTCGCTGAACAACTTGTGCAGCACTTGTTCTACGTCACTGGAAGTAAAGTTATAGAAATGATGCTGAAATCTAGTGTGACGAAAATCATAAACAATTGAAACCCTAAAGATCTAAGAAGTTATAGATTTAATGTAGTGAGGGAAAAATATTAGATACTAGCACTGTTGCCAGCGGTTCCACTCATGTCCCGTGGGAACTACTTCAGGCACCAATATGCAAAGTAGCTTATAGCCTACCTCGAGAAATGGGCCATTTGAGATCAAACCAACTCTTCAGTTTTATAATTTTTCAGTTCTCCTTATTACCTTCCAGGCATATGCATATTTTGTTTTATTATAATTTATGTATGTATTACTGTTACTGCACAGTAAGCATAACTTAGGTAAAATTGTTATCATTAAATACTAAAACAGACTTTGGAAATTATGTTAATCAATTTGATCTAATGAGATTGCAATTTCATTGTGATAATAACTAATACCTGTTGCACTATCTTAATATTTCAGAGAACAGATAAAGGTATATAGGGTAACATATGTATGTGTAATGTTTTAAAGAGAAATAAATCTAGTTAATTGTGTGAAGGGGTGGTGACACATGCATATGAATATCACGACACAGATAGCAACAAACAGATGGCCCGTCTAACAGCTAAAAATCAGGCTATCGCTTGTGAACTTATTCCAATTCGACTTATTGTTGTAATTTGTCATTTTTAGAACCAAATTTGATGAAATTTTAACTGTAGCAAAAAACAAATAATTATTTTTTATCCTTATGTATAAATAAGTACATCTATAATAATATTATAAAGAGGAAAACTTTGTTTGTTTGGTTGTAATGAATAGGCTCAAAAACGACTGGACCGTTTTTAAAAATTCTTTCACCATCAAAAGCTACATTATCCACAAGTAACATAGGCTATATTTTATCTCAGTACGGGCAGTAGTTACCATGGGACAAAGGTGAAACCGCGGGAAAACGGCTATTGTAAGATATAGCTGAGTAGTTTTCTCTATAATAATACATACTGCACAAGAGTTTCAATGCTGAGGTCATCAGGATTTTCCACTTTGGTCTCCCCGTGGCCTCTGATGTCTATCGACACCACCTGACAGTGTATCATGCTGGTTATCTCCTCCTAAAAATTGCGAAAACTTGTTGAGTAACTATAAATAATAAATAGAACCCAGACTGTTAGTCATGTATCAACCTATTGCCATTTACTGCTAAATATAGGCATACCGCAATGAATGCATAGGTTCAGTATTATTTGGTGCTTAATATAAGTTACACAGAGCACTATATTGTATAGTAATATAGTATTTGAGAGTATAGGAATATATAAATCATAATCCCATTACATACGTAACAATATTGGGCTTAGCATCAAAGACAACAATAGTAACAAAAGCAATAGGTTATCAACATCACAGCATGTTATTCTAAATCAAAAGATGTCTTAGACTCACAGTGAACAAAGCCCAACTAAGTCCTGAATAACCGCCTCCATGTAACGTCACTATCCTAGGCCTATCCGGATGATCAGGTTCCGGAGACAGGTACACCTTGAAAGTTCCTCCATCAGTCTCCACATCTACTGTCTTCTCAAAATACTCCTTCCAGGGTACTGGAGTGTAGTCCTTACGACGGCCTGCGCCGAATGGCGCGAGCCTGTAAAAACATGATTGGATAAAAACCTTTATGTATTGCATGAGTCTTCTATATTTGTGAGAGAAAATAACTGTATTGTGAAACTGTAAGATCTGTCTGTAATATGTCACAAGAAAACTGAGGATAGCTATGAAGGCAAGCGTTTAATTAAAACAATCTTGAGTTATCATACATTTCAATGTTTGAAAACAATACACATTTTTATAATTGCATTTTTTGACAATAAAACATTGAATGAAATGGCCTTTGTGTTTACTTTTCCGTAATTTTACTTAATATTGTAAAAACAGAATATCAATTTGAGACTGAGAAACGAGGTTTTAATATTAATTTGTTGTCCTTTCTTACTTCGATACGCCTGAAGTTCTAGGGCATCTTGGCGGCAATTTGTTTTTCATTATCGTCTTCTGAAGAGCAGACATATTTTTACTTTATTCAGTAATTAAAGCACTGCCGATTTATACACTTAATGTAATTTTTAATAACAACTCCAGTTCAGTTTGTTTTTATTCTGATAACATTTCTAAATTGCCCCGGTATTCTTTCTCCGACATTTTACAAAATGTTCCCTATTTCCACAGACTGCAATTGACTGCATTCAATAAAAGTTATCTTACTAATCGACTAAATAGGCTTTAAAAACCAACAAATCGCTTCACTCGGGCAGATCAATATCGTGACATTGACGTTGGGTTTGTTTGGTTGGCAGCATGTTGTGACAGCTGGCGATTGGACCCGACCGGGGATATTGTTTGTTTTGTTTGTGCAGATTTTTGCATAACATTGATACAGTATTTTGCTTATTATTATAAAAGTGATTTCTGAAACAGAGTAGCAAGCCGGTGTACTAGCATTTAAACATGTCGGACAACGAACTGTGGTCGGAAAACAGAAAAATATGTCGTATTTGTCTCCGAATAGATAAACATTCGCATAATATTTTTAACAGTTATTACGTGGAGCGAAATACTTTATATTGTGACATGTTGGTGTACTGTACTAAAATACCGGTAAATATTAGCAATATATATTGTTGTAGAGTATTTTCAGTACTATACTAGAGCAGAGAACCTTATAGTTCCGGTCAAACTTTAATGCGTTTTACATACAATACTTTGAAAGGCGCTGAAGGCCGTCAGATAATTCTTTCAAGTCTTACAAGTCTATTTACTAGTTACAAACTATGATACAAGAAGAGTAACCACAAGCCTATTTTTACTTTTATTCCAGGTACAAATGAAGGATGGCCTGCCTCCATACATGTGCAAGAACTGCATTATACATCTGGAAGACATGTACGAGTTCCATCTAGAATGCGAAGAGAGTGAGAAGAACTTCCACTGGCTTCTCTCCGTCAGATGAAGGCGAAGCCAATAATTTACTCATAGATATGTGAATTAATCAAAAGACTATTATTTAGATGCAACTGTGTTGTATAACATAATCTGCGACTCATCCGGTCAAGTTATCATATAGTACATTTGAGTATCCACTTAGCTAAAAATAAACAATCTTAAGATAACTATTCAATTCATTAAATTATTTTTATTACTGTATTTACAATGATCTGAAAGAAGATATTATTTTAAAATTGGATATTTAAATAAAAATTCATATCCAGATTGTTTATCTTTTGTTAAGTGTCTACTTAAACGGCTTATATGTATCATATTAATTGTATGTATTCTAGAAGATGTAGGAATACCTATCATGTATAAATACGATAAATGTAAACATATAAATTTGATTGATATAATAAGAGTAGACTAGACAGGTTCTATAGTTATTTCTCCATGTTTAAACTGATAGGTGCATCATATTGTTAGAATTTAATTTAATAATATTGTAAGTTTAACTTACTAGTAAGTAATAAGTATTAACTATGTTGGTATTTGGTTGTTTTTTTGCGACTGGTTAATTATTTTTGTAACATATTTAACCATATGTACATAATTATTATTATATCATCATCATCCTATCCTTTTCCAGCTATGTTGGGGTGGACTGTTTTAATGTAATTTAACATAACATAGTAGGCATCCTAGTCATTGAAATTGTAATTATAAATCACTTTTGAATTCAATAAATGTTCATAAATTATGAAATATACTTATTTTATCTTCAGTAAAATTAAGAGTAGTAATATGGCGCGAAAAGAAACCTTCGTGATACTTTCTTCCTCTTCTAACACACTGTTGCATCGATACAGTAAAGATAGATATAGTTTGATAAACTTACGTCATCACTGAATATTCCTCTCTCAATTTATTTTTCAAAGATATGTGGATTCGTGGCTATTTATTATTTCTGATCTTTTTATCGTAGATATTATCTTAGTACATAGGTAATTTGCAATGTCAAGGCGTAGGCGTTGCCTACTTCACACCGAGTCCGAAATTCTCAAGCCTCGTTTAGATTCCTTTGACCTGTTTGAGCTGTGTTTCAGAAATGCTTAAATATTATATAAAGTTCGTGGAATTAACATCTAAACCTCAAGTAACATATTGAAACAAAAAAATATGATAACAAAAATGTTAAGAATTCAAAGTACTGTACCGAGGCATGAATGTATTTTTAAATTTTCCCGCCATACCAATTACTCGACTAAAATAAACCGTAACTAATCGTGTAATTTAAGTCGGCGGGAGATAGATCATTCCATACCTAATCTGTCATTTTGGCATGTGTCAAATTTGTTTGTATCGTAATTTTTGACTACGAATAGCTGACTGGATATTTTTATTTCTTATTCTGTTCGTAATTTTGTTCATAGAAACTCCTCGACATTTCCAGTCACAACAACAAACAATCCATTCTTTTTCACATGACTCGCAAAACCTGACCATGTCGTTATTAGACTTTACAAAAATATGTCGAATATGTCTCGAGCCAAACAAACAAACATACGATATTTACACCAGTTATTGTGTAAAAAGCAACACTACTTACCATGATATGCTAACAAATTGCACTAAATTAAAGGTAGCATACATTTATCTTAAGATATTTAACAGAAATTGACGTATACTTTTACGATAATCTTATGATTTGTGTTCTATTTCTAGCCGCATAAAGAGGATGGTCTACCTCGTTTAATTTGTAAGGAATGTTGTCGGCAGCTCAAGCGTACGTACAGTTTTAACGCACAATGTGATAAGAGTGATAAAAAGCTAAAATTGTTACTAGAAAACTTGTCAGAGGAAAGCAAACAGAATGGAGGTTTGGATGCAACTGTGAAACATGAAGATGATGGGGAAATAAAATCTGAGGGCATTGGTGTTGATGGGGAAATATTGACGACGCTAGATGATAATGTTCAAGGAGATCTATTGCCAGTACTTGATGATAATGGCCAGGAAGAACTTAAGGATATTAAGCTCGGTAAGTGGAAGTTCAGTATCTGAAAGTACATATAAATAATATGGATTTTTAAAAATAAAGTTTAATATATAAAGCAGTCATTCCTAAGCACAATAAATTCTAGAAAAGAAAAGATGCATTTTAGGTCAGTGGGTCGTCTTAGGGGAAGTATAATACTTATTTCTTTCAGAGCCATTATTAAATGATGACGGAAGCAACAGCTCTTGGGATGCTGAAGATAATGATGTGTTATTAGAACAAAGTAAATCGAAGAAAAAAGGTATGATTTGTTATTTTTCTTATCTTTTCCAAATAACCACTTTACCTTAACATGTATTTGTGTAAATAAAAATATGCTATTGTAAAAATAACTCCTGTTTATTTAAGAAGTTAAATTTTTTCAGAATCAAAATTACTTGAGGAGAAACCAAAAAAGAAAAGAGGTAGAAAGAAAAAAGGTATGTTATTCTTAATTTCTTCAAATTATTCTCAATATGGAAAATATTTAAACATGGAAACATTTCCAGCTTGTTGTTTCCAATATGGGATTATTCCAGATTGTTCCCAACATGGAATAAAACTACAATTTTCTTCCCTCGATGGAAACACTTACACAATTTTGTACTCAATATGGAAACATTTCTAGCTTTTTATTCAAAACTAGCCATTTTCCCGCCGTTTTACCCGCGTCCCGTGGTAACTACTGCCTGTACCGGGATAAAATATAGCCTATGTTACTCGTGGATAATGTAGCTTTCGAATGGTGAAAGAATTTTTAAAAACGGTCCAGTAGTTTTTGAGCCTATTCATTACAAACAAACAAAGTTTTCCTCTTTATAATATTAGTATAGACATAGATTCACTAACAGTTTGTTGTTACTAGCATGGAATAACTTTCAGTTTATGTTTTCCAGTATTAAATAACTGTCAATGAAAACTTCATTGGTGTTACCTAAAAACCAGAAATACATAGATTTGAACAGTTTTTTTATTTTTTTATTTTCTGAACCCTTTGTTTTTTCAGTGTATTTAGAGAATGAAGTCCGCCGCATACCAGAGAGTAAGTTGCCGCATCAATGTGACATCTGCGGGAAGGTGCTCAGTACTAAGAGCAATCTGAAAGCTCATAAAGTGTGCCATTCAGATCTCCGTCCGTTTCAGTGTACTGAATGCCCTGCTACTTTTAGGTGAGGGTTTTTTGAGATTTCTTTTCATGGAAAAATACTTGCATATACCTAAGCTACAACTGTCATTATTGGGAGAACACACAAAAAGATTGAGAGGTGTGGAGACGAATTCAGCAGGACTTTTCCCAGCATATGGATGTGGGATGGACAAATGAATAAGCTTAATGTAATGTAAATACAAGGAAATACACTATTCTTCTTTTTTCGTGCACCTTAAGAAGTCCTATATGTAGATACAGTAATATTAAATATTTTTTGCAGAGGTCACAGTGCTTTATTTCAACATAAAAAAATACACTCAGGTGAAACTCCGTACCACTGTGAATATTGTCCGAAGCAGTTTAGTAGACGAACGGGACTCGTCAACCATGTTCGTATGCATAAAGGTGAGTTAATTAGTGTTTTATATGTATGATATTACAGTCTCCATACGTTATGTTATTTGTTTACTATCCGAGAAAAAAAGAGATGAATGTGTGTTGATAATCAAAATGAACACAACATTTTACTAAATATGTATGTGACTGCATACTCATGTATTTTTTTATATCGGTTTTCTTTAGTTATTGTTCATAAAAAAACTGTACACTATCAATATTTTATGTGACTTGACTACTATACAAAGTAAATATTTTTCTTTGCAGGAGACAAGAGGTACAGTTGTGATGTATGTTTCAAAACGTTTGTGCAGAGCGCTCAGCTATCCATTCATTTAAGGAGACATAAAGGAGACAAACCCTTTTTGTGCCAAGTCTGTGGGAAAGGTAGGCTATTAAAACAATAATATGCATACTTAAATTAAAATGATGAGGAAATTATCTTTAACTTATACTATTTATTTTAATAATATTTATTTTACTTTATATTTCCTAATACGAATATGAGTCCCTGGAGTCTTAAAAAACCACATTGGGTAGAATGATATAATGAATGGTACTAGCATTTCACACTGTATCACACAACCCCAAAAACCCTAATTAATTGGAGTAATGCATTAAAACCGCTTCTTATCTCTTCTAGGATTTCCAATAAGAGCGGAACTAAAAGTTCACCAGAGGACACACAATGGAGAAAAGCCATACTCTTGTCATCTCTGTACGAAGACGTTCGCGACATCTGGCAACTTATCCATACACGTTAGAATACATAATAAGGAAATAAGGTGAGTTAAATGATCTGTGATTTTAAAACAATATTGACCGATTAATTACAGTAATATGCATCTGTATGTTGTCAAACTGTGCCCAAATTGTCAACAACATACCCATAAGTGTTTAATTTTAAAATGATACCAATATGGTATAATTCCATGTATCCATCCATCCATCATCATCAGCCTATCGCAGTCCACTGCTGGACATAGGCCTCTCCAAGTGCACGCCACTGAGATCTATTTTCGGCTTCTCGCATCCAGCTCCTGCCAGCCGTCTTGCGCAAGTCATCACTCCACCGTGCCTGAGGACGTATTCCATGTATCAATTTATAGCAACTCAGATTAGAAATGTTTAGTTCTGCTTATTTTTTTACAGATATAACTGCAAAGAATGTGAACGAGGCTTCGTAACATGCAGCGCTTACAACGTCCACTTAAAGAGACATAAAGGCCAGCGAGACTACCACTGTGAATGTGGCAAAACCTTCTTCACGTCATCAGCACTAAAACAACACAAAGTTGTCCACACAGGAGAAAAAAAATACCAATGCAAAATATGTGACAGAAAGTTCACACAAACAAGTCATTTAGGTCGACATTTTAGACGAGACCACGCTAAACCGAACGCGCCCTTACCTTCTTCGGAAACCTACAAAATAGTGTTGCCAGATAATAATGTGTTTACTTTAATAGATAGTACGATACAGAAAATTTCGCAGAATATTAACAGTGATGTGAAGTGTGAAGGTTCGTAGCGAAGGTTTAATATTTGTTTGAACGTAAAACTACCTCAGTAAATGTAGTTTATTGGTTTTATGGATTTAATTCGTCACAATTCTGGCAACTTTTAATATAATTGTTTGAGTTTTTCGGCAATGTCACTTCCTGTCCAGTGCCGGACAAAAGCCTTGTGGTATGAATGATGTCTTACAGCTAATACAACTTGATAGTTATAAAGTACAGAATTATTTGAAAGTTCAATAAGTAACATTGGCAGCCTGTACTATGCAAAGCAAGGTCATCCATCATAAAATATGTATTAGTATATGATTTTAGTGTTATAATATTTATGTATAGTGTTTTCTATGGGCCTTGAGGCCTGATTTAATTAAATAAATGGGACTGTTCAATATTACACCAATCACATCATTTACGTACCTACATCACAACAAATCTGGCGAATCTGATTCGTTTTGACAGATAGAATATTTTTTTTTTATATAGAAATAATGAAAAAGAAACTTGTTGCAGTGAAAAAATATAGGAATAACTTAAAATATATATCAGAAGTATCGGAATGTTTTAGCTTGCTATTAACAAATTGTTGAAATTGTCGATTTATAAATAAAATGGTCAATATTATGTAGTTCTAGCTACAATAAGAATCGTTGTTTTTATTAAATATGAGAAATATTTTCTTGTGTAATGAATGAGGGAATTAAATGGATATTTATGATTATAATCAATTGTCACAACTGATTAGAAATAAAAGTACATCAAATTCAGTAAACATAAGTCGGTATTTATTATGTAACTATAAGTGGATTAATTTTATTGTGTATTCATTTTGTATGTAATTAAAAGAAAATGAGTCAAATATTGTAATTTATATTAAAAAACCTCTTAAAGTAAGTCAGATATGTTAATTCAATATTATGCTACCTTTTTGTTAGACTAGAATAAGTTACCATATATAGTTTATAAATTATGTATTTATATTAAAAATCTTATAAATTAAAAAGAAATGTTTTTAATAAATTGTAATTTGTGATAATAAAGTGTGTACAATAATATAAATTTTAATACATAAAAATGGCTTTTTAATTTTCTTAAACTATACACCGCGCGGCGAATGATGATCCCTATGACAGTTCGTTAGCGCTTAACATTGTAGTGACGGCCTGTCACAACAAATCCTTAACAGGCCCATTAAAAATTCGAAAAAATCATAATTGTGTATATAGGTATATCTTATTCCCGTAATGCAGTGCAGGATTTGTAAACTTAGCCGGTTTGTCTCACGTATCACACTCAGCACACATCATGTCATAAAATTTTTAAAAAAAACGAGGATATTCTAACTTCCCAACAGTGAAAGAATTTTTCAATTCAGTCCAGTAGTTTATAGGGTACAAATAGTCAAAAAACAAAAAAAAACTCTTAATGAGGGTTTTTGAAATTTTTTCTGCCACCGGGTGGCGCCACGTATGCGTCTGGTCCAAACAGCTGTCAAATAGTATGGAATTGTAGGTGCCGAACTTTTTGTTTATTGAAATTCTGTTATATTGGAAGTGTTATTGATTTTATTATGGACTACGGTCAGAATAAGGTTTCCGAACTAAAAATTGAGCTAAGAGAGAGGGTGCAAAAGTCACTGGTACTAAGGAAAAGCTTGTTGAAAATTTTTTTAACACAATATGATTTAGTTTTTTTTATTTACTCAACCGCAATAGTAAAACAATAATGCAGTGCTTTAATTATAAAATAAAAAAAACACTAAAATCGTTCACTATTCATAGTAAAGATAAGCACTTTGACAGTTATTTGGACCTGACGACTCGGTGCTGCCACCTCGTGGACGCCATTTTACGAAACCCTCATTGTCTTGGTTCTTATAAATGGACAAGATACCGCTTTCTACATAGTATAGAGCCCAAGTAAGAGTAATTTTTTTTTTGCTATTCAGAGTTTTTGGTGGAAGTTGCATATATTTTTTTTTTCATTAAGTCAACCTTACCTGACTGCTCTGGGTCATCTTAAACACTATTGTTCAATTTTATACTGTATTTTTTGTTAAATGTTCAAAGCAAGAATTCAAATAAGAGCAGTGGCCGCCTTTTTGAAGGTCAATTACAACGTTTCGCTATTGCTCTAAACAAAACATTTTATTGAAAATTAAATGGTTAATTTTTACTCAAATATTGCTAATCCTATGAATAAACCTATGTTTCTTAAATTACCAAAAGAGCTTTAAACATTTAATAAATAAAAAACAAAATAAACCATTTTACTTTATTTTAACGCAGAATTGTGTTTATCTGTGCTAGCGTTTTGATTTGTAACAAAAACTAAACGCATTTGAAGTGTTGAGTTGTTGATTGTAGCCTTTGCATTTATGTTCCAATTTTTTTGTTTTCAATCCGTTTTAAGTTAGTTTCACTAATGTTTTTGACTCCACCGTAGTTTTAGGATGACAATGGAAAGGAGGATAAAGTTAAAAGCACTAAACAGTCACATTACTTGCAAGATATGTCGCGGATACTTCATCGACGCGACTACGGTCACTGAGTGTCTTCATACGTGTTAGTGATATTTCTTGTTAATTACTCCATTTAGTGTTAATTGCAACAAAAACAATGTTAATATGTAATTGTCTAGAATGTATCCAACAAAAACATCTTTGTTTTATGTCAGACAACTATGGTTATAAAAATCAATTTACGATCAATATTTCTGCTGAAACTACCGAAATTTTAGGTTTTCATACTAAATATAACACTAAACAGTCAGAAGAAAGCCTCATACAGCCAAACAACTGTGAAAAAGTACCAACAAACAAAGTAATCCAACCTCTTTGATTTTAGTTTGTAAAAGCTGCCTGGTGAAGCACTTGGAGGAGAATAACACCTGTCCAACATGCGACATAGTTATACACCAGTCCCACCCACTACAGTACATCAGCTTCGACCGGACAATGCAGGACATAGTGTATAAGTTAGTGCCTGACCTGCAGGACAGTAAGTATTTATTCAGATAGTATCGTAACAAGGAGGATTTAGTCAAGTAGGTTGTAGTTAACATTGGAGGTTTTGGAAGCAAACCATGATTGGATTGATATTTTATCAATGTAAAGATAATTTCATTATGAAACTTAATGAGTCTTTGCTGATCAGCAGATGGATAACTAAGTGATCTCGTAAAAGTCCTATTTTTAAATCTCTTAAAACAGCACATTTGAATATATAACTGAGGGAACAAATACATATTAATTGAAAATCAAAATACTAAATATGTTAAAAACCGATACAAGCTTTATTGTCTAAAGCTGATGCTAGAAAGATTAAGTAATAATGTTACAACATATAACATGTCTAACATGATTGTCCGTAATTTCTAGATGAGATAAAGCGTGAACGTGACTTCTACCGGGCTCGCAACCTGCCCTGCCCCAAGGATGCAGCACTCGCTGCAGACAAGCCTGGAGCAGATGAGCCTGAACAGCCAGATAATACTGACTGTCATAGGAAAGATGAACAGGTTTGTTACAGCTTGTATATAACCTTTTTGGTTGGGAAAGTTGTCTATGAAAGTACTCGTAAGATCTGCTTGAAATTCCAATCAATTCCTATTTAAAATTTAACCCAACATGATTGGCCTAAATATCTAATGTATGAGAACTCAAAGGCAATGTGAATAAATTCTGCATATCTGATGTATGCTAACACTGCTTGGCTGATTCCTGTAGTTTCACCCAAGTCTTTGGGGATCCTCACATAGATGTACAAAAAGCCTATGAGAATAGACTCGCTTCTCAACAGTGAAAGAATTTTTCAAACTGGGTCAGTTGTCAAGGCGCCTTTATGGTACAAACAAACAAAAAAATGTTTCCTTTTTTTATTTATTTAGAAAATAGCATAGTTTAAACTTTAACTTTACATTTCAGGTTAATGTATGCCTGGAGTGCATATCAACGTCCCTGAGGACTCTAAAGCGCAGCTTCATCCGGTGCTCGGCACAGGCCACCATTACTCACCTAAAGAAGTTTATAGCTAAAAAGGTTTTAAGTGGCATGGAGAAGTATAGAGAAGTAAGTTTTTTGGCAAAACCTTTTGAATGGATAATATGGCATAGAAAGACATAAAAAATAAATTTCTTTAACAACTATATTTTTTGATATTTAAATAATTTCTTCAAACACAATATTCTGCAAGTATCCTGATAATGTAGATTTAGCTAGATTTTTAATGGTTTTGTAGTTTTTTGCATTATGGCTATCTTTAAGAACATCTAGATTACATAGTTTTTATTTTATTGAAATATTTACAAGTCTTTCTTCTTTTTCAGATTGATATACTATGCAACGACGAATTACTAGGCAAGGATCATACATTAAAGTTCGTGTATGTAACACGTTGGCGATTCCGCGACCCTCCATTGAGACTGCAGTATAGACCTAAAATTGATTTGTAGGGAGGATAAAGGAATTTTATAAAATTTGAAAACTCAACATAACACTTCCCAATTAGATATTCGTCAGGAATAAGCTAGGCCTCCTTATTTTTGAATAAATAAGAATCAGTTTTGCAGATGGCGCGAAAATCGCTTCTGTAAATTTATACAGAAAATAATTTGAAAGCATGTATGATTTAAAATTTCCATAAATGGATGTCTAGCTTACTGACACTTAAAATGAAACGTAAAAGGAAGTGAATAATGTTTGTATTGAATATTTCTAATATCTAGAAGTTTAATCTAACTTTAGTTAAAATTTACCTTCCACAAGTCAAGATGTTTTAGTTGAATTATACTTGTATTAGTTCAATTAATCCATATATTTTTATGTTTCCTCAAATGTATATTTAGTTTTTGTTAATTTTGTTTAATAAGTATGCTTCGGTTATTATTTGGTAAAACTAAAATTAGATTAATTAAATGAAATCTCCACGGAATGGTAAAAGTATTTACGAATTAACGTTTCTTTAGTTCTTATTAGTTAATGGAGTAATTAATAATTTAGGTTTAAAAAACAAATATTTAATAAAGCGAAATTATATTGATTGTGGTGTTCTTATTTTCCAAATGGGAGACTAAAAACTGAAAATTTACATGGGTTACATCTTTGGCAGTCATTAAAGGCCTTAACTAAATTCGGAAGTTCTAAGTCGCTTTACAGGCCAAAAGCTACACTTTTCTATTTCAAGATTCTTATTAATATGCAGAATTTAAATTACGCTATTTTATTTGACTGAATTAGATCAATTACTCATTAAGGGAGGAAATTAATATTAAAACTTTGTAAAGTGGAACAAGGCCATTAAGGCTTTTACAGAGTCAAACATGGCCGGTACTGTTGTTGAAATAAAAAATGAATTGGAAAAAGGGGAAGACTAAAAAAAAAATAATTAAATCACAGCAAAACAAAAGAATAATCGAAAAATCGAACGTTCAATCCATGAGTACCGGTTTTTATAATCGACTATCTTACAGTATCGATTTCAAGAACATCACTAGCTTTGACATTTACCACAACAATGTGTGTGTTAATGCGAGTTTATTTATAGGATTCCATGTGTGTGTAAAATGAAAATGGATGGCCGATAGATTCCCGTTTGGCACGTGAATAGATATTTTTATTTAATTATTTGTAATTATCATTTGTCCGTCAAACTGGGTGCCAAAACAGTAGAGCGGTTCCTCAGCCTAGCAGACGACAACTTTGTCGAAGATGTCAACGAAGACCTGAAATGTTTCCTTGCCGAAGGAAGAGTTGACAGGTAAACAATTTTATCTTTATTGTTATTCAGGTGCATTCGCTCGTTAAATAGAGGTTTTAGTCCTATTCTAATTGATTTTAGAGATTGTAAACGCTTCTGTGAAGGACTACTAAAAATGGTAGTAGCTTAATATTTTCAAGGTTATTATGTGTCAAGCGCAAACTAACGTAGGTCGTGAATCAAATGATGCGAGTCGAGATGACACCTTGAACGCTGATAAAATATGTGTGGAGCTGTTAAAAAGTGCGGCAATGTGCTGTTTCCGTGTCCGCTAGTTACCGATATCCCGCACGCTCTCGAACGCTCATAGCTCGCAATAGTTTCTTTGCTATAAATCACTGCAGTATCGCAATACAAACAAAGCGGTATTTTTTTTTATATTTTATTGGTATATTCTGGCAAATGCTAAAGAAGGAAGTTATTTTATGTTATGATTTTAAGAGTTTCTACACATGAAATATGTATGAAAATAAAATGTTATTTTTTTAATATTATGATAAAATTATCAAGACCCTTATTAATTAATGACTAATCATTTTTAGTTCCATGATACCTATTATGATCATTTATTTTTCAGTGATATCTGAAAGATTCTTACTGTAAGTGAATTTGAATATTATTCACTCTTCATTGACATAGTCAATTCTAGTTCCTTTTATGATTCAAATAATCTGGTCTCAACATCACTCTACCATATTGCTAAAGAAATACACAAAGACATACATGGATGCATACATATTTATTATATTGATAGTTCATACATTTAATTTAAATATTTAAATGCAAAATTCTATTAACTTCCTATCATCCTAAGATAAAATCCTTTTCTTAAAATTATTTTTAAACAATGTCCCCAAACAAATCATCCATTCAAAATTTAAATCCCAACTGATGGGACAAACCTTGGTGATCCAGGAAGGTTGGTCCGTCCTTCACAACCTTCTTTGTGATCCAAGAAGGTTTGTCCACACCAAAGACAAAGCATTAACCTTAGCATATAATTTCAGCGTGCTAGTGTTCCCTCCAGTGAGCAACTACCGTCGCTTCCTCATCCACAACTCTGTGGAACAGCTGGGCAGAGCTGACCTTGCCACCTTCTCTATAGGAGTTAGTGACGAGCGTCGCACTGTGGTCTGCTACAAGGAAAGATTGCTGAGGTACGTTTTTTTCGTATGAAGTTTAATAGAATTTATTGCAGCAGCAGTTATATGACTTAAATTGATTTAGTAAACCATGAAGCCAAGAAAAGACTGACATACATACTGAGATACATAGTACCTTTAGTTTAATTCCTTTTCGTAAAAAATCTAAGGTCATAAATATTTTGCAGAATTTAAAGAGATTTTTAATACAAAAATACTGGTATTTTTTTTATAAAGTTCACAATTATTATTTTTCTACTGTCAAGCTGTTATTTACGATGAAATTAATTTATGAGCATTAATTACATATAATCCATATCTGACGCGGCGTCTTCATCACGTCATAAAAAAATAAAAGATAAAATATATCAACTGAAGTATATTTCACTGGCCAGTGTTATATGTATCATACCTAAGCGTTACTGCACAAGATATAACAGACTTTACGGAGCATATCTTACGTGATTGATAGACATTAATAGACACGTAAAGTGCGCTCGCAACTAAAGCTAGAACACACCGGTATTTTATATCGGCTTTTAATTTAGCTATTTCTATGTCCCGCGCTAAGCTAGAAATTTTCAGAATTGTAGCAATGTTTTATGATCGGTGATAATTCTCGTTAGACCTTGTCTCGGCTTTTCTCAACTATGACTGAAGCTACCAAATTGTTGTTTATTATTAGGTCTTTTTTTAATTATATTATTGTTAAAACTCGCAACAATTACAATGAATAAACTTCGTAAATTGTACAAAACAGTGTAAATTCAATCGTGCGTTTATTACAAACTCCACCACATGACATCAGCGTAATTCGATCTTCAAATTCAAACTTCGATTTAAAATTCTCATGTGCCAGCATCAAAGTTCGTCGACACAAAAAAAATAGATCGAAGGAGTTTTTATTCAAAGTTGTTTTTGCAGTGATGAAGCTTGCGCGCGACCAGCCATGGGCCTGACACAGACTGAACGTGACGATGCCACCATTTCACAAGCAGGTTAGTTGTATTATCTACTTAATTACAATATACATAAGTTTCAAAAACACACATATCCTAAAGTTAACTATCACTCATCAAGAAATATTTTTACTAAACAATGTCATAAAGCTTTGCGTTTACGAACATCTCACAATATTTTAAATTCACAATAGAATAAATTGTATCAAAGGTCTTATTAAATGCACCTGGGGCTTCCCTTTTCGCTCGCATTCCTGCGAGTGGAAGCAAGACAAAAAATGTACCGTTTTGAGGTAAATGCACCCAAAATGTGAGTCACATCATGCAACGGTAGAGTCTGATTTTATGGTCGTGTTATTCAAGATTTTAATTGTTGTCTACGCATTTCCATACATTTTAAAGCAAAATATGACTATCATTTCTGTAAAGCAATAATAAAAAAATAATGAAACTGACAGATAAAACCTGATTATTATCTTAAAAGCGGCAGGAAATACGAGAGATGTATCCTGAAATCATCCTGACGATGAATAGGCATCGCAACTTTCGCATTTTGACTTTAGCAGCAAATATTGCACACAGTTCTATTCAAAATCATCCGAATTCCTACGCAATTTCTATCGTCCTACGGATAGAACAATCTCGCAGAACATAAATAACAAATATCCCTACGTGTTCTATGATACCAGGAACAAGTTGGTTTCCGCGTAGAAAGGTCATTTGCGATGTAACAGGTCACCGCTTTGCACAGTTTTAGCAGGGAGACACAGAGTTAGGGTATATGCTGGTATGAATTGTTATGGTTCTTCAAATAAGTCCTAGATTGTGTTTTCTTGGGTGTTGCTTTCCTTTGTAGAGAAAGAATAGCTCGATTCTTTGATGGATGGCCTCGAGTGTCTTAACCATAAGAAATTGTCAAATTATCGATCAGACCTATCGCCAGTAGGCAAATGGAAGCCTGATTGTGATTTGGTAACTCATTTCTCTGTAATGGAGCCAGTAAGGATATGTATTCTATAAAAACTGACTTTATTGAAAACCTCATAACGATTGACTGACTGACCACAAAGCCGATGATTGTGGCTTGTGGTCACCATCTGTACACTGCTTTTGGGTTTTCCCTCCAAGTGTAGGAATTGTAATAATGGCTTTTAAAGTAGGATAAGACAACATTCTCCATTTATTTACAAACAGTGTAGGACAATTACACAACATTGCAATTAAATGTAGCGAAAAACTTCCGCGCGTTATGAAACCCTACATAAAATAATAACTTTTATATTATTTGTATCAAACTGTTCCCACAACTTTCCCCGGGGTTCCGAATGTTTGCATGTCTGTTCGCCGTTTGGTTCACGCATGTTCGGTGTGTCTGAATGAACGCTCATGCAATAAATTCGTGTATCAATGACTTTTTTGATTTATACAGGCTGTGTTTGATGGATAGGCACGAAGTTGGTGTTTTTTGTTAGCGCTCTTCTAGCTGTTAGCATAGCATTATACGTTCTCCATGTTCATGTTCTTAATCAATTCATATGTTAGGGAACTCTACTACTTCACTGTATAAAAGTAAAGGTTTTATATTTGCTAAATTACTAACATCCTGTATACATATCACAAAATTGCAAGAAGAAAGTATACATTATCAAATTTACATCTACATAAAAGCTCATGTTATGTTCATCATTTGTCTTAAGACAGAATAAAATATGCATTTAACACAAGAACTTCGACGAACTAGGAATTAAAACTTAAGCTCGTTGTCAAGAATACTTGATATCGATTTAGACATGTAGTCACTTAACGTTATTCAGTAAATACCAAGTGATATATCATCCACACCCACTCACGCTAGTATCAAAGGTGATTTCTGACAGGCGTAGGATGTGTTCATTCAATTAAGTGCTTAAAGACCAAATTTCATTACTCTATTTATCCTGAAACCAGTCTTTTGGATGAATGTTGGACATAAGACTTGTCTAAAGGATTTATACTCCTGAAATGAATCCAACTTTACCGGAAAAGCTGACGATTTGTGCAATCATCTTTCCACCTTCCAGAATCCAGGTCCTTTACTATATTTGCCAAAAACGACCTTCTACATATTCTGATACATGAAAACTTGACTTGTTGTGACTTTATATACCTCTGCACCACTGCTTCCGTCACCTTCGTAGTTACGAAACGGAAAATTTTGCTGCAGTCGTGTCAGTCGTGTTCCTGCTTTCTGCTCCTTAGGTACTTTAGGGTATTTAATTTAAATTGGTTTTCATAAAACGACGGGTTCCATGATCCTATTTCGGGTCAATGACTTACCCCTAGAGATTGACTTGAAAAACTTTTGGGATATTTAGGCTTTTTCTCGAGGACGTCTTCCTTGACCTTTCCTTTGTAATTAGCAATTCGTCCTTCACAATGCCATTACCCATTATAAACAAAAAAGCGGTCCAGCACACGAAAATTCCAATGACATAAGCGCTGATGCAACTCAACCGGCTTAGCGGAATGACCGGGCCGCGAATGTGGAACACGGAAAGTGAAAGTAGCACGCCTTGCTGCTGAGCTTTTAACTGCTATGCACTTGCCGTTTGTCTAGACTGTTGCCATGGTTTTGGCGCAGTACTGCATTTAAGTTTTGAAAGGATTTTGCAGGGTGTAATGGGTTTTAGGCGCACAATTTGGTCTGGTCATGGTAGGCCTATTTGCTCATGCAGCTCCCAGAAATAAAATTCAGAGCATTTGGCAAAGGAAAAACTGGGTGCTTATTTTTCTAGTGCTTTACCTACCGAGAAATAATTGCTGGTTCTAATTTTTTGCAGGGCCCGTTTTTATTTTGATATACATCGCTACATCCATCACTATTCACACTAAGCTGTTGAGGTAAAGGTGAAATGTCATTGGTGTTGATTGAACTATCGACCTTTCGGGTCGTGCCTGGGTCTTTGCTCAATTGACATTTAATATTTAATGGTATTATGTATGGTATACTTGGTGGCTACTACATAATACTTTAGAGCTAAGTAGAATAAACAACTCAGCCATTTTGGCAAAACTTGAATTTGAAACATTATTTGGATTTTTGGGATGTCCAAATGCTCTATTCCTAACTAACTAAAGTGGCAGAAGTTGTTCGGTTTCACATAGCCCATGCAGGCGGACTTCGCAAACGTAAGCCAAATAAGCTATTACTTCTTTAAGTAAATATTAGTCTGTTTTGTTTAATAATGCTAAAGCGAGTCTGCAGTGTTTACAATGTGTGGTATTGACCTCTGCGTTTGTCTTTATGACTCATAGTTTTGTTTGAACTCGTAGAAAGACTGGAGAAGTCGAAAATATGGAAGACGTTTTTACTAACGTTGGCTATGATGATAATCGTACCTATAGGAACTATGATTAAATATCAGTCTTACTTCTCATAGCTATCTTGGATCTGTGATTTATCTTGATCAATGAATCATACGAAGATTTTCTGAGAGGAAATTCCGGCAGCATAAATTCCGCCTTTGCCCGAAGTCTATTTAGGTGCTCGATGCATTCAAAAGGTGAAATATTCGATCACTAGTCGCTTCCTTGGTGGGAGCCTTACGTAGTAGGAAAAGCTTGAGCATTATTAAGCTGGCAATCGTTTTCTTAATATATGATGTAGGAAATGCAATGCCAGTCCATCGTTATGTCAGATGCTCAAGTGATATTTCCGAGTAAAAAGAAATGCTTTGCTGTCTATGTAATAGCTAAGTCTGCCGGTTTGGCGAGGTTATTTAAATAAATATAAAGGAACATACAAACATCCGAATTAAGAACCTTCTCCTTTTTGGGAAGTCGGCAAACAAGTAAACACAAGCATAGTGAGATCAATTTTGTTCATCGTCCTTTCGTTTGCCAATGAGATTTGATTACCATTACCATTGCTTTTTTCTGTTTGGATAATTTTTGGATATTTGTGGCCAGGATTCCGAGCGTTTCTTATTTAAAGCTTATTTATGCTTTGAATTCATTAATTTGTATTATTTTAACTCGTGATCTAATTCTCTTCTCCATCCATCTTTTTCTTTGCTCTTTGTGTCCATTTTGGTCAATTTCAAAGTCACCACATTCTACGCGAGTCTGTTACAAACCTGAATTTTTATGCAAAGTAAATAGCGTGTAGACATTCTGCAAGCATTATTTGGGCTTATATGTTCACGTGGCTCAAATTAATCCAATTACGGTGAGCCGTCTGGGCGAGGTATAATTGAAGCTTAAATCAGCCCTCATTATGCTAACGAGCGATCGGTCAGGGCTTCGCATGCGTGGTATTGATTCTGCGAAATTATTATTTAGATAATAATCTAAATATTGGACATCCAAATTGAGACCCTCCTATTTGAGAGTCGTTTAAAAAAAGGTTTAAATCGATACTATTTTTTAAAGATATTTCATATGCTATAGTTGGAGGTTTCTAACAAACATTATGTGGTTCGGTTGCAGTTCTGATTTTTTAAGTTTTTGTCATTGTCTAATAATATTCCACAAATATCAGTATCATGCTTGGCCAGCCAACAAAATGACCGTTCATTGAGTGTCGTCGTCTTAACCGCTTATTAGTGTCCTTAGTTGCTCGGAGCGATAACAAAGTATGAAGTATTACGCTTTGTAACACAATAACAGGCAGTTTCTGCAAAAATACATGCGATGGTTTTATAGAATGCGAAGAAACTGGTAATAAATACGTATATTAGATAGTTTAGAAATATTCATAAAAATCTTTGAAACAAAAACTGCCAAAAATTGCATCAAGAGGTCGATATTTTGGCATCGAAGTGTACAAAAGAAAAATTAAAGTATACAGAAAATTTCTTATACAAAACTCCACTAAAAGTATCTAAGTTTGCTAATATTATTCAAAGGAAACGTGTCTCAGGAAACGGCGTCGCATGTTTCAAACACATTCGTGTTTAGTGCTATGCATATCGTTTAGGGCAAGGAGTGCGGCTGGTTCGTGAACTATCACGTGCTATCACGCTTCCTGCTCCTATTGGAGCAAAAACTTGATAATTTTTCACTTTCTATGTTTGGTATCGAAGGTTTAGGATGTAGAAGGCCTGTTCTATGCCGTTCTTGAACAGTTAGTTCACTTTGTAGAATTGTATCATCATCATCATCAACGTGCTTTTTGATTTTGTTTGCGTAATACGCCTTTAAGCTAAGGGCCTCTCGAACTCGTATTTTGGGATCCTTATAAAAATCTTTAATTCCTTAGGCTTTCTGGTGTATTTCGTTTTAATAATTATTATTTCCGCTCCTCAGTTACTTTAGTAAAATTATTGTACCAGCGTATGTTGCAACCTCGTTTCTTTCCTTAGACCTTCTGTACTTGATTGAGTTTGCGGTATGAGCTAGTTATCAGATATCGGAAACCTAACATCGTTTTTCATACTTTATTGCGTCAGAGAATTAGTAGTTGCAAAGGTAACTTGTTGCTGTTACAACCAATACAAGCATTAGTATTGGAGTAAATTAAATTAATGGCTTCATTTCAAAAGCGTTAATTGCTGACTGGGACTAGTAAGCAATCTAGTAAACCTTTATAGTATGGCCCCTTTACTCAACGGTAAATCTATTAAAATAAAGATCCAATGCAAACATTTTAGAATCAAGACAGTTCTGTTACATTCATCATCCAAATGATCAAAACAAAATAACCAAATTGCGGACAAAATTCAGATGACCACCATCAACAGAGATCAAAATCGCACAGATCGTAAAAGGAGATACCTTGTAAGTCTGATTGCAAACGATTGCACCACAGCGATCGTGTTGTAGACAATATTGCAACAGCTGTGGCTCAATATACGAATGAAGCAAATGTCGCTTTCAGTATTGCAGTATAAGGATTTCATGTGTGGGAAGCCTAATTGAACGGGAGTTGTTATGTAAATGAGGCGCCGTATGTATGAGCTAAGTGGTGCTGCACGACTTACCTACTGCGATAAGGATGACGATGATGATGATAATCGTAATATTTCTGTAACTTTATTAAATAATGTTTTAAGGACCTTACCTACTATAAATACAATATTTGATCAAATATGCTCACAAAAAGCGAAATTTCAGATCGTCTTCATAAGGTAAAGTCTCTTGAGATGATGTCTGTTATTGCGCATAGTTTTCTTCAAGCATTAGGTCCCAAACTACCGATAGATCGACTGGTTTATATCATGTTACTGCCTGTATATGTAACTAGCTGTGAAGCATCTAGTGACTAGGACATATTATTGAACAATTCAGATAGAATTACTCGAACAGCAACAAAAGCCGGTACAAAAGCAGCGGAAGTACCAATTTTGCATGATGATGAATGCCCAATAAGCGGCCGGATAACGAGATAATCTTCCCTGATCTGCACTGTGTCGTAAACCTAAAGCAATAGCTAGTACAAAAACGTGATTGTAAAGCTTGTTGCCAGCATGGGAACCACGTTCACTGCTTGATGTAATAGTGAGAGGTCCACGCGGTGCGAGGTTTTGAGAGACATTCCAATCTATATGGGAGATGTGGCAGCTTGTTCGTGTATTATATAGGTTTACTAATTTGACTTAAAAGTTTGTTTTGAAGGAATTTAGAGGATTTGGGTCAATGTTTTAGAAAATATTGTTGCGAGATTTTTCCCATTTTCAAATAAACTCTGTATCCACAAGGGATGTTCCCACCGGTTCGTTTCCACTCCCTCCCTCTTTTACATCTAGACATCTAGAGATCCTTATGTTGTCTCACTCGAATTATTTCAACAAGTGAGTTTGGTGTTCGTAAACGCATTCACGGTACAATCTAATTTCCTTATACCTAACGAACAGTAGTTCTTGCATGATCATTCGTGTTTTATTTTCATATATTTTTACAATGTCAGCATAATGGACTGCAACGTGATCGTCTAGTGCTATGTAATTAAAAATACTATTTAAAATGTCATTGTGTACGTGATCGAGTGCGATACTATTGCAATAGTATTTCGCAATGTTGAATGAACTGTTTATCTAACAAATCATTCTCATTTAAACACTGAACGATAGTTTTATTTGTAAATCCCGAATGAAAACAAGCAGACTACATACTTTAATCAATTTGCATAATAAATACTACTACACGTATGCGTGCTTACTATTCAAAATAATTGGTACATTTTATGCAACACATGAAATAAACAAAGAGGATCGAATAACACACCACTCAACAACAATACATTGTTTTCCTTGAAATCAATGCATTTTTCTTACTTGTCAAAAATGCTATTACTCAATCAATGTGTCCTTGTCTTTGCCAGGACCTGATTGCTCAGGGTGCATCTTGTGTACTAAACCCACAAAAGTGCATACTTTTATAGCTACAGAATACGTGTGAAGCCTTCACACGACTATTTATAAATAAACAGTTTTCATATCAGTCCCTGATGTCACAAAATCATGGTAACTTTATGTAACACTGTTTCGCAGCAGCGGTGGGAGGTTGCAAGCCGGCGCAAGCGACGCGGCGCGCACAGCCTCTGGAAAAGATCAGGTCGGTATCAACAATACTTCCTACATCATTTATTGTTTGTTACTCGTCAGTGACGGACGTGCGCTAAGCCCTTTATCTTATCAGTGTTTTTTATAAAGTGGACTGTGTAGTGCGGTTTTAGTGCTAATTTGTGGTTTTAAGGTCGTTCTTCGACCTTTGGATGTGCTAATTGTGACACTGTGTAAGTTTCTGGATTGGGTTTTGTATTTTTTTTTATCTAAATGGTATGTTGTTATGAAATTTTAATGAGGTCATCATCATTTAGCACATATACCATGTCAAAAGATAGATGGTAAAAATATTGTGTCACCTGTTACTGTAATCCTTATTTCATAATATGACATACTGATTGGACCCTTATTAATAAGGTCATCATCACTGACATAAACAATATGTTAAACAGTTTGCCACATGACGCCATATGGAATGACAACGCCTACCCTTCAACCTCTGAAAACTAAGTGAAGGGTCACTATCGATCAAGGTGTATTACTATCAATAACTTTGACAATGACAAAGAAATTGTAAACGAATGGAAACAATGAAAAGGCCTTGTACAACTCAGTACCTAACGATTGAGGAAAATATATACCCAGCTGCGCATAACGTAAAACATATTTATTTACTTACAAGCCAATGAGTATTAATACGTTGCGGGGAACGGTGACGCAAATTCAAACAATTTTACATACTTATTACAAAGAGGTTTTACCTAATCAAATATGGACACAAAAAAGGTTAGGTTTTATCAACGTCATTTGTGGTTTATTTCAGTAGTTTTATAATCGTTTCTTGTCAAACTGAGCGAGATACGAATGTTATTGTCAGCATGATTCATTGTAAGATTGGTAAGAACTGACTTCCTAGTCTCGGATAAATTCGTTCTGGTGCCTTTAGAGGACATTTTGATCGTTCGAGTATTTGCTAGTATTTAAAAAGGTTAAATAATTCTGTATAAATGTAGTTGCAAAGTATGAACGAGCAAAAATATTCTCGGGTGCAAAATCTCGGGGAATCACAGTTACGTTCTCAAAACATCTTAAGGCTTAATGGTTGATCATCTTAAGGGTTGATTATAGATTCTCTGGAATCTGGATTTTTCTCTGTTATTAAAGAGAATGTAAATATTAAAATGTTTGAATGTAAATACTATTGTTATGTAATAGAATGTTTGTGAAAATATTACTTTTTAAAAGAGTGTCTATGGAGTTTCTTGCCGGCTCTTCTCCATGAGACCAACTATTTGGAACCGTGCAACTAATTTGACGTTTCATAAGAGCCTGCAAAGGCCTATTTGAAATAAAAACAATTTGATTTTGATTTTGAAAAGGAAATGTGATATTTGCTCTTCTCTTTATAAAGTAGATAAATAGTAACAAATTACTTAATCGCTCACCTTTCAATTCTTAATGACCTTTCAAAGTTCAAAATGTCATTCTACAATGCAAATCAAATAAATCATACAAGTTATAAATCATGTTAATAAGGATATTACACAATGGAGGTGTACTTGACCGCTTTTTGCGGCGCACCTCTAATATTATCGAGATCGACAATTGCGCCTTCACTAGTCATTGTATTGAGATGAGAGGCGTCAAATTGCAGATCAGTTACTGTTAATGTATTATTTATTGCAAGATCGATATTGTTAGTAATTGATTCATTAATTATGTTAATAATAACACAAGGGAACAAGATTTTTGTTGCATGAAATATTACGACTAATATTGAATATTTTTGGGCTGCTAATTTAAGATCTGAAGACAGAATTTCTGTATCTGCCTTAGTTTTTGAGATATCAACAAAACGTGATTTTCAAGAAAAACACAATTTTATTAACAAAAAACAGCAGAAGAACAACAATTAAGTATCAAAAAACTTTATTTATAAGATTTTCTAGCTTGAGTCGGTTCACTAGTGCTGTCTTTAATGCTGCAACAGTAGTTCGCCATCATGTTGGCATTCCAATGACCCTGGGACCGCTTTTCCATAGTCCGAATATCTTGATGGAACCGTTCACCTTTTTCTTCACTGAGATCACATATATTTTCAGGGAAATGGTCAAAATGGCTAAGGAGGAAGTATACCTTGATGCTCATATTACAACCAAGCTGTTGGAAATGCGACAACATATGTTCAAAGTGCTTTGAATAAGCTTTAATACTTTTTGTTTGATAGAAAATTTTGTACAATCCAAACGAATTCGTTTCAGGCATTTTTTTCGATATCGGTCATGTAATTATGAAACTTCTCATCCTTCATCAATCACCTTATTTGTGGACCATCAGAAATTCCGGCTTTTAGTTTCTCTATACTCAAATAATGGGACTTTTTAGATATGTATTGAGCATTTTTGTTCAGAGCTTTTACAAATTGTTTCATGAGCCAAAGTTTGTTGTGCAAAGGTGGTAGCACATGTATTAAGGTAATGTGGTAGATAACAAGTTAGGGTAAATCAATTTGAACCGTTTTTTTTTTAATACCGTTCATATCAACCACGCAGAAAAACTACCTAATGATTCGAGGGTTCTCGCCAGATCATCGGTGTTTGTTACTTGTAATGGGGTCTTTTCTTATTTTTCCATAACCTTAAAGACTCGACGCATGTTTTACATACCATTTTAGACACCCATTAGGTACCTGTCGCAGGTGTCCAAAGAAAATCCAAAGAACTCAAAGTACACTCGTTTCAAGAACTCCAACACGCTTAGTCTACAATCTTTAAATGTATATTCACCACAAATATTATAGAAATAGTTAGTATCATTTTTACAGTTATTTTGCAAAATAGAAATAGTAAAAATTATATACCTTTTAAATAAAATGCTCTGTTTTATGAAATTTAAGTGTAACTAGTTCGAATATACGGTCAATAGCTGTATCTCAAAAACTAAAGCTGTTAGAAAAAAAATGTGGGTAGATTTGAAATCAGCGACCTCGAATTAGTAAACAAAAGTCATAAAATTTCATGCAACAAAAAAAAAGTCATATTTTGTTCCCTTGTGTAATAGCATTGTTGTTTGTCTTCTTAAAGCTAAGTATTGCATTGTTGTGAAGTGTAACCTCTTTGCAATTTCGGTCGACATTTTCATCAGATGTTTTTGCTGGCGTATCTGTACAAAATTATGTACCGCAGTTATAATTTAATACTTGCCAAACAGAGGCGGTGTTGTACTTTTTAGCTTAAAAGCCTGAGGTTCCCATAACCCCATGTTTTTGCATGATATATAGTCAACCTTCTTCCTGTTTACATCTCCTAAGCAGCACAAAAGCCTTCCGTATCCCTATAAGATAAACTTAAGAGCGTGTACGTCAACCGCGCGCCATTTGGCCTAAAATGGTACTTTTCAAACCACTGTTTCTCAGTAACTACTTATCCTATAACTATGTTATTTTTTAATAACGCAAGGTAATTTCACTGTCTATATAGTTAATTGAACATAAATTTCAATTTGTGTAGTTTAAATACTTAAAACCCCTATAACGTAACAGATGTTTTATAAAATTCCCGTTCAGCGTCTATTTCGAAGCTTAAATTCATGAGAAAACAGTGGCAAATCTAATCATATTTATTTTTTTACTCATAGACGAAATCCCCATGCCTATAGTTAGTTGAAAACATTTTTTGATTTAGGTCTCTATCTTTCAGAAAAAAATATTTTAACAATGTGAAAAATTGTGAATTTCAAAGGCTTTTTTTACCTATCTATCTTACTTAATTTAATATAACAATTATTTACTATAGTAATATAACTCTTTCTTTAAAACATAAACTTTATATTATAATTTAATCTCTCGTTTTTATTTTTTTATAAATTATTTAAAAACTACTATAAAAGGCTGCACGCGAGTCAACTCAAACCAGACCGCCGCAAGGCTTCACAGAGAGAGGACGTGTCGCTCCGTCACATCGCGTAGGGTGAATAACCTCTGCCGTGGATACCGAGAATAGAGTACATTTCAAGCGCGACCAACAAATCTTGATACATTACTATTTTATTTAAAGCTCAATTTTGAAGCATATTTTTTTTATCGATTGAGTTGAAATTTTGTTTGAATGTTCAGTTTTAATGACAATGTATGATTCTAAATCCAATATGGCGGTATACCCAAGATGGAGAAAAAAATGTTTTTAATGCATTCCTACGATATGGGTATCAAATGAAAGGGCTTGCTATGAATAACTCGAAAAAAAATGTGTCGCGAGTCTAAATCCAATATGGCGGACTCCTTAGGCTAGAAATCACTTATTGCAGATGTCTGTTACCAATCGAGCAAAATTTTTTTTTTTTCATTTTGGATGTACCCAAATTTTGACTTTTGATCTCGAATAACTTTTGAAGCATATAGGATAGATAACTTAAAACTTTATTTGCAATGGTAAACCCAAGCTCTTCACCAATATTTGGCTTTCCGGCAATTGTTGTCATTTGACCACAATTTTTCGGTCTGGATGGACTGGACCATTCATATAAACAATCAATTTTTCAAATAGGTCCAGGCGTCTTTGAGAAATCGAGAACAATCAAATTGAGAACAATCACAAAACAATCTAATTGAAACCTCCTCCTTTCTTTTTTTGAAATCGGTTAAAATACAGAAACTCTTAACATTGTCATTAATCATCAGTCGACTATTTAGTACTGTTGAAAATTGTATGTAATATACAGAAAGTCCTCAAAACCAAGGTTTTCATAGGTGCCCGATTTTTTTGCAAAAGAGTGTAAGTATTAACGACTTATTTTCATGCTTTTATATTTTAGACATCCATAGACTTACACTATTTTCCCGCTATTAACTATTTACTAAATAATATATTTTTTGTTCTACCAATTTCACTCGAAAGGATCAAAATGGTTTGTGTGACTATACGTGAAGTATGATAGGCACGCACACAGCCGCGATGCTAGTCTGCGCGGTTTTTTGCGTTGAATTACCTAAAGTTGACATCGCGCGCCGAGCGTACACGCTCTTAAGTCATATCGTAAGTAGAAATGCAACACCTAGCCTGCAGGCACTATTTCTCAAACTAAGGCATTACGAAAGCACTGTTAGCCAATAGGCTAAAGCTAGAATGGCAGTCTTGCGCAATGTCGTAAGTTGCGCAGATAAAGCCCTTTCTATGGGACCCCTAACTCCTATCTAGACATCGAACCTACTAGAACATAAATGTGTTAAGTAATTGAAAGACTTTTTGCTTGCAGACTCTTTTTATCTTGACCTGTAATCTCAGATCTTTTTTTGCACTTTGCGAGAATTTTTTCGCGTCTGAAAATAAAATGATTTATAGCTGGAATGAAGAGAAAATAAGCGGCTCATTGCAAATGTTGACATCGTCAATGGCCTTCACGTTATGTGGTCAAGTGATGTTATATTTTTCACTTGAATCATCTTCGTTTTTGCAATGCGTCCTTGGTCCGAATTGCAACAGTTTACATTTCTTTTACATAACATTTAATTAGCTCCAGATATTACGATCAAGATAGTGACCGAACAAAGTTGCCAAACTTGTAGTTTTTTTGAGAGATCTGATAAATATCTAGGTTAATTTAGTAATTAATGATTTGACCAACCTTAAAGTAAAATGTGTTAAGGAGGTTAATATAGAAGGAATGTTTGATACAGATCATTTCATTGTCGTTATTTTTAAGCTATCGAATCAGCCGTAGCTGAATCAGAACTTTAAACAGCTAGAACACAAAACAAACAACATAAACATATGGAAATAATGATACAGCCAATCATATTACAAAATACGATTACCAAACTAGGTCCAGACAAAGAAGTGATGTCAACAACATCAACATTCAATTACACAAACCGGCGAGTGGCCGAAAACGGACGAAAGTGTGCCACGGAGAGAGGGGCACAGCGTTCGACTGGCGTTCGCTGGCCTTGCCCCACTTAGGGTTACGTGGACGCCGTAATCGCGTACAATGAACGTGACAGCTGTTTGATTTTGGTGATGATGATGACTTTAATAATGATGATGTATCGTGTGGTGTTTCAAGCGGATTCATGTTAAGATTTGGTTTCTGGATGTTGCGTTGCTAGTGGTTTTAATTAGAGGCAATCTTTATTGATTAGGAAATATCCTTATGTATTCAGATATGTATTCAGATATAGAGGGATAGCAATTTGTGTTTATTTGATTTGATTTCCTTCCCGTTGTTGCACACTGTAGTTAGTACATGAAATGTTTACATTCAATATATTGTTCTCAGAACTGGCTCAACGAAACCTCGTCGCCCCGATCGCGCCGTGTATGTGCCGCGTGCATTACGCACCGCGGATAACGCTCAGCCTGAGGAACACAAGGACACCAACAACCACCGCAGAACTAGTCACAGCGCGGAAGGAACCAAGTGCCCCAAGTCTCCCGCGCCCAAAGACAAATCACAACACGGCACCCCTAGGAAATCCATAGACAAGACCTACTGCAATGTGTACACACCACCACATCTCAGGAATCAAAGATCTCAAACGGCCCCAAGCATAGACGAACCTACATCGAGCGATACAAAGGAATCCGTGCCTTCAGGCTTCCAAGTGCCAAATAGTGATAGTGCAATATCTTTTAGTGATAATAGGTTTAACGACATAGAAGTAGGCGAGAATTTTTATATAGGAGATTATTTCGCTAATGGACAGTTAGGGTTCTACAGCCCGAACTACTATAGTGAATACGCCGATAACAGTCGCGAGAACGCGGCCGATAGTAGCGACTATAGATCAAATGATTCCGACGAAAATATGGCGGTGAACGAATCGAATCAAAGCAATAATATAATCGATAACGATTACCCCTATGCTAAGGACGAAGATGTGGAGAAGAATGAGTTGAAGCGAGCGTCCCAAGAAATTAATAGGAGTAGCAAGAGAATTATAAAACAGAGCTTCCATTCTGACGTGTTGGTTATATCGGATGCAGTTGAGAGTGAGCCGGAGAAAAATGAGCCTGAACCAGTTGTAGAAGAGAAAGTAAAGGAACCTGAATTGAAGAAGTCTAAACCTAAATTAGAAGCTAAAGTATCTTTGAAGCGGGAAGAGAACGATTGGGACGCAGTTTTTGATGATAGTGGGGAATGCCTGGATCCTTCGCTTCTGGAAGAGTTGACAACTACAGTTGGGAAAGTTCACATAACTAAACCTAAGAACAGTTATGATCAGTACCAAACGCGAGGTCAGCAGCTCTTCAACGGACCTTACGACGAAACGTTCGGTCATGTGGTAGAAGTGTATGACTTTCCTAGTGAATTCAAAACGAACGATTTGTTCTCATTGTTTAGTGAATATAAAGACACGGGTTTTGAAATTAAGTGGGTGGACGATACGCATGCGTTGATCGTGTTCAGCAGCGCTAAAATTGGTAAGTTGATTTTTGTTATATTGGTTCGAAAAAGCAGAATGACTTTGATATGTTTCCGTTTAAACTTCTTCGATCTTTTCATAGTCCGGTAGTTTCATAATAAAAATCCGGTAGGTACATTTTATGATATTTCATAAATTGCTCACGCTCATGAATATAAAAACAGATAATTAACACTAGGTAATTTTATGGTTATTACGTATTAGTATAATAAAGCCATTATATTGACCAAATTATAACACCTTATGTGTTGCGTATCTCGGCCAATTTTGTATGCCTGTAAATTTAAAAATTTGAATCTTTACGTAGGCTATGCAGGTCATTGCAGGTAGCAGAACATGAACTTAAAACATAAAGACCTTCTTTTATGGGAAGAATTTTCAACTAAGAATAGATTAAACCTTATATGCAGTTAGAACCTTATAAGAAAACCTACTCGTCCTTTAAGCTCCTTTTGTAACACGGCAATGTTGACAATTTAGTGTTACGATGATGCCTTGAGCGACATAATATAATCGGAACGAGTTCCGACGCACCGATCGACATCAATAATATTCGTGACCTCGATGACGTCCAGTTACGCTAGAATAACCATAACATTTTAAAGTATAAAGTATTATTGCAAATTAACCATTTTCCATTTTCTTTTTCTTCATAATATTTTCTATTTGCCTGCTTCTCTACTGTTTCAATACTTCAAAAATTATAAAGCTGAACGTTTGTTTAGTTGGATTCTCCGATAATAATAGACGTATTGAAAATGGTTAAAAAGTATATTTGAAGTGATCCCCTTCATACGCAGAAAAAACTGCGGGCTAGTTTTGCGTATTGCTATCATTTCGTTATAGCTTCCAAATAATAAGTTTATTCTTGAAATACCTATGCTTATTCCCCCGATGCTTCTCTTGTCGTAATTCTGATTCAACTGCTATCGATCGACTTTCAGTTTATTTTGATTCAAGAGCTCAGTGCTCTTGTCACATTTGAAAGACGATAAGATACATTGTTTTGTAATTGTTATCTTTAGCTCTAAACTTTGCGATACATTGTTATTGTCGTATTAATTTATTATCTTTTACAAATTTTTATCAACTTATTGTTATACTACTTTGTCACTATTTTCGACTGTCGTACATATTAATTTGCCTCGATTCTTAGAATGATGACTGAACATATTTTTATCCGTTTTGTGGTTTGAGAGTTACAAAGAAATAACCTTGGTTTCTTGATAGATTGTTGAGTTGCGGTTAAAATTGCTTTAAGGAGATTCTGTATCTCCCAATCTGTGAATGTCTGGTACCATCTTTCTGAGTCCATCGAAATTACGTGCAAACGTGTGAATCTATTTTCAAGTGCAAAATTTATCAGCGTTATCGGCTATCTACATATATTGTTGAGATAGCAACTACTCGATAATATCGCAAAGGTGTTAACTCGCAAGCAATCTCGTCAAGTGCTATTTTTGGAGTTAGTAAAGCAAACGTTGGCTGGTTTAGGATAATATGTTGGAATGGTTTGCGTTTCGCCCAGTCCTCCATACTTTTTGGAACATTCATCTCAACACCATGTAGTATAAATGTCCTATTTGAAAAAAAAAAGTAGATGATTGGCATTAGTGGTTCTGCTTTGCATAGTTTAGCTGCCAATATTTATGTGACCATAGACAGAAATATCGAACCGCTCTTAATTCTATTGACAAGATACACATAATTTGGAAGTAAAATGATCCATGTAGAATTTTGTATGCCGATTTATGTATGTAGGTGAGCGTAAATAAAGCGCTATTTGCATTAGGGCTCGTATCCAATGCATATTTAATGGCCGCTTCAAATCAAATGAAGTCAATAAAGCAGTAAAATCTAAATGACACCATGGATATAATTCACCATAACATATTCATTTGGACAAATTGGAAAACTTTCGCGTAACGCAGTGTTTATAGTTTACTCCACCATTGCATAAGTGAGCATAATACGGCAAGTATGTAAAGTCGTTAAAGCGGTTAATTGACCGAAATGGTAATTGTATGATGCGGCCGCGATGCGTGCGTTACCACCTGATTGGCGCGGTTTCTATTAGGCGTTCGTTATGTGGCGATTATGGCATTGGGTAGTTATACCTGTGTATTATTATTGTAGAGGAGCAATAATATTGCAACCTTTTTGCTATTTATTTTTTGTTTTACTTTGTTATGTCCCACTGCAGGCTCCAAATCTATTCCCTTCCATCGCTTGTCTGTATTACTACCACAAGGCATTCCTTTTGCGTGGATTTTAATGACTGACTTCGTTTTCTGCTACCTACATCAATTGAACCTTGCCTTAAGTAAAAGGCTATTGTCTACTTCCGCAACTTAAGACATCGAAACACTTCATTCAGTGGCACCTATGGATACAATGAGAAGTGTGCTTTAAATCAAAGCGATTGCAAATACAGATTAATGGTGATCAGCATATTGCGTTTCGCCTGTTATTATTTTATTTAAACAAAGACGAATTTACACCTTGTTTAATAACACACTTTTAGAGCGAAAATTGAGAGCTTCGTTGATGACCTATCATTAAACTGACAAAGTTTAGTGAGAGAATTTTAAATGCGGCTTTACAATAGAATCATAAGCATACACACCTAGCTAGCATCTTAGTTCGTGACTGGACAAAGCAAACACAATGTTTGTGTAAGGATTCATCATTATTTATTATGTACCGCTTGAGGTGTGAAGTGATCGCCATGGACTGACATATTAATTTGTTTCGCAAACTATTTGAAGTGACCGAATGGTAAATATGAGGAGTAGATGTATTTTTAGCTTCTATCTACAATTCTACATGATTAACTTTAAAATGTAAAATACATTCTCAGATTTGTCGAATTATGTCAAGTCACAACTTCTTTCTAGCTTTCTTCTTATCCTTCCCAGTTATGTCCGGTATAAATGAAATTGTCGTTGATCCTGCTTGACTATTGACAATTGGCTATTGCCAAATTAATTTGGTTGTCAAAGATACCATGTGCTATACGGCTTAAGTTTTTCAAAGTATGAATATTACTGCTGACGGCCTACGGCTGACGTAGACGAATGTAAGCTGGCAAAATATTAGGCACACCCCAAGTAATTTTGGAAAAGTAAGATCCTTAATAACTTCTTAGTAAATCTTCAATCAGTTATGATTCCACCTTTACATAGAGCGTATAAAGCACAGAAAGTTTCATAAGATGATCGATGCGAATTAGATAATCCACGTTGAACACACGCGGATTACCTAAGCGCTGCACCTGCTAATGCAGCGAGTGCACTTATCAGTTCCAAGTTATCACCTGCGTTGTGACGTAATGCGCAATGCATGTTACGAGTAGTGACGTAAGCATTGTAGCGTGGTGTAATGTTTTGATGTTGTTGATGAAGTTATGAACGTGGTTAGAGGAATCAGTGTTTATGTTTTGTCAGATTCCACTTAGCATATTTTGATTTGCTTCCTAAGCGTAGTAAATTAATTTGTTTCCTATATTCACTGCAGTGTCATCAAAATATCTTCTCTCTGTGTGCGTAAATATGTTCTGCCTCTTAAATAACGTTCCCAACGATTATAGTGCCAAAAAGTGGTTTTTGAAAAATCTGTAATAGATGGATGACATATGAATTATACAAAAGCTAGGTATCGAAACTTGGTAAACTTATTCGCGAAAGATTGAGTTATCTGGAGTGAACTTAATGCATAAAGACAAAAATTGCTACGACATAATGTATCATGTATGTAACATATCGTTACTAAAATGTCGAAATCCAAATCTGTGTCGAGGAGACAAAAATTTGAATGCGCCTAACAACTGTAATTGGCTCTTGCAAAACAATATCATAGGAAACCCGAAGTGCATTGTTTGCTGTTGTGCAAGCGACGTTCCTAGCCTATTGTAATACTGCATCGGTTTTTGTATAATTTCTTTGTTTATTCAAACATTGTTGACTTCCAGCTGTTAATGTCTTTAATTAATTCAGTGGGCTTGATGGAATGATAATTGAGAAGGAAGTTTTAGTTACGGCCAAAATTTAAAACATACAATACTGTTTATTTTTAATTATAAGCAGTAACTGAAATCTTAAAAGAATCTAGATAACTATTTCGTAAATCCGATCCAAAGAGAATAGTCAATTTATTATATTACTTAACAATAGGTCTAAATCTACAAATAATTGCAGACACTTTTTTATCTCCAATTCTTTAAAGAAAAACTTCTTTCAGACCTTTTCAATGATCTTCCTTATTACCAGTAACGAGTCTTAAGTTAACCTCATTTAATGACCTCCTTTGACCTTTACAGACCTTCCGGCGTTGAACCGCCTATCCACACGTAAACCATTACGGCCAATGACATTTAAACCTTTGGTAATATTCACTTTTGCCATTTTGATCTGAATCTGAAGAAATAAATAAATAACGTACAATTATGGTCGTTTAGGATGTTTAGCAAGTTTTGTAACAAATATGGCGCCTTGACCAATTTTGGGATATGATATAACATGTTTACATCTCTCTTGTCGATAATATTATATGACTGGCTTTGTACCTCAGAAAGATTTAGTCCATTTGTGAGGATTATTCAATTTGAGAGAGTCTTTATAGCCAAGTCCTGATGCCATAACTTGTATATGTACTTCTGTACTCTAAATATGGCAAAGAAACGCTATTAAGGATTGATTTGATTTTACCATAATAATCACGTTTACTGCCTTGTTTTCACCAAAACCTTTTCTTTCTCGATATTTAAATCTCGATGTCATAACTTGGTTTACTTCGCTTCTTACACTATTTGCTTATCCAAGCTTATAATGAAATCTTTTTTCAGCCATTACAAAGCTTTTTTCTTCATCGTTCTAATTTCGAAATGAAACTGTTACAGTCGGTTTGTTCAACTAATAAGCGTCACTTGAGTAAATACCAGAACTTCTTTGGAGGTTCGTGCAACTTGCAAAGTTAAGTAAGACGTTGCATCAAGTTTGCAGCTGAGTGCAATTCACGAGGCTCGTTTTAAACAGGATTACGTAAATATTTAAGCTGGAGATCAAGATCGGAGAGATGGTTTGGTAACTGTAATTTGCAAGTCACGTTGTTTTGGTTCAAGGGATAAGTGAAAAGTGGAAGCATTTTTTTTTTACTGAATTTTAAGAAATAAGCCTTCATCACGTACTGGAAGCTTTGGCACCCTTAAGATAACACAAAAGCAAAAACATTAGCACTCATAGAAATAAGACTAAAAGTGTGCAGATCTAAAAATAACCAGACGAAATTAAAGTAAATAATACCTACAAAAAACGCAACTGTGAAGAAGATTAGCTTTTAATGCGTCTTACAGCATCCATTATTATATCTGTTTCAGTACTCATCCATTTGTTTAGTTCTTTGCACCACAAACCACTTTCAGTTTCATTAGCGTGTCCTACTTTGTAATACATCGCATTTTTTATTCCGAACGCGTTCCATTGCCGCCTTGAACTTGAGCTGACACAAACAGATGCTTTCAAAACGGCACGTGTATTGCGAAAATGAAAGAAAACAGATTACGTATCGCCCGTGGTACGAGCACATGTGTTTAATGGGCTGACCACGAAGCATTCTAGGTCGAACGTGGAATGTTTTAATGATATTGAATTTGCATCTTGAGATTTCTCAGATTTTAATGCTTCCTCTTCCTTATTGCTTGGAGATATAGGGCAGATTTGTGAACGGGCTCGAAGGTTTGGAATGTTATTAGGATCTTATTCGACTTTCCAAGCTCCTTGTAATGTTCTGATTGTTACTTTCAAAGATGTTGAATTTCATCTGCATTGCTCAAGTGAACATTTTCTTTTACTTTGTTCAAACAAGAACAATTACACTATTATCTGTTGCTTTTTTAGCTTCATTCGGGGTTTCTTCCATGGCTCTGGCATCATTCAAAAGGCTCCAGAAGGAGCAGCCGTGGATTTTAATCAGTAAAAGTCTAACTGTAAAGGTCATCTCCGATAACATGAAAGGGTAGGTATACTCTCCGCAGTCCTACTAGCACTACTTTTAGAGTTGTGAATCAGATCTCCCACGGTGAAACAATGTATAAACTTTTGATGCAAATCTCTCGTTTCGATGTGGGAGATCCTTCGCGGTTTCTATTTTTGTATTTAATATTATGATTTGAAGGTTCTCCGCGTCCGAGGTGCTAATTTGGTATCGTGCTTGCGAGTGTTATATAGTAGCGCTCCCTGGAAAGGAATTTATGCCGCTATCAACATTTTAGTGTTCTAGACTCATTAATATGCTGGGAGTATTTCCATATGATAGATTCCTTTGACTATTTATTTTTAATCGTAGTTATATGTGCTAGACGTGTGTTGCAGATGTTCATTTGGGGATGCATTTATCCCCAGGTGGTTTCATTGCTATCATTATCTTATAGCAAACCGCGGAAGATTGTTGAATTATTGTACAGCTTGCCGAGAGAATGCATTTGTGATATAACAAGTGACAGCCCTAACACTTAATGACAGCTACACTCTTCCCAGTAGTTTCGAGAAAAATGCTCTAATTGCAACTGTGGTACGCAATGATTACAGTACTAGCAGTGAAAGTATACTTACGTGTAAACCTTAAAAAGGCAGGTTGGTTGTTAGACAATTACGTTACGTTTCTTGCTTGATCACCACCTGGTGATGATACAATACAAACATTTCCTACTGTAAAATTGTTAACAACGCCTAATTTGCTTTTTGTTGTGTCGACTTCGTTTAATTGAATGTTATGTCTACCGTTAAGTATTGTCTGTAGACGGAAATCTTCCGTTTTGGTTTGACTATTATTGACTGATGCTCTATTGTGATGTTTACGCTTCCGTCTTTCTGTGTAGTTGTAGTGAAATAAAAACTGACTTTAAGATTCCATAAGTCAAATTAGATAACTAAATACCAAGGAAATCTTACTAGATGATTCTGTCTGCATTATTGTTACATGTTTCATGATGCACGTATTCTTATAATGGTCTAAATCCGTCTACTCTTTCCTATTCACGAGTCCCAGAAAGCTCAGTCGATGCCATTGCAAAACACCACCTGCACCCTTATTTTTTTTTTAACCTAATAAAAAATGGAACCAGTTCCAAGTTCATTGCTTCGGATGCGAGTGACAATTAAATCAACAGGTTTGTGTCCTAGATGCCACCTGTTCAACATCTGCCGTTGCACGGAGCTATAAAATCATAATTTTAATGAGCACTATTTCCTATCGACCGTGTCTCGATAAAAAGATAATTCAGAAGAATCTTCTAGAGGTTTTTTCTATGAAAAATGTTTGCCTGGATCCGGATCTGAAGTAGGATCTCATGAAACGGCCCTCCGAAAAGCTATGCTAATTGTTCTTTCGGGAAACGAGATCACCTTGCCACTTGCAAAATGAATTTTATTAGGGACATTTATCAATGACGGTTGCTACATTTGCTGAGATAACGTTTCCGAACAAAAGTACTTTTATACCTTCTGATCTCTCCTGATGCGGCCTGCGTTGTCCCGGTTTTGATTCACGATTGGCATTTTAATGAATGAAATACAATACATTACCTGTAGTTACCAATGACGAAAAAATGCTTTTAATACTCCAACTATTTGCCGGTTGGATTTGGCACTTGATTCAAAACTGCTGCGAATTTATTTAAGAGTTGCAAAAACTCATACGCATGCGATGAGAATGGACATATCGGGTTTATTAGATCATAGCATAATGCCTTTCGTCTTGCTGCCTAGATCTTGAGACTTAACTTGCCATTCAAATATAAACCCAACGTCTTAATTATAATATCTTCACAATCTGCTCTAATTTCAAGCATTTTGCACACTTAGGTAATCAATGTTTTTGCAATATTAAACCTTTTTGGTGTTGTCTTTGCCGACTGACCATAGATGTACACTTACGCAATGCAGACTTCATGGTTGAACGAACTTCCTCCGTACATTTTTGGCGCGAACTGGGTTGTGTTCGAGTTTATAATTTTATAAAATTAAATTCGTACATGAACAGTATACGCGTCGTTGATTGCCGTAATGAGGATTTTATGAGACATTAATGTATAAAATATTTTCATAGCGAGCAGATATTGGCTTAAGTAAGAATTTTGTTACTGAACTGTGATTTAATCATCTTTGTTTTAATGAAAAGGTTTTAATAGTTTTTATAAATGCAAATGTCACTGTAGTAATAAATTGCCTAAAAAATTCGCTTCCCCATAGATAGCATCAACTAAACAAAAGACTGTCAACAATGCGACAGGTGTTATTTCGCTAATTTGCCGCCATTTTTTTTCTATCCTTGCAAATAGCGACATATCTTTCCGTATTCATTATAAATTCACAGTTAATTAGTAGAGTTTCTACTTCTGGTACGCGGCAATGATATTGCGTTCATATGCAGTCCGATTTGGCTTTGCATGAAGTTGCATATGCTTATGTATGTATTGGGAAAGACAACTTTCATATTACTCGAGTATTGGACTCGATTTTTCCTTTTGTAGGGCAAGCAGGAAATACCTAATTGATTATACGTTATTTGTGCACTTTTTCGTTTCCTTAAAGTTTGCAGAATAGTTTTAAAGCTATTGTAAATTGGAACTGCTAAATGTAAACCAGAGTACAAAAATTACAGAACCGATAAAAGGTCCTTTTTTACTTTTGGTTGTCAGCCGTGTCGTGGATCCCTTTGCGTCCTGCGGTCTGTTTGGCATTTGAGACTCCCGTTAGGAATGGAAGAAGTCCTTTTGCTATCCCCGTGACAATTGAAACTAAGTTCTTAAAACATAAGCTCAAAAGATGTCTCTTAAACCAAGGCCTCAACAGCGGTGGTTAGAAGATTCAGCATCTATTTTCTTAGCAACCACAAAGAGCTGCTTATTACAACGCTATGTGGCGCGGCCGTCGTTCCACTTGCTCGCCGCAGCGTTGCGTCACGAGGGTCATCGAACCTCCTTGCGAGGTTGCGCGCCAAAATCTAGGTTGTACGTCAAACTAGTCCGCCATCTTTAGAGTCGTTATAAAATGTATTAATTAATGCATTTTGTGTTTTGTAACTTGTAACACTAATCAGGAATAGATTATAATTTTTTGTCTTTTGTGATCTTGACCTTGGTCCATATTTTTTTGATAGTTTTTGTAAATCTTCTTCTTTCTCCTGCCCTGTTCCCAAATTTTACTTGGGGTCGGTGCAATATGTAATTTTCTTCCATTTTCCCCTGTCACTCGTCATACTGACACTCACTCCCTTCCTATTCATATCATCTTTCAGGCAATCCATCCATCGTTTCTTAGATCTTCCTTTTAGTTTTTGTAAATGATGAATCGATTAAGTATTAGGTATAATTATACTAAATTCAGAATAATGTAACTATTACAGACATTGACGTGTATTAAACTCATTACATTTTTAGTTCACATAAACATTTATTATATTTGCACGGTTACGCTTGGAATGCAGCCAGCGGATACTAAACTGTTTTGGCGTTAGTTTTATTTTAATGATTAAATCATAAATTGCAGGAAAACAGAAATGTGTTAGGTAGAGGTCTTATTTTTGCTCTTTTTTATCGAAGGAATTAGAAAAAAAAGACACCAAAAATTATAAAAAAATACGTAGCGTTTTCATTGTCAATATTCAATAAGCAATATGAATGCACAAATTGACCCAAAATGTTGTATAATTTCAGCTAACGAAGTGCTATCGGCGCAGCGTCCCCTCGTGCGATGCCGGCCCTTGCACGCCGCTACCCTCGAGTCCAGGAACAAAGCCAAGAAGTGCGCAGAATTCCTGCAGCCCTATCGGTCAGTATTATTTCGTTTAGATTAGCAATAAACCGTGGGTTGAAAAGGTCATATAGGCAGCCGCTCCATGTAAAATACTGTCAACTATTCGGTTTCATCTGGTTAGTCTGGTAGACGACACTTCCTGCATCCTTTGAGATAAGAAGCCTCCCCAGCAATGGAAGAGAAATGGCTAGGCAGATGATAAAAAAATAAAAGAATTAAAAATTTACATAAGAGTCGATATATTTTGTCGACGATGTATTATGTATGTGGAAAAAAGATGTGAAAATAATCACAGAAAGCACAAAAAGATTCTCTCCGGCGGGGAATCGAACCCCGGTCTCCCGCGTGACAGGCGGGGATACTTACCACTATACTACCGAAGATGTGTCAACTATTGCAAAAATTTGGGCTTCCTTGAAACACTACAGCCGAGCTGTAGCAGTATTGTTATGATAATGATTTTGTAATAAAGCACTCATTATACTTCGTATTCGTTTTAATATTTTTATGAAAATATCGAAGAATTTTTTAGACTGGTGATGCTGCATTTCTTCCCAATTTTAAAAACAAATCATTAAATAAAACGAAATGATTATAATGTATTTAATTTTAACTTTAAAATTTCGTTCACACGAGTGGTTTTCCAAACAAAAATTGTAACTTATACATACTATACCTACTGAAAATCTTTTATTTAAATTATAAAACTTATTTTAATCTTAAACAACTTATTTATCATTATCACGTAGCCCTGCGGTTACGAACGCCATTGCTCTTAACCTTCGCGGTCAGCACCTGTGATCTAATTCTCTCTATATACCATTGCAGACAGCGGCCAGAGACGTGCACGGCGTTAGCGCGGCGCCTGGTGTCGGGCGCGCTGGGCGTCAAGCTCAGCACGGCGCGGCAGGAACGCGCGGAGGAGAGGAGACTTATTACCATTGCTAGAGGTAAGTCTAATGAAAAAAGGCTTTTTTTATCTTACTAAGTTTTAGTTAGAAAATGGAGGTAAACATACTAGTAGCTTGTCAAAAAGTCTGATAACTACAGCAACAGACTTGCAAAAGAGTAACAAGGGGTAAGGGGTATCAAAGGTAAAATTGGTTTGAGTAGGTGAGATAGGCAGTCACTCCATGTGAAAGTAATAATCCTGCTACATCTAGTTGGTCTGGAAGGGAACCCTACATTTTAAGTCTATTTTGAAAATGATATACCTACATGAGTGCTATACGAAACAAACCTGAAGTTTGAATGGTTTCTGTAATTACACCACCACCTACGTCCTTTAACTCTTTTAATTCCCAGAACTGCTAACAACTGCAAAAAAAAATTACTGAGCCTTCAAATTCACTATACTTGGTAGAAATTCATAATACTTTTTGAATTGATTGATTGAACACGTGAATTTATATTTGCATTTAACATTTCCAGAGAAGAAACGCCAGGCGGCGCTACATAAGGAGGCGGCGTGGGACGGCTCGCTCGCCAACCAGTCTGTCGACACGTGAGGTATCGATACACGTTCACTTCATTATATTATTGTTCAATTAGCTTTCACAGCAGTTTCGCCCTATTCCCTCTGAAACTAAATCGCTCACCCGGGATAAAAAGATAAACATACAAATGAAGACGCGAAATAAAAGTAGCCTTAACTGTCATCAAAGCCCATTCGCTAGTTTTTGCATTTTGCATTAGTTTTCTGTTATTCTTACATACACACTGTAGCTCTTAGAATATTACTACGATTTTGCTTATCCGATAATGTATTTTTGACGGGTGACATTCTTGCCGTAAAAGACAATGCATTTCAATCAATGTTCGTCAATTCATTCTACAATCGTCTGTTTCAAATAATCCCAAAATTTTGCATTAGTTGACACATCTTCGGTAGTATAGTGGTAAGTATCCCCGCCTGTCACGCGGGAGACCGGGGTTCGATTCCCCGCCGGAGAGAAACTTTTTATGTTCATTCGTTCGTCTGACTGTCGACTTGTTGTTTTCCTCCCCACAATAATTTTAATTACATATTGTATTTTTTAAGCCAAAATCGATTAACTTTTGTACATTAGTGCGATTAAAAGAAGACAATAAGTTTCCTTATATTGCAAAGTGGTCTATTTCTGTGGAAGAGAACCGAAATTTCGCACTGGCTAATATATCTTCGGTAGTATAGTGGTAAGTATCCCCGCCTGTCACGCGGGAGACCGGGGTTCGATTCCCCGCCGGAGAGATTCTTTTTTTGTTATAATAGAAATTCTTATATCTTTACTTTGCCTTATTAATTAAATAAAACAATAAGTTTTTGTTGATAAAATATTACCCATATATATTTTTTTACTACTTTCAGATTAGCCACGCGGGCCGGATTCCATTCATTCTCGGGGAGATACGTCTAAGCTCTCACTAAACACGTTCGTTTTACTAAAGTTAATGTAGTTTTAAATAGAACTATAGATATTTTTCTATGCGAAATATTAGAATAAACGACGCCTAAGAGGTTTTGGTCCTTTACGTAAGTTCGGTTAATGCTTAGAGCTTTAAATTTTATGTTTATTTTTGTTCGCTAATTTTAATTTTGTGTTTTGCGTTTTTTTTTAAATACAGTCGTGTACTTATATTGTATGTATGTATACGATTTGAAGTGACAGTGAAACCTCTATGTTTATACAAGAATGTGACTCCAATCTCATATCACAACATATATTGTAAGTTTTGACGAATGTTTTATGTATATGTGTGGAAAAATTGGGTGATAAATCGAAAGGTTAGCTAATAATTAATAATTGCATGTTTTTATTTCTTAAAAGGTATGGATCATACTACTTAAACAGTACTAGAAAAATCGTATTCATGACATTTTAACTGCATAATATTATTTTCTTTAAGTTATATGTATACATCTGTAGTATTCATAGAAGCCAAATATTAGTATTTATTTAGCTGTCTGTAATATAGTTTTATTGTGTAAACGAGTTGGTTGGTTTCTGCATGCGGCCAAAAGCGTGATAAACGAATGTTGCTTAAACAGTTTTATTTATTTTAAGTACAGATAAGTTTAGCCTTTTGAATGCCAAATATTGATCGTGCAATTGAACTTAAAAAAAAAACTTTCTAGCAAGTATCAAAAATACTCGACGTATTTTCATTTAAATATACTGATGTATTTCTTTTTCTATACTAATATTACAAAGAGGAAAACTTTGTTTGTTTGTTTGGTTGTAATGAATAGGCTCAAAAACTACTGGACAGTTTTTAAAAATTCTTTCACTATTCGAAAGCTACATTATCCACGAGTAACATAGGCTATATTTTATCCTGGCACGGGCAGTAGTTACCACGGGACGCGGGTGAAACCGCGGGAAAACGGCTAGTTAGTAATAAATTAAATGTTTGATTGCAGTTTTCATATTTGGAATTCAAAATCGTATGTATAATTTGTTGCGAGTTGTGCCTTCGTTGTCTAGTCTGGTTGAATGTAACGCTCGGACTTCAAAACCTCTTTGCGTTAACTTTATTAGACGAAAGTAGGTTTAATTATTAGCAGAATAATAGTTTTTAATATTGCGTCTTATGATAATTATAGTAATTAATTGTTCTAGCGTTCGGATCGAAGGAAGGTAGTTTTAGAACTACTTTTATTTTGACTAAAGATAAAGATGCGGTAGTTTTGGTAGCAATGGAGAACGAATATTTGAATTTTGAATATAGAAAAATGTTTTTAAAAATTGAAATTAGATATATGGCGACGGATTTGAATTATTCGTTGCCGTTGTTGATAAAAATGAGAAAATATTGTCACGTAACGCGATAAAAATGTCCTTTTACCGACCTTATTAGAGTCTTTATGGCCAAGAACGAATAGCTAGTTATCGATTTTGTGGTAACTTCTCATTTTATTAAATGTACTCCTTGCGTTTTGTTGAACTGTGACCATAGATATATAAAATGGACAGAGCGTTCCCCCTGTAACCCTTCTTAGCAGTCGAGTTAAGGAGAGAATAATAATTTTCATGCGGTTTTGATCCATTTTCTATATTTATGACTAAAAATATCTTGGATTAAGTCGGCAGCTAGCCTGTAGAGGTTTCATATTATTATTATTGTGACTTGTTTCAATATGTCATGTATTTTGACAACCGCAGCGATAGAAAAGTGGCTACAAAAGCGAGCTATACTTCAAATAAAATCTCATCTGTTCTCTATGTTAATTATGCATGTTACGAACTGTCTTTACTCATATCCTGAGACTACTGGACTTTTTTCTTGTTTTAATATTTATATTTCACTCGCTCTTGTTGTCATCTACCATAGACTCACGAACAAGAATGAATGATATTATACTGTCAATTTTCAAAATAATATACCGATCTCTGTAAAAAAAGGTTTGTCACAAAAGAAAATGTACGTGAAAAAGATTAATATATTTTGTTACCAGTATCACAATTCAGCCAAAGATCTGATTACTAATTCGGTGTTTTAAAAGTATTTTACTGACTGGCTCAATTTTAATATGTATATATTTTTTAATATGGCAACTTTTGAATGGTGACACTGAGCACGGAAACTGACAATTGTAATGCTTTAAAGTTGCCAGATGTCATGAGTTTGCAATACCTATACATAAGCGACAACAGTTCAGATCCACACTACGGTCCCAAAAAATGCCTTTTCAAATAGTCAAATATGGTGAGCACTTGAATTTATTTTTACACTGAAAAATAGCGTGAATGATTTCTTAAATGAATTCATCATAGATTGTACCAATACGTACTTTTGATTTTATATAAAATCATGTGACCGGATTCTCTTAAATAATGTTTTTCTTTTTTAATAAATAAACTGTGCAATAACAATGTACATATCTATGAAGTCAGTTTCACATCGTACCGTCCATATAAACAATAATGTATCACTACAATAAATAAATATTCTCATACGCCATTTTGTTAAGTTTTTATTTTTCACCTCTGTACATAATGTGACTAAAGTTAGCTAATGTTAGAAATAATGGCGAGATTCATTGATATTAAAACTAAAAAGATTTTTAAATTTAAAATAATGATGAAAGGAAAACATATTTTTGCTAATTTCTGAACGCGACCGAATTTTAGTATCTACACTATTTCAACTTGTTTTCAGAATTTATTTGCTACAAATACCGCCATTCTTTTGACATTTAGCAAAACAAATGTATTATAGTTATCGGCACGGATATTGAGCCCTGGCCTTCACCTGCGCAGAAGCGATTTATTGGTTTATTGCCTTATGTGTACAGTGCGCAAAGCGATCCCCACTCCTCCGCTCAGAGCTCAATATCCGTGCCGATAAGTATACATATTTTGTGTACAGTAAGCAAAAAAGGTAAGCTTTTGCAAACGTTACACAGAATTATACTAAGACTAGACTCTCTTAGTGTAGGTAAAGAAAAACATATACCAAGCACAGGCTCCTTTTGTTAGTATTGTGCCTTTGATTCGAAAAAAAAAATGATTAAAATGCATTTACGAATATAAAAAATACATAATGTTTTTGAGTTATCTGCTTTCAACGCAGTAATATTTCCGATGATCTAAGAGCCATATCACATCATAGTCGATTTATTGAAATTGTCTTTGCATAATATTTTTGTCAGTTTTGATAAACTTTGTGATCAACAATTGTATCCTGTATTATTATGTACTGTGGTACCTTTTGTACTCAAATGACAAAATTCTTATCAAAATCCATGATTTTATATCCCACTTACCAATGATTTCGACATTCACGATTTGTAGTTAGGGACAAAGTACACAAATTAATTTTGGATATAGATTCCATTGTTTGAATTTACCGGACATTATCGACATTGACTTCTATCTACTTTACCCGTAACGAACGGTCAATGAGGCTTGATCTGTACAAAATAAAGTAGAGAATTTTATTTTTGTAAAAATAAAGGTTATTCTAAAATTGATATACAAATAAATAAAGTTGATTGTCTTATTTTTGGTGTTTTATTTCACTGATTTGTATCTACCTTTTATTTAACCCTATATTTTCATTGGTATAAAATATAAATCCTCGTCCTTCACTAAAAAGGGCCACTGTTGTTACTTTATTAAAACCATCTTTTCACGCTCACTAAAACACGAATAGTATTTTTTATATAATTATTCTTTCAATTTATTCAAATAGGTAATATTATAGATATTGCATGTTAAATACTTTTGTATAACGATTGGGTCCGATTTACTTACATCCCTTCACACATACACTCATGACTCAATATTTAGGTACACCACAACTGTTTCTTATCCCGTGCAGCTGATGGTTTATTACATGGAGAACAAAATGACGAGCATAGATGTCATAACGGAAAATCTCCTAAGAAACTAAAGTCGCCAAAATTCGTAATCATTCACTTGTAATAGAGCGTTTTAACCTAGAAGAAGGCGGTTGACCTGCCTACCATATGGCATCTCCGCTCATCTTCCCTACCGTATCCCCAAAAACATTTCACAAAATTGTCATAGGAATTTTTCAATCACAAGTTGCGCCTATTTTCAAAGCACAGCTAAGTTATCAGACAATGGCATTACGACAGACACAAGCTACGCGCCCCGTACTAATGGCTCCGACCAGAACCAATCGAAGGCCACACACAGTTGTTTGTAGCAAACGGAGTGAGACCAATTGCGATACCTCATTTGACTGCGCACTTTTTTATTTAATTAAACAGGTGTAGCTAATTTTGTGACTGCTTATTGATTTAGATTTTTTTTGTCTAAGAATAAGTTTCGTTTTAAGGAACTGAATCAGAATGCGCATCTGTCATATAAATTGGCACCTCACTACCTGGGCACATGTACCTACATCCATAAACGATGAAGTCTAGCTACAAATTGGTATAGTTATCGGCACGAATGTTGAGCGCTGACCTTCACCTGCGCAGAAGTGATTTATTAGCAAAGAACCAATCCCGAGTGACGGCTATGACGAGATGCGCTGCGGGCGAATCTCACCGCGCCTCACTTCACTTCATACCACAAAAGGGACCCAATAAATTCCTTCTGCGCAGGTGAAGGTCAGCGCTCAAGATTCGCGCCGATGATTATATCCTTTTCTGTCTATCATTCATCACCCTCTTGCCCTTATCCCAATTTCATTTGGGGTTGGCGCAGCATGTTTTCTCCTTCCATACTTTTCTATCAGCCGTCATCTCCCAAGCCTCTATATATCACTATCACTACGTAATATTTCATCCTTATCAAAATAGATTTACGAATCATTAGTTCAATTTTTTTGCACAGCTTTCTTCTGGTGGTAGTAGGTGTGAGCGATGCTGTTTTCCGCACGACTCATATAATCACCATCTGAAAAAAATCTAGCTATCATGGTCATGTTATATTCTTCATAATATTTTTTACTGTTTCCCCTGGTTTCACCCGCGTCCCATGGAAACTCACCTGAAAAATATATACCTTGCCTAGAGGTACCTATGTCACGCGAGGATAGTGCAACTTCCCAACAGAGAAATAATTATTTAAATCGGTTCAGTTTCGAAGCTTATAAGAGCCTTTTTTGAAGATCAAAATAAACGACCAAAAATGTGTAATACCTACTATCTATCAACCTATACCTACTTAAGTAATTAAACACATACCTACAGTAGGATTATATCGAATACTCGTGCTTTTCTCGCAAATAAAAATAAGTCTCAGAGTCTATTCCGATAGAAATTACAACATTATAATTGAATTTATTGTACTCAGAGATATAGTAATAGACACAATTACGACTTAGGTTTAGATTCAATTATCAGGTAGTGTCTGATACAACTTTCGTAATGACTTGAGTTGGTCTATATAGTTATCTATTATTTCTGCACGGGAATAGTTTCTATTGTTTATCGTTAGACCATGACAATAGTCTCAACCACTATAATAATAACAAAGGTACAGTCCTAGATTGTTAGTACCTACAGCAAAGTAGGTGAATGTAGTTTATTTATACTAACCGTAGGTAATTAGTCACCCATTCTCATTGTAGACACCGGAATATGTCTCAATGGCCGTCTGACCCGGCACCATCTATTGTCAGCCGGACAATGTTGTTGACCGCGGAGAAAACAAACAATTCATATAGACGCGATTAGGGACAACCACTTCCAGTTAATATTGCAGAGAGCATCTGAAAACACGTGGATGTAGCTACTATGCGTCGCTTTACAATAATATTGTGTTTCATGTCGCGAGTGATTTACGGAACATACACAGTTCAACACCACTCATATTCGGAGCACATGTCAAGAAAATCGAGATCAAACATGCCGCAGGTGCTGCAAAGTGGTTATGTTTATAGACATTTCGATGAACCTGGACAGTTTGTTGGCATCGAAAAGCCTGTTGTTATCCCTTATGTGCCGCAAAACCCCACGTCTGTTGAAAAATTGAGGAATGACCCGCCACCAACATTTGATTACGTTATCTCGCCTCACACAACCCCATTTACAAAGAGGGATATAGACTATGAAATAGAGAAATCCGCATCCAAAGCTAAATATGAAACTTCGAGAATGAAATCAGACAACATGTATGATAAACTGAAGTCAGTGATGCACTATCACCCTCCCCCGGATAAGGAGTTTGTATCTGGGTACGACGGCAGCAGTGAATACCGAATAGACGATGACGACGTAAGGAGCAGTTCTAGAAGTTCATATGACAGTTGGCCATACTTTTATCATAGCCCTTATGAATATGCACATGACAAAGATATGTATGATGCAGAAAAAGTGAAAGACAAACGTTATGTATTAGAAGGAATTCAAAGTATACCAGTTTATGAGGTTACAGAAAACGATACTCCTGCCGGTTATGCTGCAAGCCCTGGAAGTTATTATGATGTCACCGACAACCCTATAACAGGAGATGAGCCATTTTTTTCATTTGTTCTTAATGATTATTTTGAAAGGAGTGGTTACGACGAGGACCCACTTTCATTTAAAGGATTAGATTGGGGCAAAGATTTCGACCATGATATTTCAATGCCTGAAGATAATGGCAGAATTCGACGATTAGAAAACAGTAATTATTATTCAACTGTACCTCCATTAACAAACACAGAAAGCCAAGATGTCTATTCCAGATATGCAAATGCAGAATCAGCAGCAACTAAAGGTAAACGACAAGATCATGAATTCGACAAACGTGAAAACGGTGCAAAGAAACATTCTGATCATAGAACTGAGTATGAAAACAAATTAAATCGATATAATGGATTCAAAGATTTTCTAGACACTTTTGCAAATAAGTTCGGCTCAGAAGATCATAAGAAAGATTCTAAAATAATTAATCAAGTAAATCGAGATAAAGGTGAAAACAGGAAAGGTTTTCACAGAGTCTATCACAAGGATGAATACCAAGAAGACAAAGAATTCTTTGATAACAATAACAGCAGCACAAGAGGAATAGAGAAGGGCAGTTCTAACGCTCACCTGGGTGGATCTGAAGCTTACTTACGGTCCCAAGCAGCGGCGGCAGTTGGAAACCAATCGACAAATGCCAACAATTCAGGAAACACAAGGGATCAAACGTTTGAGAAGAATCACACAGGACATGACAAATCAAATGCAGTACAACACAGCTTCAACAAGTACATAGACGCGGCAAAGAGAGCAGCCCTCAGCAACGAAGCAGATTATGCGGACCACTACAGGATATGACAGGAGGCGAAACATTTGAGTGATGTACTCAACCGAGACACTCAAACAGTGACGACAGACTGTGCAAAGTGAGTGACTGAAAAAGTGGAGTTTTGCGGAGGTTTAAACAATTCGGAATTGTGTTTAGAGATAATAGACTATCATAATGGTCTAGGAAATCATAATATGTTTGTTGATTTCTTTTTCAGGGTAAACAACCGAATGGACTGAAGGAAGACAATTAGTCGTAACATTCATAGCGATGACATCGCTCCCTGTTTTTTTTTCTGCTATTGTAGGGCATTGTTTTTTTACCTAGCTGATAAGTCTTTTTTTACTTCAGGTGGGCATTATGATCACGATCCATCGCTGCCTCTGTTTTAGAATAGCATTGAACTAACCATCATCATCCTCCTGCCCATCATTATCCCAATTTGGGGTCGGCGCAGCATGTTTTCTTCTTCCATACTCTTCTATCTGCCGTCATCTCACAAGTAACATTCTTTCTTGAACATTGAACTAATAATTAAAACCTTAATGTAGTTCACTGTAACTGTAAACTGTGCGATACATTAACCTTCACATAACCAAACGATTTTGACCATGTTGTAACGTTTATAGACTAGGTAGAGGTAGACTGATTGATGATAAGTCCCCAAAAATCAATTGTTGCTTTAAGTAGGTACGAGTTATAAAATGAAACGACAAAACTGTGTAATGAACAATATTTTTATAATGTTGATTTACAATGCAAATTCGAAATATAAAATGTAATATTTAAGCTAGGTATAAGCGATACACACAAAGCTGCCTTAAGATATGTATTTCTTAGAAATAAAATTTACGAAAAAACTGGTGTTCTGTTTTCGTAAAATAAATATTTACCCTAGCCGCTATATTTTAATGCAGAATAATATGTAAAATAAAAAAAAGGCAAACAGTAACGCAATATTCTGTATACTTCTGACAATACCACTAATAACATTTATATATAACTAGTCAATTCGATTCACATAAATGATGTACTAAAGTGATTAGGTAAAAATTTGAACAAATTGAAATAACATATTCACAATAGGCAAAAACAATTCGATAAAATCTAAAAACTGCAAAATAAGTAAGTCGCCTAAGATCTGTCAGCCCAAGGGTCCATGTCCGTATTCATAGTTTCATCGTCTGGGTTTTTGTTGGGCACCTGCGGGAACATAGGTAGAATACTGAGTACTTTAGTCATCACAGAAGAGGTTTTCTCTCCTAATTTATCCACATAAGAATTTATTTTCCAAGGTGAGCGAACCATTCGAACAGATTTACCTTCGAACTCCTTACTTTCCTCGTTGTCGTCATTGAACTCGTCGTCCAGGTCACGTGCCTTCTCTTTCTCGGGAGCTTTAGTAGTAGTGACATCGTCATAATAGTCGTCTTTCTCACCTGGTTTCCTCATGACACTGTCTACAGCACGTTCCTTCTTGTTGGACACGGGTCGGTGTGTGGGGGTAGAAACAACTTTGTTTTGCGTTTTAATTTCTTGTGTCACACGGGGTGTCGATTTTACTTCGTGTTTAGGTTTCATAGGGCGTTCTTGGGTAGCTTGCTTAGTACGTGGCTCCAACGGCTTGCCTCTTCCTACAAATTCGTCATGATTTACATCAAAGTCGTAGTCGTCGAGATTAAAATCTTCGTCTTCGTGTTCGCCGGAGTCTACCACTCTCACAGGCGATCGGCTTATCTTCATTTGGAAGTCGTCATCGTAGTCCATTTCGTTATATTTTGGTATCGGTTTTTTCACGAGGGTGACTTTTGGTTTTGTAACTGGCGCACTGGGTGAAGTGCTAGTATGTTTAGTTGTTTTTTCAGATTTCTCATGAGACTCTCTGGGCACACGGATGACGGTTGACACTTCGGGCTTCGGCTTGACTTTGAAGAAGTGTCTCGCTCTCCTGCTGTAGGCCTTTGTGAACTCATCACTCTGCGCGTTGTCTTCCTTGGAGAAGCCGACGCCCCCGTCTTCTTCGTACACGTCCCTCGTGAGTCGTATCGGTGGAGATGAACCAGTCGTTTTCGTTTCTGTCGTCAATGTTCGATCGGTTATTTTCTCTATCAGCCGAGCGTTTATCGTTAAAATAAAGCTGGAACCTAGCAGTACGAGCAATATAATTTTCATTTTAATGTGCTTAACGCTGGGCTGTCGGAGTATCGACTAGCAGCATGATTCTGAATCAATGCATAAAGTAAACTACTGATGTTTTTAAACGGTGTTTACATAGATGAACAATGTATGATGAGAAAAATAGAATGACTAATAGATTTTATTTTGATAACATACGAATGATTGTGTTATTGTTTTATTCACTGGCAGGGTTCCACCGCTTGATTGTCTTGATATTCGTATTATATTGTTATTTTAACGATATGCCGAAAATTATTATCATAACTTTTTAAAAAGTATTATGTATTGCGGTCATTCTCTCATGGATGAAAAAGCATGTGTGCGGTTGCAACTTTTCATTATCTGGTATGTAGTCCATTTCGCCGTCACGTCCTTTAGCAAGATTTTTTCCTGTTTCAATGTTTACGCATTTGATCTCATGTAATGAATCTTTTCAATGAGAAGTGTTTCCATAGCTGTTCTCATAACACCTTACAATATTGTGACATTTTCACACATTGTAAATTTTTGCCATTGTGAAAGTGAGACTGTGAAGTACGCTTGTCTTAAATCATTCATTGTAATCAAGTTAATGAGAGATTGCTTTATCTTCATCTTTCTTCTGATCATGACATTGTGGTCCTTGACTCAAACCGGGTTATTTTCAAAACCTTCCTCACTTGTATTCAGTGTACCTGCTTGCAGTACATTAGTGAAAACTTCTTCTCCAGAGAATCTTACGCCAAGTGGTGGCAAAAGTTTGAAAGTTCCCACTATCTAACTTTGTTTGTATTTACTTACTAAGTATATCTTGAACATCAATGACTGTTCCGGAGGGCATGTAAGTCCCGGGTGTGATTTAACATCCTTGGCAATCGTTACGGATAGTAAAAACACCAGTCTGACACCAGTCTCCACCGAGGTTGCCTAGGTAGCTGGTTGAACGTAGTTGGGAAAAGGCTTTTGGGATAATGACGATGAAGTAATGTCTTGCTTGCCAGTCACCATTTTAACATTTGGATTATTTGTGAGTTTATTAGGTAAATATGCACTTTTATATTATAGTATTTTCATGGTTCTTCTTAATTGAGACGTTGCTAAACAATTAATCAACGTTCCTAATACAATTGTAAACAACTTTCCTGCAAAATACGGATACTTTGTAAGTGCTTTAAAAAGTAATTCATTGTTCAACTTTATTTTTATTTGCAGCTGTCCACTAACAACTTCGTTAACCCTACAAAGATGTGATTATTGATTGTAGTGTGATTCAAAAGTTTGTTTGTTTGCAATCCATACGGATAAATAAACAACAGTAACCCGAGAGCAAAAAATTTATAAGAAGAATGCAATAACCAACAGCAGTTAGTTTGTGTCAGTCAAGATGAAGATACTGTTCAAGATAATTAGTGCGTTTTTATACTTTAATGCAGTGTCCCCTGTTCTCATGTACTACATATACGATGATAATCCAAACATAGGCTTCATGGCCTTGGACAATGGCATTGGAGCTTACGTGAAGACCGGATTCAGTGTCAACAGCAAGAAACAGTTCACAGGATCATACAACCCAAAATATCAGAAGATAAACAACGAGCATGTTGTCGATTCTCACTTTAAAGTTATGAAGACTCCTTCAAGGTATTCACCGTCGACCGCAGTAGTAGTAGATAACGCGAGACTCAGAGGACACGAAGCCGGCAAGAGCAACGCGAAAAGAATAGTCGAGGAGTACAGAAACACTGAAGCACCAAAACAGTGGCAACAAAGGACTCAACATCAACAGCCGAGTAATACTGCTATTTCTGGACCACAAGAACCGCAAAATACACAGACACCTAACAACCCTTCTGTCAGAGTTGATTATGCTAACGCTCAAGAAGCTGCCCCTCATAATCAACCTTCAAACAATCAACCAATTTCGCCGATAAGGCCTAAAACCGACTACAGCCAACTGAAGCAACGAAGCCAAAAAAAACAAAAACAGGACGGAGTGTTTGACCCTAAACCGAGTTTTGTGCAAATGAATGTTAGGAAGACACAAATATCGACTGATCCCCAGAAAATTGTTCGATTAAACAATAACCGTCAGCTGACCTCGTTGTCAGTGCACACATCTCAGGAGAAACGCCAGAGGTTACCCACGTCGCTGATGATGGACAAAACTTTGCACAAAGCGAATGGACTCCACGAACATAACATGGAGATAATGTCGCGAGTTCTAGACGATATGACACAAAAAATTGCAGACAGACGACACAAAGGTGAATTCAGGAAGCGAGATACCACGAAAACTTTAGATTTGTTTGAGAAAAGCAAACGGAGTGTCGTGTCTGATAATATGAGGAAGTACATAGGAAAAGATAAAACCATTGGGACGCATAGGGCTATGGACGTAGCCCGGATTGGAAGTCGTGAAGAAAGTTTAGAAGTCAATGAAACCCCGTATGCTTTATTTTATAGAATGAACCCCGAGACGCTGGATCAGCAGGAAGGTTTTATGATAATGAGGTCCGTGGAAGAAAATACTAATACTAGCAGAGATTTTTCTAGTAAAGAGAAACGATTAACATCATCATTGGAGGATAAAACTAAAAAGCGACAGCAAAAGTCCAAAAAAAACGGCAGCACGCTAAAGTTGCGCAAGAAGCTAAAGAATTTCTCTAATTACAGGAGCCATTGATTCCGTACATTCATATAACTACGAGTATGAATATCGATGTCTGTTACTTGTCATGCTAATACAATGCAGTGTGAAATTTAGGCACCATTTCACAGGCAAACCGCAGTTTGTTTTATAAGTACTATGTTATATTTTTTTATTCTTGCCTGCTATTCAATTCAATGTAGAAGGTGTTTAAATAAACATGATTCGATAGTTTACATAAACTTTTATTCTTAGTTTTATTTAGACAGAAATCAGAACCATGTTAGTATGTTGCATAGAGGGCACGTGGAAGGTGGTGGCCGGGTGGTCTCGTGCTCATTCGCAATGGCTGCTTTAGTAGGGTAGCATATTACGTTCAAATAGTTTCAATAATATAATAAACAGAAACCAGGCCACTGTTTTATTAACTTAAAGTTCAGCTAGTACAGTCACGTGTCGCTACCAGAGTGTGCAGTCGCGAATACAATATCGTTTTTATACTCTGCGTCTGATTGAACGCGCAGCTATGCACCGTGTAAATTAATACAGGGTTTTTCATTATCATTGACACAGAAGACCATTGCCCAATCTAGAGAGCGCTCTCGAGTCGGCCCATTTATGAATGTCAATGATCGATACAGTATTATGTTCACTATATAAATGCTAGTCTTGACCTTTATCGTCATTATTATAGTTGACATTATCACCGAAAGCATGGCGCGAAAGATCGCCACGCTGTTGTTGCTTTTTGCGTACGGCTCCTGCATGAAGATGCGGGAGACCGTCGAGCGGACGGTCATGGTACGGACCACTGGCTCTGACCTTCAGCCGGCCGCCACCGGCTACATATACAAGAAAGAAAGTAATGGCCCCGCCAGTGTCGTTAAAATGGGAGAAAGTGAAGTGATTGAACATTTTTCTAAACTGTACACTAAGCCTGAGGCTTTTAAGGCACCCTTGCCCGCCGCTGCTGGACCTTTCTATGCCAAAGATGAAGATGAAGCAAAGGCCGCTTCGTATACTGCGGAGGAACATGTTAAACCTGTTGAAGAGAAAACTGAAGATGAACACGACGATCGTATTGACGGGCTAGCAGCCGAGAACTACGACAAAATCTTCGAAGATTACGCAAAGAGATACGGGTCAGGTTACAAAGACGACTTTTCAGACTATTTGCATGGATTAGGACATTTTGATCACGGTATTTACCACGACTTTGGGGGTGGGAAAGACTTTGGTGCGAAAGGATATTACGGTCATGGGGATAAAGGATATGAAGGACATGGGAAAAAATATCATTACGAGAAAGGAGAAGCGGGGAGTTACCACTCAGGAAAACAAGAAGGTTACGGAGTATCTAAAGAGGGAGGCCTCAAGGGCCATTATGATGAAGCCGATGGTCACGGGAAGCACTACGCTCACGGACATGAATACAAAGGAGACGATCACGGACACAAAGCTGGTCACCTCAAAGGAGAAGAGGTCGATGGATATCACAAAGTCTTCGATAAGAACGAATACAAGAAAGACAAGGACTTTTACGATGCAGAAGGTCTCAAAGGAGACCACCACAAGTACGAAGATGGACACGCAAGTCATGGATCAGGGGCCGGAGGGTACGAGAAGGGAGAGTCTCATGATTCAGGACATCACGAGAAGGGTTTCGGAAAAGGAGGACACTTCGCCAAGGAGTCTGGAGACGAGCATGACGCAGCACATTCCTCAGAGGAAGATGGAGAAGCCCATCATCACAAAGGAGGAAAATTCGGCGCTAAGGGCGAGAAGTATGATAGCAAGAGCTTCGCTTACGAAGTCAAGCACTGATGTTATGATGGCAATACTTGTTATTTATTTGTTGATTTTTTGGTAATATATTTTTGTAAATATGCGTACATTTGTAGATATAAAATTAAGCCATAACTTTACCTTCTTGTTTTTATAGAGTTTCCCAGTCGTATAATGGAATCAGAATCATAATCAAAATCGGTTTTCTAAACATACATATGTCCCGGGAGAATCACTTTCCGAAACCGGGTAAAAATTAGCTTATCTCCTTTTTTTCTAAACTTAAAAAAAAAAACAGCGACGTGCTATTGACATAAATACTGTAACATTACAAGAGGTTCAGAATGGTGTGGTTCAGTTGCCCGGGTAACTGGGTTGAGGAGGTCAGATAGGCAGTCGCTTCTTGTAAAGCACTGGTACTCAGCTGAATCCGGTTAGACTGGAAGCCGACCCCAACATGATTGGGAAAAAGGCTCGGAGGCTGGAGTATGGTGTGGTTTCCCGGCCGGCTAATTTGCGTCCCGAACAAGCTATATTTTTTTAATAGTAACATTCGTATATATTGCTATCCTTATAAATAAGAAGTTAATGTAAAGTTTCATCAAAATTCCTTCTGTAGCTCTTGCGTTAGAAAGCAACAAACTTCCACAGTCTACACATCCAAATCATGCTAAAATAAGAATAGTATGATGTGTGCAAGTAATTAAATGAAATGTATTTGTTTAAAAAGGTTCTAAAAGTGACACGTCTGCACAATACACATAATTCTAAAGTTCTACTACTCTGTCATGTCTCAAACCCTCGGGTAGGAGACAGGATATTTTTAGGACTTACACTATTACCTCCTTTAGGAAGAGAGTAAAACCATGGTAAGATACCCGGACATTAAGTATGGTTCTAAACCAAGCTACTTATGGAACGATCGAACTGAAAAGCATCGTAAAGCTGAGTACTGACCGATGCGATTCGACTGTAACTGGTTTTAAACTTATCATGAACTTTTAATCCTGGTTATTCCTTTAGGTCGATCTATGGCAGACTGGCAAGCAAATTACTTTTCTTTCTCAACATTCGATTTTTAAATCATTGTCATTTTCTATAGGTCCTGTATCGATTTCAAATTCATTGAGATAAAACCTCTACAGTACCTACTTATCTGATTTAATCTGTGCTATCTGCATAGCTGCGTGCTGTTGCTTGCTGATTTCCATGTAGGTAAAATTATGTACTCTACACGAATACTCGCCAATCTCCATACTTTAAACTTTGATGCGTCGGTCGGTACCCAGCTTAAAATGATAATGAACATTTATTTTTATTAAAGGGTTTACCAACAGCTTTTGTGTAGAGAGTATATAACGGGTGATTTTTTAAGAGGTATAGGATTTGATTTACAAAAAAAACACAAAAAATTTGAAAAATTTGATGAAATCTTTATTGGGATCGATAGAACGGTCAATATAATTTAATGTTTGAAGATGATTTCATGCAAATGCTGGCCGCGGCTCCGGTTTAGATGGCCCATTCGCAAGGCCCAATTTCGGCACACTCTCTCCAACATAACAGCCGGTATTTTACGAATAAATGCTTCAATATTGGCTCCCAGTGCGTCAATCGTTGCTGGGTTCTCCCTGTAGACATGAGCCTTAACATGGCTCCACAAGATGAAGAATAGTCCAAAGGCGTTAGATCACACGATCTAGGAGGCCAATTGACGGGCCCAAAACGTGAGATAAACTGTTCACCGAAGGCGGCTCTCAATTGGGCCATTGTTTCGCGTGCCGTGTGGCATGTGGCACCGTCTTGTTGAAACCACATGTCAGGCATGTCCAATTCTTCCATTTTGGGCAAAAAAAAAATCGCCAATCATCACAGGTAGCGCTCGCCATTCACAGTAACGTTTCGGCCATTGTCGTCTTTGATAGTAAAATTTAATCATTTGCAAGCGTTGTTCGTTCGTAAGTCGATTCATGGTTAAATTATAGACCATACTGAACAAGTTTGACAATGACACAAGACACGATTCACGCGTGATCTGTTCAAAACAGTGTTGCCAAAAAGATACCAGCAAAAAAATCACCCTTTAGTAGCCTCACTTCATACCACAAAAGGGACCCAATTAATTACTTCTGCGCAGGTGAAGGTCAGAACTCAAGATTCGTGCTGATAACTATATAATATTCTTGGTGGTGCCGAAAATAAATACGGTCCCCTAACGCAGCTCAAGCGCTGGTGCAGCCAAGGTTATCACAGGACTTCTCTTCTGCAAGATCTGAACAAAAAAGCAAAATCAGTATGAGGTGAACAGAGTGTATAAGCACAAAATCTTGTAATATTTAAAACACTTCACGATCAAAACCAACTGAGGTTTTAAAATAAGGGCGAGAGCTTAAAAGCTCGCACAGAACTAAAGGTTGCTTAATATGTAGTAGGTACAGGACTCGTGACACATGTACGGGGACTAGAAGTAAAGTAAATAATTAAGATAAAAATCGTGATAAACGCAGCCTCTGCAGGTTTTTCAGGAGTTGCTTTTACGAGCTTCTGATTTTATATATTAATTAACATACATAATGTTTACGATTTGTTAATGCATTTTTTGGAGTTGACTAGAGGTATACATATACAGGGGTGGCTCTACTGTAGGTATTGGGTACTGTGGACATGCCCACAGGCCTTATTTACCTGTGCTGTGACGTCACATATGTACTCCCATATTTGTGCCTTTATGTACTTACACTTATAAACTCCTTTTTCTCATACTCATACTTACATAGGTGGAGTGTGGAGTGTTCCTTATGTACTATCCTATGTGTACTTCCTATATGTACCTTTACTATATAGCTTTGTGTTCTAATTTAATGACTGCATGTATTTAATGAACGTAATATTATTATGAATTTTCAGCCATATCGGATGGGTGTACCCATAACCATTTTTGAGAACTGGATCCTTGGGTATATAAGGCTTTACTTCTTTCTGATAGCATTTAAAATGTAAATGCTTATAAGTAGGTATAATTTTTATGATTCTCTCTCATATAAGACGGACTTTACTAAACTTGTAAATTGTGAAAATAACTGGTAAAAGCTTAGGCAAACATGTTAAGCAGAGATGAAGGGTTGGACACCGTTTATAGGAAACGCAGACCTGAGCAACCTACAATCGAAAATAACTATTTTAATCCCGAATATAAAACGAATAATGCATCCCGTAGTTTCTCATCCATCACGAGGGAACGGCTTCATGCTGACATGTTTCTGAGTAATTAAGAAAAGTGTAGATATTAAAGTTTCGCCCGTACCTTTCCCGTGGAATCTTGTCGGCGCACTCGGATCAAAAGTATCTATTTAGCCTTCCTTGATAAATACGCTGTCTAACACTGAAATTTTTTTTTACAATATTTCCAGTGGTTCTTGGGCACAAAAAACGTAAACGGCAATAACCCAACGGTTAAGCGTGATGTTGTTACATTTCTTCCCATCAAAAAATTACTATTACCTTCTAATGATTAAAGTTCCACAGCTTCTTATCGATCAAAAAGTTAAATATGTGGTTAAGTTTAGCGCATCTGTATTTGAAAATTATGTGCTTAATTAAACTTATGTGGTTTATCGTAAAAGATCTCGTTTGAATAGATCCCATAACACCAACATATTTTAATTAATATCGACTAATTAAATCGATGACATAAGCTATTACAGTTTTCATTGACAGACGTGATCCGCGTGGAATCTGTTATTAAAAAAAGCATTTCACGCCAGTTAGCAGTGCGGTCGGCTTGCCCACAAATTACACAATAGCCAATTTTTTTCATTAACAACGTCTTTGTCACCTATAACCTCGTCTGATAAGCAATTTGTTACATGGCTACAAGAAAGGTAGGCGAACACACTCACGGACCTTTGTCTCTAGACTAGATATAAATATTGGGCAACGGGCTTATCAAATTATAACAGTACGAGTAGCAGTACGATACACATCTCAATATGGCGAGCTCAGCTCTGTACGTCCTGATGGCAGCGAGCGCGGTGGCGGCCGTGCAGGTGGGGTTCGCGCCCGCCGCGACCAGCTACATCTACCGCAGCGACAACAACGGCCCTGCGAGCTACATCCAGCTCGGGGCTCCCGCGCCCTACCACGCACAACACGACGCCTTCGCCGCACCCCTGCCGCTTGCGCAACCCAAGCTCGCACTTGAGGCGTATGATCTCGCGCCCCTGCCTCTCCCTTACGTGGCTGCCAAACCCATCGTCGTTGAAGACGCCGAAGATGATGACGATGATGACGACAGCGAGGAATCCGACGAGTACATCGATGGAGGACACGAGGGAGGACATGACGGACATGGTTTTGCTAAGGGCGGCGGTAGTGACTACGGCGAAGAGCATCACGCCGCTCATGGTGAAAAGGGCAGCAAGGGTTTCAAATCTGAAGGACATCACGCTAAGGGTGAATCTGGACACTACGGCAAGGAGCACCATGAAGGACACCACAAGGAAGCTAAAGGTGGAGAGAAGAAGCACCACGACGAGGCTTCAGCCCACGGCAAGCACTACGAAGGAGGCAAGAGCTACAAGGGTGGTGACCACGGACACAAGAAGCACTTCAGCAAGGGCGAGGAAGTCACCGGCTACCACAAAGTGTTCAACAAGGACGAGTTCAAGAAGGACCATGACTTCTACGACGTAGCTGACAACAGCGGACACTTCAACAAGCATGGCTCCCAAAAGGGTCATCACGGTTCCGAGAAGGGAGCTCACAAGGAGGGTGGACACCACGATTCTGCTTTCGACAAGGGTGGTTTTGGAAAGGCTGGATTCCACGCTAAGGGACATGTTGACGACGCTGACGCTGGTCATTCTGCTGAGTCAGGCCACGAGAGCCACGGTCACCATGAAGAGGACTACGGCAAGAAGGGAGGCAGTGCTCACGGCAAGGAATACGGCTACGCTGACGCCGATGGTGACGACTACGACGAGGACGACAGTCACTACGATGATAAGGACTAAGTTTATCCGCTTACTGCGGCAACTGTAAATATCTGTTGACTATTTAATTTTCTCGATAATTTTGTTATGTTTGATATGCTCGATGATGACGATGTAAATATTTTTTTATCGCAAACGATTAAATAACTTATTAAAATGATTTCTTGTGTTTATTTACGAACCTTTTTAACTAAATTAAGCAATATGGGGACAAAAGATTTGAAAAACAGTAAAACTAAAGTTTTTCAATGAACTAGGTACCCCAACATATGTAGCTTGGGAAATTGCTAGGTACCTAAATGATGATGATGAGGTATCTAGAGGCTTAATATTTAGCTGGCAAAAGCTCTGCATCAGTTCTGATTCCGGTCAGTAACTTAAATCGAAAGTTACACGCATTTTCGAAATTGATCAAATAAATATTGTGGTGTCTACGATAATTCGCCACGCAACACGCATTCGAGCGTTCAGGAACATTGCTTGTGCGATCTTATTACGCGAAGGGGCCGGACAAAACTGAAAAACAGACAAATTAACAAAGGGTCATACTGGGCCGAAGATGATTACTATGATGATTAGAGTTGGTTAATAAATCAGCGGGGCCCAGTAGGGCCAAGGCCTGCCTGGGCTGCGGGTTGTTCGAAAGAGATACCGCGGCCCTGGTACATAAAAGGCCTATGACGGACGGAACACGACGGTTTTTAGTCAATAAGAGTCTGACAATCCCTCACCGCTGCTAACCCACAGCGGGAGGGGTCATTTGATGATTTTTGAGGTCGTTAAAAAAAAAAAGTTGGTTAATAAATGTTAATGTATTTAACCATTTTGATCGATATCATTTCTAGCGTTAAAATAATAGCTATAGGATTTTGATTAAAGTTTGTTACTTTTTCACAAACACATTTGTTACAACTAGATCCTATAGGAAATTACCCTGGAGATGGTTGCCTGGATGTTGTATACATAGGAGTTTTATCTAGGTTCTGGACCTTGTAGGTATCTTTTTACTATCTATGATCATGAAAGCTTATTATAAAAAAATTCTAAACGTAAATACCTATTAACAAACATCGTTAAGACTCACATATGTATGTACATTTTGAATATTAGTACTGACGGTAAATGGTAAACTAAGGCCCCCGAATCCTGAAATGTATAAGTATTTTGGAACATTTGAACCGCGGGAACCTGCTTGAAAAGTTGCAATGCAAGCCTTCTATCTTATTCTTTTATTCTTAAATTAAAGGGAAATTAAATTTCAAATTATTGGGTATTCAACGAACGGAGAGCCTTAATTCAGCTCTTGAAACAAAATAAAACGCGAAGTCTAGATCCACAATTTATAAAACCCAATTCAGTTACCTTGACAGTGTAAAGTTTCCGTAATAACTGTGAAAATCAATCATCAATTATATTAATTGAACGCTAATTTGATTAGACCATATAAAAGTATTTAAGTGTGTTAATTAGTAAATGTAATTACTTAATTAAACTTAGTGTACCTACTTACGTACAAATTGGTTTCTTATACAACCTCCGAATAAGGGATTTTATCAAAGAACATCAAATCCTATTTTCTCTCGATCATGAATAATTAACTACATATGTGAGAAAGAACGTGGACTAAACTACTCCGTATGTTTTCAGACCCGTAGTATTTATCTCTTCAGATTTCTTTTATTCTTCTAATCATTTATGTTTTCCCTTTACAGCATCATTTTCCTTGAAAAATTGACATTCTTCTGCAAAACAATAGTTGAAGTTGCATTTGTTTTCCATATAGAAATTCCTGACTTATATGTAGGTAGGATAGTTATTTCATGATATTGTTAAAAGAAATTTTCTTGGAATGATTAATGAATGAAAAATTATTCCACTCCTTAAACGCGGAAGTGGTAATTTCTTTTAATTATATCCCAAAAAGGATGTAAGTATTAGGTCACATACTTATACATATGGTGTGGGCACTAAAACTTCTATTTACAACTTTCATGAAACGATATGATGCGATCCCTTTACTTTACTTACCACCCAAAAAATATGTGCCCACATAAATGAACTAAAGCTTTTTATTCTTGAACATTGTCAATCGCCACAAGCTGGTAATTTTTGCATAATTTCAGAGGTCAGTGATATAATTTGTTATGAATGAACTATAATGTCCACAAAAAATAAATTGTTTGGCATCTTTGACCGATATTTTATATTTAAGTATAATGTTGAAATGTTCGTGATAATTTTAGCCACGGTTTTTTGTTAAAGGTACCGTGAAATTGTGGTTCAAATAGGTACCTACTGTAATTATAAAATCGCTTATAGGTACAATTAAAGGATTTTGCTGTATCCCACACTCTAAAACTAAACTTGGAAACTAAAAAAATACAAATGAAAGTAAAAAATAATTTCACAAAGTAACTTTCTCAATTTTTTTCCAGGAAAGATAAGGAAATTAAAATTTTCCAAAATTTTACAGTCGTAACACTAAACTCCAGCCTAATTTTTCCAGTCTAGGTAACGCAGGCTGCTTGTTACCTTCACCGCATTTTTTTCAAACTCTTGGTTAGTACTGTTCATTGAGCACGTATCTAATATGATCAAGGTACTTAAGTACCTACCTAATATAAAATCAAATATATATAATTGAAAAAAAATATTCGTGTAAACACATAGCAACCTTGACCGATCCAAATCGTTGCACCGATTACAAATCTAATCAACTGTAGCTAGAAATAACTGCTGTATCGCTCATCTCAAAGAAAAAACATCCTTGTCTAATAATTGTAAACAAAAGGCTATATAAGCCTAGTCTACGCCATGTATGTCAGTGTCGCAACCTACTTCGATTGCGCAAGAGTGGAGAAAAAAAATTAGGTCAATATGCAAAAGAAAATATTATGTCTAGTCTTGACATTGACCATTCTGTGTTTGGCTGAGTCATCGCCCGTCAATCAGAGGAGCGTTTCAGCATTCGACAATTTCGACGGGGACGGGGACGCGCTTGAGCAACTTTATGAAGTCAGTACTGAGAGCTCTAAAAAGAAGGATCCTGCGAAATCCGGCGTGAAATATTTAGGATTCGTAAAGAAGAACATTGTAGACCATGGGCATCACGGCAAGCATAATCAGGGAGACCTGGAACAGCTTTTCAAGAAAGCTAAACTGCGCGATCACGGTAAATTTGACAATGTCGATGCGTATGCGCTAGCCGAAGCCATTGCTGCAACCGCAGCGGCGGATAAAGTCCGAGCAACTAGGACTTACAGAAAGGGGAAGAAGACTCGCGGTTTCCACCGAGTGCAGCACAAAGACGAATATAAGAAGGACCAAGAGTTCTTCGAGGATGATGAAGTGAACAAAACTATCAACAAAGTTGCAGCAAAAGGACAAGGAGCAAAGGTGAGTGCTGGTGCAAAAATCAACAGAGGTGTTTTCGAAGATGAACGCGAAAAAGACTTTTTGGCCCAACAAGGATTTTTAGATGACGGTTTCGTGGACAGAGAAGATCAAGTTTTTTATAATTCTCTAGGTGTTGAAGACGGTTCTCAAAGTTTTGAAGATTCTGGATCTAATGAGGGTTAAAAAATATATCGTTTTGTGTTCCCATAGTGCTAGCGTGTTTTACATCATACATATTTCTGAATTAAGAATTATTGCCAGGAACACGTGTGCTAGGAAATGTGTGTGTAAATATCTTTTACAACCATGATAATTCTTGCTGCCAATGTGAATTTATTTAGAATGTCTGTTTAGTTGTTAGATTAAGTTTTTAGAATATTTATAATAAAAAATCCAAATTAATGCATGCACTTAATTTATCCCTAACTACCTGTTGTTACTGTTACGGTCTTTTTTATCGTCCCACTGCTGGGCTGCGGCCTCCTTTCACACGGAGAAGGATTGAGCGTTAATCACCACGCTTGCTCAATGCGGGTTGGTAATTTCAAACTTTATAGTCCAGGTTCCCTCAAGATGGATTCCTTCACCTTTTTACCAGCAATTGGTGTCTAAGATATACTAAGAAAGTCCATACAATTTAGAAAAGTTGCATTGGTATTTGCCTGACCTAGAATCGAACCCACAGCCTCATACTCGAGAGGTTGGTTCTATACCCACAAGGCCACCACGACTTCTCAACTATAACCTATCATCGTTCTACTTTTTTGAATTGCGCGCCGGAATATGGCCGGAAAGATTTGTAGTAAAGGGTTCCCAAGACGGTCAAATTAATAACAATTTACTTAGATACGAACAATAATATTATAGACCATTTTGTGCACTGAAAATTTGAAAAGAAGTCAGTAAGATTATTATCCGAATATCCTAAGAGAGTTTGAAAACAATTTGTCCAGAAATCGGACTTTCTTGAATCAAGCTACATAAAGGGCTCGGGGCAATGTTTTTTTTTAACCAGTCCCTGTTTTCAGGCACTTATAGTAGCCATGTATCACTTTCTTGAGAACTTTTTTTTTTAATTTAATAAGCTTATTTAATAAGCCTCCCTTTATATAAAACATCCAACAGTTTATCAACGACAAAATGTAATTAATAACTAATTGTCATTGAACTATAAAACTTCCAAGAAGATTGCCATATTTTATAATAATTTTAAAGTGGAAAACCGTAAAATACACTTTAGTAACCAATATTTAGTTACAACACTAATAGAAAACAGAAGTCGGCTCTATGATTAACAGCTTGTCAATTTCAGCTGTCATCGCTCAGCTCTATAGTCTTTGCAGCATCGCTGAATGAAGATATGTGTTTGTGTTAAATGGTTGTGAAACAAAGAGATTTATACGAAATAAATGAGGCTCGGTAGAGATTTACTGTTTAACATTACTCATGAGTACGGAAGAGACTCTGTTGAATCTCGATTTCGACAAACCGAACACAACAATTACGCCGCCCGATGACGGTGTGGTATCTTTGTCGAGTAGTTCGGAGGAGATTTGTTTAGTGCCAGAGGTCGGGTTCGAGGGCAACGTGGATTCGCCAGGGGTGAACAGAGAGTCGCAGCCGCTGCTAGGCGGCCGCGGCGACTTCGAAGTTTCTTTCAATCATTTTCCAGGTAAGACTCAATTATGACCCTTGTAACGTCGCACTGACTCATGTTCCTATATAATTTACTTTATCAGACTTATTAGCTCGTTCTAAATCTCGCGTAACAATAATGTTTAGTAATGTACGGTCTTAAAAACACTTGTGAGACTTCTAGCGATGCGTTGTAGGGCTTCGGCGGACGTCGTTAAGCTTTTCGCAAATAACATCTGTTATTGGGTGCTAATATTTACCTTGACGCCGTAATAGCTCACTTATCGCGCACGATTAGAAAATTTGTATTGTTTTAATGTTGTAGTACCTACGTAGTTGCATGTTTTGGTGTTATTGATTGAGCTAACTTCAGCCTGTAGTTAATTCAAACACTGTATACACATAAATGAATATAGCAACACTGTATTTTCAGTGAAGTGTAACGGCCGAGCTGTAGTTTCAGTGCCAATGTTTTCTTTTGTTTAATAAAAATGGAAGGTCCTTTTGAATGCAGTAAGTATTTTGAGAACAATATTACAGTAAATAATTGCATATTCAGTATAAGTGCATACTGAAAGTGTTTATTTACACAAGTAACTGATAAGCCATATGGGAGCTAACGGTATGTCAGTTGCAGTATTGTTCAAGTTTTTCTTATAATTTTTTTATGAGTCTGTAGTTAAAATTAAGAAAAAGAGTTTTATTCTGCCAAGGTTGTATAGTTTTTGTTCAGATATACTTTTTGTATTGAAACATATTTGATCTATTTAGTACAGCGATGTGGCACTGAAAACTTAGTAATGAAATAATTCTCTCTGTTTCACCAAAACTGCTAATTACTAGATTAGGCTTGCTGATAAACTTTATTGATACGTATCTTCTTGTGTAGTTTAGCAATCAGTTTAATTGGCATGGTGTTTTTGTTTTGATAATCTAATATTAGGACCAACCTAGTTTCATTTTCTTACTAATACAATATGTTGTATTTGTTATTCTTATTTTGTGAATCATACTCAGATTATGTCCTGCTAACAATACTGAATCATATTATAATCAGTTAAATGAGAAAAACACACTAAGTAAATTGTGCGATGGACTATTCTCAAGACTAAAAAATATTTTACTTTTCTGACAAACTGTCTATCTTTGTACCAAATCTTATCAAAACAGGTTCAATCAACTTAATATAAAAGCTAATTAAGAACTTGTAAATTAAATTAGTAAGCTATTAACAAAAATTATCTTTCATTGTGAAATTTTTCTTAATGGAGTATACAACTCAGTTAACAAGGCATGGTTAGCGAAAGAGGTTGATAACCAAACAGGTGCCACATTAACAACTATGTTAATGTGGTACTAGAACAAAACTTCAAGGTAAAGCCACATATTTGTCGCTAATTATTCAAATACCTATTATTGTTACACAATTTCTAATGTGTTTCTAATATTCAATTTTTAGAACCAAAGAAATACTTTTAGAATGACTATTTTGAACACCTAGATTTGGTATTTCTAGTTTGGCAATTAGTAATCACCAATTAATGAATATTAAATAAATAGCTGGAAATGTGTATCTTTGATGTCAAAAGTAGAAACGATATCATGGTGTACTATTAGTATGTTTAAGTAGCTTTAAACTTCTAAGAAATCAGGCTGATTTAAACCCAAAAGAAATAATCTTGCGAAATAAAAAAGGTCTAAATCTGCCTTAAAAGGAAGAAGTTCTCAATTTGGCCTAATTCTCTTAAATGCAATGTGAATTCAACAACCACGTGTCAATGTGTCACCGACTTGCAATACAGTTAAGTAAACATGTTGTCAAAACGTCTGATATGCTAATTGATATTGATTGTCTTGTTAGTGACTTGTGTGGTGTTCGCTCTATTTGTTTGTATTGCTGTTTTCTATTCGCTGAATATATGTAGTGTGAACCGATGGAAGTGCAAAAATAAGTGTGCTATGCTTAGTTAGACATAATATGAAATATTAAAAGAAGGGAAAGAAAGGTAATATAATTTTTTCTATCAGGTGCGCTCCAGGGATACTCATGGAACTGCTAGAATTAGTTGTGTAGCTTTTTGATGATAGATAATAATTTTAGATGACTCAGAGAAGTTTGATTATTTTAATAGTTAAAAGTAAAAATGAATATCTATTTTTCAGTTTATTTCATTTTCTCTTATCTGTGTAAAGTCAGTCTTTTCAAACCAATCTTTTACTGAAATGGTATTGGCCAATGCTTTTAACTGAATTAATCCTTAAAGCAATACAGCCCAACTGTATGTTTCTACCTATCTACCATTGTGTGCATAGCTTTAGAGATAAGCTAGCACACCATGAGATACCCCCATTTGCTACTATTTGGAAAAGGTCTTTCATAATTATGTGTAATATGTAATTTGTATGTAAATGTGAGCTATTGACATGCGCCCAAAACCTGATACGCCCCTCATAAAATGCTTACAGTTTACACATTACACGTGGACCCTTTTCGGTTTATCGGTATTATGGTTCTTCGAATTTTGAAATGATCTGATAAAATTGACTTCCTCAAAGTCTGGTTTTTGGAAATTCCGGTACCTAACCCCTCCTTACTTTCTCAAGCCTTTTCATAAAGAAGAGATAGGTTTATGTGAAACTTATGTTCTTATTTCCAACATTAAGTTCCGTTCCGTGAAATAAAATAGCAGTAGCAAGTTGATAAATTGGTAAACTTCAACGAGAACTTTAAATACAGGCATAAAACATGAAGGTCATTGATTTTCTTTCAGCGATTTAACTAGCCCAGGTACAATGCACGATGTTTCAAAGCATGCATTAATCTCGTAGATATTCAATACAGTAGTAACGAAACAGGCCCTTAACCTCTACATCATTTATACAAAGAAAAAAATCCTCATTCAATACTGATTATAAATAAATTCATTCACAATGTATCTCCGTATTGAGCAAGATTATATTGATACGTTTAAACGCGTATAGTTTGCATGCGTCATTGGCAGCCCACGTCACGATTACGCGAGATTTTAGTTAGGAAATTGAACGATTCGGATTTACTTTGCATGATTCGGGTGAAACGAAGCAGGAAATATATGTACTGATGGTATTGATAAACTTGTGAAAATTCCGCTTTTCCTAGGAATTATACCTACCAGATGTGATTCCTCAGAAATCATTAAGCATGGCTTCAAGGATAATTTACTTTTTATGTAGGTATAACGTAAATAATTGAAGCAACTCGAAAGCTGATAGTATTCTCACGATTTATGTAGTGGCTGATGGGTCTCATACATGTGTCTGTTTCTGAAGAAATTTTCTGCATAGGCACGCAGGCTTGTCTGCAATCAGCAATGTAGTTGAAAAAGTAGCGCCATTTATTACAAACATTCTTGACGAAGATTGACCTGAAGCTATGGAGAAAGATAAGCATGTAATGCTTACAACACGTTATTTGGGTATAGTTCAAATATTTCCCAGAGAAGTTCCTTATTAAAACGTGACCAAAGTCTTGTGACCACACCATCCGAAACTTTCTAAACTGCATAAACTTACCAAATGTACCCAAGTCATCCTCCGAGCCTTTTTTCCCAACTATGTTGGGCCAAATGTACCCAAGTAAAGCCATATAATATGATAGTATTAACTTAGTGCTAAGTAAATAAGTATTTTGCTTTATTTCTTTGTTATCGACGATTTTGCGAGGCTCAGACAAGGCTTACAAAAGGTCATTGAAATGCATTCATTTGGCTATCGGTCGATTTGTTTTTATCAAGATGTCTGTTGGCTTTGAATAATATTTTAATGTTACCTATAAATGCGTATGAATAAAATGTCTCTGTTTAAAGATTTTAATGAAAAAGTAGATATAAAAATGATACTCCAAATAACGAGGAACAACGGCTTTCCAGTTTAAAAATGCCAATTAAAACAAATCTCTTTACCCTAAAAATTGCACTCGTACCAGTTATTTTTTCAGCATGGACCGTGTTATTATACACCTATTCTGATTCCTATGTTTATTTACATTACATCTGTCTCCATTTCTTCTTCGCATTGGATTTTCAATAAATATGATAGATAAACATAACGTTTTCCTGATATTTTAAGGAAACAGGATGATTTCAAAAACAGCAGCTTTAAGAAAACATTTTGAGTCATAAAAACAAAGCGTAATATTAGGAGTTACCTATAAAACTACATTATGTTGAATGATTCCGAACGAATAAATAATTGTTTGCAAGGCTAAACTTGTTTGTTTTCATTATTGTGCAATGTTTTTAATTTTATTCTTTTTACTTTGTTCTTCATCGCTGCTTAGGCAAATGGCGGCGCTTGTTAGCCAAAAGTAAGAAGTTTTTAATATTATGCTAGTTTTTCATGTCTGTAGTACTGTAGTTTATTAATGTTTGTTTTGTGATTATCTAAGTTCCTACTATTGAATGTTCTTTGTCTTATCTTTCCTTATCATACTTATGTACGGACCCCTCAAGCGTAAGTGTACCAAATGTGCCCAATCTCCCTGAAAGTAATATTTATGATCTAGCCAGACGGTTTTCTTTCCTCGTAAAACATATTTGACGAGACGTTGACAATTTTATGACTGCCAATGAAGATGTAGGTAGGTTGTCATAGTATTTTATTACGTTAGGAATGCATATGACTTATTTATTATTGTTATTGAGTATAAATATGAAGTCTCCAAAATTTTTTGATATTTCAGAGCAATTTTCTTTGGTTGTTTTTGTAAGATGATAAGAAAAGTACTGAATCATATATTAGTATTCACAGTACAGCATGCGTAACTGCAACTGCCAGACACGTGTGTAAATATTGTTCTCAGTTTTTTGAACTTAGAGATAGAAAGTTTTGACAAACTGCCAGTGCCACGTGCGATGAAAATGCACTCGTCTGATAAAGAATATTGCAAGCCACACTATAGACGCGATGCTATAATGAATGAGTATTGAAGAAGTTAATAAAGGCCTGATCAAAGTCTAAAAAGTTACTTCTGAGAAAACCGTTGCGCATCACGTCTTTATTGCAGCATCGCTATTTAGTCGTTTGTGAGTGAAAGAGGCAGATCTATCTGCCGGAAAATCGTGTAAAAATATTCGATGGATGCATACCCCTTTTTGCAAATAATTTCTTGAAATAAGGAGATAAATACACATATGTACTTTGTACTTATAGATTTGTTTGATTAACAAAATTTGCCACTAAACCGTAATCGGTCATTCCATTACTAAGCGTGTGAAATGTCTGGCTTCTACAATACAATCAGTAGGTCAAACTGGCGACGAAGTCAACAATTACAATGTGAGTCATTAGTACGAATGCTAAACAGTTTGCGTCTGATTGGGTGTACCTTTTGTTAAATAACAATCATATTAATTAATGCTTAGTTAAACACATTATTGTTACGCAAACCTTCATTGAACCTATTGGGCTCGTTGAATACTAGCCATTCAGAGGATATGTCTTATTCCCTTATCGAATTTATAAAAAGTTTTTGCGATTAGTCCCAAGGCAGGAATGCCGAATTATTAGGCTCTGATGTATAGCTATGTAACGGAAAATTTAAGAAATAATATGTAGTGAATAAGCAGGGTAAGGTCTCATTTTACTTGTCAAGGCCGCATGATTGTTCCAAATAGTTAACGATCGCGACCTTGAAACGCGAAGGACGATATTATTATAAGAAATGTCACGAATGGGTTACCTTCAGTAATGATCTTAGGCTCTTTCGTTTCGCCCACAAAAGTAGCTTTTGGTCACACAATGATTACTTACTCATCCTAAAATGACCGGAACCTGACTTCTGAATGAACTATAAACTCATTGTACGGAGTCTTGATTGAGAGATCCATTGAGCATCTTTCTAGAATGATTTGGTCTTACAAGGGATTGTCATGAAGCCTCAATGAAAGTTGTTTTTTGTGTCTGTCACGTCCTTTATGCTGTTTACAAACATAGGCACACAATAAATGAAATGAGAATGATTATTGCGTGGGAAAATGAAAGAATACTAGGTCAAAGAGCGAAAATAATGGATTCCGTGTAAAAAAAAAAAACAAGTTGAGAAATAAAGTAATGCATGCGTATTGCTATATTAATCCTTATTAATGCAAGTCTCTGTCACTCTATTTGTCAACATGTAACAAAGTGACCTTTCATGAAAATGGCCTATGAAATATCTCCCGTTTCTCCCGTCAGTTATCACTTGTACTAAATAGCTTAGTATTCTTTTCCAAAAAAATCTCCATTTTACTGATGACTTTCATTTGTTTAATTTTATTTTCCTGCCTTTTAATGAGATAACTTTTTTTATTAGCTTGCATAACCTTTAAACGTACATATTAATATAGTCAGTCATTTTTGGTATGATATAGAATGGAATGATAAATCAGCCGTTTGCTTAACAAAATAACTAACTGCTCATTTTATATTATTTATCCAGATTATCTCTATACAAGAGAGTGTCAGCTTTAGAGGAAATTACCGCCCCCTTTTCTCACTAGACATTATAATGCCCGTTAACAATATTTCTATTTATCTATCTGTTGATTTTCTTACTATAGATACAATTTTGACATTAGCCCCGTACAAGTATAAGCTAGGGTATGATCTCCTAGCTTTAATCAGAAATAAAACGTCAATTCGTATCACAATAACTTCTTGTATTCACTTTTAAAACACAATTTAATATCAATCGTAAGAAAACATAGTTTATCAGTCCACGAAGGAAGCGCATGGCAAGCGCGCGCTCTATCTGTCAAAAATCTCTTTATAGTGTTGTCCTCACAGTAGAGGTAGTGTTGTCCGTATAAAACTACAATGATTTAGTATACTTCGGTAAATATAGTATAGTTCCTTAATGTATGAAAAGAGAATATAACATACAGAACAACACAGGATAATATTAGTCTAACATTCGGCCATTCTGACCACTAAGTTTGTCCTCAAACTTCTCAAAGTCAAAGGTCAAATCATTTATTTCATTTAGGCCTTTACAAGCACTTATGAACGTCAAAATTATAACTAAGTTTGATTCTAGTTGCCCATTCCAAAAGTAGCTTCCTATGGAGAAGAACGGGCAAGAAACTCCATGGTTACTCTTTTTAAAAATAATATAGTATTACAATTTGTATGTATTGATACATACAGTAAAAGCATGCGAAGATCATGTAGAATCGCAAAGACAAATGAGAGTAAAGTGACAATTAAAATGCTACATGGTGTTCACATTTACAAATTGGTTTATATTTTGGTACAAAGTTAAAGGTCAAAGTCAAGAGGTTATTCGCCAGCAAGAATTCATGACTGTGCCACCTTTACAGAGCTGCGTTCCTAGGACTGCCTCGAGGCCTTCACTCTTACTGGAGCCATCCACGCCTTCCAGCCAATCTCAACTCACGACATCTGCATTTGACCCCTCACCGCAAAGCCAAGAGGATGTCCACCAACAAGGCTTCACGATCGTGCCAACCTTCCAGAGTCGTATCTTTAACTAGGACGGACTGCATCGTGGCCTTCACTCCAACTGGAGCCATCCACGCCTTCCAGCCAATCTCAACTCACGACATCTGCATTTGACCCCTCACCGCAAAGCCAAGAGGATGTCCACCAGCAAGGCTTCACGATCGTGCCAACCTTCCAGAGTCGTATCTTTAACTAGGACGGACTGCATCGTGGCCTTCACTCCAACTGGAGCCATCCACGCCTTCCAGCCAATCTCAACTCACGACATCTGCATTTGACCCCTCACCGCAAAGCCAAGAGGATGTCCACCAACAAGGCTTCACGATCGTGCCAACCTTCCAGAGTCGTATCTTTAACTAGGACGGACTGCATCGTGGCCTTCACTCCAACTGGAGCCATCCACGCCTTCCAGCCAATCTCAACTCACGACATCTGCATTTGACCCCTCACCGCAAAGCCAAGAGGATGTCCACCAACAAGGCTTCACGATCGTGCCAACCTTCCAGAGTCGTATCTTTAACTAGGACGGACTGCATCGTGGCCTTCACTCCAACTGGAGCCATCCACGCCTTCCAGCCAATCTCAACTCACGACATCTGCATTTGACCCCTCACCGCAAAGCCAAGAGGATGTCCACCAACAAGGCTTCACGATCGTGCCAACCTTCCAGAGTCGTATCTTTAACTAGGACGGACTGCATCGTGGCCTTCACTCCAACTGGAGCCATCCACGCCTTCCAGCCAATCTCAACTCACGACATCTGCATTTGACCCCTCACCGCAAAGCCAAGAGGATGTCCACCAACAAGGCTTCACGATCGTGCCAACCTTCCAGAGTCGTATCTTTAACTAGGACTGCATCGTGGCCTTCACTCCAACTGGAGCCATCCACGCCTTCCAGCCAATCTCAACTCACGACATCTGCATTTGACCCCTCACCGCAAAGCCAAGAGGATGTCCACCAACAAGGCTTCACGATCGTGCCAACCTTCCAGAGTCGTATCTTTAACTAGGACTGCATCGTGGCCTTCACTCCAACTGGAGCCATCCACGCCTTCCAGCCATCTCTAACTATGACTGCATCGTGGCCTTCACTCCAACTGGAGCCATCCACGCCTTCCAGCCATGCTAACAAATCGTCAACAATATAATTGCATAAACTCTCACTACGATAAACAATTTCTGCGAATATTTTCATTTCATTTCATTTTGAATCCAAACTGTGACTTGTGTACATTGCCATTTTAACAAATTGGCAACCATATACTTGTACAAATTCTTACTACGGTAAACAACTTCACGTCTAGTATTTGGACTTGTATACTTTATCAAAACATTCAAGTTTAACAGAGTAAGTTAATCTTACTATCACTGTGACTGCAACGAGGAATTCACTCCTATTTGGAGCTATCTACGCCTTCTAGTCATGTTAACAAATTGACATCAAGATCCTTCTATCAAGTCTCTCGACTTATGTAGCTTATCAATACATTCAAATTTAACCATGACAAGTCAACATCAACATATTGGCATCTATATACTTATATATTTTCCTATTTAAATAATCGACTTGTTTTATATCCAGTCTCTGGATTTATATTCTTTATAAATACATTCCAATTCAACCATTTCAAGCCAACATCAACATATTGATATCTATATACTTATATAATTTCCTATTTCAATAATCGACTTGTTTTATATCCAGTTTTTGGATTTATTTCTTTATAAATACATTCAAATTCAACCATTACAAGTAAACATCAACATATTGGCATCTATATACTTATATCATATCCTATTTCAATAATCAACTTTATTTATATCCAGTCTCTGGATCTATATTCTTTATAAATACATTCAAATTCATCTCAAATCCATCTCTAACTATGACTGCATCGTGGCCTTCACTCCAACTGGAGCCATCCACGCCTTCCAGCCAACTCTAACTATGACTGCATCGTGGCCTTCACTCCAACTGGAGCCATCCACGCCTTCCAGCCATGCTAACAAATCGTCAACAATATAATTGCATAAACTCTCACTACGATAAACAATTTCTGCGAATATTTTCATTTCATTTCATTTTGAATCCAAACTGTGACTTGTGTACATTGCCATTTTAACAAATTGGCAACCATATACTTGTACAAATTCTTACTACGGTAAACAACTTCACGTCTAGTATTTGGACTTGTATACTTTATCAAAACATTCAAGTTTAACAGAGTAAGTTAATCTTACTATCACTGTGACTGCAACGAGGAATTCACTCCTATTTGGAGCTATCTACGCCTTCTAGTCATGTTAACAAATTGACATCAAGATCCTTCTATCAAGTCTCTCGACTTATGTACCTTATCAATACATTCAAATTTAACCATGACAAGTCAACATCAACATATTGGCATCTATATACTTATATATTTTCCTATTTAAATAATCGACTTGTTTTATATCCAGTCTCTGGATTTATTTCTTTATAAATACATTCAAATTCAACGATTACAAGTCAACATCAACATTTTGACATCAATATACTTTTATCATTCCCCATTAAATAAACAATTCTCTATATCCAGTCTCCGGACTTGTGTAGGTACCTTACCAATACATTCAAATTCAAGCAATACAAGTCAAAATCAACATATTGACATGAATTCATTTATACAGTTCCCCATCAAATAAACAATTCCTTATATCCAGTCTCGGTTCTTATCTTACACATACTTTATCAATACATTCAAATTTCAATATTACAAGTCAATATGAACATATCGACGACAACATACTTATATCATCAATCATTAAATAAAGAATCCTATGTACCCAGTCTCTGGATTTGTGTACCTCATTCAAATTCAAGCAGTACAAGTCAACATCACCATATTGGCATCAAAATACTTATATCATTTCTCATTTCAATAGAAAACTTCTATTATACAAAGTCTCTGAACTTATGTTCCTTATTAGCACATTAAAATTTATCACTATCATAATTCAAAGTGCAAATCAGTATTTACACATTGCTTCTGCTTATATAATTCTCATTACAGTAAACAACTTCTTTCTATCCAGTACCTGGACTACTGTACATTAACAATACAATATACAATTTCTTAATATCCAGCCTTAGATTCATAAACTGCGTCACTACACTTGTATTGATCTTCAATACAATATACAATTGCTTAATATCCTGTCTTATTTTATATACTTCACAATTACACTTTATTGGCACAATATATACAATTTATTTTTTAAGGACTTAGTTTCGAAGAATTGAGAGCTATGAGAAATATACACAGCTTTTTAAGTAGGTATGTGTCAATGAAGATCTCTATAAATATTGATTAATAATATTATCACAAGCGGCTCCTTACACAAAACCGTCCTTACACAATTCCTTCCGTGTATTAAATTCAGAATCATAAATGACTCGTAATTATCAATATCCTCAAACTGGACAATATACAAATCTCTCAATTTATTACATCTTCTATCTCTGACTACAATATATATGTATACATATTTTATCTCGTTTAGTATCCATTAATCATCAATATGATCAAAGTAGCTAATACAAATTCTTTAGTCAGTTTCTCTGCCCATCTCTTATTTATATTCGTTATCTCACAACTAGTACAATATATCTTGTCTATTCAATACTCAATTCTTTATTAGCATTCCAGTCGCTAGGTTTTAATAATTAACAACATAATAAAATGAGAAATGTACAAGTAATTACATTTTTCTCTGTCCATCTCTTATTTGTATTAGAGCAATGCCTATGGTTGAACTAAATCAATACATGTCTTCTATTATTATTATTTAACAACACAATCAAACTCAATCAGACCACTACAAGTTACAATTGTTACAACATTACAATTGTTTCTGTTAATCCCTTATTGTAGTGGTTAAAATATATAAATATAAATACATAATATTCATTTTCTTCCTCGAGTCGTTTGTTTTCAGCAACAAACAATAGAACCAGCTAAAACAGTACATAGTGCATACCTTCCAACCTATGAACTTATCAAAAGTTTATTTATGTAGTCTTATTTCAATAATTCAACAATACAACTAAACTGAATTAGTATGAATCTTTCAATTCATTTCACATCTCAATACAGAGGCTCGTAAGAATTAATAACAGATAATCAAGGTAAAAATTGTACAAATCTTTAATTTATTCATTCAATTTTCTTCGTCTGGTATTGTTTTATTAATTAACAATTCATTAAAATCACTACACTTCTCAATTTAAGCTTTTCTTTTTAGTTAATACCATTTAATCAAATTATAACTCTACAAGTTGTAAAGCGTGAGTGGAAAAGCTTTCTGCTCCTTCGGAACTATATCCCTGATGAGGGATACGAAAGCAGAATTGAAGGTGGTGCCGTAGAAACAATTTTAATACAAACAAAGTGACAACAAAGTACCCCTGAGCCTAGTTTAACTCATGGTTCTTTATTTATGGTGCCTTAAAGTATTGCCTTCTTTAGCTGTGCCCTAACAGGGCCTATAATGGTACCTACTTAGTTTTAAGCCTCTTCAACATCTATTGTAACATTATGGAATGCAAATAAATATATATGAATATAAATATAACCAGATGTCATCATCTTTAAATATAAGTTCCAATCACCATATAAATTGTTCTTTATCAGTCAGTTTTTTTTAATTAATGGTTCAAAACTAATAAATACTAAGCAATGCTCTTTCTTAGTTGTTGACTGTAAAACACTTGTGGTTGTACTTACTGACTTGTTAAAGATGTTGTTGACACCCCACTGAATTCACTCCTCTGATCCTCCACAATCTTGGTTCCTATTTTATAAGTGGTCAGAATAGACTCACAACATCAATCAAGAAAATCATCATAAACTGTACATGTAATTTTCTGTGAGAGAAGGTCTAACATACAATATGTGCTGAAATTTAGTCTCAGAATAAAATGTCTTACCTCCCAGGAAATTACAAGATTTCCTGTCATAAAGAGAGTATAGAGAGAAATGTTAACTCGTATCGTTACCATCCATAAAAGTTCAGGTTCAGTTTATTTATAATAATCTATATGTTTTACTGAGTGCCCTGGTATGCATTCAACTTTTTAATGGGCTAGGACAAATTACTTATTAATTGCCTAGTCTTTTATTCTTTAACTGTCTCACATACTTCTTTTTCAGTATGGTATAATGTATTCTGATGGTATAGCTCCTGTGTAGTATCAGACAATTTTATGTATAACTAATGTTGTTTTGTTCCAACTCAAACCTATCTCTTATTGACCCAATTGCCATATTCATTTATTAAGTTAATAATATATAGACTGCTTTCGATTCAGATTTCAAAGCCGAAATTTCTTTATTTTGTATTTATTTGATTCTAGTATACATATCTTTAAGCACTTCGGGTTATTTTTAATGGTTGAGAAAACTGGTCTCAGCATCAAGTGGTGGATTCCAAATTAAAATGAAATCTTTCAAAAAGAACATATCTGATCTGGCTACTCAGATAACTGACACTACTGAGTTATATTTTCTTCTGATTAATTGACACTACTGATTTATATTTATTTATTATGCTTCAGTCTGTAAAATCCTTTAAGTAAATAATATTTACTACAATTGCTGCATCTTTACTGTGATTAAACTATCCTTAATGTGTTACAGTCCTATAATGTACCTGTTAGCTGTAATATCATCCAACATTCAGATAGAATAAGCAGTTTAACTTTTTCTAGGTGAGGCAATTTACAGTTAATAATATGGAAAAGATCATTTAAAAAGATTACCATTTTTATAATTTTCACTTTAGATACTCTTTAAAATAATAACAAGCAATGATATTTGCTTGGAATGAAGTTTTACTTAACAATGATGTATGCTATTGGCAGTACCAAGATATTGGTAAAACATACTTACTGTCTGAAACATACTGGCTTGAAGCATTTAGTTTCATAGTTACTTTATTAATAAAAACCAGTTTAGTGTTTATAGTACTTTAAAGTATTTGATTATCCATTATTAATACCTGTTATCACCGCTTTGGATGTACATAGAATAGTCAAGAGCTGTGTCGCACGGTTTTTGTTGGTTGTCAATTAACCACTTTATTTTCTACCTCTATTTGTAAGTGATTATGATTATTTCAATTTTAATTATTGTAATATTGGCTTTATATCATGAATATCCTATTGTTATATCCTATTTACTTATTTTTATAGGTACTTCCTTTGTCTATTTCAGTAATGTATGTAAATAATGCATTAACACCAAATCGTTTGGCCATCATCCCCATGAACTATGCAATTAGCTTTACTTGCTTTATTTACTCTTTTCTCATGAATATTTTATGTATTCAATGTGTAGCAAAAATAACACCATACATAATTACTCAGGATATAAATGTTTACCTCAGAGTATCTGTCATGTTCCCAGCTGGTTTATGGATGTCTAATGAAATATATTGTTGTACATTTACTCACCTTAAAAATGTATGCATCAAATGGATCAATAGCAAACTCTGTTCACATCCATGTAAAACTGCACTTATGTGTTAAATTATATTTTGAATGGCACCCATTATGTACAACAAAATATCTATAACCTAGAGAAAACTCAGTACCGAAGCTCTGAAATGTCAGCTCAAATAGTTTTTAGTATATAGAGCTAAATGTTTCTGGTTTTATATTTGTATGCCATGACAAGTGGCAAACATGTTTTAAGCACATACCTTTAATAATTGTATTATCCTACATGCATGCACCTGCGTGTGTATGCATGTATACACATCTTTGGGCAATTAAATGATTGTTTTCTATTCCATGGATTAATTGGAATGAGAAAAAAAAATATTAATGCTTATACCTGATTGTCCAATGTCTCGGGTACCTGTTGCATCGCGGCGGAGAAGGTGTCTAATCGCCATCAGGCGTAGTGTGGGTCAAGCAGTAATCTACACACAAGAATCTTGTCTGGTCGTCGTCATTATAGGCTCCACAAGTTGTTGACCATGTCGCTTTGTTTTCCTTGAGTAGATAAGTCCTTGATACATTATTGCGGTTGAGCAATCAGTGCTGTGGTCATCTCGTCTTCGTTTAAGTGTTTCGCATAGTGTGGCGTGATCATTAATTTTATTGTATTCGGAGCATTCGCGCCCCATTGGTAATTAGGCGTTTTCTGTTCTTCCCGCTTCTGATATAAGCTAGGGTATGATCTCCTAGCTTTAATCAGAAATAAAACGTCAATTCGTATCACAATAACTTCTTGTATTCACTTTTAAAACACAATTTAATATCAATCGTAAGAAAACATAGTTTATCAGTCCACGAAGGAAGCGCATGGCAAGCGCGCGCTCTATCTGTCAAAAATCTCTTTATAGTGTTGTCCTCACAGTAGAGGTAGTGTTGTCCGTATAAAACTACAATGATTTAGTATACTTCGGTAAATATAGTATAGTTCCTTAATGTATGAAAAGAGAATATAACATACAGAACAACACAGGATAATATTAGTCTAACACAAGTAAGTCAAGTTCCTATTATAATATTTGGAACATTGGAAACATCCGTAAATGGTTGCGGCGATACGCCCTCTGGCAAGATAAATAGAGATAATCTGCTAGACTAATATGGCCTCAACAATGTTTTTTTTAAATAAAGGTTACTTATTATTTTAATTCATATAACACTCTTTTCCTTAAAGATATTCGCGGTTCAGAAGCCTTCGCATGTCTGCAATTTTAAGCGACTAAATTACAATTAGTTTTTCCTTATATGGAATTATACATGAAATTATATATTTAAGTATTAAAAATAAAGAGAATATCCAACGAATCACGCAGTCATGTCTGATTAGCTTATCGATAATACGCAATATGTTTCTAGGGAAATCAGTGAAGTTTCTGAAAGACATAGTTATCAGGTTAATTCAATACAATCGGGGCTCATTGTGAGAGAATGGCCAGTCCTTATCAATTAAGTATTTCGTATTTCGATAACGTTGTCTGGTCAAGTCTGGTGAATCTTTAAGTTAATTCTGATTTGAGACACGTGGACTTACTTTTGGATTGCAAATAGAGGTTGCGCCAAATAATTCTGCATTTTAGAAGGGAGCCATTTAGCTTCTTGGGCATATGCTCGAAAGATCTTGTTGATTAAATTTGCTTGCTTGCTATAACTATTGACTTAACAATAGTCAAAAAATTATGAACAAATACTACCTAGAGTCCATGCCTGAGGTGTCATACAGCTAATTTCTGAAATGCAGAGTTATTTGGTACTTGATAGTAACAGAATTCGGGTCGGTACTGCACGCATTACGTTCGTATACACCACTAACATTTAGGTGACATCTGATATTCGGCCGCAAGTAGTGACCCAGTTTGACTGTTTCCAAGTTCCTTATGTCAGAACAATATTCAAACCTCGCTCTATTCTTGATGGAAGCATGCATCTAACTCCTGCAGACTTGTGTGTGTGAAATATAAGTCAGTATTGGATTGTCATGACGTCATGAATCCGACGCCATATTGTAATGATGGTCGATCATACTGTCCTGATTAGTAGTGAGACAAGTATGACGTATATGCGAGCGCAAATACTATTCTCATTATGGCATCAATGCACCGGTCAGTAGTATACTTCAAAACCTATCCACACTATGGCTTCGATTCATGACGTCATGAGGTCACGAGCCCTGGCCAATACTCCAATAATTCCGCTGTGGCTGTGGGTGCAGCGGGAGGGAGTATCAGACTTACTGAGAAAAATCCACCATGGTCCTTCTAAAGCCCTTTATGTACCAGGGTCACGGTAACTCTTTCGAGCAATCCCGCAGCACGGTTTAAAGACATGTACATTTGTTTGCGCAGATGACCCGCAGTTCAGCGAGTTGGTATGGCAGGCGGAGGTGGCCATCGACAATGGAATCTTCCCCGAGAGGATATACCAGGGATCCAGCGGGTCCTATTTCGTCAAAAATCCCGGAGGGGTAAGTAGAAAATTTCCCGTAATTTGTAGCACTCAAATATGACTCACGAAGAAAATTTTGCAAAAATAAGTCTACAGTGACTTCCAAGCGTTTACTTTTCGCCGATTTCGTAACTTAAAGAAATCAGGAAAATATACGACCCCAATATCCAAGATCCAATTATATCTAGGCCCTTGATAAAATTGGGTTATTAGAGACCGTTGTTGTCCCCCAAGACCGTTATTAACTCCGAACAATAGAGACCCATGAAAGAAAGCCTGACTATTCTATTTTAGGATAAACTTCTACATTATTCAGTCTACTAATGTATATTAATGCGTTAACTTAGGGAGACAGGAAGACGATCTACTAAACTGTCCTATATAGACTTGAGACCTATTGGAATTGAAACCATGGAGAACAAAATGACTAGCGGACGTGTCATAACGGAAAATCTAAGAAAGAAGCGCTCCAAAATGCGGGTGGGCGCAGGATGAGGAACCTTACTGTCTTCGCTCTTGTACGCCTTCTTTGGACCCGATCGTTTATGTAATACCAAACCCGAACGCCTCGTTCGTTAGTTAGTTCACTCGTAACTAATCGTTTTAATCATGCCCACCGTACCTATTTAACATAGAAAAAGGCTCCTGACCTACCTGCATTATTTCATCTCCGCTCACCTTCCTTACTCCGTGTCCTACCTATATAGACTTGAGACCTGTTGGAATTGAGATCGGAACAAGTTTATTAGTTTCCCGCAAAATTGCAATGTACTGCAAACTGGTATTAATATGAGATGTTGGAACGGCGTGTGGTTTTGCCGTGTTACATTATAGGTCTGAGATGAAATATTGAGGTAATGTAAGTTGTAGGTACATATAGTACTAAAGGTTGTAGTTCCGGGTTATATGATAAAATATTAAAGAACTTCCCTTACCCGGTCAAAATAAAGCCTCTTTCATTCGGGAATGGTCTGGCTTCTCAACATTGGAAGAATTTTTCAAATCGGTCCTGTAGTTTCGGAGTCTTTAGGGTACAAAACATGTTTCCTCTTTATTGTATAAGTATTATAGATAGATTGCATATAGAAATCTGCAACGTCTACTACATTCCTATTTAAAGTCTCTTTGTGAAAACTTCCCGCCTAATCATTTTGAAAGGTGAGCGTCTGAATTAAATTACACATACACATGATTTTGGAGTTCTTGAAATGGAAACATTTGCAGTGGTTCGTGTTCAGCTTATTTTCGCTCTGTCAGTAGCCGTCCTATCCCGTAAACTTTTGTCAGTTTATCGGGATGAATCCAGAGCGTACATCAAACATCTGTTGTAAAAAGGGGAAGTGGGGACTTCAAGTTTAGTTCCCACTTTTGGTACAACAGATACATATTTATTTACTATAGTATATTCCTTCCATTATCCTAAAGGTATATTTAAGCTTATGTAACTACAGACTTTTGTATAGTGTCCAGTTTACATTTGGTATTTGTGTTTTATTTAAAAGCAGCTTATATGTTCCATCCGTGATTGACCATCCATCAGGATATTAAAAATAGCACATTATACTCGTTTTTAGGGTACCGTACCTACGTAGCTCTTTTCAAACTTTCATCTTAATCGGTTCATCCGTTTTCGCGTGATTTGTTAACACAAATTCACATTTATTATATAGCCTTTGATAAACTTTGATTGAACTACACACATTTCGCTTTACTCATATTTACTCTTGTTCCTCTAGTGTTTATCAAACAAACATTAAGTTGATAAATATTGATTTATTAGATAAGTATTACATTACACATACAGGCTGTTGTATATTACATTACGAATACAGAGTGTTGTCCCAGCAACGTTGGGAAAGTTGTAATATTCAAGAGATAACAATTGGAAATCAATAAAACACGTTACTTCATTAAGTTTTATACATCACGTTTCTAATCACGTGTTGATAGTTGATTTTTTAATTTCCTTGATTGATTATCAGTGGTTTTATCCTAACTAGATATACTTACTTATTTCAAAGTGTATATGCTTTTTCTATGATACGAGGGATTTGCCCAACGATCCCTACTAATAGGTAAGTATTATAAATGTGAATCTTTGCTTGTCTGATGAGCTTTCAGGCCAAAGCTAACTAAACTGATTTAGTAGGTATCATAAAAAGTAGCCATTTACCCGATGACGTAAAGTGGCTCTCCCGGTAATTGCGTGAAACCGCGAAAAACAGCTAGTATGTTACAAAGAAACGACAGATAAGACTCTCGTGGTCACAGTAAAAGTGAGAATTAAATTACAAGGTGTGACGATACGCCTGACATTGTGAAAGTTTACCAACAAATAGATAAACTCTTGACATTGAACACTAATGGCCGTTTTCAATATTCTAACTATCAACGTGTTTTTTTGACTAAAGATAGGAATGTTACGTTAGCCCCAGAATAAATAAAAAGGAAACATTTTTTGTTGGTTTGAACTTTAAAGGCTCCGATACTACTGAAATACTAATTTCTTCAATGTTGAAAAGCCACGCTGTTCCCGAGTAATATAGGCTATATTTTATCCCGGTACTGCCCGTACTTCTCACGGGACGCGGGTGAAACCTCGCGAAAACGGCTAGTATAGATTATTGGGAACGACTTTAAGTAACTAACCTTCAATCGTGAGACTTCACATCTAGAAGAACATTATGAAAAAACGGCATTTCGGAACTCAATCATTAATGTTTTTGTGTTCATTACGAAATAATTGCTCCGGTCTTTGTTCTTCGTTTAGAACGGCACCAACTTCTGTTGTATTCAGTGAGTGGGTGTATTTTGATGAGAGGATTTTCCAAACACAGATTTCATTACGAAATATGCCCTTTAAACTTTTCATTTGGTTTACCCACCTAGACCATGTAGCTGTGGATTATGTGGAAAGGCGCCGATTAAAAAGAAGTTAATTTATGTACCTTCTGAGCTACATAGTTCCAAAGACCTAGCGTTGCCGAGGACGGGATCGCGTTCCTTGAGAAAAGTTATAGACTGACATGGGGCATTGATATCATAACATTGTTGGTTTAGCCGCCCCAAAACGCAAATGAAATATTGAATTATTTTTGCAGGTTAGACCATATGCTTAGCCTTTTCTCAGCATTACCTAACTTATTAGCCCTGAGAATGTTAAACGGATTCCAGGAGACCAGGATTTTCTTTATTAGCTACTATCCTATAATATGACCGGGCTGGTTGGCGTTCATTCGAGGCCTACGATCGGCAGTGGACGGCAATGGGCTGCTATTAGGAGAAATTCAGCTACTTAATAATAGTTGCTAAAATCTGATCATAGTATTCTTTTCTCTAATCTTTTTTTTCATAATTCCAGAAAATCATAGGCGTATTCAAGCCGAAAGACGAGGAGCCTTACGGCCGGCTCAACCCGAAGTGGACGAAATGGATGCACAAGCTATGCTGTCCGTGCTGCTTCGGCCGGTCGTGCCTCATCCCCAACCAGGGGTACCTCAGCGAGGCGGGCGCCAGCCTCGTCGACTCCAAGATAGGCCTCAAGATTGTGCCAAAGACTAGGGTGAGTTGTTAATAAGTCAGCAGTAAGACAAGACTGTCTATGGCGATGAAAATGTATGGTCAAGCGCCGTAATACAAAAAAAAAAACTATTTAAAATTGTTGTACCAGGGGTATATCCTGATCAGATCGTTGGGTCAAAAATTAATAAGACATTACAGAGCTATAAGGGTTCCTAGTTGAATACGGAATTGTAAAAAAGGAGTATAAATGACAGAGGCTGGATCTGTATTCAGTTTTGGTTCTTAATCATCATCATCATCATCGTCTTGCGTTTATCTCGATTTTGTTTCGATTGCGGCATTTTCTTGTGATAATAATAAGTGTCATAAAAGATTGCCTGACATGATTTAAGATTTAAGTATTATAGTTATCCGTCATTATGAGATTTATAATAATTTCACAGCTGCAATATATTTCTACATAAAACTTCTTATATTACTATTACTATTTCTGCAGTATGACATAATGGCACGTGTTATCAATTCCGATACACGTTATTTCTATAATTTATTCGACTATGACGTTCGCAACCAACTATGTAATGTCGATGTTTTAGTATTGAGTATTATGTAATAAACAATATTTCAACATTCATACTTAACACAGTCACTTTTAAATTATATTTTTATTGATATATAATATTGCTTCTATTAAGCATGCCCCAATCATGGCACTTTATCGCCACAGGTCATGTACTAAAGATAAAAAATATACTACAACAAGTTTAAAATATAACAATAACTTCTATTTAAATTTATGTAAATATTTAATTAATTAACGTTCTCAAAAATTACAATTTTATTTTATGACTTATAATAAGAAAAAATATGTCAGTTTGGTATGCTATGTCCTATTATAGTAGGAGTTAAAATTCACAAAAATAAGTCTGCACGTTCTTAAACTTGTTTTAAACAAAAAGTCTTAACTAGATGATTATTAATTATGCAAAAAAGTCACTATATATAATACTATTCAAGCGTCAATTTTATACATCTATAATTTAATAATAATATATGTAAATATAGTCTTAAACTTGTATTCATTAATTCGGTGCGTTCGCACTGGGCCGACCTCGCGACGACTCACGTTAAGTTGGTGCCCTCACATATTATGTATTCATTTATACTTGATTAACCTTGATTGTCGAGAAAAAATGTCGGTCAGCGGTTTTGTAAGATATTTGTAACATCTTCAAGGTATAGAGAGCTATGATAAAGTAATAATTTTAAGGGTTCCATTTTTATTTTATACTTATTTAGATAGTAAGACAGAGTAATTTAGAGTAGAGAAGTGTGAGTAAGGCGATAAAATTATGACTATGTATAAATGTAGTAACCAAATTATCCATACTCTTGTTAAAAGTTCTCCTTTATCTGATAGTAAATCTATTCTGTGAGATCGCGATTAGATGAATTAGTCTTCAATCGATTAAAATCTCGATAACTTTGTCTAGACGCTTAAAAAATAAATGTAGAATCTAGATAAAAAAAAAACTATATTTTTTCTCCTTGGTGTTGTCACTTAATTACGTTAATACAAATATTCCAGCAAAGATTTACTGAAAACTCAAAACTCAAACTTCTTTATTTATGCGAATATAGGTGCATGCATGTGGCTCTTATATTATTTAATGAGAATGAATGAGAATGTGGTATTTATTTATTCACTTCATAAATTGATAAATAAGTAAAACTTTTATATTATTTGGAACTCATATAAAATTACCATAGTTAGTAACTTAATATAAACTTATTGTTATCAATGTATTGTTTAACATTGTAGGTGGTGAAGCTGGTATCGGAAACGTTCAACTACCTGCGGATAGACCGCGAGCGGTCGCGGCTCAAGCGAGCCATCACGGAGCAGTTCCCCAATCTGCGCTTCAATAGAATGGGACTACCGCCTAAGGTAAGCCCTTTAGCTCATACAAGGTATTAAGATGAGCTCTTACCCAATACAAAACAGACAGAGTAGTTCCATAAATCACTGCGATGTTGCTTGCACCACGTCCACTCGAATCAGAAATACACAAATATACCGAACCACCAAATTTACAAATAGCTGTACGAATGTAAAGTTTGAGTGGAAACAATGTCAAGATGTTTGTGCAGACCTATCATTGGCACAGACTTTTGCACTTTTGTCTATGCACCATTTGTTGAATTTTGTCTCTTAAATACCTGTTATATTATTTTTATAATTTAATGTAAACACAATATTATAGACAAATGTCGGCAATGTCATCTGAAATTAAATAATGTTGGACCTTGTCATTGATTGGATTAAAAAAAATAATAAAAATAGAATTATTAAATGTCAAAACCAGTGCACTTATCATCTATCGTTACCAAGGAGATCTAGTGAAGTAATAAAGATTAATATCGATATAATCTATATTATAATAAATATTGATTTTTATCGATATAATCGCCTCTAATAACACTGGTCAACAGCATTTTTGTTACAAAGGTGAAATATAAAATTTCTTGTAGAATATTTGATACCTTATCGAAGTGCAGAACATGAAGTTGTATTAGCACGGCGGGATTTAAAGATATTCTATGGCTTAATACACATGTTACGTCTCTCTGGCAGGCGGGTTCATTCCAGTTGTTCGTGGAGGGCTACAAGGACGCGGACTACTGGCTGCGGCGCTTCGAGCAGGACCCGCCGCCGCCGCATGTCATGAGGAAGTTAGTAACAGAATAGTTGTTATATTTTGGACCTTATTTTTATAGGCGTAAAGTTGTTTATTGTATAGACAAGCAGGGCCCTACGCTGCCGGGAAAGTTAGTACACACTGGTTCTTATATTTTCAACCTTATTTCAATAGATGTAACGCTTTAAATTGTGTGAACCGAGTTTGCACCCTTATTTCAACGGGTGAAAAGCTGAAAATTGCATAAACAGTGTTTAAAAGCTAGTTTGTATGGCCATGACTGCAATTCCGAACCAGATACTCAGATACTTAATTCATTATCCTATTAAACTTTTTCTAACGGCCGTTTTTTAACTGCTAATATTACACTTTTAAAAAAGTTTAAACCTTTAGTATTATATTAGTCAAAAATGTAGGTACAAGTCCTATTTTGTACTCGTACCAAATTGGTGTGACATCTAACAATTATTTTTAACTTACAGATTCCAGCTACAATTCGAGCGTCTGGTAGTGCTAGACTACATAATCCGCAACACAGACCGCGGCAACGACAACTGGCTCATCAAGTACGACTCGCCTTCACTGCCGCCGCCGCATGCTGAAATGGACCTTAGGGACCCCAGTGTGAGTTCATATTGGTTTGACTATGGTTACTGTAGAATAGTGACTTTAAGATTTAGACCTTTAGGACTCTTCTGTAGGTTCAAATTGCCTTGAATGTGTTTGTTCTCGTCCTCACATCCACCGCCACATGCTGAGATGGACCTTAGGGACCCCAGCGTGAGTTCATATTGGTTTGACTATCTTCATATAGACTTTAGAGATACGTATGTAGGTTCGTATTGCCTTGAATGTGTTTGTTCTCGTCCTCACATCGATCGCCGCATGCTGAAATGGCCCTTAGGGACCCTAGCGTGAGTTTATATTACCTTAACTGTGGTTACTGTAGAATAGTAACTTTCAGATTTAGACCTTAGGGACTCCAATGTGGGTTCATAATGGCTTGAATGTGATTGTAGTTGATTAGAAGCCGTGTAATGTTCTAATTTAGACCTTCGATACAATGCAGTGAGTTTATATTGCCTTGTCTATTTTTATATGGACTTAAGGGATCTGTCTGCAGATTCACATTACCTTGAGTGTGTTTATTCTCGTCTTCAAAGCCACCTCCACACATAGACCTTAGGAACAGTAAGGTTATATAATTTTGTTCATATTTGTACAAGATTAGTATTACCTATGTGAGATACATGACTGATAATAATAACTAATATTTGTTTTTTTTTTTAATCTTTGATTAAAAAGCAATTATCGAAATAATAAATATTTTCACCTGTGTGTGCTGCGACCGATATCGATGACTATCTATATTTTATTAAATATTTAAAATAATATAAAATATTTATTTTAATGAATAAAAAAAATATAATATGTAATATATTTTTTTTAATTTTCCAGGAGTGGACAGGCGCAGAGGTCCGCATCGCCGCCATAGACAACGGGCTGGCGTTTCCGTTCAAGCACCCCGACTCGTGGCGAGCCTACCCCTACCACTGGGCCTGGCTGCCGCAGGCCAAGCAGCCCTTCAGCCACGAGACCAAGTACGTAGCCACCTTATCACCTACCTAGCCACTTTCTCAGATCCTCTACAAACTTCTGCGATATTGTTCGCGCGAGTTACCGCGGCCCTGGTACATAAAAGGCCTACGACGGAACACGACGGTGTTTAGTCAGTAAGAGTCTGACACTCCCTCACCGCTGCCAACCCACAGCGGGAGGAGTCATTTGATGATTTTTGGCGTCGTTTAAAAAAAATCCTCTGCAAACCACAATACTTTCCCAATCCAAAACCAGTCAGGAGAAAGGCGCAGATACCATTAGTGTTACCCTTTCTCCTCAATGTAAATATTATTTAAAAAAAAGCCACTTCCTCTAACCTAGTAGTCAAGCTTCCAGTCTAATAAGTGGCAGAGACGTTTGGTTCCAAATTAATTTATTCGAAAAAACAAACAGTCGAATTGAGAAAGATCTCCTTTTTGGAAGTCGGTTAAAAAGTGAGCCTTTAGTTTCCTCGAATGTGTGCAGTAGTATTTAATTCATAAATATATTTTGACCATTATGAAGTCACTAGTAACCATTTTTCGGAGTGGCAAAGTTAATTGAAGAAATCATCTTTCCCTATGCGAAGACAGATACATAATATTTTTCATCATAAATGCAGCAGTTTAATTTATGTATTTTATTTTGTGATTCGCAGGGAGCTAGTACTTCCACTGTTATCAGACATGAACTTCGTGCAAGAGCTGTGTGATGAGTTACATCTATTGTTCAAAGTAAGTTGCTTAATCTGCAGACTATACTAACCTCACAGACTTAGTTATTTTTATCGTTTTGATTTTTTTAATATTTGCTCGGGCTAAGAACAAGAAACAAGCAATGTTTGCCGTAACGGCAAATGGCAAGATGATGCTCTTGTGCTAATTGATTTTAAGCTCTATTTTAATGAAGGCAATGTCTGTCTGAAATTCTCTTGTATTCTTTCCGCCATATCTGAGTCAAATCGACAAGTTATACCAAGACATTCTGAGCTTTCATGGGATTTAAACATCTATACATGATTATACCTATTTTTTACATTAAATAAATGTGTATCCTAACTAACGTTTACATACTGTGACAGCAGGACAAAGGTTTCGACAAGGGTCTGTTCGAGCGGCAGATGTCCGTCATGCGAGGCCAGGTCCTCAACCTGACCCAGGCCCTCAAGGACAACAAGAGCCCCGTGCAGCTCGTGCAGATGCCTGCCGTCATCGTCGAGAGGTCTGTATCATCGGCCTAGCCGCTTCCCAAAGTTTGGGTCGGTTTCCAGTCTTAGCCTATGCATCTGACGAACAGTGTTCTACATGGTGTGACTGCTTATACACCTCCTGAACCACCCAGTTACTGAGGCAACGCAATACCGCTTGGTAAGACTGTTTGTCAAGCTTTCTGCTTTCCGACTACCGATAAAGACAAATGGTGACCCTTCCCTGGATCGACTGCAGTAACTATAACATTATCAATATAGGTTGCTTTTAAGGTAAACTTGTGAGGATATGAAAGTATGATATTATACCGTAATAATTATATTTGCAGGTCCAAGAGCGGTTCGACGTCGTCTCGTTTCTTCGACTCGTTCCAGCAACGTTTCCAGCACAAGTCGCCCTTCTTCTCCTGGTGGTGAACAACCGCTAGATAGGTCAGTCATTAACTTTATATATCTACGCCTTACCTATACCTTCTACTGCTTCCTGATCGGACTGTTTCCCGCATCCGGATAAACAGTAGCTTACCCATATGTTAAAAGCTACGTTACTACCAAGATTGTATGAAGTATGAAGAGGTAACAAACACACATTATACACTGTCGAAATTCCGTAGTCATAAGATGTACATATTGATACTACTATACTCTATCCACGGAAGCAAGAGCTAAAAGGTAAACAAAGAATGACACTTTTTCAAGATGGCGGTATAACCCGACCGATGACAAAATCACAGATACTGCGAACATTTTACACAAAAATGTGACGTTTTGTCATGTATTCAGTCAGTATTGTTGGTGCCTGCTCAACAAAGAATAATACTAAATAAATCTTATTCCAGAAATTACTGAAAATTACTATACCGATTTGAAAATACTTTCATTGTTTATATATCACATATATTTTGTTACAGATGTATATCAAAAAAATGGTGATAAGTTCCACTGAAGCTGATAACGTATAGATGTAAACACAAGTGTATGTATATGTATGTATAATGTAGATTAGAACTATTGTAAACTAGCTAATACTGCTCGAGAGGTAGATCAAACGCTGTTGTGTATGATACGATCAGTTTCACATAGTTGTATGTTCTTATTTCTTTACATGCATAATTTTCCTTTAATTTCTAAGTAAATTGTCAGTTTGTTTCTAAGAAAGAACGGTTTCTAAAGTCAACGAGCTAAAAAAACTTGGTACAGACAGAAACCGTCAAATTTCTTCAATGATTTTCAACCTTATAGTGGAAGGTAAGATTTTACAGTATTGGGTATATTTTGGCTCAAGAAACACTGACAAAATATCCCACAATTTTCTCAAACATTTTCATTTCTATGTTTCTTATAGGTCAATATTTCTCGTTACTTATCGTATCGTACGTAACAAGGCGGTTAATATTATAATTTTTATGAACGACATCGCCTACAATCCTTGGCTAAAATGTTTATTTTTTTAATAATTTTATTATTATTTGTGATTTATGCTTCTTAGGGGAATGAGAGCTCAGCTCTTGTAGATTTAATTTCTGATTACTTTTTAATTATAGAGTTGTTATGAATCCTGTGAGATGGTGTTTTGTCGACTGGGAATATAAAAACAATACTGTTTAGCAAAAAATAGATTATGACCAAATAAAAGTATTTACCATCAAGTATAAAATTTTTATGCTGGCAACTTTTACAGTTTCGTCGACACTGAAAACTGCTTTTATCCAGTTATAGCCAGTTAAGTACTTTAAACTTATTTACGCTATGCAACTTGTGATACTTAGAAGTTATTAAAAGTTCCCAGTTGTCATAAACACCATTTTAGTTGCGGTACAATTATAAAGTAAATAATCTTATGTAACATTTGATAGCCAATGTTGGACGTACGTATGAAGTGTTTTAGCCGAGTGTGAGAGCGATACAGGTTACAGTAATTATCCCATTTCCACTTCCACATAGTAGTCTTCGAGGTACCTACTAGTCGAAAACTTCAGGATAAAAATCAGGAATAATTTTCTAATAAATTCAGGAAAAGTTTTACAGAACGTTTTGACAATGCTCGAAATATTTAGTAGTTCAAAAAGCCGCGTTATTTGAAGTAATTTATAAGTAATTTCGTATTTATAACCTTTGTTTGTTCGTAAGGTGGCAAGTCTTTATTGAAAATTCGGAATTTTCTACAGATTCAAATAATTTATGTTTTTTTTTTACATGCATTCTTAATTTAGATTTTATTGGCTCAATCAAAATTGTGCAGCTATTACGCTCACAAAAGACAGCATTGTTAAAAATATCTGTAAACTCTTCTATACTCATACTTTTAGACAACCAATGTGGCTAAGTCGAATTCATATATTTTTTTCTTTTATTTAAACCATCTAAGAATATGCTACTTAAAATCATAAATTCCTATTGTTTGTCGAATTATTAAATTAATTATTTTAAATTATCACAATTTGGGTTTTTCGAAATCAATTGTAAATACAATTTGAATAATGGAGTTTGTTATATAGAAAATGCCCATGTTATGAAGTTAAATATATTCCAATTCTCACATACATAATATACTAGGCAGTCATATTTAGATATGTTTCAGATATAGAAATTTGACACAATGTAAATTCACCATATTTAAATATGTTACTTTTCCTATAGCAAAATTATTTCTGGCAGTCATGCTAAAAGAAGTTTATTTCTTAATAATCTATGATTGTAAACTTAATTTATACCAGTTATATTTAATTTTGTTTTTAAATAGCTAAAGAAACGCGACATCTTTGATACTTAGATAGGAACATTGAAATATCAAATTGTTTGTGATCTATGTTGTTTAAAATTGTTAAATAATACAAATAGGTAATTTTAACCCCATTGCAATATCTTTTGAACCATGATTATTCTGTGATCATTGTCTTCTATTTTGAACTTTATTTCGACCCCAGTAAAGTTCTTAACACATTTAATAGAAATTGAAACATTCTCATACATTGAAGAAAGTTTCTTACTGACCATTTTATAATAAATTTTTATCTTCCCGTGCGTCTCAAAATGGGCGTGGCTCCAAATAAAAATGGCGGCCTGACGCACGAACTTTTGTATCTATTTTCTACAACATACATTCTTTTTATACCCTGACTTGAGCTTATTAGAATTCACTTTCCTATATCAAAGAGCCTTTATTTAATTAAATGACTTTTGTAAAAATAATTTACTTTTGCCACGAAGTGGGCGCGGCCTCGCCGTGCGTATTATAACATAGTACAATCTAACTTATTCCGTATTTGTACAAGTAACCAGTGGGGAATTGAAGTGACAAGCCTTGTGTATATTTGCGATTGAAAATAAAAAAAAAATATCAATAATAAACGATTTTTTACATCGAATATTTCATTCAGGCAAACATTTCAGTTAAAAAAAAAATATATTTCAAATACCCCTACTCTTTTTAACGTAACTTGTGATTGATTGATTTCTCAAATACTGAATTATATATTTTACCGATAAACTATAAATTTCTGAAATTAAAAAATCTTCTAAACTTATTCATGAAATATCCATCGGGCTTGCCCCTTACACACCCCACTGGCAGTAACCAATATAGTTAAAATAATGAATTCCCTACGATTTGTAACGATCAAGTAGAAGAAACTAAACGAAATAATAACGTTTATGTACATGTATGTATTTATGTAAGTAACTGTGAGAGTAACTGAATGAGTGTGTTTATAGATACGTTTCATCATTTCTAGGAAGATTTCCTTTGATAAATTCGATTTTTTCAAACCCTCAGACAAACATTTTTTACAACTCTAAAGTTTTAACTGGTTGAAAAGGGTTGATCTTTCTTTGCTATTTCTGTCTGGTATCTTAATATATTTACCTGTGTAAAGTCTACAATACCACTAATATGCCTTTTAGTACTTTTGTGACCTTAAAGAGATTATACAAGTAAGTCTTCCTTTAAATGGTAGAAAATAACAATTTCATGTTGTACATACTTTTAACAACTTTTGTTTGATAGTTATTACAATGTTTATTACGCATTATTATTTAATATTTGAGAAAAATATAATCACCATTGCATTTTATTGATTGTGTTTTAATTATAAACTACCTGCGCTCCTGGTACATTTGCCACCGATCACACCACCGCTTGCGTAACGTCGCCCCTGCAGTACAACACCGTCCGCCTCTGCGAGCCTGAGTGCTGATTCCGAGTTTTGTGAGCGTTCGCAACTCGATACGTAATTATAAGTCTATTGAAATAAAGAATCGTATGCTACGTCACATGATTTAGATATTACATGTTCATTCATTTTGCCGGTTAATAATGCTTACACTCGCAAAAGTGAGCTGGAGTGTTATACGATCAAGTACCGATGACAGACTTTATTAAATAAACAATTCTATGACAAGTGCTACGTGATTCAATGGTATGATAATCTTCGCATCGAAAAAATTAACTTGCAAAACTCGCACTAGGCACTCTGGTCATGACAAGAGTGACGGACACGCCGATTTACATGGCATCATTTGAACATGGCACTACGGCCAGTTAGATATCAGAAAGTCGGGTTGCACAGACCAGGTAATATAAAAAAAAAATATTTTCCTTTCACATTTTATTTCAACAGCAAATTCAGGCATTTACATAAACAATAATATAATCAATAACAAGTACGTATTTGTGCAAACAAATAAACGGTATGATTATACATTTATATGAAACCAAAGCTTTTCTTTTGTTTATAAGTTATATAAGGAATGTTTCTAAATATAAATATTGCACCATTGAATTATATAATAGGTACGCATTTAAACATATATTATAAGGGGGGTGCCTACTCTTCTAAAGGTGGTATTAAAGACATCGTATTTCGAAACTAGTGCCTATCTAGCGAAGACTTGATTTAGGTATATTTGTCTCATAATGTTTTCGAACAGAACAGCATAATTATATAGAATAAAAATGGCAGCGGTTTTGTAATTAGTATGGTCTTAGGACTAACCATTTCGTGTTTTTTATGTTAAAAGAATGATTATTATCATCACCCATACGATATGAATTAGGCAAGAGTCTGGTTATACATTTTATGGGTGTGTGGTCATTGTGGTCAACCTCTAGAGCAGGCTAAAGTACCCCTTTCAGACTAGAATTTACTATGACAAGTCGAACACAGCAGTGGATATTATAATAGCATTCAAAATTCCGCCATATTTAAACGTCACTTATTTTAATCAACCACTATTTTGTAGATGACTACAGAATTTTAAAAAAATCAGAAGTCAAAGAGTTTGAGTACCACAGAGGTAATAAGTAATAAATAATAAAATCCTTATTTAAATGAAGTGACGCTTAGATACTCGGACGAGAACTTTCTATTGTATTTATAAGAGTATATCAAGACGTTGAACAATTATAAAACCATATATTATAGGAATAAATTTTTGGTCCTTTTTATGATTAATCAAAGGACCAAAAGCAAAACTGACAGATTAGAAGACACACAGTATATGGATTATGTATTTATTCGAAACTGTGTAATAAATCTAAAATAATAAAAAATACATAAGTACATTGGTTGGTAATTTGGAAGTCATCTTTTCATAAAATCTTACTTTTTTTTATTTTACTACTAATTTCTTAGTATATGAATGAGAATTATTTAATAAGATACTACAGATTGGATAAAAATAACTACCCTTTCCTATTATTTTTGGATTGAATGTGCACTAATATAGATAATGTATATTTTAACGCACTTCTGTTATATTCAGATTTTTAATAAAGAAAAGTACGTTTTGAAAATAATATCAAAAGAGTGTAATAAATAACAAATAAATAATGTGCTTTAATTTTTACCTGTAATTCCATCCCATCAGTGTTTTATACATTCTATAGAGCGAATGAGAGTTTTTATTCCTCTATTTATATAAAAACTAGCTGCTGCCCGTGGCTTCACTCATAGCCTGGGATAACCACTTTCCACAACCGGTTCAGTTGTTTTGAGTTGTAACCCAACAGACAGACAAACAGAGTTACTTTCGCATTTATCGAAATAGTAAGTATGTTTGCACAGATACTCAAACCCGAACTTAGAGAAAAAACTTAAATAAAATACATTATGTTTAGTTTCTAAAACTTTCATAACGGTTATAATCAATTGACTGATCTTATAAATATTACAAAATAAATTAAATTAAACAATTCGTGTAAAAACAGTTAAACTGAAATAGCAAACTTAGGCTTGAAATGCACAGATTCCGTCTTTGTACTATATCTAAGTGTTTATTATATAAATAATGTAATACTAGCTGATTGGTACATAGCATATACATAATATACTTGAACGAACGTATTTACTCTGTTTTCTAGCAAATTCTATGATATTTGCAAACTTTTCAAAACTCGAGACAGCATTGCAAAACTTGCTTTCATTTTCAACGCTTTCAGTAAAAACAACCTATCCAATTGTGAATGACAAATGTATAGGTAAGTAATTTATATTGGAATTTCAAACAACTGTCATAATTTTCAATGATATAAAATCCTATCTTATGGATTTCTGTTCTATCTACAGCTATTTTACAAATCATGCAAGTTGAAAAGAAAACACGTGGTAGGTGGTGAGGTTACTAACGCTCAGTTCATATAATAAGAAACGACTAGCTACATCTTACCGTCCGTAAGCGAAACGGATTTCATTACACGAACCGGGCGTTAACATTCCTCATTTCACAATCGGACTTCCATAACTATATGTCACAATACTTACGCGATATTAACACAAGTTATCTCTGCATATGTAAGCTGTGTTGGTACTTGACAAACGCGACGGCTGCTAACTCCTTGCAGAATTCTTCGAGAACGATCAGACTTTCCACCAACATGTTGTGGTCGGCACTGGGAAAAGTTTTCAGATAATGTCAATTATAATATGAATTGAAAAAATGACAATTATTTATATTTAGAAGGAAATGTCAATTATAAAAATATTGAATCATAGCACGGGTCAATCGATCATAAGATAAAGCAACACTCGGTGGTCGGCCTATGGTACTATCATGACTGGTTGCGCAGAATGTTGGAAGCCAGAAAGTCTGACAATCTGTGTTAGAAAGAGAATAAGGATGGTCAGTTATCCTGGGTAGGGTGAGGAGGTCAGATAGGCAGTCCCTCCATGTAAAGCGCAGGTATATAGGCCGAATAAAGTTGAAAAAGGCTAGACGAATGGTGAATACATCTTATACTAGTGGTTTCTTGCGGTTCCACCAGCGTCCAATGGGAAAATCTGCCCGTACAAATATAAAAAATACTTTGACTTTGAGAAAAAGAATTTTTCAAATCGGCTCAGAAGTTTTAGAGACTTTAGGACACAAACAGACAAATTCCACTTTATTATACTAGTATAGATACAGTGATACTCACTTTTCATCATAACTAGGATCTTCACTCATTAACCACAGCCTAGTATTCTCAATAATCTTCTTATAATTCCTTAACCGCGGTATTTCCATAGTCAACCGTCTCGCCAACTCTTGCAGCGTTTTAAACAGCGTCGGGGTCTTTTTAGCCGTCGGCAGTGTAGGATTAAGAAGATACTCGTGTAAATTAGGATGTGGTAACAAAGCTAGCTGCGATATGATCGAAGTTAGGTGTAAATTAACTTGGTAAGGTTGTGTGGGCATGTTGGCAAGTAATTTGAATATCATTTTGAAAAATGGTCCTTCGTCGAATTCTTCTTCTGAAGTTTGGGAATTTAAGTCTCTGGATCGAAGGACTAGTTTCTGTGAGAAGTGTTTTGTGTCGTTTTTGGGTGTTTGTCGTGTGTCAGCTTTGATTGGTTCGAAGGCATCGTCTAAATGTATGTCGGCTTCTGGTCGGCTGTCGTAACTGTGGGTTGAGCTGGCTGTGGTATCCACCCAGTTGTGGTCGGCTGGCCAGTTGAATGTAGAAGTCGCGTCCAGCCAGTACTGGAAGATTATTTTGCTGTGTTGGTAGTTGTTTGTTTGTTAAGAATAAAAGTAGTGGATCGATTTTGAAGAAATTTTGTAAAGACGTATTAGGAAAACGTTAGATAGAGGATACATTTCCTGCCGGAAAGATCTAGTAACTTGTTGTTCCTTTTGGAATCTATTTCGAAATCCTTTACATATTTGGTGTAGCAGTTTACATACTATTTGATCAATATGAACCAACGCTTTTAAATGTTTTTTTTTTACAGCCACGTTGTTTTCGTACAGACATATGTCTGTGCCTTAGTTCTGCAGAATAGTCAATTCTTGTATATTTATATATATTTTTATATTGGGACACAGAATAGCCCATTATATGTACTAGCTGTTCCCTGTGGACCCACGTCCAGAGTACTGCACATCTAAATTCCATTAACATTAACATTTTTTGTTCTGGCTACGTTATATATTTACCTGATACCGCCTATGCGCATCGTGTATGTAATGTTCGTAGTCGGCCCCCACCGGGTCCGACAGTATCGCTCGCGGCAGTAGCAGCAGGAAGCTGCAACGAACGGGACAATCAAACACAATGTTCCATTTCAAACTATTTAATGTCAAATGTACAGATATACAGGCGTACATCTTAGAGTTATAGTGTGTTCTACGTGAGCGAAACAAAGCGATGCGAAAACAATATACAGTCGACTTCTTTTAAAGTGGCCTACGTGCGTATCTTTGAATTCGCCCACGTAAGACGCACTCTTATAATAAATACAGTGAACCCTCGGTAATCAAACTCTTTTTAACTATTTTAATGTTTAATTGAAAGTTCTTGTCAGGTCACAATGTGCTCCAATGATAGTCCGACAAATGCCCTGCATGACGTTTGTCTGATTAAAGCGGGTCCACTGTATTGTAAATAGCTCATAAATAGCGTTACTTATGCCCAAATATTAGACTTAATTTATATGTAAGATCTTTAAGAAAATAGGAGTGGTGAAGCAATAATAACATTTCAAAGAACTAATGATCTAAATGTGAAGAAAATCTAATATTTGGGCATTAATAAAGCTGTCAAAAATTAAAGTTTTATAATTATCGAAATAAAGTAAGTAACGTCACAATAGTTTGAAAAAATAATAGTTTCTTAGCTTTAAGTGAAAGGAACTATCTTGTAAAGATGAGACCATAGCCACAAAATCACAAAAGTTAAAAATAAACTAAGACTATCATGGAACCTATTGATTGCATTAAAATGTTAAAAATATATGATTCTGAATTAATTATAAATTATAACCTACCTCTATCTACAATCAAAAATATATGTATATAAAATTGTTGAAACAATATTATATAATTATATACGCTACATAAAAATTCAATTTGACCAGATCTATTTATAAATTCAGTTCCTTTTTAAGGAAACGTAATAAGTATGGCATCAAAATTGTATTTTTCTTTTGAAAAACTATTCGTATGTGCATTGTATAAATTAAAAATAAGTTTATTTACATTTTTTACGGATTTTATGTACATCGAATATTTATAATATGGGCAACCATTAAAAATGACGCATACTGAAAATTTCGCGTTTCGTGATTTTACGTATATCTTTAAATTACTGGAAATTATTAAATGCTTGGCAATAAAATAATAGATATTGTTCTAAAGGGGACTTTTACCTATATCTGCTAATTTTTTTAGCACGAGATCATTTAGGCAAAGACTGGATTGGACGTTTTAGTACAATCAAGTAATATACATATTTTAATATCTGTGTTTGGTTAATTATTTTTTTGTTTTCAATATTTTACTGAACATTTAATATTTTCTCGAAATAATCCGTAAATGCAATATAAATGTTTAAATTAATTAAATGTATAATAAAAATTACCTGTATGAATTATCTTTACATTTTACACTATTTACAACTAAAATAACTTAATATATAGATGAGATTATGGCAAGTACGTTTGTACATGAGATGATTTGTGAATACCTAACTAAAAAAACTATTTAGGCCTGTATACCGAACTAATTTTCAAATAAAAAAATAAGAGCTGCCTAACTATCTATAATAATGTTCTTACTCATTCTGCCTTTGCCTTTTAGACAAACAATATCTCAGTCTTAAAAAAAACTCAATTTCGAATATTTAATTTAGTTTGTGCTGTACTTTTTCTTCCGATATGTTACTATATATTTATATTTTAATCTCTATGTGGACGTATTAAGATTGATTTTCCCTAACCGTTTATCGTCGGTATCCTTCCATTTCACGAAAATATGGCAACTAATTGGATTAATGGTGTTTAGGCCTGAATTATGTAGTTGATTCCTACATGTGTGTATCATGTGATTTCTTAATAATATTTAAATTAGTACAAAATACAAACTAACGTTAAGTTAAATATTAATCGTTATTTATGAGACTGGCAGTATTGTCGGTGGTATTACGTGATTCCTTATTCATTATATCTTCGATGAGTGTTTTGAGTCGCTCTAGCCGGCTAGAAATTTTAATTGCTGGTTAAAATTGCGTTAAGCGATTGCTTATTAAAATTATAATAATATTACAATATTTAACGGCCGATTCCAATATTTTCAACTAAATTCAAAAAGGAAGCTCTTATTTTGACCTGCTTGTATGTATGTTTGTGCGCGATTATCTTACGTTTGGCTGATCCGATTGTGACGCGGTTTTCAGCATAGTATCAGTCTGTCATAGCAGGTTTAAGGCATATTACAGTCGGTATAATTTTTTTTTATTTGTGGTTTAGCTTACTTAGAGACAGGAATTTGACATTACTTGTATGGGGGTTACTGTCAAAATTCTATATCTTGTAAACAAATCAACAGATACATAGAATATTGGGAACGGCCGTTAATCTGTAGTGTTTATAAAGCTGTATGTTTGTGGCAAAGCAATAACCAGACACCTTAGCTATTGTGTTTTATTTTTGATTGCAAATGTTATGTAAGCATTACTAAGTTATGCTTTCTGTTAAAAAATGTACGAGATTACCTGAAAATAATAGCTTATGACTTCTAAAGTATTTGTTGAATTCTCAATCATTAATGTTTATGTTCCAATTAATTTAACTGCAGATTTTTGTTACCTGTATACCTTTCAGTTAGCTTACCAGAGATAAGTCTAATGTCAAAATCCAACCTCTAGTATGCTCTAGTAATAAAAGTAAATAAAACCTTTCAAAATTCTTTATAATTTAAGACAGGCGCCAAGATTAATACCCAAGAAAAGACCAAAACTCCGTACAAAACGACCAATCATTTCAAAGTACCAAAAGAACACAGATCTACACACAATTTTCAACAGACAGCATAACATATACTAGAAGTGTCACACACACAAGTACTGACCTGTTGATGACTCTGTGTATGTTTTCAGTTCCCTCGTCGTGGTGCTTGGGGTCGAGCCCTTCGTGTGACAGTATATCTGTGATCTGTTCGTTCACGTGGTCTTCATGTTGGAGTTGTTTCATCGCTTCTCTGTGGAAAAGATTGTTATAACATTTATTTCAAACCATCTGTCTAGTCTTTTCTTCAACTATGTTGGGGTCGGCTTCCAGTTTAACTTTATGCAGCTGAGTACCAGTGTTTTACATTGAGCAGTAGGCAGTAGCCTATTTGAACTTTCCGAACTGATACCCCCCTTTTGGACTGGTGGTCAGACATTCTGGCTTTGGACTAGCTCTCCTATTTAAAGTGCCTTCCATTGTTATAATAATAGTATTTCGCGGGGCGGGCTGTCTGTTTTACAGTTATTTCTTTGTTCACATGTGCTGTTAGTGCATACAATAATATACTCCGTAATAAGACCCCATTCGATGTCCAGAACATAATAATATTCAAACTGGCTGTTTTACCCGTACCCTTATAAAATATTGCCTAAATATACCCGGGGATGGTGAGTTTTATTTTGTTTATAATATTAGTATAAATTACTCACCTATTATATTCCCTCTCCCTCCCTATAGACAGGTCGTTGAGCCGGTCTCTCTCGTCGTCGTCGTTGTTGGGCTGTGGTGCATAATACCCCCGTGACGTCACACGAGCTAGTACCACGCGGTGTATGCTGTGTTCTGTGCCTTTTTCTATTATTGTCTGTAACATTATAGAAGTTAAATGAAAGCTACAGAGCTGTTTTTTAATTCTTTTAGTTGGGCCAAGAAGTTAATGTATTTTTTAGCCTTAGAAGAGGGCGTATACAAAATTATTTACATATCAAAGAAATACGCTAGTTCTGGGGTACGCGAGTTCAAAATATCAGTAATTAAACTGAAAGGTAAATAGTAAAATGATAGTTTTTCAAAAAAGAGGTATTTATGAAGCTCGAGTCATAGTAAAATCTTTAAAAAACCGCCATCCTTCGGATTCTACTATAATTAATAAACCTCTCGTATGAATCAACCAATTTAGGGGTGTCCAAATATATATATATTTTTAAGTTATCCATTATTGTCACCTGCCTTATTCAACAACTTTTCCTTTGATGTTTTTTTTCTTATGTAATAACTGACCTCGAAAAACCTGAGTGTTTCTAGTGTGAGATCGTGGTACTCCGTCAAGCAGTTGTTGATGAGAGTGTGTAGCAGCGGCCACTCCGACACCTCGCCCTCTCCCACCAGCCAGTTGGAGAATTCTATAACAATGGCATTTTATATTAATTTTTAGACTAGTTAACTGCAAATCTTTTCGGAATTTACACGCGTTTCTTTCGATTCATGTCAATATAACAGGGACCAAGTACACAGTTTCAGTTTACTTAAACAACTATTTACAAGTAAACGGTTACTTTAAGAAAAACAAATGTTTATGATGTTGGTGAAATTGGTTGTCGTATTTGCAGGGACACGGAAAATGTCCAACAATATTCCACTATTCAAGTTATGGAAAACGCATAAAATTACTTTTAACACAAAAAATAAACTTAAGACATATTCAAGAATACTCTTACACAACGACCAATAATTTGATCTTCATAAAACCATATAGTAATAAAATAATGGCGTCCACGGCCGATTTCGGCCACGGCGGCTGTTCTCATGTAAGGAGATCAGCCAGCTGCGCAGGACATATTATAGTGCACAAACATTTGCGCAGACACAGGTGCACTCACTATTCCTTCACTCTCATAGCCCGAGGGGACGGCAATCCGACACCACAGGAGAGAGATCACAAGCAGGACCGATATTTACGTGCTAAAAAGTCAGCTACAAAAACCATTATTATAGAAATAATATTGTATTGTACATACCGTTAATAAGATCAGGCGAGTCGACAACTTTAAGACACTTGGCGAGTATAGCGGTGACCAGCACCGCGTGGTGGATGTCGCTGATGCCGTTCTCCGCGGTGCCTTCTAGAAAGTTCTGACGGAACGTTCGAGATAAGTGCGATGCTATCGTCGGGTGGCATTCCTGGGGAAAATAGAATACTCTTGTACACCGTTAGGAAATTGCTGAATAATACGAACGATTATGCAATACTGCAGGCGGTCTTATAACTAAAAATCAATTTTTACAGACAACCTTTGGATGGAATGGACTACCTATATATTTTGGTGGGCAATTCGTAAATAGAATTATAATATAAATAAAAAATGTTTAGTCCCAAAAAGTTTATATAGGAATAAGTATACTCTATTCGTTTCTTTAAAATAATGGTGTAGTATATCAGCAATAAATTATCATTTTTTTTATATTTATAATATAGTCTTCGCTTATTTTATGGCTATATTTTAGACTTGCAATATTCTGATATTAAAAACATTATTATTTTATAACACTTACCTTCATCAAAGTATCACAGTAGTCTAACCAGGAGAAGAAACTCGTCAACTCTCTGTATCCATGGAACTTGCTGTACGATTTGTCTCCAAAGTCTTGTGCAACATATCTACAAGCAAATTATACTTATTACCATGCCGTTAAACATTTATAGTATTTAATGTTTTGACACTGAAATGTTCTCTCAGAATCAGCCAACGGCAATTACTGTATTTATGAGACGAAATATAATTTAACTTGTTTCATTAGACACTTTCAGAGGATTAAAATGGACGTGACGAAAAAGAACTAATAATCATATTAAAATTATAAATCCTGTCGAGAAACTTAAGTTAAGTACATACTCAAATGGCATATAGTCTATTTAACCGACATTTGGGGGCATTAAGTTCAGAATTGTTCAGAAATATTTTATCTAAACTCTAAAATTACTCACGCCCACGTAATATTAAGATGGTCCACATCACTGGGGTCGACGTTGGCCGGGATGCACTTGTACTTGGCCGCCAGCTTGTCCACTATCGTCTCGCAGGCGGGGCTGCAGCTCGTCACTAGGTTCGCTATGTCATCCTCGGGTAAGGAAGACACGATCATTATGCCTTCGCATGCTCGGAGGACTACTTGGTTATCCTGGAAATTGGCAGTTGAAAATAAATTTATTTGATATAAGAAAAAAACATAATTAGGCAGGGGAAGATATGATCTATCTATACCAATGTTATAAAGCTGACGAATTTGTTTCTTTGTTTGCTTGAACACGCTAATCTCAGCAACTACTAGTCCGATTTGAAAATTTCTTTCAGTGTTAGATAGCCCATTTATCGAGGAAGGCTATAGGCTACTTTTTATCCGGGTCCGTGCAGAGGTTCCCACGGGATGCGGGTGAAACCGCTGGCAGAAGACCGTCGTAGATGTAGATATAGTCGTAGTTGACGTCACGAAAGATTGCGCAAGAAACCAAGTAAGGTTTCAGTGTATTCTAGGTATAGTGGCAGAGATGGGTTACCAAGCCACTTGCGTGTACGCATGCTCAGAATTTAGTTGCAAACCGCCATTGATTTTAGCGAAAACTGTACTCAGTCAGGTGTTATGTTAAGCCCCATTATTTAATCCCATTCTACACCTGAATAATAAAACAACACATAACTTGGCTAAAATTAAAGATTTTTTTTATTTATTAATTTCCTGGAAACAGCAACACTGTCTAGATAAAAAATACATATTAACTTACCGCGCTATTCAAATAAGACAGCAACAAATCAATGAGTAGAAACTTATCATTATCATCGTAGACCGTCTTATGACTCTTACACGAGACGTTGTCGTCTGACGAACAAGTTGTAGCGTTACAACTGTCATCTTTATTCGTGCGGATTATAGACACGTTGCGGAGAGGGTTGGGGGGGAGTTCTACTTCGAATAGAGGGTTCTTCTTTGGTGTTTGGATCTGAAATAAGATTATTTTTTATGCTACTTAGAGAAGAGAAAGTTTGTATGTATGAATGTTATTTCTTCACGCACATAAGCTTGGAAACGGAAATAATATAATTAGCTTATACACCAGGATAATAAATTATAGAGGCTTCTTTTTATCCGGGTGCACGAAAGTTTTCTCGGCAGTAGGGTGACCGCGCTACAATTGTTTATTTTGTAAATACGAACATTTGTAACGTATTATACTGGTTGAATTCTGATGAAACTTCACAGTAATCTAATATATCAGAATAACGTTGTATAGGTCACTCTTAATCTATGTGCACGATAAATAGTTCCCCCGGACCGCGAGTGAAACCAGAGACAGAGGCTAGTAACAAAAATTGTCTACTGGTTCAAATTATTTAAGTAAACCTACAAGTTAATTCTCTAAGATAATAGTTCGTACCTACCTTACTCTTAATAGGTATCAGCTTCTGTATATCCTCAGGTATGCTGAGCAGAGTAGACTTGTCTTCTACGAAGGGCGTGGTGAATATGTTAGCCAGGCCTGGCTCCTTACGCACTAGCCCACAGAGAGTTAGGAGTAACTCCACTTCTTCCTTCTCCGTTGGGGATGCTGGACTTTCGTTGCATTGGATTAGCATTCGCTGGAAAAGATATTGGTACCATTGTGTAAGAAAACATCGTTTTATGGTTCTTCTAACCTACTGGCAGATATGTGTTGCTGGGGAGTTTGTTGCGTAACTTCTGCGTCCTAGCAAAACACTAAGGAAGTGGTGAAGGCTCTTTAGGGGTTGCTTTTCTAAATTTTGACGACGTAAGTGCTGTTTTGCAGCACATACGTTATATATTACGGTATATATTTTGGTAATAAAACGTGGATTTCATTATTTGGGGTGTTGTTTTCTCTCGCTATCTTATAATCTGCAAAAATATTCCACCAAAACGCCAATCATAACTATGAATATTGTAAGGTACAGGATGTTTTATCTCACGAAAGCAGGTGAGCCATACTTGTATGTATAAATGTAAGATTGCCAAATCTAAGTTTACCTGCAAAGGCCTATAAACATGTGCACTATTAACACAGGGCTGCCTCGTCCTCCTCAGTAACGCAGTGCCCGTCGTGAGTGCCAGCGCCCGGGCTCCGGGGGGCCGCTCGGCCGCCGCGAGGGCACACAACGCGTCTAGAAGACATATGGAGCGTTGGACTATGGCCTCCATACAGGGGCCTACGGTCCCACCCTGCTGTTCTTTTTCTTCGTCTACTATTAGCTGAAAGAAAAAATGAAGGTAAAGTCTATGTTTTCATTTGAGTGATATTTTTATAGGATGAAGATGAAAAAATATATCCTTTGGCAAGATATAACTATATTGTCTATGTAACTATCAAGTACTTTCTTCTTTCATTGTAACTATGACCCCAATAGGTACATTATTGTGCCTATGTACTACGGAAGGCTATGGGCTATTTTTATCCTGGCGCGCGGAGTAGCTCCCATGGTAGGTGGGAGGAATCACTTACGGAAATCTTATCTTATATGTAGGGGATGCGAGTAAAACTGAGGGGCACAGCTACAGCACAGCAGTAGTCTATTTCTATACATATTATAAAATTATATCATAGATATATGATATATGATATCATATAGATATATGATATTATCATTTAATATTTTTTTTAAAGAATACTTTGGGGGTGATCCATAATCGATTCTGCACCCAAATATGTAGTTTTTAGAATTTTTGTCTGTATGTCTGTTCATCTGTTTGTCTCAGATAAACTCAAAAAGTACTGCATGGATTTAAATCAAATTTTGCATGACTATTACCTGGGGGCCGGTTCAACACATAGGCTATATATTATCACGTTATCACCTACGCGGGTTGAGCAATGAACGATTAAATAAACTAAATTGGAAATTCTACATTCCACGCAGACGAAGTCGCGGGCAACAGCTAGTAGGTAATATGTATATAAAAAATGTCCAAGATCAAATATTTTTTAATTCTAAACGAGGATATCAGTATCACCAAACTGATTAAACGTTTTAACAATAAATACTACAGTACAGTATGATAATACCGCCTATCAAGGTCAACAGTATAATTAAAATCCACAACACCGTGAAATTCAACTGTATTGCATGCATTTGAATGTCTCTAGGTGAAAGTGATATTTCACTATAAAATATTTAGCTACCATAATAAAATGAAAGTTCGCGAGTTATATGTGCATAGAGAATGTATCTAATACCATTTAGTCACAAAATCCAAACGTTGTCTAAACTAACATCATGAGTTTGTTTGAATGCAATTTGTGGGCCAATTTGAAAAATTATTTCAATGTTAGATAGCCCATTTACCGAGGAAAACTATAGACTATTTTTTATCCAGGTGCGCGGAATAAGTCCTACTCTCCAGAAGATAGTCATAACATTTAATATTAACTGAAGTCCGACATACAAAATATGTAAAATCACACATGTCTGTTGTGAACTTGTATCAAGCTTTTTACCTAATATGTACATTATATTGAATCCACTATACTTGTTATCACATAAATAAAACAAGGTGAAGGTTACCTAAGGTAATAGCAATCATTACATGTTTAATTACTTGCTAACTAATGATAGTGATTCATTTATTTTAAAAGCAAATTAGCACAAGTTGACTAAAGCAAAAATGTTTGTAGCTTTCCACAATAATAGTTAAATTAAGTAATGATTTTGAATTTGGCGTGCCAACTTCATTTAAAATTCATTTGCTGTTTTACTTTTTGTCTTATAAAAATAATTTGACTGATATCATTTTGCATTCATAGTGCTCTTGGACAATTTAAAAAAAAAAATGTTATTATCAATTTAAATATATTATCATCAATTATGTATTTATAGAATTAAACTGATTTATATTCTACCCACAACGGGCGGCCATGACAAAAATGGCCTGTGTTGTTACATGTACATATCTGTTATCAGTACATTGCTAATTAACTAATACCTACATAGGAAGTGTGATAAGGTGCATTTATACACACCCATTTTTATATGTTTTATTATTTTAATATTATAGCAAGGTAATATTTGCAAATAAAAAAATTTGCAAATAATATTTTTTTAATTTGTTTCAATAAAAAATTGTGACTTGTTCCAATAAATTTTCTATGTCTAGCCTTTTATCAACTATATTGGGCTGGCATCCGGACCATTTCAAGTAATATTTTCAAGTATTTGCCTGATTTTTTTATAGCTCATAACACCTATGCCATAAAAAGACTGAAAGCTGATAATAAAACATTGCTGTGTAATATAAATATAGAATCAGACTTCTTTATCAGATATCTCAGTTTATCCAACAGATAAAGTAATTAATAGATGTTATGTAATTAATCAAATACAAGATAGGAATGAGTTTGTACTAGATTCTTATAAGATTTCGAACAAATATTCAGTTATTTGTTCATGATAAATGTATGGAAACAAATTGAGTATCTAGTTTCCGGTGGAAACCAACTCTGCAAAAGAATCTGTTATGGATCCATTGCAGATTATTTTGAATAAACCGTTTGCGCTCAGTTCGTTTTTACTTCAAAGTTAATAGGTTTTTTTATCAGTTACTACAGAATGCACTTAGCAAAGTGAAATTAACAGGTGAAGTGTTAACAACAAAGTAATGATTCGCCTGTAATTTACAATTAGTCACGAACCTGTAACATTTGATGCAGGTGATGCGGTATCCTGGTCTCCTCAACATGCTGTTTGTTATTCTCGTCATAGTTCTGGTAAAAATTCAGTATCATCTTCCAATGGTACTCGAAATCCTCCAACCTCGTGGCTGGAGGCGCCAACTGAAATAACAAAACCTCATTAATTTGCACAGTACGCGCGTACAACGATAATATTAATTGTTTTGCTCTTACAACGTCCGCCGCTGTTTGTAGCACATCTGAAAAACGACTCAGCATTGTGACCCAAATAATTTTACATGTAACCACACATTACACAGGCTTTGAGTATAGTCTAACGGAGCGATTCGAGATTGTAAATAGAGCATCAAATCATTTTAGCTGGCTCTGTAAATTTTAATTTCTATCACAACACAGTAATCCGAATAAATACAAAATGAAGTATGATAAATATCTGTCAATGTCATTGTCAGAAGAAAATTTAATAAAAAAAAATGATTGATTGTCTCTGCAAACACATGATAAAATTAGAGATGCACCGGCTTCTTTTTAGAATAGTGAATCGATCGATTATAATTAGATTTCATTGCGAACATGATATGCTCTGATCTGATATTTAATAAACCTGTTGTGGGTTGTATTTTAAATACGCTGTTAGATGGAATAAATAAATGAGGAAGATACCTGATTTATATATGAACTATAAATTCACCAACTATAAGCTTAAGATATAAACATTTGCTACTACGGAAATGGAACGCAGCTCTCAATGACAACGTCAACAGAGTAACGTCAAAATAATTGTCATTCGCGGATTCATCACTCGCAGTGTTGCCAATTTAGCAAATTTTATGCTAGATTTGGCATATTTTTATGTTGTTTAGCATTTTTATAAGTTATTTAGCAAATAGCATATTTTTTGGCATATAAAATAATTATGAATAACAAGTTTACTTTCCTTTTTTAAGTCCAAATACTTCAAAAATATATACCTATATAAAAAGCCTTTAGTCGCTGTTGGCAACACTGGCGATTACCGCGTATTCACCGTGAATACGCGGGAATCGTGTGAATAATTCAAGTATTTACTGTCACTGTAAATTAAAGAAAGTTTAAAAGTTTTACGTGCATTATTAATTAATTGCTTGATAGTCGTTAATATGCCGCCTAAATACAGTCAGCATTACCGGTCTGAGTGGGAGCAAATGCTGGATTTCAAGGATTGGTTACAGCCTGTCAAAGATGATACGACGAAGGCCTATTGTAAGTACTGCAAGTGCGAGATGATTGCAAAAGTCCATTGTTTAAAGTTACATATTTTGTCAATAAAGCATAAGAAAGCTATGGAACCAGTAAAAAGTCAAAGAACAATTAATTTTCCCAAAGTTAAAAAAGATCTAAATACACAGAGAGCAGAATCTTCACTAGCGATGTTTGTGTGCGCGCATTGTTCGATTATGGCTGTCGATCATTTATCAAATTTATGTAAACACCGATTCGGTGATAGCAAAAGTGGAGACTTTCGAGTCCATCGTACAAAATGCACAAATATTATAAAAAATGTTTTGGCGCCTCATTTTATTGAAGAAATTGTGTCAGATTTGCGAGACCAAGAGTATAGTCTCTTGCTCGATGAGTCCACGGATATTTCTGTAAGCAAAATGTTGGGAGTATCGATCAGATATTTCAGCCGATCTTTAAAAACAATAATATCCACATTTTTGGGGTTGGTCGAGATTGAAGATGGCACTGCAAACAGCATAGTCAACGGTATTAAAGGATTATTGTTAGTTTTGAATATTGAAATAAAAAAAATGATCGGTATTGGCACAGATAATGCTACGGTGATGACAGGCACTAACAACGGAGTACATGCCCTATTAAAAAATGAAACTGGGAATGATAATTTGGTATTAGTTCGCTGCGTGTGCCATTCATTACAGTTGGCTTTATCGCATGCTTCGGAAGAAACTCTACCACGGAATGTTGAATTTCTAATAAGAGAAACCTACAATTGGTTTAGTCATTCTTCGAACCGTCGACTATATTACAAAAATATCTACCAAACAATTAACTGTGGCTCCGAACCATTGTTAATTCCACAGATGTGCAACACCCGATGGATATCAATTGAACCAGCAGTCAACCGTATTCTGGAGCAATGGGTGGAATTAAAACTCCTGTTTGAAGTTGCCAGGCGCGATAACCACTGCTATATGGCAGAAACACTATACTCCATGTATAATGATCCTGTGAATCATTTGTATTTATTGTATTTAAAACCTATTTTGGAGGAAGTCCAAACTGTGAACAAGCTATTTGAAAGCAACAATATTGACCCAACAAAACTTTACAAAGATTTGTGTGCCTTAGTTCAATCTACAAGTCGGCGTATTTTGAACCCAACTGCGAGAGTCGATATTTTTACACAAAATATAGAAAGTTATTTGGATCCGAAACCGTACATGGGATATGCTTTTGAAACAAAATTACGGGAATACAACCTTCAACCTGAAGTGGAAAATAATTTACGTCAACGTTGCCTGAATTTCACACTGAAACTTGTTTCAGAGCTGCGTTCTAGATTACCAATTAATTTTAATATACTTGAGAAAGTATCTTTATTTTCAGTAGAAGAAACTTTAAAAGCAGTCAAGCCTTCTCTAATCGATATTGCCCAAGAATTCCGAGTGGATGCAGCTACAATGGATAGGCTCATGTCTCAATGGAGAAACATAGTGCACATTAAATGGGAACGCACATCTTCCACTGTAGAATTCTGGAATGAAGTAATTGATTACAAAGATGCAGCTGGTAATAACCCCTTTGCAGATTTATCTCAGTTAGCAATATCATTATTATCACTACCTCATTCCAACGCAGAAATTGAACGCGTTTTCAGCCAAATGAACATAGTCAAAACTAAACTTCGCAACCGTTTGTCGATAAAAACTTTAAATGCCATTCTATACGTCAGATTCGGCCTAAAGAGGGCAGGGAAATGCTGCTATTCTTACACAGTTCCGGATAACGTACTGCGCTCTATAGGTACCAAGGAGAGTTATAGTCTTGAGAATAAGGCTTCCACGTCTACATGCACATCAGCTGCCGAGCCTGCCGATGAAGACGAAGATATTAACATTTTATTTAGTAACATAGTCGATTAAAACGTAGAATAAATCAAAATTTTGTTGATTAATAAACATTTAAAATTAAATAACGTTGTTTTTGACATTGAAAAATGTTAGCTTATTTTCTGGCAATATTATAAAGCAATAAGCATAATTTTGGCAAAATTTTAACATCAGTTTAGCAAGTTTTAGATTCACCTTGTTGGCAACACTGATCACTCGAGCGAGCAAATCGCGATTTCCTGATGCGCTTACGACATGCGTGTATCAATTCAATTAAAATAAATCACACTGATAAACGGTTGACTTATCAGCGCCAGTGATCGCGCACGTTATATACAAAATGTCTTCTTTCGTGAATCACCGCGAGGATAGCACTGTGACCGTGGAAGAAGCTTCGACAAAAGACAATGTTACATATTACAAAATAACTGTTAAAGTGGGGCTAGTGCATTGGAACGTGTTGCATCGCTACAGTGACTTTGTGGAGCTGCACGAGAAGTTGGTCGCAGACCATGGAGTCGCGAAAGAGTTGCTCCCTCCGAAGAAGGTTATTCGGAATAAAACACCCAAGTTTGTGGAGCAAAGACGAGAGGCCTTGGGGGAATATTTGAAAAACGTGTTTAAATATTTAAAACTCACGATGCCGTCCGAGTTTGCTCACTTCCTAGACTTCCATTTGTATGATATATTCTTTTTGCTACAAGATTTAGCGAAGACACTGTTTTTAGAGGGGGATAAACTATTAGAGGATGAGAGGTCACATAATTTCACACCCTTGGAGGTCAGTCATCTATCAAGTATTAACTTTAGTCATGCAAATAAGTTTATAAAAAGTATGTGTAAGAAAAGAAAATTGCAAATCGCTAACATACCTAATTGTATTTAGTAATTTTCCTATGAATAGAATTGTTGACAAACATTTTAATTACATAATTATTCTCTGCATTCATTGTTCATTAATAACTAAATATAACTAGTTGGTATTATTCTCTATAAAGAATAACAATTCTTTTCTTTTTTTACTGAGCCAAGTTTATGTAATCCTATGGATTCCCATGTATAGCCATTAACATTCATTCACACAAAAATAATTTCTAACTATGATATCCATTTCAGCTGCATGCCATAAGTGAGCGTCTAAAAATGGCATGTCCACCGACTGAGAAGCAAGATCAGATGTATGACTTTAGTCATATCCTGGACTTCTGCTCTCAGCTACGTTCACTAAACATTGAGGGGAGTTACGAGAAGCTCAGTACGAGTAACATAGTGCCGAATGATTTACACTTTGATCTGATACCCTTTAAATCACTGATGGATTTGAAGATTCTCGGTGTACCGATGGGATGCATACAGAGTGTTGGTAAGTTGTTATAATATTTACTGAAAGTCTGTTCTTGTGTGCGATGTGACATGTTAGACATAATTTTTTCCTCAAATCGTATTCAATCAAATCTAAAAAATGAATTGCAAAATGTGTTGGTAAGCGCATAACTCAACAACGCCTGGACCAATTTGGCTAATTCTTTTTTTGTTGTATTTGTTATTGTCAGGAGAAGGTTCTTATGAAAAAAATAGGGTAAAATAGAGAAGTCAGTTGACAGGAGCGAAACCGCGGGCAAAAGCTAGTATTGAATAAATTATAAACTTATTAGTCAGATACACACCAAGTAAATATAATATTAGTCACTTACTAACTTATAATAAAACTTATAAATCTTGCAAATACACAGTGACTATTGAGATTGTATCTAAAATAATAATATAAAATCATTTCCAATGTATAACTATCAATATTGATACAAAACAAACACAAATATTACGAGACAGATTCTTGTTGTATCAGTAAGTAATACTAACACAACTTGTCATACCGTTGTTATCATTGAACAAGCATCTTGTCTACATCTTATTATCTGTCTGCTTATTGAACTAGAACTGGTTTTCAGAGTCATTTAGGAATTGATATAACATTTAGGTAAATTAATTATTATTGTGTTTTTATTTCTGAAGGCAGTTTGATTATATTGTTTTCAAAATCTTTTATGGAAACACATATAAAGCCTGTTCACAAAATGTTTCTATGAGAAAAAAATTTGGTGGTAACTTTTTATTAAAGCTTCACTTTTTGAAGGAGTAATTAGGACCCCATCTCCTGTGGGATATAAGGAATAAGATGTCAGCGTTTTTTAGCCTAAAACCCTACTTTACTCCACTCTGGAATTCAAAATCTGCAACAATAATCCCAGTAACTACAATATATACTAAAATTATAAAGCTAAAGAGTTTGTTTGCTTGAACGCGCTAATCTCAGGAACTACTGGTCCGATTTGAAAATTTCTTCCAGTGTTAGATAGCCCATTTATCAAGAAAGATACTTTTTATTCGGGTTCATGCAGAGGTTCCCACGGGATGCGGGTGAAACCGCTGGCAGAAGCTAGTGATTAATTGCACCCATTCCTTCTTGATATTATTATATGTATATTCTTAAAAAATAATCAAATATTTTGATTCTTAAATATGTAACACCCTATTTTGTCATCCAGGTGGGCTTCGCGACACTCTAGTGAGTTTATCAGTGTCAACAGCGAGCGTCGTGTCGCTCAATGAGTTCCTGCTTGTCGATATCCTGCACAAGGACCCCTCCAGCATTGCCGACACTGTTGTAAGTTGATAAACAACCTTATTTCTTGATTGATAAAGTCGTTTTTTCAATGTCATCTTGATGGTTCAAGTTGGTTCCTCAATCATTTTGTCTATTTATAATGAAACATTGGATTACAATGTCATGAGAATAGGTCAAATACTTTTTGGTAGTGATGTGTTTTGGAAAAACCATTAGTTTTAAAATATTGCATTTACCTGGAAGTCGATATTTTTTATACATAATTTTGTAGTTTCCTTCCTCATATGTTTTTGGTATTGCTTATTTGTACTGACGGGGAAGTCCATTCAGATGCCTGGCCTGTATTACAACTCAGTACTCCATTTCATGTTTTGTGAGTTCGATTCTCACTCTATTGTAAATCAGAATACTTGCTTGTTAGATGTTTTGTAAATGCATGTTGTTTTATTGTTTTCCAAATCAACAAGACCTTTGTTATGTTGTTTTATTGTTTTCCAAATCAACAAGACCTTTTTATACCGACGTATATCAACATAGTTAGATTCTCTCTCTTCTTAGTCGTTTCCCTCACTGCTGAGGATCGTGACTCCTTCTGATCTTGTCCACTAGATTTCGCCATTTACTGCGTTCTGTTGCTTGATGCATAGTAGGTAGATTAGATAGCATACAAAGATGACGAAGTTATGACGTCAACCTATCTGTAAAAACCAAACCACAAAGACTGCCTCATTAATTCACAAAGAAATCAATATCTGGCTTTATCTTTGTAGTTACATTTTATATTCACTTAAGTATTCAAGCATTTGTCAAGGTTGTTTCCGATCGTAATCCTATCGGTGATACACGATTCAATTAAAAATAGAATCTCGATTGCGATCGAAGAAATTTCATTTTGTAAAAGAATAATAAAATATTCATAGTCATCATCATCATCAGCCTATCGCAGATTCATAGTCATAGATTATATAAATATTTACAGAAAAGTTTATCACAAATTCACGCTTATTATATACTTTTTTCTGGCCGCGATTTCACCCGCGTCCTGAAGGAAGTATTTCCATAGAAAGAATACAAATCTTGGTTCTCAATCTATATAATTGCAAAAAATTACGAATTTTAGCTACATCCCTCCCTCTGAAGACGTTCCCTCATGACATGAGAATCGTGGTCACCGCTGCATGATCCTCATATTGTCCAGATAACGACTCGCCGCCGGTTTCTGTCCATCGCTTGTTTTATAGTTGTGAAGAACTTGGTAGAAGCTAAGTCGCCGCTTTGATCTGTCTATCAGCTATACCCAGAACACTAGTGCATTGAGAAGTTGCTAATGCATATATTAGCATTAGTTTCGCAATAATTCTATGAGTAATGCATTGTGATGTTATATTGACATAACATATTTATATGTACAATCATTGGAGTGTTTGCGTACGGTGAGGAAAATACACAATATACCGTTGCACCCACAGATATGGTTTGTTTGTGGTTGCACCCGATTAATATTATTACTGCTAAACATTTATGCATTATAACACGCACGCAATGTTCATCTATAAGTGACCGTCACACACGCCAATTCTTATATTGTTTTTTTACTCGAAAAGTATAGATAGACGTTGTTGATGAACCAATAAATGAGTAAATGCAGTCCCGAAAATAGTGGCTTATTTATGTCACTTTTTCTGAGGAAAAGTACATTTGTACGGAAAGGCAAAATCACCATACATGCACAAGAATCTTTAACAACAGCCTGTTATAACCATAGAGTCAAGGAAATGCGCATTAAAACCTACTTATATCATTTTATTTTAGATAAATATTTTCAACTGAACTATATGGCCGCGACCTCGCCGCACGTGGCCAGTGAGTCAATAGGTTTATCAGCGCGTAATACTATTATAATTATCTGCACCAAATAGGTCGCGTCACATGTCTAGAGGGCTGATAGTGGTGGCGTGTTTAGGATTCAACTGATAACTGGCTGAATATTTAATATTTTATCTATGGTAAATGCATTGGAAAAGTATGAATGTGCCAAAATGATACTGACTGACTGATGACTTGCTATGCGAAAGAGAGCCTTATTAACTGTTTTTAATGATAACATACATTATCGACGCGAAAAATTGGCGACAAAATCCTGCAATGCCATGTAATAATTTAAGTTACTTCACCTTGAGAATTCCATGACATTTAGAATGTTAGGTATCAATTTTAGACGGTAAAGAAAATTCCTCCAATATTTCCCAACCGCAATTTTACTTAAATCAAAATTCACAATCTATGAAATTACCCATTCTTTGGTTTTTTTTTTAACGCAATAATGTATTTCTGCCTTTTGTCCCTAGAAATGGAAGAAGCTATCCGTCATAAACTTTGGCAGCAACAACATTCAAAACGTCGACTGGGCCATAAGATTAGTGCCCAAACTCCAACACCTGAGCCTTTCATCCAACAAGTTAAAGGAACTCTGTGACATATCCTGTCTCCACGAATTGAGGGTTCTTAACTTATCTATGAACAGTTTCTCCTTATGTGAGAACTGGCACGCTAAGATAGGTAACATAGTTCGAATAGATTTGTCCCAAAATCGAGTAGAAAGTCTCCAAGGATTTTCCCGTTTATACTCTTTGGAGAGCCTCGATTTGAGCTGTAATGTGATAACAGACGTTGAAGAAGTTCAGCATATATGTAAATTGCCTTGTTTGGAGTATCTGTGGTTGACGGCTAATCCTGTGGCCTCGTCCATAGACTATAGGGTCAAAGTGCTAGAGCAATTCAATGCTAGAATGACGGAAATCTGCTTGGACAATGAAAAGGCCTCGGAAAAGGAGTTGGACACAGCACGAGTGTTGCAAGCTTTGAGAACAGTGAAAGAAGGTAAGACGCCCAGTTTTCTACAGAATAACAACACGAGTCATAGTTTCAATAAAAGTTGACAGTAATTTTGAATGTAGAATTTGTTTGAATTTAGATCTTTACCTTTTTTATGAATTGGCGGCAAAAATTTTCGCTGGTGAAATCTATTTGGAAGCAAATGTAATATTGAAAATTGAATGTAAAGAAAGATCTTTATTTTATAAATGTGATGATGTAATTATTTTGTTATTTTTAGTGTTTTATTTAAGATTTAGAATCGCACTGCTCAGTTGAACTGTCTTTGTAAATTAAAAATAAATTGTATGCTTATTAAATATCTTTGACTAAAGATTTCGTGATAATGTAGTTTCTATGCTTTCTGGCTGTCTTAAAATGAATTTGAAACTGTAAATACTGCTACTTAAAATGAATTTGAAATAAATAAGATGGCCTTAGATGTCTATAAAAGTCTGTCTGTAAATTCACAAGTGCTGTTTTATAATATGTCTATAAAGTCTACGACAGAAATATGTGCAAGAAAAAGGTAAACAAATTCGCAGTTTGTCATCTATTTAAAGATTTTGTACAGAGCATGAGTCAGGCATAGACAATTTTAGCATATATGCGACCTTTTTGCTCACATTTCTGACGCCGACCATAAAGTTATTATCTCGTTTACAAATGTGATATTTGATAATCATATAGCTTTATATGTTTGTGTAATATAATTACTGTTATGGAAATGACCAATACTAATTAAGCGTAGATTATGAACTATTAAAATTAAAGATTTATTATTGAATGACATTTAAATCTTTAATCTTAATATTCATGTGTATATTTGTTGTATAATATTTGTTTTTCTTTGTTACAATATGAAGTAGGTCATGCATTCCTAAATGCATTATGTTTAATCAATTTTTGTACGACTTTAAAGAAGTGTCCTTTTAAAAGTATGAATTGTAAAATTTATAAAATGTCTGTAATATAAATAAATAACTCTTTACAAGAGAGATAAAGGACAATAATTAAAAGAAAACCTCAAATAGAAACTTAAAATTAAATGATATAGGTATTCTTGCCTCTGTAACTAATGTAAATGTCGTATTATTTTAAATCATGTTTAACAATTACATCAATTATTATTATGCAATTAGAAATGAAGAAAACACTCTTAACCCTTTGATTGCCGGAGCGCTGATATACGCGAGACACAATTGATTTTCTATTGTTCCATAATTAGCAACATAAAAGCGAGTGGCTATAGTCATTTAGTGAGTATTTGCGCGCTTGAGTGCTTTAAAACTTGTGTAAAGCATAAAATGAATCGTTTTTGAGTAAATCCTATAATAGTTTCTCCGTTCCCTATATGTAGATGGCGCTGTCAGCTAATAAGTACGATAAAAGTTGACACTAATAGATACTATTCTGTTCATAAATATGGTCTAATGAGATCAATAGTGCAAAGCTCTAATCGGTGTTTACATACTTTACATAATGTAATATAACCCCGATTTTCAACACGAGTTTGTTTGGGAACTTCTAGATTAAAAAAACTCGATCAAGGTCCTGACATAGTATTTGCATTATTTAACCAAATGCGTGTAGTTTAACTGCTTGAATGCCGCTAATTGGAGAACAGTAGGAAATCATTTGTCTCGCGTGGATCCGCGCATACAAGGGATTTGCTTTTCGCCGTTAATGTCACTTATGGCCGATTTTGTAGCACCCTTATCTGCTGTGCATATTATTATTATCCTTATAGTTTTGTTCAAAATGATTAGATAAACTGCAATAAGTGTATTCCTTTGTTTCAATTGATTATCTTTGATGTAGAATTCTCTTATTAATGAATCGGATTTGAAAACTACTATTTACCGTGTAGTTTTAAGCAAAGCAGTCCCGTTGTCTATAAAGATCTGAATTTGTAAATATGGGTCCACTTCTTATAATTCATACTATCCAGTGAAAACTTGTAAATAGTAAATGTATTTTGAATCAAAATGGCGCTTCTATTGTCAATCTGTTTTTTCGCATTATTATTATTTTTGTTTGAAAATGTTTATTGCTAAAAGCACATTTTGTTTATTAATAGTATTAACTGAAGTATTATGTATGTGATGACATAAGTGTATAGAAATGTTTTATTTTTAATGGTGACGATTAATTTATCAATATAAGTTATGGTTTAACCTATTTCTTGGTTTTATTTCGCTTTCGTCAAAGAATGTTTACCGGACTGCCAAGAAGGTTTATGTTTCTTTCAGAGACTGGTATGCTTAATCTTAGGGTAAGAACATGTTTGAAAAAACAACAAAATTACATTATCGAATATTTTTATTTTCACCGTAATATTATTACAGTAAGGACAAATCATACACATTGTTTCATAAAAACTGTTTAAAACTACATGTTGGAACAATTTCAAACACAATTAAAAACAAGAGTATTCAACCATACCACGTAACATTCACGAGTTAAACTTTATAAAACATAATTGCTACATTTTTAGTAATGTTTTCAGAATTTTCATTGTACATATATCTTACCAATGTATAATTATATACATGCAAGCGTTACATCAATTTAAGAAAAAAGGGTTTGCGCAAAATGCGCATAGTTTGCGCAAACTATAAATTTATTTTGCTAACGATCAATGCGCTTACCATTATATGGAACGCAGCAACCATTTGCTAGTTTTTTTTCATAAGCTTTACTAGTATTTATTTGTTTTAAACAATTTTATGTAAATATTTAATTAATACATCAACATTCCGACAATACCCATCTCCAGTCTTACGTTTATTAATACATTACATTAAAGAAACTTAAATAGTTATTGCTTAAAATTATATTAATCAATCATTTTCAATAAGTATTATAAGAATTTATTAAGTATTTTTTAATTTGGCAACTTTATTAGTAGAAATCCTACTAATATTATAAACGCGAAAGTTTGTATGTATGGATGTTTGTTACTCTTTCACGCAAAAACTACTGAATGGATTTTAATGAAACTTTACAATAATATAGCTTATACATCAGAATAACACATAGGCTACAATTTGTAAACATATTGTTCGAAATACTAAACCTGCGCAGACGAAGTCGCGGGCACCAGCTAGTAATTGAATATGATTGAAAGTGCTGAAGATTAACAGTGATAGGAAATTTTATGAGAAGACAATTTATACTTCTATCTTGTTGAAAATGATTAATTTTAAATTAAAAAGTAACAGTACAAATTAATCTTACTCTATCACTAGAAATGTACACACTAACATTCATTATCGGAATTGCCTCTTAACGGAAATAAGAAATAGATTTTTAACTCTCAGTAAACATTATGTCGGTAGCAGTGTTGCCAAAAGCATTTATTCGACTTTATGGTACGTCAAATTGGCCCAATTTCCAGTACTTGAACTATTTAGCCTAAAACTTTTTCTGTTTTTTTTGCGTAATTCATACAAATGGCAACACTACTAGCCAAAGTTGGTAGCTAAAGAATAACTAAAAGTAAATGCTTTAGAATACGTTACAAATGCTTAGATTAAGAGAAAATAATTTACTCTTAGAGATAAGGATTTTAGAATTAATACTTAGGAGCGAAGATGAACATGATGCTTATTTTTTATTATCAATCGTCAGTAATTTTTAACCGAATTCCCAAAAAGGACGGGTCGTTAAGTCGTCGGAATCATTGATTTCTTTGTGATTAAAGAATGAGAGAGATACAACTTTCTCAAAACTTAATGGCGGTCTGTACCTAAATTCCGAGCGACTTTCGCGTTTCGTGATGACAAAAAATGTTGACGATGTCAAAAAAATGAAAAATGTACGATTTAAAAATTAACTGAAGATTGAGTAATCAAGTAATTTTAGACTTTTCTTTTTGTATGGGGTTTATACACTGGGATGATAAAAAGTAAGTTTTTAATAAAGATATTTTTCTGGTAAAGAATTAAAAGGCACAAGCGAACAATATTCTAGATCTACATATATTTTTATACTACTGTATGTATGCCATCACAAATAGTCTTTGTATACAATTCATAATAACTTTAAATTAAAGTATTGATTAAAATCGAAGTTGAAATTAACTATACTCTATCCACGGAAGCAAGAGCTAAAAGGTAAACAAAGAATGACACTTTTTCAAGATGGCGGTATAACCCGACCGATGACAAAACGTCACATTTTTGTGTCAAATGTTCGCAGTATCTGTGATTTTGTCATCGGTCGGGTTATACCGCCATCTTCAAAAAGTGTCATTCTTTGTTTACCTTTTAGCTCTTGCTTCCGTGGATAGAGTATAGGATATAATATCTATTGAATAGTCATGATTTACATAATTATGTTTTTATATTTTACTATAGTTACATTTAATCTGAAAATCGGATTAATTTGAATGTATTTATGAAATGTTTAAATATTATTGAAATTAATAATTTATTCACATTAATTATTCTCACAATTATTGCTTAAAAACATGAAAGCTATATCTTTTACAAACCTCAAAAACTAGTCCCGTTTTCTCATACCACCTGACAGCCTCTTACATAAAATATTTTACCAACAATATAAAATGACATTTGACAGTTGCTGAATCTGACAGCTGTCAAATGCACGAAAGATGCGGTGACACTATAGTTAGGTGAACTTACTGTAAGTTTTTTAATGTTTTTCTATGCGGCAGCCATGGTAGGTAATGTGAAATGATGATCAGGGTTGGTGTGTTGGTACAGCGGTGCGTAAGCTCGGACGCCGGTCGCTGTGGGCCGCTTCGACGGGTCTTCACTCAGCATCATTTTTAGGACTTTGGTCTGAGAACAAAAGTGGTAATTTTATAGAATATTGTTAGCTGCCAGTAGTTACAAAGAGGGCAGCAGAGACGAGCGACCATAGACACCTCGCCATTCAGCCGTGCATCTATGCTTGGATGATTCTTTTTTCGAACGTCATTGTGACAAGACATGTTATAGTTTGACAGAATAAGATTTTGCCGCGTTCTTTACTAATCTTAGTTGATATTTTTCATGTTTAAACTATTTCTTGTAATTTCCTCGTTAAACAAACCTGCTTCTGGTTTTTAAGATCAGAAGTGGGATAGTCTCACTCCCACTATAAAGTTTTTGATTTCAGTTTAGATTCATTGGCACTTTTACTAAGTACGACGCGGTGTAAGGATATCCGCCATTACCGAAGTTTTTGCCGTTCTATTTTATTTTGTAATGGATTGCAGTGCGTTGCAATCTACGCAACGGTATATTCAAGATGCTTTGAGGTCAGGTGATCTGTTCTATTGTTTTGATTACACATCGGAAGTAATTATGCTCTTAGCTGTATTAAGTGGAAAAATGTGTAATAATGTACCAACCATTGGTATTGTCACCTATGAGTATTCTGTGTAGCAAAAGCTGAAGTGAAGTTAACTACACGTAACTTATCAAACCGCAATGGTAGTTGTGTTTTCAGCGTTGCTGACACATGATTAGTAATAATGATATTTCTGAGACATAGTTTCAAAGTTATGCCTTGAATTTATTTCCTGAGAGCGAAAAGCTTTCCAGATTTTAATGGTCAGAAGTGGCCGAACGAAGGTATGTCGTAAGTGCTTGTTCGCAGACTTATACACGAGAATGTGTAACGGCCGTGTCCTGGCCCAAGCGCTTCTGTGCTGGTGCTGCTGATTGCAGCACGAGCGCTGCTCTGCCGGTGCTCCTGGTCGCGGCACGAGCGCTGCTCTGCCGGTGCTCCTGGTCGCGGCACGAGCGCTGCTCTGCCGGTGCTCCTGGTCGCGGCACGAGCGCTGCTCTGCCGGTGCTCCTGGTCGCGGCACGAGCGCTGCTCTGCCGGTGCTCCTGGTCGCGGCACGAGCGCTGCTCTGCCGGTGCTCCTGGTCGCGGCACGAGCGCTGCTCTGCCGGTGCTCCTGGTCGCGGCACGAGCGCTGCTCTGCCGGTGCTCCTGGTCGCGGCACGAGCGCTGCTCTGCCGGTGCTCCTGGTCGCGGCACGAGCGCTGCTCTGCCGGTGCTCCTGGTCGCGGCACGAGCGCTGCTCTGCCGGTGCTCCTGGTCGCGGCACGAGCGCTGCTCTGCCGGTGCTCCTGGTCGCGGCACGAGCGCTGCTCTGCCGGTGCTCCTGGTCGCGGCACGAGCGCTGCTCTGCCGGTGCTCCTGGTCGCGGCACGAGCGCTGCTCTGCCGGTGCTCCTGGTCGCGGCACGAGCGCTGCTCTGCCGGTGCTCCTGGTCGCGGCACGAGCGCTGCTCTGCCGGTGCTCCTGGTCGCGGCACGAGCGCTGCTCTGCCGGTGCTCCTGGTCGCGGCACGAGCGCTGCTCTGCCGGTGCTCCTGGTCGCGGCACGAGCGCTGCTCTGCCGGTGCTCCTGGTCGCGGCACGAGCGCTGCTCTGCCGGTGCTCCTGGTCGCGGCACGAGCGCTGCTCTGCCGGTGCTCCTGGTCGCGGCACGAGCGCTGCTCTGCCGGTGCTCCTGGTCGCGGCACGAGCGCTGCTCTGCCGGTGCTCCTGGTCGCGGCACGAGCGCTGCTCTGCCGGTGCTCCTGGTCGCGGCACGAGCGCTGCTCTGCCGGTGCTCCTGGTCGCGGCACGAGCGCTGCTGTGCTGGTGCTCCTGCTGGTTCTGTTAGCTTATGCCTTCCGAATAGTCTGAGCCTCTGGCTTATGGCTTCTGTATGGTCTGAGCCCATGGCTTATGGCTTCCGAATAGTCTGAGCCTTTGGCTTATGGCTTCCGTATAGTCTGAGCCTCTGGCTTATGGCTTCCGTATAGTCTGAGCCTCTGGCTTATGGCTTCCGTATAGTCTGAGCCCCTGGCTTATGGCTTCCGTATAGTCTGAGCCCCTGGCTTATGGCTTCCGTATAGTCTGAGCCCCTGGCTTATGGCTTCCGTATAGTCTGAACAACTGGCTTGACTATGACTTGCCTTGACCATGACTTCCGTATATTTTGAGCCCCTGGCTTGACAATGACTTGACTACGACTTCTGTATAGTTCAAGTATTTGTTCTTGATAACATCTTTCTTGATTGATAACACATTTTTTGCGCTTAAGTGCACGCTTGCGCTCACGGTATAACTAATTAGTAAAAGTAATTGTATTTCTTCTTACATGATTTATGTTTCAGGCTTACACTCGAAACCAGGTTAATAATTTACATGATTTCTTTGTATGTTGTGTGTTTATATGTGTACAACTAATATGTTTCAGCCTTACACTCGACACACTTACACTGGGTGGTATACCAGTGTTCTGTTATTTATTTTGTACCTGTTATTTGATTTAAAGTTGCCTTTATTTATTTTCGAGTCGCTGGGTGGTATACCAGTGTTCTGTTATTAATTTAAGTACCCTTTATTTGATTTAAAGTTGATGTTATTTATTTGCGAGTCACTGGGTGGTATACCAGTGTTCTGTTATTCATTTTGTACTTGTTATTTGATTTAAAGTTGATGTTATTTATTTTTCTGTCTTTAAATGGATTAGTACTTTGTTTGAGGTTTGTAAGTCCTCGAATAATTTTTATTCTGAAAGTGTCATGTGTTCAGGAAAACGATAATGACCACGATAACCATGAACCATGACGAAATTGAGCCAGATCCAACTCGCTTATTGAATGTGCAGGTGTTCCGAGACTTAACCAGGCTCACCCAGATCCTGCCGAGGACGTCAGGGTGTCAGGAGAGGCCGTGTTAGCTGCCAGTAGTTACAAAGAGGGCAGCAGAGACGAGCGACCATAGACACCTCGCCATTCAGCCGTGCATCTATGCTTGGATGATTCTTTTTTCGAACGTCATTGTGACAAGACATGTTATAGTTTGACAGAATAAGATTTTGCCGCGTTCTTTACTAATCTTAGTTGATATTTTTCATGTTTAAACTATTTCTTGTAATTTCCTCGTTAAACAAACCTGCTTCTGGTTTTTAAGAATATAATATAAGTAAATAAAAAAAATCAGTACCTAACGTTTATTTACATTAGATATTTACAACACTTTATAAAATTTTTATACAAGTTTCCTGTTCCTGTCTATTTTTAAATCAAATATTTTGTCAGAACATGCTGATTACCTTCAAACTGGAATAACAGACAATCAAATCCGAGTTCTAAGCCGATGTATAAAGGTACATTTGGCTTTTCAGTACATTTCAAAGTCGTTTTTCAAAGTATTATTCTTTTATCAAGCTTCTGTACTTATGTATACTAACCTCTTGCGGATAACTGGAGCTGAACTGGTCGGGATATATGGCCTGCCTCAGACGCAGTAGACACGCGACTCGCTCGGACTCGGTGCCGAACGGGTGCAGCAACTCGAACAGTATCAGCCCGAGAGAGTAGATGACCACTTTTAACTGTATTTATGTACATTATATACTAAATACTAACCTCTTGCGGATAATTGGAGCTGAACTGGTCGGGGTATATGGCCTGCCTCAGACGCAGTAGACACGCGACTCGCTCGGACTCGGTGCCGAACGGGTGCAGCAACTCGAACAGTATCAGCCCGAGAGAGTAGATGTCCACTTTGTAGCTGTACGGACGGCCTAGAAGTTGTTCTGGTGACATGTAGAGATGTGTACCTGGGGGAAAAGAAATTATGCAATTAATATGTGAAGGTCATTCATTTCATTTTAGTTAAGCTAAGAAAATTATATACATTTTCGAGCAAGGCTTTCAGCAGGTTTGAAAAAGTGAATGAGAATATATTTATGAAAGTATACAACAAAAAGTTCCATTGCTTTTTTTATATAACCTTATGTTTATTTGAGATTAAATTACGAATTGGCCCTTGATAACACACAAAATTACACTTGTGCACAGTATACATAATTATTTTTTATTCCCCTGCGCACTGTTCGATACCTATTGTACTTTAATTTTTCCGCCCGTCAGGAGCGAACAATATATTCGAAGTTCCCAATATACCCCCACCTTCTAACTTGGCTACACTATCTACAACTACTTACCAACTCGATACGTATGTCTCTGATGTGCATCCACCACGTCAGTCCTCTGTCCGTCACTGGACGTGTCGCTCATGGCGGTGACGAGCCCGAAGTCTCCGACTTTTACTCGTCCGTCAGGAGCGAATAGAATGTTCGAGGGCTTGAGGTCCCGATGAATGAGGCCTGCTAAGTGCACGTATTCGACCGCTGATACTATTTGGCTGAACAGGACTTTGACCTGGAGACAAAAGACAGTAATAAAGGTTAGTTTGATATTTGGAAGTCCTTAAATTTTTTAAAAAGAAGTGAAAAAGTGTCAGCAAATCCCAGCGTCAGAAGACCAATAGACTTAAAGTTCGAAAGAGTTACCGCGGCCCTGGTACATAAAGGACTCAAGAAGGAACATGGTGGATTTTAGTCAGTGAGAGTCTCTCCGTCACGCTGCACCACTTAATAATTTGAAAACCATCGATAACACATTGGTCTATATCGATGTAACCTATGACGGTTTTAACGAATGAGAGGCGGTTTCGTCAAAGACTATGACGAAGAAATCTGCTGTACCATACCTTGTCAGCTCTATCGTGACAGCAGCGATTCTCCCTCAGCCAGTCGTGCAAGCTGTCCCGGCGACACAGCTGCATCTGTATGTAGAGGCACATCTGCTGTACTATACCTTGTCAGCTCTATCGTGACAGCAGCGATTCTCCCTCAGCCAGTCGTGCAAGCTGTCCCGGCGACACAGCTGCATCTGTATGTAGAGGCACATCTGCTGTACTATACCTTGTCAGCTCTATCGTGACAGCAGCGATTCTCCCTCAGCCAGTCGTGCAAGCTGTCCCGGCGACACAGCTGCATCTGTATGTAGAGGTACATCTGTGGGCTGGCGGGCGCGGGGGTGTCGGGTTGTGTTCCCGTGCCGCGCACTACCATGTCCAGCGACCAGTGCCGGGTGTGCCCTTTCTGTGGAAGAAAGGCAGAAACTATTAAACTGTTACCTAAAATAAGTACGCGGATAGAAATTCGACGATTCCGTGTCCCAGGTTGATAATTGATGATTCTGTGCCAAACATCCAAATAAAATCATCCATATAATAGTAGAATATAACACAAAAATAGCAGCCGCTAAATCTGCCCGTAGCACTCGATATAGTGCGTTGAATGCCGGGCCCCATACTTTAGTTTCTAATTTTCAATTCGACATCACACACCAACTTTTCAGTCTTAGCAGTCAGGAAAAACTTTAAAAAAATCGTACCAAATAACTTAATGATAAACCTAAAAATGTGGATAAAACTCTCACCTTCTTCTTCTTCCCAGTACACGAACTCTCAGTCTTATAATCACACTCCTTAACCCTCTCCAATCTCTTGTCGAAAGAAGAGCTTCTTCCCTCCACCTCTTCTCCGGAATTCGCGAACACTATGAACGAATCGTCGCCGTCGTCGGGTTTCGCGAGAGAATGCCCGGTTAAGTCTGACGGTTTTGACGAATGGGGGGCGTTTTCGTCAAACACTATGCTGAAGGAATCGTTGCAGCTTAATGACCTGAAGAAAACATTTAAAAATTTATTTTAAATGGGGATGAATTGAGGAGATTGGGAAGTCACTCTTTGCAAAACATTGGTACGGTAGCTGCAGACAACAGTTGATAGTTGATAGTTGGGATAAGACCCAGATAGGTGATAGGGGTTAAATTACGTCACAACAAACACCCATTGTATATAAAACGATATCGTAAAAATAAGATTTGAGATGTTGTATTTGAGAAACATAATTACATGACGATATATTGTGCAATGGAACTGTAAATTTCTTTTTCTTATTTATTAATTTCTCCCATAGATAATTCCTAGGCTGCTATACATATAAAGCTTTCCTTATAGAATAATAATTATTATTCACCTAAGCCTCTTGCTAGGTTCAGCGAGCTTGTTGTCGCTGTGGGTACACTTGTGCAGGTTGAGCGTGACGTCACCGGCCGCAGGCGGCGACGTCGCCGTGTACTCGTCGGTCATCGCTACTGATACTCCGTCCAACTCTCTGTGAACAACACATTAGAATAGTGTTGTGTGCTTTTAATTTAAACAGTTTCAAGTAAGTATAAAACGTAATTAAATTGTGCTTTAGAATGTTCACATAGGGTCAAGATTTGAAATAACAAATAGACGTGTTTATCAGTTCAAAAATGAGAGAGATATTTGAGCAGTGCTTAAAATAGTGCGCCGTTTACTGTTTGGTAGTAGATCCTTAGTCTTAAAGTAGCTTGCTATGGAGGAGAATGGAATTAAAACTGCATGGTTATATTTTTTAAAGTTTTGTGAAGATACCTCATCCATACTGCGTCACGTTGCTGCTGCCAGTCGGGAGGAGGTTCCTCAACCCACGCGTTGAAGTAGCGGACAATGTGCTCGTGTTCCAACTTCGCGAGAGCCCGTACTTCGCGAAGAACTCGCTCGCGTTTAGATGCCCTGGACAAATGGGTATGCAGATTATAATTATATAAAAGAAACTGCGGTAATATGCCAAGAAGTGAGACCTAAAATAATATTTTTTTGAAGAATTTACACACATCGCCGCGTCGCATCCACGTAAGATGGAAGTCCACAGCAAGGCCAAAAAGACACTTAGGTACATAGATTTTTTTTTAATTCTTTTTCAATGTATATATTTTGACTGAGCGAAAACATAATAGAACAATAAACATACAGTGATCAAATCTCGCGTAAAAATTTAGGACAAGACGAAAATTAGACGAGAATATGTACCTATCTTATTTTTTTGGGAAAATTTTATGAAAAAAATGGAAATAAAAAAAAATTAAAACTCACCTCCTAGGCAAAGTAATTCGTTTAACAGCATAAGAACAGTCATCGATATTGTTCTTAGCCTCGAAGACGACGCCAAAGCCGCCGCGGCCGAGACAGCGCAGCGGCGTGAAGTCGTTCTCGTAGCGGCCCGAGTACTCCGGCAAGCGGCCCTCCTTGTTCACGCGCCATACTTGCACTACCACCTGGGTTTGTGTGCATTTACATAAGCAAAATATACCTATAAACTGTAAATATCGACTCGAGATTTGACATAAAACGCAATATTGTAAGTCAAAAATGGTGGCAAAATTACTCCTTCTTTTCGATCGGTTCAATTGGAGAAGTCATAGTTTGGTTGATGACCAAGAATCCCTATATACAGTCGAATTCAAAGCTAGAACAATGATCGATATTGTTCTTAGCCTCGAAGACGACGCCAAAGCCGCCGCGGCCGAGACAGCGCAGCGGCGTGAAGTCGTTCTCGTAGCGGCCCGAGTACTCCGGCAAGCGGCCCTCCTTGTTCACGCGCCACACTTGCACTACCACCTGGGTTTGTGTGCATTTACATGAGCAAAATTTAGCCAGAAATAGACACTAATCGATATATTCGCAATTAAATTTATCGATATTTTTGACATAAAACAAGATATCGATAAGTTAGTAATGGTGGCAAAATTACTCCTATTTTTCGATCAGTTCAATTGGAGAAGTCATAGTTTGGTTGATGACCAAGAATCCCTATATACAGTCGAATTCAAAGCTAGAACAATGATCGATATTGTTCTTAGCCTCGAAGACGACGCCAAAGCCGCCGCGGCCGAGACAGCGCAGCGGCGTGAAGTCGTTCTCGTAGCGGCCCGAGTACTCCGGCAAGCGGCCCTCCTTGTTCACGCGCCACACTTGCACTACCACCTGGGTTTGTGTGTATTTATATGAGCAAAATATAGCCATAAATGGTCATTATCGACTCGAGATTTGACATATCGATACTTTTTTGACACAAAACGCAATATTGTAAGTCAAAAATGGTGGCAAAATTACTCCTATTTTTCGATCAGTTCAATTGGAGAAGTCATAGTTTGGTTGATGACCAAGAATCCCTATATACAGTCGAATTCAACGCTAGAACAATGATCGATATTGTTCTTAGCCTCGAAGACGACGCCAAAGCCGCCGCGGCCGAGACAGCGCAGCGGCGTGAAGTCGTTCTCGTAGCGGCCCGAGTACTCCGGCAAGCGGCCCTCCTTGTTCACGCGCCACACTTGCACTACCACCTGGGTTTATGTGCAAAATATGGCCATAAATGGTCAATATCGACTCGAGATTTGACATATCGATACGTTTTTGACACAAAACGAAATATTTAAAACCAAAAATAGTGGCAAAATTACTCCTATTTTTCGATCATTTAATCGGAGAAAATATAATTTGGTTAATGACCAAGAATCTCTATACGGTCGAATTCAAAGCTAGAACAATGATCGATATTGTTCTTAGCCTCGAAGACGACGCCAAAGCCGCCGCGGCCGAGACAGCGCAGCGGCGTGAAGTCGTTCTCGTAGCGGCCCGAGTACTCCGGCAAGCGGCCCTCCTTGTTCACGCGCCACACTTGCACTACCACCTTTATGTATATTGATGATTATTATTAATCACTTCACTGTCCACGATGTAGACACTATAGTTAAACAATGGGACAGGGCAGTCATTAAAGAAAAATGCAGCCTAAAAAGTGAAGAAGAATGGTGAAGAAAGCTGATCCCACAACCATGTATACACAGGATATACGTAGAAAATAGTTAAAGAATACAACCAGAAACTGGTTACATATCGATAACGTGATTTAAGATATCGATACATTTTAAGGAGATTTTTTTTCTAATGGAATGAACGAAAAAAACTAATTATATCGATTGTAAGTTTAAAAGCATGCTAGGTGATTTGGACCAATTAGTATTCTTGTTCTTGGTGAGTCAATGGCAATTTAATTAAAATTTTAGAGGCACATTATTTCGCCACACACACGGTGTTATTTATATCAGTGTTTTCATCGAATTTCTGCAGGTCGCAAAAGGCAGAGTTTTTCTCCAAATTCCTTGAGCATGAGGTGGAGCTAATGGAGACATATAATCCTTATGTTCTCTAAGAAGTCTGGAACCCTTGCTAGACTGCTGACTCTTGAAACTGTTGAAATCACAGATCCTCACCTGTTCCTGGCTACTCGGCAAAGGGGTCACAGCCCTGATCTTCGGCGCAAAAAACCTTGGCCATATCATCAGCAAGGCCGAAGACACAGCGATGAGTAAAACCTCCTTCCACCAATACCATAGAGACGAGATGTGGACGTGAATGTGATGATGTTCAGGTAACGTGAAAGTTATTTTGACTAATTGGTCTTGGACTTCTTTTTGGCAATCGAATTAAAATTTTGGAACCCACTATTTCACCACGCACATGTCCATGTATTTTTTCTCCAAATCCCATGATAAAGTATCAAGATTAAGACGGAAACACTGTCTTTACAAAGGTCCCTATTTTCTTAGAACCTTAAAAAACTGCTGAAATCACAAGATCCTCACCTGTTCCTGACTGCTCGGCAAAGGCGTAACAGCCCTGATCTTCGGCGTAAAGAACCTTGGCCATATCATCAGATTCATCAGCAGGGCCGAAGACACAGCGATGAGTAAAACCTCTTTCCACCAATACCATAGAGAAGAGATGTGGACGTGTATGTGATGATGTTCAGGTAATGTGAAAGTAATTTTGACTAATTGGTCTTGGACTTCTTTTTGGCAATCGATTTTTTTGGAAGCCCACTTTTCCACCATGCACACGTAAATTTTCCCCAAATCCCATGATAGTCAAATCTCAAGTATGAAGATTAAGACAGACACACTGTAAGAAATCCCTATTTTCCTAGGACCTTAAAGAACTGCAAAAATCACAAGATCCTCACCTGTTCCTGACTGCTCGGCAAAGGCGTAACAGCCCTGATCTTCGGCGCAAAGAACCTTGGCCATATCATCAGATTCATCAGCAAGGCCGAAGACACAGCGATGAGTAGAACCTCTTTCCACCAATACCATAGAGACGAGATGTGGACGTGGATGTGATGATGTTCAGGCTGTTCCGTGCTGATGTTCGGAAGGTCGAAGGTGTCTTCGGTAACTTGGACCGATTGGTCGCAAGTTTCTTGTAGGTAGACGAAGTAGCCGTGGTCGCCTGGAAAAAAGATGGTTTTGAGGCTTTTTTTCACTTTGTCACCAACTTTTATCTAACAGAAACCATGCGAAAGTTTATTCGTGTATGTCTTTGAAGTGAATAGGGGCCTGAAGTTGATTGTAGTCAAAGTAAGTAGAATAGAACTATATGTATAAACTTGGCAGTAACGTAGCTTACATATCAGACCAAAATATAGGTCACTTTTTATCAGGTTACGGGAAATCGTTCCCTCGGGAAGTAGGTCACTGGTAGAAGTTAATAAATACTTAGGAAAATATGTTCTATGGCACATACATAAAATTTATCAAATTACATTACAACTTACCAACATTATTCAAAGCAGTACCATACAACGTGATGAGCGACAATGCATTTTGATCATTATCGTGTACTGATAAGGCTGTATCTTCATTGTCAGGCTCCACTCCTATGAGAGGTCGGGCTGTCACCAGTTTCCATGGCAACGGTTTTGTTGATACCGCTGTTTCTATCTTCCGGGAGTAGAATTGACTTTCTTGGATGTACAGCTAGAAAATTAAAGGGTAAGTTGGGTTTACATATTTATTTTACACTAGCTTTCGCCCGCGGTTTCACTCGCGTCCCGTAGCCGGATGTTGACAAAAATATAATATCCTAAAACCTTCTCCCGGGTCTAAGTTACCTCCCCTCTAATTTTCAGCCAAATCGGTCACGCCGTTTTCATACATATAGATTGAAATACCCAATTGTTACATTTAGCTTTAAGTCTATATCTGACTCAGCAATGTGCATAAGTTTGACAGAGATAAAATAATGATTGAGCTCAATTGAAATTGGGAATTTGGGAATTCCCTAGCATGTGCTAAAATAATACTATTCATAGTAATACCTGTCGATCATGCACGCCTATATAGAGCGAGGGTTGTTGAGTAACTCCCCCCTGTATGAGCGTCTGCGTGGCCTCCCATAGCACGTCGATGTTCTGCAGAGTGCCCGCGTGGAGGCGCCACATGCCTGCCACTGGTGCATCTAACTGTGGGATATAATAAAGAACTTAGAACATTACAAGGTTGAAAAAATATCTCAACTTCTATATAAAAAACCTCACTAGACCACCATCAAATTGTTTCATTCAGTTTTTAAAACATTATCAGCCATGTTTTTGTCCCACTGCAGGGCACAGCCTTTTCTCATACAGAGAAGGAATGAGCGTTAATCACCACGCTTGATCGAGACGGAATGGCGATTTCAGACCATCTTTCATCTTCACTCATTTATTGGGGACTTAAAGGTACGTATAACTTAGTACTACATAGAAGACTGTATTATATTGGATGTAGCTCGAAAGAATGTTACTTTTGAGATGATGTTAGATAGAAGAATACGGAAGAAGAAAACATGTTGCAGAGACCACAAATGTAAACTAAATATGTTAAGGGAACAAGGATGATGAATGTAAATTAATTCCCACCTTCTGCTGCCACAACAGCTTGGTCCCCGATATATCCTTGATAGCTACAACTCCTTCGGGCATGGCGACGGCCACGGCGACCGGCGCTGACCCGGCCGGCGCGTCGGCGCACTCACGTCTGCTTAGTGCAACTCGATGTTCTGCTACGCTGAAGTTCCATCTAGTGTAGAAGAAAAGGAGCCAATTTGAGAATCATTTTTTGAAGAAGGGTTGATATCTGGAGGTGTAATAAGTAACCTTGTGTGAATCATCTGCCAAGTCTTCTTTATTATATAATCGTTTCGTATTCACTATGCATCATACAGCCGAATTTCCAGCGCTTTACATCATCATCTTCCGAGCCTTTTCCTACGTTGGCGTCCACTTCCAGTATACAATATCTCGATTTACATGGAGCTTTTACACAATTCTGTGGTCAAACTTTTTATTTTCCGTCGTAAAGTCGAAAAGTCGACTTTACGAAATCCCCTCCAATTAGGAAAAGGCTTGGCTAAATAGCTATTATGAAGATGATAACTCCTTATAGACACAATTGCTGCATATTACATACCGAATGCAAAAAACACTATATAAGGTAGGTACCTAAACCTAAAAATAAAGATCACACTCACTTCTCACTCCCAGTCCTCGGGTCCAAAGCTCGCACAGTATTAGAATGTCGCCTCAGTACTATGACGTCACGGCCCGCGTTAGCTGTTTGTTGTTCAGTGCTGCAGCCTCCTGACCCGCACTCGTAGATCACGCCACCTGTGGTAGCGTCGAGACCGAACCATAGGGTTTCGCGGGCACCTGTAGGTAGAAGGAGGATATTATACACCATTCTCTTATCAACTTAAAGCTGGTTATAATACCTTGAATATCCAGCCAAACACCACATCCCGGTCTTTTCATTTTGTACATTGAAAATACACGATTTAAGTATTAAATATAAGTTTTAAATACACGTCTTATTTTGAGGGTGCTCAATAGACAGGTGCCGCGGGTGCTACACCGCAACTTCTTACCGCATAAGGATGAGAAGTAGCCTAACCTATATTTTTTTCTGTTTTGTAAGCTATACTGCTGCCATCTGTTTCATCAAAATCCATTCAATACTTTTTGCGTGAAAAGAAGACTTCCGCGTGTTGCTAATCTTTAATTCAAAAACATGCTTCACCCGATAAGGCCATCTAATCAATAACAATCTTCTGAAAGCCGTGTTACTAGTACATGATTGAGCAGTCTTTGATTCACAATTCTATAAAAATAAATCTTTATCAGAATTTTTATATCAAAATGTACATCAGATCAGTAAACAGATACGATAGGAATAGGAAAATCTTTCCTTCCTCTATTTATTGTCGTGGCCTACATCCGTATAGGTAGGTACTTCTAAAGTACCACTATAATAGACGATTAGTTTCAGCATTCAGCACAAGCATTATCATTTAATGACGTCAGCTAGCAATCAGCGTGAACGAGATGCTGTGGCGAGTCACGGTCGAATGCTCTTGTTGTCTGACTGTGGATTTTAATAATTGATCTATCTGCTGATTTAGTTATTGGAGATAGGATTTTGATTATGTGCGCCCTATACAATACAAATTAAATCATTTGCTTAATACAGGTATAAAAGATATTACAAATAGATATAGAGTGCACTGTATCAATGCCTAAATAGATGTGCATTTGCACATGCATTTATACATTTAAATCTTACAATTTTGTAAAATTATTGTCTTTAAACGCAACCGGTAGATAGGTTGCCGCCGCAAAACTACAAAAACAAAGAACTTTGACCCTCTGAAATCAGCTATTTAAGGACCTAGAATGCGCAGTAAATGACTATCGTGATTTCTAGTACTTAATGGTATAATTAACTGCCTGAAAATGTAAAAAATATAACCAAATCATGCTTCTGTTATATAAAGCGTAATTATGTCAATATTATTTTATTACTCGATGGGTGTGTTCAGTATGTGACCTTTATATACGCAGATAATATTAATTGATATAGTATGTACAATGACGATGACGTATTTTCACATTGTGTGTAATATTTGATTGCTGGAAATACGTTCTAAAATTCGCAGTAATATGATCCACACGAGCCTTAACGCGTCAATTAACTTTTACTTAAGGTGTTACGAAACTGTAAACGGTCATGTTGATCTATGTAATACGTATTTATCCTTAATCCTTATACATATAGTATAACTGAATAGTTTGTTAATTGCTTGGACACGCTAATCTTAATGTTATAATAGGTATTTTTTTGAGGAAAGCTCATCCGGTATAAGATAATAGCAACCCGATTAGGCTTGCATGAAAATTCGTTCAGTTTTGAGAGATTATCGCAAACAAACATAGCAAGAAATAAGGCTAGAATTAAAGAGACTTAATAATGTGAAGTAGCTAAAGTTGGTATCTGAAATATCCTAAGCAACTGAAAGTAACATGTCGTGTATTTTACAGTAAACGGATATTTTACAGTATGATTAACACGTAAAAAGACTGGAACTAAACACCATGTATGATGTGGTAAATCAATACAAGCGAAACTAATGGAATGTGATCGATATTGTTCTACACAATATTCTAGAGTACCTAAATACCTATTTTTATTGTAAAGGTTTACATATGTTTAGGCATCTTAACCATTGTGCATCATTTGCATTTATCAAGGGATATTTTTTGGGTCCTGCGAAATCCTAACTTGAACCATAATGGGGTCCCTATTTTCTTAATAGGGACCCAGACAACTACGGCTCTAATTATGTAGTATACTTTACATGAATACTATAAGGTAAGCGGGTTCTAGATCCCTTCATGCCCTCATAAAGTTATTTAAAAACTCATTACAAAACAAAACTAACAATTAGAGGTACCTACCGCGATTTTAAAATACTTACTACTGTTTATTTAAAGAAACCGCGGAGGGTCAAAATTTGACAAAACCAGGTGTTTGGCAGCTAGCCGATTAGTTAAACAGACGCCAGACGATCAGACGGAAACAAGCGTGGTGTGATTATGTTCCGACTGTAGTTTTATTTTGTTTTTATCGCGTCACAAGGTCATTGCTTAATCGTATTACCAGTACTTTCTAGTTAATAGATAGACGCTTAAAACGAATACTAGTAACTATTTATATATTTTAAGTAAGAATAGAACTCTGGGCCTATTTGGAAATGTATTTCCCCATCATGGATGCAGCTGATTACTAGTGTTTTACGAGGATAGATAGTGTACCTAACCTCCTCAACCCAGTTACCCGAGCAACCCTTCATCATCTGCCTAGCCTTCTTCCAACTTTGTTGGGGTCGGCTTCCAGTTTAATCGGGGGCAGCTGCATACCAGTGTTTTACAAAAAGCTTCTGCCTATTTTGACATCATCAACCTAGTCACCCGGGCAACCCAGTACCTCTTGATAAGACTGGTTGTCGGACTTACTGGCTTCTGAATACCATAATGATATTGAGATAGCAGCCGGGAACCGCCAATTTATCGTGCCTTCCGAAATGTAATTCACGAATCTGCTATATAATATTTTTATTGCATGTTTAGGTATTAGTAACTACATCTGCATGCGAAGGCCAACATATGTAACTGTTGTTAATCTAATCCAACATACGTAATAACTGTGAAGAGTAATGAGCACGGAGGAAGGAATCTGTGAATGAAAGGGTAAGCCGCCGCCTTAACCCTAGCGTATTTAAAGATGTTTTGGACCTTTATTGGACGACCATTTCGAGGTGGCATAGCATGCCATGAAATACATATAATACCTAAGTATATAATATGGTTTTGCTTGACATTCCATCTGCAAATATTTATAACAGCTAAGTTTATTGTAACTTAAAATACCTACCTATTACTTGAAAACAAAGTTCTAATTTTATCCCAAAACTCCCACAGAGCTAATTTAATTTTACCTTACAACCTGCAGTGAATCTCTATAAATACACACTAGAACAAACACAAACACACACACATACAAAGGCACGTAATAGACGCCTACACACAGACGTGGTCGCAGTTTCGTGGTGACACGAGATTGGTCGCCTATGACTCGACGCGTAATCACGCATAATGCTATGTTATCTAACCGATAATACTGTTATATTTATTTACGTACGAAAGTAAGTACATGCAAACTTTTTGGTAGGTACCTACTATCTTGGAGATATTTTGAACGTTGTAATGAGTATTTGGAGGTCGTTATAGGCAGTAGTTTCTTATTATATGGTAGAGAGAGTTAAATAGAGTAAATTAAACCATAATATGAAAAGGATAGTAGAAGTTTTTTTGGAAACCTGGGTTTATTTTAGAGGAAAGTACGATCAGCAAAAAGAGTCAATAACTCAACACAATCAGAATACCAGAACGCTAAAATATCAAATGGAAAAGCTTTATTCAGTGATTATTATAATTCGTTGATATCCTGATTATTTTGTTCTGTAGTCGTGAGTGACCTTTTAGGGAGATAGTTAAAACCGTTAAAACGTGATTGCACTCTAAAAGCAATCATAGTTAAATGGTAGATATTATTCAGATTTATTCCAACTTGTCGGTTCAATTCTATATTTGTATTTTATGGGATGTTATATTTATGTTTATAAACGCACCAATGATTGGCGACATACGAGAAAATAGTAATTAAACTCCACACGAAATTTGAACTTTCTTAGAAGAAGCAAAATCCAAAGAAAATCAGGAAACATCGCGAAAGAAGGTCAAAGACATTGAATGTTGTACTTTCTAATCGGTCATCTCCACCTACTAGTAGGAAAATTAATGATCGTTGTAATTATGCCTTGTAATTTGTAAAGACAACTAATTAATATTTTTACAACATCACGTTGTTTATAAGATAATAGATATTTTAGCGTATTTTTGATATTTTTATCTACCGAAATAAACAGTCATTCTGATGGTACTTTAAATACTTTCCGTTTTTTCAACTGTGATTTATTTATTATCAGCTTCTGCAAAATACTTTTTCATCCCACCATCTCGGAAAGAGTAGTTTTATAATTTGATATCTGAGCGCAAAAGTCGTTTTTATCCTCTAGAGCGGCAAAGTGATTTGAATTTAGAACATCGTGTGCAATACTCCATTTGTGACAATCTTGATAAGACTTTTCAAACAAATACATATTAAACAAATGAAATACTGCTTAAAATAATTATTCAATTAATTAAGTAATTTTTATTATTGTTTTTACATATATTTTTAACCTCGTTTCATTTTTAAACTGAGTTTTCAAATAAATGAACTTTAATAGGTGAAGTACCTAATTTGATACTCATATGTGCGCGCCATTTTGTTTTTAAATTTCCTCGATGAGGTGGGATGAAAAGTTACGTGTTGCACTCGAGTGCAAAGATTTTTCACCTTGTGCTCTTTTGATTCCCTCGCTATCGCTCAGGATTCTAATTTATTGAAACACTCGCTACGCTCGTGTTTCAATTTTAGAATCCTTCGCTTGCTCGGTCATCAAAATTGAGCCCGCGGTTAAAAAGCAACTTTGCACTCTTGTATAACAAATAACTATAACCATCCTGTTTTATTCTAAGGCTAGGCTAGGCTAAGAATCTCTTAGACAGTGTTACACAGATACAAGCTCTTCATTATAATATTAGTATTTAAAATGTAATCAAAAATGTTTTCTTACCAGCTATAACCAGGTCATCAGAATACTTGAAGGAGGATGACAGCAGCTGTTCTGCATCAAAGGGCAGAGGCTCGATGTTGTCTCCACTGAGACTGTAGAGGGAGCCGCTGAGCGATGGTACAAGCCGAACCCATTTGCCTCCTGATGTAAGCTGTAGAAAGAAAAAGGGGTTTTAGTTCTGTAATTAACTAGCTGTGTCTTGCTGTGCCCGATTCTCAAGGGAACTTCTGGATAAAATACGTTTGCCTGCAGTTTTACGTAAAGGAACAATAGGTAGGCATCAGAAATCGTGACTGCGTGGACGAATTTTGCCAGCAATCCGTCAGTTGCACAAAGCTCCATTAAAGTTAAAGCTTCCTTAAATCTATTGCCGACTCATTCTTTGTCAAAAAGTGTCAGTAATAGATTTATCTATAATGGAGCTTCGAGCAACTGACGGAATATCTGCCTAACTATGTTGGTGTTAAAGTTGATAGTGAGTGACAATTGATCACAACTACTAATATGCCTGGGTAGATCGCGACAAGGACACAAGAATATACTTTCACTAATCAAAATGTAGACAGTAATATTAGTATGTATTCACATATCAATGGGCATATGAACAGTTTGGAGTTTGTACCAAAACCAGTTTCGTGGTTTTTTATAGGTAGAAAGAAAGAAAATAAATTTTATTGCGCAACAAAAGACGCATACACACACTTAAAACTAGACATATACAGAAATAATAATTGAAGGGGGAAATATGCGTCTTAAAGCGCCCAATACTGCCCTCGCTCAGCATAATGCAGCTGCTAGTAGGAAAAGCAAGTAATTGGTATGAAATCACAATTAGTAACTTATTTACACCAATTATTAATGAGGAAAATCTTTTATTTGTGGCTTCTTACTTGTTATAGGATGATACATTATGAATTTGTTCATAATTTTATACAATATTCTATAAAATAACTAGCTTCTTCCTGCAGTTTCACCCATATCTAACTACTGTCTACTTTCCACATCCAGATAAAAAGTACCCTATATATTTTTCAGATATATAAGCTATATCACAGCCAAGTTTCATAAAAATGATTTTTCTGCAGATTCTGCATGAAGGAGGAACAAACATCCATATACATATTTAAAAAAATCAATTTTTAATACATATTACAGTTACCGGCACGGATATTGAGCTCTCGGCGCAAGAGTGGGGATCGCTTTGCGCACTGTACACATAAGGCATCATCCTCATCCTCCGAGCCTTTTCCCAATCATGTTGGGGTCGGCTTCCAGTCTAACCGGATTCAGCTGAGTACCAGTGCTTTACAAGAAGCGACTGTGTGCACATAAGGCAATAAACCAATAAATCGCTTCTGCGCAGGTGAAGGTCAGGGCTCAATATCCGTGCCGATAACTATATTAGGCAGGAAGTTACCTCAACATGATGTAGGTTTGAGGAGAGCAGCGGCTGTGTCTCCAAATCCCAAGCTTTGATGCCGTTCTGTGTGGAGAAGGCGGTCAATCTCCCATCTAAAGTGCTTACTATCACCAAACTGTAAGGAATGTATACAAATCTTATAATTGTTTATACTCAAATTAAATAAAAAATTACATTAATTTGTACGGTCACAAAGGGTGAAAAAAAATATAGGTAGAAAGCTTAAGCTTTTCAAAGTATTTCAAATGGCTCTATCTTAAAGGTAAGTGAACTGCCATGCTATTAGAATATGTACTACATTTATGAAGGAAAAATGCACAAATTTATGAACTCAAATTACAACTGAAAATTTCCTCAATAAGGCTAGTTCTAAGAACCCAATAATTATTTTATTTGTTTATAAATTAAAGAGTGCAATAGGCTACATTAAAAAAACAACCTCTTTAGACAAACCCTGTATTAGTGTTACTAATTCTGACTAATTCATAAAATCTCAAGCAGTGATTTAGATAAGCAAAAAAGATAACTTATCATTGCTTAAAATAATGATTGTACACTGTTGTTTTATACACTGTTTTTAAGCTGTGTTTACATATCAATACTAAATAACATAAAACATATTTATTTTCAACCATATTCTTGATACCATACTCCAGGGTATATTCTAGAAAAAAAATGTGAGCAAGTCCTAACATGTTCATACAGGCTGAAAAGTTTTGAAAAACTTCATTTAAACACTTTTCAGCGAATGTAGGCTGTTCACGATGATTAATAAAACTTTTTGCACGATATCAAAAACCTGTTTTCGTATCGTATCAGTAGATTTACTCCAATTGTTTTGTAAACAAAACTTTTGATAGCAATAAACTCTCGTAAAGTTTAACTATGCTGCATTATTTTTTTAAATATGGGACGTAGGCTGAATAGAAAATAGTACAGTAAAACTCACTCGTTAAAAACTTTACTGTCTTTTTCATTATTGGGATTGCAGTACGGTAACTTTGGCACAGTATCCTCGGCACGTACACTACAAACGAATAAAGTTAACGCGAAGGCTGCCTTCAAAGCAATTGCCCGCCAATACCAGTCCGACATTGTATTACAGCTGAATTATTTTTGGACATTTCAAACCGAAAACCGGCTATTTATTTTTATTATGAAATTCTTATATTTTATTACGAGGTGCGCGCAGCTGATTGAAAAACTTTTAACCACAGACTGCTTACATCTCCACGTAATAACTGTCAACTTGGACAGAAAGCGTTTCGTTCCACACTCTTTTTGTTTCTTGTAGAAATTCTTGTTGGTGACTCATGCCAAAAACCAGTTTCTACGGTAATATCAAATTGGTCGATCAACCCTGCTCGCTAAACAATAAACAAGGAAAGCCTTACGAAACTCTTCCTTCACTTGCGATACAAAAAGTGTGATTCATACATTTTTTGGAGGAGAGTGGTAAAATATTTTTGGCACATGTTTTCTAAAATTTTATTGTGTTTAGCTGACTTGAAAAGTTAGTTTTATTTATTTAACTATTTAAATGCTATGTGTCAATATCTTTTATTTTTTGAGAATTTCTCAAAAGCCATAATTTGTCGCTTGGTAAGTATTCAGCAATAAACTGCAAGGGGTAAAGTATCCTTGTATTGCATTCATAACTCTGTTAGATTGGTGGAACCAATGGCCAGAGGTCATACGAAGAAATTATAATTTCTTCTTCTTTTGTTTTTGATATTCGGCTACTATTATTTTACATGAGGTGTAAACAAGTTTGTGTTATGTCGATTGAACTTAAGTGCCATGGGAGAGAATAAAAACTCTTGGTGCAAATAAATACCTAATTATCTAACTTCAGCGTAATTTTTTTTATATTGGAAATATTTATTTGAATAAAACATAATTGTTATTTTAAAATGAACTACATCTATTAATTTTAACTGAAGAAACTTAAAAATAATAAAGGGCATCGAAAAATTGGTCTATTCAACTTAAAAGTAATAAGTTATAAGACTATTATAAACTACATGTAGCCCTCTACTTTTATTTTAGTTTAACTTTCAAAAGGGTTTCAGTTTCATGCCCGGTTTACATTATTCCAGTCGAGTGATCTAGCGAGATTTCCAGTACAGTGCTGGACTGGATCTGTACGTCTACACTATTCCAGTTATTTAGAAGCCGTTGAAGTGTGAACACTATAGTGACAATGATTTCAAGGAGAGATCAGTTCCGAAAATGTTTCAAACGTGCCCAATCACTCTTGCTACAAGAAGTTATTAATGAGGTTGATAAGGAACTAAAAAAAAAGGAACGGATTTGGGTGAGAAATTGGATCAGCGAAAGAGATCAAAAAGGAGGGTCAGTATTACTTTTGCAACAACTGAAGGTGGAAGATCCCAATGAATATTTTGATATTTTATATATCCCAATTGATTGGTCGCACTGGATTCAAAAGTAGACCGCAAATCCAGTTACTGGACTGGAATGCTTACTGGATTCAGTTCATTCCAGTGCCGGTTTACATTTTTCCAGTAAGCAATCCAGTACTGGACTGGAATAATGTAAACCGGGCATCAAGTTACCTATAAAATAAAAAAGAATGAAGGATAAGGCGCTAAAAACGTTTGGAGGATTTACCACAGAGACATGCCATTGATAAAAATCTTTTTTCTTTTGTTAATCTGTGCTGCTGTGTTTGACAACGATAAGTTGACAAATCTTTTTATTTTCCATGCTTCTTTTTTCTGCGATTTTGTGATAATTCATTCGTATTTTGGGAGCATTAGCGCGCGATAGTCACCTTGCAGTTTGTGTTTAAGTGATTTTCACCTACCGACATATAATTTTTGAGCCGTTAACTGGAAAATTCCACCATGACTCTGGGAACTTATAACAGGCATCAGGCGCAAAAGAAAAAGTAAACCATTTATTCCCTCCGTTTTTCTTGTAGATTATTGTGGGGTTTTGCTTGTTATTGATATTGTTTTGTTTTTCTAGACAAGCTGCGTTGGCGGCGGCCTTTCCACAAGGGATCCGTTGCCAGAAATGCTTGGAATACGGGCACTGGAGTTACGAGTGTAAGGGCAAGCGCAAGATATTGGTGCGTCCTTCGAGCACGCAGGTATTAAAGAAGAACCTGAAATCTCGGGAACAGGGATCCTGCAGGTAACTTTCCTTCGTTATCAGATTCATTCGAATTTTCTAGAAAAATGTCCTACCCTCAATATGTTTCTAATAGGATCTACTTAAAAGATTAATAAAGAATCTATTTTGTTAATCAATTTCTTAGAGTTAATATTATTTCCACATATTATTTCTTGGATTTTATTGGTATAATTTAGTAAATGCCCGTTCACTTATACTCGCTACAAAATAAAATTGTCTTACCCACCAACCATGTAAAAAATTTTTTTTATTCTAATTTTGAATTTAGTATAATTTATAACTGAATATAATGTAATATAATATTATGCAAGATTCAGTTGTATTTGATGAGAATGTTACTAGAAGTTGGATAATATATACCAGGCGGACAACTATGTACTGTTCCCATCAAATAACTTTGCTTGTCCGATGTTAGCTAAATGCAATTTGTGTGTTCATATATATCTTGAAGTTACTATTAGCTAACGTAAGCAATGTATCAAGAATTCTATATTCAAAATTTTCAAAGCACATGGCAGATTTGATGATGAGATCATCGTATCCCTCAGGGGATGAAGGCCTTGCTAGGGGATTTTCTGCTCCTAACTATTTTGATAAACTAGTTAAATATCCATCCAGGCAACTGCAATTTACAGGAAAATGGCAGATTTATATATTTTCGTTTTTTTCTCTACCTACCCTCATTTTTTAACCACCTGCATGGACTTTTATATCTTAAACGTTTTTTTCATAGAAGGAATGTGTGTAAATTATTTCAATGCTGTGATATGTTTTTTCTGTTCTTCTGCAATCAGTTGTCAGACTACATTCAGATGTTTTCAGAAAATGGTATCAGTAAGCTATTGTCTCGCTGGTTACCCAAAGCACATGGTTTCTTTTAGCCTTTTTATATTAATCACCTATTTTTATTTCTTCTGCAGCAAAGGCAGTTGCAAGATACCAAACAAAAAGAAACGCACCAATGACTGCGCCGATTGCTCAGACAACAGTTCTTCCGGCAGCTCTTCAGAATCAGACTCCTGTAGCTCGGACGACTCAGGGAGCGACAGCAGCAGTGACTCGGAGAGTGACAGCGAGAGCAGCAGCGGGTCCGAATCCTGCTCAGATTGTTAAGGAGATAGTCAGCGCGCTGTACTTCACAACTGGTACTTATTAATTGCCTTCGCTTCTCATCCGTAAATGTACATAATTCAATCAAGTCATATTCAGAATACAGAGAAGTTATGATGTGTGCACATTTGTAAAGCAGGCTTTTGTATACTTGATGGATAAAATCTACGATTTGATTTAAAATGTTAATCTTATTTTTCTAACAAATTTTGATGATAATAGGAATTATTCTTAATTTTTTTGTACTATTCCTCCTATTATTTAATCTTGTATCAATTCTCATTTTAATATAATTGTTAGAAAAGAGGTTTGTAACGGTACCAGTTGTAAGTTCATCCCAAGTGACATTGCATGTAGGTTTAACCATCACCAGAAGATTTCATAATGCTGGACATTAAAAATAAGGACTTAGTATAATGTGACACTGTTCTTAAGATATTTTTAACTTGCAGACAATGTTTATAATCTATTTTTTTGTGTATGTAGTGGCACTTTCTCATTCAGCCTTTGTGTAATCAATAGCAGATTATAAACGGAACACTGGTTTTCATAGATTCGATTAATAGTAATTTAAAAATGGAACTTTGATGTTAGAAAAGAGCTAAATGGGTTTGGCGCCATTCTTCCTAGTTATTTAATGCTGTGAACTTGTTGAATGTTTGTAGTTTAAAATGATTCTATAAGATGCTAAAAGTAATTATATGTGTGTATGAATGGATTGGGAGTTTGTAGAGATTTATATCTTTAATATTATTTAGATATGTTAGGCTTTATTTCCACTGACATGATTAGAAATGAAGTATGAACAATTATTTAATGAAGCCAAAGTTTGCTGATGTTAATATAATACTCTATTTAAACTTAAAATTTGACTAACAGACTTAAGTTAGTGGAAATTTAGTCATTTTGTTTGTGCTTTGTGAAACTGCTGTGTTAATATAGCATAGAGTTAAAGTTAATTATCAATTACATATTTACATGTCATAGACGTAATATTTTCTAAGACTGTATAGTAAAATGTCTCTTCAATTACATAGTCTCATGATTTAAATAGACAAATTGTAAGAATTTTGATATAAAACAAAATATAATTTAAATGGGATTGCATTCAAGTCTTTTATTGAAAACTTTGAGCCTTCCATTATTTTTAGTAACGAAGATTATTCTTATGACAAGCGCAGAAATACGATGGATGACAAAAGGGCGAGAAATTGGTTAGTGTAATTATGAAAAAAGTAAAGTAAAAAAACTTACGTTGCGCTTGGGCAGCCACTAGCTAAATAAATCAGTTATCTGTCTACACAGGTGCAGTAGGGAGTTGCTTTAACAACTCCCTGATAAAATAAACACAAATATGATTACAATAATTGTTTATTTAGAAAATTACAAATTGAAATCACTGATTACGAAAAACATAATTAGATACAATACAACTAACAATCGGGTTTGTACTTAACCAAGGCACTTAGTTTACTCGTACACTTTATACCTACAACACAAAAATTATCAAAAACATTAAAATTATCCTTTTTGAAAAAAGTAGAAGATTTTACCCATTTTATATGCAATTTTATCCTCGACTCGCAATTGCTATATATGGAAAGAAAGCCTTAATATAACTTCGACTGTCAGATGACCTAGTTTCAAGAACTACCTACTATTCTATTCACGGAAATTCGATCTTGCACTATTATTAGAGTAACTTGATCCATACAAGATCTATAATATGTCTGAGTCCAGCACAGAATCATAGAAAAATCGAGAAATTAAAGCTTATTCTAAAAAGACTTAAATCAAAGACATTATGTAGACAATGTTAAAGCTATGTTACAATTGTAGTGATTTTTTAAAAGGTGGGTATCGGTAAATATGTAAGTACCACTATGTGGATTGTAGATAAATGGTAATGTATTGGTGATATTTCATTTATTAGAATTCCGATGGTGGCATCTTTTTAAGTGGTTAAAAAGCCAAGTCTGATCTTAGCAATGTAAGTAACTTTATTATGAAAATGGATGCTTTTTTTTGCATTTGATCTTTCATAGAATTAATTAATTATTACAAAACTATTTCATCAAAATGAACACTAGGTTACAGTGAGATTCATACTTTGTAAAACCATTTACTACAACCCACACAGTATATCAAAAATCGACAAAAAAAAACATGTTTATATTAAGAAGACGCACTAGATGCAGTTGGCATATCAGGCAAAACATGAACAATAACTTTCCTCTTAGCATCATAAGTAAAGCTATTCATTTTGAATATCCTGCTATCGTAAAAAGGTTTTAAGTCAGATATGTTGATCTGTCTTGCTCGTTCTAAGAGGTCTCGTTCGGAAATCTCAATGGTAGACTGCGAGTGGTTGTGAAGGCCTCGCATGTAGGCCAGTTGGTCCATTGTGAGTTGACGTAGGATGTAGTATAGGAGCTCGCTGTGGTCTTTGTTGTATGATAGGTATTTTTGGAATGTCTGTGAAAGAAAGAGGTTGGTTAGTATGAAGCTTGGACTATGAAAAGCAAGTGAAGTAGGATACAAACTTAACCCTTCTTGGTACTTGGGTAAAAATAAAGAAGGTATAATGAAATATAAGGTATTCTAGCTATTCCCCGTGGTTTCACCCGACTCCCAAAGAAACTACTTCCTGCACCACATAAAATTTGAAGGAGTTGGGGTATACAAAAAAAAAAAAGCATCAGGACGGGTCATCCCTTTAGTTAGTTAGTGTTTACTATAAAGTTAACACTTCTTCTTTTTATTAATGGGCACAGGTTTTAAGTGATTTACCGTGTAGGTAGCCCCTTGCACGGTGTTACAACCCCTGAAAAACGGTACAAAAACAAGGTACCTGTCTCATAGCCCTCATGACGCTGTACTTCTGCGTCTCGACGAAGCTCTCGAGCATGGTGCGGATGGCCATGTTGACGTCCTCCTCCGACACCTGCGGACGCAGGTGCATGCGGGCATGCGCCTCACTCATGCGGATTACTGCGGAAATAGATTGCATTGGTTGATAGACCTCCTATCACACAGAGAAATTGATTGAAGGATTGGGATAAGGGCAGGAGGATGATGATCACACAGAGAAGGATTGAGCGTCAATCACTATAGTTATCCGCACGAATCTTGAGCTCTGACCTACATCAGAAGTGATTTATTATTAGCAAATAACCAATCCCGAGTGACGGCTATGACACGATGCACTGCGGGCCAATCACCGCTTTGGCCCGCCCCCGCGCCAATAAATTACTTCTGCGCAGATGAAGGTCAGAGCTCAAGATTCGTGCCGATAACTATACGCTTGATCAATGTAGATGGCTGGTTTCAGACTTTGTACTCCAGGATACTCAAGAAGTTTCATCAGTAATTACAGACATTGAAAACTCATCGATAGGTACCTGATTCAATGTGACGAACAGTGATGGGTAAACTGCCGGTGGCGAGAGATTCCTGACGCAGTTGACTGTACATCTTAGCTACCTTGTCTTGATCCATATTCTGTAGAAAACACGATATTTAATATTTATATTTTTCTCAATATTTTATCGACAATTTGTAACATGTCAATAATTAAATAAATTGGGATGTAAAACAAAATTTTTGCTGGAGCAAGTTTGGACAAGCAAAAAATTGTACAAACATTTTGTTTTACCGAGCGATTATGTAAACTGCGGCGAAATGGTAAATTATGCCTAAACTTGTACTTAACTTGTGCTTGTACGCCAATTACAGGCAAAACATGTATGGCTCTATCCTACCTAATTTTAACACCTCATGTTTAACAATACCTATGTTTTGTAAACATATACCCATGTTTTTACAAAATAAATTATCTTTTATCTTTTAAAAAAATATTAAAAAACCAATGAAAAGGCGACATACCTGCAGTTTAGGGTGTACATTCTCCCTAGAATACACGATATACTTCTTGAGCAAGTCCTGAGGCAGCACGAAGTCAGGGTCGGGAGCCGCGTTGTCTTCCAACGTGGTGCCGCGCTGCGTCGGGTGGTGGCGGATGTGGGATGATACTACGAACCTTGGTGTAGGTTGAAAAGGTCATTATATAAATTATTCTACGGACCTACCTATCTGTTTATAGTTATATGTCTCATAATCCTAATTTAAAGTTGTATTAAATACTAACTTAGCTTAGAAGAGTTCGTGGCTAAGTCAAAGCCGCGCGGATCAATCGATCATCAGGTGCAACGCTTATCGTGGTCAGTCCGTGAATGGGTAACCACCTTGTCATAACGAAATCTGTGTTTCGCAAGGCACGGTAAACTGGTGGGTCTTTGATGTCACTTGAACAACTTTCTCAGAAGTCAGAAAGTACTCTTGTCAAGGGGTATCGGGTTGCCAGGGTAAATGGGTTGAGGTGAGATAGGCAGTCGCTCCTTATAAAAGACTGGTACTCAGCTGCATCCAGTTAGACTGAACTTGACTGGAGCTAACCTCAACATAGTTGGGAAAAGATTCGAAAGATGATAAGTTTTTTTTATTTCATTAGTTTCCTAATCCTATCTTGATTAATCATTCTTACCTTCAAAGGTAAATATAAATTCTTTAAACTACTTTAAAGCTATATTGACTACTAACTTGGCGAGATGTGCATCCTGCATAGGATCAGGTTCATCCCTCACGACACACAGCACGTCGAATCGCGACAGTATGGGCTCCGACAAGTTCACGTTCTCCGAGAACGTCAGCGACGCGTCGTACCGACCGCCTATTGGGTTGGAAGCCGCTATTATTGAACATCTGTAGGGGAAAAATAAAGGTTAATTAGTGGTGAAAAAAAAGAAAGAAAAAATAATCATTGACACAAGACATACATACACATAAAAATAAAAAAATACAAAATGTTGCGCCATATATGTAGATCCAGTTCAGCATTATGCCAGACAGCTAGGTTGCCTGACGCTGGTTTTCAACTGGACCTATGATGGTGGTAATATTGTTGAATGTTTGTATAAGATGGGGGTTTATTTTTGAGAGATTGAAGACCAAGTTTACCGCCAAAATAGACGTCAGTTTTTTATAAAATAACTGTCTACTTTGAAACGTGAACGCGAAATTTTGTAGGTAAACAGTTGTTTAAAAAAACGTTACGTAATTAAAATATGAGCATTATGTATTGCTCTTTATTAGACAACATGGCAAAATATGAGAGGTAAATAGCTAGCTCTTTTCTAATTCATGCTATCAGCGGTAAATAGCTAGGTCTTTTCTAATTCATGCTATCAAATCATAGAATTCGTTCAGGATTTCGTGTTGCACAATATTTGCGCAAAATATTTAACTGCGCAAAGAAGTCGTGGTGGCCTAGTGGGTAAAGGACCAACCTCTCAAGTATGAGGGCGCGGGTTCGATCCCAGGTCAGGCAAGTACCAATGCAACTTTTCTAAGTTTGTATGTACTTTCTAAGTAAATCTTAGACACCATTGGCTGTGTTTCGGATGGCACGTTAAACTGTAGGTCCCGGCTGTCATTGAACATCCTTGGCAGTCGTTACGGGTAGTCAGAAGCCAGTAAGTCTGACACCAGTCTAACCAAGGGGTATCGGGTTGCCCGGGCAACTGGGTTGAGGAGGTCAGATAGGCAGTCGCTTCTTGTAAAGCACTGGTACTCAGCTGAATCCGGTTAGACTGGAAGCCGACCCCAACATGATTGGGAAAAAGGCTCGGAGGATGATGATGAAAGTTGTTTGCGCCGAATTTTCTACTGTGCAAACTTGTTTGCGTCGAATATTTTACTGCGCAAACTTTTACGCAAACGGAAACATACAGAGAAAAAAAAAATATTATTTCCTTACCTAGCATGCAGCGACGTCACAATACCAGCTTTAGATATAGAAATAGACTGTTGTTCCATGGCCTCGTGTATGGACGTTCGGTCGGCATCGTTCATCTTGTCGAACTCATCTATGAGACATACGCCGCGATCTGCTAGAACTAACGCGCCCGCTTCTAATGTCCAGTCTCTGTGGAAAAAGTGAATATTTTATTTATATGAAAATTAGTTATTTTTTCATTAATTTTGGACTTGTATAAAGGTTTTGTTGTAGGAAATCGGAATATTACATTCCGATTTCATTGAAAATGAATGGATTGGCAGGGTATCTCATGATTTTATGAGATGGAGATACTGTGGTTGATGAGCCAACTTAACTATTAATGGAAAGAGAAATGCGATAAACTAAGTAAAAGCAGTCACCTCAACATTGAATTACGATAATATGATAACAACAATAAAAGTTTTCTTGCTAAGAGAACTTTACTAATTCAATAAGTAAATAAGTAGAATCCTGGTATAAATAACAAACCTTGTAGTAGGATTTTTCCTGACGTAGGCAGTAAGACCGACAGCACTGGCGCCCTGACCTGTTGTGAAGATTGCTCGCGGCGCTATCTATAAAAATATAATATGGCACATATTTTAAAATTAATTAAATTGAAGGAAAGGTGGTTCATCCGCCACAAATAGAGAAAAAGGTGATTAATGCGATATGTTTCGGTCTACAAAGTCAGTGTTCCTACCTATGTGTAATTAGGGCTGATTTCTAGTAAAGAGTGCAAAACTCTTATAATGTGAGATGAAAGCTTACCTTATGTCTAGTTCTTTTTCATGCAGCATAAAAATGAGAAATAAATGAAAATATTTGGTCATGTACGTTTTACTTTAATGCAATTATTACTAGAATATTGTTTACCTTTTCAGTGTACTTCAAGAATTGTGATTTGGCGGTACCAGGGTCACCGCAAATAAGGACATTGATATCTCCTCTCACTTTGTGCTTGTCACCTAAAATCAGGAGAAAATATTTGTTTATAGCAGGTTATTTCATGAAAGAGAGAATTTCCGTTGTTTATAATGACTGACTCTTATATAGTGTTCTAATTCTCGCACATTTTTATGCTATTTATTTTGTTGGAAAAAATTATTTTTGCGTATTTTATTTTTTTCTTTGTGCTAATCAACGTATATTAGCGTATGTATTTAATTTAATGTGATTAGGTACTATCCATTTTGATTCAACAGAGATATGTACTTAATTCCAAATATTGTTATTGCAGTCTACATTACATACCTGGATTCTTAGGCTCCCCTCCAAACAGTGCCAGAGCCAATCCCCTCTTAATATAATCATGTCCGTATATAGAGGGGGCAATGCTTTGTACAATCCGCTCTCCAATCCTTGGGTCTTTGGACAGCTTCACAATGGTGGCCACGTCTTCATCAGTCAGAGAGTCCACTATATGCTTGCAGTCTTTCACTACTATGTAGTTTGCTATTATCACTGTTGCGAAGACGGGGAAACCCTGGGAAAATATGGTGGTTTGTATAGAATGGGTATATTTTGTTTATTGTAGTAAAAATTGATGAGTATGAATGGGAGATTCATGTAAAACGCTCTAGTAATTAGCTGCATTTGGTTGGACAAGAAACCTACACCAATATGATTGGGAAAAGGCTTGGGTGATGATGATGATGATGAAAAAAAATATTAGAAAGAGAGATAAACGGTTGCCATATTTCATTTTTTTATTTAGTTGTATTGAAATCTGGAGTAATCATCAATCAAAAAAATATCTTATTATCAATCAAAAAAATATCTTCTATAACTTTCATTTGTAAAGGATATAAACTATTTCTTGCTCAAACTACAGAGTAAAAGTACATGTACAGCATGGACTTCACGTTAATGTTCAATGAGGATCTACTTCAAAATTACCCATTCATAAAAGTCAGCAAAACCTACCTGCTCAGTATTAAGCGAGCCATCATAATTATTAGTATAAATGCCAGTCAGATCCACTTCATCTCCCGGCTTGCACCGGTCACACAGATCAGCTAGCAGTATGCACTCCTTGCTGCGAGGAATACGACCGGCGGGGATGCGGCCCGGGGACTCCTGGATTGTTACTTTCTGGTAGTTGCGGTATACTGTCTGTTCCATGTTTACCTAGGAACGGGAATAGAAAATGGTGAGTGCTTCAACTGGTAGCGGGAAATTGTAATATAAAATGTTTTACTGAAGTTGATATGAGGAATGATCTTTTCAGTCGCGGTAATAATATATCTCAAAGTAATTGTTTTACTCCGAAAGTTACCTTTATAATTCAAATGTAATATTGTAACGAACCACCGTAGTTACCATAAAATGTACGAGTTTAGTTGAAAATCGATGCCGCTGCGGCGTAATTTACGTACGAACGTCCTGTTTCTTAAAATTTTATCAATCATCGAAAATAGCATGGTTTTCAATCTAAACTGTTTAAAAAATTTAAGTCAAAATATGTACAGAAAAAGTAACTAACAACACCACTTACCATAAACGGCCCAGCACTCTGACACTCCGGACACGACCCAGGCTTAACTTCAGAATTCTGAGTCTGAACAAATGGTCCCAATATATACCCGCATCTATTACAATCATATTTCACTACGGACAGCTGTGGTAACACCCCAGTGGTAGCCGTGATGACTCCCACAGTCCTCACGAGTTGGTTCAAGTGAAGCTTCCGGAATGTTCTGAGCTCTTCTATGAGAGGTAAGTCTGATATTCTGACGTGGATTTCGGAAGTCACTCGCTCGTAGCTGGGGAATATTTGGAGCACTATGTCTTTGGCTACCTGAAAGAGTTAGAAACAGGTTAATAAAAAGATTTTTTTTTTCTTTGGGTAAGTAATACTGTTAGTGAAGTTATAATTTATTAGATAAAATATTCTTAAAATAAAATTTTACTGGAATCTTGTACTTAATCTTTTAGCTCAATCCTAACGACAGTACCAGTTGAGCCATTTTACGCTCGCGAGTCGCGAGTATACGCGAGCAACAATTTATCCCACAGTCAATCCATTACAACGTTTTTGTGGGGCTTAGTATACCTCTATAATTTACGTATTTACCTTTTTTATAAAATAAACAATAAAATTAACAACTATCGTTGTAAACGATGTTGTTTTTGTCGCGCGGATAGGCAAGCCAATCGTATTCGCGTGTTCAAATCCGCTACTATAAAACCAAAACTAACATAAAAATAAGCTATTAAAACATTTATAACCTACCTCATCAAAAATCTGCAGCATCTGAAAAGGCGCTTCAGGCAAGAAGTAAGCCAACACTTGTTCCCTGCGAGCCAGTACATCGAACTCCACGTGGAAGGAGGCCTGGTTGTGCTCGCACATGCGACGGATACGCTCCTTGTAGACGAACTGGCCTTTACTGTTCGTGTATGTGCGGAGGAAGTTTTTGAACCTGGAGAAGAGGTACATAAGAGAAGATGAAGAGAAAAGGTCATTTTTAATCAGCACATTTTGAAAGTGAATTTTACAAAAGTGAGTCCCAAAAAGGCACATCCTAAGTGTTTTTGCTGTGAAGAAGAAATGGTGGAATAATGAGTTTAAATGTACATAAAAAAAAATAAGTTCTTTGCAAGTATGAATGTCGCGAAAAATTAGTTCAAACAGCCTTGAAATCTATGAGTGTGTTAGCAATTTGGAAGTGTTTAATTTAATTACAAAAAAAATACTAGAATAGTGTGGAGTCTGAATGTAATTTCTGTATGAAGGTATATTCTTAGGTCACTGATTGATGGTTCATAGTGTTCCTTGTATTTATCTAAATACATGGAGAAATCCATAAATTCCTTTATCAAAAACTTACAATCCAAACTTTCTTTTCAATATTTTCTATAAGTTCATAAACATCTACATTCACAAACCTGTTAGCAATCTCAGTCCTAGGTCCCAGCATAGAGACCCACTCCTTAGTGGTGTAGCCCTTTGTGTCTTCCAAGTTCTCAATACTCTCGATGCCCTCCTCCACTTGTTCATCTGACCCCATGGCGGCCTTCTCGGCGGCGCGGCGGCGCTTCGCCCTCGGGGCTCCTGTGCTTTCCTCGTCAGACTCATCTGTGAAAGAAAGTGGCAAGTATAAGTATTAGAAGGCTAAGTTTGTAGAATGTAATCCCTACTAATATTATAAATGCGAAAGTAACTCTGTCTGTCTGTTACGTTTTCACGTCTAAACCACTGAACTGATTTAAATAAAATTTGGTACAGAGATAGAGTTGACCTTGAGAAAGAACATAGGATAGTTTTTATCCAGGACTTATGAAGAATTCTCTTGGAAACGCGATATAACCGAACTCTACGCGGGCGAAGCTGCAGGTGGAAGTTAGTATACTTATAATGCAAGATACTTAAAATTGGCAAAGTTGCATAACGAAAATAAGGTGAGAACTACACTAAGGTTGGTTGAGTAAGGCAAGAGGTGAAAATTTATGAATGGTGCCACTGGTTTTTGGACAGACGGTGCAAATATTCTTTTACATTTTAGGTTTTAAGGTCGCCAGAAGACGCTGGATGCAGGTTGCCTCCAACAGGTACCTGTGGAGATCTAAGGAGGAGGCCTATGTTCAGCAGTGGACGTCCTATGGCTGAGATGATGATGATGTTAGGTTGTTACTTACCATACAACAAATCACGGTCATCCCTCCTAGTGCGACCCTCTTCCCTATCCCTTCTCCGGAGCTCCTGCTCAGCAGCCACGCGGTCTTGTATAGACATGGGATCATAGTCATCTTCATCCAAATCCTCTGCGTCATACCGGTCCAGTGCTGGCATGGGGCGGTAATCCCTGTGAATGAATGGGAATAATTTAATTTTAATTAATAAAAAAATGTGCAGGATTTAACAAGTTATAAACCTGTTTTAAATATATCCATTCTTTGCTATTTGATTTTTTCAACATGTCATGTAACAAAATTCTTACAATGTGATGGCATAAGTTCAACTAACTAAACTAACTTATACAAACCAACTATGACCTTGAGAACACCACTAACACCATCTCTTAACATTTGTCTAAAAATACTATATCAACCTTTCTCATAACAGCAGCAATCCACACAACTTTATCAAACCCTTATTACACAAAACTACTTACGCCTCCATATTATCATTGAACAGTTCCTCTCCATCATCCTCTTCCTCCTCAGGGTTGTCTCCGAGGATGGCACCCTCATCCTCAAACATTTCATAGTCTCGTGCCGGTGATGTCATGCGTGACCGCGCTCCATCTCGCTCTGATGGCGTGTCGGGGGCTGGAGAACTCTGAAATATTTATATATATACAAAAAATAAATAACTCAATTATATTCTTGAATCTATAGTCATTTTAGGAAGCTGAAGTTTTTGTACTTGAATGAATGAATCTCAGGAGCTAGTGGACCAATTTGAAAATACTTTTCAGTGTTAGGTAGCCCATTTGTAGAGGAAGATTGTTTGATGGTTACCTATAGGTTACAAAATATTTTGATTGAATTGCAATCTAACATTGGCGAATTAACGATTGCATAGACTACACAGACATCTATGAAAGCTTTCCTTAATCAAACTTATCAAAAACAACGCAAATGCTAAGTATCATCCATTAACAATGCATGGGTAGCGGATCGCCGATGCTACACCTTTGTTAATCACAATTAAGTAAATACATCGAAAAAGGAGCAATGCCTCTACTCACCATTGTTTGAACTTAAAGTTATCACAAAACTAATGAATGATATAACTAAATAAAAGTTAAATTCACAAATAAACGATAGAAATCGTCGTTACAAAAAAACAAACAGGTAAGGTAATAACAGGTTCACTTCAGTGATGTCAAAAAAACGCGCGAATATGCAAGCAACTCAACTGTCGTCTGTCACTGTCAGTCAGGGGTAGGGATCATAGATATAATATTACTAAACAAGATTGCGCACGCTCAAAATATATATTTACGAAAATGAACTCTATTCTAACGCAATAAGGTACTAAATTGGTTGCATAATACACAGAGGCAAATCCGAGCCGAGAGGGATAGTTCGAACGGAGGCTGTTTGTCTCTTTCTAACACCTTGCCAGCATAAAAAAATGTTGCGATCAAAAGTTTTGTCTTCCCAAAAAACAATTGAATCACATAAAATTTGTATCTTATTTTAACAATTGTAAGTCAAATTATAAATTTAAAAAAACCCCCGACCCAAAAAAAGTATGCAATAATTATGACAAAAGGTTAAAAACGCTAAACCCTATAAAAAGCAAAAAATAACTTTTAACACTACGTAAACTAAATTTTGTCGTGTCGGGGGACCGCTCTAATTCATTACTTTAGATACGCGTTTTTTTTTTAAACGAATGTTGTAATATCATTTTATTTATGTAAGTATTTATGAAGGTAAAAAGCGGTCCCCCGACACGTCAAAATTTAGTTTACGTAGTGTTAAAAGTTATTTTTTGCTTTTTATAGGGTTTAGCGTTTTTAACCTTTTGTCATAATTATTGCATACTTTTTTTGGGTCGGGGGTTTTTTTAAATTTATAATTTAATTTTATTTCATGCTTTTTAAAGGAGCTCCTTAATTTTTCCTTCTTTCATTTAATTTATTTTATCTTAAGATGGGGTCGCTATATGCGATCTCGGCCAAAGGAAGCTGTTTAACAATCCTCATGACAAACTGGCTCTGGGAGAATTGCACAAACTGAAAAACAATAAAGATTAACCTTTGGACATTCTAGATTTTCAGCAAAAATATAAATCGGTTTATCCGTTTCATTTCGGCATTTCAGGGTTTCATCCGCCACATCCCATTTCCAGCATTAGGTTCTCGTCAATCAGAAACATGAAGAGAACTCGTCAAGACAAATTCAACGAGCCCAAACTCGATGGGTTTACTAAAAGGCAGTTCAGGGTTACGTCTCCTACCTTCGTGCCCTAACAGCAGACCAGCTCAGTGGTTCCAAAAGACATTAGTGTTTCAAATTTCAGATCCCACATACACTTGCAAGTAAACAGAGCGTGTAACATTCCTATCACATCTAGCAAACGAGCTGATGACCTTGAAGACCTGAACCGATTTCCACCAAACATAGCTAAGAACACTCCCGACTGACATACCTTTTAAACAAAAAAAACCGCATTACAATCGGATCATCCGTTTGGGAGCTACGATGCCACATACACACACACACACACACACACACACACACACACACACAGACACGTCAAACTTATAACACCCCGTCGTTTTTGCGTCGGGGGTTAAAAATTAATAACAATCGCATTAATTTATTCGTATTTATTATTAAAACATAAACAACATAAATTTTTATTTTGCTTTTTTTTATTTTCTAGCGGTAACCCTGAACATTCTTGGCGCGTAATCAGCATTTAAAATTTTGTTTATATTTTTTGTATTAAATCAATTTAAACTACTTAAATGGTGAAAAAGTGTTGCGTTTATACTTGTAAAAGTGAATCCTATGGTGGTTGCAATATATCGTTCCACAGGTTAGCTAATAATAACATTTTCGTAAACCAAACAACTAGGGTGCCCATGAATTCTTGTAATGAGTGAAAATATGGGTGATGGATTTTAAAACTGTTGTACTATTGTTATAGCTTCCCAAAAAATGAAGAAAGGCGACATAAATGGCTTAGCAGTTTATATATGAAGTAGAAATACAAAAATAAAACAGTCTTCACTTCGAATCTTCCTGCTTTTATACTGCTAATTCCCGCTAATTATTAAAAGCCTTTATAAGTATCTTTAGGTCACAAACTGTGTAAGTTAAAACTTCAATACCAATCTGCGTTTAATAATCTTAGCAAATTCGGATTTGTCTCACATAGCTTAATCTCATAGTCACCCTATTAGAAAGGGACAGACAGCCTCTGTACTAACTGTTTCACTCGGCTCGTTTTTTGGGTTTATATGCGCAGTCCTGTTTACTAATATTATGTCTATGGTAGGGATTAAACGAACTATCTACTTTGAACCCTATCGTAGTACTGTAAAGATGAAAGTTCTACAGAGCTAGTAGTTGGGTAGCGGTACCATTTGCAAAAACCACCATGTTAAATTGCTGCGTTCAGAAACACGTTATTTAGAGTGATAACAAAAAACATTGAGCTAAAACGTCATGTGAACGCATTTTAACCTCAAAGTTTTAATGCGTAACATTGACATGACCAGCAGCCAGAGTTGACAGTTGACATTTATTTTGCTAGTAATGTCAAGAGTTATTTCATCAATAGTAGTGAAAATATGGCTAAATACATTGCTCAAATTATAGTTCTAGGTGCCCAAGTAGTGGGGAGAGCTTTTGCCAGAGCTCTGAAACAAGAAATAGCTGCGTCGCAGGAGGCAGCGAAGCGGGCTGGTGGTGGCGCCGAAGGTACCAGAAGAGCGGCTGCAAATGCCTCCACAGGCCTCACACTAGAAGAAGCAATGCAGATACTAAATTTAGACAAATTAGAAAAGGATAAAATTATACGAAACTACGAACATCTGTTTCAAGTCAACGATAAGGCCAAAGGTGGCTCCTTCTATTTACAATCCAAAATTGTTAGAGCAAAAGAAAGAATAGACGAAGAATTCAAACATGCGAAGGATGACAGCAAAAAGAAGGAGGCGCCGAGTCAACCGAAGGACACATCATGAAAGAAAGTTAACTAATTTGGACTAGAGCTACTATTTTTATTGTTGTAGATATTGTTTTTAGTTAAAAACATGTTCAGTTTTGTAAAATATTTATTGCGTAGAAAATGGATACCACAATAGTGACTAGAATACATCAGTCTTCATAACATACATTGTTGATTACGCATTACAAAATTACAAAAGATGTAAAAATAATTCCTAAAACAAAGTCACAATACATAAACCCATTAATGCTGAAGCATAATGTCCTAAAATAATTAGAAATCAATAAATATTTGTTATGCATTACACTGACTTTTACTGCTAATCCCAATACAGCAATAAGTACATACATTGTTAAAAACTTGGCTATATTTTTTACATAAGTATCTATTGTGCTTGAAAGCTTTTAAATATTGAATTTGTGCTTGGCAACATGTAACACTAATTCAGTCATAAATATTCAACTTGTAATTAAATTATAAAGTAAGAAGACCAACTGTAATCTTGATTTCAGACCACTTGCATGGTATTGCATCATAAAATCTTTGGTTTCTAAGACCTTCTGCAACTACTTCAACTCTTAGCAGATATGTAAAAAACATTATCCTAAATACATCTATGATTACAATTCCTTATAAATAACAAGTATGCAACCAAAAAGGTTAAAAAATGACTAGAAATAATTGCATAGTATGGAATGACACAATGGAAGAAATTGAGCAAAATGATTCTATCTGGATACACATCAGTATTTTAAAAAGAGATCTAAAAGGTATACCATCAATACTTGATCCCACTCCATGTATAAATATCACTTTTCCAAAATGCAATCTTTACCTAATACCCCTTTTCCAAATATGGATTTTGAAACATTACATTTAAACTTACAATCTACCAGAAGGGGTTTCATTTAACACATTAAATCATTCCTACGAAGACAAGACCTTGTTATTATAAAGAGATTACTCCTTCACTATTATTTATCATTAACTGTCTCATTAAATAATAATATTTGAGATATAATGGACATCTATAAATGGCAGTGTCATAGACAATATTAATTACACTGGTCAACAAATTATAATTTTTTTTTTGGTGCAAAGGTGAAATATACAATTTCTTGTAGGATATTAGATACGTAATCGAAGTCCAGAACATAAAGTTGCACTAGCACGCAGGGATTTAGAGATATACCCCTCCTAAAGTACCAAAAACGCGTTTTTTTATGAAATTTGATGTCATTTTTTGGGGACAGCAGAATTTTATAGGAATTTCTAACTAAAGCATCATATAGTACTACTTTCCCCGCATTAACCCCATTTTAATTTATATTTTTGCGAGTTTTATTTCCCGATATATACCATTTTATAACTAAAGTGGAGTTTTTTCATACTAACAGGCCAAATGAAATATAGGGAAGATCGAACTATCGTAGCTGTATACATATTTCATGAAAATTTAAACTCTTAACGTTGGAAATAAAAATGAATTTCAATCGGGAAGAGTGGTACTATATAATGCTATAGATAGAAACAAAAAAAACTATTTTGCTGTACTTCAAAAAAATCGTCAAATATCGTTAAAATCGCGTTTTTGGTACTTTAGGAGGGGTATATCTCTAAATCCCTACGTGCTAGTGCAACTCTATGTTCTGGACTTCGATTACGTATCTAATATCCTACAAGAAATTGTATATTTCACCTTTGCACCAAAAATGCTGTTGACCTGTGTTATTATTTCCTCTTTAAGGTTTTACATCCATCAGTACTACAACTTCATACGGACTACACTCTGACATACCTAGAGTATTACAGAGCCAGCCGTAAAACCCTTTCTCAAAATCGCAGACATCTTTCCACCAATTAGCAGCACTGAACGTAAGCTGCACTATACCTGCATACAGGCCCAGTCCAATAGTGAATATGACTATCAAAAATGGATAAGACAAAATCACTATGGGAGCAAGCAAAACCTTTTTGATGCAGCTGAAATTCTCAGTGACATGAGAAAATACATTGTACCAGGCCATTGTACCCATGTAGAATGAGTACAAGGCTGAAATGCAAGCCACAATGGGAATGCAAATGAGACTGAAGAGAAATATGTGTGGGCCATTGTATAGAGAGCATTTGGAGATATCCATCTTGTTGTACTCCTCAGCTACAATTGCAGCTTCAATAATCTCAAGCTCTTCCCTAGAAATATTGAGTTTGACATCAACATTCTGGCCCTTTTTCTTGCCTCTCTTAATAGTGCCTGTCATAGTCAAATACCCATCCTTGGAATTGTCTGTCAGCGAACAGTCAGGGGACATTGAACCTTCAGACTCAACACGTAGGGCTGTAATTTCAGTATCAGTGTTATCTGCCTCCATTATTCCAGGGACAATGTTCACTCGTTTTTTCCTCTTGGCACTATTCTTAAGGCTATCAGTGAGATTGCCCATTTCAAAACTGTTTTCAGACTGTGTTTGGGACATGCTGTTAGGGGTAGCGGATGAGCTCTCGTTTTGATCAGAGTTGAGAACCTTGCAGCTTTTCTGTATGTCACTATCATTAGCATCTCTGAGATCACCATGACTGGAACAAGCGTCTGAGGAGTTTTCATATATTGGTGACAAGTCTATGATTTCCCGGCTGCTATTGAGAGTAGACAGAGCTTGATAGCCATTCTTTTGGACATTCTTCTGAGATTCTTCTCCATTGAAATCATTATATTCTTCATCATTGACGTCATTTATTATTGGCAGATTTATTTTCATGTTGGATTTGAGGCCTTCCATAGTAGAGTGGATTATGCCATTGACAACATGTTCAGAAACAGGAGAGAGTCCATTCTTGTATTTTGTTTGAGCTTCATCTGCAACTCCCTGGAAAAGGAGAGCAAATATTTATTCACTAAAATGTTTTAAAGCTATAAAAAAGGAATTTGATTCAATAAAAAAACAATTCAAATAAATAATTGACATTACTTTTGGAATTGGTCCTTGAGTAAAATGATATAAGATTAAAAAAAAAGCAGTAAATTAGAGGCCACAATGGAATTTATGAAATCGATCACAAAATGCCAAAATCCTCGGAAACCGGCGTTATCAGCCATGAATTTTCTAAAACAATAGAATCTGTTTCAGCTAAATAAAAACAAGAATCTCCGAACTTAATTGGATTGACTGTACATAAAAAATTTACATCTTGAGACAAAGGCATCCACATATATATCTGCGATAAAAATGCAGTTAAATAGAACATAAAATATTATATTTACCTGCACGGTAATGATGTGGTCTACATGGCTGGCTATTGTATTCTGTTTCTTGCCATTTCGTTTCTTCGGCAGAATGAAGATTGGCTGCTCCACTTTAGCCATAGCTGCACACGTTTCAGAGAACACAAATATACAGTTAACACAGCTTAATTATTCACAAATATATTAAAAACTTGTAGACGAAAAACAACAAACACTGCCGCCGGCCATTATTACAGTATGACTAATTTTGAAAGTTACAAAATATGTTCTAAAACAATGTAGAATGTAGTAATAATGATACGTTTTATTTTGGTCGCTTTTTAATCTGGTTCGCTCCGTTTTTATTTGATAAAAAGTATACTGTGACGACCCGGTTTTAAATTAAATGAGCTTAAATTAATATTTCTATGTAATCAAAGAATATTGTAATATGTAATTGAATAGGAGAATGAAATAAAGCAATGATTCTGATTCTTGCATCCAGTATTTTTATAATATTTCAAATTTCAGCCAAGTTATTCTGCTTGTAATGGATTAAAATTATTGACATATTATTGTTTGACTTTGACATTTAGAGTTCGAGCGAGTTTCGATTTTATTATTTCGGATTCACATTTCTTGCAAAATAATAAACTGAACACTAATAATTGAAAGCAATAACAAAAATGTTGAAGGCGAGTACTAGATGCCACAGTTAGTGTACTATTTCATTCATGAATTTGTTGTTGTAAACATAACCTCAATTCTAACCTCTTATAGGGAATGGTAAGCCTGGTAACCGGCGGTGCTTCAGGACTTGGAAAGGCCACAGTGGAGAGATTTGTGAAGAATGGCGGGAAGGTTGTCATCCTTGACATTCAGGGCACAAGAGCTCAGCAGGTGGCTAAACAACTTGGCGAAAACGTAGCCGTGGCTACCGGTTGTGTAAGTTTGGCTATTTTATAGTTTATCCTATCAATTAATCAGTTATTACCTGAGGCAATTGATGCCAATATTTAGGAATATTATTACATTGTTATAATACTCAATGCCAGATTTTTCATCTCAATCGTTTTAGCTGTTACACAGTTTAGCAGTTGTACTTCTGTAAATATATTTTTGATCCGGCCGTCCTCACTCATTTATCTGTAACTGTATAATAAATACGTACCCAGTTAAGTGACAACATGTATCATCTATTCTATGTTTAATGTATTAAACTTTACAACCCTGCTTCAGCCAAATTGGTCAATTTGTTCTAGTAATTATGCCATTCATATTTTTACGTCTTTCTAACTGTAAGTAAGCCTGTCAACTGCATCCCATGAACATAGCATCAATCAAGTTATTAAAGTACATCTACATCTTTATTACATGCACATAAAACTGTAATTCAGGAAGTATTAAAGTATAAGCTTTCATCAGTTCTTAAAAGGTTTATCTACTTAGGCCCGGTTGTTCGAAGCTCGGTTACGTTAAGGTTAGGGTTAAATTCTAGTTAAAGTAAAATTAACAGGGTTTAAATTCAAAAAGCGTTGTTCAACGTCAAAATTTCATAGTAAAAACGTCAAATTAACCGTGGTCAAAATTGACATCGGTAAAATTTTAACTTTAACTTTACCGTAACGTACGAACAACCGGGCCTTAATAATCTTGAATTAAAAATGTCAGGTATTAATATTTTGCCATAGATGAAAGCTCCTACATTTTTAAATTTTTTACAACATAATATACATTATTAAACACACTATTAGTTCATTAAATACAAGCATGTGTATTTATACAAATAAGCTTATAATCATAGGTTCTAGTTTCTTGGGCATTAACATTTCTACAACCATTTTATAGCTATTAAGTTTATACTTAACCAGTTATTTCCTGCAGTGTCTTCCCCTAACCGAAACTATTAAAACTAGCTTAACATTTATTCTGATGTTAAAAGTTAATATAATGTCCTCTTTCATTTAAGCCTATTCAGTCATTGTTGTGTTAAAGTGTATCAATCAGCATTTTAATATTAGTATATTCATGAAGGTAAATTTTAGATGTTGCCATTTAAAAAATACACATTATATTATAGGTGACATCAGAAGCAGATGTAAAGAAAGCCTTAGACATAGTGAGAGACAAGTTTGGACGACTGGACACGTTGGTCAACTGTGCAGGCCAGTCGAAGACACATCAAGTGTACAACTTCCATAAAGACAAGTCATGTGAACTGGATGATTTTGTTAAATGTATTAATGTGAGTACATATATTTATAGTAGGACTTACCTAGAAGAAGGCACCTGGCCTACCTGCCCTATGGCATCTCCCCTCATCGTTCTCTACTCCGTGTTCACCTACCTTACATTCTAACGGATTTACGCGCGGCGCTGAAGGAAAACCCGCTTGTTTGAAAGCGCTGTTAATTTGGACTCAAGAGTCTTTCATGCTGTTGAGGCGGCTTGCGATTGACAGTGCCATTCCTAGACTGTGATCATAGACGTTTTGCCCTTGCACGTTTGTCTCAATCCCTCCATGCAGACGTATGACAGTATTTTACCTGAACTTTGTGCTTAAGATTGCTTCATGACCTACTTAGCTGCGTACAGTGGGTCCTACGTGAGCGATCTGGATGCGAATGCGAAACGAAAACAACAAACAGTCAATTTGAAGTACCCTATGTGACGTCCCTATTTGAGGTTGCATCGCATTGCGTTTGCGTTGATTCGCTCTCGCAGGACGGGACACATCCTTAGGGACCCCTTGTGATTTAATGATCTTTTTATATTTGCAGGTAAACACAATAGGCACATTCAACACAATACGGTTATCAGCCGGTCTCATAGGCAAGAACACGCCAGACGACAACGGTCAAAGAGGTGTCATTGTGAACACAGCTTCAACGATTGCGTATGAAGGAGATATAGGTCAGGCGGCGTATGCTGCTTCCACTGCAGCCATTGTGGGCATGACGCTGCCGATTGCGAGGGATTTGGCGTCGCAGGGAATAAGAGTTGTTACTATTGCACCAGGTGAGATGTAGCTCAGTATTCAGCTGTTTTTAATTGAATCTTAGGTTTCAAGCTAGCAGTCTGCTTGCTCGGTTTTTCGAGCGTGAGTTTATGTAACTTATAACTATTGGCGAATACGGCTTAATAAGCCCTTTTATGTGCCGCATAGGCTTTGGAAGCATGAAATAAATATAACACACGTATAAGGTCGGGTCAAACCCGTCACACATACGACAGGGAAAATAGGCTCGTCTGAAATCGCTTAAAGTAATTGAGCACTTGCCAGTAGTCACATTCAGACTAATTATGATTGAAACTATAGGGAATGATCAAGAACGAAGCTACTACAACTCTTACATTAAGATTATAATATATTTAGATTCTTCTTAAGATCGTCAATGTATCTTTATTAAATAGTCCTCTGCCAATCCCCAATGTTTTTGGACGCATCTATCTAACATTTTATTTATTTTCAGGTTTTTTCGACACTCCCCTCATGAACTACCTTCCAGAAAAAATGCTAGAGTTTATAAAACGTATGACGCCATTCCCCTCTCGGTTAGGCAAGCCAGAAGAGTTCGCGCATCTAGTGACGAGCGTGGTTGAGAACCCCATGCTCAACGGAGAGGTCATACGATTGGATGGGGCGCAACGATGGTTCCCGTTGTAGTGTAGTTGTAGATATAAGACTGTTCTGTTAATAAATCTGTAGATATTTAGATTTGGTTTGTTTTTTTTTTTTATCTTTTGGGAGACCAATTTCTGGCTCTATGACTTTACAAAAGTCATAGGTGTAGTTAGTGTAGAAAGTAGTTTGGTACATAAGTACGGGAGTATGTAGGGAGGAAGATCTCATAACGGAGTAGAGAAAATAGTACATAAGGAAGTGCATTGTAGATTGGGGTAGTACATATTCAGTATATAGGGGTGGTAGGTACATAAGGGAGTAGTGAGTGATTGGGAGAAGTTCTCCCGGCATGCGGGTAAAAAAGAGGACGAAAATCTAGTACATTTTAATAATGATAGTAAAAAAGATTGAAGAATGAATAAAACATTCAAATAATTCAAAATAAAATCACGTATTCACGAAACCGTCCAAGCTTCCGTTATATTCAAAAGAGCTTTCGACTTGTTCCGAACCGGACACTATTCGTTATCGCCTCAACGGGACGGGTTTGGACGGACAATACCAGCGAACGGCAATAACTTAATAAATGATTACATATTTATTTCAATCGCTCGGTTTGTTTTCCGAACGCGGTTGTTTATCATCGCGTTTATTGCTTTATACGCTGTCAAAGTGACAGTTGGCGTGGCGGGACGCGCATGCGCGGTGGGGCGTCGACGCGCGGGAAATGCATGAGCGTAGGGATGTAGCCCGGCCTTTGTCGATTGATCGGGACATTGGTAGTCAGACGCCTGAGTTATGGTCGCCTGTTAAAATTAAAAGTATGGCAAGGAATGCGTATGAAGGGACTTTTGTATTTTATTATTATGTTTTATATTGTACTGAATATCTACGACGCATACCTACCTATATCTTTTTATGTAAATTTTTATCTTTCCTTTCGTTAATGACTGGGTTCTGTGTCTCAGTTTTATTGCTTACTAGCTTTACCAGCGTACTTTCCTCAAATGGATAAAAAGTTGCCTATATGTTATTCTGACATTTAGATAAGCTGTAGGTATTACTGCCAGGTTTCATCAAAACTCTTCAGTAGTTTATCGTTAAAGGGAAAAAAATAGACAAACTTTCGCACTTAATATTAATAGGATTATTCTATTTTATGTTACTTCCACGAATAATTTCAGTGTAATTCTTAAACAAACCGGTACTGTTCAGAAGTAAACAACACACAGTAGATGAAGCTATAATTATGTAGGCACTAAACAACACCTGGGATGACCCCTAGAAATCATTACAATAATTCAGTCTCAGTATTTACAGGCTTTGTCATCTAACGACATTAACAATATAATTTACGCGATACGCAAGACTTTACCAAGAAAGTTTGCGAGTGTCCCTACATAATTACAATTGTTACTGCCGTAAAACCTTGTAAGTAGATGTCAACTATAAGATATGCGCTACTAGCATTCCCATAGTTAAAGCCTTAAGTTATCTATACTTACTAATATACATAGAGGAAAGATTTGATTGTTTGTGTGTACGGATCCACTGAACCGATTTGAATAATTCTTTTACTGTTAGGAAGCTCCACTATTTGCACTAAACAAGGGCTATTTTTTATCCGGGTACAGGAAGAAATTTCCCCGGGATGCGTGTGATTAGTCAAAAACCAACTTGCAAAATGCAGTTTAACCAAAAAAGTAAAGTATCACGACAGCAAAAATCTTATGAGTAGGTATATACCATTCACAGGATATCGTTGTAACTGCTCACCATGTATCATACAGAAAATCCCTCGGGACGAGGAGAATCCGCGTGCCACATCTAGTATTTAAATAAAATCTAAGCCCCACCTTATTACGAAAGAAAATTATGCAAATAGTTATGAAAACTGTATCCTTATTGCAAGTTGTAGATATGCATTAAGCTATATGCAAGTACAGTTCAAATATGTGTGGTTTATCTTGAGAAATATATGCAATAAAAACTTTATGTTACTTTAGTAAGTACTTATGGTACTTCCTTTGACTTAAAATGAGGTGAATTGTCTCTTGTACTTATGTACAAGTAATGGCTTATTTAAGCCGATTGGCATCCCACTTATGTTCATAATATAGGATGTAGTTGATAGCATATTTTCAGTTAGCCATGAGTTGCTAAAACACCAATTTTAACCCAAAAATTGATCCAAATCGGTTCATCCATTCAAGAGATATATAGACATACAGAAACATAGCAGTCAAACCTCTCTCTTTTTGCGTTGGGGTTTAAAAGTAGGTAAAGCTAAACATTCCTTTATTTTAAAGTACTTAGGTACTCGTAATTTGATATCTCAGAATTTTCAAACAAGTTCATGAAATTCTGGCAACAGCCATAACGATTTATTTGAGGGCCCATTTCAGTATTCGAATAAATGGTACCTATAAAACAGAATAGGCGTTCCAACAGGCAGATAGCTCCCTGATCTACACTTAAACAAAAGACTGCCTTCCACCCACTAGACCACTAAAGCAATAAAAAGAAATTCAAGACAATAAGGTTTTATTGTACAAGTTAAATTTATGTAATCATAACCGCTACTATTGTCTGGGAGTTCATAAATTGACTAAGGAATTCAAATACAGTCGTTACCAAATCGTATCTGTTTACAAATTTGAGGTCTGTGGCCATTGAGGCGTAACGTTGTCAGGAGTTTTTTTGTAGCGAATGTTCTGTTCGTGTTACAGAATGATATGCAAGCATAGATGTAGACTTGTCCTTAGAAATAGGGCCATACCTTTATTAGGTTCAATTTTGGTTTTATTTCTTCATACATTAATTTTGAGTTAGGTTCTGCAACCGGCAATTGCAATGAACAATTCAAAGAGAGGCGTAAATGCCAAAAAACTGAGTATTGTATACAAATAGGCAAAAACTTTAGACGCCAGCACCCAACATTGTTGGAGAACTCAAACGCTTAAAAAGGGGCACAAGAAACTCTAGGCAAGAAATGTTTAGACGCCTCTTCAAAGTGCAAAAAGTACTTTCGAATAGGTGCTCTTACCTTATCTAACTATGACAGTCGCTGCAGTGGTCAAAAAACTTAACCAACGAGCCGAAAGGGAAGAAAGAAACTACCGCCCATAGAAATACCTTTACAAATATCAAGGCTTTGGAACAAACATCAATAAAATGTATGTAAAACACAAACGGCCCAAGATCGTAAAGCCACTACATAGATTCTTTTTCAGAAGAGCAGCTCATAAACACACGAATCTGACGAAATATGTATCGCTTTATACCAGTCACCATAATCGTTTTCCAATAGGTTGCATAGAAGCTTTATGTTGCCCGTTCAGGGTTAAAATCATATACCTAGCCTTTTCTTATTGGGTCTTTGAAGCAAGAGCTTGAATTAGGCCTTTCTTTTAAACTGTATAAGCGCTGCCGACAAAACAGGTCAGTCAGATATTGAAGACGTTCGTAGTAGTGGAACTTTTAAACTTATCTTCATAGTGACAAAGTGTTCTTAAGAATTAGACTTTATTTTGTTCTTTATTATTCGAGTGGCGTATTTTATTTACTGCCATTGCTACATGACGCGTTTTGGCTTAAGCCTCAACTTCGTCCTGTATTTTAGTGGACGTGAATTTTAAATGGCCTCTCGTTAGGGGTTTAATATGAGAGATTTCCTGAGGTGTTCCATCGACTTTGAAAATAAAATAAACGCGTTGAAATTGCCCCTCGGTACGAAATATATTTGGAGGTATGAAGACCATTTTGTTTCATACAAAGTGCACGTTTATATTTTCAAACAGCATCTGGTCATTTAGTAGTAATAGTTTTCCAGAAAGTCGACGAATTTATTTCAGTAGATGTAGAATTGTTTAGACAAAATAATGAGGATGTGAGAGAAACTGCGGAAATCAGTTAACTTTATGTAGGAGTTTAACAATAGGTAAGTATTATTATGGAGCATTGTTGTGGTTGCGGAAATATTTTATTGGTGCAAGGCGTAATACGGGTCGTTTTATAGTTTATTAGCAATTGGGTCCTTTGATACGGGTATTTTTCACAATATTATTTGAATTTATGGTACTTTTAAAGTGACACTTGCCCATTTACCGTGCGAATCTACAACTACAGAAACGCATGCCTAAAATCGATATTTACAGTATTATTCTCTGCTTCTGTAAGTCTATATTTCTATACTAATATAATATAAATATATAATAAAAGGGAAACTTTTTTTTGTTTGTTTCTTTGTTTGTCTCTAAAGGCTCCGAAACTACTGAACCGATTAGAAAAATTCTTTCATTGTTGGAAAACTACACTCTTTCCCTGTAAAACAGGCTATATGTACGGGCAGTAGTTCCCACACGGGACACGAGTGAAACCGCGCGAACATTGCTAGCAGTGAAGGACCCGAGTGATATCGCAGGAACAGGGCTAGTAGTAAATAAACAAAGTTGGTACTTAGTTACTCCCGTAATGGCGTATCGTATTAGGACCAAAAATACCAGGAGGCGAAAGCTACTCGGTAACAAAGTACTTCGAGCGCTTTCGGTAACACAAAGACATCTTATCTAAATCTCTATCGAAGAGGACATGTCAAATTTTAAAGAAAAACATTCCTGACTAACCCCATACTGAGTTACCATGACAACGTTGCACATATCTTCAACTCTATGTTTATAGGCATAAGGTTCATTTTTGGGGATTTTGATGGTAAATAGATGTGGTAAGGTAGCATTTATAGAGGTTATCAATCATATGGGACATAGCATGTTATCCTTTTGGACGGCCGGTAACTTTTGACTTGTATCGAATGCATTGCCGCTTTGTAACCGATGTACGAGTATATTAGATTTTATCTCATTTTTACGAGTTTGTTATGCACGAATGGCTGAGTGACGCATCTGGGAATGTGGCGTATGTAACTAGTCAATACTGGTTTGATTTGTGACTGACAAAGATCAATTGATAAGCTATAAGTACCTAAGTAAGTATAAGAAACTGTTTTTTTTGGCGTTGAGACATATGTATTTTAACATAATGGTTTAAAAGTTATAGTGTCGTGTCTTAATATTCTCTTGGTAGTATAATAACCGTATCTACTATGTATCTTAAAAAAGTTCAACATCATTTTAATGAAATGTTAAGACTTGTCTATTACGGAACATGTGGATTTCAATAATTAAAATATCCTACGTATTTACACATGTAACTAGTTTCATTACACATGATATATCCGCTAACCGCTCTTTTTAGACCACATTAACAAAACAGCAATTCACCAACAATTACCTCAGACCAAACACTAGTTCTCCAGTGCTATCAAATTGGTCCTTCCCTCCTCGCCTAGCAATGGTGTGCGTACACAAGGAATCCCGCCGCACGACATACTTGAAACATAACGTGCATAGCGTAAGCTAATAGTCGTACCTCACACGGCGCCACTTCTGAGACACTCATTTCCAACTAATTGTAACTAATCGCTCGCACGCTCAATTATAAACATTTCTGACATGTCAGACCGAACTTTCTGACATCTCAAATATTTCTCTGCTTACATGATTATATGAAATTTTAAGGATTGTCGACGATATTTTAAATTGCGAGCTTTTTTGCCGAGATAGGCATTTGAATTGGCAATTTTATGTTAATTGTAGGCAACTTCAAACTTGGAATTCGTAATTAATGCATTTTAAAATTATTTGGACGTAGTTGGTCGGTAATATTTACGATTTATGTGGCCTAATGGTGAATTTCTAAAAGTTTTAGTTTCAACAGAACATTTTTTATGTTGTGCAGGATTTTTGCTTAAAAATATTTTTATAGCATTTTTCCGTCTGCTTGGTTAAGTTTTTACTAAAATTATATTATTTCAGTTATTTTCAGTCAAGAACTGTTAACTTTGATGACAAGTATTTTGAAAGGCTGAAGATATGTGTTCCATTTTTTTACATAGGTATTACACATAAGACACGCCATAGTTTAAACACGCCATAGTTTAAGTTACATATCATCATATCTTAGCAGTAGTCAGTTCACAAACATAGAACACAAACCTTATCAAATCCGACCACAACACTTTAGACTAGAATCTCCTCTATAAATCCCACAATCTTCACATACGCAAACTGCCCAAGAATCAGAGAATCTCACAATCGCGTTAAAGGTGTTACAACACAGACTCAAACAAGATCTTAAAGCCATATCAGGCAAATTGAATAAGTATATGCTTAATAATGTTGTAGTGCCCATTGTGGACCTCTGGTACTGTTGAACGTAACAATGTGAAATATCTGCCGTGCGATATAAATAACTCTCTCAGTGGGTCATTGGTTGGCGCCCGTACCTATGGAGTACTGAGCTTGGGGGCACACAGGTACTTTAATGTAGGAGCTTTGCTGGTAGTGTGAAGTGGGATAGGGCGGATATTTTGCAAGAGGTAACTCTTTACAATCAATGCTACGAAGTCACATACTGAGTGACAACGCGTGTGTGATACCTGAGTCAAAGATAAATTACTCATACTTAACATTATGATTATCTATGAGATTTTTGTTACCAGTTCATTACAAAAGCAATGAAAAGTGCTAAATTTGATTTTATTTAATTAAAGTACTAGCAGAGTACCTGTCAGTTAAAGTAATTACGTAATGAAACTTACATACAGTTACTAGGGGTACAAGTTTGGATGAATAAACTGTCAAATAGTAGTTCGCGCAAATAGTAGGCGCGAATTATTACTAGTATCACGTCTAACACAATTCAACTTACCTATTTAATAGAGTATCTATTACAAACCAATGTTCTCTGACTCTAAAGCCTGTGTGTAAAATACCAGTTGTTGCATTGTTATAAGCGCAAGTCGACCAGTTATGCAACTAAACAATTGCATAAAACAAAAGCGCTCCGGGCGGCTCCGACATTTTTGTGTATCTATTGAGAAAGTTAAGTTTAATGCCAATAGAATAGGCTTCGGTAGGACTTCAGCTAGAAATGTTTAGGTCCAATAACTTTATCATTTCCCTGCGGTTATCCCTATTTATTCTATAATACTTATGTGCATGATAAGGATTCTTTTGTTTGTTTGTACCCTGTTGTAAAGCCTCTGAAACTACGAAATCGTTTAGATTTGAAATTTCTTTCATTGTTGGAAAGCTACACTTTTCCCGAGTCACATAGACTATATTTTACACCGATACGGACAGTAGTTCAAACGGGACGCGGGTGAAACCGCGGGAAAACTGCTAGTAATTTTATAAGTATGTATGTGTATTGTACTTGTTATTTTAGTCTATGGCCACTTGGTAGCGGTTGTGGTAATGAGCTTTAGAAAGCAATGGTTTTATGGCGGTTGAAAGGTTAATGGATATGGTTTGTGGTTGCAATTTACTAAATGCTCAATTGATTAATTAATAAGTACATAATATGAAAATGAACTATGCAGCTCAAAAAGAGATTGATAGTTATCGAAAGGGGAATCTTTGAATTCAAATCATAGTTAAATCTTGCCATTTAGTCAAATCGATGCCGATCATCGCTAGCGACTTTTTTTGTTTGAGCGCTTTAATATTAAGAACTATTGAATCGATTTGAAAAATACATAATTTAAAAGTAATATAGTCCATTTAGCGAGAAAGGAAATAAGCTAACTTTAGCCCGTAGGTGAAACAACAAGCGTAAGCTAGTTAAAAATAATTTTCAGACACGCAGTATCACAAAACCACAGACGCTTCTAAAATTATTTCCACAAAACATTAGTTAGTTCCCTTTTGTTTATTGTTCGGCATTGTTTGTACAGGACTCTCTATAATTGTCACCCTCGAGGGTAGACAACACATAATAATGATGTCAACAATACCTGGGTTCTGTAGACGTGATTTTTTAGGATTCCGCATCACAATGAAGGGTTTTTTTATTACCTGGTGCGTTGTATGCTAATTGTTTGTTGGAAGTGGATATGCAAATATAAAATGTATTTTGAGGTTTAAATACGTTTTATATTAACAAACTGTAGGATTATTTTTACATAGTAATTTGAACTGTAGACAATCAACGCAGTTTCACCCGCGTCCTGTGAGAAGCATTTCTCCCAACTGGGAAAGTAGAACTTAAACTAATTCTTAAGTTCTAGAGACAAAAGTCTTGATTTTTTTTATCTAGACTATTTTAATTGCTAGTTTCAGTGGGCCCTATTTTCTAAAATTTCTCCATAAAAGGAAGTTTCTAGTACACTTAGTAATTTAAAGCATGACTTTTTTCTAATCGCAACCAATCATCAATTTACTTTATCATGCACATGACCTTCAGTTTACACGGACAATAGTAGAGCCTCTTACAAGACAGTGTCTAATTACTCGAAGTGCCTCAGACACGTGACATTTAAGGCCCATATCACACAGATTGCGCAGGTATTGCAAAAGTGCAGTTCACTAACAAATGATACGTCTCCCACGCTTCACATTAAGCGTATTCTGAATTGGCTCAATCGACTTTTACGAGTTGAGTGGGCGAATACACACACGTTCTTTGCTTTTGCTTAATTTAACACATTAAAGAAAAAATGTTTAGGCTTTTTTTTGTAATTTTTAATTGGAACCGAAAAAAAAACATAGGATGAGGTTAGAAAATTTTACATAAAATAAATACTATTATTTTACACAAAAATAACGATAAAATACATATTAAAATTGTAAGGTAAATAGATGAAAGAAAAACTAAAGCTAATTAAACCATAAAAACAACATAAAACAGTCACTAAAATAAAATGTACGACGCACTTAATATTACCTTGAAATTAAGTAATAAATTGAGGCTAAACTATGTATGTAAAATGTTAGTACAAAAACTACACATTGTTTGTATGAGAACTACAATTCTGTTACGCTCCATGTAAAAGACATCAACGCGCTGCCGTTTTTCCTAGTAGACTAAAAAATAAATAATTTATTGAATTCTACAGCATGTTATTTTTTATGAGCTACCTGTTTTTTTTTCTAATTCATGATTTTAATAAATTTTTATTGTTGTCAAGTTATTTTAAAAGCTATTCAGTGTAAATGCTAATAACAGTTTGATGTAGTCTTGTACTAAGAATTTAATATTTTCTAATAAAAATTAATTGTGTCAATTAAGTTATTCGTACACGGTTTTGTAATTATGTATTTTATAACTTTTAATTGACAAATTAAATAAAATTCTCTATGTATAAAAACATATCCCCTCCAAGATAAACGGAAACTGCTCAGATAAATATCTCTGATCACATTTCGATAAGAACAATTAAATGAATTACAAAATAATTAACACAGTATTTATTAATTTGTAATTTATCTCATTATTGCGTTATTTATAATTATTAAGGGGAACGTTCAAAAAAGAATTAATTGGTACCAGAGTTTCATATCACACAAAAAGTTTTAACAATTAAAAAATTGGTCCGGAGAAACCCGTAGCCGCATATTTTGGTGTTCCTTATAAAATTAACAAATATTTTTTTTTCTGAATTGAAACGTACTGGATAATGCTACGTAATAAAGTAGGGTAAAGTTTACATTAAATTGATCATCTATTTCTTACTATCATATTACATTCTACTGAAACCCTCTTTGTTTTTAACTTGTACAGTTTTTCATGAAAACTTATTCATATAACATGGCGACATAGACGTTAGAAACCCAACAAAAAAAAAAACAAAAAAAACACCGAACATCAAAACCCTTAAAAATAATTCCCTCTCAAACACGTACATACATACATACATACACATACAAACATGCAAGTCCATACAAAAAGTGCATAATACATGTATCGGTGCAGCAGATAATCGAACCTGGAGAATGTTTTAATTAGGTTAACGATTGGGAGCGCCGTGACGTCATCCAAGTAATGAAGCTCCACAGATAATGTGAGCGGGTATTGGCTTACTGTAGGCCTTACAGTGTACGCACATATGTATAGGATTTGTTGTAGGAGGTTTTCGTGGGAAGGTGCGTAAAGTTTTCAGTTAAAAAAATGTTTCAAATGTTTAAAAAAAAAATTGTATACCTAATGTAAACAGAAGAAAATCGTGTTCAAACCATATCATAATTCAAAGTCAAAGTCAAAGTCAAAGTCAAAATCATTTATTAAAATAGGCTAATACGATTAGCACTTTTTAACGTCAAAATTTTACAAGAATGACAGCACCCCCAAAACGCCCCCCTTTCACCACTTCCTAGTGTTATGGCTGGAAAGAAGAAGCGGTGAAGAACAAACTTCCCAGCAACACAGCTGTCTATTACAATTTAATACTTATCAATTTATTTTACAATTATACAATTCAATTTATCAATTATTAATTTTAAACACCGAAAAATACAAAATAAAATAAAGCACTTTTGTTCCACTTCAGAGCTGCCATCTGCGTTTATCTGTGAAATAATCATTAACATTATAATATGCCTTTTTAACAAGAATTTCTTTGATTTTGTTTTTAAAAGAACTGTCCGTTAATTCCAACAGATGAACCGGAATTCTGTTATAAATGCGTACACGTGTTATAAATTCACACATAGAGAGCATCAATAAGCAGGAAATTAGTAAAATTATGAAATATGTTATTTCATACAGGCTATTGGACTGAATTAAAGTTTATTTCTACTGAAGAAATATTCATTTATGATTCATGTAATTACTCTTCATACTCTGAACTTCCATAATAACACCAAACCGTGTTTCTGTTCTTCAAGGATCATGATGCCTCTTTCAAAAAACCCCAAAACTCTAGTAACCAGCAAAACTCGGAACACTGTACTTGCAGACATTTCCATCCATCCCATGTACTAAATCAATATTGCCTTAATGTCGAGTCTTATAAAGCTTTAAAATTAGCAATATTCAACCTTCGCAACATTACAATAAGGTTGATTTTCAATTAGTCGCAAAGTGCTTCAGCAGTAGTATGAAGGCACCTTTCAACAAAAATATGCAGCCTCTGTATTCTAAACAATCTGTGGCCGAAACGTGTACCGTTCCCTATCGATACGCATTTCGATTCAATCGATGTTGAAGATTATCGATAAACGTTGATTTATTTTGACTGAGTTTTTTGTTATTTATCGATTGCGGATCGTTATTTCAGTGTGTAGCTGTGAGTATGTCCATAAATTAGATGCTTATGGTACGGTGGCGGAATGTGCTAAATGGCTTTGGGTTTGATTCCCTGGAAATATTTTGGAGGCTGAGATTTTCGTTCTTTGAAGTTTGTTTTTGCACTTTTGTAAGGGGAAAATTCTAGATATAAAAAAATCTGTATATACAATTTTATACAGATTAAAAAAAACTTCTTTAAAATACCAATTAAATAATTCGAAAGTTTTTTTTTCTAGTTTTCATCCTCATCATCTGCCTAGCCTTTTCCTATCCTGCAGAACAGTAAAGTTCACTTCACATAAAGTAATTTTCTTTTACATTTTTACGATTACGATGTTTCTCTTCGGTAGACATTATTATATTTTACGGGCTACTTGAACAATACAAACCTAACACGCCGTATAATAATTTTAGAAAACTCATAAAATGTCGTTATATTTTTTTTTTGTTTGACACAAATAAAAAAACATACTGTGTGTATGAATAATATTTTATGTAAGGTTATGTAACCCTATATTTAAAATAGGGAATGCGAGTATGTTTGATGGTTACGGCCTTGTTGCAAAATGGCTGAATCAATTTTGATGCATGGATGTGGATTAGGAATTGAAACACTTGTGCCTAGCTTTTTATTCAGGTATTTTTGTCGCTAACATAATTTAATAATTGGGTGTTAGGATTATAGTCAATGTATTATAAGTCTTGTACTTAATAGCTCCCGGCTGCGGTTTCATTCGTGATCAGAGGGAACTGCTTCCCGTACATGAGTCCGATACATAAGCAATATTTTTTTCAAGTTTCATCAAACCCATTCAGCAGTTTTTGCGTCAAAGAGTAATGAATACACATCCATAACAATATTTAGCGTTCTTCTTCTTATCGAGTGAGCTGCAGGCTTAATCACCTAACAAGCCCTAGTGTCAGAGTTTTCTCAAATCCGCCTGACGGCCTCTGACGTGGGACGTTTAGCGTTTACTATATTAGTATAATTAATTTCCCATTTCTTGCTTAATTTCCTCAAAGTCCAATGACCACAATAATCCATGATGCAATGTAATTGGTTTCTCCTGTTAGAAGAAATAAAAAGAAGACAGTCAATAGTGTGGGATTGTCTGATAAATGGCGCGCGTCTGACACGCTATCACTTTGTGTGTTAATATCGTCATAAGCTGTGCCGTGCAGGACAATGGAAGATTCTAGAACTTTTTCCCTTTTGACAATTGGTGGGATAGACGCTGTTATATTTCTATGGTTTATTTGAAAATCGGTGATTTGGTCGAGCTGTACTTGATTGGGTGTTGCAATTCATATATATTTATTTTTTGTGCTACTAATTGTACTGTTCTTGCGATTAAAATTTCGGTTTTTAAAGAAACCAAAACATATTTAGGTTTAACAAACCCACAGTTGGGCTGTCCAAACATTATCAAATATCACGTTATTTAGATACACAGGTAACAAACAATAATAAATATATACAAAATAACACGAATTAACCCACAATAGGATATTTAAATAAAATATTACATACTTTTTGAAAAATAATTTCTGCCAAAGTAAAAAAAACACTCACATTCACAAAATCGTACTTCCTATTTCGAACTTAACATATAAAATCAGTCTTAACATTCAACTCGTCTAGCCATAACTTAACAACTCATATTAACATCACTATCAACGCATTTACATCCCTAATAAATACTTGAATGAGAATGAAAATTCTAATCATTGAAACGCGAAGAAGAATTATAATTTCAAAACAGCTGTTCCGAAACAAATCGACTGGGACGTATTATTCAGACGAAGTAAAGGATTATGTTGCATTAATATTAATAGGAATTATTATAGCCACGTTCGTTTTCTTTGATGAGAACGGGAAAACTGAGGATTTAAGACCAGTAGGGTTTATGTAACTTTACGTTTATTCAAAGTATGTAGGTATCTTTATTTTCAGGCAACTTTAGCCATAGATATATAAGACATATATTATTAAAAACAAGCTTGATATGTTATATAGTTGACCGTCTATATTAGAGAACATTAAATATTTAAAATGTGCATTCTTCTATTTGGGAAGAAGAGGAATTCATTAAATCAAAAACTTCGAATATCAGTCCAGTTATTCTCGTGTTAAAGTAAATTCTATATCTACGTCTTTACGACTTTTCCACTTTCTTCTGAATGCTCTTTATTGTATTTGTACCTTATAAAATGTGCTGTTTCTTGAGAAAGCTATTGTAAATTATTACCTATAAAAATTAATAAATTCATTAGCTTTATAATATTAATATACCTAGATTTGATCAAAAGGATAGTCAAACCGACAACACATAATGTAACGTAAAACTGCTAACCACTGCGTCACTTGTACTTGCCCTACAACAGTTATACTATGTCCCTTTACATAACTTACCATACGTTAAATAAACTAAACATTAATTAAATAGACACTTTAAATATCCCTACAATCATATCATTACCGCAACTCGTTATGGTCAAATTATGATATATGACCACTCCATATAAAATGCGTCGTACTTTTTGCATTCCAAATGCATAACCTCTCTGCCATCACAATCTATGGGAAAGTTATTCCTGGAATGAACGATAAGGGAGTGCTTCCTTCGATATCGTTGTCTCACTCTAACGTTCCTCTACACGTGTGTAAGAAAGAGATGAAGCTATTGGAGGAATGTCACACAGCATTTTATTATTATTCATCGAAAGTATCATCAAGAGGTTCATAAAATAATATTTTGTATCAATTTTTGGATTTTGATGATTAATAACTGCTTCAAAAATCAATTACTCGGTTATTTCTATGACAGATATGGCGTGTCTGTCTACCTAAGGAAATTATTGGCCGTTAAAGTTTTGGTTTGGCCATAACTCTCCATGAAACCCAGTTTAATGGGAAAGACAATTCCCTTTTCGATTTACAACTTCGCCGTAAGAGTAATTAGGAAGCCCATGTAGAGAGCGACGTGTAAAGAGAAGTAATTATATTTTATGATAATGAATAACGCTATATAATACGAGCTATTAAAATAGTGAAATATGTCTGTCTTGTTTCTAATTGAATTTCAGGGCCCATTGACTGTTGGACTGGTATGCAATCCCGGTTTGGCTACATACCTCACCTGACTGCGCCCGGCTGGTCGGGTAATTTTATTAGTGTGTTGTACGGGTAACGTGACGTCATCGGTCACTTTTTAACACAAAAAAAGCTTTATGAACTTTACTTATTGATATGGACATGAAGAACAAGAAAATTGCTGAATCACCAATTAGGTTCAACTAGTGAAATGTTAAGATAGGTATACTTATTTGTAGTAAATGCTGAAAAATTTAGAAAAAAATATGATTGACACAACTCAATGCTAACAGAACGGGGAATATACAAAACTTACAAAAAAAAAACAACAAAAAGTTTCCGTCTAATAGGTTCAGTTCAGTTTCCAAGTGGACTTAAGAAGAGTAGAAAATATACAGGTTTCAAATACATATGTATTAAAGATCCATGTAGGTATCTAGACTTCATTCACTTAAAGCCACAGGCATGACATAGTCTATAATTTCATTCTTTAAATAGCCCAAAGGTGATATTATCTAACTCGACAATTACAAACAGAAAAACTTAAATGAAATACTCATTATGTGTTTATTATCTAATAGCATATCTTGTCCAAAGCTATGACTTTGAAAAAAAAAAACAGTTGTGTTTCACTAGCTTTTCAATTCGAATGCAGTAGGTCTTAGCGTCTTAGAGCCATGAAAAATCCAGAAAATGGGATTAAAAGTTCTATCACCCGTATAAAAAGTACCTAGTTTATGTTTTTCTCTAAGGCACTACCTTAGACTGTGACAAGTTTCAACTTATTCGGTTCAGATGTTTTAGTATGAAAACGTATAAAAATATCCTGTTACAAACAAATAACTTTGCTTTTTCAGTCAAAATCGGTTCAGATATTATTAGGTACTTATTAGATCCAGAGATGACCACGTACAACCTTACAAAACCTCTCTTTAATGATATTAGTATACAAGTATACAGATTAGTATAAAACTATACAGCCAGTTTATACAACATATCTCGTTTTGTTGTCAATAAAATAAACAGTTACATTAGGTTACGTAAGAGTTTTTATTTAAATGTTCGGCTTAACAAATTGCTATGTCGAGTCTGTTCGGATGATGTCTGTTGTTAGTGAATGACTTGAGTGACGCTTAAGGCTAGGCAGATTGTTGATTAGAGATTTGCTCAATAAAGAGATATATCCTACTTATATTATAAATGTGAATGTTTGTGAGAATGTATGGATGTATGTTTGTTATTCAATCACGCAAAAACGGCTGAACCGATTTGATTGAAATTTGGTATGTAGATAAGTGATACCCTGGATTAACACATAGGCTACTTTTTATCAACGCACCACGCGGGCGAAGCCGCTGGCGGAAGCTAGTATGTATATAGGGATGAGAAACAGTTGATATGATTTGAGGAAAAGAGTCTCGTGTTTGAAGATTTGTTTGTAAAAATTTGTAAATAAATAAATAAATAAGATTTGTTCAATAAAGGCCTTTAAGGGTTTAGGTTTGGAAACAGCTCATATGGTTTGATGAAAAGAGTTTGAGAATTTTGAATGATAGTGACGTTAGGTAAGTTTAGGGTGTGTTAAAAATACATATATATAAACAAGTATTTCCAGGAATTTGTCTTAGAGCTGATGGATAGATAAATATGTGAATTAAAGCATTGAAGAAATAAAACGTCTGAAAAGTTTAATAAAAACAACATTTTGTTTCATTTGTCAATTGTTGTTGTAAAACATGACAAAACAACAATTCTCATTATAATAATTTAAGTAATGTAAATCGCATTACATGTCCCATTTACATATTTTTTGTTGGTAAAACAAAATGTCTACGACAGAACTTTATACAATACACTGACTTCAATATCTACATACCAATTCATAATTAGATTATCTAACAAAAAATAGTCTTTAACTGATCGAAACTGTTCAATAGACTTATATTCGAACCAATCAGCCCGGTATCCATATAAACCACCGAGAAATATTATCGCTAAGCCAACCAAAAATAATGACCCTCCCTATCAAACAAATTCTCCAATCAAAGGACCTTTTAAATTCGGCCGGGTTATACCTAAGCGACCGTAACTCTTACCATCAATATTATCGTAGTAAGGCCGCTTCAAGTTTTGCAAATTTATAGCGCGTCATAAGAAGTATGGCTGTCTCTCTCTAATGTACTGTTAATGCGAAGTGCGAGAGAGAATGGAGACGAAGCTCAAGTCTCACTAGCGGGACATCGACCAGCAGCTTTCAGAAAAACTTTGACGGAGTGCCGCAGTGTTGCAACTTGGAAACTTTAGCTTATTTGTGTAGCAACGTCTTACTCAAGATTTTTATGAAATATTTTTCCTTTAAATGTGTTTTACTGCAAAAGTGAAGAAAATTAATGATCCTTTATTCAAATGAACAAAAACAAATAAGTCAATCACCAACACGCTAAATCGGCTATGAAAATTATTTAACATATTTAAGTATTGGCCATCAGAATATGATACTAACCACGACAGTTTGTAAATTAAACTTAACTTTCATATTAAACAGAACCTCACGTCACAAAACTTGTCAATAATATTACCCATATTTAGAAAAACCATAAAAATACCTTCGTCAATTCTCGAGCTACAACGCTATTCTGCTAAGGTTACTTGCCCCGTGGACATCGACAAAAACCGTGCAGCCTGCGTTTGCATGTGTGCGTGTCGTCGCGTCCCTACGCACGCACACAGCGACACGGCCGCATACCGAGCTGCGCGCGCGCTGGAGAAACCGTGCGCTTTGCATTCAACACTCAGTTGTAAGGCAACTTTAGAGGTCATCAAACGCTTTATAGGGACCCCTTATAACTTCACACGTCAAATTATTTTGACATATTTATTGAAAACTATCGAAAATACTTACTTAAAACGTCCCACCTTGTATCGTAACGAGTTACAGTGTCGCAACAGTTAAGTGGTACTTGAAAGTTGTCATAGTGCTACGAACATTGTCATCCCGGTTCCGACGTGTTAAGTTTCGGTTAAGTTGGTTCAAGTTGAGGTTTAATTAAGTTTGTGTTAAGTGAAACTATGAGTGCTTGTGAGTTTAGTGATTGATACTCCCTCGTGTTGGATATGGAAGGATTTGACTCCAGTTGAAAATGTGGGAAAACATTTTCTACGTTAAATCTGTGAGGAAAAAGGGGACCAGTGTATAGGTAAGCCTCATTTGCATGACTTAGTCGTAACTTAAGTTATATTTAACTTAGGAATACACTTTCTAAACAACTTTGATTCAGAGTCGACGTTATGTTACCAACTTCAAGCCTGTGTGTGAGACATTTCAAGTTGACTTATAGGTCTTTATCGGGAGACATAAGTAACTGTAACTTTTGGAATCTTCTGTTTTATCCTGCAGTTTCTCTCAACACATGCAACAAATAAGACAAAAATATTATATAATAAGTACCTACCCACCTTTATTTAACGTCTCAAAATACAAAGGGCACCAAAGATCTCAAAAAGTTTGCACGAATAGACCAAAAACTATGTTTGTTCTAGGCTCGAACACAATAAATGTCACAAAAGAAATTCCTCTAAACTATACAATACGGTCAACGGTAAAAATATTGAAATGAGATTGGAAATGAATTAAAAGTTTAGTGAATCGTATTGGTCGTAATATGTATTTGGAACAGGTCAAATCACCAAAAGCCTAGAGGCTTTGTTTCATTCTTGATTGAGAAAGTAGTTTTCTAATATTATAATGTTATGAGGTCTCAAGATAAAAAAAAATATTCATCTCTGTCCTTCTATTGAGAAAATTCTTCTGCGAGTATAATAAACAAACTGCAATCAAGAGATGAGAATCTCAAGCTCAAGAATAGCCTGCTGGATATCTAAGAAGCGGCCATGGGCCACGAAGGGCTCCAGAAAGAGCTAGGGTTGGCTTTAGTCACTGAGGTACTGACGCTGCTTTCTTCTTCACCAACAGTGGAAGGGATCATTCGATGATTTCCAAGCCCCAAAAAAATGTATTAAGAACAGTTATAACCACCAACAAACATTTTTTATTGTTAAATGTTGTCAACCACATTCTTGGTCATCCTTGTTCATTAAAATCTGCAATACTGAAGGGATCGGAAAAGCATTGTCATCCCGGAAACATGGCCATCATCATCATCATCAGCCTATCGCAGTCTACTGCGTGGATCGATCTCAGTGGCGTGCACTTGGAGAGGCCTAAGTCCAGCAGTGGAAACATGGCCATAGTCAAGCGTATTCCCTTAGTTAGTTTTTTCATTTCTATAAATAAACACGAATTCAGAATTCAACACCTTACATGATATAGGAACCTAGTCAAACAGAAGGTGGCTTTATAGATGTTGACTTTGATGTATCAGTTTTACATAACTTTTTTACTAGGTGAAGGGAATTGGTGAATATATAGCAAAAACAGAGCTAATTATGTAGTTCAAATAAACGATAGATGGATTGTGTGAAAGCTCATTTTGTTGGAAAGAACTGTTACTTTTGATGACTTTAGACACAGAAGTAAGCAATACCAAATAAAAATGGGAATAGGGCAAGAGTATGATGATCATTAACTTTATGTCTCAAAAATGACAGGTTATTTATTTGCCATTCCATTCCAGAATAATTTTATGTATTATTCCAAAAATCTAAATTGAAATAAATAAATGAGAATTACATTCTGACAGTGGTATATTGAGATTCGTGCTCCGTTATCGTGCCACAATGCGGGCTAAGAAATGGTGTCCATTACCTTCCAGCGTTTGTTTCCTTGAGACCAAAGGCTCTAACAAATAAATTAGACATAATATCTTCTACAAGCCAAATGTCCTTTATCTCGCTTTACTGTTGCTATACAAATCTACACTAACTCACCACTTTATTTGGTACTTAAGTTGCGCAAGAGTGCATTAAACGTTTAAAATATAGTCCTGTAACTAGGTCTCCTGTGCTGTACGGCAAATTGAATATATAAATATAAAATGTATATAAACTGCACTATATATGGCCAGTATAAGCCGACTTACAATTACTATCACAATCTTGCATTTGTGACTTTGCACTTTATCTTGATTGACACAAAGTTGAAAGTTGCTTGATTTTGCAGGAATAGAGTTGTCCTCAGTTAAGCGCTTAGGTTCTGGTTATTAAAATCCAATTAACGACTTGAATAGGTTCGCATATTAATCTGAGGATAAAATGAACACATTTAGATCAAGAATCAGTCATTTATCATGTTCCCTTGCCTCTGCCTGTATAGGCTGAGCATTAACTATTAAAAAAGGTTTGTAATTGTTCCATAGTTGGACCACCAAGACTTGATCATAAATAATTGCATAGAATTTGCTTATAATTTATTTGATAGTTGTTACCGGCTGTTTCACTAGAGTCCTGTGGGAACCATAAAAATATCTCTCTATCATCATCTCCACTCTATTTGGAGCTAGCACTTTACAAAATCTTAGTTCGATTGAGTATTTTAGACTTCTGTACTTAACAATATACTAAGCGTTATGTTTCAACTGTGATCTTTGTATTTCTTCACGTTTTGGCATCTAAATAGGTTTTAGGAAGTAATGGATAAGTTTGAGTAATGAGTGCCATCCTGAGGATCTCTCAGCTGTACATAAAACGCATTTACTTTACAACCTGTAGGTTCTAAGCTGTAGAACTGACTTCTAATTTCTTCAACTTATATTATGAAGCAACTTGTGAGGTAGATTACGAAAATAGGATAAGTGTAATAGTGTAATAAAAATAATAGAAAAAGAAAATGAAATCGAGACTTGGATTTTTTACCTCATAATCATCACAATTTTCACGGAACTGAAACACTATGACGTCACGTAACTTAAGAGCTGAAACACAAGGGTTAAGGTGCTATAGTACACCCACAGGCAATGTAACGGTATTGTAGTCCCGGAGCCTGTCGCAGTTTATCGCTCACAAATATAATCTGGAAACCTTAAATATAATGGAATCTAATCTGGAAAACGGATTTGGGGTGTGGTAGTATATTGCACTTACCACCTCGTCTTTTCACCACCACCCTAAGGTAGACTGACAGAGAACGCTCAAGGCGTTAAGTGCGCCATTGTACATAGTGAATAAAGTATAAATAAATATATATATTTTTGAGATAAAACCTTTTAATCATCCCTGTTTTTATTATTATGTTTCTATTGCATTTTCCTTTGATCATTGCAATTTTCATATCCACTTGGAGAGGCCTATGTCCAGCAGTGGACTGCAATAGGCTGATGAAGATGATCTTTTTTTGCATTTTCCTTCATTAATTAAAATTTTCACGGAACTGAAACACAAGGGTTAAGGTGCTATAGTACACCCACAGGCGTTGTAACGGTATTGTAGTCGGGGAGCCTGTCGCACTTTATCGCTCACAAATATACGCCCGTACACTTTCTGGCAGGAAACTTGACTTACATGCTGTGATGCTGTCTAATCTGGACATCGGATTCGGGGTATCTGTTTGTCGTGGGCTTATTTTTGAGATAAAGCTTCTGAAGTCGCTGTCTGTGAAGGTCTCTGTTTTCATTATTATTTGCGTATTTATTGGTATATCTTCAAGCTGTAAAATAATTTATTGAAACTTTTATTCTGCAAGATCATGCAACATCTGCAAAGCGAAATAAAAATAAATATTTACCCAAGTATCAGGAATCAGGAGTGAATTAAAAAAACATAGTTAGACCAATATTCATATGAGTAGCCTAGATAGCCCTGAATTTTGTTTTTTAATAGGTGAGTAAGAAAAGATACAATTAAAATGATTCGTCTAGTATGTACACTGTTTATACACCTACCAAAAAACACACATAAAAACTACATCGTAAACTGTCTAGCCCGATCCATAAATCGGGCAAAGGAAACAATTCAAGGCCGTGTGAATTTGCCGAACAAATTAAAACAAAACACGATTGTTTGGGCGCGCACTCCATCACTTTGACATTAAGTAACGCAAATGTGTCTTACATAGTGATGGTGTCTGTAGAAATCGTTTATTTACAGTAATTTTATTCGTGACTAGGTGTTCCTAAAGGTTTCACTTGCATCCCGTAGAAACTACTGACCATACCTCGATAAACTATAGGGATAAACCTATGTTATATGCAATTAATGTTGCTCTACAATGATGAAAGATTTTTTGAAATCGGTCCATTAGTTTTAGAGTTTATCCATTACAAACTAACAACCAAAAATATTTTTTTTCCCTCTATATATTATTAGTACCTATATTATATTATTAGTTTCCAATTCCGGGTTTAACTATACATTTTCGCAACCGGATAAAGAGTAGCCTATGTCCTTTTCAAGCTCTATTTGGTCCTAACCTGGACCGGAATCGAACCCCAACTCTTGTACTTGAGAGGCTGGTGTTCTAACTATTAGTCCACCACGACTTCCGACTCTCAGAAATAAATAATACATTTCTAATTGTACTTACACACAAAAGGAAGACATTATAACAAATCGAAGTTCTCATAATCTAGTTTCTAAAGGCGTAACACAAGATTTGTCATCCACAACGACAGCAGCGGATTTCACCAATCATTTAACTGTAGTTACCGAAGAGTTATGACCACGGAAATCAGGGTACCTACGTGCTAATTAATCTGTGATTACTTACTTAGTTCTTGACTTTAACCAGTTTAATTACAGTGGTGATCACCTGTCATTTTATGTCCGAAGCTAGTTAGCCTCGTTTGGTTCTTTGCTAACTTTGATGTGAACTGAGTTTAGGGATGTGGTGAAGAACTCGGTTTGGAGAAACTTTGTAGTTTGTATTTGATTGATGCTTGGTGTGGATTACTTGGTACTGGTGAGTAACAGACTTCATATTTATTTAGATTCGAGTTCGTGTTCGATTCGACTCATGACATTTTGGAACGATATGGCTAGAACATCAGACAAGGAAAACTAACCCCAAAGGACATACTGTGCTGACCCTAAACCATTGGAAAAATAGCAGATAGGCTAATAGGTAGACAAAATTATTCACATTAACACAGTGTACAAAGAACATAACTCGGTTCTAATTCATGCTTCTTTTATTCCCATACATGTAAATGATAACATTATTTAATAAAACCTCAATAATATAGCCTTCTTTGTTTCTTTGCAAAAAGTTGAAAGAAACAGGCGTGCCAGCTGTCGAAACACGTCCACTTAAGTTAGTAAGCTGTCTCTAATGTCTGGACTTCAAAAGTGACCATGACCTTTCAATGTTTTGGTACCTCTTCTTAATTCTTAGTGTCTAGACTTGGAAGGAAGATGTTTCTATTCACAGCACTTTGATATATTACAGTGTTTATCCGTATTTTAAATAATTATCTATAGTTACCAGTATATGTTAAGCTAAATAGCTTGTTTGTTAGCTTGAAAACGTAAATCTTAGAAATAACACATCCGATTAGAAATGAGTAAAAACACATATTAGAATTGTACTTTGTTGTGTTTTATTTTATAAACTTACAACAACCTGGATAAATTGTTATAGTTTTGTACAACAACACGGCGACAAAATTGCCACAAGCTTAATAAATTACTTAAAAGGTTCTCAAGGGAAATGCAACAAAATTTCCCTCAACCAGAAAATTGCATACAAATAGTATCCATGTTCAATCGTATTTATGATTACTGGACTAGTTAGTTGATTAATTCCATGCTATCTATAGCTTTCCCGACACCCTGCTATGTCATCAATGGTTCAACAAGACACGCTTTCTAAGGAAAGTGCAGACAATCAGCGAACGATCTGCGCATGCGTGCCTCATGTTAATTGAAGGAAGCTATGAAGGTCGGTATTGATAAGTTTATATTACTGGTCTAATGTAACTGGTTGTTTGAATGTCATTGGCATATGAATCATCGATGAATCAACACTATAAATGTCGAGCTTTCGCCATAAAACTACTGAATCAATTGATTGAAAGTCAAGTACATAGATAGTCTAGAGGTTGAAGAAGAACAGAGGCTACTTTTTATCCGGGGTGCACAAAGTAGATCCCTCAGGACGCAACTAAAAACTGGGGAAGCAGCTTATAAGTTGATGATTCAGCAGCCTGATCAATAAATAAACTTTGAACGTGTACATAACAGGATTGCACCTTTTTTATCATGTCAACATAGCAACATATAGGTTAGTTACTTTTATCGAGGTCCGAGAATTCGTTCACAGTTGAAAGTTAGTACAAACACAAAGAAATACAACACAAAGCCTAACCAAAAAGCCTGTTATTTGATCTTCCAACATCTAATGACACAAACAACAAAGGCCAACAAATCGCGATCTATCCATCCAAGCAATATTCGTGACGTGTATCAGATGCCAACAATAAGCTGATAAATCAGCAACCTAATCAATACTGAGGGATCGAACGCTCGCGGCGTTCCCACGAAATCGATGGTACCAACTGATTCGCGGATCGATAGTGACCGAATGTAGGCTGGTCTGGAGTTTAGCAGTGGTTCTCGTTACGGTAAATTTGTTTTGACAGGTAGTGATACAGTTTTGTTGTGGTGTTTGACTTTTAGAAGTGTGTTTGGTAAGTTTAAAAATGCAGATATTGTCAACTAACTTTTCCGATTAAAAGTTGGGCTACACTAAAAATGTTGAAAAAGCCGCATTGCGTTTGGCACATAAATGGCTGATTTTAGAACGCAAAATTATTTGTCGAGATATCTAAATCAAGTTTAGGTTTCATAACATTTAGTCTTTTTATGATTTCTAACGTAGGCTAAGAGTGTTTACTTTAGCTATATGAAAATGCCACTGCCAGTATAGTGAGATTACAAGGAATACATATATTTTTAAGTAGCTACCTCAATTGTCTCTTGCATGCCAGCTGTATATTGCGTCAGAAAAATGGATATAAAAGGGCTTGTGATAGCAAAATAATTACTTTGAGCCCTATAAATAAGGCATTGAAGATTAAATTAAGGTTTAAAGTGAAGCTTTTGTAGCAATCGATTAACTAAACCGTTGAGATATAATTGTGCAACTGCGCATCCTTCATTTCCCATTCTCTTTTATTACATATTGCTATTTGATCGACTATTTTATGACGGAAACAATTATTTCCTGAAGGATCAAATGCTTTATAATCTTGGTGTTAAGTATCGGGTTTATCTTCATTTCATTTTATTTTGCACCAGTTTACGCGCGTGGTTTTGCTCGTGTTGTAAAAGAGCTACTACGTGCATCCAAAGAAAAAATAGCCTGTACTCTTAATAGATAAATAGGCTATTTAAAACCTTATTATTTTTCCAATCAGACTAGTACTTCCTGAGATTAGCGTGTTTAACCAATATCACAAACAAACTTCTCAACTTCAAAATAAAATTAATGTAATTAGGTACATAATATTCAAAATAAGTATTTACATGACTTATGCAATCAATTAAGCCGTTTAGCTACACAAAAATTAACAAACATCTGCCTGTTCAAACAGTCCTTGTCCTGATATCATTATTTTAAATGGAAATAATATATAACGAAACTGCCGTCTTAAACCCATAATCATTTAAAGTAGGATTTTGTTAGGAATGGGAATGAAAGACGATGGTTTTTGAAGATTTATTACTCCTCATTATCCTTAAACGTAAGCTACTGGTATTTTGCGGCCAAAATTCAAAAGAATGGAAGCGATAGAGGATTTATCAGGTTTATCCATCCAGTGAAAAGGGATGGATGGATAATCACTTTAAATAATATATAAAAATGTTCATTATCTTGCAAAAAATGTCTGCTTAATTAATTAAATTTAACATTAAGTCCTTAAAATCGCAAGCAATTAATTCATAATGTCCTTAACTTGGTCCGAAAATGGTCTTATTTTTTCCTCATTCCCTTAGCTAGCTACTTGTAAGGGACAAGTGGGAACGCGCGTTTATAATGAATCAATCCACATGGGGCAGAGAGGAAGTCGTAAAAATATTATAATTTTTACGATTATTCAAATGGCGTGTATATATTCTAATGCAACATAAACTAATGTATATAAAAGTCTTAGGTTTTAGTACCTTTTTCCTATGTAACTTTGATGAAACGGATTATTGGAGAGGTTGACATTTAAATAGTATTTTTTACGTACTACATTTAAGTAGTAAAACTTTTGAGATTAGGCTTCTGCAGCTGTTGAAGATTAAATTGGGTGTAAAGAGCTACAGTTGTGCACTACTCAAGTGTGTGAGTATGCTCGACACTTTGTATGTAATGAAAAAATCAAGTAACATAGAAATATCGTCATTTGATACAATGTGCTCTACAGCCTCCTTAAAAACTTAACTCAAAACCGTAAATTCGAATTAGGCTGATAGATTACTACTTTACGAAATTTAAAACAAAAGAGCCTGATAAATCAACAACTTTCAAACAGAAAAATAAAAGCAGCTCCCAAAACGCCCACCCTTCACTTCCTATGTGTTTTAGCTGATAATTTAGCAATTATGTGAAGTTTAAGTTTTTTTTTAAAGAAAAAATTACATCCAATTAGCAAAAAAATCCAGTATTGAGCCTGTTCCTATCTCTTTCAATGTAGTTAGAAACTCGTAGCAGTCTTACCTGGAAATTACGATAGCTATTTTTTATGCAAATTGTTAGGATACATAGAGAATAATAAGTAGTTGCTCCTATCGGTGGATCTTGAGAACATATTACTCTTAAAAGCTTAATGTGTAAATAAACTTGGGCTTAGATTGAATACTCTATCAACTGCCACTAAAGACACCAGAATAAAAAAAAAACGTTTTGATGCAACTACAAACCAGTTACACAGAATGCGTACTTAACAAAAAGTAATTTAAATGCTTATCTTGTATTCGTATTGGACTTGCAAAACTGCAAATATGTCACTTAAAATAAAAACTATTTTTACTCTAATATACATATAAATAAACTAATCAATGCCTAAAAAGCTTATCGATATCGCATCACCACAACACTATTAAAGCAAAAAGCCAAATAATAAGCATAAAAACGTGACAACTAAGCTATAACATAAAAATAACACGGACCAGCATTATCTTGAAATACATAAAAAACTGAATATAAAAAGACTGGCATTTCTACGTTGTAATTCAATATTTTACGACGGCTTAAGTAAATAGTGTCAAAATATCGATAGTCGATAGATAAGATGACGTCACTCGAATGGTAATGCGTTTTTTAATATTATTAATATTTATTCGTTTGATGCGTTGGGAAAAGTCTATGGAGGTTAAGTTCCGTGCGATCTTCGGTAGATTTTGAATAGAATATAATTTATTAGTTTTCTTTTCGTGTGTGGGAAATCATAAAGTTGTTGTTTTATGTTACAGAAGATAGTTGGCCAATGTGATTAGTTTTAAAGTGTCAAACATAAGTGATACCTACTTAACCTCATTTATAATTTTCTGTATGTACCGAAATTATTTTACATCTACAATTCAATTTAATAATCCTTGGCAATATGAAACGTGCCTGAAAACCACTTGTGCAGAATTTGCTTATGTAAGTTTTATTTAAAAAATTTCACAATAACTCATTTTTTTTGCAAAAACACAACCTTCATTAAGCCCTGTAAGTTTTTAAAACTAGAGGCCGGCCCTAATATTGTTGGGAAAAGGCTAGGAAGAAGATAATGATGAAGCTAGTGCATATTTTGGATGTAATACCCTATCCACTGACCATACCTATCAGATTTATCAAAACAAGTATGAGCTGCTAATTATCTTTTTAGAACTGCAATCTCATCAAAATTACAACATTTCGTGGGCCGGCCGCGTAGGTTTTCCTAACGAGATAATCTGTAGTTGATAAATTTCATACCTCACGGCTTAGTCATCATGACCTTTTGTTAGAATTTAGTGTTATATTGTAGACAAATTGTTTAGCTTAGTATCTTTAGTGTATGGTGATGTACCTACTTAGATTTTCAACTGTTTTTGTTATGTATTAATCAATCAAGTTGGGCAGATTGCTGAACATGGATTGATATATTTAATATTGGCTCATTATTGCACTAAGTATTGAATAATGCACATAATTATATTAACACTAGCTTCTGCCAGCGGTTTCACTCGCATCCCGTGGAAACCTCTGCACGAACCCGGACAAAAAGTAGCCTATATCCTTCCTCGATAAATTGGCTATCTAACACTGAAAGAATTTTTCAAATCGGACCAGTAGTTCCCGAGATTAGCGCGTTCAAACAAACAAACAAACAAACTCTTCAGCTTTATAAGTATAGAAGTATAGATTTCGTTTGTTCAGTGTACCTTTTCAGTGTAGGTACCTATATTTGTATGAACCATTGTATTTTACCGTCCAAATTAGATAATCAAACTGTCTAACTAATATCATCTATTAACTCAATCACATTCCATACAGTGAAAGACAAATAGGATTCCAAATTAAATTATAACGAAAGGTCAATGAGTCACTCAAATATTGAATCAATGTTCTATCAAATCATTTATTTGGTCCTTCCAAGAATTTACCTAAAAGTTCTGTTACAAGCCAACAATACAATTATTATTATAGCTTTGAAATTGTATCTTCTCCGTCGAAACGTCTAGAATATCGACACTGAAGCGTTAAAGGAAGGATTCAATGTAATTTGAAGTTTGAATAGGACCCACCCAATTTATAAGATAGAAGGCGCGGCTGCTTCCTCGTGTGAATAAAACCAAGTTTTAAATGTAGTGTTTTTCTTTCTCATTTATTTATCTACTAGCTCATTCCTTCGGTTTCACATATGACGCGTTGATCCATCGATTACCTTCATACAACGATATAATTACAAAAGTACAAACTTGACCTCTATATTATATTAATTATATACATAGATTCCCTCGCAGTCTCACTGATTTCACCCTGGTGACTACGGAATATTTTCTGTTCCCGGATAAAAGTAGCATATGATCGTCTCCAAAGTCTTCTTACTCCATGCGAATAGTCACAATCAAAGTCACTTTTATTAGTAAAGATTTCCTGGCACCAAGCATAGTGCATTTGCATGCAAACTTCAGTTTTGGTAGGATATTGTACTCCGAACTGTCTTCAAAGTTCTAAGTACAAAGTTACTAAAGACTCCCAGTGGAATTTGTGTACATTGCTTTAATGGGTTCGTCGCATAAGTCTAAATTAAAGGATTTTAGTATACCGTGCTGGAATAAGGTTCAGCACAGTTCAATGTAGAAATGTAGGTAGACAAGTGTAGTACAGCATCTTACTTAAAAGGTTTGGCAGGAGAAATGTTTCTATTCATGGTCATTTTAGTCAAACATAGTTTCGAAAGTGAAGATATACCCTTCAATCTAATCGAAAAGCTAATAGGTAATTGATATGAAAAAAATAGGAAGGTATAGATCAAATCAGATAATATCATAAAGCCAAATTTTTTGTTTTATGTTTGAACACTGTTTGCTTCTAGTGTTATATTAGATAGACTATGTTATTAATCGATAAAGGCTACATACTGCTATTTATCTAGAAGCACGAAGTAGTTCCTTTTACGTCATGACTATAACGTTTTTTGTTTGTTTCATGTTAGATTTTTCATACAAAAACAAAGAACAGGTTTCCCAAAGTCCCCTCGAAAACAGCGTACATATAATTTATGCGAGTTAGTATAAAATATTCGCGGTCTGCGGTTTACGGCCAGCAGTTTAACATCACCATAAGCTATGGGCTGCATGTGGTTGCTTGTCATTCACGAGAAAGCGTACTTGTATCTTATTTTTGTTCAATAAGGGCCTTGGGTCAGCAAAAAGTCGTGGTGACCTAGTAGGTAAAGAACCAACCTGTCAAATATGAGTGCGAGGGTTCGATTCCAGGTCAGGCAAGTGCCAATGCAACTTTTCTAAGTTTGTATGTATTTTCAAAGCATATCTTAGATACCAATGACTGTGTTCCGGAGGGCACGTTAAACTGTGGGTCCCGGCTGTCATTGAATATCCTTGGCAGTGGTTACGGGTAGTCAGAAGCCAGTAAGTCTGACGCTAGTCTAACCCAATACCCCCTTATTGGGTTGCCTGCGTAACTGGGTTGAGGAGGTCAGATAGGCAGTCGCTCCTTGTAAAACATTGGTACTCAGCTGTATCCCACTGGGGGGTTAGCAGTGTGAGGGAGTGTCAGATTCTTACTGACTAAAACCCATCAGGTTCCTTCTGAAGCCCTTATATGTACCAGGGCCGCGGTAACTCTTTCAAACAATCCCGTAGCCCCGGCAGGCTTTGGTTTCCTTGTCATTGAGGAGAAAGCGTTAACTGTTGTATCTTATTTTTGCTCAGGCCTTGGGTCAGCATTTCAAACTGAAGGGACCACTTATTGGGAAAGTTGTAGGTCTGAGTCAACAGTGAATAGCTTGTGCTTAGGTATTCCGAAGTTATGAAACGCGTTGTAAACTTGTTTCTAGACATTTGTCGGAAAGCTGCGACAAATGTAAGGACCGATTGTACATGTTTTTATTAGGTATATAAATGTGAATGTGAGAATGCCTGTCATGCTTTCACGCCAAAACGGCCGAATCGACTTGAATGAAATTTTCACTGAGGTATAGGATACTTTTCATCTTAGTACGAAACAGGTTACTGATTTGTAATTTCCAAATGTTTGCAAAGTTATTCAGATAGTATGGTCAAAATTATGTCAGTCAAAAATATGCATTGAGTTTCAAGAAAAATAACCTTATTATAGTTATTTATCGATAATTTACCACAGAGCAAAAAAACCCGATATCAGATCAAAGTATACTTGAACTAGATATAAGTACGATGTACAGAGAAAGTGTTTCTACACTACCCGGTTCCCATCTGATAATAGCTTACTTTATTACTTTCTATGGCAGGAAATTATTATTGCGCTAATTGACAAGTTCCTATATATGTGTAGGAAGTTTCATGTTAACTCTTATGTTTAGAAGCTGTTGTGTTTTTGTTTTATATGTCTTTGTGAAGATAAAACTTAAAAAACAACAGTTCTTGGCAGTGTCGGGTAAAAATGTGTCATGATTTAAATATAGTTCCGGATTTTATACAGGTACGTATGTTAAAAAAACTTATCAACATTAATAAGGTTTCTAATACATGAGGAAATTAGTTATTACATAATTAATGTGAACTAAGGTATTAATAATAATATAGTTAATTAGTTTTAATTATGTATGAGATGAATAATTAAGAAGGCAATATCATAGGAGAGTTATGTCAACTAATTTAATTAACTATGTCGTACAAGATTGACCAAATTAATCATTGATAGTTTGCTTGATTAGTCTTGTCGTACAGTATACACATAGTAGGTAATAAAAATGCCATAAACTTACCCCAATATATTTTCTTGACTTCCAAATCGGATATTACTCCACGGGCACCATCCATTACAATAATGTTTGCTTTCTTTTAAAGAGAGTTATGTTCGTCTCTATGTTCAAGAATTGCATCAGAAACTTTATCAAATGAAATTCACATAAATCAATTAAATATTCCTAACATTTGAGTCTAACTGCAGGCATGTATGAGTGCATAAAATTATATATTCACGTACTTATAAAATGTTACTATAGATTTGCGCTTCGATAGCGATGCTAATCCAAGCTAGGCCTGGCATGTATTCACAGTGAATTTATCATACAAGCCCCATACAAGATTCCTATAAGATTTATAATATTATGTAATGGTGTTCAAGTATGGGCCTCCCATAATTTAATGGAGCCCTAGAAATTATTACTTCATTGCGGTAAATGTATGGCGGTGTAAGTAAAAGAAATATATATGAAGTGTAAGCGGATTTCTTGCAATAAAAATGTTGGGATTTGTCGTGGTTTAGGTTTTCTAATAAAAATGTCGGCTGTTGTCGCGAAAATATAGGAAAGTTAACTTTGTTACAACTGAAAATTCACCAGATTCTGATAACAGTACTTAGGTTATATGAATTGAGGTCACATTAATATTTTTTTGTACATAAATTCATCATTGTATTTGCAAGGGAAGTTATCTAAGTAAGTAATAAAGTAACCATTTGAAGAGTAGACAAACTTTTCTGTTCTAGAAAAATGTTAGTTCGTAACTTGATAAGTAACTTCTGGTTTTATTTGCCTAAGCCTTGTTTTCCTATATAACAGTTTGCTAAAGGATGTTGGGAACTATGTAGTATCAGTTACTGGGTTATTTGGTTTCGAAGGTCAGTCGAAGTTGGCTGACTCTGTAATATTATACAAAGAGGTGGATGTGGCTGTGTTTAGGTAGGTATAAAGAAAGTATAGAAGTTATGATCATATAGAAAATATTTTTCTAAGGTATACGTTTTTTATACACGAAGCTAGCTGAGTGTAGGTAAAGGAAAACATCTTAAGGAAACGTGGATTTTGATCACGTTATTATAAAACGTGGTCTTAAAAAGTATTGGCTTTTCTGCTACGCGTAGACCAACTTTGTTCGTGACAACGGAAAAGCTGGTACTTTTAATACTACTGGTAGTCTGATATCGCTAATCCACCTTGAACAAGCGTGGTGATTAACGCTTATTCATTCTCTCTGTGAGCATAGGTGTGCTTTGCAGTGATGAAGGTTGATGAATGTACCCCATGAATGCATTCTAGATAGAATTTAGGCAACAGGAAACATTCGTCAAGACAGTAAAACCAGCCCAACTGTGCTCAATACCTAGCCTAAAAAACGCCCATAACATCTCCGTTTGAATATAAAGTGTAAAGCAGAATAAAGCACTGTTTATTCCTGTTAACATTGTTTCAGAAACCGTGTTAAGAGCCGCGAATGTTAACTACAGCTAGCCAACACTATCAGCTTTGCCGTTACCTCTTAATAAACTTCTAAACGACTGTACATTTGACTTTGACTTTAACTTCGCCGATGAGGTTTAGTTTACGCGCAAACTGCAGATTTAAATGTCGGCCGACTGTTGGCTTAGTTAGAAAATAATTTTTCCCATTTTAGAAAATCGTGCATTCAATAAAAGTTTTTAATCAGTTTGATACCGGACAAATACCTAATCGTTGTTACGTGTGCACTTCTATTCATCTTCATACTGACTTATGAGCCCAAAGCAACTATCGGCCGACTAAAAGTTTGTAGTGTGCGCGTCTTAAAGTAACAGAGGCTCGGGGAAACTAAAAAGATTTAAATGTTAAATGGCAAAGAAATTAAGCTTACACTTGTAAAACACGACTGGATAAGGAAATTGCAATTCTACATACAAGGTATATGTGTTGCTTTCCAAGTTAGCGGAGATTTTATTCTGATACATTGGATTAGACAATTCCTAAACTATACAGACAAAATTGTGTTGCTAGGGACTTTTGTTCCAATACTTCTTCTCCCTAGCAAAAACGCATAGGAAGTGGTGAAGGTCGGGCGTTTTGGGGACTGTCTTTTGTAAATTCTTACTTCAAAAGTGCAGATTTTCCGCCTACTTTGAAAGAATGACATTTTATCTTTGTCTTTTATATTTTCATTCAATATTATTTTGTCTGTATATTATGACGCCATTATTTATTTTAAAATAATCAAGCACTTTGGGATTCGTAGACAATAAAAATGTAACCTTTTATTTAGTGTCTACGAAACTCAACCTGCTCAACGCTTAGCAATAGTATCTAGCGGGCCCCGGATAAACCCATGGTTTTATGTATATGAGCCAATTATTATGAATCACAGTTTTATTGGAGAAGGTGAAAAACTCGATGAAATTAGATGCAACAGACAGACGTGACGGGAGACTTGGTTTTTATAAAATTTTGCGATAAAAATTTTAAAGTTTTACGTGATGACGTAGTACCAAACTAACATACACAAACTTGAAAATTAAGTACCTATGTAAAGTAACTTTTCACACGCTTACACGGAGAAGGTCGGTAAACAAAAGGTCAGCAAATTGCAAAAACTACAGTGACCCCTAAAAACAAGTTGTAAATCACGAAGCGGACGTATAAAAATGTCCACTCTATCGCCTTTACGGAACTGGATAGGTGAAGGAACTTTAAGATACTCTGGCGGACAAAATTTGTGACCCAGTGTAGCGGTAATCATCTATTTTATAATAATGTGATTATTTATTTCAGATGTAGAGATTGTATTGTGTTGATTATGTGGCGAATACAGGATGGCACCATGTTGGGCTTTTATTACTTCTTTTTTTGCTATTTGATAGTTAGATTGGCAAAAATAGTTTTATGCACTCCTGAAGTGAATCAAAAATTTTGTTTGTATGTGCTTTAAAAAATTTCGTTCTAATAGGCTAGTTTCCTAAAAAATAATAATTAGTCCGTCTTGTAGATTGTCCAAAATTAAGCGATACGTATTTTTTCTTTTTTAAATTGGATCAGAACTTGTTAAGATATAGCGTGTTAAAGTTGAGTGTGACGTCACAAGTTGCTACAATTTTCAGGACACTGTGACGTAAAAGGCCCCCACTCCTAATTTTTGAAGTGTATTATCTTTGTCATTTTATGTTTAATTAAAAAAAGAAAAAATACGTATCCAATATTTTTTGATTATCTAAAAAGCGGACTAAATATTATTTCATTATTTCGACCCTGGACACTACCCTATTTAAGCGCGGCTAAGACACAAAAAAGCACACATACCATATAACACATACTATTGTTTAACATTTCACATGTATGATCTTTTACCAAAACCAACACCTTTAGATACATTGGTTTATACGAATAATAAATCTAAAGTATGATGACTAAGATTAATGTCAGTCACAGAATCTACTGTCATCATGAATGATTTTAATAACCTCTCCTTGTCCAAACCAAACTATCTGCTTATTCACTAACGAGGCTTCATATCAGATTTCATACAGAACAAATGGCCCTTTAATCCAAAACTAGGAAGCAATCATACAATTACAATGTCCCAGGTCTTACCAAAAAGGCAGTAATACAACAGGCTACCGTGCCTAGTAAATTAACTAGAATGGTACAGTCAACTGCAGTTCAGTGGTAACAGTTTTATAGGAAAATAGTACTTATTACTATTGAGTTAAGGTGCATGACAGTTACCACTGATGTGCAGTCTACTGTACAGTTGACCCGGGGGTCACATTCCTACAAACGGGCCGCTTGACTAATGTCTCTGGTCTGCGTCATGCGAACGTGTCTATGGTATGGGCAGTAGTGGGCTTTTTATGCTGTCAGATGTCAAAATGCAGGTTTAGTTAGGCTGTTCGCCTTTTTCTTGGGTAATAACCACCCTGAATTTATAGACCCCTGAAATAATAATGAACCTTGATTGCATGGTGACTTGATAATTCAGATGTAGAAATATGATGAAAATTTTCGCTGTTGAATGTTTAATGCCGGGTTCCTATAAAAAGAAACGATTTCTTTTACTTGCGGATTGACAGTTTGAGCCACGTTTTTGCACTATATTCTATGAAACTTATTTCGAAAATGATGCTATTGACTCCAATTCCGCTAAAAACAACGCAAATATAGATACTGTTTATTTTGATGAAAAAAGATAAAAAATCATGAATATTAATCATTTAAGAACGATTTTAATATGTTTTGTTCTAAGACTCACTAATGAGATGATGGTGGTACCGTTATGGCATTACGTCAGACGAACTCATTGATACTCACGTCCATATTATATCAGAGTTGAGAATAAAGTATTGTATACTTAACATGTGTAAAACGCTTTCCCAGATAGCCTTCTGTTTGGGAAATTGGTTAATAATAACTTTAAACTGTAATTATTGGTATTCTTCAATGCACATGACCTCCCTTCTTCATGACCTAGGTCCCATTATCATTCCATCTACTTTCATCATGTGTCGATATAATGGGTCGAAAATCGTCCTTATGATCAAATTTTATAATAGGATTTTTTGTTTTACAAAAAACAAGGTGTTTAACGACACTTTCAACTGTATTTTTTTGCATTTTTTATAATTTATCTGAATAATAACATCACTTTATTTTACACATCAAGACAATATTTCAACCTCTCAACACACGGTTGATAAGTGGAACGCTCGAAGGTATTTGACGGTTCACATAAAACACTAGTTGGTATTTAACCGTATTTGGTTAGATCAGGCTGAGTTGACAAACTAGGTTGCCTAGAACAATTATTATTATCTTATTCTGTAAAGGTCTAGAGAAGATGAGCTTATAGATTGGCTTAAGCACTTAAGGGTTAATGTATTTTGTTACTTTCTTATGATTATATTTCACTCCATCTGTCTCCTTTAAATATCTGTTTGAAATCTCTGACCTATTTCAAATCCTCCTATACCTAAGATTTTTTATAACAGATATTGCTAACAGAGAAAATGTAAGAAAGGTTTTTATGTATCAATAAAGTATTTATTTATTTCTTTTATTCAAAATTTATATACTTAAGAAAGAACACTAAAACTGACAAAAGACATCCGGTAGACTGTAAAGATTATAACAAGAAAGGTTCCAAAGTCGCTACAAAGTATGGCAAACATAACTGGCGTACTGTGACTAAAAAGTTGCATTAGCAACTAAACACAAATGTTCAGACAAGCCCAATAATATTACTATTTTATCTATCAACTAAAACAACGTTTACAATACTGATTGGAACCTGACACCTTTGAAAGGTACACGCAACAGTTTGTAAATTAGGTACCATGTAGTAATGGCGACATTGTGACAATCATTCGGTTATTTAACTAGCGTGTTGATAAAACTGTGTCGTGGCCCGTGTAGCCTGTCCTTTATTAATGCTGTTGTGTCCTTTATAAAGTACAGCGCAACCTAAATAGATAAATGTTGTTATAACGCTGTGTTTAGACGGGAATAAAGTAGCGAAGTCGTGCTGGTCATTTGTGTTCACTTTGGTTAGGAGTTAGGGTGGTTTTCGGCTGCAGGATTGTTTGAAAGAGTTTCCGCTCTGGTACATAGAGGGCTTTAGAAAGAACATGGCGGGTTTTAGACCGTAAGAGTCTGAAACTCTCTCACGCTGAACCCACAGCAAGATCACGCAGGGATCATAAAATGAATAAAATGGTTTCAAACATTAGGTTTCATTAATCACTTCCAACTTCAAAAAGAAAAGACAGTCCCCAAATCCCCCGCCTGTCAGTACTTCCTATGTGTTGTTGCTGGGAAGAAAAGTAGCGCGACAAACTCCACAGCATTTTTTAAATTATAAGACGAATGTGAGGTTTCAATTAATAACGAAGCACAGTAATTGCGTTTCTGGCTATTTAAATGTCCTTGACAATAATAACATCCTTCCCAGAAATTGGAAGCTATAGAAAAGCTGTATCCACATGCGGAAAGGAATTTTCCTGGGACGTGGGTAAAATCGCAGTCGGAAGATGCAAGAATATATGTAGTTTTTGCTCTGTAGAATGTTTACCATAAGAATAGTTTGTTATAAGTAGTTATAATATAATACATTATGTGCGTATAAATTGATCCTTTGTAAAATACATAAAGGGCTGATTAGATGATACAATTAGTGCCCCGACACGAGTTGGCAACGCGTTTAGAATAATTGATGCAAGTTAATTCTTAGTAATGATGAGAATTTGAAGGGGCGTCATTAAATTATAATTACTAAATATTGCCCGCTGACAACAGCTGAAATATTTGACGATATCAGAAAATTACCTAATATGATCGAACGTTAAATAGTGTAAAAGTTATCAAAAGAATGGTTGCCAATTCTGAAAAAACTTGACGCTTGCGTATTGCAAAAGACTTGGGAACACTAAGACCTTACCCATAAAGATTTAAATTGTCATTTGTTTTATCATCAGCCTGGCTTTTTTCTATATTGGAGTCGGCTTCCACGTACCCATCGTGTCAAGATTGATTGACCCGTAAAACTATAACTTAGCCAAAAGCTTACATTAAAACATCTCATTATTGCATTACTATACATAATAAAATCTCATTACACTTTTATTTCCCAAAATAATACATAGGGTGGTCTTTAAGGACCGGCAAAACTTAATGATACTAGCCATAAAGCATTAACAAAAACCAGGCATTTATTAAAGAGCGAGCGACAAGGTTAGCACTACAACTTAAGATGAAAGAAGGAGAAGAAATATCGAGTAGCTAGTAATAAGCGAACATTAAGTTGGTACACTAAGGCCTGCCTATTGCTTCTGGCGACGATAAAACTCTTGCCAATATTAAAAATAATATTTTTGCGCGATATTTTGCGAGCGTTGCGCCTCAGGAAAATTGTCGATTGAAGTACGGAGGGGCACTAAGATGACGCTTTTGCACTGCCCGTGAATTATGATGTGCGTTTTGAATGGACTTATGCAAAGAAGGGTAAAATATGTTATTTAGTTTTTCGGTAATGCACCTAATTTGTGATATATAGCGAATTCTTGTGTGGTCCTTTAAGATTGAACTTATAAAAAATATTCATACAAAAAAAAAACTTACGTAAATGTTTTCTTAATATTTTACGCCTTTGTGAATGTATTCAAGATTTGGAATGTTTTGCTTATAACTGTATTTTAGACGGATAACAATAGGCTCATCGCGGATTAAACTTACCTTAATACCATCAAAGAATGTGGGCGTCGAGCGTGCGAAAACCTAATCCCTAGTTGATTGTGGGCGTGCTTTTGTACTTATTACTTATTTATAGTTTATTTTAAGTCTACCTAAGCGATATTTAAGGCGAGGAATTGGTCAACAATAATTCCATAACCGGCACGCGCATCTAAGGCGCCAAAAGGGGTCGGAGCGTCTGAGCGGGGCGAGGATAACAATACGCGCGCTAGCTTATAACTAAAAGTCGTAAGCGACAAAATGGTTTTGTAATTTTAATATTTAGAAATGATAATTTAATAAAAATTCCTACTACAATTTTAAAGAGTATGTATATACTCAACTACTAAAAAAGTTAAGAGGCTTAAATCGGTCCCGTTTGCCCATAATATGTGAATCTCTTTTTAAAAAGAGGTATGTTTGATATATTTTTCTCTGTTATAAAAGTTACCTAATCATGTTTCTACAACTAACAAAATAAGGCTTATATCATGAACTTTCAGGTAACCAAGTTGTATTTTGATCCGTTTTGTATTTACTGAGAAAAATTGACATCCTTGGCGCCAAAAATTCCAATTCGTCCTCTTAACACCTGGGCCCGTTATACCAAAATCTAAAGCAGAATAAAATGGTATTACTCATGTGTAAGACTTCTCTCTTTGGTACTGGATAACTGGATATTGTTTTTATTTTACAATACATTCCTGGATTACCAATACAAATATCCATAGGTACTAGTGTGAAGTTTTCTCACTTATACGTATTCGTTAACATAATTCATATAAAGAGAGCAATTCAGAAAATTCCTCAACATTGTAACAAGTTCTACAAATAAGAACGTTAGTTTTATCTTTTTTATCAACCCATCTACAAACATTAATAATACATTTGTTGAACAAATTCAAAGTGAGAGGCGTACATTTTTCTTCTTGATTTTATTAACATTTTTATCTGGGAAAATATGAAAAACGCGCTAACATTGTAACAACATTATAAAGTTACATAAATTGTAGGCCTTCGCGTTCGTCTACTGAATATATAAAAGTTCTATGTGTACCTTAGAGCATTTAACTAACAGGACACACCACTTACCTTGCCTTTTCCTAAACAAAAGACACCAATGAGACCGTCGGTAATGCTGCGTGAAGTTTTTGTTTGTTTTCTTGTGTGTCAATTTTGTAGTAAGTGTACGTAACAATGTGATCGAAAATGCATGAGTGAGGTATCACCAGTTGTTGCCTTACCTCGCCGCCCGTGCATAAATTGTCTGATTTTCTTCCCCCTAAAGATTTCAGCTCTGGTTGTTTATATGCTCTAAGATGCGAACGAATAAGTAGGTAGTAATACCGCGACAAGGCTTACATAGTTTTTGTTTGTTTTATTAACATACGGCCTACAAGTTTGACATACTTGGTAGTACTGAATAACTTTATTGTTAAGCCTTCGTAGGGTTCAAATAAGAATGTAAAAGAATCCATTATTTGTACGAATCCTTTGTACCAACTTATTTCTTGTAAAATAATTTGAAATGTAGTTCAAAGTCAACCAATTATTCATTTTGATAGGGGTCTTGTCCCATGAATCAATAACATTTTTACATATGTATTTACTGATATAAATATGTCTGCATCGCGGGCAGACTATGATTTGACCAGAGTTTTATGGGGATTGATAAAAACCTTTAAGTTATTTAAACGAAAAAAAAAAAGATTTTTCCTAAAATATCGACTTCTTTATCACAAGATAACCTTAATCGCAAAAACATCGAACTTATCTATTCAAGAATCGTCCAAACTATTTAACCCTATTTTGCGAACAAAAACTGCAACTACCCACCCGACATATTTCAGTACAATCGGATTCTCGACATAATTAAGTCGTACGGCGCCATTTTAGTCGCCTCGTCGCGAGCGATTACGGGGGATCACGATTTTACCTTTTTTGCGTAGCCCCCATGTTTATTGAGTTTCTGAATGTTGTTATTAACAATAAGGGCCGTGTAATGGACCCACATTTAGGTGCAGTACCTGATATGGTACGGGAGTAAATTGTCGGTTAGAAAAGTGTGTGTTGAAAACTTTTGCTTCTAGTTTATTTTCAACTATTGTGGGGATGTAGTTCGAGTTCTTTAAAGCTAATTATTTTTCGAAACATTTATGCATTTGGCGATTGATGACTGCTTTTCATGCTAGAACAAATCTCGTTGTTAATTATGATCTTGTAAAATATCAGTCACCTAATCACTTGACACATAAATAACTGAAATAAAATATTGTGAGGATTTAAAAGCAACTCGGATGCAATTTTCAAAAAAAGTACAGTGAGAACTTATTTTCTAAATGTTTATTATTTATTTTAATCTATAATTTGTGAAAGAGGATATTACCATAATTAGCATTGCAAAATATATTTTCTCTTTTCTTAAAACTGAGTCATCCGGGCATCCGGTCAAAAAGGACAAAACGCTACCAACAGAAAACAGAGAAAAATAAAAATTCTACTATTTTCTCGTTTTCAAGACTTAAACTACAGTCAATTACAGTAATTTGTTTTAAAGTCGACGTTGGCGCGCCAAATGCCATGCAAATGACCTATCTGAACTCGAAGGCATGCTATTCGAAGCATTCTTTAGCCAATGCGTGTCAATTAGCCGTTTCAACTCATTTCTACAGGACTATGCCGATTGTGTGTGTAATGTACGCAAATACTGTGATCGTGTTGAATTTAAAAGTATTTATCTGTTGAAGATGTAATTGGGAGTATTTAAATGAAGAGTGAATAGTAATTCTAAGAAAACGTGCTTTTTCTTTGACCGCATTGTTGCTTGCCAGTAGCAGGTGACGTACCTAGTGATAGAAATGGGTTAAACTCATGCCTATTTAAAGTAAAACGTATTATTATATGAAGAGAGGATTTTTCGTTTTTTTGTACCCTAAAAGCTCCGAAACTACTGATCTCACCTACTTATAGGATAAGGTCTAGTAGGTAAGTAGGATTAAGTCGCGTCAAACTTGTTTGTCGCTTCAAACATGTTTATAGCGTCAAATATGTTTGTCTCCTCAAATTAGATTTAAGGAACTAAATACTCCTGAAATAACCTTACCATTCTGTCCTAGTTGCAGGCAGTGTATTTTTAATAAGCTTTGATTTGAGCAGTACGAAGTTACTGCTAGAAAACTTATTTTACGAGACGTATACCTTATAAGCTGACCGCTGATCAGTCAATTTATTACTACTCGCATGTTCTAGTTCAAACACAACTAAGTAGGATTTGCTCTAAGCCTGTACTTACCAATTTATTGTCCATTCGCAGCAACAAATGACGATCGCTGGCCACTTTCTTCCCAAGCATTTCCGTTCAGAGTCCAGTTTCTACAGGAATCATCATTATATCTTCGATTCAGAAAGTAATTATAGTACCTAGTTAAGCTACTACATACTCCCCGCGGTTTGAAGTTAGCCAGTAACTTAGTACTAGAGAGTTTAACTTTATTGCGATGCTTTGACTGTAAAGTTGTGAGGAACGCGCACTTTTCTAATCTCTGAGCTTTCAATGACCTATTTCTTGACTAATTTGTTACGGTTTTCTAGTTTTAAGTAGATTTTATACCGTATATGGCTTTAGTGCGTTCAAGTAGAAATCAATGTAGTATCTACTTCAGTCAACAAAGTCACTCAGAAAAGAATATCAGACGTTCGTGTGATTTTTATTAATAGATTTAGTTAATATTGTGATTAAGTTTAGGTACAAATATTTAGCCACCATCCACCTTTAGAGCCGGATCTATAGTTTCTAATAGGATCATTAAATTAACTGCTTAATATGTCTTTAATTACCTCTATAAAACAATAGAAAATCAATTGTGTGTCGCGTATATCTGCGCTCCGACATACAACGGGTTATAGAGAAAATGTAGGTACAGATTTTTTCTTGCCTTTTTGTCTGAATGCATGATTCATCCTTCGTACCTATCACCTTCTATACTACTTAATCCAGCAAATCTGAGACTTCGTCTTAACCAGTCCTTTTAGTCTCATAAGCATTTGATAATCTCTATTTATGTGTTGAGAGACATCTTTTTATTTCGCAGTTAAAAGGCTTTTAGCATGCATTAGCGGTAGCGAAGATATTTTATCATCATTTTGCATTTTATTTGGCAATTTATGAACGGTGTATCGGTGCAGTTTGAAAGCCTTTGAAAGCTCGAAGACTTGGAACATTTTCGATCATTACCCATATAAAAAAAAACTACATATTTTCGTGCTGATTTTGGAAAATAAAGGGTAGAATTGAAGAAATGTATCCATTTTTTTGTTAGGAAGAATAAAAAAAGTGTATCCATTTTTGTTCGACAGAGTTTTTTCGACATGTTTCAATTTTTTTTCAATTCTTGTGATATGTATTCTCTCGTCACCTTTATTTATTTTTAGTGTTTTATTTCACACTCTTTAAACCAATAACATTCAGTAGGTACATACCAACAGCTAAAAAACAAAAAAAAGAAGTGAGCAATAAAACCTTTTTAATATCTTTCTGTAATTCCATCAACATTTTATTTCAACACCCTGTACGATATACAGGCTGTTGCATCCACGTCTCGCACATTACTTCACGGCTGGTCCTTATATAACACAGTTGCATGCAAATTCATTCAAAGTCTATTAAAATAAAAACATTACTTGGGCTATATACAATTTTATGGCATCAATTTCTATACATGAGTCTCTTCTATACGGGAATATGTTATTTTCGACTTAATTCCAGACGATTGGCTGGGATTTAAATGTACGTGGGTATAAGAGTTTAAATAAGATCTCTGTAGACCAATGTTTTAAGACATAGGTTTTCTGTTTCTATTGCTAGCGTAGATTGAAATGGGTGTCGTGGTCATTTTTGTACCTATCTTTATACTCGTATTTAAGAAAATACCAATACACATTTCTGGATCATGTATTTGTAAATTAAGTTCTGGAGTTTTTACATGATCCAAAGGTCTTTTATAGTATGAACAAAAGTGTCAGTCGTGTTTTATTTTTCTAACAGTATTTAAGTATAGTTTTAGGAATGTTGAGATCAATAAAATTTTACATGAACAAAATAACAAATACTTTTAAGATTTGCGGCAATGTTAAGAAGGGCTTGGCTTTTTCATACTCTCCTTTCATGTACCTATAACAATATTTATTAAAAAGCTGATATTGTTTGAACGCGCTAATCTCAGGAACAACTAGAACGATTTGAAAAATAATTTCATTATTAAATAGCCAACTTATTAAGAAAGGCTTATAGGTGGAGACGCGGAGAAGGATACCCAAGGGATGCGAGTGAAACCGCTGGCGGTACCTAGTTTATTACAACCGTCCTTTCCTATATTCAATTATAAAGAGCAAACAAGCAATGGTTAAAATATGCAACGTTCAAACCACTTCAAACTAGTTTGGCCCAGTGTCCCCGGCGCGAGACATTTGCATCCAAATTGATTGTAAGTGCAGAGCCGCGAGTATGAAGCAAAAATGCATCGGTTGACACTTGATAATATTTTATGAATGGGTAATACTTTTTTATGGACGCTGGCTTTTGCTTGAGGTGGTCGGATGAATATATAGATAATATATAGATGAATATATATTGTTTTTGTTGTGTTTATTTTAGTTTTGCAATTTGTTGGCAATTAATTTCTTTGTTTTCCTATCAACATCATAGCATCAATTTTTAAATTGATTAACCTGTTTGTATATTTTTGGCAGATTGAAAATGTTTTGCATACACACATTAATAAAAATACGGTCGGCAAGACTAAGGTGGGACCATCCATCGTCCGAGCCTTTTGCCCAACTATGTTGGGGTCGGCTTCCAGTCTAACCGGATTCAGCTGAGTACCAGTGCTTTACAAGATGCGACGGCCTATCTGACCTCCTCAACCCAGTTACCCGGGCAACCCGGTACCCCTTGGTTAGACTGGTGTCAGACTTACTGGCTTCTAGGGTGGGACCAAAGATGTATAATATTATTTTATTATCTCTTTACAAAACTCCTTTAGAACCAGCTGCTAACATTCTAAAACAAACCTAAATAAGAAGTAAATACATGAAAGCTCTTATTTCTATTTGCTCTAATTTCCGAAGATGTGAAATAAACACGACCTGTCTGAGTAAGCAAGACCTAAACCTTTTGTAAGACCTAAATTAATGTTTGTAATAATTACAGCTCTTTATACTGTGAAATGTATCAAACCTACGTTATAATATAAGTCCAGAATGAGTTAGGTATTTAATTATCTTTTCATAAATGAATACACGAGATATTTAAAAAAATAAATGCAGTGGTATTCACAGAAATAAATTCCAAAAGAGCTTATAATTGATTCATGTTACAATGTAGACAACTTGTCCCATACTTGAGCGACATTCCAATTCAATATGTCAAGTAACTGTTTGGCACTAATTAATCCATACAGCTTTATCCGTTAACATATAAATGATTGGCTCTTAATAAATACTCCCTTATTCAATTTGCGATCACAAGCCCCTTCATTTAAACGGCCTTGTTCGAAATCCTTTTAAATTCATGGCTGTCAAAGTGAAAAAATAGCACAATACCCGATTGATGGCTTGACATTCCTGATCGGTGCACCTTTTCATATTCGTAGTTGCATTGGATAGCATGCATGATGCTGAGTAAAGGTGCAATTCCATTGTGGCGCGCACCGTTGCTTGCTCGCGCACTGAACACTGTTACAATTCGCGTCAAAAACTTTGCATTCCCGAAGTTTGCCTAGTTGCAGTTGCACGTTAGTGTTTTTTTTATATGTTTTCAATATTGCGGATAAATAATATGTTTACTGTAGGTTGAGAACTTTGAAGAAGCAAAGTTCTCAACAAGATCTGTTTGAACAAATGCTTGAGTCATGAGTGAACTCGTCGGGAAAATTGACAATACAGTGGTTAGGTAAGTCATAGCCTCCTCGTGCGTTGCGATGGATCTGCACCTTTACCATGTTCCATGGAAAGTACCTACCTACACCTTTTATATTTCGATGCATTTTTTGTTGAAACAGCCTTGAGATATCGAGTGTTCAACTTTAATGCAATAAGAGTGTTAAGAAAATTGCTTGTATCATCATTTTATTTTAATATGTTAAACGTATTTTATTGCTGTTGTTCTGTAGTAGTTCACGAGTACACAGTAGCTGGTTTTTGTTATTAATTGGTGGTGTTTAATATGAAATCATCTGACTACGCCTAAAGGTATATCCTATAATAAATTGTACCTATAGTACTGGCGTTAAATACCTTATCTATTATAGGTACTTAGTTTATAAACCTGCAAAATACGAATGTCTAAAACCGCTAATCTCAAGAATTAACCCATTATCTATGAAGTCTACTTTTTATCCAGGTGCACAGAATAGTTCCAACCCGCTGATGGAAGCTGGTAGTTTATACTTGTAGTTTATGTAGTTTGCTATCCTTGCCAGACGTCCCAAAAAATATTACTTCGATAATAAAAAAAATCAACAAACAAAGAAACACCAATTAAAGTACATACATACAAACATTTACAATAATTTCTCGTGGCGTGCATTCCCCCGTGAGAAAAGATGCGATAGAGCCCCTCCTAATTAACATAAGCAATTTTAGTGGGAATCAAGTAATTTATTTAGCACTCAATGTCTCTTTGAGATACTTCATTACGGTTTAATAGTTTGTGGTAGTAAATCACTTTAATAGTTGGGAGAGGCTCTGTTCCTTGTATATTTTCTGGTCGTCTGTATATAAGGAGAAGGTTTAGTTCTTAAAGTGGTTGATAGATGGCGCTGATTTCAGAATTTAATGTGGATTCAACTAATAAACGAAGTGGTTTTTTAAATTAATGTAATCATATTTGAATAAAATTAATTAGGCGTTTTACGCTCAGTTGAAATATAATTACGTACAGCATTTTCAGAAGGTTGGTTAGAAATATTGTTACAACTTAGGTACAAAAATATAGGCATAGTAGAAGAAACACAGAATCTAAAAACAGATCCTTAAACCCACCAAATTCCATCACCAACATCAATTTGCCAATAGCTTGGCGTTAAAATGACACAAATGCTAAACGGCTTGATATTTATAACCATTAGCGACATACCTCGAATGCCTTTAACCATAAATAAACTGGCAACAAGCAAATCTCAGGTTGAAAGTACATACATACTTCAAGTCGACCGCAGGCCGACCGAGCGAGATCGTAATTAGAGCAAGAATGCTAGGGTTTCGATACAGCTTACAAAGTTCCACATCCGTATTAAATTAGACAGCTGGGCATTTTTTAGACGGAGACTTGCCAATTGAGGTGGATGTCCAGTTCAATGAGGCGAATTGATTGGTTGTATGTATTTTTTTACTCCGCGAGTTATGTTGGTAAAACTTGCGACTAAGGTATTCGGGTAGCCATTTTAAAGCAATAGTCTAGATAGGTACAGTTGGAGTAGATATATATAAATTCAGATACATTAGAATTTAGATGAATAAAATAGGTAATAGTGATACGAAATCTTCCTTAGATTGCGTCAAAGATAAAAAGGGGAAGAACGACGTTGGACAGAGAAGAATGGAAGACGAAGACTGCTGAGTTGACTCCAAATAAAATACGTAATGGGAGTATGATGATGGTAATGACGATGACGGGGTAAAGAATTATTTCTTGAAGCTGAGAGCGAAACTGCAGAAAATATCGAATCTATCTGATGAAAACAATTGTGAGCTTTATCGCATAGATATAAACAGACTTTATTCTCACTGTAAAACACGCGTAACATTTTCATTGTAGTGTACAGTGATTGATTTATTGTATGTAATACTATACCATTCTACAACTTAACAATATCCTGTTCACTAACAAACGAACAAGCATTGCCAACTAAATTATTTTGTCAGTGTTGTGCCTAATCCGACAAATTGTTTCTATCGATAGAATAGCTGTCAGTGATTCAGGTTTCAATAATCGTGGTTCTGTTGTATTTCACAGTGCGGTGTCGTCATAATTGCTTCTATGATAAATGGGAAATACGAGAAACTTAATACTTCTGCCATAAATAATGAAGTAACACTGTTTTGCAATCAATCGTTTGCACGTACATAATTATTAATGAATCTGTTACGAGAATGTCTCGTCACCACCATTGAATATTTAGGACAGAGTCGTTAAAATGTTCATTCTATTCATTTATCATTCTCTTCTATTTCATATTCCTTACCAATAGTCGCAATATTTTGAGAATTTTGTATACGGTTCTTCAAACCATACAGACAGAATTGTGTTGCTGGGGAGTTTGTTTCACCACTTCTCCTTCCCAGCAAAAACACATAGGAAGTGGAGAAGGGCGGGCGTTTTGGGGGCTGTCTTTTGTAGATTTGACGTTCAAAAAGTGCTGATTTTCAGCCTACTTTGAATAAATGACTTTTGATTTTGAATATTTAATAATTAAATGAAAATATTTAGAAAATGTATTTGAATTAAAAATATGATCATGTATTCCATGTGTGACCTATCTAAAGCTTTTGCTTCATTTTCTTATTAAGCCACTTTATATCTCATTCCCCAAATGATGAATCCCATACACTCATACTAAACGATTAACAAACAATACTCTTCATAATATAGAAATAATAAAACAAGAATTTTCAAAGCCTTCACTCATGCAAGAGTTACAAGGAAATGGGGCTATAAAGTTGGCGAAATTTGCAAGAGACAGATGGCCGATGTAAAGTACAGTTTATTGTATGAAGTGGGAGAGAATGTTGGCAGCTAAGCAATGGTGTAAGTTATTGACGCGAATTGGTTTTGAGCTAAAATTGGAAATGCTGTTGTGAATGTGATACCTAGATATTGAGAAATGGCGGTTCTGGTTATTACAACACTTGTTAGGTTTTTTGAATTGAAACAAGTTCAGTATACACGTATGATTTGATCTGTTTATTTTTTAAATGACTTCCAAAATAGGAGGAAGCTCCAATTATATTCATTTCTGAGGAAGCTATTTTTATGTATGCTAAAGTTAGTACAATACATCATTAGTGTGGTTACTGTCAAAAAGTCACAAAGGAAATAAACCGCTTATAGTGTTGGTTGTACCCCAGGGAAGCATACTAGGTCCTACATTATCTATTGCTATACCACTTAAATGGATTGCTAAAATCGATTAAGAACCATTAAGTTGGTTTGTACTGTTAAAGACGAATAAATATCTTAAACTGGGGTACTGACAAATGACTATCGACTGGTCGCAACTTTACGAGAACTATTACCTATCTTGACTATTTCCATTAATCCACTGTTTATATGAGACGATCGGCTGTGTAAAAGTTTATTTACAAAATAAACATATTGTGACATAATTACTCCTATTTACTTGATAATGTTCTTGGTAATTAACAAAAGATTATGATGCTATTTTCAAAGGGCTTTTAAAGTGATATCAATGGCTGATACATACTCCAGAGATCGTAACGTTTTTTGATTAATCTCACTTGTTATATTATTAAACTTGCAGCCCACAAAATTAGAAGACTTTACCATTATAGGGTATCAACTTTTAAGATGTTACTGAAATCATGTGAAACTTGAACTTGATTTTGTAAGAAAAGATATGATATCCCTTTAGATATATATCTTTTATGCTGTTTCATTTTATAAAATGATGGGTTTGCTTTAGTTTGCCAACAATGCACGCTTTGTGTGAAAATCATCTTAAAAACAAACGTAAAGGAAAAAAAAAAACAAACAAATGTTTATATTGTCAACCAAAAGTTCGCCTGCTTAATGGCCACACAGATCACTCGAGGTAGGCGCCATCCCGTCGCTCCGCCATTCTAGGCGAACCAATCCATCATCCAAGCTAGAATAATGTTAGAACTTTATAATACTAAATAATCGATTGCTTGAAGTTGGTTTACCTCAGGTATTATAATAGATATTAAGCTGCTGAGGAAAAGCACTAAAGGACATAGGTGGGTGTTATAAGTACATACAGTTTAATAATGTTATAAGTATTCTGATACGAAACGTTTGGTCTCCCATCCTTCTACTGACTTTGAAAATACAGAAATTAAGCTAAGTATGCTTCAGAGCTCGTAGCATCTGTATAAAGATAACATCTAATACTTCATTAAGCGACTTCCCCAAAGGGGAAATATCAATATTTCAATTAGTCGTCTTTTAACAACATGAAATCAAGGTCCTTGTTGTTTACATTATACTCGTATGAAAAGTCACATCTTGATTACAGAATATTATAGCATAGAATTAATATTATATAATCAGAAATAATAAATGGCTTCCTTAACTAATTAAATTATACCCGTTGGTATTTTTTAAATGTCAAAGTCCGAAAGGAGACGAGTTGTGATCGACACTGCTTACTTTAAATTGGTTTTGTCGCATCCCAATGTACCTACTGATACTCCTCTAAATAGTGTTTAATTATGAAAAAGCGATATTTTAAAACACGTGAGTACAATATCTAAACAGTAGAACGCTTTACACTAAAATACCGAAACTCTTAACATTGCCATCAATCATCAGTATAGCCCATTTAGAGCAGGTGAAAATTTTATCAAATACGCATAGTTTTTCAAAAAATTTTTTATCTAACAAAAAGGTACATTAATCATTAATTAAAACTGCATTATCAGTTTTCTGAAAATCACTTCAAAAACTTTTCAAAACACCGACGAACTTTCTGCCAGCAGTTAGTCCAAAACAAGGTTTTACCAATTTCTTAGCAATTGTACAAAATTCAAATTTAGAATACACTCTCACGCATGCTTGGCTAACCCTTTTGATGCTAGAAACATACTACAATCATTAAAACCCTTTGAAATACACGTAAAGTCCTTAAAACTCAGATTTCGCATAGGTGCCCTCTTTTTTTGAAAAAGAGTTTAGTAAAAAAGTTCTGCATGAGAGATTTACCAAAATCCACCCGCTTCTAATCAGCATTCTCTCAAAAATAATTGAACAAAGGCTCCTTATTATTTTTCTGTGAATTAAAAATCTTATTAGCGACGGCAATTTTGTCCCAAAGGACCAAGTAGAAAAATCTTGCCAAATATCTATGTCTATAGTCTAATTTGGTGTTTCGTTTCACTAGCTTGTATAAGCCTCTAGAGTACTAAGAAGGTATACAAAAGAAAAGCAAACATGAAATTTTCTTTTTATAAAATAAAACCACAAAATATTTTCTTCAATTTGTTACTGTAGTTATTTAATAAATGAAAGCAGGTCTTTCTGTGATCAAGTTTAAGAGTGCCATTGAATAGGATAAAGAAATATGTTTTCTTAAAATAAACTGTGTCTCAAGTTTTGATTATAAAGCAACTCGTGTGATTTTTCTTCAAGCCCTGTACGACATTATTGAAAAAAAAACTGCTTCTTTCAATTTAATCTAATACTCGTTTCACATTCTACAAATTTTTCACCATCCATTTTTCTTTGTTCACAGGTAAGACAACATCCAGATTTATTTCGCACCGAGAGATATACCTAATGACCTGAATGAAGTTTAGGTAAAGAAAAATATTTTCCTGATTGCTAAAATCTAAAATGTCTAAGACGATAATTATCTCATTCCACTTTCCATCAACTCTTCGTTATGCGTTGGTAAGTTTTTTTCACTTAACATAATTTATGTTACTTCTTGCGAATCATATAAATCACAAGTAAATGAAGACTTCTAAACCTAAATAAAATCTTCTAAATTTAAAAATAAGTAAATCATCTTCAACAAGAACAATTCAAACGCCATAAGCCCGTAAATCTATACCCCGCATGCTTTATTTTATCGCTAATTCTCGGCATAGCTTTAGATAGAGCACAATCCCACACGACTAACAAACGTGGGTGAACTCACTGTTGCGGCTTTATGATGCCCTAGTATTTATGGAGATTCAATCCATGGCATCGGTGTTATGAGAACCATTGTTATATGGGTAAATGAGTTGTCAGGTATGTTATTATGATGAGTTTCTAAAATATTAGGGGTTAAAGTATGAAATTGCCGTTTTATTCTAGTAGGTTTTTGAATTGCCATAGAGTCTTCATGGTTTGAGGTTTTCGAATGGAACTTTTTTCACGTGGTTTCTGTGATGTTTTTCTTTTAAAAAATGTGAAACATTTGATTATCGATGTTCAATTGTTTTTGTTATTCAACTTAAACAAGAAAGATGGATACTGCGAAAATTTGAGTAATTTTTGAATATGAGTTCCGACGCGGGATTGAACGGCAGAAACAGCCCGCAATATCAATGCTGCATTTGAAGAGGTGTCTGCTAAAGAACGCGCCGTGCGATTTTGGATTAAACGCTTTCGTGGTGGAAACTTCGACTTGAAGAACGAGCCATGAGAAAGACCGCCTGACAGGTGATTAACGAGAAATTAAGAGAGACGGTGAACGCCGATCCTAGTCAAACTACCCAGATACCCAGCCGAACACCGAATAATGTTGAAAAAATTAGCAGTAAAACAGCCACGACTCATGAATCGACCTTCACCGCTATTGCTCCATGACAACGCGAGGCCTCATACAGCAAAATAAACCGTTTTAACTCTTCAGGAACTGCAGTTGGAAACTATTCGTCTTCCTCCATATTCGCCAGACCTTGCTCTAACGGACGACCATTTTTTTTTGTGATTTGGACAATTATCTACGTCACAAGAAGTTTCTTCCCAGGAGGCAGAACAAAATTCTTTCACACTGTTTGTGCAGTCTAGATCCTCAGAGTTCTATCGTAAAGGCATAAATGACCTTCTTATTAGATGACCGCAATGTATAGATAATAATGGCAACTATTTTGATTAAATAAGTTTGTTAAAAATTAAAAAAAAATACAATTTAGGTTTTCAGTACAAATCGGCAATTTCATACTTTAACCCCTATTATTTGAAAGGAAGTCAAAGCAATGATTAACAATGGATTTTAATTCATGAAGATGTCTTGTATGTAATGATTATCGGCACATCTTTTACACACGGTCGCCTATATTGATTAGTCTTTATTAATAAAATTGCTTTCCACAAGTTTTTATGAATACGTACTACATCACCCACCCAACAAACATAGTCATCAAATGATGACATGTAAAAGAATCAAACCCAGGACCCTCTGTTCTGCATTCCAGCTTGGTGACTACCAACCAACTAGATCGGGCTACTTTCTGAACGCTTAGCTACAAGCCTTGATGAAAACGAAAGTTGTATGTTCCAAGATATATTATTTCCAATATAACTTATTATTTTGCGTGTTTGATATCCCGATATAATATGAGTGTTATTATTTATAGCTTAGTTAATAAAATAAATGAAGTATTTTTCTATCTAGTCCAATCAAGCCGCACGATGTCGATGAAAAAAATATTGAGATATCTTCATTCAGTTTTTATGATTTATTAGGTTAGATGAAAAAATAAATACATAATGTCGTATTTATTTAAACAAGATGTGTATAAATAAACATGATCTCCTTTAATATAATTTAAGCCAGCTCAACAATCTTACACACAAAAGAAAATATATTTTGTGAAGAGATTTTAGGTATTTTTGGTATCGCAAAGGTCAATAGAAGATTTGATTTATTTTGGTACAGAAAAACTTGTAAGGCTTTGTCTATTTTTTTACTTCATAAAATACTGAATAGGCCCTGAAGGTCTTAATTTTTTTTGGCATTTTCTTATTAACTTGATTTGAAATCTAAGGACAATTTTTCCGTACGAAAGGACCAACAACGTAATCACAAAGTATTTAGTTATTTACACTCATAAACAACTCCAGTCATTACTTCCCGACATTTCTCATAAATAAATTATTGTCGAACACGCGATTACATACAAACATCGATAGGGATGAGATCGTCAGATAGTACTCAGCGCGTCACTGGCTTGCGTGCGCTTTCTTGATTTATATACCAGATGGCGCTAGCTCGCTTATCTGAGGAAAACGTACCTATTGCGACATATGTTTGCCTGGTACTATTGGAACATATTGGTGATACGCTACGTCAAAGTCTGGTCCTTTCGGAAAATAAAATGTGGGCTCAGTCAGGGATGAAGTCAGACAATCGCTTATGGCAATAGATTGAAGAACATTCTAATATTTGTACGCCTTCACGGTAAAACGTAGCACACCTGATTCAGACCATTCTAACCAAAGAAAGATGCGTAAGATAAGACTGAAAAGTAAAGTTTGTAAATAACAATGTATTTCAGAACCAGTAGCTTAGCAAATTCATTTATGAGGTAAATTCCCGAGATTATTAATTATCTTGTTAGATTAGAACGGTTCAAAATCATTATATTTTAATACCATAATTTTGAAATGTTGCTTAGAAGCAAGTTTATTATCGAAAACGATCTTACGTTGCCTAAGTTACCACTCAAACTTTGTAGAAGTTAATTCCAGTTTTCTATACAAAGACTTGGTTTTTGCCGAAAATATAATGATCTCGGCAATATCTTTAGCCCTCTTTACCTTACGATACGATATATCAAAATGACAAAAACGATATAAGTCATTCTTATCGATTCACAAACACACGAGATTACAAAATTTTGTTGGCCGATAATTTACTTAAGCTCATAAATCAGTATGAAGATGAATGGTACGCACATTACAAAGTTTAGGCATTTAGTCGATCAGACCTACTGAGTACTTGAAAAAGAAAATTGCTAACTATCGGGTCAACGGCTGGCCCACAGTTAGCAATTTCTAGAATGGCGTGGCGTAACGTAGAAATGTTATTTTAATAAAAAATAAAATGATTTATTGATAAGATTAACAGAAAAAGGTTTGGCTTTCGAGTGAGGCAACCAAGTTCCATGTACATTTGTAATATCGTGTTTAGATTCGTACTGAAAGGAAAGGAATGCTATTGTCTCTAAATGCAGTATACCAGACGTGTCTAGTATTAGGTACTTAACGAAATAATTCATAGACTTGGAATTCAAATGAAATGGTGTAGGCTGTCGTTTAACATAGCTATCTTAAATGCCTTTTGATAATTTGGTATGCTAAGAATTTTTGTTAGAACATTTTATTCAGCTGTCGTAGGTCTACGTAAGGAAATAACGAACTAGTCCTGTGGTGTGGTGATGAATTAACGAATTCAAAAGTTAAGCTATGAACTAAGGCAGAACGTAGTGTGTAGTTATTTCGTTAATAACTGTGTCGGCTGATATGGTATTAAATAATATGTAGAGTAAAAGCGAAGACTGCAAAATATTGAAAATTCTTGTCAAATGGATATAAAACTAGTGCTCACGCTCGAATCCATAAACGGTAATATTGCTGATTAAATGTATGACTGACTGACTTAATTATTTGAAGCTCTTAACTAAAAATTACTGAATAGATTTTGATCAAACTTTATAAGCTTTTAAATCATAATAATATATGTAGCTTCTTTTTTCCAATGCAAGAAAATGGTTCTTTCGACACATAGATTACACTCAGCAATAGCTATTTCTTTAGCAATGTTCTCTATGGAGTTCCATATTTTTGTTTATAAATAAGTTTCTAACTTACCTATACCAAGGTCACCTAATTCCGTTCGTCAGATTTTGAAAGTGATCAAGGGTTTCTAAGATCATGATAAGCCGGGTGCGTCAAGGGCGAGCGTGGGCCAGTGAATGTTGGCGCCGCATTGCTAGGTAAAGCGCAGAACTCAATTAGTTAGAGTTATTTGTGTTTAACAATTAAGTTATGGAGGCTTGTGAAATTGGCAGGGTTTGTGAAAGTTTGTAGTTTAGTGTAGTGTTGGTCTAGGCTAAATTGGGCTTGTGACGGTAAGGTGTGACCCCGTCGAGCCTAGAAACGAGGGAGTAAGCTTTGGTGGACTTTTTTAGATCTTTGAAAGTCGTAGTGGAATTGGACATATTTTCTTAAATGATATATTTTGTCTGAATAAGACGAAATAAGTATGATGAAGAAAATGGCGGTGCGATGTCATTAAAAAAAGTTAAGCAGACTGTTGACATGTGTTTAAGAAAATGTAATAGGCATGTAAATTTTCTTTAAGTACGTGTTAAGCATCTGTTTAACTTTATTTTATTAACTACACCTAGTATTTTTCTATAATTTCCATACGGCACGGGTCTTTGTCACAAAGTTTGTCTGTACCTTCTAGCAAAATAGCTATTAAAAATATGTACATTCTTGCTGAAAAACCACAACTCATTATGTCAGACTTACTGCTGCAGCGTTGTTTCCATGAAAAAGTCAAGCTTTAAAAACCTCAAAAGTCAATTTAAAAATGCCCGTACATTGTTATAAGCTTTTTCCCTGAATTTGATATCAACTACACTACTTACGCTAATTGTAAAGGCGAAGGTTTTAAAAACATTGCTCTTCTTGTCTTATCGAGCAAGCTGCAGGTTTTATCACCTAGCAAGCCCTGGTCAATTAGTAACAACGACTGCTACTGAGTAGCGTTCGGTGACGCCGGCTTTAAACCCTCGAGCACGAGGATGTACACCGCCAACTTCCAAAATCCGGATTGCTTTGTGAAAGTTTCTGCAAAGCGATTTCGGCCCACGGGAATCGAACACGAAACCTCGTATACAGCAGTTATGCTACGCGAAAACTAGACCAGAAACGCATTTTAGTAACAAACTATGTAATGTTCAAAAAGCATTTTAACGTTGAACTTCCATTTTCAAAAATAATAAACAGCAGACTTTAAAACAAAAACATTCCATGGGGATGCAACTGAAGTACAATAATTTTCTGAGGTTTTTTTTTAGAAATGCGCCATCTAGTGACGGATGCCCCGTAACTTGGGTATTTGTACTTCGTTTTAGTCACTAGATGTCACTGCACCTTAGACCGATATTTCATCGATTTAATAACAAATCTAAAAAAAGTTTTGTGATTAGAAATATTAACAAATATTGTAATTAAATAATTTTATGATTTATTTTTAATTCTTTTTTATCTATGAGGACGTCTTAGTTAATCACAATAATCACACTACTTGAAACCACTTGAAACACTGACGATTGACATTGACAGTCGACCATACTTTTAAATTAAACCGTTTTCCGTTTTCTAACGTGTTGGTTTATTCTGAGTGTTATTTTCTGGTTTTTTTATTACGATTGTTGCGTGTTCCTGGACTCTGATACTGACTGCTTCTGTGATTGACCTGGCTTCGTATTTTGGACCTGTGATCTACTGCATTTTCATTGACCCGGCTTTGTATTTTGGAACCTCGATCGACTGCTTTTACATTGACCCGGCACCGTATTTAGGACTAGAAAATGCGTCCAGTGGATCGTCTTAGGGGCGGAATGCCATCAACGTCAAGATATAAGTGCTACTTTGATTGTGACAATGACGGTAAGTTCAAAACTTTTAACTTTATAATGCACGTAATTTATCTTTTGCTGATAGGCTGCACAATATCCATTATTGTCATCCGTGCAATCTGTGGTCATCATAGTCCTTGAGTCATCAAAAATCTAAGATGCACTACCACACACACTCCTGTCCTGACCCTACACAAACAATTGAAACTGCACATTAACTTTTATATCCAATCAAAAGACTCGGAATCTACGTATAAGACAAAGCCCGCTCTAGACGACCCTCTGACCAAATAACTTCATCAGGTTTTAAAACTATGATTTTACAGTGGCGTAGCATGGGATTCCGCCGCCCGGGGCGCAGGTATATTTAGCTGCCGGTCAGTGGGTAGTCTTAGGGGCGAGCCCCCTTATTTAGGTACTTATTTAAATTCAAATGACTACAATTTAATAAAATTCTAAAGATGGTTTTGGCAAGAAAGAATTATTATTGATATCGACTCATGACCAGGTGCGGTCTCAGCCCATGATTTTGGGATTCACTAGGGTGCTGGAAGGAATACTTTCAGAAATTGTTACTGGCTCTCTTTGATATGTAGTGCAGCAGTGTGAAAATTTTAGCATCCTACCTAGGATTTTGTTGATTCATACACTAATGATCTATGTATAACTTTGTCGATTCATACAGCATGCAACAATATTTTTTGCAAACTAGGATATGTTAGATTTTCCTTTAAAGCTCAAAAAACATAAAGCCTTGTGTGGACTAAGCATTTATTGTCAAATTAAACGAAAAACAAGCAGATGTAAAAATTCAAGAGCGAGTCGAAAAATTTAGTACCCTGCCTGCCTGATAGGTTAGATCTTCTTTTAGTAGACAAGAAGTTATTGGGAGGTAGGCTAGAAGTATAGATAGATATCTATCTATCTTGTTGTATTTGTTATGGTGGTGGTGGTGGTATCTATACACACTATGTACACCATAACAAATTACAATTTAAAACTTAATAACTAAAAGGGGTGTAACAATGGGTGGTCTTATCGCTAAAAGCGATCTTTTACAGACAACCTTTAATGTATAGTGACTCTTCTCAAGAAAATTGTATTATGGGGTGGCATAAATAGGAACTGACAATGTAAAGGCGGCAAAAAATGCCTTTGCCTCTACTGTCAACGCTATCAGCTTCTACTTGGCTTGATGCTGCAGCTAGGCGGCGGTGCCGGCCCCTAGAGTAGCGCCACCCAGGGCCATGGCCCCCTCGGCACCCCCATGCTATGCTACTGTGATTTTATTTACTTCAACTGTGGTGTTCCTGTTCTAGTACTGCTAGACCTCAGCTATTATTTCTAGTGTTAGATTAATATTCAAGGATGGTATCACAGTACATTACTAAAATTTTATACATATGATGATGATATCTATTACGGTATTTTAATGAGAGTGAGTTGTTCATGTATAAAAACTTCTTGATTTCAGGCCCATTGCACCGATTTCCTAAACCTGAATACCCACATTTGGAAAAGTTTAACTCGTGGAAAAAAGTACTAGATAAAGCTTTACAAGAGAAAGGCGACATCTACATTTATAACCAAATTCGATTTTGCGACAGACATTTTGAAGAGTGTTACCGTTCAGCCAGTCACCGACTTACTCCAAATGCAATACCAACTCTAGGTACCTACTATTTAGATGTCTTATGTTATTTAAATCTTAATAGAAACAAAACCACATTTCTTTGCCTTCGCTGTAATAACAAAATTGTTCCTCAAATATTAAATAAAATTTTCTACTGAATAATCTAATCCTAATTAGAAGAAAATAAAATGAATATTATATACCAAAAATAATTGATGCAACATGCTATCTTCTAAGAATTAAATGAATATTGTTCTATATTCTACATAATTATACAGTAACTATAAATAATTTCATCCTTTTGCAGATTTATCTACATTACCAGTTGGTCAAACTCTTGAAGGTCCATCGGGACATGTCGAGGCAGACATGTCGAATTTATTAAACATTTCGCAAGATAAACTTGCTGTCATTGAGCCATCCAGCTCTACCCACTATCATAGTGATGTACAGAATGCATTACAGACAGCTGAACGCCCTAAAGGTAAATATTTTTATTGACAATTGACCTTTGACTTGTAACATTAGGTTTTTCTTTCCATCATCAGGATTCCAATTTGTTTCCACTGTAGGGTCATAAAACTTCTTGCAGAGAGAGAGAGTGGGCATTTAAGCGTACATAGGGAAATAAGGACAGAGAAAGCGACTTTGTTTTATACTATGTAGTGAAGCCTATGTGTTATTACATTTTTTATAAGCTATATTACTGTAAAGTTTCATCTAAATCCGTTTAGTAGTTTTCGCGGGAAAGAGGAACAAACATCCTCACAACATTTATAATATTAGTACTAGTATAGGATTATTTCATACTAACTGCGTCCCGCGGTTTCACCCGCGTATACCGGAATAAAAAATAGCCTATGTCTAATTCCAGGGTATAAGCTATCTACATACCAAATTTCATCCAAAGCCGTTCAGTAGTTTTTTCGTGAAAGAGTAACAAACATCATCCAAACTTACAAACTTTCGCGTTTATAATTTTAGGTAGGATTATTTCCGCACTTGCAGGAATCAATAAATGTAAGACAATAACAAATCTCCGAACTTGTAAACCTGAATTAAATGGATTAATAATAATAACTTGATATAATCCTACAACTTATGTGTCATAATAATTATTCATCCAAATAGCTAGTTCTAACCATCCATACCATTTTTTTTCGTTGGTAGAAAAGGCCCAAAAATGTATGGAGTCTGAATGATCTTCTTTATATCCATTTTTGTTTACCCATAAAATCCCCATAAAAAATATTTATCAAGCTTGTATCTGCTGTTGTAGGGAAGTCTCCACTTTTTGTATCTGTTCCTCGAAGCCTACCTATTCCAATCTCTGGTCATAATATAATAACAGAACAATATTATGTAACATATTTTTATCACAATTCTATTAAAACTTTGTGTAACACTATTTCTTTGATCTGAGGTGTAACATAATTTAAATTACAGGTTCTAGGAAAAGAGGGACTTGTCAATATTTAAAACGAGTCGTCACCTCCAAAGAGAAGGAGATAATAAAGTTAAAACAGAAAGTATTGAAGCTGAAAAAGAAATATAAGGAACAAAATAACAAGAAACTCTCTGCAAGGAAAATTTCCACATCAAAATCATTTTTGAAAGAGTTAAATAAAATGCCTGCAACAATAAAAATATTTACTTCCCTCCAAATGAAATGGAAAAAGAAACCACGAGGCAGGCGATTTACATTTAACGAAAAAATCATGGCATTGACCATTTACAAACAGAGTCAGAAAGCTTACAACCTCATGCGAAAAATGTTTGTCTTGCCATCAAAGCGCAGCCTACAAAAAATGTTGAGTAAATTTGAACTGAAACCAGGCTTCAATCCTGATATATTTAAAAATTTAAAAGCTACAGTAGCAAAATTGCCGGCAGAAAAAAAGTTGGTCAATTTACTGTTTGATGAGGTATCATTGGCTCCGGGTGTTTTTTACAACCCTGCCCTAAAACAGATAACTGGTTTTGAAGATTTTGGGCACAGACAAACAAAAAAACTCGCAGATCATGCCTTGGTCTTTATGATCAAGGGTATAAAAAGCAAAGTGAAACAACCTTTATGCTTTTCATTTTGCCAAGGTGCCACGAAAAAGGACGATTTAAAGAAGCTGATCAAAACAATAATAAAAGAAATCTCCAATACTGGATTGATAGTTATTGCCACTATATGTGACCAATCAGCCACAAATATTTCTGTGATAAAAAGTCTTCAAGAAGACACAAAACGCAAATATTTACAAGAGGGTAATGAATATAGGACCCAAGCCTTCGAGTTTGAAGACCAAAAGGTCTTCCCATTATTTGATCCTCCACATCTTTTAAAGGGAATGAGAAATAATTTACTCGCCAAACATTTGAAATTTGTACAAGATGGGAAAACAAAGTATGCAAAGTGGGAACATTTGGAGATGCTGTTGAAGTTAGATGTTGGGGATGATGAAATTAGGCTTGTTAATAAATTAACAGAAAACCATGTTAATAAAGAGAAAATTCCAAAAATGAAAGTGAAATATGCTGCACAAGTTTTCAGCCAAAGGGTATCATCAGCATTGAGATTCTTAGCAAGTAAGTATGCTTTTTATTGTTCTCATTATTTTCTCTATATTTAAAAAAAATTGCTATTAATTTACTAAATTAGATTTTTATTTTTAATTTACATGTTTTTAACCATCTTCATTCTCCACAGACAAATTAGAAAGTTCATTATTTTTCTTTAAAATAATATTAGATGTCCTGGCTACATTTATAAGTTCAAAAATATTTAAAAACAAACAATTGAGATGCTATTTCTCTCGATAAAATTCAAAATAAAAATACAATTCATATCTAATAATTTATCTAAAATTGGCTATGTCAATATTTAAGATGCATAAGATATATTGTTGGAATAACATTATAAATTGAAATGAAATAATAAATTAAAATTATCATATTGAAATAAAAATTTGAGACATTATGAAACTACAAAATATAGTTTAATGTTGGTTTCTTACTAATTATATTTACACCCACAACTATTTACTGAACCAACTGATAAAGACGCACAGTAAATCGTTACTGCCACTTTAAAGTTTGTAAGTTTGTGCCTTTTCGACACAGCCGTGAGGCACACCGTTTAATTTTTTAATTAAATTTTTGTATTTTTGTTTTTTTATTGTGTCCCCTAATCTGGGTCGAATAAATGTATTTTCTTTCTTTTTTCTTTAATTTCGGTCCACAATAGCAAAAAAGATTGATATGAACTGTATTCTAGTACTTATTTAATATATTGTTTCAGAACACAACCTTCTTCCGGCGGAGTGCGAAGAAACTGCTGATTTTCTACTCATTATGGACAAACTATTTGATTCTTTCAATGGACATTCATATACAGGTGATCCAAAAATTTTCAAGGGGTGTGTAATGAATAATTCTCCTCATTTTAGATTATGGACAGAGGTAGTTCCTATATTGGATTCAATGACTTTTAAAACTATAAAAAAAAAACGGGATGGTACAGAAGAAGTAAGATATGAAAAAGTGCCATCCCTTCAAAATTGGATCCACAATATTAAAACGTTTAAAGAAATGTGGGAGTTTTTAAAAATCAAATATAAAGTTACTAGCCTTTTAACCAGAAATTTCAATCAGGACCCTCTTGAAAATTTTTTTTGTAACATTAGAAGTAATGGGATACGAAATGTTAATCCCTCGTGCCTACAATTTATTAATGCGTTCAAAACTTTGTTACTTAATAATTTAAATTCGCCCCATTCTGTAAGTGCCAACTGTGAAAAAGATGAAAATAAATCACTGCAATCTTTCAAAGATCTTCTTGCTGAAAAACAAAACAATGAAATTGAATTGGTTAGTGGTGATTTTCCTATTGATTCTTTAATTAATACAATGAACCAAATTAAATGGAATGACTCGATTTTGCATGCCGAATCAAAAAAATATGTAGCAGGATACATTGTAAAAAAATCGAAATGTAAAGTGTTCAAAAAATGTGGAACATGTACTAATGATATATTAAGAAAGGAAATTGATTTTGAATCATTTAATTATGAAATAGATTATACGAAAAAATCCTTATTTAATGCATGTGATGATTTTATAAAATTATTAAATGAAATATATTATATGATTGTTGCATGTTTACGAGATTCACCTGAAATAAAATATCTGAAAGAAAAAATGAAATTTTACATCAATTGCCATTGTGATTTTAGTATAATTACTTGTATAGTTCATAAAAATAAATTAATTGATTTTATAATTAATATGTCAATTAATTTAATCATTCACAGTTGGTGCACCGGGGTTAATAGAATAATTAACGGAAAAATAACAAATTTCGATGTAAATGATGAAATTAAGTTACAAGCATTTAAATATTGTAATACACATAAAAAAAGGAAATAAAATATACTTAGCCGATAAATGTACTCTTTATCTTTTGTTTTTTTATTATCTCCCATAATATTATTGACTAGACTAGAAGTTGGAAACTGAAAACTGGAAACTGGAACTGGAAATTGAAATCACTGTTTTAAATTCAATTTACAGTAAATTGAATTTAAAACAGTGATTTCAATTTTCAAATTTAAAAACATATTTAAGAGAACTCTTGAAAAGCGCCATCTACCCTAACCATACATGAAGTAACCACGCCATCTTGTGACGGGGGCCCGTTAACTTTCACGCTAGTAAGTTGTTTTGAACGATGAGTTGCGTATCTATCTCTATATAGTGTATTATCTATGAACATTCAACTTTTTCAATTAGAGCACAACCCCAAAGTACTAGAAAAAACAAATGACTGTCTACATAAATAAAGCCAGTATCAGATTGTTTTAATCTCAGATACCAACCAATACTGACTTCATTTCTCACGCAATGGGGTACATCTTGCAACATTGTATGTGCCGAGCTTTACTTCAAGGCATGTGTGTGGGCGGCGGCGCCTGGGCTTCGGTAGTACGTACAATATTGTACTGAATATATGTTTACAAAGAGACGAGACTTCTGATGTTGGTGGTGTTTTTGAGTTCTGTTTCTTATTAGGGGAGAATGTGATGATCGGAGGGAATTGCAATAGGTATATGAAGGAGGAATAATGTCGATTCTATATTAAAATTTAAGTCAAAAGTAACTTAAGTATTAAATTGATAACTTACCTGTATTAGGCAAGTTACATGAAGAAGAGGTTTTTAAATTGGTAACTAGGTACGAGTCGATTCTTAAAAACATAAAGAAGATTTGTTTGCATTAAAAAGGCGCTGAAAATACTGAACGAACAATTTCTTCACTTTTGGGAAGTAACATTATCTATGGATAACAAAGGCTATATTTTATCCGGTTAGGTAGGTACTAGAATAAAGTCTCGAGGGACGCTGGTGAAACCGCTAGTAGGTATACTTATAATACATTATTATATTCAGCCGGCCCTTCAAACAGAACCACTCTCATTTTAATTACTGAAACCAAAGAAATATATAAATCTAGTTCGATAGAATAATTACGTGAGTAATAAAAGTGTTAGTATTCTGTTGTTTATAGCCTTTTAGCCTGTCAGCGGATAAACATGGCTTAATAACGATGTAAGTCTTTTTGTGTCTTGCAATTATTATGAACCGCCCTATCTATTAAACTGCAGTAAATCTTAGTGATTTATTTAAATATATATTAAATGTAATCTGACTTTGATTAAGTTTTATAATATGTACTTACTTGTTTATAAATTAAATACGTGATTGTATGTGGCTCGGGGCTCGAGCAGGAAGTCTTACAACAGGTCTTACCAAGGGGTACCAGGTTGGGCTGCGGGATTTTTCGAAAGAATTACCGTGGCCCTGGTACATAGAGGGCTTCAAAAGTAGTAGTAAGAGTCTGACATTAACGCTAACCCACAGTCCACTGTGTTCTTTGATGATTTTACATAAAAAAGGGATACTATGTATTTTGATTGCTGAGTTCAGATTCGCAGTGTCTCCTTGTAAAAGGTTGGTGTACTGGTTACATCCAGTTAGGCTGGATGCCGACCAATACATAGTTGGAAAGAGGCTAGGTGATAATGACGATATGACTAAAACTTACCGTCGTGACCTTTGCTCTTTCTGATATTTTCTCTAAAGGTTCTATGAGAAATATTATACTTTAAAAGATAAAAGTGGGTGTATTATTTCGAAGGTTTATCCTCCTTACTTACCGGTCTTAGCCGAAGTTTGGAAGTGGAAAATGGAGCGTAATTTAATTAATTAATGTAATTATGAGTCTCATTTATTCAAGAACTTCCCAACTGAATAAGATTAATTTGTTAAGAAACAAATAGACAGAGTGTTGTTGTACATTTTTGTATTTATTTAGCAAGTAAATAATCCCGCAGAAACTTGAAAAAAAAAATAAAGCAAAGAATATTGTTGATTTTAATCAATAAATACACGGAATTCAAAGACCTAGAGACCTAAAGACCTAAAGACTTACCTTTGTTCGATAAAATTGTGTAAAAACTTTGAAATGACGATTTTAAGAAACTTGTAGTTAATTACTTATGATTAAGTATAAAATATTCCAATGGCTTTGTGGTTCTTACATATTTACGCGAATAAGTTTTCGTATTTTGAAATTTAATTGAATTCGTAGAAATATATTTTCTAACAAGTCCAATTACTTAACCTGACAGGAGCTTAGTTTTAGGTACATTTTATATACAAGCATCAAAGTCTAGACTAGCTCGCGGCGTTCTGACTAACATGATAATTACTTAAAATAATTATGCAAAATGGTTATGAGTTGTACCGTGTACTGTAACGTTGAAGAAAATATGGAAATTAAGCGTTATTTAATGTAAACTGTCAGTATGAAATAAACGTTTAAAAGTAGGTAGCCTTAATGTTTTGCTATGTAAGAACATTTGGCCCTTTCACATATTTTTGAGTACTTAATGCTGATATTTATCAGTTTTATATTTATATGATACTAGTATCTAACAGTGTACTAGTTTCCCACTCGGCTGAAAAGTAGCCTTTAGCCACCTTCTACAATTGGGCCATCTACTACCGAAAGAATTTTCAGATCGGTCCAGTAGTTTTTGAGATTAGCTTTACCATTCAAGCAAATGAACAAACTCTTCAGCTTTATACATATAGATGTAACTTTCATAAAAGATTCTAGTGTTATATGTAGGTGAACATGCCTACACATGTACTAACCATTACATACAGACACAGCTATAAGTCTGCATAGATTGTACATGCAAGTTATCTATTTATGAGCAAGAATTTAATATTTCCCGCAGTCGGATCGAAAGTGGGACATGCATTCAGAAGCCAATATCGCTACATAGCAATAAAATGTTGAAAATGTACTTTTTACTACCACTCAAAGATACACCTTCACTTAATATAAGAATTTGTACCAATACACCCTTCTTGGTAGTAGGGTAATAAATGTTAGGAGCTAGTTTGTTTGAACGAGGCAACTTCAGGAACTACTGAACGTATTTGAAAAATTCTTTCAATGTTAGATTACCCATTTATCAGGGAAGGTCAACGAGTGCTTTTTATCCAGGTGTGTGGACTTGTTACTATTGGGACGTGGCTAGCGAAAGGAAGTTTCTATATAAATCGAAAAACATAAAATATACAAAAACACGATTCTCAGCACACTTTATTAAGAAGAAAATGTCCGGTAGCGTAATAGTTGCTCGCTGGAGACACGCAAAGCAAACATAATTATTGGACGAGCCCCTCAAGTGCAGTCAATGGGTATTGAAATAACACCACGGCTAAGCAAATACTGTTTGTGTATGTTAATGGACTGGGAGCGATGAGAGACCTATAGGGTTGTCTCTTTTAATACCTAATTATTTATGTTAGAAAAGGGTTAAATTCGCTTTGTTTTAGAAACTTTCATAAAGTATCTTGGAGTCTGAAAGTTGGGGATTGATGTAATTGTGGATCTGAGAGCACTTTAATGTCAGTCCTGCGCCTGATCTCTCTCCGGTTTTTCGGATTGCCGTCCCATCGGGCTATGAGAGTGAAGGAATTGAGAGTGCAGCTGTGTCTGCGCTAATGCTGTGCACTATTAATATGTCTTGCACTGCTGGCCGGTCCCCTTATATGAGAACAGCCACTGTGTTCGATAGTCGGCATCGTCATCATATCTAGAAGTGTTAGGACGATGATATTTCCCTTCTGGACGTATAGTCTGAGAATAATACCCCTTCTCGAAATAGTAGCATACTATACTAGAATCAGGTTACGAAACAAATACACACAAACTTAGTAAATAGCCTACATTTCCGCACCAATTTATGTGAACCAAACATTATTTTGACAGCCCTATTCCGAGGCGACACTTCAAGCCACATGAGCTCTTGATGAGCGGTTAGCCATCTTCCTAGGGTGCACACAGTTACACTAATAAACTACGTTGTGACACTTTGTAATTTAAGTGTCTTACGAAATGAACTGCGGTTATGGCGTGCTTTAAAAAGTAATTTCTTGAACGGTTCTACTTGTCGAGTTTGAAGCTAGTGGAGTAATATCAGTAGGAATGAGTTCATCAATAAAGATTGAGGTGCATCAAACATTTTGTTAGTCTGAAGTCATCGTTGCAATATTTTACCATCATGAAGTCACTTGTAGAAAAGGCAGCAGGACAGTTATTTGACGGAACTGCAGTGGTCGAGTGGTATGGTACCATCACAGCCAGACCAGAGTCTCTTTGCCTCCTCCCTTTGCCTAAAACCTATGCCAAGCCATTGTTTTTGGCCGTGGTTTGCATCCATTTGACAGTCTTTACCAATGGACATTGTGATACCCAGAAACTGTGCAGCAGTAGGTAACAATTTTATATGATAAAACAGTACATTAAGTTTCGCTCAAAAGCTACAAAAATAGGAAAATGTTACGTATGTAAATGTAATGAGTTTAATATGAAAACTTAAATCTAAATGTATGAAAATTTCCGAGAAGACGATTTGAATATTTCATTCGTTCAAAGTTAAATTACTTGCAGGCGAGATGTTTGAATCGAAAGGAGTCTGAAAGTGTCGCGGGCAAACTAGACATTGCGTGAAGTTCAAGCACATGATGAGGAATAAATGAGTGTTCGTAGTATAATTAATGTATATCACAGAGTAAAATTCAGAGAATTGTGTTAAGCAGTAGGTTGGATAGAAAATAAGTATGTTAACATAATAAAACTCAACAATATGTATATGTTGCGATGGATGCAGGGATTTTTGTTCCTCTTTCGCGCAAAAATTACAAAATGAATTTTGTTGAAACTTGGCAATAATATAGCTTATATATCTGAATAATATAAAGTCTACTTTTTTTATAAGTGCGGGAGGGAGTTCCCTAGGGAAGCGGGTAAAATATCTAGCAGAAGATTAGTTGACAACCCTATTTCTATCGGAAAGTGCGAAGCCACTGATCGGTCAGCAATCTCAACAGGCCCTATACAGTTAGAATTTTAAATTATGTTGTTCAACGCGTGACATTTTTAACGCGATGGAGTTTTATTTGTGAGAAATTGAGGCTAAATATTTTCGAATTCCGTTATCTATCTCTATGGTAGAAAATGGAATTATTATTAAGCTCTGTGAGAATAATTTGGTAATCTTTGCTTAGTAAATTGTTGTGTAATTTTAATGGAATTGTTTGACCTTTATATAGATAAAGCGGATTATGTAAAAACATACTGGAATGCCTACACAATATTTTAATAAGATTACTATCCATTTCAGTCACATTTATTTGGTAGGTACTCTATTTTTACTATTTTCATTAAATAAATGAGTTTATTCAAAAATTCTCATAGGGAAAAGTTCTCGGTACCTTGAAGATTAATCAGCATCAAAGGAGTGAAAGACATTTCCACGTGTCTTTATTAAAACGTCGATTGCTCTTAATTCAATTACGCTGTATGTCAGTCTTTATTTTGTCGAATTTACGTTTATTTACTTACTTGTATGAAGAGTTTCCAAAGGAAATTAACTCTAGGCTTTATGTTTATTAATCATTAATCAACCCCCGATATCTCATAAAATAGTTCCGGAAACAAAACATTAACTTGACCAAGACAAAGGAATGCGAATAAAAAAATAATGACGGAATAAACACTTCTTGCTCGTTATAATATTCGATTAAAGTGTTCGATAATTAAAATTTTATAATTGGAAGAAGTTCTAGTTTTTACGAAGGCTATAGATTATTTTTTAAGACCTTTAAGCCATTAAAACGGCCAGTGTTTTTACTGACAATCTAAAATTAAGTGCGTTTGCCAATAGCAAGTTCAATCGGCATAGCTTGGGCTCATAAATGTGCATGAGTGGCACAGATGACAAACTCGTTTGATTTATACCTCCATTGTAAAGATACGCGTTTAATTGTGAAATAAGGTCGGTACTGATGTTTTGTGGTCATAGAGTGGGAAGGCAGAAGGTCCATTCCTTATAAAATGTTATTGAAATCGTTAGATCATTTTTGAGTCAAAAATAAATATTTATGTGAGATTTTTTTGATTTCTACAGATAAAATTTATTATAAAAAGTGGTCCTTAAAAATGCAGTAAGATTTAGGTGCTTTAGTAAATCGTAATTTTTCCATTAAGCTCAGCCAATGACGGCTAAAACCTAATCTGGTAAGGCTCTCTAAAGTTTAATCCACAATTTCAAAGAAATAAAATAGAGATAAAAACTAAAACCACGTAAAACTTAAAAGGATTTATTTGAAAGAAAATTCGTGTTTTGTTTTCTAGAAATTTCGAGTAACTTAGCCGGATTTTGCTTTAATATCAATTTAACATCAAAAGAACTTGACCCATGTTTTTTTTTCGTATTTTTTTCACAAAGCCCTCAAAGATGTCTGAAGATGATCTCGCATAGCCATTATTTTCGTATTTACTTTTTTTAATATCAAAGACTAGGTGAAAATAGGTGACACTTATTTTCTTAATGTCACGTTCTTAGCTCACGTTTTTATACTAACTAAAAGTGTCCAGAGTCTTAACAATCCCCATACCATTTTTTTTCTCAATCGGCTCACCTTTCTTACTGTGAAAGGGTAACAAAGAAATTTACATACGAAAGTGTAATGTTAGTAGGTATAAAAGTAAGAATTTCGGTCCAAAAAGCAACCTGGTCCTTCTGTAAACTTTCTTTGATTTTAGAACCAGTCATGATATGTGGCGTACATCAAAGTCGGCCTGTAAAGCGATGAAGATACACGGCTGAATATCGTGGGTTACTCTCTTAGTTATAATGCACTAGCTTCTGCCAGCGGTTGCACCCGCTTCCCGAGGGAACTACAGATAGAGAGAAGCATAGATTTGTTCCGGTGTATAAGCAATGTTACTGCCAGAATCCATGCGACAGTTTTTACATGAAGGAGAAACTCATACATACAAACATGCGTTTATATTATTATTAGCATCCGCCAGCCAATACTGCCTAGACCCTTGTATAAAGCCTATATATTCATCTAATACATAAGCTACGTTACTGCTTTGTTTCATCACAATCCATCAAGAAGGTTTTGCGTGAATGAGGAAGAAACATCCATACACACAGATATTCGCGTTTATAATATTAGTAAGACTATAATAGTTGGTACTTCAACCTCTTTGATGTTCTCATGTATGGTCCTATTCAGCTTTTGTTATGGTCTTATAAATTTTTATTGTTCTGTGGTAGTTAATAACTGTAGTGTTAGAACTTTTGTATTTAATTTTAACTGTAGTTTATTTCTGCGTATTTTTTCAAGAAAGGATTAAGGAAATGTAATTACCGTTAAAGATGGTTTATCATGGTATGGACTGTTATATAAGCTTTAATTAATTCAAATAGGATGTCAAATTCAAATAAATTTTCTCAGAAAGTAAAAGTATAAATTAGTCACGTTAGAAGTTCAATCAATGGGAACAATAAATACTATAAGAAAAATGGGGAAAATAAACGAAACGTAGACTACTTTATCGATAAAAATATCCCAATCACGTCACTAAATTCTGAAAACACAGCAAATAAATCTCAACCGTTCACAATATGCAATCAAATTCCCACAGACACGAATAAAATTATAATTTGCGTATTAATTGTGCAATTGACAGCTTCAGAAACATTAATTAGCACTTGTACTAATGTCTGTTTGTATGCTAATGTGTTTGCACGTTATAAATTGTTTCATCGGATGTGTTCTTAGAATTTTGTTTTGTTTATTGGCGAACTAGATATTATGTCGCGTGGTTTTACCTGCATCTTTTAAAAAGGGGCCGGTTGTATTGGTCATAAAGTGTCAATTAGATATCTGATAGTTAATGCTATCTGCCAGAAAAAGGATGCTTATAATTTTTGTCTATGTTGGTATCCGAGACCAAACCAAACCAAAAGTAATGGTTTATTTGTCTGATAAGTTCCTGATATCAGAGACTCTATCAGTATATAAAGACGTCTGCTTCTGTCACGTGTTACGGAAACACTGTTGTAAATTTTTTAACTACTATATATTTTTGAACGGTCCAAAACACTATGTTTGTATTTGAATTAAACTTAGCTGCCATAGGATGAAATAGCGTTCTTTTAGAGCCTTCATATTTATGATGCACGTTTTATCACTGTTGAGCCATGTTTTCGTGGGTACATATATAATAGTGCCCATGGTCCTGGCATGACAGTATTGACATCAAAACACTAAAAGTTCACGCCAAAACATTTAAGTTTAGTATACAAAATATCGACATAATTTTAAAATATTTTGCATCCCCTTGCAATATATTTGCCGTCGAATACAAGCGAGAACACGCTCACGACGGCTTGTCGACAGCATTTTACTACCAAAGTAACATTACTTCATAAACGACGTCTTGAAATTAGACTTGAAACTCAATAAAACGATCCAAGATTTTGCGTAATTTGTTCGGATATTTAAAGCTATCGTTAAGTTACCGCAATATAAGGTCCTAACAATTTGCCGGCCTGTTTTTTTTATGTAAAAAAAAACATAAAATAACATATTTACAAATCACTACCTCGATAGCGCAATGGTCACCATGTCGGACTGCCGAACTGAGGGTCCCGGTTCGATTACCGGTACGATCAACATTTATTTTTTCTGTAGTCCAGGTGCAATAATAGGAATTTAGTTGAATTGCGTAAAAACTCATAACACAAGCTAATCAATAGCTTAACTTAATGAACAAAATAGGCATCAAAGTTATTTGACGAAAACAGATATTTTTGAAAACTACTGCAGTAAAAAATCTTAGGAAACGGGTGACACCGCGAGTATTACCTATTTCATTGTAATTGGCGTTTTATAGATGCTTGTCAATGTAAATAATTTATTGGAACAATTTGTTACGATTTACATCATAACGAATAGAAACAACTTCGTTAATGTTTGCTATCGAATTAAGTCATATTTTCTGGTTTGGCATTATGATTTCTATTACATACCTTATCTTTTGAATGCCTGTTATTTAGCCTGTAAAACCATAATTCGATTATTGTTTATCTAGATTATTGTGATTTTGACAATGTTTAAAAGGTACAATTGTTTATTCCACTTTTAGTTTATTACATTTATTGGCACGAAAACAATGTCTATCTACGTATTTTCGATACGCTAACTGAGTAGTCTAAGTTCCCTTAATTTCTTGAGTCTGAAAACATATTACTTTTATATACTTCATATAACTTTATCCTTACTACTACTCGCTGTAGAATATTTTTTTTTCCAATTAAGAATGTCCTGCACAACTAATCGGTTTGCTTCAGAGACGTTTAGTTGCAACTTAGTGGATGATTTTGTAAATCTTTGTAGTTTGTACATGAACAAATCGAAGATGATTATACTGCCGTCGTACGAGAGAAGGGCACATTTATCATTTTGGTCAAACTGAGATAATTGGGATTAAAGTTTTTACTATATTCTGCTTCATAGTGTGGAAACCTAATTGTTTAAAAGAAAAAAAATACTGATGATATATGCATGAAGGTTAGTACTATTATATTTTTTACTTTTTAATTAATTATGAAATAAATTCAAATTATTCCTTTCAACTTAAAAAAAAAAATATTTAAAAAATACCACTTACTACAGAGAAAAGGCATAGTTAACCAAATGTGACTTTTCTTTTTAATATTTCAAGCAAATTGGTCATTGAATCTGACAGAAAGGGCACATTTGTCTAATTGCGCCTTTTTAATGTAAACTGACTTAATATTTTACATATAAAAAAAAAAAAAATCATGTGAAGAAAGTTTAATAAACTATGAAACATATTTATTGTAAAATAATAAATGGAATCCCCTGCGAAAATTAGCCTCGGCAATATCGAGGGTTGGAATTTTTCAATTTGAATGTTGAGGAGCAGTCTGCAAAATCAAAAAAATCTTTAATTATCATCTTCTTTACTATTGTGCGAGAGCCAGTATCAGATACAGCTTTGCAGAAATCCTCAAAGTCGTATACACGTTTTTTTGTTTTAAGAGATCGTTCCACTCTGTGGTGGAATTCATCAGCAGCTATGAATGTATGACCAACTTCTAAAATCACTCAAAAATGTAGCCAATAAATACTAATACATTATTATATATTTATATTAATGTGTCACAAAAGAAGATTAATATAATAAAAACACGCAAATGTAACAAAAACTTAATCTTACCAGCGCAGCACAGACAAGCGTGCCACCTTCAGGTTCCCAAGTCACGGTGGGGGGGGGGGTTCCCATTGACGTCGAGAGGGCGATGAAGTACCTAGGACTCGTCCTCGACGGCCGGTGGAACTTCGTCGAGCACTTCCGACGTTTGGGCCCTAAACTGGAGATCGCAGGTGCTGCCTTCAAGCGGCTCCTGCCCAATCTGGGAGGCCCAAACGCACCCTGCCATAAACTCTACGCGGGGGTCATGCGGTCCATGGCCCTTTACGGGGCCCCGGTATGGGCACGTTCGGTACGGCCGCGGGCCGTACACTACCTGAACGTGCCGTAAAGGGTGATAGCCATTAGGCTAATCCGGGAGTACCGCACGATCTCCCGCGAAGCAGCTGGCCTACTAGCCGGACAGCCGCCGTGGGATCTGGAGACGAGAGTCTTCTTGCGCCTGTACGACTGGCGCGAGGAGGCACAGCGCCGGGGGGAAACCCCGTTTCCGCGGCCAGTTGTCGAGCATCGTGCGGAGCTCCGGCACGATCTCATGATGGCCTGGAGGGAACGACTGTCGCAACCCAGTGCAGGGCACGCCACCATAGGGGCGGTAAGTCCCCTCTTTGAGGAGTGGCTTGGCAAGAGTCACTCTCATCCCGGCCGCCGCGCTGGAGCAGGTAGACACCACGGGCGCCGGGTGTCGCAAGACGACTCCCGGCCACCGTAGGCGTGGATCTGTGGGCGGTGAGTTCGGGTGGCTCATCGCTCATGTATATTTTTAGAAAAAAAAAGCACACACAAGCGTGGACTGTCGAGACACGTCGGGCACAACTGGCGCGTTTCAATCAAATCCTGCCCTCCTTTCCTCACCCCTAATCGTAAATAATTTAAAGAAAAGGCACAACTGGTTATTTGTGCCTTTTATACGTAAATTAATTCAGCCATGCATGGATCATTAATTAAGTAGACAGGGCACATCAGGTATTTGAGCCTTTTCTTTATGTTATGCTGTAAGTGTGCCTTTTCAAAGTAGTTTTTAGTAATAATCTGCATGAAGTAATAGTCACATCTACGTATTTATACCTTTTCAATATAACGGTAAATAAATGTGCCTTTTCATTGTATAAAACATGAATATTAGTCTCATTTGTGCCTTTTGAACCTACTGTATCTCCGAATTCATTGAAGATAAAATTCTATAAAAAATTGAGTAGATGCGCCTTTTTTTTCTGATTCCAAATATGTATATAACTCAATTTTGTCAAAAATGTTAGTTGTGCCCTTTTTTCTTACGACGGCAGTATACACATACCAATAAAAAAAGACTTCAACTGTCAATTTTCTTTCCAGGGTCTCGCCATGTCAAGCGGCAGTTGTTCCGGGCCGGGCGTCTGCGGGGGTGCGCGACGGCGGCCACCCCCTCCCCCGGAGCCCGCGCTATCCCTCGCAGCCGACCTCAGTGAGCTCAGCCTAGACCAGGGGTACCACACCCTAGCTGACTGCGGCCCGCCGAGACGAAGAAGGGATAATACCCTTAGTGATGCGCTGTGGTTGAAGATTTTGTCGTACCTTGAGGTTGGTAACCCCTGCATATGAATGTGCTCCGAATCTTGCCACCATTTATAGGTTCTTGCCAACATTGAACGTTTATATATCTATAGGTCTTGGAAAGTCATTCCAGTCGGTTTAAACGTACAAAGGCAATGTAAAATTGTTAGAGTTTTGACTATTCTATTCTAACGAAGTTCGGTTCTCATATGGTATTGATGTTATCCCTTAAACAAATATGCTATTAGCAACTATTATTATTCCAAAGTCGAAAGTTTGTGCGGGGATCCATTTTAATGTCATAGTAACAGGAACGAATTTCAGGTTCACTTAAGTCAAGTGCACCAGCTAAAAATGGAGTGCAAGGGTTGTGTAGGTAGTCAACCTACTATGCATCGTGTATTTCCTTTAAGTTATGGAGTGCTCCTTCATAAAGGGTAGGATGTCGAAGGGTTTAAAGTAACCCTACCTAACATCATCATATCACACCTTCACCTAACCTTTCCAGGTATCCGACCTCTGTCGAATGTCCCGCGTCTGCAGACGATGGGCTCGACTCACCACGAGGCTCATCACGAGGCCCGAGGCCTGGAAGAAGGTGAGGGCCGCTGGGCCCCTGGAGATCGCTGCGAGATGCGCGGGAGCAAGAGCGGGGCCCTGCGTCAGTTCTGTTAGGGAGTGGCGCTCGAAAAACTGTGCGGTAAGTTTTTGGAAAGATTTTAATTTATTGAGGGTGTACTTATCGATATTTTTTATTGTTAACAACCTGTAGAATAATACTATGAAGCTGAAGAGTTTGTTTGTTAATTTTGAATGTGTTAATCTCTTGAACTATAACGCTGATTTGAAAAATATTTCAGTGTTAAATAGCCCATTAGATAGGTTTTTTTTCGCTTTTAAAGAAAATTGAAACAAACCCTATCAATTTTATAACGCTATCAATTTTGTCAGACTTGCCAAAAAGGAGGAGGTATTCAATTCGGATGTTTGATAAGATCTCTAACTCTGACGCTCGAATAGTGCTGTTTAGCAGTCAAGTTTGAATAAACGATTTTTTATTTTAACAACACGTTATCCAACAGGTAACGGTAGCCAGTGCCCAGCTCCTGGTAGCTACCTTCAGGAACCTGACACACCTCGCCGTGACAGGCTCCAGCAGTATGGATGCCAGAGCTATGGCGCCTCTCATCACCGACCTCACGGATTTGAGGCATATAGACCTTACAGGTACCTATGTATTACTGATATTTTGGAAATACATAAGCATACATTAATATCCTTATATGAGCCATTAGTATCTTTATTTGCAAGCATATGCTTAACTTTTAGAGTAGTTATTTATACAAAAAAATACAAGTATTTACAATAAAACTTTAAACCTGACGTAGTAAAAAAAACCTTAAACTAAAAAGCTAGCAGCTAGCTATTTTTCATTTTAGATTGTTTAATTGTCCGGATTTTTAAATACTCTAGTAAGTAATCTATATAAAACATTCTAGTAAATAATGCATATTTTTTTGAAAAAAAAAGTTAATGTATTCATAAGAACCCTTTAAAATGTCAAGACCCAGGAGACCTTTCATGAAGAATTCTCAAAAAACATAATTATTATTTTTCTGATACTGCTCTTTAGTTGTTATTCAGCACCCGAAAATAGAAGATACCCTTTATTTAATAAAGGCCGGCAATACATAAACATTGTATTGTTTATACAATTTTAATTATACAAAATGAATTCACAACTTCCTAAAGAATTACTGAAAGCAAGTACACCCGTAAATAACGATGTTCGTTCATTGTAATTTTCTTGTTTATTCTCTTTAGATCGGAAGGGTAGCACCCACTGGGACCAAACTCCGCTGCCTGTCTAAACAATGCATAAATAATTGTCTTTCAATTTGAATAACCGGGAAAGGTCTACGTATCATCGATTTTTAGGAAGAGTTAGCAAATAATGAGGCTGTTTTTTGTGCTAATATTTGCGTAACATTAATGAGACATTTGTTATGATGAGAGGGTTTGATGAGGTTTATTAAGGTGGATGAAATATTTATCCTATGAATACGGGTGAAATGATGTGATGAAGACATTGTCGCAAGCTAATTACTTTATCAATCCAAATTCCCAGGCAGAAATACGTTCCCCATTTCTTAGCATTCCCTGCTTCTCGATGCGAATTACAAGTGGTCTAAATAATTAGCAAAAAATATAGGCACCATATTTATCTTCCCTTTTGCAGTTGAACGAAAGGGTTACAATAAACCATCTTTTGGACAGTAAATATACTTAATGTGTATCGTTAGTCTATTTATCCTTTGATTTGCCAATAGAGATTGAATTTTGACATTAGCTTCAGATAATTTGTATCAATAAACAATCGTAAAACATTGTTTAGATAGGTCATAGAAATCCACACATAGATTGGTCTTATATTTACTCACATTTTTCCTCAGGTTGTCCAAACGTGGACTGGCCAGATTGGGCGTGGTTGGAGACGCGGCTGGCGACTCGCCGACCCCCAGTGGAGTACATAGACCTGACGGACTGCGGGTCTGTGACGGACGCTGGACTGTGTGCGTTGCTCCACACCTGTCCATCATTGCAGTATTTGTACCTAAGGAGGTGTACTCTAGTCACAGGTAAGGAAATATTGGGGGACAAGACAAAACTTTGGAAATACATTTCACTCAAAAAATTATTGCGTTTTTAGGAAAACGTCGTAAAGAACATTATATATCTTCCTGCTGAAACGTTACGTTTTCAGATGGTTATCACTGTGAGGCGTCGATTTATAGGTAGTATATTTGCTGAATAGTAGGCACCAGGAATGCTCACACCCAGTCTTACTGAGACTAATATAGGCAGTTAATCTACGAAAAATACCTACTGAATCCGAGCTTGTTATGATGTTTTGCCAAATGAAAGTCACATCATTTTGATGTATGTGAAATTGAATAAAAAACATGCCATTTATGTATTTTAAAATCTTTTGATCTAGGCTTAATTTGTAGCTTTACCAAAAGTCGTATTGAATAAAACCGAACACTAAAATAACGAATGAAAAAGCTTGTCTATTGAATTGGCTGGGCATAAAAATGTTACTTATTTTTATTTACCAAAATAAAAGCGATTGCCTAAGAGAAAAACCTAATAACTTTGTTTGCGTAAAAGCTAGCCAAGAATACAATACAATATATCATATTTTTCCTGTGATATTTCAAGTACAGTCTAAGTGGTTAAGACATAACAAATCATATTCTATGTTTTTTGTGAAGCATTGTATGTAGGTCATTTGTAGCAGCTTTTTGAATTTGAAATATTTCACAAAGTCAAACTACGTAAATTTTTTTAAATTATTTTCGTGACAAACATTAATAAAATATGAAACATTTGCTTTAATTAAAATTTCGTTACAGCATTGAGATGAAAAACAAATAAAAGTCATATTAGCATACGTTTGTGCATAGTTATAATTTATACATTCGTATAGTATTTAATAACTTTTAACTTTTTTGACATTTATTTTTATCAACGTACATTGACTGAAAACTTTAAATAAAATAAAATACTCTGAAGCTACTAAACTTATTATCTTTCACAAATAAGCTTAATTTTCTATGAGCAGTATTAAAATAATTATACATGATTAAAACCAGAGCAAAATGACCGGAAAATACTAGTTTAATCACACACTATGTAAATAAAACCACTTTTCTAATCCATATCATAATTTATTCTAATTTTCTCAATTTTTATAACATAATTAAGTGTGACTTAATGATAACTTGACTGATTAAAGTTAACACCCAGTAATTTAACGACAAGTTAATCCGGGGAACTAGGTTAGCTTAGAAATTAGAACTGCGGAATTTTCTAATCAATATCATGATCGGTTATGGTCAAAGCTTAGAAAAGTCGATCATATACAGGATATAAATGAAGAGTCTTATAAATGAGGAGTTTTATAAATCAATCTTTTATTCATTTTACCGCTTACATAATTAAAAAATATACAATTATTATGTATATGATTATACATACTATATTTTTAAAGTCGATGCAGTAGTTCCTAAAATTAGCGAGTTCAAGCACACACACTCTGCATCTTAACAGTATTAGTATCTATAGATCTATTTTCGAATATAAGTCTACTAAAAGCTCAATATTCTACAAAAGAGCCAGCATATCATTACTACAGACCCTAACAACAACTTTATTCAATTTTCCTCGAAGAGCGCTGGTCTACAAATAAAACTATACTTAAAGGTGTTCCCGTTAGTCCGATAAATAACACGGCCTGTACAGGACAGTAATCGCATTATTATTCAGAAAAACATCGGTCTAATCGCCATAATCCGTAAGAAACGTCTATATTAGATAGCTGGCAGGCTTAGGCTTGTCAAACTAGTTCGATCAGTTTTTCGAAAGTAACCAAGTAATTGCTTGTACTAGGTTTTCACACAAGATTTTCTTGTTGGAAAAAGGTTGATGTTTGTAGACGCTTGTGTTAAGTGTTTTTATTTTCTTGTACTTAGTTTTTTTTTTGAAGAGCTCGTGGCTAAGTCAAAGCCGCGCGGATCGATCGATCATAAGGTTAAGCAACGCTTGGCGCGGTCGGTCCGTGGATGGGTGACCATCTTGTGATAATGAGTTCTTCCGTGTTTCGGATGGCACGATAAACTGTAGGTCCCGGCTGCCATTTGAACATCTTTGGTAGTCGTTACGGGTAGTCAGAAGCCAGAAAGTCTGACAACCAGTCTTACCAAGGGGTATCGGGTTGCCCAGGTAACTGGGTTGAGGAGGTCAGATAGGCAGTCGCTCCTTGTAAAACCCTGGTACTCAGCTGCATCCGGTTAGACTGGAAGCCGACCCCAACATAGTTGGGAAAAGGCTAGGCAGATGATGACTTAGTTTTTTTTTTGTGTAGATGTAGTGGTATTCTGGAAGTGGTACAAAAGGATAGATGATGAATTGGTTATGAGAAAACTCATTAACTGGTGTTCGTTACCTTTTACAATTTTAAAAGTGAAAAAGATTATATGAGGAATATACTTAAGTTTTAGATCTGTCTTAATTTTGTGCAGGTTAAGTTGGTGTTCGAATGAATTTGTTAATAGGTAAACGGCATCTTTTTTTGTTACTCGACTTTTCAGAAACATTTCCCTGATCGATTCCAGCTACTCCCAACTTTTACACGTGTAAACTTTTGATATGGGAACGAACAATAACAATTAATTCAGTTCCAGGGAAACACCGTAGCAAACAAACAGATAACAAAATATTTCAGAAACATGTTATAAAATGTTCGTAATCCAAACTTTTGGTAGCCCGGAGCTAAATCTGCGTAGAATGAGGGTACAGAAACTTTAAACGATTATGTAAAATATGGGGTACGGGCTTGGATCTTTGAACCAGCTTGAAACGCCATTGCTGTGTCTTCCTTTCTGTAAAATGTTCGGGTCTGTCTCAGTTATACCCACTCGTATCCTATATGGGTCGTGAAGACGATGCTTGTGATTAACATTTTCATCAAGTGTGTGCGTAAACATGTGATCGAAAATGCATGAGTAAGCGAACTATTTGAGAAGAAGTAAAATTAAATAATTTAATTTAAACATTATTGAGAAAAACTTAACGGCCCTTTTCAGGTAGTGCAAAGGGGGGTTTTACAATTAATATGATTTGCTTAATGTAGACTTAGGGTATAGGTTCATATTTAGTAATAGGTACTTAGGTAATTGGCAGAATTCTTCACATAGCGATTTGTGTTCATGGCGGTTCTTGTTGGTTACGTGCTCTTAGCGTAACGGCTTAACACAAAGTAACGGCATAATGATAAAACTCTTTCAACTCAGTTCAGTAATTATTATAATTGTTCCCCTGGTACAAAGGGTCTGCCCGAGTGATGTAGACTAGGGTTTTAGTATGTTATTGTTTAATTGTTATATTTACTTATTATGTACTAGCTTCTGCCCGCGACTTCGTACGCGGATCCTGTCCCTTATGCCAGCGACTACGGGGTCAGCAAAATCAAAGATCTGAATAGTCGCAATAGACGTGACCATAGGGATAAAAGTAGTGATTCTAATTAGTCCGCATTAAAGTTGTGTGAAGCAAAAACAATTGTCTGTAAAGTCGTTTTACTGACGATAGTTGAACGTGACAACGTGAGTAGCTACCGATTGTGCCTCTTTGTCGCTCGCTGCGTGCTCTCGCTTGCACTTCAAGCCTTAAACGGAACGCCTCAGAGCGAGGTAACGCCTCAGAGCGAGGTAACGCCGCATGAGTCATGTTTTTTCGTGCGTGCAGCCGGCTCCATCGATTTATAAGACGTTGTCACGTCAAAATATTACACGTATTATTACGTAAAAAAACATTAAATAGATGACAAAGTCGTGGTGACTTAGTGGAATTCGTGGTGGTTTAGTGGGTAGAGAACCAATCTCTCAAGTATGAGCGTGCGTCTTTGATTCCAGGTCTGGCAAGTGCCTGCCAATGCAACTTTTCTAAGTTCGTATGTACTTTCTACGTATATTTTGGATACCAATGACCGTTATTTGGAGGGGATGTTAAACTGTAGGTTCCGACTGTCATTGAACATTCTTGGCAGTCGTTATGGGTAGTCAGAAGCCAGTAAGTCTTACCAAGGGGTGTTGGGTTGAGCGGGTAACCGGGTTGTGGAGGTCAGATAGGCAGTCGCTCCTTGTAAAACACTGGTACTCAGTTGTATCGTGACTGGATGTCGACCCTAACGGTCCATAATTGGGACAAAGGTTCTTGAGAAAATAACGACAATAATAATGAGATATAGGCACCGCAGGACATCTGAGGCTGATGACGGGGAGTACCGACCCCGCGGGGCTATATATACTGAGTTCTCCAGGGAGTGTATACTGTCCCCCATCTCCGGCCGGTCGGAGTGGACCATGACGGGGGTAGGTCTCACGCCTCTGGCTTGGCTTGGCCGTCCATAGTGGAGTCGCTAGAGCAGGATTAGTAGCCCTGCTCGGAGGGTAGGTGCCTCATGGTAAGCACAGGGAGCGCGTAATCTGCGTTTAAAGTCCGCCGAGGTATCCTCACAATTCAGCCGCTCATGTCCCTGTTGCTCTCTTGTTGCTATTCAGTGACTGGTTCCCGGGGGCTCAGTAAGTGAGGTGGCGAGTCTCCTGCCGTTTTTACATGTACCTAATACATTGTCATCCACTAACATCCCATCACAATAGCCCAAGTAGTTTTCGTCCATAGTTAGCAATAGTTTAGCACAGAACCGGGGATTGTCTTTTTTTTAACGACGTCCACCGGGGATTGTCCTTGGGTTCATTTCTATAGTGTATAAAGGGATAATCGTCGGTTTTGTGTCATTTCATTAAAGTTGTCTCAAAAGGGCTTCAGCGTGTTGGCTTCGGCTCCACGTTTGCTAAAACGTCATTTCTTCATATGCTTCATATAGTCTAGCTGGGCCCCTGGAGTTCCACATCAGGTGTTTTAGATCTTCAATTTGTATTAGTCAATAGAAAGTGCTTATCAAATTGAACAACTTTTGCTAAAACGTCATACCTGTATATGGTACAGAGAAGCTGGGCTCTTGGGGTTCCACATCAGGTGTTCCAGATCTTAAAATTTATTATCTCAGCTGAAAATGCTCATCAAATGAAACAATTTTTGCCAGGGCACCATATTTGTATCTCTTATAGTTTTATTGGTCTGTTGGAGTTCTCCACCAGGTCTTCAAGTTTCGAAGATAAATTATAGCCTATATGTTGACCAGGCTTAATACTGATACAACAAAGAAAAACTCATTGAAATCCGTCCAGTAGTTCCGAAGATTAGCGTGTACAAACAAACAGACATACAGACATACAGACATACAGACAAACAGACAGAATTTTTTTTTTGGATTTGTGCTCCATTACTGATTCTAAACCCCACCCAATTATTATTTTTTTAATATATTCAATGTACAGACACAGTTTTTTTACAGATTTATTATATGTATAGATGAGAGTTTTAGGCTTTGTTTAAAAACTTTGAGTTTATTTATTAAAGTTTGGTCGTCAAATATCGCCGTAAATAGTCTTCAAACTAAGACACTTCAGGGTCAGCTTTCAGTCCAACTGGATGCAGCTGAATAGTAAAAATCCGTAAAAGTAGTTTTATTTAAACAGCTGAATAGTGTTTTTTATGGAACGACAGCCTGACCTCCTCAACCCAGTTACCCGGGTAACCCAATACAGCTATGTAAGACTGGTTGTCAGACTTACTTCCTTCAGGTTATTTCAGGTTTCTGACTACCCGTAACGACTGTCAAAGATGTTCAAATGATGAATCGTACATCAATCGTAACCCAAAATTAAACGTGTCCTCCAAAACACAGAAACTAATATACTTTGTTTCTGTAATCCACGTTTGATTTGAATACGACCCATTTAATCAAATAAAGGCTTATCACCTCATTGCGTTAAAGGTAAAATTGGTAACAATTAATTGGGGTTGAACAATTCCTTACAACGAGGAAGGATTTGGTTCAGCATCTTAATTAATTAAGTCCTGTTCTAATTGGGTGAACGGACCCATTAATCTTACCAGTTAAATGGTATCCCTAAGATCATAGAACAGGTACAAATCGCGTTCGGATCAGGGTCCATTATTTGTTTTCACCGGCGAATTAATTTAAGTAAGTGTTACTAACAAATATTAAAACAGATATTGAAATGGCACTACCCTGAATTGAAAAATTGAACTGAAATGAAACTAACATAAAAATCGAAATGAAATTGAATTAAAATGAAATTGAAATTAAAATGAAATTGAAATGAAATTGAAATTAATATGAAATTGAAAGAAAAATAAAACTGAAACTAAGCTGACACTTTACTTATGTAATTGAACTGATTGAAACTGAAATTAAAACTTACCTCAGTGAAACGAAATAAAACTTGAAACTAATCTTTGTCTTCCAGATGCAGGAGTTCGATGGATACCATCTTACTGCGCGCTGAAAGAGCTCAGTGTGTCCGACTGTACCGGAGTCACGGACTTCGGACTGTACGAGCTGGCCAAGCTAGGACCGGCGCTGCGGTACCTTTCTGTTGCTAAGTGTACTCAGGTGAGTAGCACTTGTGTGCTTATCTGTATGTGGTTTTAGTGAACAGTGGTTGTAAAAAAGAAAGTGATACAATTTAAAATATTAGCCGTTATACAACGTTAAACGTTTTCAAATATGTTTAGTCTAGACACACGGCAGTGTGTCCGCCAAGTTCGAGCAAAAAAGGCGACACACCGGCCGTGGGTTATATTACACGAACCATTTCGGGCCAAATTCGACCCCCCTGTAACTCAAAATCTATTTTATTTACGCATATCAAATTTCTAGTATCTGTTGAGACCCCCTCACTTATCTAAAATACAAAATTTCATTAATATACCTACTGTAGGTCTTGAGATATTGACGTCAGAAAATCGCTATTTTTACTATTGGCTATGTGCAAAGCGAGTAGCGGCGGACAATAACGACCGCAGCGCACAACACGGCAGAAATTGGAAACAAATGCGGATGTTTCAAACCCGGTTTTTATCATTATATTCATTTTACAGTAAAACTATTTAATAAATTGCACATAAATAATGTCAACAACACTATTTTAATCTTTGGTTTTATTTATATTTGAAAAGAAAATTATAATGTTTACATGGTTATTATTTGACAGTTTCCGCAAATGTTGCAAACGCTACGCGTCGCCACCGTCGCGCACATAGCCAATACACTTATTCACTTATTCACTGATTCACTGATTCACTGATTCACTGACTCACTCATCAAAAACCTAGACCACTTCCAATGGTCGTATTGACCTGAAATTTGGCATGGAGGTAGGTCTTTATGTCAAGGTAAAGGGAAAAATCTGAAAATGGCCAAGTGTGAGTCGGTTTCAAAATAATGAAGGTGTTTTATACCCGGTGTAAATTTATACCCCTAAGGAACTAAAACGAACTAAATTTACCTACATTTATTTAATATATCTTCGAATGGTACAAAGGTTTGTATTTAGTCAAAGTAAAGTAAAAATCTGAAAACGGCCAAGTGTGAATCACTTTCGAAAATAACGAATGTGTAACTTTGATCCACGAACATAATATATGATAACATGTCATGTCAGTCAGTTGGTAAATCTAGTGCGTCGTTGGTACTGCAGGACGCAGCAGGATGTTGGGTCCAGTTTGTGCGGTACCGCACTGATTACTGCAAGGTGGCCTCTTCTTTCTCCTTTCAACCTTTATGAAGCCATCCTTGTCGCACATGTCCTTTTTAATGATGATTACTTGGCAAGTTTTAATAGAAAATTAAATACTTGATTCATTGCGTTTAGTAGGTTTATAACAAGGTGTATGAAAACTTGCCAAGTAACATCATTAAAAAGGACATGTGCGACAAGGATGGCTTCATAAAGGTTGAAAGGAGAAAGAAGAGGCCACCTTGCAGTAATCAGTGCGGTACCGCACAAACTGGACCCAACATCCTGCTGCGTCCTGCAGTACCAACGACGCAGTTGTACGTATCCCGTCTACATCACACCACGACGGTGGAGCAGATCGTGGAGTATGTCCGGTCCAAGACCAACTGGACCTTGAGGGTGGCGAAGTTGGAGTCGCGCCACAATACGAACTTCAATTCGTTCATGGTGCGAGTTCCAACTCATCACATCGAGACATTCCTCAAGGAAGAGTTTTGGCCGAAAGGTGTCGTTTATCGGAGGTTCCGAGGATGGCTACGCGACACCTCGCAGCGTAACACGACGCCGATACTTCGTGTGCATTAGTTTTAAGTTACTTATATTAAATATGTATTAGTGTATGTTTTAATGTTATAATATTTGTGTATTGTGTTTTTCTATGGGCCTTAGATGCCTGATTCAAATAAATAAATTAAAAAAAAAAAGTAACCATTTTTAACTGAGGTATATGTATGGAACTTGGTACTTATTCAGATCTCACTTCTTTTATAGGCGAAGCATTCCCATATTATCGAACTTGGCAGTCTTTCACATTTTTGTTTTGGGTGGGTTATATTTGTCTTAAGCACCTCTGTCTTAAGTTTGAATCGTTTTCCAGCCAGTCGAATTCATGGTAAACTTCTGTTTATAAACAAAGATGCATGCAACAATTGGTTTCTGAATATATTGCAATATTTTGATGCCAACACTACCTATGTGTTGCGGAATTGATAATGGCAATTGACGAGTTGTCGGCCAATAACAATGTTGACAACGGTTGCCATACAAATGTTTACCATGAATACGAGGCTTTATATTGGATTACGAAGTTAACGATAAAACTATACACTTTTCATACCACTGGAATTTCCCTGAATTTTCAATCTCATTCCCAGAAAATGTAATATTTTCATATTTTCCATATTGCGGGATAGACTGTTGCCTGTGGTAACGAGATCAAGCAGAATCGTTTGCATTTTTCTGAGAAGTCTAGATTAATTGTATTTTCAAAAGGTCAATTTTCAACTTAGATTATGAAACTAGCTGTTTCTCGCACTTATTTGGGTTCTAAATATACTCAGGTTCTATTATATGTATGTAACTATATGTATATGTGTAGGTACTAAAAAAAAACAATCGGTTCAGTAGTTTTATCGCCGAAGTCGAACATACACAGTTACTTTCGAATTTATAATACAAACATTTGTAAGGACTACATGTTTTCCGCGGTTTCACCTGCGTCTGGAATGTAGCTTCCCAACAGTGAAATAATTATTCAAATCCGTTTAGCAGTTTCGAAGCCCCTGAGGCTCAATTTTTTTCCTCTTAATAAAATTAGTGTAGATTAATTAGGTAAAACCACATCAAAGGAAGCAAATACGGAAAAAATTAAGCCTAACGTTTCATTATACGGAAGCCACTGATGAATAAAGAACCTTTTAATTTATATTCATTTTACAATACGGATGAGTAAACCCATGTTTAAAGTGAAAATACTGAAATATTTCCCTTTGTTCAAAGAGGCTCACTTTGTTAGTCTGAATTCAACAGTTGTAAAATATAAAATGATCTTCTACTTTGTGTAAATAAGAAAAGGTTGATTCTTGTTTATTTTGTAGTCAAAAAATTTGGCAACTTTAATTTGGTGGATGAATATTTTATTGTTGTAAAATTGAAAGGGTTTTGTTTTTTGTAATAGCAGTATTGTTTATTTGTTGAAGTCAGGTAAAAATATATTAGACAGTTTACTTTTCTTCTTATTTACAAAATTATTATACCCTTTTATTATAACGGCCAACATTTCGCGTGAGCTGCATCATTTAATTATAACGAAAACTAAATCATAACCAGCCATACATCATACATTGGTCATATCGGCTATGTCAACTTCAAATGGTTCGGTTATCGTTATGGTTAAATGGTGCATTGGACGCATTAAATATGTGTCCAATGGTTATTAAATAGTGTTTTTTTATAATCTTTCATGCGTTATTATAACTTTTTATTGGTTCACGAGAACCTCTCTTTTACATTTTTCAAATACAACGGTTGAAAAGCTATTCGTTGAATAGATTTGCTAAATTGATTTACTGTTGGAAAGTGATCGTACTTAGTCGGAATTCGGAGATCGGACAAAATTGTTATTGGTTTTTCCACGGAGGGTTTTACCGGGTGGGATATATTTCTCAGAAATAGTGATTTAGATTTTTATTCGATTGATGATAGCTTAATCTCTATGATATCTATTTATCTTTCCGTTGTAAAGAGAAAAGATTCAATAGATTTGGAAGATTTAAAGATAGAGATTATGTAACGAATGAACTCAAAAATAATTGGTAAATTTTCAAAAAAAAACCTGGTATTTCTTGTAAACATTGGGCTGATTCTAGCTGGGTGTGGCAAAAGATTATTATTGCTTTAAAAAACGTATGATAATATTAAATGTACGTTACATATGATTTTCGAAAACTATGTAGCACTCTCTTCAAAAGTTTTATAAACTGAGTTTATAGTCAAGTTGATTGCTTCTTTATATTTGTAAAAGAAGTTCTAAGAACTCATTCTGTGACAAAATACGACTTAGAAACTTAACACTACGTCTAGACGAAAGTCTGGAAGTTATGATCACATCTTTTTGTTATGGAAATAAGTAAAGCAACTATATTTGAAGTTTATACAAGTTTAAGTTCAATTTTATTACATTTTAAGTTCATAAAGTGCAAATTGAATTTCAGAAATGAGATCAAATACTTAGTTTATAACTTTTAAAATTTTTGGTTCATCGTATTTGCATTGGCGAATAATTCTGCTGTTTTATTAAAATCAATGTGCTAAAATTTGGGAAAAGGTTAGAGCTTGACGGTTTTTAAAATAGCGCTATTTCTGTATGTTAAAGATAGAATTCCATTCGCAACTTAGATTCTGCATAAATAAATCAGTAGTGTCCATGGAAAAGTCCCGTTCTTGCGAGGAAACCTAACCAAAACACGCGATAACCAATTACAGGAAGTTTAATAAAGACGAATGAACTCGTGGTCCACAAACTTCTTACAGTTTTAATTAATTGACTCGCAGAAACTTGGCTCTGAGGCCATTCGTAAGAACTTGTAGTTCTTCAGTCTTGCAATCTAATCGTCATTTGAAAAGTACTTTTTTTATTGCGATTAAGTCTTAAAGTTGTTTTTTTTTTTCAAAAGGAACGGTGCCTGCAGATACACGTGGAATCCTAAAAAGCTCTTATAATAGCAGCATTACTTTTATTCTAAACTATTACATATTTATTTATTAGGTACACCAACAGCAATACATACACAGAAGTTATAAAATATACACTACAAATTACATTACTGGTATGTATGTACTACATACATACTACAAGCACCAGAAAAAAACGACTCAGGCTCAAGTTCACAGAAAGCATAAAGGTCGGTTTTTTAAAACAACTGTTTCCCTTGAAACTTGAACTTGAAAATTTATACTATTATTCATAATTCTAAGAAAACCGTTTGCTTGGAAACTTGAACGTAAAAATTTGCAGTAATCAGTTGTTTAAAAAAAAAACTGATTTTTAAATTAACGGCGAAGTTTTTTATACTATCGTCATTTAAAGCAAAAACCATTATGAAAACCATTTACAATGCTTTTCCTTCAACAGTTAAGCTGTAAACATTACTCTGATTAAAGCAAATATCAGTGTCGGTTTCTGTTGCAATCATAAACCCAATCTAAATGCAGACGATGGCAATCTACACGTTATATGAAGTTGTATTTACTGCTCAGTATGCTCTTCAAAGCGCCAATTTACTTGTGTTGCGGACTTTCAGTTCTACCAATTATACTGGAACTGAATAATATCCATATTTTTGTTTTGATTCTGGATTTGACGTTTTCAAGCCAAATTCTACAGAGACCTGTTGACCTTTCTCCGTATGATTTTGGTTTTGCAAATATTGTTATAGATTACCCAGTTACTGCCTGACCCTAATCAGGTTATAAAGGGTGAAACCTCTTGTGTACAAGAGTTCATCTACCCTAAAATGTGTCTATGAACCTATCTATGAACTATTGACTATTAGGAAGGTTGACTGACGGTTATACACCCCAACTTATACTTTTATCCTTAAAATCTTTTAAAACTTATATATCTATACAATTTAGCCCATCTTATAACTTCCTTTTCATACTTCCCCAGGTATCAGACTCTGGTGTCAGAACCCTGGCTCGAAGATGCTACAAGCTGCGGTATCTGAATGCCCGAGGTTGTGGGGCGCTTGGAGACGATGGCGTGGAAGCCATAGCCAGGGGGTGTTCCAGGCTGAGGGCGCTGGATCTTGGCGCTACTGATGTTTCTGAAGCTGGGTTACAGGTAAATCTTCTTTCTTAAAACTAAGGACATCATTATTTGTCTAGCCGTTTCCGAACTATGTTGGTAATAGTGGTTGACTTTGCTGGACAGATTTTCTAGTTTCTGACAATCTTTAACTACCAAAAATTTTAATTACTTCTAACATTTTGACAATGCAAGCCTACCAGAAATTTACATATTAGTTGGGCAGAGAAAGCCTTAGATCTGTCAAGGCTATAAACCTACAAGTCTGATCTGATTTTTTAGCATTATTAAAGGGACAATCGGAATATAGGACAGTACCTACTTTCAATTGTTGAATACACCTTAATATATGTCTCCATTTCAGATCCTGGCCCGATGCTGTCCAAACCTCAAGAAACTCGCTCTCCGAGGCTGTGAGTTAGTCGGAGACGACGGCCTAGAAGCAGTAGCCTATTACTGCAGAGGATTAACACAGCTCAACATTCAAGATACTCCTGTCACGTTGAGAGGTTACAGAGCGGTTAAGAAGTACTGCAAAAGATGTGTCATTGAACACACTAACCCTGGATTCTGCTGAAATAAGGACCATATAATTGTGGTAATAGTATTGAGCATATGTGAGTCCAAAAGACCGAAAGGCCATAGTCTTTTGGGGTAGAACGAAGATTGACGTTTATAATCTTTAAAAAGAGAATGTAGAAAACAGAAGATTACATTGTCATTGATATCAAGTAGACAGTATTTTTGATTGCTTATTATAGATCAAAAGTTACGGGTCTTATTTCAAAAATAACTTAAAATGACTGGTATTTAGAAAAAGAGAATCAAATGGGAACTTGAAAAAGAGATTTGAAATCTTTTAAGCGATCAGAATACGATAAGAACTGCCCTTAAGCAAGTTTTGACCTTGTTCAAACGCAATAAGGTTTATTTTCCTTGCTGTATTATTACGGACTTGACCTTTACGTTCATATGAACGAATCTCATAAACATGTATTCTCATAAGGGAAAATTGAGTGTCTTTGTTTGAATAAAAGCTTTTGTCAGAAAATAAATCATAATAATACGCAAGTATTTTTATGTACAACTGTCTAGTTGGGACTATGTTTTTATATGACAAGACGAATTTTACAAAGGTTTTCCTAAAAACCTATCTCGAACTGTGTATTGTCTATGTACAACTTTCCTATTTTCATAATTATTTTTGTAAATAAAAAAGAGATTTTAGTTTACTAACATAATTTTATATAAATGTAAATGCTTTAAATATAAATATAACCGACTAAGATAATGATTTGAAATATGTTTTAGTTTAAGTATGTATTTATGTACAGGGTACAGAAAAAGTTAAGGGTGTTTTAAATGGGTGATTTCAGGCGAAAATGTGGGTCTTGTAGTATTGAAAAAATCTTAGAAAATGATCGTAAATCCCCATTCTACTAAGTTTGATCCTAAAGGTTGTTCGATACAATTTTGTAACACCAAAAAGTATAACTTAAAATTTATGGTTTAATACTGGACTTTGCAGTAATGGTTTTTGTTATGGCAAAATTTGAAATCAAATCGTTAAAGGAGCAATATTTAATGTTGTTACAAATCTGAGCTAAACTGTCGAATTTGTTTTTTGTTGAAAATTGCGGGCAAAAGGACCAAATATAATAAGATAGGTAGTTAATATTTCTTACATCGCTATTAATAGCTAAACTACGCTTAAGCAATAGTAGGACAGCTAAGATTAAAAACTTCTTAATAAGTGTAAATTTATTCAGGATTTAGTATATCATCTCTGTAATTAATATAGCTGTCATAATTTTACATCTTCTCTAAAAGAATATTTAACGAGGAATCTTAATAATTTACTATTTTAGAAAATCATATTTTTTCTCTAAAAGCTTGAATAATTTACTTACAGTCCATTTTCCTCAATTTAGAATGAAATACAATCTTTCGGTTTTTTTGCAATGAATATTTTTTGTGCCTAGCAGCATTTTTTTATACCTTATACCTTTTTATACCTTCATTATATACTATTTTTATTTTACAATATAAATATAAATACATTGGAAAGCCTCGTTTGAATATCAAATGCTTCTAACTAACAAAACCATTACTGGATTTAGTTCAGTAATAAACTGAATTCTGCCCTCGGCGATGTCTGTAATGTGAATACATGAAATAGCCTGCACTCAGCTATCATTTAAACTATCAATTTGTGTGAAATAAAATACGGATAAAATTATGATTCGGACAAAATATTGTGCCATAGTTTTTTTCTACAATTAGACTAAAATTTTGCTTCGAAAAGTAGTAAACCTTATCAATAAAAAATATTTTTTTCCAATAGCGAAAATTACTTCTGAAATTTATTTTTTTGAACTGCAAAAGTTCCTAAAATAGTGAAGTTACAAGTTCTTTTCGTTATTGGTAGAAAAACTTATAAATATGTAATTACAGCTAATATCTTCAAAAGATATGGCGCCCTAGTATAAAATTATTTCTATTTTAACTGAATTGCCATTGTTGATTTAGTTTTTATTATTAAATTATATTTTTTAACATATACGTTCGTTTTAATTTTTTATCAGTGACCAGTTAAAAAATCTTTTGCTAAGTAGGTAGGTGTGATAGTGTGAAGTATATTTTTTTGAGCTTGTTATTATTTTTTACTGGTTTATTCGCAAAACGAGTTACTTAATTCGATATGAAAGAGACTATTTCAAGGTCTGATATATTTGCATCTTCTTCCTACTAAGTATCCAATCAACGGACGGAATTTGCCAAGCTGTAACTTAACCATACGAAATTCATAAACAAACAGTAAGTAACATATCTCTCCTTTCTCATAAAACTCGCATATTAACTTTGCAACAAGACCTGGGTACACATATTAAGTCTTCATATTGCTTCCTTATTACGGAAACACCTTCTAAAATGATGTTAATTAGAACAACGGCGGTGCCGGATAATATCATATTTGATACCGCACTAAGGAACTTGGTCCTTATTAGCATATTACACGGGTATACATGAGTATACCTTGGTGAAATTGGTCGGGAGTAAGGTAGCGTTTATTGGCAAGCGGAGCGATCTTTAAGGTACGTTTTCAATGCTAGATGCTCACTGCAACTGCCGTTCGCACGTGCTGTTGCCGCCCCGGTCCAAAATGGTTTCTTGTAAATATTTCGATTCGATTTAATGCAGTCGCGGCAAGAGTTGTCGGCAGTTGTAGTCGGCAGTCGGCATTCAAAACGTACCTTTAGAACAAAAGACACCCAAGTTTCACCGACAGCACGAACATCAGTTTTCTGAAAACAAGAGTTTACTATGAATTTACATGTTCAATTTTCACAGTTTTTCTTAAAACAGTTGTTTTAAGAAAAACGGACGATTATGTTGTCGGTGTAATGGGCCCGAGTCATTTTGTAGCCAATTGTTTCGATGAATCGATTGAGAGTAAATAAAAATGTCCCATGATTAACAGAAGCATATTTGTTATGTACATTGTACATAAATATTTTATTTTTAACAAATGATTATCAAAAAAATGTGTGAACTTTTTTGTAAATTAGTGAACCATTTTAAAACGCTTCTGTTCTGTAGACGCCATCTTAAACGTGTCACTAATGTTCTTAAAGCATCTTCTTAGAACTCTTTCAAAGTAATTACAAGTAGTGAGTGGGCTACACTTTGGTGTTTATTTACTCGCTTCTCGATAAGCGTTAGATCACGTACTTAAATAGGTACAGGTAGGTTGGTATATCTGTGAATTTGAGAACAACAGCCAACTTCGTGTGAAGATCAAGGTGCTACTATCGGTAGGGCATTATTTATTTTATTTTGAAACAGTTGGTGGAATGATACTTAATTATGTTGTAAATATACCTACTTAGTTACTTTATAAGGCGTCTTACAAATAAATGCTACTAAAAATGATCGATTATTTATTAATAGAACGCAGCCATCGCTAGGATTGAATTGACATCTACCGCAATTCTCACCGTTTCCAACTATTGCAGTGCAAATAGATCACGGAGGAAGGAAAGATGTGGAGATGCTATACGGAAGGTAGGTCAGTCGCCTTCTTGTTGGGCAAGCAGTTACTATACTTAACTAACGAGACGTTCGGGTTTCTTGTAAAATCAAAAACAATCTGTAAAAAAATATTTTTGATTGATTACATGTATTTTGAAAATTATATGGGTTCCATAAAACGCGTGCTAAAGTAATATTTCTCGTCTGAACACCCGCATTTTGGCACGCTTCTTTCTTAGGAGATTTTGCGTTATGACACCTCCGCTAGCCATTCTGTTCTCCATGGAATAGATCCATTCAAAAATAGAACGTGGGCGTTTCTCACTGCGGTCTGAATCGAATTACTAACCAATCAAATTGCTTTACCTGCCAGTGCGTAAACTCTAGCGTCAGTTTTCTCTCAATCACTCGTCATCGTGTCTCCAGTGTCTGTAATCGAATGTCTGTCATAATGTACTGGGGAATTTGAAGCTACGAGAATATGTTCACAATAGGGTTGGCACGGTCGGAATGTACATATGTACTTATATGACTTTTGACTCTGCAGTCTAAAGAGTCGTCGTCTGACAGTTACAGAAACGAAATGGTTATTCGGTCTGCAACTGTATCTTTTGTGCATATGCATAAACCTTTGTGGTGTTGTATGTGCATATGTGAGTAGGACTGCATTCTGCATAAAGTCTCGATTAATTGTCTCGTAGAATTAACGCTAGATATTTTTCATAGTAACTGGAACTAGAAGCCAACCCCAACATAGTTGGAAAAAGGCTGGGGAGATGATGATGATTTTTCCGAGCATTTTATAGTCGGCTTTTTTAGTGCTCTTTAGAAATAAATAAATGGAGTCTACCTTGCATTACTTATTACTTAAAAAATACACATTTCCTCAACCATGCTACGATATGTATATCGGTGACAGAAATGGTAAATTCACACGTAATTTTTTTCATATTTTTCTTCGATTATCCAACAACAGATGACATCCTTATTTGTTCAAGTATTTTAACATATCAGATCAGCTTGAAACGTAATCGGATTTATACGAAACTAGATATTGCACGCGAGGTCGTCCGTTTCACGAGAGATTTATATCCCTTTTACCCAGATAACAAGCCTATGTCTAAACTAAGTATATGTGTCTTCATAATTTAATCAGCATCACCGATAGACGTCATCGCGGTAGCACCGGCACCGCTGAAAACCAGCGCTGGAACTCTATCTCGTTTCGGGTCGCAGCTTTATGCTGAGCAAGGGCCGTATTGCGCACTTTAAGACGCTTATTTCCCCTTCTTTTATTATTTCTGAATAATGTTCCTAATTTTAAGTATGTGTATGCGTCTATTTTTACCCAATAAAATTTGTTTTCTTTTCTTTCTTTTTTTCTTTCTTCCAGAGCACCATATTTTACCATGCAAAACTCCATCTCATTAATTAAATCTGTTTTAGCGTGAGTGTTATAAACAAACACACAGTCGCATTTCTATACATAAGGATACCCAACGCGATCATATTTCCTAACTCCAAATATATTACATAAGTACCACGAACTTTGACTTATTGGCCATATATAATGTTATTGTTCTGATTTATATACCGAATTGCTTAACACTATCTCTCAGTTTGCCAGAAGTTAGGCCGAGATGGCAGACAGTTGCATGATGTATAGAAACTTATGAGAACAAAAGTGCTCGCGGCTAAGTGATTTTGTCAATAGTTTTGCGAAGTTGTGTGTATTACTATTCACTATCATAATATATCATTATCATATTTTTCTTGTTTGTTCCCTAAAGTTAGAAAGCTACACTCTTCCCGAGTACCATAGGCTATATTTTATCCCAGTGCGGGCAGTAGTTCACACTAACGCGGGTGAAACCGCGGAAAAACGGCTAGTATTTTTTAGTATTAGCTAGTATATGATAACATATAATTTTATTCATAACGAACAGGTATTGCTATATTATATTATATTGTGGCAGTGGGCTGGCCATATTAGCCGAAGAACCGATAACCGTTGGGGTAAACGAGTTCTAGAGTGGAGACCGCGCCTCGGCAAACGTAGTGTAGGACGTCCTCAGGCACGGTGGAGTGATGACTTGCGCAAGACGGCTGGCAGAAGCTGGATGCGAGCAGCCGAAAATAGATCTCAGTGGCGTGCACTTGGAGAGGCCTATGTCCAGCAGTGGACTGCGATAGGCTGATGATGATGATGATGATTGCTATAAGAAAATTTCCTCTGGTAATAAGGCTTCTTCCAGGAAAATATACAAGACGTGATGAGGAGTGGGCGTTTAGGAATATAAGTAATAATCATGTTTTTCTAAGGTACATGTTAAGGTTATAACACAGTTCTCATTTCTTCAACATATTACGATTCGTGAAAGTTTAATTATAAGCATACGATTTTGTTTCAGAATCATCTTCCGAGCCTTTTCCCATCTATGTTGAGGTCCGCTTCCAGTCTAACCGGATTCAGCTGAGTAGGTACCAGTGCTTTACAAGAAGCGACTGCCTATCTGACCTCCTCAACCCAGTAACCCGGGCAACCCGATACCCCTTGGCTAGATTGGCGTCAGACTTACTGAACACCTTGTTTCAGAAAAGATCTGTTTAAGAAAAGAGGATCAGGGATAATGTAATGTGCGAAAGGCGTTTGGAATCACAACGGCAAAGGGTTTGTTCGTATCGTCCACTCAACACTTATCAGAATTTATATTAAACCGTTATCTAGGCAAATATTAATTTACTTATTATATTAATTGAGTCACTGCAGTATCTTATCGAGCGTGATAGGCGTGTGCCCAAATACAAACCATTCTGGGTCGATATTAATAATCTGGGTTTGTTAGCTGATTAAAGAATTTTTGACCTAATATTTAGATACGCAAAAAAATATTGGCAAGTCGTAATCATATTTTGTAAACATATTTTGTAAAAAAATACAAAAGAATGAAAGAAATTACGTTACGTTAGTTAAATGTTACACCTTGTTGATTTTTTATCATATCATATACTGTGAAAGTATGTATATTTTCCATCTGAGCAAAGCATCACTATGTACTTAAACTATATAAATATGCAAAGGAAATATTGAACCCTTTTCTGTCACAAACCCACGCTTGAGTGTGATATTATTTGCAAACATACAAGGCATCTTCGTCAATGGTCGTCTGTCCGCCTGTCATTTCAAGACGCACCCAAATACTACAAATCAACAGTAGCGTGAAAGCAACTAGAAGCTTTTAGACGACGTGCACATGTGAATGAACTTGTTCTGCATAGTGGATTTACTCGTCCGTCATCCTGAAGCGTCATGCCAAACACTCGTCTTTTGTTTTATGTCCTTTTCATCGGTTTAGTACTCATATCAGATATTGTTTAGCTAGAAAACGTCTAATGTCCTCATTCCAATTTTATTTGTAGTCGACGCAGCATGTCTTCTTCCATACATCTCTCAAACTGTCTAAGGAAATTCTTTCCAACCATAGTTTTTCAAACAATAGCATTTATTTCTTGAAAATTGGTATTTTAATTGTAGCAAGGATTTTTCAGACTTTCCAGTTTTACATAAAAAGTTAAGCACAGAAAGCCCAGAATGGGTCCTTAAATCCTTACATGGCAATGTACAAACAAGTATGACATTTAAATATTTCAACTTTGGGAACTTCAGGGCTTTGCAGTTTCCGTGTGTAATCTGCCTTAACTGGAGTGAAGTGCTTGCGGAATTTTGTCAACAGTTGCATTCACTTGAAACGTGCCGAAACCAATACACAGAATTGAAATCTGAAGTGGTCATGGGTTATTAAAATCATGCCCCTGATTGAAGTTGGCTATCAATTTTTTGGGTGACTGAACTTTTGTCCTTCTTTTTGTTGATATAGGCAAAGGTTAAACCATTTACTTTATGTAATAATAAAATATATAAGAATATTTTTTCCCTTGTGCAAAGGAATCTCTAGCCGGTATCCACGCAATTCTAGAAAACTATCAAGTAATCTATACTATAAAAACAAAGTACGAAACCGCTGTACTAGGAACGTAAGCGTATATTATGTTAAGTTTCAAGCAAGCGACGCTATTCGAAGAACTATGAAATATGCACAGTTCGGTACGTTAACTAAGATAGGTACAAAACTTTTCCAATCAATATTAAACCTTAGGCTCTAGTGATAAAGTTGAATATCTGTTAAAGGTATTTGACAAATTGTAGCAGCTTGATGTGCTAGGGCCCGTACGTAAGTAAGTCTACGGGGGCGTGTGAGATTTTGATCGAAAACGTGTTAGACGTATGCTCCAATGATTTTGATGAAAAATAGGCAAAGAATCTGCAAAGAGGATTATTTTGTTCAAGCCTTTGAACTGTGATGCTGTCTTATGAAAGGAGAAAAATGTTCGTTTCTAAAAATCATATATTAATAATAATCGGATATAAGAATAAAAGTCTCGTAAGTAAGATCGGATATAAGTCGTTTTTATAAAATATGCATATATATATATATGTAAATAAACGATTTAAAGTCATAATATTTATGTGTAGTATTTTCTATGGGCCTTAGATGCCTGATTTTGCCGGGGCTGCGGTATATAAAAGGCCTACGACGGAACACGACGGTTTTTAGTCAGTAAGAGTCTGACACTCCCTCGCCGCTGCTAACCCACAGCGGGAGGGGTCATTTGATGATTTTTGACGTCGTTAAAAAGGCCTATATCTCACTCTTAGATGTGCTGATCAATCTTGCAGCGTGTAGTCAGACAGAAACTGACAAACAATCATGCAATATGTCTCAGTAGATAAATAGCGGGGATCAGATGGCTGCGGCTATGATCAAAATAGAACCCTATTCATTCTGCGACGTATCGGGATAGGTTATATATCGTAGTAAGATAAATATATTTATCGAATATACTGCTACTATATCATCTGATTAGCCTTTTCCCAAACTATGTTGGGATTGGCTTCCAGTTTTACATGTACTCTATGTAAAATACATGTTAAATATTGTTGAGAGCGTAGACCAAGTTTAACAAAAAAATATATTAAGTACATCCAAAAAAAATGTGGTATTAAAAATTTATTGTAGGCTCGTAAGCATAATAGATTATAACTTTACCTATTAGACGTAAGACGTAAATTAAAATATTAGGTCCTCAAAATGTAGGTAAGCTTTTGATAAGACGGTGAAAGCTGGCTATTATAGGCACGAAGATCAGACCCAGAATTTTAAATTAAAAGATTTGATCTTTTCTAAGCACCTAAGTAGCTAAAGTCATTAAGCCTAAGTTTTTACAGTTATTTTGGAACATTTGAAATTGATGTGATATTAAATACTTACTACATCTTGTAATTTATCACACTCTCCATTAGTAAGAACGTACAAAAGTTTTTCCTTCCTAATTACTTTCCCATAAGTGTTATGGGAAAAAACTGCAGCTGTGGCATTCCCATGTATTTCTTGCGTCCCAAAATTATAACTAATCCTTTCCTAATTTTCCTTGTTCTTGTTAATCTTGCCATTCCTGCTTCCTTTACGTAATTCAGTGGGAGTCAGTTGATTGGAAAAAGTGCGTTGCGCATCGAAAATCTGTTAATTAGTTATGGTGTGATACCACCAAAGTTGTTCGCGAAAAGATGATATAAAAACACGTTTTTGGAAGTCGGTTTAATTTTTTTGTAAAAAAGTTTTTTATTTACAACTTTTCACTGATACGAATAGTTGTCACTATCCATATATGTGGAAAGGTCTCGTCAATACAAATAATATAAGCCCAAACACGAGGTAGTTTACATATTCAGTTGTCGAGTTCCCTCGACCCTCTCTGGTCTCCATCATCAGGTCAGCTTCAAACCTTCACTGTTGAATAGTGCTTTCAGGCATGCACCTGAATGTCAAGTTTTTACCCTAAGTATGCCTACAACTTTCGAAGGTTGCCCTCGATTTCTCAGGGTTTCCTTCATCAGATCCTGACCTGATGACGATGGGACCAAATGACAAGCATACCCTTTCAAATAAAAAAAGAATTTTTGAAATCGGTCCAGGCGTCTTTGAGAAATCGAGTAACAAACATAAAAAAAAAAAAAAAATACAGCCGAATTGAGAACCTCCTCCTTTTTTTGAAGTCGGTTGAAAATAAGGATTGTCCACTGGCTATATTTCATGAAATTTCGTACCGTTTAGAGCAAGTATACTAGAAGAAACATTTGTGTTCGCCAAAATGCCGCACACCGGTGGATTTTCGCCTTAATGTTTATAATTTTGTTACTTAATTAAGTTGACTCATCTATTCATCAATATTCTATGTAGTCTTAGAAATTCTGAAATTGTTTCAAGTCGTCAATTGTTTTGTTTGTGTTTTGTTTTGAATGAACCCGTTCATATCAGGTTTCAGTTTGTATTGAAATATAACTCGGCTCCTTGTTCTAGTTTGTTGACTTTGTATCTTGTTTAGACTTTCTAACTTAGAGCCTTTTATAACGTTGTTTATTAATTATTTATTACGTAGAATCTTCTCATCTTAAGGTAAACTTTTGGTAGAATTTTTATTTTGTTTTTGATTGATTTTCTACTCAGTTGCTGAGTTTTGCTTACTTAAGAAATTCATTTTGGCGGAAAGGGTTGTTGCGTTCAGGAAACGGTTCACCATTTAATTTGATCCGTTCGTAGCTTTCGGAGTTTGCTTAGTCAAAAAAGGAATTGTAAAATAAATTGATTCTGAATTGCGGTTTCAAGTTTATGAACAAACCTTGTTTGAGAATTTTCTTATTCGTTGATTTTGCGTACGTGATTGCAGGATTCCAACAGAATACCAGCATAATTTCTGCTTGCATTTTATATTTTTCTTTTTACCCACCTTTTGTTTTCTTTTATTTCTTATTGAGTAGGTATCTTTGTTTGTGTTGAATAAGCGTTTTATCTGTTTTTTTTTAACCTAAGTTTTATTTGTTAGTGGTTAATTCAGAAGTACAACAGCGTATAATAAACTGATTATTTATAGTGTGAGCTAGCTATAAACGTCCTTAGTAGGTAATATCTACAATATTTACCTAGCAACGTTTAGTCTTCGCCATCCGATCTTATTAAAGTGTTCTCAGAAATACTGATCAATCTGTGACCTCAGCGCGACAGTTAGAGATGTTTTATCGGAAAGCGGGTGAGCCTATACCTACTTGTGTGAGTCAATGTGCATTACATTGTCTTCATATGACTTAAGGGCTTAGAGTAACTACACGATATAGACTAAAAATTCGGCCGTCAGTTGACCCAATGAAAGTTTGGCTAAATAACAGATCTTCATTTTGTGCATACTATCATTCATCAATTCACAAACAAACTATCGGCCAACAAAATGTTTACAGTGCGGGTATTCTTTGGGCGGCATTTTTGGATATAGCGTGTGGTGCCTAGGTCTTCAAGATGCCGCTGTTCATAATCCTGTATGCTCTGATGATCAGCAAATATCCTACCCTAAGCCCTCCTATACTTACAATATGCAAGGGCAATTTTACTGCGCTATTTGTGACCGCGTGTTCAAGTCAAAATCTAGTTTCGCTAGTTACATCCGAGCTCATGAATGAAATCAAACCAGTAGGTATATTATGCCAGGGTGTCGCCGTCGACGGAAACATAACCAGGAAGACATCATATAATTCGACCATTACCGAGCCCTCACTAGCTTACGCATACAAACACATTATTTGCAATACCAAAACTTTTGATTACTCCTCTTTGTAAAATTCCGACAATTTAACCGAACTATTTACGAACACCTACACTATAACCGCTTATCTTTCACCAATGTCGACTTCTGAAATTGGTCGGTTAGTGATAAATATGTTTTGTAGTATCGAGACTTATCTTTAAACGCTGATGTTTTCAGTTCAGTACCGATTGCGAAGACGGCGGGAGAGGTCGCGTCGCGCTCGCAAAATTCGTACATACATCGCGAAAACTTGTTGTGGTCAAATAAATATTTAAAAATATATTTCGCACAATATAATAAGTGTTAAGTTCTGTGATTAAGTGTAAAAAGTGAGTGATAACTACCAAAAAGTGGATTATTTTGACGCACGTAAGTTTTTTTTGCTTGTTTTTAATTTTATCTTTAGGCGTGTTTTTTGTTTAAGTATTGATAATAAAAAATTGGGTTAGTGACGTTTCGATTTTATGTCTGGAATTGTTGAAAAGGAAAGTCTGTATAGTTTTCGTATGTTTTAGTCCTTTGATCTAAAACTGGTACTTAGAATTTACCTACCAGTAAAAGTTCCATTGAAATTTTCCTGAGATAAATTGTACAAGAATGAAAAACATTTAATAAAGGCTTTTTATTTCCGTCAAAATGAAGACAATACACAGAACATGTGAAAAATATAAGCAGAAGCGGTTTTTTATTGCAGTTTCGCACTATTCTTTAATTAAACAAATTGGAAATCTTTAAACGATAGACTATTTATAAAAGAGTACAGAGCTACTGTAAATTAAATAAGTATTTCAAAGAATCATGACTTAAATACGGGGCGTAATCAATGCTACAATTTTTGTACAAGAGATAGTTTCCGATAAAACCAATAATTATGATAACCTATCTTTACCACGTTAACTAAACTGTGAATCATGTTCCTAAAATACATTAAAATCTATTATGTGAACATTTAATTATTTTTCTAATTACCAAATCGGCATAAATAATATAATACGATATGAAGTATGTTATCAGTTATGTTATCTTAAGAAAACGGTGGTAAATACTTTTAATAAATCGGGGATAATGAACGATAAAGCGATTTTTTGAGATACCGGGTTATTAATATCAATTTGTTTATGCATTTCTTTAGATATCGAGTGCATATCAGTATGTAGTACAACTGTTACACTTTTACTCAATTAGTAATAACAATAACATCTAGACAGAAGATCAGCCAGCACAGGACATATTATTGTGGACAAGCGTACGCACAGACACACAGGTGCACTCACTATTCCTTCACTCTCATAGCCCGATGGGACGGCAATCAGACACGTTCGGACAGAAATCATTCAGATTTAATTAAAGCATTTATGAAATCGTTTTCTTATACATAGCCATTGATAGAAAAAAACAATGTTATGTTATTTCGAAGTATTTAATTGTATTTGGTGGCTATAGTGATACAAACTAGAGCAGTCGAATCATTTGATTGTTTTGAATATTGGTTGGAACCAGTAACCCGGATTTATTCATAGGTTCACAATTATTTGGTAATTTTTAACTTATAAATTAATTTTGACAAATCCTTTTATTAGTTTTAAGTTTATTTTTATGTAAATATAGATGTAAATAGTTCATTTTAAAATGACAGTTGTATGTACATAATAAATAATTTTGCAGTATTATTAACACGATTACTTTTATATATTGTTAAAAGTTTAGACAGCTTTTCTCTTACAATATCGGTTTTCAGTATAACTAGACTGTTTCATTAGTTTTCCCATTTAGCTAATTAGTTTCTGGTATCAATAGGTGACACTATTCATGCCACTGCGTATTGGTCGGAATTTTATCAATAGGTTACATTTCACTAAGGGATGCTAAATATTTGGTTATGTAATGCATTAGTATATTTTTTCAAATTTTTTACCTTTGTTGTTTTTGTATTAAAAACCGATAATAGTTACTCGTACTTAATGTCAATAGATTAGGTACATTTCGCAAAATAATTAGGTAAATAGTACAGTGAAAAAACTGATATATTATCTTTAGTTACGGGTAATTAAACATGTTAAATCATGATTACCTATTCATATACAAAGCTTAATTTGAAGAATAATGCCTTTTTACATCAATACGAATTATGTAGATTTATTATTTAATGGGTGTAACAAATTATTATTTTATTATTTAAACCCCAATTTTCAGCTTTTCAGCTACCCCGATTATCCTTTATAGGTAACTAAACGCTGTCATAAAATTAAACGCGATGTCATTAGGAGTGTCATTATGTAAAAATGTCGTCAATATTACTCTCGTTTAAGAATTGAGGAGAATTCTTATTTGAAAATCTTTGTTATTAGTTACTGTTTACCCATTGCCAAAAAACTTTATTTTGAATAATTGGTCGATAATTTAATCATTTGGTCAGTCGGGATCCTTTGCAGCAATTTCGCGGTGTTTCTCACATCTCAAGAGAAAGGCTTCACACGTCCGAATAAAAGGAAACCCATCTCCATCCCTAAGATATCAACTAACTCTATACCAAATTCTATCAGCATCGCTATAGCCGTTCTAGCGCAAAAGCTTAAAAACAAACTCAAGCATCGGGTTCCGTGCCGCAATAATTTAGCTTCTTTCTATATGAAGTATGAAAGCACTTATCTAATTAATAAAACAAACTTCAAACATACGTCACATAGCTAAGAAAGCAAGCGATTAGGTCATTGTATCAAGTTTACCACGTTGATAGGTCAAGGTGAAACTATGTTATATTTTTCCTTCAAGCTTTTTCTACTTGTTTAATGATATGAAAAAAATAATAGTTACTGGCATGTACGTAGAAAATGTATAATACTTTCACATTTACTGGGTTTTTAAAATAATACTGAACGTGGCCAATGCATGATTTCAAATCCCTAAAGACAGTACCGTTAGTGCGATTAAATACTTGATTAAACACAAGGAAAAAACAAAGAATGCGCAGTAGTGCCAAATGCAAAAATAACAACAATTCAGATATTTTTTTTCAGCAATATCCTCTTAGCTAATATAATATTTTTTCATACATTACCGTTACCTTCAAACTGACGAATTAGCAGAAGTCTATTTATAGATATTTTTTGCATTTTTGCGTATTTATACATTTATATACGTATCGGTTTCTGTGCTAAAGTCCTGAAATTGACGTCAGAGCTTCGACAGACAGATTGTCGCTTCCGACCTTGTCCTGTCACAAAGATTGACAATATGTCCAATAATGTTAAGACATTGTGGTAGGTTGATGTTTTAAGTTAACATAAGGAAATATAAGTGCGACAATATTTTGGTATGTAATTGAAAGAAATACGTAGTGCTTTCTTCGTGTTTTATTAAATATAAATCAACTAGCTTTTGCCAAGTTTTACCAGATAAAAGCTTATAATAGTGTACATTTATTCCCATACCAGATATTACTTTAATAAGGACAGGTCGATAATATAGGTTGACTTTTAGGTTGATTTTATGTGCCCTTTGCCATTAAATCAAAATAAATATACATAAATAATGTTATAATAATTACAGTACTACCTAATCAAACATATAAAACTTGTAGAACCCGCAATCGTCGTTCATGATACCTGTCAACTGTTTTTGAGTCTTGTTGCTTTAGGTATTCTATTTTATTTTTGTTTATGGCAACCGATGTCGTCGATATATTCAGCCCAAACGCGCCAAATCCTACGTCAGATTGACAGTTGACAGATTGACGCCTATCCTTTACTGGCACGCACATGACTATTTTATTAGATCGATAGAAAACGGTATCACGTTTTATGAAATTCCAACCACGATAATAGACTATTCCATGTATGTATGGAACTAGTATTTTATAAAGATACTGACTGGAATATTGTTGGGGTGTTAAAGGCTGGCGCAATATGAATACTGTGCCTTGTAAATAAGTGCCCATCTAAATGTCAATATTATTCCTTGCCATACCAATATAAAAAATAAACGTCAAATAATTCCACTGAATTTTGAAAGTTCATATGAAATCGATAACTGTAATAATTTAATATCAGCGTTTCCTCGTAAATATCACTTGACGTATGTTTATGTACGTAGGTACACAAAGTTTACATAATAGAATAAGTTCAAACGAGTCCATATATCACATCATTCTCACTTCACTCATACAATAATAGAAAAAAATATGAATTCAATTTGCGTCCCTTGAATTTATGAACCCCGCTTATTGATTTAGGGTCCCAAAGGATGGCAAACGGGTCCCAATCTTTCAATTCCTTTATCCAGATACATAAAAGAGGTTCTATATCTAACATTCCTATCATACGGTGGCGTTCCTGTGATGTTGGAAGCGACTTACTATTGGAATCAGTTTGGTCAATATTTGAAGCCGGCTTCTCAAATAATATTAAAAGTCCTCATTTGACCAATATTTGTACAAACATTTGGAAGGTTAATAATAGGGGTTAAAGTATGAAATTGCCGATTTGTACTGAAAACCTAAATTGTATTTTTTTTAAATTTTTAACAAACTTATTTAATCAAAATAGTTGCCATTATTATCTATACATTGCGGTCATCTAATAAGAAGGTCATTTATGCCTTTACGATAGAACTCTGAGGATCTAGACTGCACAAACAGTGTGAAAGAATTTTGTTCTGCCTCCTGGGAAGAAACTTCTTGTGACGTAGATAATTGTCCAAATCACAAAAAAAATGGTCGTCCGTTAGAGCAAGGTCTGGCGAATATGGAGGAAGACGAATAGTTTCCAACTGCAGTTCCTGAAGAGTTAAAACGGTTTATTTTGCTGTATGAGGCCTCGCGTTGTCATGGAGCAATAGCGGTGAAGGTCGATTCATGAGTCGTGGCTGTTTTACTGCTAATTTTTTCAACATTATTCGGTGTTCGGCTGGGTATCTGGGTAGTTTGACTAGGATCGGCGTTCACCGTCTCTCTTAATTTCTCGTTAATCACCTGTCAGGCGGTCTTTCTCATGGCTCGTTCTTCAAGTCGAAGTTTCCACCACGAAAGCGTTTAATCCAAAATCGCACGGCGCGTTCTTTAGCAGACACCTCTTCAAATGCAGCATTGATATTGCGGGCTGTTTCTGCCGTTCAATCCCGCGTCGGAACTCATATTCAAAAATTACTCAAATTTTCGCAGTATCCATCTTTCTTGTTTAAGTTGAATAACAAAAACAATTGAACATCGATAATCAAATGTTTCACATTTTTTAAAAGAAGAATATCACAGAAACCACGTGAAAAAAGTTCCATTCGAAAACCTCAAACCATGAAGACTCTATGGCAATTCAAAAACCTACTAGAATAAAACGGCAATTTCATACTTTAACCCCTAATATGATTTACCAGAGATAAAGAACCATACTTGGTGCGAGTATTAGCCAATTGTATTTTCGCAATCCATACATTAGTCGATCACGTTGGGGCCAATTTCAAAGCTGGCTGGTAAAACAAAATTGTTGGCTACAAATTCTAGTACAAGTAGCAACTTGACAAGTAATTTTCCACTCCCATCAATGTCATGTGATAGCGACATCTTCGATACATTTCAGATACAGTCCTTATCTAAATACTGAACACTATCTATACCGTTAATATCTCTACATTTTTTACAAATAGATTTTGTGAACTGATTAAACATACATTTTTAGTTCAGGTATTTTTTTTACTGTAGAAATTGAGTCATACCTGTAAAAGCAAAATGGACACGTGCAGTTGATTTGTTGTTATTTCATTTAGACAAAAAGAAGGGGTATGATAAGTGTGATGTGTGTGTCAGCGTTATCGCAAGTCCTAAACTGATATCTTCAATTGATGAAAATCCGTGAACCAGATCATAGAATTGTTATCTACTCTATCTGTGTACTACAAACTAAGAAAGATGTTTTATTACTGTTTTGAAACGAGACTAGAGGTTGAAACCCGGTATGTTTTCAACCCTTCGATACGAAATGGAGACATTTAGAAATGCCGATTGCTCGCTCAACATTAAATCGGTTCACCTGCACGGAATAACGATTTTAATTAACTCCTCTATTTGCAATACATTTCTGGACCAAAGCTGCTATTGAATTCTGCCATAACACCCTATTCGCCAGCGAGTAATTTAGTCGACAAATTCAATTACAAACTTTTCTGTTTTGAATTTACGCTCCTGCTTCCCGGCCAATTACGTACGTCAATTTTAATAACTTTTTTTAAAGTTTTCATGAACCACATAAACCACTTTGCATGTACAACGTATTACTACTAAGTATCTAGACTTACGTGGTTTTTTACTTATGTTCTAAAACGAATTTTTAGACTGAATTTTTCGCTAATACTTAACAGTGTTCAGGTTCAGAAGTTTGAGTGTTATACATATATACAGAGGCGATGGTTAAGTCACAAGGAATAATCCACTTTCCCTATACTACCTACTGGATGTTATATAATCTGGGATCAAATATAAAACTTCTCAAAATTAAAGGTTTTGGGCCTTTAAGAATCCCGACTTAATTGGCGACCTTGCTTCTTTATTTTGCACAGAGCGTAATCAGCTGCCGAGTTTTGCCATAATGATCATCTTTTTCCCTAATTTTGCACGGCGTAAAACACTGAGCTTCTTTTTTACCTTATAAGTTAACCTAAAATGTGGGTGAGACCACGGAATACACTAATTTATATATACGTAACATTTTGTCTGTGTAGATCTTTGTTAGCCTAGCCTTTCACGGAAAAAAATATTGAACGGATGCTAAATGAAACTTGGCAATGATATTGAAATCTGCTTCTTATCGGAAAAGGATCCCTCGTGATGCGGACGAAACCATGGTACACATAAACATCAATAAAAAGGAAACAATTTTTTGTCCGTTTGTACCCCAAAGGCTACAAAGCCTGGATAGTACCCGAAACTACGGAGCCGATTTGAAAATATCTTTAACAGTCTATATTTTATCTTGGTACGGGCAGTATTTCCCACGGGATGCGGGTAAAACCGCGGGAAAACGGCTAGTCATACATATGTCACATAAAATTTTCCTCCTTTTACCCTTTCACCCGGTATAACATGAAAATAACGTTTCCGAATATGATGTCACCAAAGTCAAGCCTTTATGTACCCTCTAAAAGTTCGGGGTCTCATTTATAGGTCACTATATTAATTAGATTTAAGAATTTGGGTTACTTTCTGTTCTAGGTAAGTTGTTTACGACTTCCCTTGTTTTTGGGGCCCGGTTAATAAAATAAGTTTGCTTTGAGAGAAGTTTGAATTCTGTTTTGAAAGGCGTAAGGGATCATATATTTGTTATTTGATGTTCTGGGTTCTGTTTCTTCATGTGATAGAGAATAAGAGATATTCGAGAGAATCGTATTACAACATACCTAGCTTTTGTTTACCGTCGCCTTTCGCTAGCTTTGGAATTAATTTGAGTTTTCAAATATCCTGGATTTTATAAATCTTTTTTTGCCTTTTTTAAATCATTTCAATAATTTTGGATCAAAGATTTATAAACAACAATATTTGTTAATATATTTTTGAGTACCTAATCTAAATTACCTATTGACCGAAAATTAAAATATTCATAAAAATCAATTAGAAATATTTACCCATATAACCCATGACTATATCATACACATTTTAATTTCAAAACGTTTACATTATAAGCCTAAACCAACATGTTTTATTATTTTTAATTAAGTATTTGTTTGTTTATGTTGCGTTGGAAGTGAGAAATCGGCGGTCTTGATAAATGACCGGGGTACGCGTTGCCCCGCGACTGTGACAAAGATGCAATCCATCACGTGGAAGGACAAAGTTCAAGGGTTCAAAGCAAGAAGTAATGGAGTACCCTACTTATATTAACTACAGGAAAATCCGTACTTCAATAGGTATCTACAGTCCGTGAATTAGCCTTCTCAAGTAATTTCCAATTGGATCTGATTAAAGGCAAAATAATCTTATTCATTAAAATTTAAAATAGCCATATTCTTTTCTAGAAGCTTTTGCGTGTCGCAAGCGAACTTTTTGACGTACACATTTACCTCGATTAGACATTCAACAAAAACTACGATTTCAAACTTAAACAACGTCCACATTTGACCAGAATACTAGATGACACGTTACCGCATAAGTAACGCATGTATAATGACAAATTTAAAGATGCTTATTAGAATGGCGTATTAAAATTACCTATATCCGCATAGATTAACGCTTGGTTGCTATTTGTTTGTGGTCACATCATTTGATTACCATTGTTTATTCATTAACTGGTTTTTAATTTGCTTGTGAAATATCCAAAATGTAGTCATCAAAACGCTCGATCGATCATAGAGTCAAGCAACGCTTAGCGTCATGACGAGTTCTTCCGTTTTTGCTTTCAAGTGAATGCTCCTTCTGTACTCACCTAAAACATTACTTTATGAAGACATCGAAAGACCGCTCAGTTTGTTTACCTTAAAATGTGACCTAATCGACGTTACAGCCTTTTTATAGTCCCACTGCTGGACACAGGCCTCTTCTCGCACGGAGAAGGGTTGAGCGTTAATCATCACGCTTGCTCAATGCGGGTTGGTGATTTTCCTCAAGATGTTTTCCTTCACCTCCTTCGTCTCTTCTATAAAGTAATTTTCAAATAGCAAGCGGATCTACGATTTTCTTTTCTGTTATTTTATATTCAGTGTAGTACGTGTGTATACAATTGAATATGCTTCAAAACACGAGGAAACGGAGTTTGTTTTGCAGTTGCAGAACAAAGTTTAGCTTAGGCAACCTGACGCTTAACGCTCTAAACAAAACAGATTTAAAAGTGTTTTACTACGTTTTGTACATTTCGTGTAATACGAAGCAACAAAATACTTTTTCACAATCAGGTCCGAGAGCTTTACCGTTCCACGATTGTCAGTCTCATTTGAATATTTTTTTGTTTATCAATTGTTATTAAAATTACTAGCTGGATAAAACGTACCATGTAGCTTTCGTAGATATGTAGTTCCTGGTTTCCTTGTAAAGCACTGGTACTCAGCTACATCCGGTTAGACTGGAAGCCGACCCCAACATAGTTTGGGAAAAAGGCTCGGAGGATGATGTAGTTCCTGGGCTCAGCACATGAAATAACCTCTTTGGCTTAATAAATTATTTGTAGGAAACCGTACACCATACGCGCAAAGAACAATAATTTTAAGTTGTACCTATAAATAAACATAAATTGTTACTAAGATAAAAATGTATGTTTTCAATATGAAAAGATGTAATTCGTCATACGTTTACACAGGGCACATTAATTCATGATGACAGCTATTGTGATGGATTGCCCTCGAATTGGTTGCTATGCTAGTGCACGTCTTGGATTACTGCCTAGAAATAGTATCGTATCCAACAAGAAAAATGTAGTTTTTAATATATTTTTCGTCATAAAATATATGCACACTATATACTTACATTTATAAACTCAAACATTGCCATGTTGTATGGCAATCCTAGTTCTTTGTCTTCGGACCAAGCTGGCTTTTCTTCGGAATAAGCCAGCCCTCTGGTCACGTGAAGTATGGACTAGTCTTTTCTTTGTGTAATAAATAAAATATATCCAGAAAAAAAGGAATACAATAAAAAAACACTGAGTAAGTAAATATATTTAGAAAACATAGGACGACCAAAAAAATGATGGATGGATTGTGTGAGACGATAATTATGGCTGGCCTATCTAGACACGCAACTCGTTTGTTTTTTCGTTTGGGAATCAAAACTGCAACTGAGAAAACCACTCTCCGAAAGTGATGAGCAAGTAATGATTTTTTTTAAACGTCGCTCCAGGCCTAAATAAATTCAGTAGAATTTCGCTTTTAGCTTGTATAATTGATTTAAATGCTTGTGGCGGGGTTTATCAAATTCCGTTTCAAAATGTCGAACCCAAAGTAAAATTCCTGGTTACTTTTTTAACAACACCAGCCGGACAGCCTTTCGAAGTCTGTACACGTTTCTATACCGATAAGAATAAGGCTCAAAATCTAACACAACAATGTCTGTATCATCCCAATTTGTGAGGACGCCGGGTGACTTAGAATCGACGCAGAGAACTGTTTCATATTTTGCTTGTAGAAAGTGGAGAACAAAACAGTTAGCGGAGGTGTCAAGCGGAAAATTGCCTAAGAGGGTCGCGCGGTAAAATGCGGAGAAGCGGGGGACGAAAGATGTTACTGTATTCGCCCTTATACGCCTTCTTTGGACCCGATAGTTTTTTGTAATGGGTGCCTAAAATGGTTGACGAGTTGAGATGTAGAAAGAACCCGATCGCGTCTGAGTTCACTATAAATGATCGTTTTCGTCATACCTACCGTACGAATTTGACATAGAAGAAGACGCTTGACCTACCTGCATTATGGCATCTCCGCTCATCTATCTTTACTCCATGGAAACCAGAGAATTGTACCAGAGATTGCTTGTAGAGGCATATGCGTGAATGTCGGGAGCGTTCTAAAATACAACAGTTGAAAATCGAATTTCAAAGCTGCAGTCAAATTGTTGTTTCAAAACCTTCAAAACACTGGTTTTGGGTTTTGCTTGGTACCGTACAAGCGTATTTAGGACTTCTATTGATAGAGAATTCGGTAATGTCGTCCTGTTTAGTAGAAGGCCTATTTGGGACATTACATTAGCGATTCAAAGCAAACATTGAAGCGTTTGTGGGCAAACCGAAATGGTAGGTATGTGACACTTTTAGTAATGGGCGTTTTGTCCCATTCCTTAGAGGCAAAATGTTTTGTATGTTTACACAAATAGTAGTATATTTTATTCTAGATTTATTTGAAGTCTGCAATTTGATGTGTGTACGCGATCTGCAAACAAACGAAACAATAATAATTATGGCAGTAGGTATAAGGAAGTACTTTTTGAGGGTTATATTTAATCACATTATTTATTATTCACATGAATAATAAAAGTATTAAGTAATAATACGAGTACTATCAAACCAAAGCATATCATATATTTTGTAACACGATTAAACGGTTTTTATATAACAAGGAATTCCCCTGATTCTGTAGATAAGCTAAAACTCTACTGATATTCGTAATCCTGCAATTAAGCGCTTTTTTGCGTAAAAGTATTACCGATATTTCGAGACAGCTCGTGAAGTTTTTACTCAGGAAAATTGTGACAATCAGAATAATCTGCAAGTAGGAACAAACCAAAGAAAGGATTTTTTTTTCCGTGGAACAAACAAACAATTTGGAGATATTTATTTTTTGTTTATGATGAATCCTTTTTTATTTGATTAACCTTGTAAATTTTAATATTAGCACTAAATAAAACATGGAAGTATTAAAATATGTATGTCAGCAATTCGGAATTAACAGAATATGATAGTAATAGCTTTGTTAAGCGGCTCAGTATTTCATAAAATTCACAATTAATCATTTTAATTTAATACCATAAAAATTAATTTCAGCAAAATGTGTCTATTCGAATCCATTAAATAGCGAAATACTTAGATTCCGGGTATCGATGTATCTAAAAAAAAGTAAAAAAGTAAATAAAATGTGTTTATTTTTTTACAGATTAGAGCATAACAATAAAGTTACTTGTTTCAACATAAAACAAACTATTACATCGAGGCGAGCTGACCTCAACAAAATATTAGTTGCAAGTTTAAAATATTTAAATCCTAAAAGCGGAGTTTTAGTTGTTAGCGGATTTTAAATTAAAAACTGTTAAGTCATAGTTTAAAATTGTATTGTAAAAAGCAGAATCCACATTTTTCTAGTGTTACTTACATAATGCTCGTCAACGTCGAGATTTTTTAGAAACTTTTTTTTTATAAATACAATTAACAAACCGAATCTTTTTATGTGCATTTTATTATAAAACTAATTCTTTTTCGCTTAAAACACACGTAACAATATCTTGCATTATGACAACATAAAACCGCCTTTTTTTTATCGACGACGTCAAAAATCATCAAATGACCCCTCTCGCTGTGGGTTAGCAGCGGTGAGGGAGTGTCAGACTCTTACTGACTAAAAACCGTCGTGTTCCGTCGTAGGCCTTTTATGTATCAGGGCCGCGGTATCTCTTACGAACAATCCCGCAGCCCCCAAAACCCTAAAACCTCCTTGTAGAGTAATTCATGTTCTTCTGAAACTCCATTTCCTTGTGACACAAGAAGGAATCCAATACACTTTAGCAAACATGGGATCCTATAAGTACTTTCACATATTTTTGTGTTCATTTCGCGGCATAAATAACAAGATAAACTTCCCCACGTGTTCGCCAATATGTTTCTTTCTATGTTATCTAACAAATTGTGTTATTTATTCATGTATATTGGTTTACTTCACTAAACAGGATTATCATAATGTCTGATACATTTTGTTTGAAGGATTTGTGAGACAGTTTTATTAGGAACTCTTTTTATTTGATTGAATGTGTGTATTTCATTTTACTTGAGGGTATTGGGTTGCCCGGGTGACTGGGTTGAGGAGGCCAGATAGGCAGTCGCTCCTTGTAAAACACCGGTACTCAGTTGCATCCAAAAAGGCTAGGCAGATGATGTGTGTATTCCATTTTATATTCTGTATTTTATTTATTCGTTTTTTTAGGGTTCCGTAGCCAAAATGGCAAAAACGGAACCCTTATAGTTTCGTCATGTCCGTCTGTCCGTCTGTCCGTCTGTCCGTCTGTCCGTCTGTCCGTCTGTCACAGCCGATTTACTCGGAAACTATAAGTACTACAGTGATGAAATTTGATGGGAATATGTGTTGTATGAACCGCTACAAAAATATGACACTAAATAGTAAAAAAAAGAATTGGGGGTGGGGCCCCCCATACATGTAACTGAGGGATGAAATTTTTTTTTTCGATGTACATACCCGTGTGGGGTATCAATGGAAAGGTCTTTTAAAATGATATAAAGTTTTCTAAAAAACATTTTTCTTAAAGTGAACGGTTTTTGAGATATCAGCTCTCAAAGTCGTAAAAAGTATGTCCCCCCCCCTCTATTTTTATAACTACGGGGTATAAAATTCTAAAAAAATAGAGGTGATGCATGCTAATTAACTCTTTCAACGATTTTTGGTTTGATCAAAGTATCTCTTATAGTTTTTGAGATAGGTTGATTTAACTGTAATTTACGGAACCCTTCGTGCACGAGTCCGACTCGCACTTGGCCGGTTTTTTTTAGATTTAAAAGTGCTTTTTAAAATATGCACAAGTTTTTGTAACACGTGTAGTGCTACGAATTTGGAAATAAAAATTGTTTAGGTTTATTTTGGTTCCATAAAAAACAACTATAACCCTTCTTGGTAGTCGGATAAAAAGGTGATAAATGATGTACCTATAAATTTATGTGGAAGGAATAAAATTTATAAAATTTTTATTAATTTTTACAAATCTACTTTTTTAGTTTCCCTAATCTTAAATTAAAATTTTGTAACAGAGGTCTATACGTAATACAAATAAAATGATTATTTACTTCAGCATATTTCAGATTTAGGTCTTATACATCCTTGGCACTTTATTAGCCTCAAGAGATTTATATTAGACATCATTCTGATTTATAACACATAGTAATATTATAATACAAATAATGGATACCATTTCAGACAAATAACTACGGAAGTTCTGATTTCTAAATTACTGCGGATATCGTAAAACTTGACCAAAAGTAACTTGGTTGATGATATCATCATCGATGAAAGTCCATATATTTTGAAATATGTATTTACTTCTATAAAAATATTTTCTAGAATATTTCTGTAAAATGTTAAAACTTTGAACTGAAACTCACAAACTGGGAGCTAATAACTCTCATGTAGTAATGAAAATTATTTTCCTCTTCACTGTAGGTATGGAAGTGTAAAGGTACGTTTTCGAAGCGAGCTGCGGATCGCTCGTGTAGCGACTGCACCACGTCGGTTAATATCTCAGGCTGTATGTGCTGGGCCAAGGCTTGTACATAAAACGCGAAGAAGGATCATGATGGCTTTTAGTTAGTAAGAGCCTGACGAAACCTCATGCTGCTAACCCACAGCGGAAGGTGTCATTTGATGATTTTCCATAAAAGGCTGTAACTGCATCCACCGCTTCGATTGGCAGTTGCAGCCAGCAGCTCGCTTCCAATACGTACCTTTATGCTTCGTCGGAGCAATTAACTCATCCTAGTTGCCCTGCGTCGTACGTTGATTATTTATACGTTTATAAATCATGTCTGACTTTCCACGCTTATTTTTCCTAAGGGGATGAAGTTTTAACTGTCATATCCAGAAGTGAAATGTACCAGCATATTATTTTTAAATGCTGTTCTGAGTAAAATATGAATTTAGATTTTTTGTAGTGTTTTATGATTAAATTAAAATCAAAATGTACATATTTAATTTAAACATACGCATTTCCTCTAATGTAAAATTATAAGGAAGGTTAGAAGTAATAAGGAGCTAAAGAAAACATTATCATATTTCCAGTAGAAATATATCATTTAAATATGTAAATAACAAAACTAAACTCAAAGTAAATTCCTAGAAAGTTTCTGGCTAGTTTGGTCTGGAATAAATCACAACATTAGAATTACTTCCCTGCCTACAGCCGCCTTTCCGACGAAGGTACGCGCGGTCAATGCAACAAACTCACAATATAGAAATGTATGAAAACGTGTCCCAGGAACGTTGCAGCCGAATGAGGTTCTCGCCTTGATTTTCAATTGTGACAAATGACGCGCGTGCCTGCCGCCAGTCACCTTTCTCGGAAGGGTAGCTTAAATTAAAACAGTAAGTCATTCTTCGGGCATCATCAGTTATTTTATATCAACTTTGTTTATATACTCAACACGTATTTTCGAAACTGTGAGGCTGCAAGTCACGTTCTAAATCATTTTATTTAATTTCTTTCCCGATTATTTATCTAATTATTTATACGTGTAATTATAGATAAGGATCAAGGAACCCGAAATAAGATACGTAATGGAATAAATGGCTGAGTTCCCAAAAAAGGCCTCACCTTTTGTAACCTAAATCAACATGGGACGCGTCTAAAATGCTTAATTAATGGCTCCTTTTTAATCATTTTCAATTTGAGTACCCTAACGCCGACTAAACCGTCGACTACCCGACAGTTGACCCAATGGTTGCAATTTTTTTTAAAGAAAATCTTGATTCCAAGCAATGTTTTCAGTCGATCTGAAACCGGCTAAATAAGTACCTACCTGATCTTAGTAATGTGCGTAATACCATTCATCTTCATACTGAATTATGACACACCATCGGCCGACTAAAAGTATTCAGTGTGCTCTTAACCTTATTAAAAAATTATACACATATAGATGACACCACAAGTCATTTATGTTTGGAAGGGTCGAATAAGTTAGGAGCGGTTTATCTCCAAAATCGTGATTTATCTCCAAAATACAAGGCTTGTAAAATTCATTCATTCATAAAAAACAGGGAAATTCGGATATAGGTACCTCGAATATATGGGGTATACCTCGAATTATAAATTTATAATCCTGTATTAAAACTATCGTAAAAAAGTAACAGTTATTGTGGAGGTGAAAAATCGGTTTTGTGAATAAATGGAATTCGAAGAATTTTGCATATTTGGAATACAAGGGAAACTGTAGTTGATGGAGAGTAACAAAGACTACAGAAGCTGTATTATAGGTATTTTCAGTTTATCAGTAAATTATTTTGTAATTTACGCTTGTTTACGTAAACAAGATTCACTGTGGGTAAATGATTAATTAGGCATAGTGACAATTTATATTTTATTTATTAATCTGCTACCAAACATTAGTGAAGGCACAAATAAATGTAGCTTGCCTAGTGTTTACGGGTTTCCTTTCACAGCAAGACTTAAATTTTGGATTAATAATAATACAAAGCTAAAGAGTTTGTTTGTTTAAACGCGCATATATCAGGAACTATAAACTATTCTTTAACTATGTAGGTACGCGAAGTAGTTGTAATAGAACGCGAGTGAAACCGCCGATGGCAGCTAGTATAAAAGAAAGAATTTTCTATTCAGATTTTCGTAGTAACCATGTGTTTTCTCATGATGCGTAAGAAATTGCGAGGAAAAATACATAATAGAAAGTCCATGAAAAGGACCAGTATATTTCCCAAGATTCCTGACTTTCAACAAAGGGAACTGAGAAAACATTGTGGCTACGAAAACAGACCGAATACGTTTTTCGACACCCAATGTTTATGTAGTGAAGAACGTAAATACGACGCTAGATATTTATGCGAAGAAATAATCTTGGCTTTGGCATATGATTGACATACGAATGCTATACAAAAATAACTATGTATTTAACTTTTTGAATGCCAATGCTAATCATAATAAGTATGCATTATCTCTTACTTCATTCCTTTGCAAATTACGGAAAACCTCGACGCGGGTGTACTCAGACTCTCAGATGTGGCTTAATTATATCCTTGAACTAGCTTTTCACATTCGTCTCGAGGTATACTTCCCGCATATGGATAAAGAGTAGCCTGTATATTTTTATGACGTACACGCTATATTACTGTCAAGATTCATCAAAATCCATCTAGAAGTTTTTGCGTGAAAGAGGAACAAACATCCATGCATACAAATTTTTGTTGCCTACTGCATAAAGTTACTGTATTCCTATATTTTTAGGTGATAATCGTAAAATCGGTATCTTTTGGATGTAAGCCACTTTGAACGAAGTGTTGGCAAAGGCTCGTGTCATCATCCCCTTGAACTTGCCCCTGATTTAAGGTTGCTGTAATCCTTTGAGCAATCAGCCCCTATACAAGACTTTTAAGTGGCTATTTTTAACGTCATGTGAGAAACATGTATCTTCCAACTAATATTGTAAACGCGAAAGTTTGTATGTATGGATATTTGTTTCTCTTTCACGCAAAAACTGACGAATAAATATTGATGAAACTTGGCAGTAATATAGCTTATATATCAGAATAAAATATAGTTTACTTTTATACAGACATATGAAAATAATTCGTGAAACGGCTAGCGCAAGCTAGTTCACGCTAATTCGGCATGTTCTTATCGATCGTGGTCTTAGGATAATACTACGTTTATAGGTACTTATGGTCATTTAACTAATCCCGTACAGTAGGTAACTAATATCCAATCTGTCAATCATCATTATTGTTAATCGAACAATGATTATTACTATTACTACGATACGTAGGTATTATGACGAAGACTCATTGATGTTTCTCATTTTGGAAAACTGTAGGTATATTTATAGGATTTAAGAGCGTGTACGCTCGGCGCGCGATGTCAACTTTAGGTAATTCAACGCAAAAAACCGCGCAGACTAGCGTCGCGGCTGTGTGCGTGCCTATCATACTTCACGTATAATCACACAAACCATTTTGATCCTTTCGAGTGAAATTGGTAGAACAAAAAATATATTATTTAGTAAATAGTTAATAGCGGGAAAATAGTGTAAGTCTATGGATGTCTAAAATATAAAAGCATGAAAATAAGTCGTTAATACTTACACTCTTTTGCAAAAAAATCGGGCACCTATGAAAACCTTGGTTTTGAGCACTTTCTGTATATTACATACAATTTTCAACAGTACTAAATAGTCGACTGATGATTAATGACAATGTTAAGAGTTTCTGTATTTTAACCGATTTCAAAAAAGAAAGGAGGAGGTTTCAATTAGATTGTTTTGTGATTGTTCTCAATTTGATTGTTCTCGATTTCTCAAAGACGCCTGGACCGATTTGAAAAATTGATTGTTTATATGAATGGTCCAGTCCATCCAGACCGAAAAATTGTGGTCAAATAACAACAATTGCCGGAAAGCCAAATATTGGTGAAGAGCTTGGGTTTACCATTGCAAATAAAGTTTTAAGTTATCTATCCTATATGCTTCAAAAGTTATTCGAGATCAAAAGTCAAAATTTGGGTACATCCAAAATGAAAAAAAAAAAATTATAGCTCGATTGGTAACAGACATCTGCAATAAGTGATTTCTAGCCTAAGGAGTCCGCCATATTGGATTTAGACTCGCGACACATTTTTTTCGAGTTATTCATAGCAAGCCCTTTCATTTGATACCCATATCGTAGGAATGCATTAAAAACATTTTTTTCTCCATCTTGGGTATACCGCCATATTGGATATAGAATCATACATTGTCATTAAAACTGAACATTCAAACAAAATTTCAACTCAATCGATAAAAAAAATATGCTTCAAAATTGAGCTTTAAATAAAATAGTAATGTATCAAGATTTGTTGGTCGCGCTTGAAATGTACTCTATTCTGGGTATCCACGGCAGAGGTTATTCACCCTACGCGATGTGACGGAGCGACACGTCCTCTCTCTGTGAAGCCTTGCGGCGGTCTGGTTTGAGTTGACTCGCGTGCAGTGTTGCCAACAAGGTGAATCTAAAACTTGCTAAACTGATGTTAAAATTTTGCCAAAATTATGCTTATTGCTTTATAATATTGCCAGAAAATAAGCTAACATTTTTCAATGTCAAAAACAACGTTATTTAATTTTAAATGTTTATTAATCAACAAAATTTTGATTTATTCTACGTTTTAATCGACTATGTTACTAAATAAAATGTTAATATCTTCGTCTTCATCGGCAGGCTCGGCAGCTGATGTGCATGTAGACGTGGAAGCCTTATTCTCAAGACTATAACTCTCCTTGGTACCTATAGAGCGCAGTACGTTATCCGGAACTGTGTAAGAATAGCAGCATTTCCCTGCCCTCTTTAGGCCGAATCTGACGTATAGAATGGCATTTAAAGTTTTTATCGACAAACGGTTGCGAAGTTTAGTTTTGACTATGTTCATTTGGCTGAAAACGCGTTCAATTTCTGCGTTGGAATGAGGTAGTGATAATAATGATATTGCTAACTGAGATAAATCTGCAAAGGGGTTATTACCAGCTGCATCTTTGTAATCAATTACTTCATTCCAGAATTCTACAGTGGAAGATGTGCGTTCCCATTTAATGTGCACTATGTTTCTCCATTGAGACATGAGCCTATCCATTGTAGCTGCATCCACTCGGAATTCTTGGGCAATATCGATTAGAGAAGGCTTGACTGCTTTTAAAGTTTCTTCTACTGAAAATAAAGATACTTTCTCAAGTATATTAAAATTAATTGGTAATCTAGAACGCAGCTCTGAAACAAGTTTCAGTGTGAAATTCAGGCAACGTTGACGTAAATTATTTTCCACTTCAGGTTGAAGGTTGTATTCCCGTAATTTTGTTTCAAAAGCATATCCCATGTACGGTTTCGGATCCAAATAACTTTCTATATTTTGTGTAAAAATATCGACTCTCGCAGTTGGGTTCAAAATACGCCGACTTGTAGATTGAACTAAGGCACACAAATCTTTGTAAAGTTTTGTTGGGTCAATATTGTTGCTTTCAAATAGCTTGTTCACAGTTTGGACTTCCTCCAAAATAGGTTTTAAATACAATAAATACAAATGATTCACAGGATCATTATACATGGAGTATAGTGTTTCTGCCATATAGCAGTGGTTATCGCGCCTGGCAACTTCAAACAGGAGTTTTAATTCCACCCATTGCTCCAGAATACGGTTGACTGCTGGTTCAATTGATATCCATCGGGTGTTGCACATCTGTGGAATTAACAATGGTTCGGAGCCACAGTTAATTGTTTGGTAGATATTTTTGTAATATAGTCGACGGTTCGAAGAATGACTAAACCAATTGTAGGTTTCTCTTATTAGAAATTCAACATTCCGTGGTAGAGTTTCTTCCGAAGCATGCGATAAAGCCAACTGTAATGAATGGCACACGCAGCGAACTAATACCAAATTATCATTCCCAGTTTCATTTTTTAATAGGGCATGTACTCCGTTGTTAGTGCCTGTCATCACCGTAGCATTATCTGTGCCAATACCGATCATTTTTTTTATTTCAATATTCAAAACTAACAATAATCCTTTAATACCGTTGACTATGCTGTTTGCAGTGCCATCTTCAATCTCGACCAACCCCAAAAATGTGGATATTATTGTTTTTAAAGATCGGCTGAAATATCTGATCGATACTCCCAACATTTTGCTTACAGAAATATCCGTGGACTCATCGAGCAAGAGACTATACTCTTGGTCTCGCAAATCTGACACAATTTCTTCAATAAAATGAGGCGCCAAAACATTTTTTATAATATTTGTGCATTTTGTACGATGGACTCGAAAGTCTCCACTTTTGCTATCACCGAATCGGTGTTTACATAAATTTGATAAATGATCGACAGCCATAATCGAACAATGCGCGCACACAAACATCGCTAGTGAAGATTCTGCTCTCTGTGTATTTAGATCTTTTTTAACTTTGGGAAAATTAATTGTTCTTTGACTTTTTACTGGTTCCATAGCTTTCTTATGCTTTATTGACAAAATATGTAACTTTAAACAATGGACTTTTGCAATCATCTCGCACTTGCAGTACTTACAATAGGCCTTCGTCGTATCATCTTTGACAGGCTGTAACCAATCCTTGAAATCCAGCATTTGCTCCCACTCAGACCGGTAATGCTGACTGTATTTAGGCGGCATATTAACGACTATCAAGCAATTAATTAATAATGCACGTAAAACTTTTAAACTTTCTTTAATTTACAGTGACAGTAAATACTTGAATTATTCACACGATTCCCGCGTATTCACGGTGAATACGCGGTAATCGCCAGTGTTGCCAACAGCGACTAAAGGCTTTTTATATAGGTATATATTTTTGAAGTATTTGGACTTAAAAAAGGAAAGTAAACTTGTTATTCATAATTATTTTATATGCCAAAAAATATGCTATTTGCTAAATAACTTATAAAAATGCTAAACAACATAAAAATATGCCAAATCTAGCATAAAATTTGCTAAATTGGCAACACTGCTCGCGTGCAGCGTTTTATAGTAGTTTTTAAATAATTTATAAAAAAATAAAAACGAGAGATTAAATTATAATATAAAGTTTATGTTTTAAAGAAAGAGTTATATTACTATAGTAAATAATTGTTATATTAAATTAAGTAAGATAGATAGGTAAAAAAAGCATTTGAAATTCACAATTTTTCACATTGTTAAAATATTTTTTTCTGAAAGATAGAGACCTAAATCAAAAAATGTTTTCAACTAACTATAGGCATGGGGATTTCGTCAATGAGTAAAAAAATAAATATGATTAGATTTGCCACTGTTTTCACATGAATTTAAGCTTCGAAATAGACGCTGAACGGGAATTTTATAAAACATCTGTTACGTTATAGGGGTTTTAAGTATTTAAACTACACAAATTGAAATTTATGTTCAATTAACTATATAGGCAGTGAAATTACCTTGCGTTATTAAAAAATAACATAGTTATAGGATAAGTAGTTACTGAGAAACAGTGGTTTGAAAAGTACCATTTTAGGCCAAATGGCGCGCGGTTGACGTACACGCTCTTAATATCAGACAGCGCAATAAAAATACATCATATATTTTATCATTCAAATTTATAATTTTACAAGTCGGTTTTGTCCTGTCACGGTAAATTACCGCATTTATCAATTACCTTATAGTCCATCAAATAACACTATTTTCTGAAAATTATTTTCATACAAGCTTCCTTTCATGGTTTCACCTTCGTCCTCAGGGAAATACTTCACCGCGAAGATAAAAAGAAGTTCTACATGTAATTTTGAAATATAATGTTCTACATGTAGTTTTCACATGAAAGTGTAACAAACAAACAAATCATTTTACAAACCATCGTTTCTAAATATGGATGGTATAATACTAGATCTATAATAATAAAAGCAAGGCGTTGTACTAAAAACATCGTCTGCGTCTGCGCACTTGAGATAAACGCACACATACAAGCTAACACTATCTATGGCTTGAGAGGAAAACTGCGTGTTACTGAAGTGCTTGCGTCAGCTGTCATTGTTTCTGTGAAATGGAAAGTTGTTATGGTCCTTCTAAATTGCCAATTTGTAAAGTCCGCGCTTTGAAAATTGCGGTGTCTATACAATTGCTTAGAATACATATGATGTACATATGTAGTTCGAGTGAGTGGCTGTGCAGAAACTAATCCTAGGTATCAGCCAAATTGGGGGAGGGGTACGAATTCATGTGCGTACTTTGTGCTCTGAATTACTATAAAATACATAGTTCCACAATCCACAGCCTAACCAGACAATATTGTAAAAAACGATTGTTTGTCAGTGTGGTATTGTTTACTTCTTCACATTCAGGTGCTGAAAGAAGCTCCCTCAGAAACCGAGTAAATCATAAAATGAGTAAATCCGCTGTCGGTAGCTAGTTTAACTTATAAATCATTGACAATCAGCACTCATTCATTGACAATAAAGGTGTGTATCGTTCGAAGTGTATTGTGTGCACTATCTGTGAGAGCACTCAACATTGCATCGAGAATTGTCGGTGAATCCCATTATTATAATTGTAAACGGAAAATCGGTCAAGGGTTTTAGCAAACACTTTGAAAACTTTTATTGATACCATTAATAGCTGTATTGATTCAGATTTAAGTAAAGAGAAAATTATTTTTTTTTCTTCAAAATAATTGTGTTATTACAAAAGATGGTTAGATTCATTTTTCCCTTTATCGTAATCAAAATGTGCACATTTTAATAGAATTTCACTCACTTAGGTAAAATGTGTAAATTCTTAATTTTTAAGTAATTAGTACTCTTAGAAAAAAAATCTTGACCTACTTAAACCACTATGTTTTAATCTGTACTCAAATTAATTAGCTGTGGTAACTCTGTTTCCCCTTACGTTCCTTAGGGAAATTCAGATTTCACATTATTCATACACGATCTTAAAGTATGCGGATAGAATATATTTCCTGCACAAACCTACTTACGTCAATTTTGCTTTGTAATCTGGGCAGTGAGTGTGTGCTCTATCGCTTTTACACTATTAGATTTTTGATGAAAATGTGTCGTCCGGTTGTAAATATATTTTTTTGGACCGGGATCGGGGGTAGTAAGGCGGTAGTCAATTGTTTGCTGACACTGTTCGTCGAATCAACCGATGTTACTCGGGAAAACCGAGCGCTAAAACTGTGTGAAAGCGTTGTTAATGTTTTAGGTAAATGCGAATTTCTATTTTGTATTTTTGTTGATTCGTACGATTATAGTATGATTTCGGTTTAAAAGATTTAAGATTTGGTGTGACTCCGTTTAGCTAAACGAAATAGTCGCGCATAAACATACACACATACAGGTCAAATTGAAATCCTCTTTTTTGAAGTCGGTTAAAAAATCACTTTTATACAGTGCTTTGACGTTTCATCAATGTACCAAAACGCTTACATAAAGAAATGTCTTTAGAAACTGAATGAACTGAACTGAATGCGGTTCATTCGGAATTGTCAGCATAATAACGGCCATTGTCGCCTGCCCTAGCCAATTGCTTTTTCCTATACAAAGGGTCAACCATTGATTAGCTGTCCAGATTGGTATTTTCATTCTAATAATATTCTTCTTACATTTATAGGTTTATCTGAACATTTTCCTTTGTTAGAGACGACGTGTAAGATTCATTCAGTTTTTGTTACGTAGAAATTATATGAACGATACCCAATTACTCGTATATAGGTCAATTTTCGTTGACTTAGTATATTTACATCTAAAGGATTCTTTATTTATTTTATTTTGTTTAACCATTTATGCAGTAAACACACAGAAGAAGTAGAAGTAACATAAAATAGTACAAAGGTACTGCTTATTTCTAATGACATCTCTTCCAGCAAAACCGTTCTTTCTGTTTTCTCTTCATTTTACCAAAACGACAAACACATTTTTAAAAAATCATAACAAGTTTCAAAACAGGAATTGTCCAATAAAACAGTTTCAAAACAGAATTCTCTTCAGCAGATAACAGCCCCAACGACGTTCTAACTCAATTCCAGTTAGATCTAACTCAAGCAAACTCAGTTTGTCTAACAGATAATGGAATTATTGTAGCAACAGGCCTTTAACTCTTGGGTTGCCCGGGTAACTGGGTTGAGGAGGTCAGATAGGCAGTCGCTTCTTATAAAGCACTGGTACTCAGCTGAATCCGGTTAGACTGGAAGCCGACCCCAACATAGTTTGGGAAAAAGGCTCGGAAGATGATGAGGCCTTTAACTCTTGAAGTTGTAAAATGGCCATCTTGAGGATTTTATTTTTCTTACTGTTCTAAAATACAGGTGGTACATCTTTTATGTCATATACCAGGTTCCAATTAGTAAGTTATTACTTTTCTAATTATTAAATTACGTCTCTCGATGTGGTTAATGTGAAATAAATAAATACTTTAGAATACCTACTTTCATTGGTTAAAACCGATCTATGTTCTTTCTGAAGGCATTTGTGTACCTGGGCCGCGGAAACTCTTTCGAACAATCCTGCAGCCTTGGTAGGTCATTGAAAGACCGTATGGTTCATAATCTACACACTATATAACACCACGTTCTAGACTTCTAGAGCATGCAATCATAAAATGTACATTTTGTATTAGATTTACGCACATGGTTATAATAATGATCGATTGATGAATTCCACCAAAGCGTGATACTGGTAATCCGCCTCAGAAAAATAGGTACATATATTCCTAGCTACATAAAAGGCCTAACATCTAGAACTAATACGGGCCATTATTGGAAACGATTCTCAAACATTATTATAACCCGCTAATAGTTTTATCCATCCTCTCATACCCGATATCGATCACGGCTCTTAGATATCGTAGAAGTGTAACGACCATATCTTATCTGCCCAATACAATATAATAATATAGATTTGCTTCTGAAATATGTGATGTGTATGTGTGTGTTTGTTTGTGCATGTGTGTGTAGGTATTCTGGAAATGTTGTGAACTGGTTGGAGCGATTTTAATCGGATTCTTGAGTTCATTTTTTAATTTTTCGAATGTAGAACTGGATACGAACCTATTTTGTGTATATGACCGTAATATTTACGAAGTCAGTTAACTTCAGTGAATTCCCTGTCAGTGGGTACCTGATTTTTTTGTGCAGTTGACAGCAATCAATTTCCAAGGGATGATGGAATTTTTTGTACTGAACACACTCTTAAGTCGGAATTAGAATATCCTACATTAATTCACGTTATTAATTTAAATCTATTTCGTAACTTTCCTTTTTGCAGAAGTCTGTGTTACCAAAGTCAAAATATATTATTTAAAACGTTATTTGAGGCTCGAGTAAGTAAATCTAATGGCTGGATTATGAATACGGGAGTGTTCTTTAATCTTAATCTTATGGAGCACTTGAGATTAGATTCGAGTAATTAATTCTGAATTACTTTGCTGTCTCTTTGTCAATTAGTCATGAAACATGACTGGGGAAAAAATATCCGAATATTATCTTGAAATCTGGTCATTAAAAAAAAAAAAAACTATAAACATTCGAATTGCCAACCAGCATTGATCGAGCTTATTCACTCTCATTCCTTCTCTGTATGAGAAAATGAGAAAAGCCCTGTATGTATGGGAGAGTAAAAATATTTTTTTAACGTTACGTATGAAATATTAATAAGTGTGGAAGTCCAAGCGCATGGTAAGGTGCGATAAAGTTCAGCTTCCATTTATTATTTTAGTCCGAAATTATTAAAGCTTTTTATTGCGTAAACGTGTATGCCATTTCGTAAATTCTTGTATTCATCTGCCTAGCCTTTTACCAAAAGTCGCGGTGGCCTGTTGGGAAAAGAATGTGGTATTATGCAAACAAAATAAATTTTTGTGAGCTTGAGTAATCGTAGAAATAAAAGAATAATGATAGTATTGATGTATCACAATTATTTATACGCAATCTGACTCGTATACATATACATACGTTTCGTGCCTCACAATGTCTAGTCTCTTTGATTCAATAATCTTTGCCTGAAAGTATTTTAGTCGACAAAGTACCTAATGATTACAGAGATACCAGGTTACTTAAATATCGTTTTTAGTATGACGTGGCTAACTAAATCAGTCAGCATGATAAACAATAATGTTGTAATCTTTCGTGGCATTTGTTTATATTTTTATCTTTGAGGAAAGTTTTCATATGACATAGAAACAACCCTCACGCGTTTATTGGAACTTTCTCTTATTTATTCGGAAGTAGGGTCTGTCCGTTTGTCACTCTTTCACGTTGTCAGACAGAAATCGTTGATATTTTGCAGCCGGTCAATTTTTATCCAGGGAGGGGCGGGGTATTTCCCTCGGCCTTATAAAATTACAAAAAAAGTTTAATTCTTTTATATTAAATACATTTTATCTAATTGCAGGTAAGTTAAAAATGCAGCAGAATCATGAGGCTAATATCAATAGGTTGACTAACCATTCAATCAAGATAGTGAGAAAATATCGTACTTTTCCAAGAAATAGGCAATTTACTTTTCCACAAAAAGAAACATTCAGTATTTTAATTTCCTCTTGTCTTTTTGAGGTCGTATAAAACAGGTTACACAAATCATTTATTTATAAGGAGTCGCAATACAAAACACGTGTAACGGATAATCCGCTTTCCTAAGTGAAGGCGTCATATGAAAGCCCAAAAGCACGGGGTTTTCAAAACTTTCCATCTTTACGGGTTAAGGTGGAAAGTTTTTGAAAAGATTTTGTTTCACAGCTCGGCTTGTGATGTTACTTGCAAATGCTTGTGATGGTTTTTTTTCAAGTTTGCTTTTAAGATCCCCATAATGTTGAAATATTTTCTTCTGTGACGCTGGAACGCAGAGCTCAAATATGAGGAAAATGGATGGATGACAGTTTTGAAGAATGTTATCATCATCATAAGCCTTTTTATTATCCTACTGTAGGCACATACCTCTCAAAGAAATGAGTGCTAGTCACCACGCTTATTCAAGGCAGATTGGCGAATTCAGATTATAAAGTCCAGGTTTCCTCAAGATGTTTTTCTTCGCTACTTACTACTACATACTTAGAAAGTACATATTATAACTTAGTTAGACTAAAGTGCGTAAAGCTTTATAACTAGGGGAAGTTAGATTGCTATTTACACTCGTACTTGAGAAGCTGGCGTTTTGACTACTGGACGGTTTAATAAGGATGACTAAGTAAGTAGGTATGAGTGGTTACTAATTAAACTACAGTTTTTTTATGTTTAACGTACTTAATTTAAGTTTTACTTGAATGTTATATCCTTTGTGTAGCAGTATACTATCTGAGTAATGTGAAATGCGATAATACCCAGCGTGGCAACTTTTACAGTTCCGTGTTAAATATGTTTTTGTGTAGTATGACTAAACTGTTTACATCGGGAACGTAGGTGAAATTAATTGAAAATGTTCAGAACTAGTTTATATAAATTATTTTACCTGGTAGTTAGCTTAAATTGAATCGAATTGTCAATACCATATGAAAAGGGCACGTAAAACAATGCCAATTTTACGTAGTGCCGATTGAATGGAAAATAACAAACCACAACTTTGTATTCATCGTGTAAAGTGAGATAATAAATACACTCGGTAGAACTGATTACGGTGAGATAAATAATTTTGTTTGAAAGCACAAAAAGAGTCTCTCCGGCGGGGAATCGAACCCCGGTCTCCCGCGTGACAGGCGGGGATACTTACCACTATACTACCGAAGATGTGATAGAGACGGCAAAATAGAAGATTGTATTGTCAATATGTAAAGCGCATGATTCATTTTCTTGATAATATTTTATCATAGCGTGACTTGCAGTTTTTTAACAGTATTTTTATTGTATACTGATTTTTATTTTCCAAACCAATGTTGGATGTTTGTAGTATTTATTCTTTCTTTTACACCTTCAAAGCTTGACCCAACAAATGGCTGATTACGTTTCATTGGACGGTCATTAGCTATTGATTCCATTCCATTTCCTGGGCAACTAATAGCATTATCGACCTTTCGATTTCAATTGGGACAGTCCTAATTACAGCTTTCTTTGATACCTTTAATTGGTCAGTAGTTTAGCACCCAATTTTCCTTTGACCATACGATTCGGTATAAAAATTTCCTTAAAACTAGTATTCCTAATTAGTTTTTCTTTTTATAAAACAAAAAGCTTCATTTCTTCACTAAATATAGATAGGTACGTTTATCTTATGACTAGCGCTTGCCAATGGCTAGAAAGAAAAGTACATCACGTACCTATCTACCGGATTTAACAAATCTAAACCTAGGTATGTATGTGATTTTCATACTGTGACTAATAAATACTCAACTCATTGGCATTCAGAGAAAGCGCTGGTACTAGTACGGCTTTCATATCAGCGAAATTTTCCGCTCGTTTCTTTTACGTGTGATACATTTTGAGCGACGAAAAACATGAAAACTTGATAGACAGTCTGACAACAAAAACACAGGTAGATTCACACACGAGTAACTTTCGCGGGAAACAGGAAGTTTGTGAAAATCGCTGAGCCGTGAAATGTTTTTGATCCCACAACAATGCTGTCTTGACCCTTTGCTCGTCCTAACATTGAATTCAAATGGTAATACAATGATTCATATTATATTATAGTAAGAGATTTTTTTGTATTTACGATATACAATGGAGTGATGACTTGCGCAAGACGGTTGGCAGGAGCTGGATGCGAGAAGCCGAAAATCGATCTCAGTGGCGTGCACTTGGAGAGGCCTATGTCCAGCAGTGGACTGCGATAGGCTGATGATGATGATGATGATGACGATATACATGCGAACATTTACAGGGAAATGCGACAAATGAGTAATATTTTTTTTTCCTTGAAATAAACTAAATGACTAAATAATCCCAAAACTGAGTAAATGGTGGATTTTCGCAGTTATGAATTAATCCTTCAATCGATATCTACAGAGAAACAAAAATCCCATTGTGAGAAATATGCTCGCTGGAAAATGTATGAAATATAGTCGGTAAAGTGAAATACAAAATGTAAATTGACAGTAGTATTAATAGGTAAATAGGAACAAAAGATATCAATTTTCTCTTTGTGAGAGTGACAATAAATATTGCATTTTGAGTGTTTTTATTACATTTTTAATAAGTATGTAAATAAATAGTTTATATATGTACTTTTAAAAATGTTTATCCGCTGCTAAAAACAATTTGTTTGACGATAGTTAAGTAGGTTAATTAAAACTTGGTTACTATGGTTTATCTATACTATTTTTATGGGATTTTACTATTTTTATTAGGATTCAAGTGAATCCATAAGAGAAGGCATATTTTTCCCCATCCCCTTAGATAAAGCTTGGTGTATTATGTAAATCAATGGTTCAAGGTAGTATCTATTCAGGAAGATTTTCATAACAATGCCTTCTTCCACATCAATAGCTCGTAATGTTATCAACTTTGGGAGCTGAAGCATTTATATCTTTGTTTATAAATTGACTAGTACACCTGGCGCCTGACTTCTGACTTTATTATGAACGTCGCCTATTATGTTACTTAGGTACTTTAATTAGACCTAAGACCTAAGACAAATATTTAAAATTGGTGTATCGAATAAAGTATATCTACTAATCTATTTTTTGTACTGTACTTCCCGAGCTTAGCGATAACAAATAAAATCGCTTTATAGGCGAAAATTATTACAAACGTCAAAAGATAGTTTTTGTCTAAGTTTTAGTAAAACCGCAAGAAAACATAGCCTTTCATATACTTGACACCATTTCTTCCTTATATCAACTAGACAGAGTTCTTTAGTACGTCGCAATGTAATAAGCTTTTCCTTTCCGTTAAATTTGAAAGAGCGTATATTCATGTATAAAGTAGTCTACATACGCCTTTTTGTTAGTAAAAAGAGCAGAACAGTTTGACCCTGCTACGTACTTAGAGTTGTTAATCAACTGGATCCGTCACTGCTGTGTTTTTCTTTCTGCCAAAGTACAAAAGCGCTGCTCATACGCGTGTAAACTTGTGTGCATTACGTTTATAATACGATAATTTGATAATTATTAATAATTTGATTGTTTGATAATTTTATCGTATGTGTACGTAATGATGCGATCGAAAATGCATGTGTAAGTTAAGTATTACTATTTGTTGTATTGTCCGCTGCCCTCTTGTGAGATTTGTGCTCGCTTCTGCCCCCGCTTCTAAATTGACAGACTTAATCCCATGGAGATTGTGCCCTGTGCTCAGGGCGTCTCCGGTTGGCGTAATGCTCTAAGGCTGCGGAGGTTGAATACAATTTGTTTTGTCGCGATGGCTCTTTGAAGAGATAATTGCTTCTTCACACACGCATTTATACAATATTCTTAAGCTTTGATCATGTGGCTTTTCATAGCAATTTGTAAAGGAAAAATTATGCGAAATTGTTTTTGAAGATTTTTTCTTGGTTGTCAATGACTGATAAATTATTATGAGAGTAGGTAGATGTTTGGGTGGGGATGTATTTGTTCGCTTAGATCATTTTATTTAGAAAACTGATGCAATTTAATTTGTTGGTAGTAGGTAATTAGTTTTATATATATGTTATGGGCCATGTGATTAATTCGGGCATTATTTATAATGCCCGAGCATTATGAATAATGTCTAGCTTTATCGGGCCAAGTGATTAATAACTATCTTAACTTCATTATTTATCACATTGCACGGGCATTATTATATTGCTACATGATAGTTGGGCAATTTGATAATAAAGCTATATTTTATGCGGTGCGAGGGTGGCAGTTGTTCTAATAAATAAATCCTGTTACTTGCTACATATTTTATGATTATTGTTTTAAATTATATGTTCTATTTTAATGGGAAATTATAGTATTTTTCTTGGCTCGTTTTTTTTTATGGTAGAATTTAATTTGGATTCAAAACATTGTATTAAAAACTGAACTTAGTGACGAAAACGAATCGCTGCAAAACCGACTCCACGTAGTCTTGTCTGCCCTACCCCTAGAGTGCAATTCAAAACCGCGTAGGCACGGAGGGGCGAGGCGGCCTGCGAGCTGAGGCGCAGGTAGTTGAAGCGCTCGCCGCCGCGGCTGAGGCTGGCCGGCTGGGCCGGCCAGCAAGCCGAAGCTGCGGTGGTGAGCGTGAAAACAATCTGCGACGATAAGCTCGCATGGGACCGCCGGAGCCCCGCAGCGCCGGAGCCGTGACAGAAGCCATGCTTGCTGCATGTTGCATGCTTACTTCTATGCTCTGTCAATTGATATGGGATGTGTTATATTTAGTTCATTTTAAGTTAAATGTCAATAACAGTAAAAAAATGAAATTAAATATGTTTGTATTACTTCGCCCAAAAGGTCACGGGCAATATGTATAGTGCCCGGTCAATTTGATTGTTTGAGTAATTATTATCAAATTGCACTCTCATATTGGGCATTATTCATAATGACCGGGCATTATGTATACTGCCCAATTTATCACTTGGTCCATAACATATACACTATATGGTCACATACCCTATAAAGCATTTCTATATTGAACTTGTAAACCTAGAGGTAAAAACACAGACATTAGGACCAGAAAATCGATCTAAAAAGCGGAAGGAATGTAAATCGATCATGAACTACTTATCTCAATGTGAAGTGCAAGAGGTTATCTTTGTGTACAATATAATGTGACCCACATTTATCTACACGTTTGATCCCGTTTCTATTTCACATATGCATTTTATTCATGGAATAGGTATCATTTTTTATTGAATAATCATCATCATCATCTCAGCCATAGGACGTCTACTGCTGAACGTAGGACTCCCCCTTAGATCTCCACAGATACCTGCTGGAAGCGACCTGCGTCCAGCGACCTTTATAAGGTCGTCTGCCCACCTTTGCTTACAATTAATTCCTTTTTTACTTTTCATCTATTACTATCCAAAGCACATGAAAATCCATTCAGTAGTTCCTGAATTAATCGTGAACAATCAGACAGACCCGGCAGTAGCCATGTTGTTTTAAAATATTATGATAATAATTGCTTGATCAGTAAATCATTAAAATTGCAATGGCATTAATTACAAAAATTAATACAACCCAACCCGGTAATTTTTGCTGCGTTATAAGCAAAAATAATTGCTTTTGGAAAATAATGATTATCTCATTGAGAAATAATTTTCATGCAGTAAAATGAGTAAAATAAATAAAATATGAAAAGTGAGTGCCCAAACTGAACATAATATTTTAATACGTGCTGAAGTTAATTCGTATATATATTTTGTTTTGTATATGAATGTACTGAAATGCTTGCATCTCATATTAGGTACATCATAATTTAATTCACTAAGAACCCAGATTTAATAAGAAGTTAGTTATTCATTTAAGAAGATAACTACAGTAGGCATTATTAAGGCGAGATTTCACTAGTGTGTGGCACACAAATGTTTCTTCTGATCAACTTATTATTGCCTACAGTATTTAAAAAAATATGTGCAGACCACGGCGAACATTTGTGCGCGAAAACACGCTAGCAGTGGTTTTGCGGCAACGCGCGTACGGTAGACTGCACATCAGTGGTAACTGTCATGCACCTTAACTCAATAGTAATAAGTACGATTTTCCTATAAAACTGTTACTACTGACCTGAAGTTGACTGTACACATTTTATGGTGGAATTTTGTCGACAAATCATGTTCGAATTTCGAAAACACTCTTTATTCCTACCGCTATGCCAGCTACATAATTATTGCAATTATCGAAATTATATGAAACAAAGACAAAACGACAAAAGGCATAATTATCATAGGTGCTTGACCACGGACCACGGACACGGCGAGATGTCACCCAGGCCGTCGACTGTACTTCTTCTGTCTAGTAGAACAAAATGTCCCATTAGTTCTACTGCAAATGTTCAGTGGAACTAGTGGGAATACCCATAAAAACCATAATTCCCACTAGTTCTACTATTTTGTTACACCTCAAATAGTAGAACTAGTGGGAAAAAAAGTTCCCATTAGTTCTACGGTAGAACTAAGCAGTAGAACTAGTGGGAACAAACCGATTTTTTTCGCATGAAGGTCCATATTATTATCCGTCCTGTTAAAGGATGGAGTAAACTGCTGACATGGGCAAATGGGAGGGAATATGGGTAAGGAAGGGGAAAACACTATTATTTTTATATACAAGCATTTGCTAGGTTTTGTGTAAATGAAATATAAATGGAAAAGCTTTGGCTCCTTGTTCTTTAATAAATGGAATTTTCTCTCGTGGCCTAATTGATTTGTGGGCGTTATATAGTAACAAGTTATTTTTATCGTCTCGAAGTGATTTCAATTTTATATGGCTTTGTAATATTCAGTTGCTGGGCCTTGCCTTTATCTAGCAATAATTGTTAATTTGTAAATGTAGGAAGAAAAGGATATATTTTGGTTGTTATCAGAGCATGTAATGTCAGTTTACCGTTAAAGCTTAAAGAAAATTTACGGATGCGTAAGTAGCAGCCGCAAGGGCCGTCTATCATAAGGCGCGGACTATCCGTAGATAGGTCACCATTCTCGATACAATAAATGTCTCCATATTTCGGAAGGCGCGTTAAATTGTAGGATCCTGGCAGTCATTTGAACATCTTCGGCAGTTCTTACAGGTACTCAGGTACAGGTAACCTAGTCTGAAAAAATATATCAATGTAAAATAGTCCTTATTGAGAAAAGCTATAGAATGCTTTGTCGGCAAGGTATGAACTATACTGGTTGCGGATGAAACCGCTGGCGGAAGTTAGGTTTAGCTATAAAATTATAAATAAATAAAAAAGTGGTTTATGATACAAAAATTAAACCAATAATACAAGGTAATCCCTACTCAATAATTATGGAATGAGGTTATAACTTATTTTGTTTTCATTAGCACAATATTTATTATGATAACCAATTCTGTGAACTTAAAATTAAGCGTGATTTTAAATGTGATGCTGAATACAAATTTTACTTTCAATTTTGACTGTTTAAGCAAATTATACATCTTCTACATTTATATTATAAAGCTGAAGAGTCTGTTTGTTTGTTAACTACTGGTCCGATTTCAAAAAACATTTTCTTTCTTTTCAAAAAATCGATTTCAAAAAGTATAACATAGCTCATTCGTCGAGGAAATCTAGGCTACTTTTACTTTTTACTTTTATAAAAAGTTCATGATATTCCCACGGGACGCGGGTGAAACCGTTGGCAGAAGCTAGTACACGCATATAATTAAAATTCCTCATTATTATTTCTAGCATGTTTGTTGTCAGTGTTGTGTTAAAATCACAATATCAGTACATAATTCTAGGAAAAACAGTGTTTGATTGTTAATATTGCATTGTTTTTGGCTCCAGTTGATTTTGTTCCGACCACAGAAGCTCATTCAGGAATTGAGAGCAAATAAAATTGTATATTTTCTTTTACAAATGAGGTTTGTTTACACCTGAATTAATATGTACAATTTCAAATGCAACAATTTTTTTTTTAGTAGGACCTTGTAGTGGAACCTGAGAAATTTCGAGGAAATAACGAGCTACAAATTAATTTTTCAGGTGTACTCAACCATCACAAAATAGAAACAACCTCTGTTTTACAATAAAGGAGTTCATGACAAAAGACCTTTTGATTTAAAAGAAAACCTTTTTTTTGACATCAACTATCGATGACGGATAAACACATACTTACAACTATTGGATAGATTTTGATGAAGCTTGGCAGATACCTATATAGCTTATAAATCATAGTAGTAGGTATACAGGCTATTTTTAATATACATAGGTATATGGATATGCGGGAAACAATACCCTCTGGACGCGGTCGAAATCTATATTTTACAATACACGCTTCATCGAGATACCTAAAATACGAGTATCTATCAAAGTTTGATATTTCCATCAATTCGAATACAAGAGGTATTGTTTACTCACAGCAATCGCTAATATTACACAATACTAATACAATAAATATTTGTGTACGTACCCCGTTATCCTCGCTAGCTGTCCGTACACACTCCTGCCTCATGTCAGCACGTTTGCCAAAGTTTGCTTTGATCATCCTCTATTTGATGTTCGTAGATTCAAGGACTATGATTTAAAATAGCGGTAATAGGTATGCATTGCCGATTTGTTTGAATTGAGTTAAAAATAGAACAAGTTTTGACTCAATTCCCTCAATTCTGAAATTACCTACGCGAATTTGTGATCATCGTTCAAAAATGTAAAAACAGAATGTAGCTGGTTTGAAATAACGTTGAAAAAAGAATTGCAAATTCAAATTCATTTTTAGAAATACGTTTTTGATCGCGAAAATGATAACTTAAAAAAGTTTTGATGTCATCCAAAGTTGAATGGAACTCATTTCCAAATTCAAATTGTAATTTTTTATCGGCTACACGAAAAAGGTTGGTTTTCAATTCGTTAAATTTTTTTAAAAATATATTTTGCATTTGAGATAAGCAATGTCACTGAGCCTGCAAAAATGTTTTAAAAATAAACCTATGTGCTTGTAAAATTACAAAAAATAAATAATGGGCTTTTTATTTCTGTGACCATTTTACAGAAAAACCATTAATTAATTCATGTACAATAAAAGCGGTTGAACAAATGGTTACGTATCGGAATAAATCACTGAAACAATGTTGTTATTTGCGGTTTAAAAGGCCATAACCGTAATATATTGACTAAACAAACAAACGATACTTCGCTGCTCATATATCTTGTACGTAATGGCGGTGTTATTCATTCATAGCTTGCTTACTATGTGTATCTATGTAGAAAGGTTCGTTCTATTAAAGGTGGCTTAAAGTTTAGTTAAATATTGTCATATACTTATTACACACCTAAGTATATTATAATGTATTTTTGCAGATAAAAATAATTGAATTTGTAGGAATATAAATAGGGATGTAGGAATATAAGGAATAGGGTAGTAATAAAACTTTTTTTATAAAAATACTGCAAATTTTAGAGACGTACCCTGACTTCGGCAGGTATAAATAATCTTTTCTCGCGGTTTGTAGCTTCCTTTATAGTCTTCTAATCGGACTATTACTATCCTGAGATTACTGTACAGCTAAACAAATAAAACTGTTTCATGACTCATTACAACTAATTTCTACTGTTGATAACCCAATAGATACACGGATATAATAATAAGTACACGGAACATGAAGACACGCGGCCATGTCAGATGACTGTTTTTGCTATTTTACTATTAGTTACGATAGAAACCGTTGTAGACAATTAGAAAATAAATTTTATTTTAATATTTATAGTGAACCAAGCAAGGACATTCGTTTACACGTGTAGAGAAGCATGTGCAAGACCTTATTTGTCTGTAAGTAATTACCAATAACTATTTGTTTTGCTAAATTATTCGCACGTGCAAAAATGGTCTAGGTATACGTAAGATGTTTGAACCGAATGTCCTTGATTCTCATCTAATATTTATTCAAATCTAGGTTCCTACTCTAGGGTTGGGCGATGATGAGTGACTTTGTTCCGCTTTAACAGCTTAACAGTTACACTAAATATATGTATACATAGGAGATAGACGTACGTATTCCTAAAGATAGATTTATATGAGTACATGAAATTAACAGTTTCATCAAATCGAAAAATCTATTAGTAAGCTGGTTCAGGCAAACCCGACATACCTCTAAAACAAGTATTTTTTTATGAAATCTATCGATATAAAAATGGGAACTCTTATGATACTCCAATTATTTCGGTTAAGATGTACGATTATTGCTTTGAACCCATAACGATCCGTAAGATATGAAAACCCATGAAGAAAATTTATTACGCAATAAAAGCGATAATAGTGAGCGTCTATTTATTCATTGATACTCAGTGTTGCCACGTCACAATATTTGGGTTCCGCATGACAGTTACGGCTTGTACGATTGATCGGTGATTATTGATCCCTTTTGATTGATAGAACAGCATAAAATAAAAAACACAATGCATCAATGTCACACTTAAGCGCGAAGACAGATGTGCTGAAATAAAACATTTCGCCAATTATGGTGGTAGGGGATTTACATAATCTGTCTTATTATATTTCTTGGGGAAAAAAGCTGTCCATTTTACGGGTTTTATGGGTCTTCGTAAATGGTAATGTATCATACTTTTTTAAGGTAAACTGTTTAAACACATAAGTGCTACAAAGAGTGTCTAAGATATGAAATTGGATGGAGAAAGGTCATAAAAAGATGTCAGTGTTGGCAAAATACAAAGTGAGCAAAGCGGGTAACAAAGTAAGTAGTTTATGACCAAAATTCTAACTGATGTCCCCAAATAAATTGAAAACAGGAAAATAAAAGATAAACAATTATCTTTGTTACGCTGGTTTAAAAGCTTCCAAATTGGTTAAGCGATGGAAAAATATTAAAAATAATTTACGGAGATTTTTCCTTAAAAGTTTCCCAAGTTTAAGAACTGGCAACAGATTGAAAATCATATTTAAAAGTCCCGTAATTGGCCGACGCTGAGAGTTTTGGAAAACATCGTTATGCGAAAATATGTTGTTGCAAAATATGATGTTATCTAAAAAATATAAGAAAAGGGAGATATAATGGTACCGTAGAGATATTTAACCACTTTTTCGTGACAAGAAATCTGATAATTATGTAAACGACTTTATGATTTACTGTAGCGTCCATAAGGTCTTTGGATGAAATATAGCAAGACTTCTTTAGATTCTTGCCTAACTAGGTGCTCAATAAGCACTTTCCAGTGTTTTACACGGGGCATTTGCTGTTAGACAAATATTTGAAGTATCTGGTTAGAGCCAGAGAGTATCCTGGTAAGGAGGAGTTAATGGCTTAAGTACGTTGCTTTCCTAAGCTTTCAGATCGTAAGTATGACACAGATGGTCACCCTTCCGACCACAGCATTGAGCGTAAACGGCGAAATAGTACGAGCTTTTAAAATATGTTTAAAGTAAACTTCGAACTTTGACTTCGTAATAGTTTAGATGTAGGAAAAAATTCTAGTGTTCATGTGCGACATATCAAATCTCCAAATAAGTATTTGGAGTTCATATAAGTCTTCAGAAACCAAGAATTGCAATAAAGGAACCCCAAAAATCTCGGTCGAAACGGCTGAAATTTTATGAATGTTTCCACCCTCATTACATATTTGATCACCATTATTGTTTGTTCGTGGATATTATTCAAATTTCTCTTCCTATAATGAACAGAGTTTTTAGTTGAATGCGTCTAATTTTCGTGGTAACGTGTTTTGATTTTATATTTTTGCTTGTAGGTCCGTAGGCGTTTCGCTAAAATTAGATAAGACATTTTTAAGATTTGTGGAATTATATATATATATCTATATTGTGTTGTTAAAAGATAAATAATTTGTTTCGTTGAAAATATTTATATTCGTCAAAAAATCACTTGTAAGATGTGTCAGAAAAAATCTTCTCTCTCGTTCTGTTGCACGCGTTCTTCGAAAAGCATTTTCAAAAATTCAGGGGCCTCAAAGGGGCGAAGCCTGCCGGGGCTGCAGGTTTGCCCGTTTAACTATCTGTGGCTTATCGTGGTCCTGGTACACAAAGAGCTCCAGAAGGACAAGCGAGGTTTTACCCAGTACGCGAATGATGCTCCTTGCCGCTGCACCTACAGCGGGTGAGGTCATCTTCTTATTTCTGATATAAAATAGATCCTGATCCAATGACGCATAACTATTGGTAAACTCTTTCACAACAAAGTCTATGTCTAACTCAACTCAGGAACATCGCAGTAAATCCTATTCCTTATCACCATGTCAATACGACAGCTGACTGATACGTTATTATTATTGTACCTACGTTTGTTTATCGCTAAATCAAAGACAGAAATAACTACATTATCGCACCTTTTTCTAAGTCTTATCGCCCGATAAAGTTGTACTGTTTGTTTGGAATTTGAAAGAGGTGAATCGATTTGTAAGGTGTTTTATTTTCAACATCTTTACGAAAAAGTTAAAACAGACGTTTGACATATACTTAGGAAAAGGTATTAGAACTTTTTTCTTAACGTCCCTTAAACTGTTTTTAGTAACATCACGGGAAAAAATAATTAAACAAAACGGGACTTAGTTCTTTGATCCTGTCAATAGACCCACTACCATATACAAGTCGTGACCTAAGCACTAGTTAAACAAATAAACATTATGTGGTACTTACTTATATTTACGTATGAAAACTTAGATACCATATCTAAGTAGTTGCCAACATCTTTACCTGCCAGAGGATTATAAACATAGTATTATACATTAAATTACCTCTGAGCCCTTAATAAGATTCAGTTAGTCCCTAGTACTTCCCTTGTGACATCGTAAGCCGATGTTTGTGTACCACCAGGGGGCGCCCTTAGTCCTGTCACTTAAGTTTTTAACTTGTTTAGTATTCCCCAACTGGAAGTTTAACTTAATTTATTAAGTTGTTACCGCGACATTTTTGTTTAAGAAGCTGCCATATTATTTTTGGGTCCTGGTGGGAGTTTGGATATTGTTTAAAAATAGAAGCATTATAATGCTTTATTATATTATCATAAGTTTAAAAAAAAATGTTGGAGTATTTAAGCCATGATGCAAAATTTGCATCTTACGCTAGGTATATGACGATGTGACGTATGATAGTAGGTATATAGGAGAAGTCAATCTAACCTAGTGAATTGGTTACTATATAGAACTAAAACATACGGCGATCGAAAACAAACACAATATGTTGCGTTGTAGAGTACAAAGTAGGCAAAAATAAAAGGACACACAGGCTATTTTTTCAAACTGAATCTATCCTCTGTACGAGTGCAATACAAAGCCCCGTCACATACAGGAACAATATAATTACGGGTGCAAACAAAAACTAACTGTATCCCGAACAAAACAAAACTCATTGTTGTGTTAATGAAGGCAACACTGTAACGGTGAGATTCGACCAAAATAGTTCACACACATTTGTTTGCGAACAAAAAATGTGTCGGAGCGAACCATGGAACAAAATGACAAGCAGAGGTGTCATAGCGGAAAATTGCCTAAGAAAGTAACGCGCCAAAATGCGGGTCAGCGGGGTAAGAGGAACGATACCTACTGTTTTCGCCCATATACGCCATCTTTGGACCCGCCAATTTTTGTAATACCAAAACTCGTTGACAGATGTCTCTAAGAACCTGACGCCTCGTTATTTCGTTCGTAACTGATAGAAGAAGGCGCCTGACCTACCTGCATGATAGCATCTCCACTCATTGTTCCTTACTCCATGGAGTGAGCCTACTACTAGCATGTGTTCGGTTACCTATAGTTTACGGTTGTTACAGTTGAAAAGGTTACAGTTTAGAAATGTTCGCACACTAGGTTTTACGTGTCCTCTCAGGCACGTGGGTTTAACATTTTCAGAATTCAGGCTGTTTCGTGAAAGTTTCTAGACTCAAAAAGCTTTTTCGGTTCGATCCAGGAATAGAACGTCGCGTTTGCGACCACCGCAATCAAGGGTCGAATTTAATACTGAATTTGGGTAAAAATAGATGATTTGTAACTAATTTCAGCATGTTTGTTGTAAAGTAAACAAAAACTTCATTGAATTTTTATGGTTGCAGAAACAATAAAAAGAAGCCTAAATATTATTTTCGATTTCCATAAGTTTCAGTGTCAACAACCGAAATTATCGAAAATCCTGGACTTGAACACAGCACCTTCACAAAAGGCTTTCGATGTTACTGACACCTTTTGTGTGACCTGTATTTAGTAGACTTAAAGTCTACAATTCATCGAAGCCTCCGTTCCACTGCATGCTATGATATTAATTCTGAGCGCTTAATAACCTACAGAGGCTGCATTACGTTCCTTTGTTTCTTACATAATACCAGTATCTATAGACTGAAACAATGGTATTGTAAAGACAAAAACGTTAGTTGCGTGATTGCGTACTCTGAAAATAGGGTCAGATTTTACTTTTGAAAAATGTTCTATGGTCTTTTGTTGATCAGTGGTATGTTATATTATTTGCAATACGGCTGATATTATCCATCATCATCTTCTTGCCTTTATTCTAATTATATCTGGGGTTCTTCTTCCATACTCTTCTTTCTGCCATCTTCTCACAAGAAGTAGGTACCTATTATTTACAATACTCCTAAGAACATTTTTAATTTGCTTTATATCTAATGCCTATCTTTTAATGAAGTGGCATCTTGATTGATTTTTTGTTCGACTAAATGGCAGTTAATTTATGTAGGCACATATTTACATATGGAGATTATGTGCATAAGAAATAAAGGACGTTGGTACTTGTTTATGTTTAGTGACGACCTCGATGGCGCAATGGTCACCATGCCGGACTGCCGAACCTGAGGTCCCGGGGTTCGATCCCCGGTTCGGTCGACATTTGTGCGATGAGCATGCTTGTTGGCCGTGGTCTGGGTGTTACAATATGTATTAATAAATATGTATATGTGTAGCTATATGTAGTTTATCAGTTGTATTAGCACCCATAACACAAGTTAATTAATAACTTACCATAGGGCTAACCGACCGTGTGTGAAAAAGGTGTCCCGACATTATTTATTTATTTATTTAGTGATTGTCGCGTTAAGTCAAAACATTGTTAATGATTATTATCAAAATATATTTTCCAGATCTACCAAAAGTAGTTGGAGGTCTGCAGCAAACCATAATATGGGTTATGTTAGTTTTCAAATAATGTCGAAACAGACGCAGTTTCTTTATATTCATGACTCTTGTTATTGGACTATGGAAGAGCGTAATAAAAGCAGTATGTGAATTTCATAACAATAGGTATCTACATTAAAATAAAAATATAAAAATTCCGTCTCTAAACTAAAAATTGCCTGAAGGGAGTTCTCCGCGTCACACACCCGACACATACACCCGACCACTGACGTTTTGCTGTAGAAACATCAAAATATCATTTTCATTTCTTCACCTTTTCATTTATCGAAGGTTACCTTCTGCCAGACGATTTACCCGTGTCCAGTAGGAACTGCCATGCTTTCGGATAGGAAATAGCTCCATTCAATAGGTGGGCTATTTAACATTAACATATTTTTTCAAATCGAATCGGTGCTACTGCAATAAAAACTTTCAAGTTAATAAAAATTCCAACGATCGTACAAATAATAATACCATACAAAATTAAACTCTTCAGCTTTTTAATTAAAGTATAGATGCTAAAAATATACTTCATTTGCTTCATTTATTCTGTTTATTAAATGTTCCCACAATTGTCTCGCGAATATTTCAAAAGTTATAAACTAGATGACAGCTGGCGTTCCAGTTTACACGTTTCACGAATTCACGATTCTGTTTACGCATTATTTATAAGAGAAGACCATTTCATTAAAGATCTTTTCGAAGGGCATTCATCTTTTTTATCTAGCAAAGATAAAGGAACGAATTGATATAGAGGAAAAAAGTCCACAATTTAGTTTTCCGAAGCATTTTTTTATTGGAAAAGGTGTAGTTTTGTAGTTCTTTTACTTTTCAATATTGTTTCAAGAAAACTTTATGAAACTTGAGATATTAATAATCCGTTTTTATCATGAATTAAAAAACAAGATAAAAGTTATCCTGGTAGGAAAAAATATACTGAAAATTTATCCTCTGATAGTGCGTCTTTTATTTCGGAAAGATGCGATAGTCAGCTACGTATAAACATATAACATAAGTTATTTATCCGTAGGTACGGAAAAATATCTCTCTGCATTTTCTTTCAGAACGCATTTAGAAAAGTACTAATTGCTAATTAATGTTAGGTTGCAGTTCTTCATACAAACAGAGAGTTACAATAAGCCAACGCAAAGTAAAATGAAACTACTAAGGCCCGAATGCATCGACAACATAAACTTAGTTTTTCTTAAAACCACTGCTCATTGAACCTGGTGCATAAACATTCCTAGTAAACAGTCGTTTTAAGAAAACTGACGTCTAAGTTGTCGGTGGACTTGGGCCTTTGTATTATAACTTCACGCTTTAGGTTTTATTTCTACATTTTATTTGTTTTCTAAGTTGTGTTGCTCTTGAGTTTTTTCCGTATTTAATGTTAGATACTAGCCATTCTTCCGCGGTTTCACCCGCATCTTTTGGCAAAGAAGTCTATGTTCTTTCTCAGGCTCTAAACTATAGTATGTAATAGACGGATACAACAGTCTAGCACAATGCATTGTAAAAGTACATAAACGAAGCATTTGATAAATTTGATTTTGGGATTTTGACATGACATGTCATCACGATATTTTAAATAAAATTTAAATTTTAAATTTAAATAAAAAGGATGATTTTCTGAAATGGAAATGAAATGAAATGAAATCTGGAATTCTAAAAATAATATCTGCAAAACTGAGTAAATAAAATAAACGCAAAAAAAAAAAAATTCTTCTAGACTCTGGGGCAACACAGAAGTTAACTCGGACGCAACAAGGGCCCCACTCTCCTAATTTTACTTCGAGTGAGATCCAATTCCGACTCATTTACGATTGAAGCAATTTGGTGACGTGGTGACGTGACGCGACGCCCTGCAGCGGTCTCTCCGGCAACGGTTGCCATGGCCGGAGGCTGCGCTGACAGGGCGCTGCGGTGACGGCGGCGGCGCGCGGCGCTGCGCTTCTGAGTGCCACCCCAGTGACGTCTGTCACTCAGTGTTTAGACTGTGTTGTGTACATATTTATTTTTTGTATTTATATTTGTATTGTTAGTTGTAAGTGAAATGAACAGTAGCGATGCGGCGAGAAGTGCCAGTCAACCTTCTGCATCGCTAGGTATTCCGGAACGATGCCCGCACTGTACCCAGGCACGGTACTTTAAAGGTAAGCGGGGTCTGAATATCCACATTGGAAAAACACACAGACCCCAAAGTTTTTCAGTACCTCCAAATGTCAACACCCCCCAACCTGGCCCACACACAGTACCCAATGACGTTCCCATTTGGCAAAAGCTTTCAAAATTAAAAAACTCTGTTCCTATTTTAAAGCGGGTTCCCCGTGGTGCGAGGCCATTAGTAGCGCAATCCTTAGCGCAGTGCATGCGCCTCGCAGTACGAGAGAACTCGCCACGTGCCTGGGAACTGTTACTCACCTTCCCCTACAGAATTCTCCATATCCAAAAAAATTTTGCTAGCAAAAAATCTTTGACATCAAAAGTAAAAGAAAATTGTAATATTTCGACTCAAAATTTTGACTCTAAATTACCAGCACAATGTTTTACATCCCCAAGGTGTATAAGCAATTTAATTGAAACAAAGCTAGGCGAAGGTGATATCAGAGGTGCAGCCAGAATACTCTTCAGCAGTGATGTTGTGGCGCCATGCTCTCCGGATACTCTTACAGCCCTGGAGAGCAAACACCCGGCCCCCGCTGATGGTCTTTCCTTTCCCGACCCTCCCCTTCCTGATACAAACACCCTCACAGTTACAGGTCGACAAGTGGCTGAGGCTGTAAATTCTTTTCGAAGCGGAACCGCCGGTGGCCTCGACGGCCTGACTCCGCAACATCTTAAAGATTTAACGAGCTCGGGCGCCGGGGACGCCGGTGCGGAGCTTCTTAAGGAGCTTACAGCCCTAACCAATGTGATGCTCTCCGGCAGTGTGCACGATGCTGTCCTCGACATCTTATATGGCGCTAATCTGTGCGCCCTTAAGAAAAAGGACGGCGGTATTCGTCCCATTGCCGTGGGAACAACATATCGTCGTATAGCAGCCAAAATCGGTTGCAAATTTTACAGTGAGGAACTTTCGGAAAAATTCCAGCCCCTACAGTTGGGATACGGTTCCAAAGGGGGCTGCGAGGCTGCCGTACACGCTTTGTCGGCCTACCTAAATTGTGGCAAAGGAGAGGTCATCCTGAAGGTTGACATCAAAAATGCTTTCAATTCCGTAAACCGGGACACCCTGTTGGCGGAAGCACAAAAAAATGTACCAAAAATTTATAGTTTTCTCTATCAGTGTTACAGGCACCCATCAAAATTACTTTATAAGGACAACCTATTAGAATCTGCAGTCGGATGCCAACAAGGTGATCCCCTCGGGCCAGTAATTTTCAGCCTAGCCATTCACCCGATCATTCGAGAGCTAAATTCCAAATTCAACGTTTGGTATCTAGATGATGGGACCCTGGGAGGCGATGTAGAGACCGTATTTCAGGATTTCATTCATTTAAAACATAAATTTCATTCCATTGGTTTAGAACTAAATTGTACAAAATGTGAATTATTTATTACTGACACGACTGACAGACAAATGACAATATCCAAATTTCAATCATTAGCACCACAGATTAAAATTATAGATAAACAGTCTCTCCGCCTCCTTGGGGCTCCCATCCTAGACCAATCTTTTTCTACATTTATTTCGGAAAAAATTGATAATTTCAACGATATTTCGGAACGCCTACAGAAAATATCAATGCATTCGGCCATCACAATTATTCGACACTGCTGTTTTGGTCCTAAATTTACACATTACCTCCGTTCTTCTCATCTCTTTCAACATAGCCACCTTTTAGACCCAATTGATAAAATTATCCGCCATACCCTCAGCTCCATTCTCAATGTGGCCCTGGACGACCGAGCCTGGCAACAAGCCACATTGCCCATCCGGATGGGAGGTCTCGGCGTCCGCAAAATTACCAGTATTAGTTTACCGGCATTCATATCCTCGGTTCACGGCACCGAGAAATTAACCAGGAATATTCTTACTCCAACACTGGCTGATTTCGAGGTGCCGTATTTAGCCGAGGCTATGGATGCATGGAAAATTACTTGCCCGAACGAAAATTTACCCAGCAACCCGTCTTCCCAAAGACAGTGGGATGAGCCGCTCTGCAGAGTAACCCGGAATAGTTTGATAGAAACGGCAATTACTCCTGCTGAGCGAGCGCGCCTACTGGCTGTGGGTAGATGGGAGTCGGGGCTTTGGCTTCAGGCACTACCGTCGTCAAACATTGGCACCATGTTTGACGATACAACTTTCCGCCTCGCTACTTGTTTACGTATAGGAGCACCGTGCTGCTCCCCTCATCGCTGCCACTGTGGTGAGGCTGTCACCAGCCTCGGACACCACGGCCTGTCATGCAGCCGCAGTGCGGGCCGTATTGCGCGGCATGCAAACATAAATGACATTATCCGTCGAGCTCTTGTTGCCGTCGGGGTACCAGCTGTATTAGAACCAAACGGCCTGGCACGCGACGACGGTAAGAGACCAGACGGCATGTCGTTATTCCCTTGGAAGATGGGTAGGCCTTTAGTATGGGACGCAACCTGTGTCGATACTCTTGCGCCATCACACCTTCCAAGTTCTGCGTGCTGTGCTGCTGCTGCCGCTGCGGCTGCGGAGAACCTCAAGCGGCGGAAATATAGTGGCCTTGTCGGAAACTATATTTTCGAACCGTTTGGGGTTGAAACCCTCGGGTCGTGGGGTCCGAATGCCCACATTCTATTTAAAGATCTTTCTAGGCGGCTGGTTGACGCTTCTCGTGACCAGAAGGCTGGCTATTACCTCGGACAAAGAATCAGCATGGCGATCCAACGAGGTAATGCTGCCAGCCTCTTGGGCACGCTCCCAGTTGACAGCGATGGGGACGAATTTTTTGACGCTTTTTAGTTGTTTGTTTTACTAGGATAGTTTTTGATTTTTATTGTAAACGAAGCTACTTTCACATTTATTTTAGGACCAAAGATCGTTCAGGGCATCTGTCCAAGCATTATTTTTCTTTATCACATAATGGCCTACTTTCTATGCATGCCAGAAATTTCTAGCCAGAATGAAACATACTTAGCCATAATTTCTATAAAGTTACGATCAATTTGAACCTTTTTGCAAAATATCAGTATTAGGATGAAATAAATTGCTCAAAAAAGACATTTGCTGGGTTACGTGTGTCTGTATTCAGCTTACCGTAATCCGTATTTTAGTATTATAAATGCGAAAATAACTCTGTGTTATGCAATCTCAAACGACCTGTAACATAGGAGACGGAAATAGGTTAAAGCGGGTGAAACCGCTAGCAGAATCTGATCAATAGTTATATCCATTGTTTTTTTTTTTGTTTTTTTTTAACATCATTGACAATACAAAAACATATTCGACTACATATTTCCGAAAATTGTCGTGAAACAAAGTATCCCTGATGGCAAATTACATTGGAATATTTTTAACACAGATTTTTTGAGTAAAATGATGAATAAAATTCAAAGAACTTCGAATGAATGAAATTGAATTTAACGAAACGAAAAAGCTTTCAAGCCACTGTTATGGAATCCTTAACAATGTATGAATGCGATAGTAGCTTTGTCTGTCTGTATTTTGCGCTTCCAAGCCAAAACTATGTACTGAGCCGATTGTAATGAAAGGGGTATATAGGCTTCGTTTAATACAGATAAGGGAGTAAGTTGCTTTTGGATGCAAGTGAAAACGGGAGACAAGCTAGTATTTTAATAACATGCACATAAGTCGACGATGATTGTTTTAAATCGGATTATCTTTTTAATGATTTTTAACAATGGTATATTTTATTTAATGGTATTTTTTATTAAAAAAAAAAAAGTCGTGGTGGCCTAGTGGGTCGTGGTACCAATGCAACTTTTCTAAGTTTGTATGTACTTTCTAAGTATATCTTAGACACCAATGGCTGATAAAAAGGTGAAGGAAAACATCTTGAGGAAACCTGGACTATATAGTCTGAAATCACCAACCCGCATTGAGCAAGCGTGGTGATTAATGCTCAATCCTTCTCCGTGTGAGAGTGTACCCAGCAGTGGGACGATAAATAGGCTGTAACTAACTAACTAACTATATTTTATTGCAAAAATATTAATCGTGAGCATAAGAAAAGTTTGCAAAAACCTTTATGAGTATAAAAATTATTGGTCCTGATGTGTTTATTCATGTTTCAACGATTGTTTGTAGTTTATGCTCGGTATTTTTGTGTATTCTGTATCTCATTGGTATCCAGTAACATTGACTCATTACTCTTTCTTTTGTTTCAGGTCCAGTGGCAGTGTTGTGAAAAAAAATAATGATGTATCGTCTCGTGAAGTTGTTTTATCGATAAAAAAACTCGCGTTTAAATAGCTAACTATGCAACCGAAATAAAAAAAATAAGTAGTTTCTTATTTTAAATTTTAAATCTGTTAAGTATTTAGAAAATTAAATATGGATGTGTGTTACGTTAGAGTTTGTCGATAAAGCTAAAATGTGGTGGGGTGCGCTAGTTTTGTTTGGATTAGTGAATGTGGCTGTCTGTCAATTGAACTGTCGCGGTGAAAAGCCGCGAATTCGGAGTTGTGATCACGTTTGTGATGAAAATGGGAATTGCAAGATAAGAGCGGCATTGCTGCTGCCGAAGAACACGACTTATGATGCCTGTTTATCAGCTGTGAGTATTATGTTACCTATATAGTTAGGTAATAGCAAAAAGTTTTCTTTTCAAATGCTTTATTCATGCCGATAATATTTATGTTATATCTAGTAATATTAGTTAACTTAAGCTTAATAATTGAAAATTTGATTTATTACTCAATTCAGTTTTGCATATATGTAAATCAATATAAAATATTTATGACCGTTATAATATTCGGAAATGGAGTATTACATTATTGTTATTGTCCGAATTGTAATATGACTCTAAATGCAGGCTTTCAATCAAAATCTATAAATCAGAAATCGAGTATTACAACGGTTATTGTGGCATTGTATGTCTGTCCGAATATTGTAATATGACTTATTAATGCAGGCTTCCAATCAAAACCAATGAAATCCTTTGATCCTCTGTAATCCAACTAACTATGATTCATAGAACGAATCGAATAATTATGTTACTTTTAAGTAGGTACAATAATTATAGAGCTCTAAATAATATCTACGTTATCAGCAAAGTCTATTTATAACTAATGGAAACGGGAGTACGCACTATACGTTTTTAGATTAGATCCGAGTAAATTCGATAAAAAGATAACAATATACATTCTATTATTAGGAACACGTACAACATGAAATCTTTTCATCAATTCGATTAGTTAGAGTCGATAAATGTTTATCGATAATGTCATGGCGCTTCACTATCTATTTGGGGCGGTGTTGCAACAGCGTTACATAAAATAAAACATATACTTAACGCAGATATATTTCTATAAACCTATATAAAAGAGTAAATAAAAGTCTGAATTCAAGTCTTGAGTCTCAAGAATGGCTGAACAGTTTAAACTGAAAATTATAGGGGACACAGTAGGACATAGGACAGGTTTTTGTCACTATCCAGCTACGGGAAGCCGTTATCTTGGGATGAGGGTGAAACCGCGGGTGAAAGCCAGTTAAATAAAAGATATTTTTCAAATAGCTATTTGTACACTTTTAAAATAAAAGTATATGTATTATGTAAAATAAAGCAATACAAAAGTGCTTGTCGATAGCCTTTTATCGACATTACAGTTCTTTCTGAAGAAATAAAGGTTTATTTACACATCACATTCAGGATAATATCTTGGCAATGTATGGCTTGTGATGCGAAACGCCCACTGCCATTGTATTCCACCCTAATTAATGTTGCATGACGATCACTGTGTTTTCCTATGAAAACTTATAGAGAAAAGAAAATATATTCTGCTATTCGACGCCTTGCTTGAAAAGGCTTTACTGGGAGCTTTTATATTATTTTAATGAACGGGTATGCGGATAGTTATTTTTCATTTTTTTGCTAGTTGCTGCCTGTGTAAATTAATGCCTATTGATTTTTTTATAAATAAAAGGTTAATGAAAAAAACCGCTACTGAAAATTTTTGCGAGTTTTCGCTATCCGAATATTCTTTTCAGGTGTGGCTATTCATTCTATTATGTTATGTATCAAAAAAAAATAAAAATATAAAGCCTTACTAAAACGGAGAGACACTCTGCAAAACATTAATTTATTTTCTTAGTCACACTAATCTATTATCAATTCACTACTGAAATGCTACACTCTTTTCGGGTATCATGGCTATATTTTATCCTGGTACAGGCAGTAGGTATTGTCCCTAATCTAAATGCACCACCTGTTATAACATATGGAATGCTAATAAAGAATTGAGTATTGAGTAGTTCCCACGTGGATGAAACCGCGGAACAACGGCTAGTAAGTAGTAAGTTAATAAAATTAGCATCTTCAATTATTCTGAGCAATCAGGTAAAAAGGAAATCTACGTATTCGTGTAATGTAGTACACATTTCCACATATTAAAACATAAGTTGGGGTTAGCCATTAAAACAAATAGGGTGGGGTCTCAGCTGAAAGCAAAATTCAGGACATAATCTAGAGCATTCTATTGCGAGAAAAATGTTTTCCGCCACTCTGAATATGTAACAATTCTCAAGTTCCGGAGTAGGGTGCCCATAAATCTTGGGAAAAAATACTTTTCCCGTTATGGTAGATTCACTTCCTCCTTGCAAAAACGGGTTATATATTTGTAAACACATTGCCATTGCTTCATTTATTTTTATTATGATGGAATCTTGTTTATGTTGACTTGATGTGTTTGTGATTTCTTCATATTTTTGTTAAGTTTGGATACCCTACTTCTTATGATGACACTACATTTTCTTTGAGAGCTTTCTCCAATGGTTACAAACAGTCGTTGTTGTACAGAATTTATTTAGTTATAATCTGAATAGTAAATACATTGAAGAGCAATCGAGACAGGCTCAAAATCTTTACATAATAAATAAATATTATTTCTACAAAATACAAGCCTAAAAGCACTTACTTATTTAATATTCCTTTCTGTAGCTACTTATTTGTTACTTGAATTAGTTCGTAATTCGAATATATCAAGTTTTATAACAACTGACCTGGTTTCATTGCTCAGGGAGTAGAAGAGGATTAAATGTTTCAATAGATCATTATAACCTTACAAGTCATCGAACAACACAAGTAATCTTATTACCATGAGGGCTTTAAAGTAAACAACAACTTATTATAAATATACAAAATCCCGCCAGCGGTTTCACCCGCGGGGTTCCTCTCTCCGTATCCAGATGGGGAAAGATACGAGTATGTCCATCTTGTGGTTCTAAGCCACCGCCCTGAGAATTTTCATCCAAATTGGGTCAACCGTTCTTAAGTAATAAATTGCGTAACTAACATGACTTTTTGTACATACATTTTAATAATATGTTAAATACTTAAATGTTAATTATTTTGCCGGTTCATTTTGGCAAGGAAATGAAAACTGTCAGGAATATCATAGTATCACGAAAGAAGTTTAGCTGCTCGACTTGTAAGGCTTCGCGATTGTCACGTATTTAGCACATTTATGTATTGTAAAAAATCGCGGGAACAATCCACTAGTTTGAAAGCTCTCTTTGGCATATAAATACCCGAAGCCAAGACAGGTTTCTCGTATATAATAACTAATTAACTTTGTATTTTTCCAGGTTGGTCCTGCCCTAGACCTGGCGATGCAAGACCCAGTCATTAAAGACGCCTTCCCTCCCTGGCTATCAGTCGAATGGTTGAAGTATGACGTCACGGATTGTGATGCGGCCTATGCTGTTATATCAGCTATAGACGCCTACAACGACTGCGCCCATGTTTTCTTTGGACCTTCTTGCGATTTTGCATTGGGTAAGTTTTCTTTAAATTATTTTGTGTCTTGATAAATCTGGATTGCACTGTCTGAAACTTGAACCAACATAATATAAAATGTGGTCCTAAAATACCATAATAGTACCGGCTCTAGTACCTACTAGGTATAGACAACCGTCTCGAACAAAGTTATTGCTCTAAACCTATTACTAAACTCAGTACTTTTTATGACTAGGTTTTTGATAAGGTCAAGTCAAGCAAAAAGTGGCTAAGCTAAAAACGTAGATTTCAGCTCCTTAAAGCTGGTGTATTTTCTAAAAAAATAAATAAATCTTTATTGGAACAGAACACACAGTACAAATTGATTGTGGTCGAAAATAGCTACATTTTATAGATACATTAATTTTATAGATAGGGAGAACAAAATGAGGCACATAATTTGAGTATATAGGGGAGCACATAACATAGTATATAAGAAAGTATATAAGGAAGTACATAAAGAGAGTATATAATAAATTATATAAGGAAGTACATAAAGGGAGTAAATTAGGAAGTACACAATGGGAGTACCTATATTAGGGGAATGCATTAGGGGAGCATATCCCTTATCTTATCTATAAACTTCCCTATGTACTCTCCTTAAGAACTTGGTAATTTATCAGATTTGGTAAGTTTCAGTCTTGGTAATTTAGGTAAGGTTAGGTTTTTTATATACATTTTAATTAAACTGCTTTTTGTGATCAGATTGATATCCTATTATTACCCGACGGCCATGAAACTAAAAAACGGGCAGCCAGTTTTTTAGTCAAAAACTTAACAAAATAGATAACAATCTACACACATCAAAAGTGTCTAGGGATCAAGCATTTTTATGCGGATTTCTTGAGATTGAGATGTGGCTTTGTAATAAATTTATGATTTTATAAATTTATATGGATCCTTTTTGGTGCATTTCATAATTTGAATCAGGAACTGTGAATCAAATTCGAGTAAAAGATGAAAATCAGCTGTCAATATTTTCCCTATAAACACATACAACGCATTGAAGACATTATTAGTGCTACTGTTTCCCTACTACTGATTAAAACCAACGTTATTATGGAGCGGCGACGTCATTTAAGCAGGGAAGAAATGCTCAGAGCCGTGGGAATGATAGAAGCTGGTTCCCGGCAACGTACTGTGGCTTTAGCTCTGAATACAAGTCAGAGTGTTATCAGTCGACTTTGGACACGTTACCGAAGCACTGGTACCGTAGCTGAGCGCCATGGAGGACGGTATCGCTGCACCACACGGAGACAAGACCGATACATTCAAATCTTAACTCGAAGAGCTCCAACAATAACCGCCATGATGTTAGCCGTGAGGCTTCATCACTCTTCAGGGAACTTAATTAGCGACCAAACAGTCAGAAACCGCTTGCATGAAGTGAACCTTCATTCCCGAAGACCGCTACGGGTACCACCTATAGCAATGCACAATCGTAGGATTCGATATCAATGGGCTCTTGAACACAGAAATTGGGCAGAAGAACAATGGCGTTTCGTGTGCTTTTCTGATGAGTCTCGTTTTGGTATGAGACCGGATACAAGACGTATACGACACTGGAGAACCCCTGGACGCCAACAGCGATTAAAATCCTGCCAGGAAGTCCATCCTTATAGTGGTGGAACCATCATGGTATGGGCGGGTATTTGGATCGGCGGAAGAACTGAGTTGATTTGGATCAGAAGCAACCTCAACGCTCAAATTTATGCTGAGACGATTGTATCAGACGTCATCGTTCCTCTACAAGTGCAAATCGGTCCCTTATTTCAGTTAATGCATGATAATGCACGACCGCACACCGCAAGAGTTGTAAGACAGACTCTCGCGGCAGCTAACATCAATGTCCTGCCCTGGCCTGCTCAGTCGCCAGACTTGAACCCGATTGAGCATGCATGGGATATGCTACAGAGAAGAGCTCTGCCGAATATGGAGGGTATCCAGTCGCAAGAAGACCTTTTTTTGTTGTTGCAACGAACATGGGCGGCCATTCCACATCGTGATTTGGATGAACTCATTTTGAGTATGCCAAACCGATGTTCTTGTGTTGTTAGTGTTCGCGGTAGAAACACGGATTATTAATTGTTTAAGTTACCCAATAAACTTTTAAAGAAAACTGTTATTTCAGTCTTTTTTTTCGAACTTTTGTGTTAGTGTTTCAAATGTCAAAAATCCCTTTATTAGGAAAATGGCAAATTTCTTTATTAGTGCAAAGGTGACTTGGTTTATCGTTACTGTGACAAACGAAAACACTTTATTTGATGAATCCTTAAAGAAAATTTTAATTAATATCAATCAGGAGAAAAGTTATTGCAAAAATATATGTTGATCCCTAGACACTTTTGATGTGTGTATTAAGCTCGAAATAAAATGAATAATGCGAGTTTGCATTGAAAGTTTTTCAATCCATTTGTTTAGAAAATGACCCGCTAAGAGACTAATGAGCCTCCGGATTAAAATATTAGTTAGTTACTGCTATCATTAATTTGTCTGTTCATAGTCTCCCACAAATTACAAATCAAACCCTGTCAAACTAAACTGTACTAAGAAATGTATGTACTTACCAAATAAGTACCTTAATATTGTAATTTGTGGAGATGAAATAAACGAATTTATTATTATTATAGTTTATTTGAAAGAAATTACTTCATAATCTGTGAAGTTTGATTTATATTTAAATAAAGCTTTATAATATCTTTAGTTAGGTACAAAAGAACATCCAAGATAATACCTAAATATAATTTTGGAGCTTCAAAAAAAAAATGTAGAAATTATAAAGACCTGCATCAGCCTACTCTGAGACTACCGTTAGGTACATCATTCAGATTATTTTATTCAAAAAGCCCATTATTTTGTCACAAATTCTGTGAAGGTGTGGTAAACATTCAGATAATTTGAAACGTTCAGTCCTATTCAGAAGTACGGACGTAAATAAGCATTTGTGTGAAACCACTAGCTTTTCATGCCTTAGATGATTTTACCAACCGGAATCGCCACATCACTATAAGAAAAAAAAATCATTAAAACTCGCAGGATGTTAAGAAACGTAACCAATTAGTGTAATTGTTAAAAAAATCGTTCAATATCAGGAGTGAGGCACATGGCTTGTTAGTGTACTGAAACTTAACAACACTTAGACAGACGCATATGAGTACAAAAAAACAAAATATCACAGTCATGTACGCACACGACAAAAATTACAAACACAAACATAAAAAAGATCCACTTATGTGGTCTTGCTTCTTTACCAAAGAGAAGGCTTGCCTACATACATACCTGCGTCTCCTGTTAGTTACATGCTCTAAGTTCCATTCAACATTGGTCGCAGCCACATTATGCCGACGTTGCGTGGTTGTTGTTAGACCACATCTGAATAAATCGTCTCTAAGCCTATTACGGCGTGAATCCTATTACTCCACGTTAGAAAGACGGGCCACTGAAATTCTGGTTCGAGTATTTTATACTTGTGGTTTTAGTGTGATTCTAAAAGGCTTTTCTAGAGAAAAACTGTTAACGCGTTATCATATTTGCTAAAAAATGCGACTTCTGCCTTCAGTTTATCGTGGTTTCCGAGACACGGAAGAACTCGTTATGACAAGATGGTCACCCATGCACGGACCGACCTCGCCAAGCGTTGCTTAACTTTATGACCGATCGATCTGCGCGGCTCTGACTTGGCAAGAGTTCTTCATGACTGTACTATACATGTGGACAAAAAGTGTAGATTTTATATACGCATCTGCATTTTACTACGTGATTTTTCGTGTGCTTACTTCAGAAGTGGGTCAATATGCGGCCAAAAAGTATCCTTTACGTTGACACAGAATACAAAGTACTTCAAAACATCTAAGGGACTTCGTAGACAAGGCAACACAAATCTCTAGGGTAAAGGCGGGATAGATGCCCCACTTTTTGAAATATGCTTATAATTTAATAAACATTGGTTCTACATTAATAACACCTATGAATGTAGCTAGTTTAATCCTTTATGTTTATTTGTGATTTGTCTTTTTGAACCTACGTTTTGCAGATTTTAGCTTTTTGTAGACCTCCATTTTTGGGGATAGATGCCTACCCCCATGGATAGTTGCCCCACCTTGAAAATACTAGCGAGGATAGATGCCTACGGTGCGGGATAGATGCCCTTCATACTGTTTAAGTATATTATATTAATAATATTTATATATTTTTTGACTTTAATTTATTTGAAATGAAAAGTATTAAAATCTTTTTATATTCATTATCAGATTAATTAAAATTAACACAATAAAATTCTAAAAGTATTTGTTCAACGAAAATAATGTATTTTATATTTTAAACCCTTATTATAAAATATTAATCATTTAGTTTCAACATGCAAAATCATAAAAATCATTATTTCTTAAAAAATAAAATAACACAATATACTTAGTATCATAAAATTTAACCGGACAGTGCTTTAAGTTTTCTACATCTCGAGCAAAAAATTCTGAAAAGTATACAGGTTTCATTTAACCAGCACTGACACATTACACATTGAATCCAGTCGGATTTAAACTTTGTTTGTTCATAGTTTTCAAAGCACTCTATGCAGTTATTTTTATTTGTATCTTTAGGCTCATCCTGTCCATCCCTTTTAGTCTTCTTCACCGGCAAACCTTTAGTTTTCTATTCCTTAACTTTGTTCTTGAGTGAATTGTCTTCATCTTCACTGTTTGAACTGTAAATAATTCGTAATCAATAAAAAGTGTAAATACCTATACATAAACACATGAAAAATATAAAAAAATACATATTCAAAGCACTTATAATACATTCAGGGTACACGTGGTGTATGGAGGGATAGATGCCCCTAGGGGCATCTATACCGTAAAAAATCAGGGCAACTATCCTTTTTGACAGGGTTAGATGCCCTAGTATTTTTTTAAATAAATAAATACAATAGAGCAACTATTTACATCAAAATGTATACTTCATGAAACAATATACATACGTAATAAAAAAATTGATGGAATTAATATCTACTTATAAAGTTATACAACAGCAAATACTCACTCACTCATCCCTCGATGGCGTGTGGCTAATTTAGGTGTGGGGTGCTTGTGGCTTCTAGTTAAACGGTTGTTTCTTAATCGCGAGCATGGGAAGTTTGGTTTTTTAAAAATGGGGCATCTATCCCACTGCGGCATCTATCCCGCCTTTACCCTACACACGTCGTCTTTGTAAGCTAAGAAAGCATTTGAATTTGTATTGCGATAGTCACCTGCAGACAAATATCGCAATGTATGCGAAGTGCCTTAAAGTCCACACACTGCAGAGAAAGAAAATCGTGAATTCAATCAATATTTTTAGTCGGTCTGATATCGGCTAAATACCTGATCTTTGTAAAGTGCGTACTACCATTCATCTTCATATTGATTTATGAGCCCTAACCAACTATCGGTCGACTAAAAGTTTTTAGTGTGCGAGTATTCAAAGGTTTTGTTATTCCACTGAAGGTTTCTTATTTACCGTTTCCTAGTTTCATCTGAATCTGATCAAGAGTTTTTACGTGCCGCTGCATAAATAGACGTTTTTGAAAGAAGTGTTTTATGAATATTTCATCTTAACGATGCTCATTAAATAAATCTTTAACAAATTGATTGCTAACAATGTCGCTATTTCCTTGTGTTTTTTTGGAACGAAATGATATTATACTTTATTATTTTATAATCTAAAAAATCTGTCTGTACATTTTTTTTGTTGTAAATAGGAAATAAAAAAAACTCCAATTAAAAATCGTAAGATTTTGCTTATTTCTTTAAAAGCGCTATTTAATCTCAGCCTATTTATTCTACTATATACTTCTTCCTCCTGCCCTGTTCCTAATTTTATTTGGTATATCTTACGGTACGTGTGAAATAAACCGCGCGTAACAGATAGTACAAATATATTCATGCTTCTAACTCGTAGATCATGTAGTCTTTTGCAGTTTCTAGTAGAAATAAGTTAGCCCCTTTGTAGCCCGAGAGTCTCATTGTGCTCCAGAGCCGTTATAAATCAACTCAGCACCTGAATAAGCACTTACTATAATGACTAGGGTTACAAACCACCTGACGGTGACATCAAACATTAAAATGAATTATAGGTTACATTAGATTTCACGATAAACACCTATTTTGGAACCCATTTAATATTTTTGGCGTTAAATAAAACTTGATTAGAATAAAAATCGTAGCTGGTTTTCACGCGGATTTTTTAAATGTCTTTGCCTTTCATTTACATTTCGTCTTGTTCATAGGCCTCTGTCTTGCCAATAGTCCTAATATCCTGTTCAAACGACTTCAAATTCGAAGCATAGTTCATCATTAATCTATTATAGACATATTATAGGTATAGATAGTTCAACTCAGATTTGCGCGCGGCCCTATGTGTGCGTCGGCTTGTAAATATACAACTTTCATTCGTGTGACAGTGACGTCGTCCGAGCATGACGTGTTCTTATCGCTTTTTGTTATGGGTACAGTCGTTTACGAAAATACTAGTTATTCACGGAGAAATTATTAAGGAGTCAGGTAAAGCGTTTCAAAAAATGAAACAACATTCAAAGCTTCTTATTAAATTAAATATAATTTTCTCATACGTCTTTTCAAATTGACTTTGACATTATCTAAGAAATAAATAAGGTGAAATATCTAAAAGATGAATTAAATACTTCTTACATATTTTCTAGCTCGGGGTACGCGCACAATAAATAAAAGTGTGGACTAAGAATATAAAAAGAGGTATAATCTAGTATAATAATGTAAACAAAATGTGTGGGGAATTTAAAAAAATTATATTGCTTTGCATAATGTCGACCAAAATAAGACGAAAATAATGAAACTCATAAATGAACGTTTAAGTCAAATTGATGAAGGGATGTGGGGTAATACTTGTCGACATATATAAAAGAAAAAAGAAGATTACTATAGACATTTTGACATGGAGTCAGAATTTATAATTCACCTTGGAGAGTAGCGAATCCGAAAATTCATCATTTGATTTTTCAAGTAGCGATTCATAATCATTATAAATAAATAAACATTAAATTACGTAATAACTGTTTTTCTTTAAACACCCGTATACAACCCCTAAATAACTGTATTGTACCCGACTGTACCTCTTGTCACGCACACAAAGTCACTGTATATGTACAAGGGTTACGCACACATAGGGCCGCGCGCACGACTGAGTTGAACTTACTATACATGACTCAGCGACGCGACTACTAAGTACTGAACATTTGCATAAGTTTGGCTTATTCCTCTTTTATGAGATAAAACATCAATGTACAAAATCGTCCTATACTATGTTATTTTAACCCTTTCAACCTACAAAATGACAGCTGCCTACATACCTACACCCAGTGACTGACTACCTTCCCACACATCAAGCGTTCTATTTCCTCCCCCAATATTGATACAGTCTTTGTATCATTACGGTATCTCTTGTCACTGTTATTTGCACAGAAATTCATATGAATACTCGTGTGACATGTGAAAATGATATTTACAAACGTACATGTACCCCTGATTCCGTCTGTTATCGTGAAACAAAATTGATTCAGAATCAAAGGGTTTTTTCAAAGGAGATTGACGTTCGGATTTCGCCGCAGGGCAAGGAAAACTGACTTATTTGGGTGAATCTGTGAAGATCTGTTTTATTGGGTTTTTGTTAGCTTTGTTTAGATTTTTATTGTTTGATTTTTGGATTTTTTCTTTCTTATTTATTTCATGAAAAATATTATAATAGAAATGTTATTCGGTTTCTTTCAAATAATACAGGTTTTTTACATACGTATATTCTGATAATGTGTTTATATGGTATTTGAGCCTGACACTAAAATACACGCAGACAATTTCACTGGTGTTAAAATAAGCTTTATATGATGCTGTTTTTCTTTTGAGTCTTTCTTAACCTTAAATATATAATTGTCTGCCTCGATTCTTCCTATTTGTAGTTACAAAAGGCATGTAATATAATCCCTATAAATATTATCACTGTCACCACAAATACAGTTCAAATACTATAATAAATATATAACTCTTTGATTATAAACTTTGCCCATAATTCCAAAGTTACTCTTTATTTAGGTAAATTGCTGCACCAGTCATGAATTTCGTCCTCTCCCATTCCTGTGAATTGGCTTTGTATCGTTCCATAGTAAACGTAAATGTTTCACTACGTTTAGAATACATATAGGACGTAGAATATTCGAATAGGTGCCTACTGGTGGTAATTCGAAGTATTGGGTAGATATACTCTTATATATAGTACCGTATCAAACCACATTTCAGGACAAACTGACCCAGGCAAAACTAATTTGTCCTGAGCCTGATAGGATAAATCAGTATAGCCTAAGCCAAACCAGTTGATGTTGACATAGATATTTAAGTACCTACCTACAATGCATTGAAAAGGAAGACCACAGCTTAGAAGACATCATCATCAGCCTTCCCAAATTCAATAATATTTTTTTCATAAAAATGCATGAGACATTTGTTTAATTTTCATTTTTGGTATCCATCGTTTCTAATTTTGATAAATGACCTTATTATTTTCTTAATCAAAAAACATTTCGATGTCATAAGTAGGAACCATTAGCTTGCCAGAAGATTGATAGGGATCGGCCAGAAGTCACTTTTTCTTCATATTCTTATTATTTTGGGGATATTCCTTAATAATCATACTTCATATCATATTAAGAGCCATTGCGACATTTATAAGGCATTTTTACGTAATCACTTCCATAAACAATGTTTATTATGGGAAAAACATTTTGATGGCTTTTCTAACGAGAGTCACTTTTCGAGGGGAAAGGAAAGAATTCTTAATTATTGTTTCATTTGTTTTTCTATCTTATATACATTTTAATACATAATACAAGTCGTAAATTATTGCCAATATTATTGCATAAAAACGCAAAAATTAAACGAACAAATGTTTAAGACAGAAAAGTAAAAAAATCCTAGATAACTGGTAGAACAAAGGAGTTATCTCAGAGACCTTAAAGAGAATAAAGCTGGAGGCTATAACATCATATATTTGCCTAATGCAGTCAGTTTCCAAAGCACTCTTAGCATATTCCCTATAGCAAGTCTCTGTGGTGCCATAAACTACTAAAGCGGAGCCAACAGGGCGAGAAATTCTCGCGATAAAAAACACTGCCTTAACGGTTTTGCCTCGGTTTTAATCTTAGAGCATGGAACTAACTGGACACGCCATTATTGTAGCTTCTACTCTTCCAAAGGAATAAGATCCCCCGTCATACTCATATGGAGGTGTGTGCGTCAAGAACATGATTGTGTGTGTGTCAACTTTGTCGTGCCTGTGTGTAGCTATGTGATCGAAAATGCATGAGTAATCGAACAGTATGTGTTGCGTTACTTCTGCCAAGCAAGTCATTTGCGCTTTTTCGCATAGAGATTTGTGATCTGGCGGTTCTAGTTTGTTAAATGATCTAGGTTTCAAAGTAAGAGCGTATCATTCAAGACTACCCAAGGGATGCGGAACCCAAGACAGACAGACGTGTAATTTATTTTCCCTAATACAGTGGAAAAATATGGATTCAGGTGCTGTCAGAAAGGATAGTCACGGCGCCCAACGGCCCAGCTATCTGACGTGGAAGGGATAACAAGTAACATACACAATCTCTGCTGAATATATTTGTTTGTTTTATGACAGCTGTGTATTACTCTAACTAGGAGATTTTTTTGGCTATTTCAAAAATGGTATCGCAAATTGTGTATTTTTAACCGATTTCAAAAACAAGAGGTTCTCAGTTTTATCTGGTGTGGGCGTCATTATCACATATTTAACTGAACCGATTTTGATGCTGTTTACTACTTGTGCCTGCACCTATGTATATCAAAGTCCCAAGCAAACATTGAAACTCGTTCGGTCGGTTAAAACTTTATTTTCTCTTCATGTAATAGGTACACCTTCTTATATTTTCATCGATTGAAACTTTCACGATTTATTAATATTACTCAATACTGTTGACCGCGACCGAGATTTCAGCAGTTTTAAATTCCTGCAAAAATACCCTTTACAGTCATGGACACATAATTAAAGACACCCCCCGACTCGAAGTGAAATAAATAGTTATGGTACTGACATGAGCTTAAGCACGGTATAAACTGTAGTGTAATAATTATTAAAACAAAGATTACATTGTGTTCTTTAAATTAAGGACAAAAAATATTTTATTTCTTTAATACTTTAGATATAAAGCTCTATGGGAAATGAACATTAACTTTTGTAGCTGATACTTGGCTGGTCAGCTAATTAAAGACAGTTAAAGCCCAGTTAAGAAAAAAAAACGAAAGATACAAATAGTTGCCATACTTTTTTTTAAAAGTGAGTAAAATACTTATGAAAACTCGAATTAGGTAATAATTTAGGTTTATTTCATAAAAAAATTTCATTTTAGTCCTATCAATAAGACTAGAACAAAAATTCTGGTAAGTAAAATGTTTTAGGCTTTTTAATATCATATTGTGACATACGGATTTATTCGTACCACTTGATCTGTAGTAAAGACATGGTAATAAATTTATTATTAAAGATTTCTTATCAATGGCACTAAAAAAGGCATGGTTTGAGAACAACTCAAAACCGACCCCAAGGAAAACTTGTCCGCAAACAGACTTTAAGGCGGCGCTATAGGCAAATAGTGAACCATTTACATGATTCGGTACTGGTTTTTTTGGGAGTCATCTGATGCTAAAAGGACGACAATTGTGTCTGCAGAACTTTTAGACTACAACCGGGTCGGGAAAAGCTGTAAGGAATGGGTATCGGAAGATGTTACTTTTGGAAAAGCACCGCGTGTCCATACTGTAGTTGGCTATTTCTATCAAATGTGAAAGGTGCAGTTAACAAGTGTTCAAAAATGTATTTTTTTTCTCATTAAACAAAGGGATACAAATAATTCTAAAATAATGTATCGAAATTAGTCGCCTCCAAAACATGAGATGGAACCAAAATACACTAAGAAAGTTCTCAAACATAGGAGGCGAAAAAGTAATAGTGTGGTGCTTCTCTCCACTACTTGGTGTGGTGATCTTTTAGAAAGATATTATTAAAAATAGGCGAATTCAAGTACATCATAAGTCATTTTGTTATATGCTAAGCATAATTTACCGGTCCTTAGCGCTTTCCAAATTAGAAAAGTTCTGAAAAACACTGTAAGAGTAGTAAAAAGAACTCTTTGATCGAGCAACTTATGACGGTTTTGGTTTGGCCCATCGCCAATTTTAATAGAAAAAAAACTGGTGATCGACCAGAAAACACAATGGCGATAAGTCATACATGAAACATTTATCAATTTTACACAGATTTTTATGAAACATGGAAGAAAATTCCCGTAGCGACTTAAAACAAAACTGACCGCTTGCACGCTTAGGGATGTCGTGCTGTCATTGAGGTAAAAGGAAATAAATCAAATATTAGTACTCATTAGTATGCTTAGTTACAGTGTAGGGAATGTTGTTATAGAAAAGTACCATCAATAATATTAATAATTTGCATTTCTTCCTCTGAGCAAATGGAGTGTCTTTAATTATATGGCCAGGCCACTTTATGGTTCATACCGCTCGAGATTCGGATAAAGCGAAAAAAAACTTGTCGCGAAGGATCACTGAAGATAGTCTTTAGTTTCAATATTTCACAATGCCCTCTTAAATATTTTAAAATAGAAAATAAAGTTCCAGTAGCAATCAGAAAAAAGAAATACAGATGAAATGCGGCAGCAATTTAAGATTCCAACAGTGTCTTTAATTATGTGTCCATGACTGTATATCCCACCACTTCTTGGCGAAAATAACAAAAGTGGTTAAAATGTAGTAAAATACTCGTAAACACGCGAAAGGAGCCGTACACTCGAGTGCAATGAATACGTGCTTATTATCTCTGCCTTTTACGCAGACATTTTTTTATTTCCTCTCCCCTTTTATAACCCTATACGTTTTATTGTAACGCTCCCATATCGCTCTAGGTACACATTTTTATTCGTAGATTTTTCGCCCAAAATTGTGTAGTTTTTTGTTTTTCTAGTTAATCCGTGCAATCTGTAACATGTTCCACGTAGATTTTTCGGGTCGTTTAGTGGATTTCTGTAACGTTTGTGAGCCTATATCTATCCTCGATAGGTTATAAGGATTTTAAAATCGGTCTAGTAGTTCCTGTGATAACTTCGTTCAAACAAACAAACGAACGTTTCAGCGTTATATTATTGGTAAAGATATAATTATAGAAGCTCAAGTAACTTCTAAACGTTATGTTTAACAAACATCCCTTGAGACCAAAATATAACCTACCAATTATCGCCCTCGTCTTACACAATTATATTAATTACATTTTAAGTGTAGAGAAAACAGATTTTAATGTTTAATTAAGTAACATTTCTCAGTTCAATTTAGTTTAATGTAATTTGAAACGCGTTGTTTCCTGGTAATCAATTAGAACGGCTTTAGATGAAACAATAACTTTGCTAATTGTTAGTATTAAGTCAATTTCAATTTGAATGTCGTCGTCTTTGACATATTTTGCTCTTCTATCTGAGGTCCTCTTATAAAATATGCCGCTGGTTCAATGCCCTTGTGTCAAAAATGTCCCAAATCCACTTGACAGCTTCTGGCATTGTTTTAAAACTTATAAAATAAACTAATCAGAGTTCATGAGACAGAAATGACTGGTGACATCCTTTGAGCGCTGAATCCCAAAAACTGGATTTCATAATTTAAGTCTTATATTTCTTTATGAGTTCACGACTAATCACTATTATTGCTCATAGTAATTGTTATTTGTCATTAGCTGTTTTACGGTGGTTTCACCGTTGTTAACCTGATAAAATATAGCCTATTTTTCTTTGGAATAGTGTAGCTTTCCAATAGTGAACATTTTTAGTAGTTTTGGAGCCTTAAACAAACAACCAAAAAATTATTTGTCTTTATTACTCTTGACAGGTCAATAACAATTCCTAAATTGGGCAATCATTAGGAACATTTTCTTTGGGATATTTATGTTATCAAGACGTCTTATTTTACAAAGAGCAGTATTCTATTCAGTGATTACTTCGAGTAGTAGCTAGACTTATGCCTAATTATTTTATGATGGAATACTACGTATTAAGCCAGACAGGATTCTGAGTTTAACTACATACGTTGTTAAGCTTACTGCTTGCGTTAGAGTAAGGAGGTTTACTTAAAGACCCCTGACTTAGTCTTAGACCCCTGGATTTGCGAGTATTTGTATCAAATTATGTATCTATCTAGTATTCGGGAGTTATTTTTTAATGGAACAATTACTCTCTGCTAATTCTTTGGCAAAACATATGAACTTAAAAATAATACCACCGTGTATTGGAAGATATATTTTTTATGAAATAGTTAGTAAATTATGTAGTTTCTCGGGAGTAACTTATCAAGGGAAAACTAACTCCCTTCTAACTATCGCAAACATAAAATAAATTAATTTAAAAAAAAAAACGTTGGTAATCTGGTTCCATTTTACACGTGAAAAATTTTATTTTTGCCGTGAAAAGAATTTTGCATACATTATTGATCTCTGAGCGTAGTTTCACGAACAGCAATTTAATTGCGGGAATCAGGCAGTTATTTCGTAATTACAAAATACATCATCTCCGCATATGGCTAGGTGAATCGGTGACCTGTATACAAATTACCTACATCATCATTTTATAAAAGCATTTACATTTTGCGGTAGTTAGGTAATCATAATGTCAAGGCCCAGGTTGTGTTTGATTTAGACAAGGGTTGTGGCATTACTATTCTATCTATTATTTCGTCAATCTACGTATATTTTCTTATCTTCTCTGTGTTACCTAGACAGCTGCAACCAGTGCTTAGTTTATTTTTCCCACATGACAGTAACTGTTATTGTCGTGCTACCGGAAAATTACAGTGCAGCATTATGCTATAAATACCATAAGAACTCGTGTGAAAATTCTAGCTTATATGTGTTTTCTGAGATAAAGTAAATAGGGATAAATACGATAGCATTTTATGGACACTTGGACGATGTAGCTCACAGTACCCACCAAAGGAACAATATGTTGAATCTAGGAATTTAAAAAGTAAACTTTATTCAATCAATTTTCATAAAAACATAACAAACTATGTAGCTATCAAAACACAAAATTATAAAATTACTTTCTATACTTTAACAACTGTTCTCTAATTACCTAGTAAAGAGATAAAAACCTCTGGAATAACGTTTTCTTTTGGTCTGTTAACCTATGTATTCTGACCATGAAATCTTCATTCTGACAGTACAGCCGGATATAAATATGATAATATATCAATTTACTTAACCAGGTATACCCCTGCAGGGCCATACAAACGTTTCTATTATAGTAACATTCAACAGCGATTTTTCATTTGAATCGTGACATGAATCGGGCGGAACATTGAAGTGAAAAGATTAATCGCCATTTTGCTAGACCATCGTATTCCACAAACATCGAGCCAAAGGTAGAATCCCGTGCATTCTGGTGTTTACTAAGATCCTATAGATGTTATTAAGCGCTAGCTAGACCATGTTAAGATGCGTACGGCCGCGCGCGGTTCACGCCATTCGTCGGCGGCGCGCGTATGTCGCGAGCCTCGGCAGCGGTGCCATACATTCTCATAGGTTGACTATTGTCGCGAGCGATCGACGACTGTTGTAGGCCGCGCGCGGCTGCGACAGTCGCGATGCACGGAATTCTACTTTTAGGACTGCTACGTCATGCTACCTCACGTAGGACATAAATCTTTTTAAAGGGTTCTATGTGGCCAGTCTTTTGTAAGTGTTAGCGGGAAGGACGAAGCGAAGATAATTTTGGTGAATATTGTATATTTAATGATGTGGTAATAAGGATAAAGTAGTGATAAGGGACGCTCGTTAAATGGAAAGAAAAAAGACGGTTAAATATGTAAAAGGAGTTTTATCGTAAACTATAATATTTTTACTTACATAAAAATGTTTTGAACCAAATAGCAGAGCTTCATTAGCTATGCTAGCTATAACAAATGACAGCTACAAATCGCGAATTCAAAACTCAAAAGGCCAATTTGTGTTCATTTCAATCACAGTAAAAAATAACAGCAGATTTTCTTACGCTACATTTACATCACCGAAATCGATTCGGCTTCGATTTTTTGTAGCACACTGCAAACTCAACAGTTGGCCGACAGTTGATCGGATGGTTGCCAATTTTTTTTTCAAGAAAATCGTGATTTCATTTAAAATTTTCAGTCGGTCTGATACCGCCTAAATACCTGATCTTTATAATGTGCGTACTACCATTCATCTGTATACCTACTGTTTTATGAGCTTAAACAAACTATCGGCCGACTAAAAGTTTGACGTGTGCTAGTACTCTGAAGGCGAGTTCCACTGACGGAATACCTATTTAGAATTTGAAATGTTTAGTCGATGTTTAGTCTAGTATTAATAGACGCGTGATTGTTTTGTTTTGAAATCGATTTGTAAGTCGGTATGTTTAAACGAATGCTTGAGTCATAGACATAGAGGTCGCTCTCAGGTGATTTTAAAATCAATTCGTTCGTTCAATTATTTTTGTCTTTTGATCACCAATTCCTAAAATTGTTATAGAGTTACGCATAACGCTATAAAGATTTATGAATACCAAAGTCGTCATATTTTTATTTCGTCTCCATTTTTACGTTTTGGTCCTTTGAGCTTCATTTTTCACAAATGTGATTAAGTCTTGGAATTACGTAGGTTTTGCTGTGATACAGTTAAAGGTTACGTATAGAAGAGACGACCAAAGAATTTTAAGATTGTGTGAAAAATGATAAGGCTGTATCAGATAGGAAGTTATGGTAGAAGAAGACAGCCTGCGTCAGCCCCAAATAATATACTGGGTTAAGGGCAGGAGATGATGGTGGATATTCTTACTTGAATACTTAGAGTATTCGGTTTCATGAAAATTGCGTTCGTAAATTCATTAATGTTGGAAAACAAAAGCGGGAAACAAGTGTTGTTATTATGTATTACCTGACAATATTTATTTCATTTTGTAGACCTTAATTAATTGGGAAAAGGCTCGGGAGATGTAAAACTTAATAACTTATTCAAGCTCAAGTTAAAATTGTATTCTCGTCTGGTCTATTTAATTAAGAAAATAGATTATAAACATGTCAATATCAGTAGGTATACCATACTTCAATACTGTTATTGACATATTGTGGATATTGGTTTCAAGAATAAAATTAAATAGAAAAATATATTAGGTACCTAAATATAAATGAGAAATTAATCTTGTCTATAAAACATTTTATCACATCAACATTTGTGGTAAAGATACTGAATGGAATTTGTATGGCAAATGTATGAATTTCTTTGGAACATTATAAGATGTATTCACAAATTAACATAAGATGAATAGATATCTTATGTTTGTGTATAGCTTAGAAGTAAATCTTTTAACATGAAAGTAAACCCGAGTGAAGGAGCTTCATACAAATCTTATAGGTCTTATTATAAATAAGAGATTGATGACGTCACACCATTGTGTTACGTATTCATAGAAATAAGCCGATCAAACGATCGGAACGGGTAGGATCTTCTGAGATCAAACATCTTTGATTTTACTAAGACGAGGTCTTGTCTTGCAACAGCAGCTAAAATGACGATGTACCTGTATAAATCACATGCTAAAGTATCTCTGCTTGTATATTACCTAATCATAATAAAATGGCAGAATTGATGAAGATAGATATGTATGTATGTATAGATGATGAGAGGAATTTTCTTGGAACGTGAGAAAAACAGCGAGTGAAAGCTAGTGGTGCATAATATACAAAAGCTTTGTTGGGGCTGAAAAATGCTGCAGGCTATGGAATAAGCACATGTGGTCCCGGGTAGAGCAAAAGGAATGTCACATTCATATCACAAGAGTTCATACAAGTTTCTTAAAGGGAAATTAATTTGATTCTTAAATTAAAATGAAAAAATCAAAAACAGTTTCAAAACTCCTCAGTCAATTTCCCATAATTAATAGACATGAAAAGGTATAATTTTTCAAAGGCACATTTCATTTAATAAATCAGTAAAGCCATTTCTTGGAAGATCTCTGGAGGCACTTATCTAATTTGTAAAAATCTCGGCCGACAAGCTTCACCATTCCCTGGTGACATAAGCTACACGACCGCTTTTTATTTAATTGGACAAGAAATTATATTCCGAGTAACAATGCTGAGATTTGTATGTAGAAAGTAATTATAATCTAACATAATTTTAAAAGAAAAAAATGTATGTTTTTTTTAAAGCACCGAAACTACTGAACTGATGTTAAAAAATCTCTCATTGTTGGGAAGCTGCACTATTTGACATTGGCTTATTTTGCGGAAGGAACTTACTTCGGAACGTGAGTGAAACCACAAAAACAGCTAGTGAGAAGAAAACATACATGTAATAAGTTTAGAAGGCCACGTTCAAGTTCAGATACAATGCTACGATTTATATTAGTCCCAATAGAGAAATTCTCGAAGCTGTAACCAGAACTGCGAGACCAAAAAAAGTTCAGTTTCGTAAGTTAGTTCTAGTTCCAATCACAACAAAGTTCTTAATAAACAATACCCACGAGTCGAAAATCTACAAAACTACGAACGAGGTATCGATTTATATCCCAATAGAAGAATCTTCGTAGCTGTAAAAGAAATAAATGCACAGTCAACTTCAGGTCAATGGTAACAGTTTTATAGGAAAATCGTACTTATTACTATTGAGTTAAGGTGCATGACAGTTACCATTGATGTGCAGTCTACTGTACCTACAGTTCGTAAGCTAGCCCAGTCACAACAAAGTTCACCAGTCAAAAATCGTCTGCAAAACGAATAAGGTATTGTATTACTTTTATGAAAGCAATATAAAAGAATATAGGTCTACACAAATAGTTTTACGTCTCTGAGGTATCCCGTAGTTTAATAATGGCGTTTATTATGGACATAACTTCGCAGCTGACATAAAAATTGCTCTTAGTGATGAAAATAAAAATGGAGTTTTCGTGTTGTTGGCATTTTGGGGCCTGTTCCGCCAAATTAGTTAATGTCTCGTTAGCGAACTGTTGTGCTAATAAAAGTTACCTGTTAAAAGTGCTAATACAAAGTAAACATTGCTAATGCATGCTCAAAGCGTCCAGTTCCATTTAACGTGGTATTTAGACAAAATAAAGGTAGTTTGCTTAAAAGCCACCTGTCTCATCCTCTTTGAGCAAAAGCAAATTTGTAGATGCAATAATAACTTAAGTGTATCAAAGGACCACATTATTACAACAATGCAACAATGCATAAAGATATTTTTATTTAAAAATCATCCATATATGAAGTTGATAACTGCAGTAACCTAGAATTCCTTAGAGCAGACAATATTGCATTCTTTAACCTAATAAGTAAGTAGGTACTGACAGGTGACTAGGTAAGAGCATTGTGATACGAATCAAGTTGAGCTTCCAATATCGCATACTCATTGTCAAAGCATCACGTGACTTTTTATTCACACAAAAACACAGGATCACGTTTTTTTCACAAAAAACAGCCACACCCACAATAACAATTCGCTTCAGATTGGAAAATTGGTTTTTAGTCAAGTCTGTGTTGGAACTTCAAAAAAGATTTTGTTCTTTGGTCTGTCTGACTGAATCAAGGTTCAAAGAATATTAATTTTGTACGATCAAAGAATATTAAAATTCTCATAGCCCGTGAATGCTGTCATTTGAGCTTTGTGGAAAATCCCTCATTAATGCTCTATGGTTTATGGAAAAATTCGCATTGTCATAACAAAGGCTTTTCTTCACTTCCTATCCCTATCGATAAAAATAATTATACCAAGGTTAACTTTTGGTGTTCCCCTCGTTTTAATTTATGCTATAGTCTACTTGTATGCCACATGATACCCGAATGCGTGCAGCCGATAACATGTGATTGATTAGCAGGCCTAAACACATAATAATTTCCAAATTTCGCGTTAAATATTTAAGGGTTTTTTGTGCACACACAAAAAATATTGATAAGTCTTTAAATCCTGAAAGATTATGCATAATGAGAACTCACTTTGGGTTAATCCCTCATTAACGAAAGTGAGGTCTTTATCAACGAACTTTACGATAGAGATTTTTTTATGGATTTGTCCTCGTCACATTATAAATAGACATAGTTTCCTTTCATTCATCATCATCATTGGCCACAGAGTATCTAGGTCAGATGATTGTGGCAAACTAGATAGGCATTTTAAAACTTTTCCCCAGTTTATTTCATAATTATTTTGTCTTAGGCGATGTGAAAAGGAGAAATTCCAACACATTAATGTTAAAGTTACGTACAAGTTAGTGTGTGTCTTTAATATTGGCATTAGAAGTTTCAATGCACTTTGAAAGTTCTAAGCTTGAGTAGCGTAGTTTGAGCACGAGTGTAAACTTATCTGTGAAACCATACAATGTGTACTTTGATTTAGTTATTAGCTATTGAGAGCGATATTTATCTTGTTATTTAGTAAATAGATTTACATACTTAAAATATGATTCATTTGAAAATTATTGAATACAGTTTAAGGTGAGGCAGAGGCTAATTACGCAGTCTTTCCCGCATATTGAAATAGCCTATACTGATATATTTTGATATGATTCTTTATAAAAGTATTAAGCTATGTTACTGCCGAGTTTCATCAAATTTCATCCACTAGTTTTAGCGTGTACGGGGAACAAACATAAATATATTAATACGCACCAATTTTCGCGTTTATAAATTATTATGATTATAGGATAGACATAGCGGAAAATCCCGCATAGTTAATAACTTAATTTGCCAGAAATTCAACAATGAAGTTAACCAAAGAGAAAATCAAATAACGTAGCATGATTCCAAAGAACTTAAATAAATTAGGGTTTAATTGTCCTAACTTAACGAGTTCCCGGAGGGTACTTTTAATTAGTCATTAAAGCTTAACAAAGTTATAACTTTAATTTGTTCGATGTTCTAGATTTTGGGATGTGAATTTTATTTTGCGTTCCTGAGTTTAAATCTGGACTATTTTATTCTTATTAAATGTAACAATATAAAATACTTTTAGAAAAAAACGGGCTCAAAATTATTTAAGTATTTTAAAATGTAATAAAACTATCAGAAAAATAATCAAATTAAAATTGAAAACTAAGAGTGAGTACTTGCACGCTGTAAATAGAAGTCGGCTGATAGTTTGTTTGGGCTCATAAATCAGTATGAAGTTGAATGGGTAGTACACACATTACAAAGATCAGATATTTAGCCAGTATCAGACCGACTGAAAACTTTGATTGGAATCAAAATTTTATTTAAAAAAATATTTGCACACCCATCGGGTCAACTGTCCGCCGACTGTTTAGTTTTCAGTGTGCTCTTAATCACTATTTTACTGAAGAAATAAAATGATAGTATCAAATAAAGAATCTTTGGACCGGCCATCTACACAAAAAGTTCTATATCGTGGCACCGCCTGTTCAAAGTTACATAAAAACCGAAAACCGATACGTTTGCCGAATATTGGCAAAATTGCGTTTTGTCAGGTTTTGGACAACGTTACGTTTTCACCGCAAGCATTCGTTTGCAGGAATTCCTACGTTGCGTAGTAATTTTGTGTAGGTAGTGATTCGAATACCGGAATAATTACAAAACATTATGCCTTTTATGCCTATGTTCAGCAGTGGACGTCCTATGGCTGAGATGATGATACCTTTTATGAGGTACATACTAATATTCTTTCATTTTATACGTACCTCAAGATTTCACGCTATTGAGGAGTTTTACCAACCCATTACCCTTAAGTAAGGCTGGTTGTAAGACTTACTCGCCATTGAGAGCATCCACAGAAAATTATTTTTAAAATTACTCCATTAGAAATGCCAGCACCAAGCATTAAGCAGTCAATAATCTCCTTATGCTAACAAGTTAGCTCATAATTCGAGGAACTCGGTAAAAGTGGAAAGTATATCCATTTAAACTCGAAAGGATAATAACTCACTTCAGTAACATTTATCTTCATTAAATCAATTTTAAAATGAATTTTCCAGCTTTCATAAAACTTGTTCTTCTCACTTATTTTCGCAGAACATAACTTGTACTTGGCCCTAAAAGTATTTGCTTCGAACTTAACGTTCGACAGTCTAATGTAAAAGTAAGTCAAACAAATGCAAACTGTGGAAAGTCGGTGAAAAGGTTAAGTGTGAGTCGCATTTTACTGATAAAAGAGAATTCCCTCTGGATGAAAAATTTTGCAAACCCCTTTTGGACGGCCTTAGTAAATATTTGTACAGTTTTCTTCCTGAGACCTTTTAGGGCAGCCGTACAAAAGCAATTTGCAAGAATTACAAAAACTTTTTATTTAGAGTGAATACCTGCAGACTGAAGGTAAAACAAAAATCGTAATTATGTTTTTAATTGGGTTATCCGAGTCGAGTAAAAATTGCCGTGTAATAAACATAAATATAACAAAATTTCACTCTCCTTTGAACGAATTTATTTTTTAGTACACAACAATATGGGTGTTCAAAGGAAATTAAAAACTGATTATTACAGTTATTGTTATTTATTTGTTAAATAAGATTGGCTTTTATCAATCGAGAGTTGGCCTTCATAAAATATTTTTGGTACTGAAAAGATTTGGAAAATTGAGTCAGACGAAACATATATTTAAATGTAAATTAAGCGATGTATTTCCGATGATCTGTAAACAATTACTTTTCATAAAATCGTTTGAAGAAAATTTATGAAGCTTAACAAGATTTTATGAAACTTAGAAAATAAATTTTAATGTGAACCTAAAGATTGACGCCTATTGTATTTTTCCTTTAAAATAAATTACTAACTTTTATATTATAGCCGCGTAAAAGTTATAAGGGTGTCCATTATTTCCGAGGACATTTACATAACTGGCATTTTATGGCCATACAAAACGCAGGAACAAATCTGCTGACCCTTTGGGAAAAGGGCCGTGAGATAAAATAACTTTTTTACATTAAGTATAACAAGACCCCTTTTGCATATTCCCGTCGTCGACATACCGAATTGGCGGGAAACGACATGTAGATTGTAGACAAAATGTCAGCATCTGACAGTTCTTTATGTGTCAGAGTAGGTATGTTCTGCGAATATGCATTTTTTATCAAAATACAAAAGGTTTGCTGTTTGTTGGAGAATCACAGAAATAATTTTAAATATATCATTCTGCAAATATCATAGCATTACAATTAAATTAATTAATTTAATTATTTGGACGAAACAAGAAAAAACTTTCGATAGTCTTTAGGTAAATAGGCAAAACTAAAAAGTTTGTTACATTTAAAAGGTTTTAAGAAAACAATAATTGGCTTTGGATAACAAGCGAGAATCTGGATTAACATTTCTGTTTCGTTCTGAATAAATGAATTTTCAGAACGGACGGACACGCAGTGATTTAAATACAAATATACGGCTCGACGGTATATGATTTTAAAGCTGTAAGTCCATACTACAGTCCACAAGTCGTGGTGGCCTAGTGGGTAAAAAACCAACCTCTCGAGTATGAGGGCGCGGGTTCGATTCCAGGTCAGCAAGTACCAATGCAACTTTTCTACGTTTGTATGTACTTTCTAAGTATATCTTAGACACCAATGGCTGATATAAAGGTGAAGGAAAACATCTTGAGGAAACCTGGACTTTATAGTCTGAAATCACCAACCCGCATTGAGCAAGCGTGGTGATTAATGCTCAATCCTTCTCCGTGTGAGAGGAGGCCTGTGCCCAGCAGTGGGACGATAAAAAGGCTGTTAAAGATGTCCATACAAGCAAAATATTTCAAACCATCAAAAAGTTTAAAGAAGCAGTCTGCAACCTAAACATCTATCTAGTCTTTACCCAGCTTCATATGTTGGGTTCGGTTTCCAGTCTAACCGGCTTCGCTGACTACCAGTGTTTTACAAGGTGCGACTGCCTATCTGACCTTTTCAACCAAGTTAGTCGGGTAACCCAATACCCTAGGTACCTAAGACTGATTGTCAGAGGCTCTGGCTTCTGACTACCCGTAACGACTGCCAAGCATGACAGCCGGGACCTACAGTCTATCGTGCCTCTGAAACACGGTCAAATATCTGTTATCTATTAATGTCTAATACAAAAATTAATAATTAAAATCCGTAATAAACAAATAACTAAGATTCCATCTAAGTTATACTGAGCAGTATACTTGAACTTTTGACTTTGGGCGTACCGTTATTGTCAAAGATTTTTGAATAGAAAAAAAAAACAGTTTCTTTTGTAATATCTATTTTCGTTGAAGGCTATATGTTTACAATTTGTACATTTACACTCGGTACGTTTGGACTAAAGCTCTGTTTATCTGTTTTCGTAAGACCCGTGCTATGATATGATAAATGTTTTATTGGCATAAAAATATTATTATATTGGAAGCCCTGGCTCCTGAGCCAGGTGAGACTCACTTTATTCAAGACGTAGCTTGTTGTCAGCTATTTGCCTTCATTTCTGCAAGGACTCTTTTAGCTTTTAGCAATGATTATCATATACCAGCATTACATATTCGATAAAATTGTAAACTTGTTAGTAAACCTGCACTAGGTACGATATAAGAAGCAAACCACTTCAGATGAAGAAGTGGAAATCCTTTAATGATCTCAAGTGAATCCGTCACAGCCTTTCCCAATATATACTATCTATATTTGTTTTGCTAGATCATAATTTAAGATTACTTGTATGGGGCTATTGTCAAACTTATGTCTTGAAACAAATGGGCAGATACCTAGATATAATATGGGGATCGGCCTTCACAGTTAGTGTACCAAACTTATTAGTACTAGAAACAATTAAGTAGTTTATTAACCTTAATTGTATGGACCAACAGTCAAAAAGCTACTATCCGGAAGCAAAGCGAATTTTTCATTTTTTTATAACAGCCGAGTCGATTACGTAGTCGGCCGAGCCCCCAAACTTTTTACATCACACTACTGTCTATACTGTTGTATTTCAACTAAGTAGGCAGAAAATAGTCGATTGAAAGTCACCGTGACTATGCCATGTACGGAACAATGAAATCAGTAAAAACAGACAAACAAAAAACATGGGTTAAAGTCCTATAATTCGTATTGACGGCCAAATTGGTATTGATAAACTTAGCAATAAATGACAATGAAGTTATGTAATGATTAAAATGTTAAATATACACAATTTACAATATTATTTTGGTATATTTTCTTTTGTATTTTCCTAAGATGAAAATCTCATTGTATCAAGCAATAATTGAAACTGACATAAGTATGTACAATAGAAAAAGCAATCTTAGCCAACGAAACAAGAGTAGGTGCATTAATTTCAGCGGTCAGAGGCTCTGTTTTCATTTGTAGTTAATGTTACTACTTACCTTAATCTTGTTACATACCAATCTTAGACAACAATAGCCCTATTTTTTCAGCTCGTTAGCCATTGCAATTTGAACCTTACGCAAAGGCCATAAAAGCTAAAAAGTGTAGTCAAGTAACAGCAACTATTATAAGCGTACATTTTCCCAAAGTCAATAAATTCATCCAATCTGTACTGTGGCTCATAAAATGTAAATATATTTTGGCTGTGCCTCATCTGTCACACAATAAATCTATGTGAAAAATTACATTACCCGCCATGTTGTTTTGTGTTGCCATATCATAAGATGTGTGTTGCCTGTGCGAAAAATTGTTTTTATTATTTTTTTGGGCGCATAATTTTATTTATGATGAAACTTCACTTCATATGTATGTTTAAATCAGTTTACTTTTTGCACTTTTGGATAGACACATGCCAAGGTTTAGTACCATAATATGAAAATGAAATGTTATTTTGAAAAACCAGTTTCTTACTCTGTTGAAACATTATTTAACGTTAAAAAATAAATGAAAGAAAACTACATTTTTAAAATAAAGTAAAGAAATAATTCCTAAAGAAATTAGGTTTGTAAGAACGCTCTTAATGATGAGACTTTTCCCAAATCTTGTTTCGAGGTCCCGAGTAAGATCCTTAGTTGAACTTTCAAGAAATCTTGGACGCCTTAAAACGAAAATAAAAACATGTCTGGGCGTCGTAAAATGAAAATCTTGAGAAAACTAAATGAGTATGAGACTAAAATCTTTATTCTAAATGGACCAGCTTGGCAATTCATTTTATTTATTGTTTTAAAAGAACCATCTAGCTAGACGGATAAATACGGTTAGAAAAACATGAAAGAGCAATAATTTATATGAATTTTCAGAAGTGCTTAAACAAGATTTTCTTAAGTGAACATAACGCTTTATTTGAAGCTGTAAAATTTCCTGAATATTATCATAATGAATTCATTATCTCTCCGCGAGTCAATAAGTAGAACAAATTGTTAAGTTGATGTTTATTTATCTGGAACGATAAGGGTGACCATTGTTTATTAGAATTTGAGAAACAGAACCAAACATAGATCAAGTTTAAAACTTTAGGTGCAAAGTTGACTAGTTCAGGTTCAGATTAAAACTCAACGATTGAACGATTGAAAATAATAACAATGTGATTTCAAGTGCCAGACCTTTATATAAACCGTTTCAGACAAAAACCTGAATTAGTAATGAATGACTGAAAGGCTTTATTTGTAAAGGTCAAAGATTAAAATAGCCAATTAGTTGAACAAGGGCTACAGAAAGAAAGATTTAAAAAAAAATAACTGGATAATCAGATTAGTTAGTATATGAAATTGAGATCATTTTTAGGGTTCCGTAGCCAAAATGGCAAAAACGGAACCCTTATAGTTTCGTCATGTCCGTCTGTCCGTCTGTCCGTCTGTCCGTCTGTCACAGCCGATTTACTCGGAAACTACAAGTACTACAGTGATGAAATTTGATGGGAATATGTGTTGTATGAACCGCTACAAAAATATGACACTAAATAGTAAAAAAAAGAATTGGGGGTGGGGCCCCCCATACATGTAACTGAGGGATGAAATTTTTTTTTTCGATGTACATACCCGTGTGGGGTATCAATGAAAAGGTCTTTTAAAATGATATAAAGTTTTCTAAAAAACATTTTTCTTAAAGTGAACGGTTTTTGAGATATCAGCTCTCAAAGTCGTAAAAAGTATGTCCCCCCCCCTCTATTTTTGTAACTACGGGGTATAAAATTCTAAAAAAAATAGCGGTGATGCATGCTAATTAACTCTTTCAACGATTTTTGGTTTGATCAAAGTATCTCTTATAGTTTTTGAGATAGGTTGATTTAACTGTAATTTACGGAACCCTTCGTGCACGAGTCCGACTCGCACTTGGCCGGTTTTTGTTTTTTATATTACTGTTTACAGATATAGGCTATCTTCAAAACTAAAAATATACATGCAACTAAGAAAATCCAAAAATAAAATGAAAACGCATAATCAAAATCTCCCAATCTCATGGTCTACCCACATTGCCGAACGGTGTCACGTCGGTACATAAAAATTAAATGGAAATGAGTAATAAACCATCCCCTTGTTGCGACGCGAAATTATTTACTCTGTAACAATTACTTATATTAATGGTATGAGCAGGCTTAATTACTATTTAGTTTTTTTTTTATGTTATAGTGTTTATGTTTAATTTTTACAAAAGTTTGTATCTATGTGTGTATTCAATACGTCTTTCGCAGTGACATCCATAATACCAATCCTAATTGAATAAAATTTTGTTTGACCATACCTACCTATAAGTACGTGCATGATCGCATAATTAAATGCGGCACATAGTATTGCGTTTAAGTCCCTTTAAAACTGGGTCATAAGCATTGCAAACGGAGAGAGAATTTTTTAATTTTGTTTTATGAATATTTATAGGAATGCCCAGATCCTTAGCCCAAACGATAAATATGTAGAGCAGACACAAGCAGAGCTTAGTTTGTGCCTCGACGTCAATTACTAGAATGTAATGTTACCTTCTTGTCAATAAACATTATTTTTATTCTTTTTTTTTTCGACCAAACCAAAGTATGAATCAGATTTGAAAAAAATCGTATAAAATATTTTTAAAAGGAAAAAAGCGTTTTTTTCAAACCAACCACAAACCATTAAAACGCGACTATTTTTGTTGCCTTTTATCCCAAAACGAGCCCATTACTCTATATTTAGAGGTTCTATCAAAGCCTTTATACATTATTAAGACTTCACTATATTGTAAAATACTGTTGTTCAATAATGGCCGAACGAAATGGATTGTCACGTTCGAGCAAATAAGTTGTACCGAAAGGTTTAAGCTTTGTTTATTATTATAATAGGCCTTTCAATACCTTTTAGTGTTAATTTACAGGTAAATAATAGTGTAATATTTCCCAGAAGTTTCACGCTTGTTAATTATTGGTATTTTGGATTTCAAAGTATTCTGTGTGTCATGTCAGAACAATTATACTTAGTATGGTGACTGATTAATTACTATTGTTTTATATGTCATTCATCATTAACAAACACAGATACCTACTAACAAACAACCGCAAAAATCAGATAGCATGTTGACTAAATAAATAGTGAATTCAAGAGAGATTGTGACCATAAGTTTTAACATGAAAAGTATTTACAATTTACATTTATGACAAAACTAATCACAGAAGATTATTTCATACTAGCTTCCACTAGTGGTTTAACTTTTTCATAGTTTATTCTCCAACTCCTGGGGGGCCACATTCCTCTCAGTTCAGTCATTTTAGCTAGATTGACAGATGACATACATGCAGAGTTACATACGCATTTATAAAATAAAAAATACTAGCTTCCGCCGGTGGTATGTACCAACTGCGACCCGTGGGAACCATGCTGCCTATTAGCTTTCTGCAATAAATGGACCATGTGACACTGAAAATATATTTTTTTAAATCACACCAGCAGTTCCCAGAGTTAGTGCGCTTAAGTAAGTAAACAAACACTCTTCTTTATAATAGTATACCTTTATACCTTAACAATAGCTACAGTAAAATATTGATAACTTATGTTGTACGCATAACCCGTTTGATGTAAACTGTTCTGAATATTGGGTTTAAACTCTAAAGCGATAAGATTACACTGCCCAAAACTTTGAGGTAACTATACCTAACGAGACTCATCCCTCGACGATTACAAATGTGGCTTTATCAATTGAGTAGGTCCTATTAGTTTCACGTGTCAATTTGTATCTATATCGAAAGTAACTAAAACATATTTAATTAAAGGGCGCTTCCAACCGGTATCTGTGGAGATCTAAGGGGGAGGCCTATGTTCTGCAGTGGACGTCCTATGGCTGAGGTGATGATGGTGATGATTTAATTTAAATTAGCTTTCGCTAGCGGCTCCACGGCCAACCGATTCATAATATACACACACATTTTTTGTTGGAAAATTACACTAGCCCCGAGCAACATACACTATGTATATTTTATCCAGGTGCGAAAATAAAATCACCTGCGATCCGGGTGAAATCGCGGGAAAACAGTTAGTGAAGATAAACACAAATTAGTATTCATGTCGTGAAAATTCGTGGAATCTATTCAAATTGAAGTTTTTTTTTCAAATTGGCTTAAACTAATCAAAAGAATTGAAAGTTACAACTTCTAATGAATGCTAAAATTATAGAGAAAAATAAATTGTTGAATTGAAAATTGATTTAAAATTCTCAGTTTTGCAACTTATTACAAGAAACCAAGTGCGAGTTGGTTTAGCGCATGAATGATTATGACGATTGTTTTTTGAGGGCGCCCGAAATTTTTTTTTTTTCTAGTTTTCAGAATGAATGGAATGGAAATTGGAAAAGGCAATATATAATTCCATTCATTATCATTAAAGACAGAAAATGTAAATTGTCCAATTATCACGGCGCATGAGATATAGCATGAGATAGGCGGAACGTCAGAGCCAAGTCTTAGTAATAGGTCCCCGATCTTCCCTTTTGATACGGTATCCTAAAAATACTTGTAAATTGTTCACTGACAATGATCACAAAATTTCCTTTGACTTACCAGCTCAAAGGACCATTTCTAAGAAGATTGTTTGCTGATTCCGCAATATCCGTAATATCCAGAAAAGATTTATCATAGAACTTTTCAAATTGTTTCAATCTATGAACGAAAATTGCTGACTCTTCACAAACGGGAATAAATGAAAGAACACGAACTGACACAATTGTTTGTGTCAGCATTTTCTGTTATTAAAACTTTATTGTCATTGGTACAGTTTTCGCGCCAATTAACTTAGTACCTATTTCTGAAGTTATCCATGTGATTCCTTGTGCATTTATTCTCATATATCATGCCGAGAAGCTTTGCTTGTCTGTAGGTATGGCTACTATAGACTTTGTCATAATTATAAAAAAAAAAAAACTTTTTCCAAAAAATAAACTAACTTTCATATGTTTTCTTCTCCTGTCCTGTTGACAGGAATAAAAACAGGTATTAAAGTCAGTATATACCTAAAACCACCTAAGTCTGAAAAATACTATGACGATAACGCATCAAAGTCTGTTCGGTCAAATGTGACATAATCGCGCATAAGCATACATAGATGCAGGTCTTTAGAACCTTTTTATTTGGAAGTCGGTTAAGTAAACGAAACACTACTAGGTACGCATTTGCGCATGCGAAAAGCATTAAATAGCTAACTTCACAATTGCAAAGATCATTGGAACGAACTATAACAATGGAAATCTGGTCCTACCGGGTCTATCGACCATGTTTACATGGGTCGAACGTGTAACTAAGGTTTAGCCAACTTTGGGTTTACATTAATCCCAAATTCATTAGGGAGTTTGACTAACTAAACGCTATCATAATCATTGTAATCCTTAGTTCCTTGTAAATGGATCGTGTAGTTTGAATTGTTTAAGAAACAACGTACAATATATGTATGCACAATTTTTTTATGGGAAATTATCATTTGACCACTCCTGCTGTGGGTTAGCAGCATGAGAGAATGTCAGAGTCTTACTGATTAAAACCCATCATGTTCCTTCAGGAGCCCTATACGTACCTTTCAGGACCGCGGAAACTCTTTCGAAAAATCCCGAAGACAATATAGATATGCACTGTGATTGGGTATTATTTTCTGTGGACACAAAAATATGAAACTTACAGACATGACAATTTTCAAAGATGACCATTGATACTATATACTTACCATAAGAGCATTTTCCCAACTATATGGGACTCGGCTTTCAGTCCAACCGGCTGCAGCTGAGTACCAGTGTTTTACAAGGAGCGACTGTCACTTTACACCCTTTGACTAGTTTTCAGACTTTCTGTCTTCCTTTAACAAAAGCAATATTCAAAGATGATTGTAAAAGTAACTCAGTCTTATCAAGGGGTATTGAGCTGCCCAGATAACTGAGATGAGGGGGTCAGATAGGCAGTCGCTCCTTGTAAAACACTGGTACTCAGCGGGAAACCGACCCCTCTATAGTTGGGAAAAGGCTCGGGAAATGATGATAAAGTAACACAAATGTGTTTCTCTACCCTAGTTACGGAAGCTAATTTAATGTGTTTATTCTAATGGAGTCTGTCATTATACGGAACGCGTTATTGACATAGAAACACAGTCTACTAATATTAAATGGAATGTATTAATTACGAAGCTTTCCCAAACATGTATTAACAAGAACCACTAAAAGCGTTATCAATAATCGAACTTAATAACACGTGATTAAATGTGATTAGTTTAATAATGATACTGTATTGAATAATAATATACGTAAGTAGCTGTTCTGCGTAGTTTCACTTGCGAACTGAGGGAACTAATTTCCGCAGCTGGATAAATCGAAGCCTATATCCTTTCTAAGGCTCTATACTAAGTGGTGTATCTTTCATTGACTGGAGAGACTGGCAGATCTATACTGTCTAATATTACAAAGAAGAAACATTTTTTGTTAATTTAAAAGTTGTTTTAAAGCTTCAAAAGTAGGTAGTCAATTGATTTGAATTTTTTTGTCATTGATGAAAAGCGGCACTGTCCTGGTGTACCACTATTTATCCAAGCACGGGTAGAACTCCCCCGGTATGCGGGTGAAACTGTGAGACACAGCTACGAGAGCAAATAATAGTTACAAGAGTCATCAAACTAAAGTCAATTAGTAGTCATTCACTCACTTCTAATTATAGAGAATGTATCGTAAATACTACGTATGTCAGTGATAAACATTAAAAGGACAGTGTATGTTTTTTTATGGCAACATTAGTTTGTATGTTGCTATCTATTTAGGGGTGGTATAACAAATGTAATGACTATCTTAATTTAACGCTTTTTTTATTTCTATGTGTTCTGTTCCTATGAATGGTCACATTCAGATTTTTAGAGTAACAGTTGTTTTAAGAAAAACTGACGCTTGTCATCAGTAATGATGGTATATTGACACAAAAATCGATGTGCAGGCATATCATATTATGCCATATTTTACGTATATATATCATATTTTACGTGGAAAATAAATTGTAATAAAAAAAAACTTAACAGTTCCGAAAAACTAGTAGGTATTAACCAATTTTCGGAATCAGCATAATAAATAAATAGTACGAAATAAATATTGCTTGCTGTATTATCCTCTCACCCGCTTTAGTTAATCCTCAAAATTTATATCGGGTTTAAAGAGGATTGCCAAATGTAAACACTAATCTTCGTATCCGGTATCACTGGGATTTGGCAAACTTTATCCTTAAATGATACACCACTCAATTTCAAGTTGAGTGGAATCTCTCCCTATTACACAAAGGAAATATCATTAAAGATAGGTACTCTTCTTAATAGTGTACGTTAAAGATTAAGATTAAATCTTAAAATATTTTAGTCAGTTTGTGCAAACTAATATTATGAAGGTGAAAGTGAGTATCCCGGCGTGTTCGATACTTCTATGCATGCAAACGGCTGAAGGAATTTAAATGAAACTTGGTATTAATAAGGTTTATAACAGAATAACACATAGGATACATCTTATCCGTGCATGGGAAGTAAGTATTTCCCTCAGAATATGGTATAATTATTTCAAATCCGGAACATTCTTTACTTCAACACAACATTTGGGTCCATAAAAGGAGAATAAGAATTCTGTTTAGGCAGAATTTCCTAACAAACGAACCGTTTCAATGGGTAAATATTTATATAACATAAACAGCCTATTATTTGTAACAATTAAAAATAGAAAACCATGATATCGTATAAACCTCAACAGCACCAAAACCTCGATATATTCTGTTTGCACTAATCTGTTGATGTTTATATTCCATTTCACGCTTCGAGATTGAAACAGCTCAGTTCAGCTCGATGTCGACACGCCATCAGTACCCATTGTGTTCTACCGTATTATTATATTATTATATCTAGCCTGTAGTGTCCCACTGCTGGGCAAAGGCCTCCCCATCTCGCTTCCACTCTTCCCGATCTTTCGACCGTGTCCACCAATCCGGTCGAAAGGCGTCTAGTTCGTCACGCCATCTCTTCCGGGGCCTACCCCGCCTGCGGTGTCCATCCTGAGGTGTCCACTGGGTGATAATAGTGGCCCATCTCTCCGGATGCATTCGGCTGACGTGTCCGGCCCAGTTCCATTTTAATGTCGCCGCCTTTCGGCCCACATCAGCGAGTCCTGTTCTGGAACGTATCACGGTATTCCGTATGCGATCGGTCCGTTTAATACCTAAAAGGCTACGTTCCATTGCCCTTTGGCAAACCCTGAGCCTGGACTTCTGACACTCGGTGAGAGACCAGGTTTGCGCACCGTAGGTTAGGACGGGCAAGATACACATGTCGACTAACTTTCGCTTGAGTGAAAGGGGAAGGTCCCCTTTCATGTATTGTTTCATGGACCAGTAGCTTTTCCAGGCATTCTCGAGTCGGCGATCTATTTCCTTCTCTTGCCTGTTATCGAAAGAGACTAACTGGCCCAAGTAGATGTACTCGTCGACATAGTGTAGAGCTTGCCCATCTACCTCGACCCTACGTTTCGTGCTGTTGGTCATTGTGTGTGTCTTGCTCATGTTCATTTGAAGTCCAACCTCCAGGCTTGCCCTGCTCAGATCTTGGAGCATTTGTTGGAGCTCTGCTGATGTAGACGCAAAAAGAACGATGTCGTCAGCAAAACGCAAGTTGGTCAGTCTTTTGCTACCGATGACGATGCCTTTAGATGTCCACGGCACAGTGAGTTTTCTGAAAACTTCCTCCAGTGTACAGGTAAACAGATTAGGGGAGAGCGGATCACCCTGTTTTACGCCTTTTTCTATGTGAAATGGTGGGCCAGGGGAAAGTAGTTTAATTGAAGCTGTGCTGGCTCTGTAGACTAACTCCAAAAGCTTTATATAGGTCTCATTTACTTCTTGCGAGCGTAAAGATGTAAAGATCGCTGTGTGTTTGAGACTGTCAAAAGCCTTAGAGTAATCCACAAAAGCCAGGTATAACGGTTTATGGTATTCGTTATATTTTTCTATTATTTGGTTGAGCGTAAACAGATGGTCGGTTGTGGAGAAGGAAGGGCGAAACCCAGCCTGTTCGACTGGCTGATGCTGGTCTAGCTGGCCTCTGATGCGGTTATGTACAATTTTAATAAAGAGTTTATACAGATGGGAACTTAGGCTTATGGGTCGATAGTTATTCATTTCGGACTTGTCACCTTTTTTATGGAGAAGAATTATATTTGAGTGGGCAAATTGCTTTGGTATCTGACCAGAATACAAAATAGAGTTAAAAAGATTAGTGATATGGGGTATTAATGTGTTTTTGAATAGTTTAAGTATCTCAGTACTGATGCCATCTTCTCCAGGGCTCTTGTTGTATTTTAAGCTTTTTAGAGCTAAATCAATTTCACCACTAATGATGGGAGGGATAGCATCAGTGCAGAAGTAATCAATAGGTTCAGAGGGTCGCGATGAATCTGAGTATAAGGTTTTGAAAAAGTCTGTACATATGTGGGTTATTGTATCTCTACTATGCTGTTTAACACCATTTCTGTCGCGCAGACGCGTCAACCATGTTTTGTGTCCCGAAATTCCATTTTTTGCCGATCTTAATGATCCACCTCTCTCTAGAGCAGTTTTAATTAATTTTGTGTTGTAGTAACAAGGAGTAAAAGACAATCAAGTTAATTGTTTGCAATTAGGCTACTTTTGATCAGGGTGTGGTAAATAGTGTCCTCAGGAGAATAAGATTGTCCGTAAATAGCCTATACCTATTATTTTATTATTTTGAAAAAAATAAAAAACAGAATACTATTAAATCGTGTTTAAATCTCAACAGCACTAAAATCTCGATATATTCTGTTTGCTTGTTTGCTTGTTTTCTCGATATATCTGATGATGTTTATATTCAATTTCACGCTTCGATATTGAGTTTCTTGCCGGTTCTTCTTCATGAGACCAACTCTTTGGAACCGTGCAACTAGTTTGACGTTTTGAAAGAGCTTTCATAGGCCTATTAGAAAAAAGACTTTGATTTTGAAAGAGCTCAGTTCAGCTTAATGTCGATACGCCATCAGGACCCATTGTGTTCTACGGTAACAAGGAGTAGACGACAATCAAGTTAATTGTTTGCAAATTGGAATGGAGAAAAATGGCACCTGGAGTCAATTGAATTGAGTTTAAAAATATGATTAGATCAACTTTGATTTTAAAAATGTCATTTAGACTAGTATTAAAAAGCCAAAGAGTTTGTTTGTTGGCCGAGTCCGATTAGAAATGTTTTTAGTATTATAGCTTATTTATCGATGAAGGCTATAAGCTATTATCCGGATGAGTAGTTCTCACGGTACGCGTGTAAAATCGCTAGTGAAAAGTTAAAACAATAGTTTATTTTCATTTCCCACTTTTCATTTTGAATATTTTGTGTTTCCTCTATTCAATTAATCTAAAATTAACAATTGACAATTCCCATAGACGTACGTAAACAAAATCAAAATCAGAACAAACTCATTTGCGAACAATATTTACATTTTCACTACAGCAACAAACATACTATTCTCGGTGTTGAATCAAAGGATTGTGTATGTGTGTAGGTATGTGTGAGTGCATGTGTGTGCATGTGTGTGTGTGTGTGTTTCTGTTTGTGTTTGAGTGTGTGTGTATATCTGGGTGTTGAATTTGCAAGCGCCTGCCAATACGTAGATACGGTTCTTACAATATTAGGCTCCCCTAATCCCAACGGATGACCTGCTTATAAGGGTTGTGGTTGGGCCATGAAAATCCCGGTCGCATTTTACAGCTTTCACAAAATGATCGGCTACGACTGTCGGTCAGAGATAAACTCAAAAACTAGTCAGATTTTAATTTGAATGTATTTTTTTTTCAATAATGTACGTATAGAGTAATTGATGTTAAAGGTTTAGGTAATAATTAATTTACACCCTTTAGAAGCCTGGACAAAGTCCCTAAGAAAAATAAACATAAGGAAAAATAAGTAAATATAATGTTAGGTATGTCTTTCATTTTTATTTAGATCAATTTAATTATTGTTTAAAATGAACGAAATTGATTTAAAACCAGACGGCTGCTTTATATAAAAACTAGCTTTTGCCCGCGACTTCGTTCGCGTGGAATGGTGACTTTCGGCAGATTTTTGGTTAGACCAATAGATGGCGCTATATGTCCGGAATAAATTTTATTTTTTATTTGTATATTTCTTTGTAATAAAAACTATCCTATGTCCTTTCTCAAGTTCCAAATTATGTCTGTACCAAATTTCACACAAATCGGTTCAGTAGTTTAGGCGTGAAGAAAAGACAGACAGACAGAGTTACTTTCGCATTTATAGGTAATATTAGCAGGGATGTCAGTGAGGAAGGCAATCCGCAGCAACCAAACAAACAGATTACCTACAGTTCAGTTCGAAGGTAATTAACTGGCGGAGAATCTTAACACCGCGATTCAGAAATGAGACGAAAATGCACAGCGCCATCTAATAGCGGTAGGCAGAACTTCTCAACATTTAGAACTAAACATTATTTTGTTCGTTCCATTATGTACTGATAGGTTCAAACTAATACATTTTACATCCTTCATCATCCCTTATTTTATCACCCGTGGGGGTTGAATGGGGGTTGAATTAATCAAAATCGTATTTAAGCGAACGTCATCATAAAATTCTGATTCGTCATCAGGACCTTCATAAAATCTAAGAAGATGTATACAAACTTTCATCCCCTATTTATCCCCTTAGGGATGGAATTTATCAAAATCCTTTCTTAAGGGTTGCCTATGCCATAGTAGCTTTATGCATGCAAAGTCTCAGTCCGATCGGTTAAAAATTGACAAAGTTTCATACAAACTTTCATCCCCTATTTTATCCCCTTGGGGGTAGAATTGATCAAAATCCTTTCTTAGCGGATGCCTACGTCATAACATCTACCTGCGTGCCAAATTTCAGCCCGATCCGTCCAGTGGTTTCAGCTGTGCGTTGATAGATCACTATGTCAGTCAGTCAGTCAGTCACCTTTGAGTTTTATATATTTAGATTTCAGCCCGATCCGTCCAGTGGTTTCAGCTGTGCGTTGATAGATCACTATGTCAGTCAGTCAGTCAGTCACCTTTGAGTTTTATATATTTAGATTTCAGCCCGATCCGTCCAGTGGTTTCAGCTGTGCGTTGATAGATCACTATGTCAGTCAGTCAGTCAGTCACCTTTGAGTTTTATATATTTAGATAGCTTGAATTCAAGTTGTTTTAAAAATCGCTGGCTTCAAAGCCCCAGTTTATAACCAGTTGATCCAAGAACGGCCTCAAAGGCTTTGGTAGCATGTGCCACTAAAAGTTTGTTTGGACGTGTTCCTAATTGTTTCTCTCCAATGTTCTGCTATTTGTCTTTACCTAAGCAGACAGTTGCTACTACTAGGTTGTAGGTACACTTTGTTGCAAAAAAATTGAGCACCTGCGATATTTGGCATTTCTGAAATTTTGCATTTGTTTCAAAAGCATTATCATATGTCGCGCAAGGTATTATTCATAAGAATGTTTTCCGAATTTTAGTTATTTAGGAAAAAAGTTTTTGGAATTGTCATATTAGTTTTGGATAGGTTGACAAATCGACGTTTAGAAGTTTTAAGCTTTATTTATTCATATCATATTTTAAAATTCAATCATTCTGATTATGTACAACATTGCAATAAAAAAATTTAAACTTTGAAACAGACCCAAAAGTTATGATTATTTCATCTATCCAATAATAACACGTACAGTATCGTTTTTAAGTCCCGATTGTTTATAAATATGTTGACAATTCGCGTTATTTTAAAACCTTTATAAAATAAAGGTGCCAAATTTTTTTGCAACGCAGTTTATATACCAATACCTGTTTGTTACCGTTTGATTTATTGGCTTGTACCTTGCAATTTATGGAGAGGAATCTACGAGGAAGGGGCTATTAACATTTTATTAGCTACACATTTCAGGAGATTAAATTGCTAGAAACTTTGTTTTTGGGTCAAGAAAAAAAAACACAAGAAAAATACTTCTTTGCAATGATAGCGTTAGAAGGTGTATGTTATAGTTAAAAATTCTGATTACAGTGAAAAACAGTTTTATTTATATTCATAAGCTTTACTAAATGGAGGAAAAATTCAAATTGAGCTTACGAGAAAAAATTACCAGGCTTCAGTTAGGTACTGTTTTTCTTGCAACTTACTGTAGAGTTACTTTATTACATTCTTACTTGGAAAATAAGTTTTTTTTGACAAAAGTGAAATATCTTCTTATTATTTGTAGGTATTGTATTGACTAAATGAATATTATAAAAGTGTTAATTTAATTTAAAATTACGAAGAAAACAAGAAGGTAACTTATTAACACCAACAATTTTTAGGCTGTAATATTAACATGCACAGAATAAGTACTCATTGCGAAGATACATGAGAGCTGAAATGGAAAATTTCCATTTTCTCAACTGTAGGTAGGTTGGTACTGAGACTTGACTTTACATACTGGTGTAAAGTCATTTTTATAAACCTGAAAGTTTGTATAGTAGGTAGGTAAGATAGGTACGCATCAAAATAACACATAATTCTTTTGTGTATTCTTTTTATGTGGGTTCGTGAAATAGCTTGAAGCCGACATACATCAAATAATCCTTACACACAGGACTTCAGTTTTGAGGTTTAAAATGTAAATATGGTTATTATTATTGAATCCAATGTTTTTACATTGGTTCATCAGTAACATCACATTATGTTTTTAAAATATAAACATGATTTAAATTCCTCAAAATACAAACTAGGTACTTTGTCATTAATCTGTTTTACTGGTACTTCCTACCCTAGTACTAAGCTTAAACAATAGCGATAGTTTATAAAGCACAGAGCTATAGTCTAAACGCTAGATTATTAGTTTATAACTAATATGAATAGTTCACAACAATGGTCTTTGTTTGTCACGATATTAAATTGATATATTGTATCTATCGATTTCATTGGAGAACGACGTTACCTTATTAGAACTAACATTGATTGAATTAATTTGTTTAGAAAGGTTATATTGATCTCCAGGTCTATTAGGTACCTAGTTTACAACGTGATAAAAGGGATCATATGTATACCAAGACCATATCTGTGCTAAATTGTATCAATAACTATCGGTGTGAAAGCGGTTCAAAGCTACGTACGTATTATAATATTTCAGGATCAACAAACAAGTACAAATCATAGAAACAAATTGAAAGTAAAATGTCCCAAATTCGAGGAAAAAATATTCCATAAATTCACACTGAAAAAAATAGAACAATGAAATGTAACATACTCAAAGAAACTCGTATAGAAAGACCTTTTTACGTAACTTACGAACTGCGTCTCAAACGACGAACTTTTAAGAGTTCCTTTTGTTCATATTTAATAGGAACGCGCGTACGTGATCCTTTGAGACGGAAATGTGAAAAAAATACACTATCAAGAATTGCTTGTCAAGTCAAAGTCAACCTTTTTTTGATATCACAACCTTTTCCTGGGTTCATAGCCATTCTCAAATTAATGTCGGGATTTTTATTTGAACATACATTTCCACAGATTTCGCGGAAACTACAACAAAATATAATTGTCTTATGTGTTACTAAAAGGTACTTTAAACATACTGGACTTTTTTCCCTGTTTAGAAAGAATTCTTGCTGAAACAGACCTGATTTTTTTTATAAAAATTATTTTAGACGGAAGGTTTACATTGATAGACAGATAATTTCAAGGAATTTTACACGTACTTAACATCACATATTTTACACATACCTACTTAATAAATAATATACGTACATAATACTTATTCGGTAAGTTTATTTTATGTCATGACAACTTGAATCAAATCGAATTTTCTTTTGTCCACAGCATCGGTAGCCAGAATCGCCAAGTTTCTTGGCGGGATGGGCACACCTCTAGTGACGACCGGCGGGTTTACTTTCGACTTTGTCAAGCCTAAGCAAACTTGCCAAGACGAGTTTTATATGCTGGTGCGGGCAGGACCACTTGGTTTTGAAGACTTGGCATATTTCCTTATTGATTTGATGAGACAGTAAGTATTTCATTTGTTTTTGAAAATATTATAGTATTTAATTACAATACTATGCTAAGTATGGTACTGCTGTTAGGGCCGATTATTCGTTAACTTCTATCTAAGGAATAGATACTACGATTTGGCAGTCAAAAATATTCTTAAGATAAAGGTTATCTGGCGATTAAAAAAAAATATTAATTACAGGTTTGAATTTGGCTAATTTTTAAATAAATTAATTTTTAAGTAATATCACTACTTGGCATAGTCTTGTTCTTAAAATCATATGGGTCTTAAAGACTCCATACAAGACAGCTTTTTCAACGTTTCCTTCGCAACCAATCGTTGTAACTGGAATAAATTGAAAAAGTTGTCGCGTGTGGAATTTTTCCCTTCGATTTATCGTCATTAAAAGTTTAAGAGGTACGTATTCAAAAGGTTTTATAGAATTCTTTGCTTCAAGCTGTGTTTGACGTAGATACTTATAAGTTTTCACCTTCAAAGGTAAATGAGCACTTATTTGGTTTGATCGGTGTCGGGTACAATAATCTCGCCTTTGATTTCAAAATATATTAAAGTCGGTATTAAGTTTTCAATATGTTTGTAAAGATAAAGTAATTTTGAAAAGCTAAAGCTTCAAAAGATTTTATTAAAGCTCAGGTATTTTAACATATAATTTTGTAGGGCCTTTGATACGAAATTCCATGAATATTTTTGAAATACATTATTTACTTCAAATTCTAGTACCTAGGCTAGCAACTAATTATATTATTTTCAGGTATTTTTTAACTATTCATGGTATAAATCAGACTCGTATTAAATCTTCAAACTTTGTCTAGTATTTTTTTTAAGTACTTTCTACCTGGTGTTCAGAAAGGTTGAAAATACAAGCTTCAACGAGTGTCCTTTGACAACCTTCACGTCGAGCTCACAAACAACAAAGTAAATTCAAGTTTACTTTTCGTTGTTTCCTCGAAATACTTACAGGATTTAGGCTATTAGGCTAACAATGTTTCGGACACAAATTGAGACAGCTAATCACGCTCACGTTTGAAGCTACTAGCTATATTTACCCACCAGATATTCCGCGGTTTCACCTGCGTCCTGTGAAAACGACTTTCTATGTCCGGATAATATAGTTTATGCAAATAAAAGAATTTGAATATGTCACTTGGACATACTGTAACTTCGAAGCTTTTAGTTAGCCCCTTAGATCTCCGGAGCTGCTAACCAAAGAAATATATAATTATTTCCTCTTTATTTTTTTAGCATAGCATGCTATATATAACAGAGCATTGCATTCAAATTATAACCATTTTGTCGCTTAAGTCAAACCAACGTTAATTCAGTCTTTGTCTTTTCTACTTAGTTCCTTGCAAACCACTGCAAATAAACAAGAACTAAATAATTATCCTTTATTGTTTATTTACTATTGTTGCCAAGATCTCCTCTGAAACAAGGACCTCCGTGTCTCCTTAAATAGTGGAGTTACGACACGTGTATTGATCTCTCACTTGCCTAACATCAGTTGTCAACTGTTTCTCACGATGTTTCTCTAGCTTTTGTTAGAAGTCACTGAAATAGTTGCAAGTACGTTATGAGTTTGTTACAATGCTTGTTGTCGGTAAAACTTACCACTTACAAATAATTTACTAGACTTCCAAACTTACTAGGTAATGTAATTTTATTTAAAGAAAAATGTTTAGTGAAAAGTCATTTTGAATGAGAAAATGTTAGTTTGTAGTTATTTTCAAACATAATTCATACGAAGTGTATTGTATTTTATTCGTGTATTAGTGTTAACGATAAACTGAAATATGAAAAATGTTATCAAAAACATTCCTAGAGCGAGCTAAAAAATACTACTTTCATACTCCTACATTTTCACCCATTTTGATAAATACTTAATCAGCTCAAATAAGCGCTCCCGCTGATAAATTGCGCTGCACCTTCACCTAACAGGCGATTGATTGCTGACCGAACGTTAATCGTTATCTCTATCCCATAACTTCTGTAAGGCCTTAGATACTTCAGCTCACCGGATACGCCCCTTGTCGTAAAGGTACATAGGTACCTACATGTTTGCGTCAAGTTGATGCTTATATGTCAACTAAGCAGGAGCTGAATGCGAGAAGCCGAAAATCGATCTCAGTGGCGTGCACTTGGAGAGGCCTATGTCCAGCAGTGGTCTGCGATAGGCTGATGATGATGTCAACTAAGTCTTGTCCGTGCGTTGATGTGATTTAAAATCCATGAGTCACAACTATCTCTAAGTAGTAAGTAGTGATAGTTTGATGTTGCGATAGATTGTTGCGTTACCTCGCCCTCACGCGTATATGGGAAGAACTTTTCACATAGAGATTTGTGCGCATTGCATCTCCGTTGGTTTAAATGCTCTAAGCGTAAGGCTCACTATAAGCTGAGAAAATGGCTCCCCATTATGTTATAGCCATTCATTCGGATAGTGTGTGAGTATGGCCATTTAGGACGTTAAATGCGTTTTTCGGAGTATAGTTGAAATTAAGTGGCGCGCGATCCAATTTAATGGTTGGCAATTAGACAAGCGATCTTATTCTGGTTATCTGAAAGTGGTATTTTATCATCGAGTTAAGTTTCATTTACGCCAATAAATATTATACAGCACCATTTAGCTTCAATCTAAGGAAACAACCTACACGATATTTTTCATAATGAATGCATAATAACAATATTTATTCAAACAGCCATGTTACATAGCGGGAATCGATCAAGCGACCTTAGGTGCAGCGCTATTAGAAACCATCATCTGACTAGCCTTTTCCAACATATTGGGGTTGGCATCCAGTCTAACCGAATGCGGCTGGGTAGCAGTGTTTTACAAGGAGCGACTGCCTATCTGACATCCACAACCCAGTTACTTCCGCTACCCGGTTAAAAATACGCCCTAGAAAATAAAGCCTTTACTTGCTTTGGGTTATATTGATAATAAAATTACAAGGGACAAAATGGTATTACCTTGTAACTTTGTTCACAAACTTCTTCCATTAATTAATATCAAAGTCACGATAATAGACAAGATACAGAGCAGGTTTTAGTTCGGTAAAGGTGAGGTACGGAAATTGATTGAAAGTAAAATTATTATCGAAAATCGTTATTTACAAGCATTGTCTTTTAAGCCCGAACTTACTTAGGTATTATAAACTTTTAGTTGGACAATAGTTTAATCGCAGTCAAAAATCATCTGGAGATCAATGGTAGGTGCACGACTTTATACATTACAACGATTATGTATCCGGCCAATAGTTTCGTTTGCAGTGTGTGGGGCTTTAATTGTATTATAACAGTTAAACTTATTGACACAGCAGAATTTAAAAATTGATTTTCGAAAGTATTAATGAATTTGCCCCGAAAATGGCTGTAAACCCCTCAAAAAGCCAGCTACGTTAAAATACTTACGCCTCGTTTAGTAAACTCGACACTGATCTTGGAAGAGATTATTTTAATTCCGGGATTCATTCATAAAGTTCGTGTTTAGAATACAAGCGAGCCTTTTGTCTTACGCGGGTTAAACTTATTAATTACACTCATTATTTATTTCTTAACATAGGCGTGTTTATTTAGTAACTGGAAAGTTACGTTATTGAATTTTGTATAGATAACTTTAGAGGTATATGTATTTTGTTTTAAAATTGGTTATATCAGTTTCACTCACCACTTAGTTTTCTGCGTCGAAATTTTCCCGCAGTTTCAAATATTTCCTGAGTCTTGAGGGAATAGGTACCTTTATCTAGACACCAAGTAACCGCATTATAGCTGTTACTGGGTAAAACAAAACACAACGTAAAATATAGGGAAATTCACCTTAAGACACTTATAGTATTCCCGCTGATAATAAATACGAAAGTAACTATCTGTCAGTCCGTCTGACGCTCTATCACGGTAAAACTATTGCACCGATTTAAACGAAATTGGGTACATAGATTTTCTACTACTTCAAAATATAACATATGGTACCTACCTACTTTTATCCGGGTACGGGATAAACCTAGGTTCCATGGAATGCGGGCCACGCCGCTGGCAGAAGCTGGTATCTAAATAAACAGACGGATTTTACGCATTTCCTAAATTACGATACCCAATCGTAAATTGTAGATTAAAAGAGAGCCTTTATTTCATGATTTCGTGTTCAAAGGATCTGTAATTAGGAATTTGGCTTTAATTAAAAGCAAAAAATCTAGACTCTTTTATTTTCGTAATTTTCTGTGGTCTGTGGTAATAATAAAGCCTCGATCAGTAATTGGTGCATGCTGTACATAGCCACCTACTAATGAATTTACAGATACCGGCACGGATATTGGGCTCTCGGAGGAAGAGTGGAGATCGTTTTGCTCACCCTTATGCATAAGGCAATAAGGCAGTAAATCGCTTCTGCGCAGGTGAAGGTCATGGCTCGATATCCGTGTCGATAACTGTAATTGTTATGAAATTAATATTTCTATGGAGTCATAATAAAATAAGAAACATTGAATTTACCCAATTCAAAGGTTTTTATTTCAAATAGACTTATTACTTACAGAGTTATAGATAGGTGATTAATAATAGGTACTAAATGATTTAATCCGGGTGACTTAAATAAAACCATTAATGAAAACAAAGAAAATCTCGGAAAACAGCTTGAATGATGTAATATTACTCCATATTATGTAACTCTGAACATTTCAATAGAAAAACAAACAAACCGCACTTTCCGTTCTAATAATAGAAACTGAATTCATAAACTTATCTGTAGCGTTGTCACTCAAATGTCTGAAAATAATAAGCGTTGGGCTTTCAGCCTTATCAAGATTTATCTATACCTATGTATTTATTTAACAAAGTACGTACTTTCGCCTAAAATGTACACCACTTGACATTTTCTGAATAATTTTGTGGGTTCACTGATTATTTGGTTTTTAGAATATCTGTTCTTTCGAAGTAAGTTATAGACCATAATAGGTAAATAGCTATCTGAGGGAGCGTTTAAATCACGTTTGACTTAATTCGTGTTTTATCCCTACGTCATGAATTAATTTTAGAGAGAACAATAATAATAATGCTCCATCTTACCTAATTGTAAAATAATGCAAAATATGTGTGCGTTGATGTTCTAGCTCTAGTTTGTCAGTTTTGTCTATGACTATGATAGGGGTATTTAATGTTAGACGTAATTTTATCTAGGCTAGAGTTATTGTCCCTCTTTCCCTTCCTGGGTAACAACCATTGCTATCCTTTGTGGTACTCGTGTCTTTCCCATAAACTACCTCTGATAAAACAAAAGGGTTTTGTTGTCGTTTTAACACATGGGCCCTTTCGCATTGTTTGTTGGCGTATATCAACCGCCTCTAACCCTGATAACGTCTTTGCCCATGAAGGCCATGATATTTACTTGTTAACTTTAATACCCAAAATCTAATCTTATTCCTCTGCAAAATATTGTGGAACTCCAATGCTGTTAAATATGCATATAGAACTTCCTTATTGAAAGTTTGTTGATAAAAGTACATATTTTTGCATTGCAAGTAACTTCAACACTCGTTGTCGTAAATTTATTACAATATCAATTTCCTTTATTAATGAATAAGGTTTTAGGATATTTTTGCGTGAATTGTGATTGTTTCCTTGCACGTTTTTCACGGTTTGGCTTTGCTAACACGTTTTTATTTTCACGCCATCTAGCTTCGAGTGGAAGCAACTTCTCCTCATCAACGAGCCCGAGTCACAATTGCATGTCGCCGGCAAATCTACGTGCCATCTCATGATGAAGTCCTTCGCCAATTTTCTGAAAAAAGAAGAAATCCTTTATACTCCTTGGGACACCACATCGGATGCTGGGCTTAACTACACAGAAAACTTGAAGTTTTACCTCGGCTACAAATACACAAGTAAGTTTAGAATTAAAAACATTCATCCTACTACTCACGCCATCTATTGGTTATAGTGGTAAGTAAAACGTTCGGGAGTTCTTACTGCGGCCGAGAGATGGCACTGCTACACTGAGACTAGTGTAAACGCAGAAACCTAGAACATTTTTCGTTCCGCTACTCAACAACAGATGTCGCTAGCATCTTTCTAAAATGAATACGGTTATCAACAGATTCGGATGGGGTCGTGCAGCATTGCTTTACGATACTCCGGCTTACGAAAGTTTAGTGGGAGGCTCTGGCGGGTACTTAATGGCCGCTACTATCCACGGCTACATGTTGGGCTCGTCGATAGAAGTTTTCGGCTGGGAAATGATGGCCCAACAATCTTTCGAAGACATGTTGGTTCAGATAGTAGGAAACGATTTCGCGAGTGAGTTGTTTTGAACGGGAGGGGATGTTTTACTGCTTTGAACTTGCAATAAACCTTGGTTACGCATTGTGGCTATGCTTACCTATAACATGTTGGGCAAATAAGATCTACTGAATTAGGTAGTTTTATTTCGTTTGATATAAACTATTCTTAAGTTATCGTAGTTTCTCAATTAAACATATTTTAAGGACCTATTTAAATCTCTACATTGTGTTAGCCCTTTTTGGATCACAATGCATAGCCGAATTGTTTAAAGCACCAATTTACAACCTGCCACGAGTGTTCGCACGTGTGACTATTGAATTTTGCACTGAAACAGTTTTTCACACGGTTTTCAAATATTTATCTTTTCGGTACACTTTCCAGCTTTACGTGGAGTTTTATTTTTACATCGACTACATAGCCAGCCAATTTATTTCCTACAGATATTTTTTGACGGGACTTTTTATTAAAAAAAAAAAACTTTGTTTAATTAATAAACATTTTAAATTCTAGTTCAGTACTTATGTAAAAAGTTTTATGAAGATTGTTTACCTTTAGAAAAAAATAGGATATAGCTACATCATTCACAAATCTACATACCTAATATAAGCACAATATCCATGAAAATGGACACTAAGTTTTAATGGACATACGAAGCATTACTTGAATAAGTTCATACTCAATCATTTTCCTACTCTATGTTCCTAGTAATAAGGTTGAAAGTAATTAATCGTCTATTTGTCCAGTGTCTAACTTATCGGCTTAGTATCAGTTGCTTCGGTGATTTTAGTTATCTAAGTTGCTTTGACGGTCCAATTCGGGACTATTCTGAATAGACCCGATTACTATCGAGCGGTTGGATTAAGAAAGTGATTCGGTTTCGCTATGGTTTTCCTATTTATATTATCTAGGCATTTGATTTAAGTAATTGATTAACTTAGCAATGTTATGTTTTCATTTAACAAGTGTGCTTGATATTTTACTAAACTTAAAAATACAAACTACAAATTGTACAGAACATATTTTATGTTTTTTCAATATTCTATTCAAAATATTTCAGCACTTTTCACAATATGATTTTAGGATAATTTGATTTGTAGTAAACAAAACAGACTCGTTTCTAAACAAAATTTTATTTTAATTTGCGTAGATATACAATATTTTTGATACGAAAATTCTAATTAGTGTATAAAACCAACAAATTCGTGAGGATTTACGATACTAGGAATTTTCATGTTGCTCGTTACTTTAACGTCCGCTGTACAAATGTTTCTGGAGCGCACCTGTGTCTGTAATAACAATCACAATCTGAAAACATCTTCGTCGACGATAAATTTCGTTTTATTACGATTCTCTAAGTTATAAAGATGAAGGAAATGTTATGAATCATTGGCCTTAAATTCAGGAAGAATTGTAACAAAAATAAACCTACCTATAAGTTTATTCTAATACGTAGGAGTTCGATTATCCCTCTTGGTTTAAAGTAGGCTTAATTTGAATTGTATTAACAATAAAAAAACACTCATAAAAGTTCTTTCTCATGTTTAGGCTAATATAGTTTATTAACAGCCAGTTTCTTCATCAAAAGTTAAAGCTAAAGTAAAAGTCAAAGTAATGTCTAAAGTAAAAGTAACGGTCAAATTCAATTTTTCTATTAGTTTTGCTGCCACTTTAGCCTTGAAAAAACGTATTTGACCGTTACTTTTACTTTAGACATTACTTTAACTTTAACTTTTGATAAAGAAACTGGCCGTAAGTATATAATATAATAAGAGTACATATTATGTGCAAAATAATCGTCTACGCAAAAAATAAGCCTAAAAGTAACCTTTTCCGTAATCCTCTCGGATAATAACTTACATTAGGTCTAAATCCTAAAATCTAGAACCTTTTCAGTTTTTTGCGTCACACTTAGGTCCCAGATCTTGTTATTTAATAGTACCTATGTATAATGTGTATTATAATCTCATTAGGATCCTAGCTATTACCTACCCATTTAAGTACCCTATTTTAACTAAACCAATTTTACATTAAATCCAAGACCGAATACTTACTTTATTTTTGTCATCATCCACAACGACCGTAGATACTGTTGCCTCAAGTTGAACGTCAAATGATATCATAAAACATAAATCTCGCACAGCTGTTACAGAAGCAACAAAAACTATAGAGGACCCACATTATCAGCAGATACCCTTTTTTGTTTACCCCAAACATGGAGTAAGGAAAAACGATCGGAGAAGTCATAATGGTAGGTAGGTCTGCGGCTACTCTTGTAGGTCAAATGATGTCCTCCTAGCCGGCGGCTGATCTCATGTAAGGAGATTAGCCAACTACGCAGGTGCACTCCCTATTCCTTCACTCTGATAACCCGATGAGACGGCAATCCGACACGACCGGTAAGAGATCAGGCGCACCGACATTTACGTGCTCTCCGATGCACGGGTGTATCAATCACCAGCTTCCAGGATCCGGCTCCGGGCTGGCTGGGGCTTGGTGGGCCGGGCTAGGTCAAAAACGTACAGAGGGCATGTCCAAAACGATCAGTTACGATAACGAAGGCGCCCGAGTTTTTTGAGACAACTGTCAACGATTTTTGTTTTTCCAAAAAATAGGCGGGTTCTAAAGAAGGCGCATAAGAGCTGAGAGAGTAACGTTCCTCGTGCCCCGTACACCTGCGATTTTAGCGCGCTACTGTCTCTGATTTTCTGTTATGGCACCTCCGCTAGCCATTTTGTTCTCCATGGTCCCAAAGTATACGCCCTTATATTGGTTATCATTTCCATTTTAGGGTTAGAGGCTCGTGAAATAATGTCTAATGATGCTTCAGGGATGAAGTGAGAATCCAAGTTTTCTATATTCGGTCTTTTGCGAAAGAAGGCCGGGGAGTTTATTTTACGAGTAATTGGACCTAAAGGATTTTGGAACAGGGTTTAAAGGATGATAAGAGATGAAAAATATTGATAATTTATGTACATCATTGTCAGGTTGTTAATGCCCATATATATTATAAATTGCTGCCTATATTTTATTTTATTCCGAAATAACAGGAAGGTTATTCATCGAAGTTGTATGAAGTCAGAAAGCAATTATTTTTACGATTATCTTGACGGAAAAAAATCTAATCCTCAAATTGAAGGCTGAGTAGCAAAGCTTAGTTAATCTATCACCACAAGAATATACACACACCGCATATTTAAGGAAAACCCAGAATAAATCTAACTCAAATAATAACTAGTAATGACAATAAAATCCTAAATGACCCGTGGAGCGTTGATCTCTCTCGTCATCGTACAAAAAATACCACATCACCGCAAAACCGAGAAACAAACAGCATAATTTTCAAAAACATATATGTTATAGCACACATTGTGGTATACTATAGGTATATACTGTTATGTGAATGACAAAATTTTATCTACTACTAGCTTTTGCCCGCGGCTTCGCTCCCGTCAACTGACTTCTCTACTTTACTCTATTTTTTTTTTCATAAGAACCTTCTCCTGACAATAACAAACACAACAAAAAGAATTAGCCAAATTGGTCCAGGCGTTGTTGAGTTATGCACTTACCAACACATTTTGCGATTCATTTTTATATTATAGATTAATCAGGTCTCGTCTAGTTTTTGGTGCGAATGTGTCTAATGCGCCTGCATTCCAAATAATAAAAAAGATTTCTACACCAGAATATACTGGTATTTATGGTCTAGAGATTTTTGTTTGATGATTTAGTAGATTGGGCATCCGTTATACAACATTTTTAGGCACATAAATAAATATTAATTAGTTCAGGACTCTCAACACGATCTCACTTACAGTAATCCTTAAAAATGTAGGATAGAGACAGAAAATACGTCAAAATGTTGACCAAGAAGAAAACTGGCAATTTATACTTTTGTATTATTTGTTATTATTCTAATAGAAGACTTTAAGGCCCATCTTATTTACATAATGTCATCTGTTCAAACTTAAATTTTTAAACTCCTAAGAATTATATGCCACGCACGACACATTTAACTACAAAAATTTGCATAAACAAATGCAATTTTCTTACGATGTTCATTATCTAAAAACTTAAAACAAAGCTATTTTGTTCAAAGGCTCTTTGTAGGTACTTTAATTAAGAATTGCTTACATAATTAAGAGCTTAGTCTTTGACACTGAATACGTAAAGGTGGGTAGGTAATGACATTTATTTAAAACAGGGTTATCTTCTTTAGGCATTATTTTGGGAGCTGACGTCGTGCGGAAATTATTTGCCAAAAACCTGCGTAATATCCGCAAATCAAAATCTGTTACTGAAGTAACGATTTAGTTAAACTGATTTCTTCGGTTGAATGTCTTATAAACGTTTTGACAGCCTAGGAGCCATATAATTAGTTATTCCAGACTTCTATTCTAGGCATCCTATTAAACCTTATTTGAAACCCTGTAGCTCACAAAACTTTATCAAGTTCGATGTCCTTCCAGCCAACATCAGTTGAGGCAACCTCTTTTTAAAAAAAAAAAAAACAGGACAAGTATTAAGACCTTTTTTTTTCCGACGTTAAAAATCATCAAATGACCCCTCCCGCTGTGGGTTAGCAGCGGTGAGGGAGTGTCAGACTCTTACTGACTAAAAACCGTCGTGTTCCGTCATAGGCCTTTTATATACCAGGGCCGCGGTATCTCTTTCGAACAACCCGCAGCCCAAGTATTAAGACCTTAAAGTAGCCTCGTCTTTTATTAAGAGCTAGAATTACTACACAAAGCCAACAAAAACGAAAGGTAAAGAACAAACAGATTTCGATATCTTAATACTCAATCGCTAGATGAAATAGCCAATAAATATAGCCATGTTTGCCAAAAATTGCTTTTCTTCACAACCAAAGATTGTTTGTCTAAAGTTTCTGTAATAGACTCATTTCTTTGTCAAACAAGTTGTTATTTATCAATGTTTAAGTGAAAAAAGATTGCTTATGTCTTTTGGGATTTTGGAAAAATAAAATATTAATGTTGTTTCTTTTTACTTATGAGTGCTAGTTGAATTTATAGGGCCTATCAATCTAATGCTTCATGTATGCTGTGTGATAAATTAAGGGTAGTATTAAATTGAAAGCCACCACAATCTCTATGAGAACATTTTCTCAACAAAACTAAGCATCTGCACTTAAAAAATGAGGAGAGGTAAAAAAATAAGGAGAAGTTAAAGCTAAATTAAAATAATACCTACTGGTAATATCGTCATCAACATTGTCTTCTCAGCCATAGGTCATCCGCAGCCTACTGATTTCCAATAGAAACGAAATCAAAAGGATCTAATCGGAAGTTAACTTACATTCATTCTTCTAATTATTATGATTTATTTCTGCTTGAAAAGAAATCTATGGAACAAAATATAATTAACTACCTAAGCATCGCTTCCGTATATTATTAGGTAACTGACTTTCCAAAAAGGAAAAGGTTCTCAATTCGGATGTTTATATTTTTTCTACTTCAATAACATGGTACCTAATTGAAATACCAAATCTTGTATGCTTAGTTGATTTTCAGTAAATATGTTTAAAAACAAAAGAGCCTAAGTCTTTATCCTCAATGAGTTATACGCCTGATACCGCATTTGTTATTCGGAACGAGTGCCAAATTGAGTGCGCTTAAAAACGTATTCTTTCACTTATTCCTTTTATGATCTTCCTTCTGCCATAGAAGAGGCTGGGAATTTATTATTTACGACCGCATGTGGGAGTGGGATTGTGTTTATATGAGAAACTTCTGGCGTCTTAGAGAATAAGATCCTTTTTGGCTTTTGTATCGTCTTAGTAATTTTCCGACCTAGTTTATCAACTTTCAGCGATATGTAGTGCTTCCCAAAAATGTTTTCTCATAGGAAGGCTACTTTCTGTAGCTTTCCTTTAGAAATAAGACAGGTTTCAGAGTAATATTATCATGATCATCATCAACATGATTTTGAACATACCTAGCTGAAATGAATTGATTGTAACATCATGATATTTTATTGGAAATAAAATATTTTTTTACTCTAAATAAAATATGAAACAGGTAAATTAAAAATATAAAAATGTAATTTATGTTAATCCTTTCAATTTGTAAAAAATAAATAGTTGGCTTAATCCCAAAATTCGGTTATGTATTTTGTATAGCCACATCATTTTCGTCATACATTGTCGGTTTTCCATTGTGACGGTAGATCGTCAGGCCGTCCCATGGCTCATTAGACCCAGTTCACTGACATTGAACCGTGACAGACTTTTGTGTACACATAATAGAGATAAGATCCTTTATAGATTACGAGAGAATGCTTAGTGTAGGGTGGAGATTTATCACGTGAATATTTATGTATGTAGATATTGAAATATAACTTTAGAGTAAATTATTCTAATAATTAGGTGAGGTAACAGATTTTTTACAGATTTAATGTAGGCATATTCGATATCCCAAATAAATTGTGCGAAAGGTTTGTTCAGATTCATAGATAAGATAAATTGTAGGATTAACACACACACACACACACACTATGCTTAATTTTATAGGGGTTCCTATAAAATAAAAAGAAATAAAGACTTTGTTTTTTATAAGTTTTCTTATAGCGACTTCAGTTCGGAGTAAGTAACTAAACTTTGATATATTATTCAGTCTCACTACAAAGCCCTGTTTTAATACGACCATTTCACTACCAAGAATTGTGAAACTTCAAGCAGAAACCTCATTACCATATTCGCATATGACTTCATGAATTCTTTTCGCACATGAAACTGAAGCAGAAAATTGCATAATACGGCTGCTGACGGTAAAATGCAATCAAAAACTTATAATTATGTACAACGACGAGCTCAAGGCTTTAATGAGAGCTCTTGAGTATGAAGAGTTGTAGCACGCTACTGAGAAATGTAGCTAAGCTTACTTGTATGTCGCAAAGTATAAGACAGTAGAAAATTTATTGAGTATCGCGTGGATCTGCGTTTCTGACATACAAATTAAACAAGAGAACATATAAACGTACACATCTAATATTAACGCATACCATTATATACAATTCCATTTTCAGTAAGATATTTCTTAAAGAAGATTGAAAAATGTTGGAGGCCTAATGTTTATTGATTTAGACGTAGTAGTGACCGAAGTTCTACTTAGGACAGTAGTATAAAATATAAAATTGCCGGGTACTCAAGAATAATAATTCGGAGTTATAAAAAGACTAGAAAAAGAGTTTCCAATTAATTTTCCCCACGATGAAAGCTTCAAAAAGTTTCCACATTTAATATTTTATAGTATAAAAAATAATAGGCATGTAGGTTATTCATACTCATTCTTGAGGAGATGCCTAAGGGAAGTATTCAAAATTCAGTACCCCCTGGCACATACTCAGGTGTTTATTTAACACATATAAATGAAGAGTTCCAGCGTCGTCTGTTTGTCTTCAATTAGAAGTTTTGCGAACTGGAATGATTGCCATGAAACTAATATTTGGCCAGGACCGAATCAAATATTTGTTGGTGATATTCCCGTGTAGCTGGTTTTTCATAACCTTTTTGCTGACTCTGCGGTTTTTCTATTAGAAATATACAAACATATTTTCGTCGATGTTCGGAACAAACAAATAGTTTTCGCAGATCGTTTTCAACTACGTGCTTGTTTGGTTAGACTCGTTTCTTTCAGAAGTTTATTGTTGAAGATATAAACTATCAATATTTTCTGAAACAATGTGCAATTTTCATATTGTTTATTTTTAATGGTCCTTCATAAAAGCTACGTTCTAAAAGATACAAATAGAACCTCCTACCAGTATAAATATTTGCTCTAAAGTGATTTTTTAAAACATATTAGGTTTTATTGCATTACCTATCCAATATAAAAGGCAAAAAAAATACCTTAAAAAATCTCGGAAATAACTTCAATTATGAACACACCTCCAAACGCCTACAACCTGTCCAAATAAACAGGACAAAAAAACCTTTTCCTACCCACCTCATCATCACAGTGTAATATCATTACCGTAGGGCATTCCGAAAGTAAAAAGGGATTCGCTCCCCTGTCATTAATTAGGGACTTTATTAGACCCCACTTGGTCTCTTCCACGAAGTAAAGAAAGATAAGCGGAGTTGACGTAATGCAGGTAGATCAGGCGCCGTCTTCTCGGTCAAATTTACTCAATAGGCATGACCAAACCGATAAGTTACGAGTAAACTAACGGGTTTTTTGATTTTGTATCTGCTAACTATTTTTTGGTATTACGAAAAATGGTTGAGTTCAAAGAAGGCGTATATGGGCGAAAACAGTACCTAACGTTCTTCGTACTCCGCTCGCCCTTATTTCGGCGCTTTACTTTCTTAGGCAATTTTCCGTTATGGCACCTCCGCTAGTCATTTTGTTCTCCATGGTCCCTGACGTCGCTAATTTTGGGTCGCGTGTCAATTTTTGCTAATGATATGAGGCGTCGAATCGTTTTGACGCGCTTGTTAATCAACACCGTGATTTGATGGCTTATTACATGCTTCTATGGTGTGAAGGGTGAATCTATTCAGACGTAATTAAAGGGTAACGGGTGAAATTGTAGATCTAATTTAGCTCCCTTTTCAGTAAAATTATTGCGCTATGTTTCAGGAGAGGACATTCTGAGAGATGCAGATTGTTTAAAAAGAACGAGAAAAATATTGATTGCGGTCTATTTTCGCAAAATCAAGATACTTATGTTATGAAGTTCCCGTATTATTATTAACATTTACTTAGTTAACTGAAGTACTCATAAGTTGAATCTGATTCATTGAATTTGTTATCCTCACAAGACCGAAATGCAAGTATTTAGCCGGATGAAACTTAAGCTAAACACATCCGGGTTTACCCGGGCGTCTGTCAGCAGTGAGTGTATTAGCAAAACCCCGCTAGTTCGCTTTCATCCACTTTTGGGAGTGACATGTGCCACGGACAGAGTTTAAGCTCTGTATAAATACGTGGGATTAGCGGGGTAAAACATTTTATTTAGTCGTTTATCCTCCTACTTACATAGTTATTGATTAAGTGTAGGTAAATACTTTACACAAACATTGTTAAAAGAATTCTTGTGTTTGATCTAGGATTGATAACTGGAAATACATTATTACTTTAGAGTTTATTCTTGTCAATTCGATGATACTTTAACATTATGAGCACATGGGCGCATTTTTGAGCTTATTTAGTGTTTGGCAGCTCATTGCTGCATTCGTTACAACGTCTATCATCTATACTAATATTATAAAGAGGAAAACTTTGTTTGTTTGGTTGTAATGGATAAACTCAAGAACTACTGGACCGATTTAAATATTCTTTCACCATTAGAAAGCTATATTATCTGCCAGTAACATAGGCTATATTTTATCCCGGCGCCGGCAGTAGCTCCCACGGGACGCGGGGGAAACCGCGTGGAATTGTGGAATAGTAAGAGACTTTCAGTCCTATCAAAAAAACACCGAAAAATATCGAAAGATTTGTAAACACAGGATAATTTTTCCCATGTTTTATATTAGTATTTATTATGAGAATAATTTACTTCTTCTTTTGATTTGTCGAGATAATAACCTGTCCACCCTTTTATTTAAGTACATACATAAAAGTATATAAGACGGAGGCTCATAATGTGTTAAGTGCGAGCGTAAATGAGACTCAAGTCTAATGGAATACTATTGCCGGTTATATCACTGTTAGAGTGCTTCTGTATACGTACATCAGTATGTAGTTCCTTATACTCTTGCTTACATTTATCGTATGTATTGCTTAAATCAGTGTAATAAAAAATAAACCTCCGTAGATACCTGTTTACAAGTAAGGATCTCGTCAAAAAATTGGTTAAAGATTTGTGAAAATTGACACTAGTAAATACGGAATTGATGAATGAATTTATTTCTAAAAAGTTGTCAATTTATGTAAAAAGATCAATATGAGAGGCATTTTTAGTCTTTACTAATAAATAAATCATTGTTTTCTTTCAAAACAATTCAGTGACTTTAAAAAAGACTTTGCCTCTTTTTTTATAAGCATTCAAAGTTTGTCGTGGAGTTATATTAAACCTGCAAGCTAGTTTTGTCTTATCAAACTTTAGATCGGAAAAGTTTTAAATAATATGAAAACTGAAACTAGAAAATTGTTAAAGTTGACAGATTTGTAATAAGAACGTTATTCTTTTTGAAACAATATTCTTATGCATCCAAAATAAGGATTTATTCTTTAAAATAATCTACCTTCCATAGAAACTGGAAACCTAAAGTCAAATATTTTTTTTGCACACAATTTTTTTTTGCGTGTTTACATATTTTATTTACAACAAAAATGTATACAGAGCTTTCCAGTTTAACAAAAAAAGAATGTCATAAAAGAGGTATTTACACTAAAACAACATTATTTAAATTATTTACATAGAACTGTAAAGAAAAACAACATCCCACAGAGGAAATAAACCGAAGAAAAAGGGAAGAAATGAAAGGAATTTATAACTTAATACAGTCATCTTCGATGGGAACGACGTAGTAAAAAGTAAAAAGGTTAGAACACAATACTAGGGGAAATATGAACGGGGAAGAGACATCGTAAAATTGTGGGAGTACCTTAAAATGTCCCTGATATGGTACAGCTGTAAAACACAGCTTTTTTCAGTTTTGGGCTACGAATTTTTCCATCCATTTTTAATTTCCATACCACATTTTCAGTTCGTGTAATATAACTTTTAGGGTAATCTTACTCTACACTAATAATAATTAGGATGTACGCATTTTGCCAAACAAAAAACAATGAGAAGAAAATTTCCATGTAACATTTTCAGGATGCAAGCTATATTTTTAGTTCATGCAAAATAGCTTTCAAGGTAATCCTACTACTCCACTAATATTTTAAAAATGAATTTTAGAATGTGTGGGTGTTCCTTATTTTAACGAAACAAAAAATCTTCTAACTACTGAATCAGAATACTCGTACAAGCTACTCTTTATCCGGGTGCGCGACACAGTTCCCTAGGGATGCGAGTGAAAGCGAGCGAAATCTCTGTATGGTGTAAAGGTTAACAAGTCTTTTAGTAAAGATCTTTTTGATCTTTAAGATTTGAGAATACCTACTCTGACACCGGGGCTTGTTAGCTGATTAAAACTGTAGCTCACTCGTAAAGAAAATGAAGTAAAAGTCTACTGTCACGTTTTTACGACAAAATTCTGAACAGATTTAGATAAAACTTGCTTACTGTTCCATAAAATGTAGCTAAATAGAATGAAGCTAGATAGAAATTAGTGTATCTTCAAAAACGTACACGCCCAAAAATCCAGGACTCTTTTAGATTAAAAAGAGCGTCTAGAAATGTACACGTCAATCTGTCTAGACTTCAGACACAAAATCAATGTACTAGCTGTATAAAAACTCTTGTTTGTAATATATTATATGTATTATATAGTTTTCTAGGCTTAGCAACACATACGAGGTAGAAGTTATCCTTGAACGATATCTGCTGTGCAAATGTAAAGTATGAAATGATAACCTATATTTATAAAAATCTATTGTCACCATTGAAAAGGTTATGTGAAAGATATATTTTTAAAATTCATCGACTTATATCTTTTCGAAATATGTTGGGGTCGGCTTCTATTCTAACGGCATGTGGTTGAGCGCTAGTTTATGACATTGAGCGACGGCCCATCTGACTTCCCTTATTCAGTTTTCCGAGCAATCCGATACCCCTGCGTAAGGCTGTATGTCAGACTTTCTGGCTACCAGTATCAACTGCCAGGAGTTCAAAAGCTGGCTATTTTTGTAGTTTCACTTGTGTAACGAACATTATTTACAAGTTCAGGTGATCTACCTGCCAAACGTACAAACCATCAAAACCACTTCAGCTGATTGACTGTAAAAACTATACAAAATAAAGTCATATTTTAATACAAAATGAAAAATATTGTTTTAAAAAAATTGTCTTCAAGATTTCATAATTTCAGCAACACTTAAAAACAAAACAAAAATCTTCATTGCAAACGCAAACAAAGATTTTTGTTCAAAGCACAGTGCTAACAATCAACGTCGATTGGGAAAAAATCCAATTACTGAGAAAATGCTTGGAGCACCTTCAGTGGTAAATGTAAGGGGCCCCGACGTAAAGACATTAATCCACTATCAGGAGAAACATCAAATTAACAGCAGAACACTATAAACGAAAATGGCTTCGGAACAAAATAGGTACTTTTCAGACTATCTAACTATCTATATCAACCTCTTTTCATCCAATTTTGGACTTTAGGCCTCTTCCATATCTCACTATGTGACTTTTATTTCGATACAAGGGATTCCTTTCGCTTTCAAGTATTTGACAAGTAATGTACATAAAACTTATTTGTTTTTTGAAGGAGTGAGACAGTGCTTTAGAAGTTGCACTGTGTCTAGTTCGTTTATATAAAAAGTATGATGGAATTCTGTGGGTATAAGTACCTACTATTAAATCAAAAACTTTTTACAAAAAAATAAAACCGACTCCCAAAAACACTAAAATGCAAAAAAAAAACTATTCTTAGGTGCATCAGCCTAGAAGTCAGTGTCTAATGGATGATCCTGAGTTTATACGCCACCGACCTCTAGGCTGATCGTCTTCGAGTAATCGGTCATCATCTGCCTAGCCTTTTCCCAACTATGTTGGGGTCGGCTTCCAGACTAACCGGATGCAGCTGTGTACCAGGGTTTTACAAGGAGCGACTGCCTATCTGACCTCCTCAACCCAGTTACCTGGGCAACCCGATACCCCTTGGTAAGACTGGTTGTCAGACTTTCTGGCTTCTGACTACCCGTAACGACTACCAAAGATGTTTAAATGGCAGCCGGGACCTACAGTTTATCGTGCCATCCGAAACACGGAAGAACTCAGTATGACAAGATGGTCACCCATCCACGGACCGACCGCGCCAAGCGTTGCTTAACCTTATGATCGATCGATCCGCGCGGCTTTGACTTAGCCACGAGCTCACTTCGAGTAATCGGTGAACATACATAAAAAAACTTTTAAGTTAAACGGTTTTATCTTATGTGCACTGAAAACTAGAAAACAAAAAAAAATTACTTACCTGTCAACCTACGTAGGTGGTCCCGGTCATATTAGACTAAAATAAAAACGTGGGGCCCATTAACTATTGCTGTAGTACTCTCTTCTAGAGGTTTAATAGGTGTGGATTGCATCGACTTACTATAATCGTAACTGGAGATTTTGACAATCAATAATCAGCCGTAGCTCATGATCTACCAAAGTATAAAGATACGTTTTTATTTTAGTCTAATATGACCGGGACCACCTACGTAGGTTGACAGGTAAGTAATTTTTTTTTGTTTTCTAGTTTTCAGTGCACATAAGATAAAACCGTTTAACTTAAAAGTTTTTTTACCGATTTTTTATTTTCTAGTTTTTAGTATTTAATGAAAATGCCTACCGAATATTCCTCATTCTATCTAATTCATTTAGTGCATCATTATTACACGGTCTCTTACCTGACAATTTATTACAATCTAATTCCTCAATACATAGCCTTTCCAGATAGTTTTTTTTTAACGACCCCAAAAATCATCACATGACCTCTCCTGCTGTGGGTCAGCAGCGGTGAGGGAGTGCCAGACTCTTAAATAAGAACCGTTTTGTTCCGTCGTAGGCCTTTTATGTACCAGGGCCGCGGTAACTCTTTCGAACAATCTCGCAGCCCAGGCAGGCCTTGGCCCTGTTGGGCCCCGCTGGAGTTACTGACAGTTTTCTACTTGTGAAGCCCTTTCATTTGATACCCATATTGGTGGGATTGATAAAAAATTGATATCAGCCATTTGGTAGCGGCGGCCATCTTAGATTTCAATTTTGCATAGTAAATTGTATTCTACTTGTTGAGACCCATCAACATGGGTATCAAATGAACCTAAGTTATCCGCCATTTTGTAGAGGCCGCCATCTTGGATTTTAATTTTATATAGTACATTGTATTCTACTGGTTGAGAACTTTCATTTGATACCCATATTGATGGGATTGATAAAACCTACGTTATCCGCCATTTTGTAGCGGCCGCCATCTTGGATTTCAATTTTGCATAGTAAATTGTATTCTACTGGTTGAGAACTTTCATTTGATACCCATATTGATGGGATTGATAAAACCTACGTTATCCGCCATTTTGTAGCGGCCGCCATCTTGGATTTCAATTTTTTATAGTATATTGTATTCTGCTTGTTGAGCCCTTTCATTTGATACCCATATTGACGGGATTGATAAAATCTACGTTATCCGCCATTTTGTGCCGGCGGCCATATTGGATTTACAATGTTATTGATATTACTATATTGTATTGTCATCGGAATTAAAGGTGTATACAAAATTTCAGATTAATCGGTTGACAGGAAGAGGGTGAAATTTGAATTACTAAATTTGACCCAAGAAAAAAGAATGAATAAATAATAAAACAAACTGGGTGAGCTAAATAAAACCGTTTAAAAAAAAGATCCCGAGAAGAGAGAACCTCCTCCTTTTTGGGAAGTCGGTTAAAAAATACGAGTAAGGTAACCAAAAAGTAAAAACATGCTTAGCGATCAATTAAGTCGGGTTCTGAGATATTAATTAACAATGGAATAATTAAGTGATAACTATGTATTTACTTACAAAGTAACTTTAATTATCATAATTGGTACGTACATAATATAACATTTTAACATTCATTGATCTCACGTTAAATATGTATGCCTTCTTCACATGTTTCTAAAATAAACATTTACAAAATAAACCGTTCACGTTAGTTTCTTGTCAACTCAAAGCGTTCCATAAACTTACAGTAAAAGGTTCCCACGGTGACAGTAATCCGACCGAGGTTAGAAATGAACATTTATTTAACCGTTCAACTGCTGCAGACATTTCACAAAAGATAACTTTAGAAAAATAAAAGGAATTTTATACTTGAACGCAACACTCGTAATTTGAAGCGTCAAAAACGTAGTTACCATGTAATCTGAATATCGTTTTACGTCAATTTTCATCTCATTTTCAGTAAATCTTCGTAAATTGTTTGACGGGTTTAATATATATTTTGTATGTATTTTATGAGACTGGAATAAGTAGGAACCGATTTATATATTTTTGATTAAAATTAAATAGCATTACCATGTTGTAATACCGTTTTCACACTAGTGTACTTTTGTCGCGCTTAGCAAGACCGAGAATATCCGTGCGACACATTCCGAGCGGCAGAAATCTGATTCAAATCTGGTCTGTTTTGAACGTATTTTTGTCACCGGTAGTCAATTGTTTGTTGCATCACTCCCGCATGAACCTAGTGATGTCGGTCGAAAAATCCGCTAGTCTGAAAACGCTGTTACTGTATTTACTGATTTTATTTTTCCATTAAGAAATTGTTCATCTTTAAAGCGCTATTTTGTTTTAAAGTTCGTTTGTTATTAACTTAATTTCCGGCTCCGTCTTTCATTCTCGATTGTCTGTTTTATACATCCTTTTCAATAAGTATTGTGCATTTTACAGTTCCTTTATATATTTGTTAAAAATTTTACTCTGCATTCTTCAATAAAATTGATTGTATGTTTATTTATTTCCTGTTAATCCAGTTACTCAACTAATGTTGTGTTTCTGTAATCAAAACATACAATTTAATATTGTTATTCTAATATCAAAATCGTATATTCAATGTATTTAAAGTAAAGGAACAATGGAATAAAAACGAGGGTTTTTCTGTTCTACCAAATTATAATATCTATGTATTTGTTTAGAATTAGTTTTGGTTATAAAGGTACACTTACCTACATACAATAGCCTAATTATTTTTGTAGTAGATTCAATGTTCAAACTCCAAACTGTTGAACTCCGAGTACTAAGTACATAATTACTAATACGCTTAAAATACAAACGCACAAATGTAGGCATTATTTGTCAAAAACAAACGTTTTGAACATTTCAACAGTAAGGTCTGTGGTAACAATGTCTTGTGTGGCAGAGCACCCTACGGGTTAAGTACGGTCCCTTCAGAACCACAAAGGAAGGGCTTACACATAATACATTATAATATTTATGTTAACAAGAAAGGTTTCTGGAAATAACGCGACAAACAACGAGCTCCTTCTCTTGCCATTAGTGTAATTTGGTGCTCTCACGAATTCTGTACTCCTGGTACCTACGAATCGTAATACAGTTGCGTTATTTGATCAAGTACACAACATTCTTATTACATTTCGTCCAAATTGTGTTACTTATATGATATACTGGCTGTTCCTCGCGGTTCTACCCGCGTCCCGAGGAACTCGCACCCTTATGAAAAGTAGCCTACGTCCCTTCTCAGGCTACTAAAGTGTTCCTAATTCAATTTCAACGGTTCAGTCACACGTTTAGGCGTAAAATTCATATAGGCAGACATCTAGGTATACCTACTTTATAATATTAGTAAGGATTGTGAAGAGGAATAACAATAAATCAGTCATTATTTGAAAGCTTATTATCACGCCTATTTCCACCTACGGGGTTAAACAGCTGCGTACCCACATTATACCGTTTAAATAATTAAAGGGCGACGTGTCTAATGTATACTTATGCAGACATCGGAATCCAACACAGGGTTCAAACAATTTGTTATTCTCGTAAATAACTTTTGGTAACATATTATAGTCCAACTTTGAAGAAAATGTGTTAAAATTAGGCATCTGATTCGGTTCCCCAATTTTCTTTAAAATAAAAGCCTGAAGGAGAATAAGTAATTAATAAGACAGAATTTATTAAAAGCGGCTTAATTAAATAAGTTGAGTGATGAAAATTCTGTTAAGAAAACGCCTTATGCAAATACTCTGTCTTTTCTTTACCATCTCGCTCAGGCGATTATCGAGATTGTAACATCATCAAATATGCTACAAAGAGCATGTTAAATATAAAGACTGTGTGTATGGAGAGGAAAAGTAGACCAAATAAACGCTGATAATTTTGCCTGAGAAATATGATAGGAATAAGAATTTTTGTACAAAGTCTGACAGAGAGGAATAGAAGCAGAATAGGTATATTTTGCTCCGAAACACAATAAATTAGGAACAGGGCAGCAAGAAGAAGAAGTTTACGTAAATCGATATACCTCAAGACATACATGGATGACTAACAAATTCGGTTCCAGGTTTTTTAAAGAAATACGTACCTACTTCCATTTATCCATAAGCTACCGACTTTCAGCTGAAACATACGTGTTTTATACCCCGTCTTCACATCGTATACTTTGCTATAGCGTTCTTAACGACATATTTTATGTGAAATACTCCTTTTATGGACAGTCTTGGTCCGAAATGGTCCCTTTAGAAGTCCATGATTGTGTTTTCAGAAGTTATAATCGTTTGCGAGTTGAATAACCGTGAGACAAAGAATGTAGTGGATTTTGAACGAAGTTTCTTATCGCGAATTGTGGAGTCCTTGAAATTGTAAGATAAAGAAAAGCTTTATGTATACTGTAAAGTAAGAAACTTCATATTGCTTTAACTTAACCAGAAAAAAGTATAGTTATAATCTACAGAGTTACTAATTTTAAAATGTAATTTAACAAGAAGCAAGAAAGGAAAATAATACATCAAAAGCTTTGCTGAGTAAAAAATCTAAAAGCCTTAATGAAGAACCTCGATTTTCACACAAAAAAAGCCTAAACGAGCCTGAATTTTAAGGCAACTTTACGCAATGTATCAAAGGCATGGCCTAATAAAATACCCAATACAGCGAGGTTAAGAAGCCTTTTTATGCAGATCCTTTTTAGTAAAATGAGGGCTACCCTTCAAGGTGAAATCAGGGTCTCTAAACTGGAGAATCGAATTTTTTTTCGACTTTTCAGCACGGAGGTCAATTTCTCCATTCAATTAGACGAATTTGAGGCCAAGTAAACCATAAATCTCTGATACCTATGATCGAAACTATAAAGTAGTTGATTTATCTACTTACATCTCGAAAGTTCTTAGAATATAGTACCTAGATGTTACTTTTATAGAAATGTTATCGACGCCAATCTCACGAAGTGTATAAATTAAGTCCTGAAGTATTTATTTAAAGTCTTACTTTAAGTGCCCATAATAAACTTATCTATCAATTAAATATTTCAATTCAATTAAACCACTCACAACTTTTAGATTGCAATGATCGAAGAATGCTTTAGTTTAATCAGAAAGTTGAAGCTGTTTGTCTACTCAAAGCGTAGAAACATGTTGAACTGTTTTTAAAAGGAAAGTCAATTTTCTTCATTCATGACTATTTTTCATTACACTTTAATTAAGAAAAACAACGTAAGAGAAAAGCTCTCAATTTTAACTGCTAAAAAGCTTTTTAGTAGGATAAAATGGTAACTTAAAATAAACAATACATTAGTTTAACGAAATTAGGTACTTACATGAATAAGGTTTTATCGTAGGTATTAATATCTAAGGTAAGTTTTAAAATATTAAATTACATTATGAGTAAGAGTTTCCGTATTCATATTTAAAGTAACTTTTAAAACATTGCTGCTTGCAGCTTAAACCACAAGACCAAAAAAACAACCATGAAGCTTCTTCCCTTTTGAAATATTAGACCGATTTTTCGCAACACCGAGATTAATTAAACTTTTAATTAAAACGAAAGAATTAACCCGGTCCAGTAGAGTAGGCGAAGAGTACAATAATTAATTTAAATATAACCTCGAATTAATACACTAGCCCTTACAAATTAATACCGAATTTAGGTTTGAGTACAATGAACTTTGATAATAAATATTTTTCTTTATCAAGAGTACACTGTCTGGACTAGAAATTGAGTTAGCCCGTATATTCGTCTTCTTGCCATGAGGGAATTTAAAATTGAGTACATTGAACGGACGTAAGTGCTTTTTATTTGCACTTTAGTGCATAATGTTAGAAAGTCTTTCATGCATTCTGCCATTGAGAACATTTATTAAAGTTTGGAATTTAAAATAAAAAGACAAATAATTAACTAAAACCTAGACAGTACAAGATTCTTAATGTACAGTTTAATTTTGTTGTATGAAAAGGTTCCATTAACATACAATCGATATTAACAGACACAATAGTTTTTTTTCTTGAAAATAGGACTACAATAGTAAATTGTAGTCTTATTTAAATTACAAAATTTGGGCGCAAATATACGCTAAGATATTTTGATGTAATGTACATACCTGTATATACATTTACCTGTATGTACATTTTGCGCTATAAACTTACATTACATATGGTTTGGTGACACATATTAAAAGTACTGAAAAAACTAAAAATGTCAACAAACCAAAATTAAAATGGGGCGAAGAACATATATTCCATTAAACCTCTGAAGTACAAAACTTTTCACACGGACAGAGACTAACTTTTGTTTATTTAGAAACCAGGTAAATAAGGAAATTACATTCGCACTGATCCATTTAAAATTTTGAGGGTTTGCACCTCAATCAAAATAAATTAGCATAAGTTACACGTGCCGTGCCTTTTGACAGCCTTGCATAACATCTATTGTCTGTAAAATGTAAAATGGCCAAAACCCGGTCTAATTCGGTATATGTTATCTTCCGGTCTCATTCTTTTAACTAAAAATCTGAAACATATCTGGTTGAGTTGGGCGAGTACTTGCACTTACAAAACCAAGTAATCAAGATTATCCACCAAAAGCTTGCTCTGCAATAGAAACTAGTCGACCAGTTTGTATACATAACATGTAGTACGATAGTTCAAAATATGTAGATCTTGCAAGTATGCGCCCGACCCAGTTCTCGAAAATCATCATGTCATGTTGAACTGCGATCTATTTTAGGCAATTAAGCCCGATGTAGTGGTCGTCGCTCGTGCTTAAGAAACGACAAGCTAGTTGCGCGGTTCCAAAAAGTGGGTCTTGTGGAGAAGAACCGGCAAGAAACTCTATAGACACTTTTCAACAAAAAAAAAGAAGTATTTCCAATGTTTTATGGGTTGACTCTGAGAAATTTATGCAAGCTGAACTAGAAAGCTATAAAAGAAAATTATAATATAAAGTGACTTTACGATGTTAATAAATTATTTTCGATTTTCGATTATAATCGATATTGCAGTTCCACACGAGAACCTCTTGATAGGTAAGAAAAAGAAACAAACGAAATCTACTAAACTAATTTTTAGTTAGCGCACGAGGTACACAAAAGAATAGAATTGTGTTTTTAATCGACTTTCCAAAAAGGCGAAGTCTGATTTTTTTTTTTTCGAAGTTAATCGTATTTTCTATTTCCCAGAGTTGCGCAGAGAATATTTATTTATTTACTACTACATTTTTCGTCTCGCTGTCATTAGTTGAACCCAAATCCGGACTTCAAACTTTCTTGAAAGAAATTCCTGACTGAAATCCTTTAAAAGTTTTTGCGACCTTGGCACATATTTAAATAGGACTAAAATATTCATCAATGGCATTTGCGAGACACCAGTAAAATTTTTCACCAAATCTATACTAATATTAAAAAGCTAAAGGATTTGTTTGCTTGAACACACTCCAGGTTCGTGCAGAAGTTCCCAAGAGATGCGGGTGAAACCGTTGGCTGAAGCTAGTATTATATGCAACGAAATCCTACGCAGTAAAATGAAAGCCTAAAAGAAGTATAAGTACCGTACCTAAGTGTACGTATGTGTGGGTATAAACAGCTAGTAGGCACGTTAACTCCACACATGCCCATAATCATTTTCAGGACATTCTCGTTATATTTTATTGTGCACGTGTAGGCCAGATTCCCTTCAGTACGCATTCGGCGATTCTAAAAGACGGAGTAAGAAAACCGTTTAGCTATAAAAGAATTTGTACGAATATTCTACACATGCGGTATTGATACGTGATTTGATTTTTGCGTTTTTACACGTGGATGTTTGGTGGAAAAGAATGAAATTACCTTGCCTTAAGGCGTCATCCTTTCTTTTTCCATCATACATGGTAACTGTTTTCCTGGAAAATACAAGCTCCACATTATGTCAGATATGTTTAAGGCTCGTGTAACTGGGGGCGGCCGTTATTGCCATCGGCCACTTCCGAGAATTTTGTGATGGAAAAACTTAATATCACGTTACTTAACCTAGGAATAGAACAAGCGAACTCTTGTTTTCTTTTCGAAAATTGGATTGATTACTTTCAGTTTGGATTTGAATTAGTTATTCTTTTTAACATCAGTATTTTTGTTTAATGTCATGACATTTAAATAATTCATCTTTTGTATTCTTGACATTTAATTTATCTTTTAGGTACAGAAAATTTCCTAAAATTCCAAAATATTTTCTAAAAATAATAGCGTCTGCCTTTTTTTGTTTATCCCATAGTTCTTGGGTAAGTGTTAGTCGCCATTACAGGAACAAACATTGAGAGAAAGTGCAAACATTTGTTGCGAGGCGGATATCCGTCCTGAGAGACCGAAAACAGAAGCTAAAGCTACCGAAGACGAAGTAAGTGCATTTATTACGGTACACTTTAAAATAGCTTTGTATTTTGTGATGGATTACAAGATTTATCTGAGTCAAGTCTGCATTTTTGGTCGGATAAATATGACAGATTCGCTAGGATGGTAATTTCATATTAAATGTTACTAGCTGCCCCCGCGGCTGTTCGCCCGTTCCCTACTTCCTATATCCGAATAAAACGTAGCTTTTATCCTTTCTCACCTTTTGACTATTTACCAAATTAAATAATCAGTTCAGTAGTTTTGGCAAGAAAGTTCGACAAACATACAGAAACACAGATAGAGTTTTCCCATTTATTATACTAATCAAGAAGCAAGGAGGTACTTTTGAAATGTTTTCTTAATTAAGTCTTAAAAGAATTTCTCAACACATCATGTACCCGAACAAAAAGTAGGTCCAGTAACGTTTTAAATCAAAAAGTTTACTCATCACAGTTAAAGCACTTTATTTGATTAATCAATACATTTTAAAAGGAATATTGTAAGCGAAGAGCTTCACGTCAATTTAAAACGACAATGAAAAATAAATAAAAAATCTCAGAAATGTGATTCTGAAAAACACAGAAGTGGTTTTAACATTGTAAGAGCAATGATAAAATGCAGGAAATACCTGTTCTCGTAGCGTTCCATTTAAACTGACCTTATGTATGAAACGCAACAGTTATGACTGAGTTCCGTACATTTAATCAATCCACGACAGTTTTAAGCAGCATTTATATTTCGACCAAAAATATCGAATGTTCAAAATAATTTCGAATGGGAATATTTTTTTAACGTCCAATAAAAAACCATCATGTTAAAGCTATTTTTAGTAATGTTTAATCGATCAATTTGGCACATTAACTAAAATCATAAGGTCAGAGCGCTTTTGCACCAGCATTTTTCCCGCGAATACGCTACATTTTTCTACGCACGAAACGCTGTGTTCATTTGTACCGGTACTTGAAAACGCCCGTAGAATCGCTGCTGAAAAATCAAGCGGAAAATCTTATTGCGCAACGTTTCATAGGCATTTACGTCCAATGTAGTCTACATTACTGTAGACATATATTTCCATGGTGGGAACTTTGTTATAGATGTGCCGTTTAAAAAAAAAACATACCGGCCGAATTGAGAACCACCTCCTTTTCGGGAAGTCGGTTAATACAAATAAAATGCAGTCTGTAACCAACATCATCTGCCGAGAATTTTCCTAACTATATTAGGGTCGGTTTAAAGTCTAACCAGTGTGCTACACGGAGCGACTGCCTTTCTGACCTTCTCAACACAGTCACCCGGGCAATTCCATACTCCTTCGTAAGATGGGTTGACTTTCAGTCATTGTTAAAAAGTTTGCTTCTTCTTCTTTCTTGTCGATGACATGTCTTATAGTGAGACTACACTTTGTCAGCCCAATATGCCGCCACAGCGAGAGCACGGCCGGATGCACTCATGAAGTTTTCAAAAGTTTGCTTAAAACACATAACCGTCTTACCACAAAAACTTTTAAACGTCAGTTTATGCCTTGTCTAAAAAAATGTCAAATTATGACGTTGACATATGGTTCATTTTGCAGCCAAAATTTTATTAGAGAAGTGTAAAACAGGGTTTAAAGTTTTTGTAGTAAGACCCTAAATGTTTTGACAAAAATATGACGCAAATTCTACCGAAATATTAGGTTGGTAAAGGACAGAGATAATAACTATTGTTTCCTTCCTTCTCCCTAAAACTCTATTACTCGCTTCACTAACCGTAGCAAAAAGGTCTTATCCTGATTGACATGACAAACGATGGATTACTATTTCATCTATTTATCCCTTAATATGCTTAAACTTTGTAGTAGACTTTTGCATTATAAACAATTTTTTTTTCATGCCTTACTTTCCGAGTTTTATAAAATTTGCATACACGATTCCCAATTATAACCATTTTGAGTCGGTATCGAAAGTAGTATTAAAACAGTTTTCATTTAGTCAAATAATTGATACATTAACACAATGTGGCCGAATTTACATAAATTGAGCCCACTTTTGATTTTTTACTTGACGAACTTATTTCTCATAAGATGTTAATTTCAGTTTACCTTTTCCGCAATAAAAGTGAAGTAGCTTATTAAAAAAAAAATAGTGGTATGGTAAAAAATTGTCCTTAGAATTTTGACCTATAACGTTAGTTAGTAGTTAGTAACGTTAGTCAAAATAATACCCAAAACTAGAAACATGATCATAAAATAAAAAATAGAAGACAGAAGTTGCATCATAAATATTGGTAATAGACTAACAACAAAATTCATGTCAACATTGAACGAACTACACACGCATTCATTATAACACATATTATGTAGATTGTAATCGCAAAGATTCGTGAAAAATAATAAAAATATCGCTTGCGGTACTCCAAACCGCGCAACATTTGCTCATAAGCGCAGCGAAATAATAAATGTTTCACAAAATTATGGAAACAACTACTTGTATACTGTGTTATTTTTGGCAGTCATTATATTAACGGGCTTTGGAACCGGTCGTGTTAAGGTTATGTTCGTAGCAAAAATATATAACCCAACGACGTGATCTGATCATGTGAAGCGTCACCTTTACTTAGCCAGTCTGCTCTGCACCGCTGCGGGGGGCGTACATGCCGCCATTTTGTTTGCGCGGGAAAATCGCTAACGTATTCCGCGCGCTCCAGTTTCAAAAACTCGCTCAGTGATCGTGAAATGTGGGATTACCAACCAGTGATAAAAAGTGAAAATTTTGTGAAGTGAAAAAAAATTGTGAGTTCGTAATCGGCCGAGTTCAACCGGTCTCAAAAGTGATTAATCAAAAATTTTATTAAAATTGTTATATTGAATGCGATGATCGGTTACCTATTTGCTGGTTTGTTGGATTCAGCTGTACAAACGTACGTGGCTTGTTTTGATGCGGATTATGCAAATTTACATACAAAAGAATTTAAATTTACAATGTCTGAAAACGATAATACTTGAAAACTGACGCCGTTCCTATAAATACTGTTTAAAACGTGTTTTACGTTGTTAAAAAAAGTAAATTGTTTTTAACTTCGTGGGTAAGGTCGTTTCGTACAAAGTTTGATTGCATTAGAATTACTTATAATAATTAAAACAAGGAAAAAACAATAATGTTATTAATAAGACGGTCTATCTTATCTCGCTGGAGGATTTTTGTCTATGAATTGGGCTAGAACCGAAAAATAAGTCAAAGACTATGTTATAATCCTATTTAGGAAAAAATCTAGGCCCTGAATTTAATTTATTTTGTGACCAATTCCAGGATTTCCTAATTGTATTAGCAAGTACTTAGCATACATTACTCGACTTTAGACATTGAATTTGTTCTATTTTGTACACAACAATATTCATATAATTATACAGTTTTAACCTTGTTTCTGAGCCAGACAGTTTTCTATTATAAATTCAATTTGTGTTGTAAGTATGTTTTATTTGATTCATTTGAATAAAATTAAAGTTTGGAATTCGCCCGTTTGGATGATCTTCTCTAAATTGTTTTGAACAATTTAAATACTTTGGTAAGTGAAATTATTATAATAACATAATTTACTTGGGAAAGGGCATTAGACTATTTTAAAGATATCAATGATTATGACTTTAATAATTTTGAAACAATGTCGATAAATACATTTAATTATATTTTCTTCATTATTTTTCTTTCTGGTGTTACAATAACAATGAAACCTATTATAATAAACATGAAACATAAAGTTTATCTATTGCAAAAATCTAATTTAGATCGACCAGACCGTGATGAAACCAAAATGGCGGAATAGTTCATGAAAAGTCCGTCATTAATTTTCTATGTTTGGCGAATACAATGCTAAAAATAAATTAAAGGTATTTATTTTCTGTAAGTTATGAATCAGTTTTTTGATGGAAATTAAAATTGCCTCGTCAGTTATGCCTATTATCATTTTAGTTTTTAAAGGAACACTTCAATGGTTACACCTTTTAACGAATATAACTATCATAGAAACGAGATACAAAATGCTGTTGCTATGGTCTAGTTTGGATATACACATGACTACATCATGATACATGATATCTTCGTGAACACTTACCGTCACGAGAACCGTTGGTTTTTTGTAACCGAAAGAATGAACCTCAGATTTCTTGCTTAACATTATATTGAAGGATGAAACATCTTCTACTCTTAAATAGTACTCTCTAGATTGAGATCATTTAATATTTAATCTGCTTAATCCTTTTATACAACGTGAAATGATCCCAAAGGATCTTTTCGCTTGAAACATTTTAATCTTTCTGTGAAAAGTGGTTTGTAATTTCCCTTTCAGTTCATAGTGGTTTATGAGGTAGAAATCTATCTCATTAATGAGGTAGACTTATCGTTCTTTTGTGAATAACTGCAATGAGCAATGTCATGGGATTGGAGCAATTTTATCTTTTTCTTTAAGAAAATTAAATGTGGAAACGATATTGTCGTACAACCATAATTTCGGGATCTTTTTTTTTGTTACAAGGCTCTTTTTTGCTATCATAGCATCGTTTATCTTAACACACTGATACTAACCTAGGCAAGATATAATCTATGGCTTTGGATGCATCATAATTTCGATGTCAACTGTTTGTCAAGGCTGTCAAATAGGCTGCTGACATTATTGATAATGATGATGACATTGATACAATATAATGTAGGTATTTTTTTTTCATGAGTTTTTTAACCTTGTAGGTAATCGCTGTTCACATCGTCTAGTTCTAAAAATAGAAGTAAATTCTGATTTCTTTATCAGCACTCGTAAAAGGAGAAAGCTATTCGATTGTAAGAAACGCAATCATCATCAAATATACTTTGTAAGGCAGTTTACTGATAAAAAACCATTTGACGTTCACATTTGTTTCTATTATGATGAAAAGAAGCGAATCAGACAGTGTATCGGATGAATTTTGTAACACATATGTTGCAAAAAGTATAATAAATAAATAATCTTGAGATAGATACCTACCAATTTTACAATAATTGGTGTTCAGGTGTCATGTTACACTATTTTCAATTAACTTTAACGTCACTTCTCAACTAAAATATGAGTAGGTATCAGTAAAATTAGTCATTCTACGTGTTTTTGTAAAAATAATTATATGTGTTAACTGTATATTTCTGATTACCATCATAATCAATTTTCTTTGGCATCCATATAATATGTAGTTTGATAATATTACGTCATACAGCAGAAACGCTATTTTTGTAACATATTTATTTACTATAAATATTTGTTGAATTTCTCCTTAGACTGCTGATGTTATTTCAGTATCTCAATAAAAATATTTGCCTTGTTGTTGAAAAATAGCGATAAAATACTATCAGGCAGTTGCTTCAATAAGCAATATAGGATACATAAAAATATTTCTAATATTTAATCTTTACGTTTATCAACATTTTTCAAAAGCTTCTTGCAGTATATTGCAAGAGATAAAAACATAATTAAATTAATTAAGTTACTTAGAACTGTTCAATTCAAACTCAAAACGCTGTTCAATAATTATATGAACTAAATTTCTTTTTCTTTTCATGTTCATCAAAGGTGCGTTTTGAAAAGATATTAAACCGGTAGGTATACCTACCTGAATTTCACAAAGATAAAAATTAACTTTACTGTTAGTTTATCACCAAAATTATGAAGCGTAAGATATTATAGAATATAATAATTTGTCTGTAAAGTATTTAAGATCTATTCAAGGGAATAGATACTTCAAAACTAGAGTTTTAGGGTTCAAAGTTCAAAAAGGTTTTTAAGTCTTTCGGGCCGCGCTTTAGCCATTAGTTAAGAGGTCGGTAAACTTATTAATTTTAATACAATTAACTATAATTTCATTGACCTTCATTCATTTTGCTTAAGGAAGGTTGATTTTAAGACTTTTTGCTTATTACAAAGGAATCATCTTTTACTTTCAAAAGCCCCCTTATTTACAAGATTTTTTCTTTTTACTATTATTATATACAAGGTGAAATATACGTATTATATAGCTTCTGAATACTATTCGTCGTACAAAGATCGAATGAGTAGGGCAAATATTGAGTCCCATAATCGTATTGTGCATGAGGTATGAAATTGATACGTCTTAAGACCTGAAAGCAATCATTGATCTTGTGTCCCCGCTAAAGCTTAGAAACGGATACAGAACGACTATTATAATATAAATTAATATTATCATTTAATAGGTATATTGCTAACCTATTGATAGTCTCAGTTTCCTTATGTAGATCCTACCATATGTAGGTTATACAGGTACAATACATATAAAGCTGATCAATTCTGACGTAACATTAACCAAAATAATTTCTAGAATTAATCAAAATCTAGAATGAACTTGTGTGTGAATGACATGAATGTGGATGAATCGAGAGGAACAGGTCAATCAAGAACAAGATGGACTGATTGCCTTAAAGATGTCTTGAATAAGAAAACTGTTAGTACGACGGCTGACAGAAAGGTATGGAAACAGAAAATATATTGCACCGACCTCAAACAAATTCGGTACACGGTACAGAGAAGAATTTCAATTTTCGATGAGATTAAACTAGCTAGCATACCTGCAAAATCAAACCACATGCAGAGCAAAACATAAAGGGTGGCTGCCAGCTTTGAGAAGAACTTTTCAATTTCCACATTTTTGCAAACGTGCGAAGGTATCGTCCCTCCAGGCTCTGGGGTGTAATAAAAATGAACTATCCGAATTTCGCGGTAAATTCACTTTCTTAGTAGACATTTTCACATGACGCGATTTTCCGACGACGTCTTGGAATTTCTTCTTTGAGTTCTAACATCACTTAAATGGACTATCTACCATTTTTATAAAAGTTTATGATTTTGAGCAAAAGGAAGAGGATAAGGAGATAAATTGATAAGAAGAGATAAAATGCCTGTTACAAATTATATCAAACTTTAATCTCTAGATCATGTTAAAGAAATGATGACATTAGATAGATAGATAAGATTCCAAAGTGGATAACAGATTTGAAAAAGAATAAGAAAATCGGTGGAAAGTGTAAGTGCCTAAAAACAGAACCGCTGAAACTTTGTCAGATAAATGAACCAAATCTAAAATTTTTCATCTGATAAGCAATATTAATTGCAAGTAATTTGTATGTTACTAATTAACAGGTTTGATCAATTTCCATGGCGAGTTTCCAACGTACTATTACCGTGTATGTAACATGATGAAGACTAACTATTGTAAGACAAGAAGGGCGATAGATAGCTTGACCAACCAATAGGAAATTGCGATCTGTACTGAAATTCCGTTATATTGGCTTAACATAAAATGACGTAAAATCATCTTTACTTACTAGTATAAAGTTGAAGAGTTTAATTGGTTGAACGATCTAACCTCAGAAACTATTAGCTCATTTTGGATTTTTTTTCAGTATTAGCTAGTCTATTTACTGAGGAAGTTAGATACATTTAATTTTTATCATGCGCACGAATTGGTTCTCCCGAGCGACACCACGAAGCTTGTATTAAATAAGCATTTCTGTTTAAAAGAATTTAGTACCAATTATGCAACTACAGTATCGTATATGAAACTGCATAAAACATAAAGTTATTTATAGAACTTTAATTCACAAAATCAAGTCTCCTTTCTCCCGACAACTGGTACGGTACGCAACATTGGCGAAACGTCTTGATTATACAATAACGAATTCACAACCTTGGCTCACTTGAAAACAGACATTTATCACATGACTAAAATTAACCAAAAAATATTTAAATATAAAAACGAGGGACAAACAAACTAGTTCTTTGACTTTACGAAAATGACAGCCAGAGTTTTTGATTTACAAAAATGCACCCAAGTGTATGGTGTTAAGGTTTATTTTAAGAAATGTGTAATGAATTTACTTCAAAATTTTCAATGGGATGGTTCAAGTCATAGATTTTTTGTCTGGAAAGGTCTTCTTAATGTTAATTTACAGTTTTTCAAATCGAATATCGCGATGGTGTCACTGTATAACTTACCAACGTTCGTCTTAATTTCTGATTAATAGTCGTTTAAAAATCCGAATATCATTTTCAAGCAGAGATATTTTGATGGCTTAAATAAAAAGGAAATTACAGTAACAAAAGAGTATGCTATTGAAATGGTATTCATGGTACAATACCTACATGCACATATCTACATTATATGGGTCCTATTGTTACTTGAAATAAAGTTTTAAGAACAATTCAACTCTTTCTGTATTTTATACTTAAGTCGTTTTTGCATAACGTGAAATTCAAGAGTTACATTAGAACCTGTCAAGCCTAGCAAAATAACCTTTGTTCCTAATATTCTTATCTCAAAACCATTTCATATAATTATCTCCATCCTGCCTATATTATGTAAAATGCATTAAACTACTTAAATATGTATGTTCTAGCAGATAGTCAAAGTCTCATTTTAATTTCAAATTCTAGCTAAAATTGCAACAAGATCTAACTAAAAATAAAACTATTGAGGCTGCTAAACCAGTTCATTTAACATAATTTAAAACCACCAAATGTGGTCTACGTGCCTTATGTTTATGTATTAAATGTATGTACCTATTTATATACTTTTCGTAAAACAAATTAATGCGATAATTGCCTAATCTGCAGAGGAAGTTATTTTTGACCAGTGAAGTCATTGAAACGTTGCAAATTCTAATTTTAAATAAGGAAAGAGTATCTTCGAGTTGTGCAGCCGTTTAGGGGAATCACAGAAACAGACTAAATGCATAACACCTCATTAAAGATTGTGTGTTAACATGTGTAATCAAATATTAACCGATTTCAATGACCGAAATATATCGTTTGACTATTATGACATTGTGGTTTAATCTAACATTTGTGCGACAAAACGAGTAATTACACATTCAATTTATTTACTATTCAAATATTTAACTGCAAATATTTAAAACATAAGCCAAATGTTATTATGAGGTTTTGCTAATGGAAAATTCTGCTGCCGAAATACAAATTAATGTCTAGTCAGCGTCAGGAAGTGTGTTTTTTCACAAACTAATTGTTTTGAGTATGCTGGTAGAACTACTTCCCGCATACGGGGAAAAGTAGCTTATGTCCTTTCTGAGGCTCTAGTCGTACTTAATATTTTCTGTACTTTGGCCTGAAAGCAAGACAGCAAACAGAGACATTGGTAATAATTTATATTGTTTGTTTGAGAACTGTGATTCTTTCCTATGTAACTTATATGTAATTAAAAAGTTAATATTAGCGTAGTGATAGCGATAGTTAAGGTACATATGATTTTATTTTTTAAGCATATTTTATCCCTACCAATAGCAATTGGGTCTTTTAATGTATTTCCTACGAATATAAGCGATAACTTTTTTAACGCCCATCATAATAATCCGATTCCCATTCCATTTATATTTCGAACCATCTCGTTTTGCTTTTACGACTATAAAAGAGCCTATTTTTATGTAAATGCAGCGACGAAAGTAAATTTTGTTGATTTTCGATATTGCGTTGACAGCCCGAGGCGTGCTAACAAGACTTGTGACTTCTGAACAGTTACTGACGTGCTTTTTATGAAAAACTACATACAAATAATCTTGTGAATTTCAGATGTTTACGTAATTAGCTCCTTTTTTTGCCTCTGAAGCCCATTCAGTAGTAGGTGCTTAACATTATTAAGCTGTAAAAATTTGTAGTTTGCTTGAATGCGTTTATCTCAGAAATAATTGTCTGATTAGAACAAAAAACTTTCAGTGTTAGGCAGCCTATCAATCGAGGAAGGTTCAATAATAAATATAATTTAAACGCTAAATCAACTTACTTTATACCTGTATGTTTATATTCGTATTTCAAAATTGTACGGTAAAAAAAAATGACGTAATCCTATCCGGGTTCCGGAACGTAGTCCTTTTTTTAATCCTCCATATTTTATTTTTTTAAACAATTCGTACAATATAACTCGCTTTTCAAACAATGCTAAAAACGCGGATAAGCTAGGTATCACATTATTATGAAAAAAACATAAAAGGCAATTATTAGCAATTAAACATAATTAAGAATTGCATAAATATGCTAGCTATGGATCAATGATAATAATATTGTTGATTAATACTCGGATATAATATTATCTGCAGTTATTGCATAACTGTTGCTATCAAGTCTGTAGTTAACTAGTGTTGCCATGCGATTTTGCCCACCCATTCTAACTTGTAGTAAAGCAGTTATGTGCATTTTTAATTTTATCTTGGCTCCTGTTATCCTCTGTAACGGCTATTTGAAAGCATTTTTTATGTATGAACTATATTCCGTTGGTAGTTTCGCGCACCTCTTCCTTTCTAACACTGAAAGATTTTTTAAAATCAAACAATAAAATTAGCTCGTTTAAACGAACAAACTCTTCATTTTTTAAATAACATTAAAAATTCAATCTTATTATTAAAACATATCGAGCATAATCTGCTTAATCCAAGTAGTGATTTCTGGCCTTAATGTTTTCAAACAAACAATCTTCAGTCTTGTTATGTTATGCTTGTTTGAACTAACGCAATGTTTGTGAGTTGAGTACGAAAATAAGGCGACGAACTATTTTAGGTGAACACACAGATTGTACAAAGACCGATGGCCCATGTCATTGTGAAGATTATCTATTTTTATCTTTTTTTAAAGCAAATGATGGCAAGATGGGTGATCGTTACTGAGCGTTTTTGTTGGGAAACTGAGTTACTTATTGACGCAGAGAATGCGCGATTCACTTTGGCACTTCAAAATTCTGAATTAGGGTAGTGCGCGGGTCTGTGTGTGTCTGATAAAATATTAATTTTAAATTTTGGCTGACAAAATATTTTTATTTTGAAATTATCAGATTATATAAACACAAATACTTCTGAACTAGTCAATAACATAACTATAGTCTACTTTTTGCGCGGCATATAGTTTCCTTGACACGCGTCTAAACTGTTAGTATGAAATATATCTTTTGACATTTCACAGACACTTATAACCCAGCAAATAGATTTTCTGGCAACAACTAGAACATCTCATTCGCTAGATAATTGTCGTTATCACTAACCCTGCCAAATAGAGCAGAGATCACGATTTGATGCATGTCAGAAGCGTGCCTAAAATCTCTTCACTTATTACGTCTAAATTGCCATTTGGCAGAAGAGAGAGACAGCGTGAACGCACATTGAGTCGGCCTGTATATGATAGGAATGTTCATGTGAAAGGTATATTATTATGTACCTACTTTTTTATTGGAAATCATCACTAATTGATCCCTCCCGCTGTGGTTTAGCAGCGTGAGGGAGTGTCGGACTCTTACTGACTAAAACCCATCATGTTCCTTCTGAAGCCTTATGTATCAGGGCCGCGGTAACTCTTTCGACCAATACCGCAGTCACGGCAGGCTTTGGCCCTGGTGGGCATTGGTTGGCAGCATTATTTTTAACCAGTGACTTTCACACAGTCAGTTGGTTTATATTTGAATATTATGAGATGTCTAGGAAGAAATATGGATTTTTATAAAATGTTAGCTTCCTCCAGCTGTTTCAACTGCCTCCCGTGGGAAGCACTCCGCGTGCCTGGATAAAAAGTAGCCTTCCTTTATAAATGTTTTCATAGATTGTTTGGTTTCTTACAAGCTTTTTCTTTCAACTTGCCCGATAGTTTTATGTTTGAACTTACATATGTTAGTTGTACTATAGTTGTATGTTGAAATTTTATTATAGAGTGAGATGAATCTTGCTTCTGCTTCACATATTAAACCTTTATCGAATAAGTGCTTACTTCATAATGTTAATTACTTCTTTGAATGATCATCTTGTCCTTGCCTTCGAAACCTTTTTTAATGATAAAGTTATTTTTGTCGGCTTTTATATTAATCTTAACCGGTATTTTTAAATGCTATCTTTTAATATTTTTCCGTGTAGGTAGATTGTGAATTTTTAATCGTTTCATTGAATTATAAACTTGCTTTTTAAGACTGTTTATAAGCTGGCGAATTTTTACTAGTGGGTATTATTAGGCTGAAGAGTTTGTTTGTTCGATTGAACGTGCTTACCCATCTCCGGAATCATTGATCCAAATTGAAACATAATTTCATTGTCAGATAGCTCATTTGTCAAGGAATGGTCAACGTTTCTTTATATCCAGGTGCGCGAAGTTGTTCCCCTTGCACAGGCAAACCGCTGGCGGCAGCTAGTAAAATACAAATCCATTTGAACGTGTAAATAATACATCTATATCAAATTAATATTAGAACCTTCTATAGAAATATATAATAATATTCTATAGAATATATACCTATACAAAAATTTATTTGCGATAATATATTGTTTCATTATGATTTCCCGAGGATTTTCCGGTACCCGGGTTACAGGTCAGACCCGTATCTAACCGCGAACGCTATCTCATTATAAACGTTATATTAACGTTAACATAAGGTATCGTTATATCTGTGCGTACAATATATCAGATAAACAATATTCCTATCTATACATAGCAATGCTTGTATGAAATGGGAAGCTGTAAATATAGTTGTTGGAACTGTCAATCGGTTTCGTGAAATTCTATTTTTTGATATTTCAAACACAGGAAAAAAATAAATAAAATGGTTTCTATTTCTATCGGTTTTTTTTCAAATTAAAGGTATTGGGTACTAAAAAAAGGTTTTTACTCATGTGTTGAAGGTAGACAAGTTAATGATGTTACGATGTAGAAGATAAGTAAAACTAGCCCAACACAAATTGAGAAACTTCTTATTTCTGTTTAAAAGTATGAGAAGAGTCAAGGGTGGTTGAAAAAGGTGGGGGAGAGGAGGAAGGGAGGATCTCAGGCGGTAGGTACTAAGATATATTTGTATTGTGGAAAGCAGGATATCTGTTTTCGAGAAAATTTCATTAAGCATTTGTTTGCCCGTTCCGTGGTGACGCGCAAAAAGCAATTACCAAAATTCTTCTGTCTTAAACCAAATAAAGGGAATGTTTCGACTCCTGAGAATTTTCCACGAAAATGTTTTCTAAATCGTACCTTTTACTCAGAATAAAACATGAAAAATCCTATTATAATACAAAGTCATAATTATAAGTACTCGATCTTAACATTTTTTCAAACAAAAACATGTTTTTTTTTACACAATCATGCTGAAGTAATATCGTAATTGACTTGAATTTTTGATAAGACATCTTAAAACTTTGACTTCGTCAGCGGTGGCTAAAAATAAACTTGCTAAATATCGACCTTTACCTGTCTTGTTTTTTGTTTTGCGATTGAGTCGTCGGCTTATATATCACTATGTTTTATTTTTTTACCTGCAGCTATGACGTCAGAAAAGCCTAGTATTAAGTTTTTTTATATATATTTTACCTTTGACGTAAAAAGCTCAGGTTAAACTCAAGATTAAAGCCAATTCGCAAGGGAATAAAGAAAATGGATTTTCCTCGGAAATCTCCGAATCAGCAGTTTTTGTACTTGAAAACTTAAACAAGAAAGCTCACGAATTGCTCAAACTTCTTCAATTTTGCGCCCTTAAGTTCGAAGTAGTGACACAAAATACCAGTTTCATGCCGAATATTGTAGTAATAAGTACTATGGATTTTTCCGTCTGTCCACTGTTGAATTTTTGCGTTTAAAATCCTACGGCGCTATTCAAAGAAAACTATGGATTTGACCTTCTAGGAAAGCATAATATCGTTTATGTAAGTTCAGGACGGCAAAGCAAGAATGTGTTTTTTTTTTTATGAGTAATCAAAGAGAAACCTAGTGGTGGTTAGGCGGCAGTGACTCAGACAATATTTTTTTTTTGTCTAACGAATTGTATGGGAAATTGAATAACCATGTTTGTCATTTTGATGTGACGGCTGTAGTTCTATGGATGTAGTTATATAATTGGGTGGTCTATTTATAAATACGTGTACAGATGTAGGGCTACCACAAGGTGCTTAATATAAGGTAAAGTTATTGTATTTTACATGCACACTTTGTTTAAATATACATATTTATACCATACCATAACATTTTATTACCTCATCTGCCAAGTTTTTGCCAGGATGCAGCTGCGTTTGTAACTGTTTGCAAATTATCATTTAATTTTAAAACTTTGCCTGAACTTTGAAGCCGACCCCAATATGATTGGGAAAAGGCTCGGAGGATGATGATGATCAATTTATTTGCGTCTGAGTACAATTTGTTAATATTTTTGGTGAAAAGTTATCCAGTAAAACAAAGCTGGCAATATGAATGAAACTAAAATTAAACGAATTAAATGGATAAGTTTTCAAACTGACCAAACTATTTATAACAGTGAAAATAGTAAAGTTTAAAGTGGCATTTAAGTTCGAATAAAAATAAGTTCGATGGTTAGAGCCTTGCTTACGAAATTTCAATTTGTTAAACTGTTTATGAAAATGATTATGAAACTAAATGCTAAATAATAAATACAAGTAGGTATTAAAATGTGACTAAAACATACGAGCGAAGCCAAAAGTATAACACATAAGATAATCATGAACGTACAGAATAAACCTAGACCAATCTTCTTTTAAGGCTGCTGACAGTTTATACGAATATGAAAAAAGATATATAAATTAAGGTTTTTGTTCTATAAGACATTTGTTCTACAAAAGATCTTAATAATTTAATACTAATTGTATACTACCATACAACTCAACTGCAGGTTAGCGCATTATTCCGCTGAGTAATTTATTCAGCTAGTCAGTCTGCTGTGAAAGCGCTTAGTTTGTGTACAAAACAATAATTAATGAACTGCTTCATTCTCAAAGAGCACACGTCAATCTAATTTGTTTATATTCTAAAGCAGCTTCCGTCGGCGGTTTTACTTGTGTACGTCTTGCGAGAAATACTTCACGGGACTTAAAAGCCTTCCTCGATAAATAGGCTACCCAAAACTATCGAAACAATTTTTCATATCGGTCTTGTAGTAAATGAGATCAGCGCGTTCAGGCACATAAACGTATTCAGCCTATCAAAAATCGGAGACAACCTTTATGCCGAATTCAACTAAAAGAAAACGATTCCTTTTGCTTACAGACGATAGGTCCCAAAAATCAGCTACATATTTTAATTGGAATGCCAATACCTTAAAACACAATGGCTAATTCTAACCAATTAATAACGATCAAAAATATCCGCTCAAATTATTAAATTCAACAATAGGTACGCTTAAACACAAAAGCTATTGAATAATATTATTTGAATCATTACATCCAGTGGTTGGCATTCATTTCTTTCTTTCAGGCTTATTAGGGTCCAATTAAAACGGTCTAACAATACCTATTGTTTAGCTTTAAGCGAACATTTAAGAATTGTATCGAAGTCTTTTCAAGGAAAATTTTACGTAAAGCTCTTTTGTACAGAACAAAAGTTTGTAAACAGTTTGTAATTGGTTGAGAGAAACTCTTCAAGAATCAAAGGAGAAAGATGTAACAAGTTAATCGGCTTCTCTAGAAATACTGTATATTTGTATTGAACCTTAAAACTAACGAAGTAGCAGAATACATGCTTACATTATGTAGTCGGCTGCTAGTCTGTTTGGGTGCATAAATCAGTATGAATATGAGAGGTAGTACGCTCATTTCAAAGATCAGGTATTTGGCCTATATCAGACTGACTAAAAACTGCAGTGCACCTCATAAGTCAAAAAGAAAAAGCAGATCAGATTTTGAGCACATTTATTGGTAGTTTAGGAAGCCATTCATTTAAGGTTAAAAAACACACTAGTTACAAAGGTGCCTAGAAACCGACTACTAGATTCGACATCGGATTCAGCTCACTGACTCACACTGGATGAAGGAATGGGTACACGCCGTGACTATCTTTCTTCATTGCAAACCCTTCGTGTCTCGGGTAGTAATTAACAACATTAACCCGGGTGTCATTAGTAGATATGACAGTGACCGTCACGGCTTGTTACAAGCCAAAACGCTTTACAACTAGTCCATATATAATCTATTCAAAAGAAAATATATAGCGACATATGTAATTATTTTTGTATGTTTGTTTAAAGGCTTGTAAGGAAATACTGGTCTGATTTGAAAAAATATTGATTGTTTTAGAATTATTATCGAGGAAGACTAGACCTAGTGGTAATGGTTTGGGGTTTGCCTATCTGACCTCTTCAACACTGTTAAAGAGGTCAGATAGGCAGTTGCTCTTTATAAAACACTGTCTATTTTTCATTCGCGTGTATTTTCCACGCGACGTAAGAACTGCGAGCAGAACTGGTAATAATGACAATTTGGTACGCCTAATATGATAGTACAAAATGGCAAAATCACTCTAAATAAAGGTCTCACTAACTATATCTACAGTAATTAATTTCCACCGTATTATGAAGAGTCGTGATGCTCCAGATTCTGAGGGGGAAAAGGGACGGAGCTGTATTCTGTATAACTCCGTCTCGTTTTCTCACTGTAATGTTGATTATACGTAGTAAGGAAAGATGAGCGGAGATGCCACAATGCAGGTAGGCCTTCTTGTAAGTCAATTTCAAAGACTATAAAACCACTTGACTGCGCATACAGTGCCCCGACGCTCGCCAAAAGTTAGTGATTTTGCGCGTACTATAAGGCTACGATCAGTACGATCCTTTAGTAGCGACCGTGAACTGACCAATAGTAGCCGCGGATTATGCCGCGTCCCCCCGCCCGCAGTGGTGAGTCGTGTTCTTAGAAGAAATTGGCGAGTGCGCTCTCTAGTGGTTATTTACTTTATGGTCAATTTAGTACGATGGGCATGACCAAAACGATCAATTACGAGTGAACTAACGAAGCGTTCGGGTTCTTTGAGACATCTGTCAACGAGTTTTGATATTACTAAAAACGATCGGGTCCAAAGAAGGCGTATAAGGGCGGAGACAATAAAGTTCCTCGTCAACCGCGTTTTTGGCGCGGTACATTCTTGAGAGATTTTCCGTTATTTAATTATTATTATTTTTACTAAGTTTATTAATAAGTTTGTAAGTACATGGTATACACTGTTATCTTATAAGATAGTATACATAAAAAGAATCAGTACATCATCAGTATAATAGTAATCATACATCAGTTATGGCACCTCCGCTAGTCATTTTATTCTCCATATCTGATTACTATAGCGCGTGATAATATCTGTAGCTTCGTGTACGAGTCGTTTCAATGAGCTTGGACTTGAACCCTCTATTCAAACGAGAACTACAGCCGCACTTACGTAGACAAGTATACATGCATCCTATTGAACTTTTCCCTCTCTTTGTATGCACTCACAACGTTTGATGTAGCTATGTATGCAGGTTGTTATTTCATGATTTAAGTACTAAAATAGATATGTAAAAATATTCTTGATACTGAGTGTTCTTAAAGTCTTAAAATTTTAATGAATTGTTTTTCTTGTAGAGTCAAATGTAAGCTTTTTTTGCGAATTAACATGTAATTCAATAATATGTTTTTTCAGTACGTTGTAAATAGTAGTAGTAGGTATAAAATGGTTGTGAAAATACAAATAGGTATTATTATGAGTAAACTCGAACTAATAAAGTTAGCAATACGTTAAATAACTTTAACAACATGTAACATGACATAAACATTTAAACTATTTCCAGGTCACATTATATTCTGACTTTTAACCGCTGCGGTCAATTATTTGTACACAAAAGTTCAATGAATGAACTTTAACATTTTTTATTTTAATACTTAATGAATTATGAATCTGTGTTCGTTACGCGAATATTTCGCACAGTTAACTTTTTTGTACCAAAAATATATGTTTTATTTATTTTGACCAAAACCAAGGCTGGTAATATCTTTCTTTAAATAAACCTTAAAAAAATACATTATTTTTCCTCAGAGAATTTCGAATCGAGAGCTACAGTTTTTTTAAACCAAAGTCAATATGTAGGTATGTTCAACTTTATTATAATGCTTTGTTCAAATGACTGACTTCAGGGCAGCACAGTTATTTGATGAGAACTAATATAATATTTTATTGCTACATTTTGACGATTGAGAAATATCTAGTAGCCAACTTCGGAGAACCAAAGTTGACAAAAAAACGTACATAAAAATTAGTTCATTGACGTTTTACTGAAAATACAGAAATTGTAACAGAATACATTTAAATCGAGACACATTTTAATTAGCTTTCCATTACAAGTCATGCTCACATGGCTCACGTCACAAGGGATGCTCGTGCTGTTATGAAAGTGTTCGCTCATCCGAGATCTCTTCCGACGTTATCACGTATATCAAAGATTTATCGGATATCTAAACTTGCCTTTTGCACCTGTTAATGCTAGTAAGTATTGCAAATTATCTATATCTGGTGAAAAAAGTAAAAGAATGCGAACGTCGATTCAATACTTTTAAGTATTTATTTATGCCTTCTATGGCCTATATTTTCAATATTAAAAACCAAGTAACTAATATCGTTAATAGTTGTCTAGACTAGTCTAGAGTTTGATCTTGACTTCCCCGCATATGATTTATCGAAGTCACCTTGATTATCAAGTCGTCCATTTGTCAAGATTATAGTATATTTAATCTAGAAATATTTCCTTCGTAATTTCTGAACATGACGCAGACTTACTCCTGGCCTCTTGGGAAAGTAATATTTGAGACAGAAGTTACCAGAACAAGACACATGTGCAATACATTCTAGAAACAGCTGTCATAACTTCAAAAGTCGTATCCCTAAGTACACTAAAATGGCGCTCAGCAACTTTGCAACAAGCGAATGCACCATTATCAAACACAGTTGCAGCATTTTATGGCCCGTGCTTACTCGTACAATTGCGATTTGAAGAAACGTGTCTGGGTACAAAGTACAGACACTTTTCCGTACGAATGAGTCGGAAGATTTTAAGTTCTAGGAGACAGTTGCAAAGTTTGTAGCAGTGAATCATGGATGGAGAATATTTTCAAGCTTAACAACATTTCTGAATTCACGAACAGTACTCATAATGCAATGTGTTTGTTGTTGGCGTGTTTTAGTGCTATTGTACCTAAGCTCAAAAAACATGATAAATAAAAAAATATAAACAGCAAAATTTCTAAAGATTAGAATGGACACAGACATTTTTTCATACTTAAATAATATTACAAAAATAAATTGTTAGGTATCTAAAGATAATGAAATATTTTTTACATTTGTGAGACAGATCGTCAATCTTATATAGATATAATAATAATCATAGTTAGAGAAATAATGTCATAAGTCTAGCGAAATAAAAGCTATTTAGTAATTTTTCAATGAATATTGTAGCTATAATATTTGTAAGGGCGCCTTTTATTTTTAGGACGCTTTTGCCTTTTAATTAAATATTAGCTACCGTATAATTTGTAATTTGATCATCTCTTTCATAAAAAAATATAAAAGATTTCTTATTTAATGAGGTTAGGTAGGTAATCAAGAGTGACATAAAAAGTTACAGTACACTAGCTGTTTTCCCGCGGTTTCACTCGCGTTTGGTGGTATGGTAACCACCGCCCGCACCGGGATAAAATAAATTTAATGTGACTCGAGAAGAGTGCAGCTTACCAATTGTGAAAGAATTTTTCAAATTGGTTCAGTAGTTTTACAGCCTCTAGGGTACAAACAAACAAAGTTTCCTCCGTGTTATATTAGCATACTCGTAGATAAATAACTATAGGTCTGCACCTATTTTAGTATTTCACAATTACCAATATAATATTTTAGGTCTTAAAACACACTCTAAAAGACGTTTGCTGAAAGTAGAATTTTTATGATATGAGATACTGAGTTTTGATGTTAGCGAATGTTATAACCAACGTATTTTGGAGACAGCGAACGGAGTAATATCTTTATAGCAGTAATGTAGAACGATGATATTACACATTTACAAGAAGCTGAAAATGCGAACTTATCTGCCAACATTAAATGCTTTTAAGATATTGCGTGATACTTCATTCAACGACATGGAATTGACATTGACAGAAAGATGAAAATCAATTATGTAGATGTAGTCTCAAACATGTTTGTTTGTTTTGGGTCACAAAACATTTTTGTTCTTTTTTTTTCTGAAGATGTTTTACATGTCAATAAATCAGTATCCAGCCACACCTATTAACTAATGACATTTTCACAGTTTAATACCTCGTCCTTTAGGTACACACTTTACATAGTGATATATCTAAAAGAGTGTGATAATCAAATCATCCAGCCAACGGGTTCTAAAGAGTACCCTAATTTTAGGTCGAGCCAACTAACGGGTTGACTCGCGAATAACAAGGGCCTACAGAATTAATGAAAACCACATTTTTTGGGCGAAATTTTGTTGCTTGTTTGAGGGTTGTTGTGGACTACACGTATTATAATTAATGTGAAAAAATATCCGCTCTTGTTTTAAAGGTGAGGCGGAAACCTAAAACTGTTTGTGGCTTCTCTTTCAGGTATTTTTTAATTACAAACAAAAAAGTTCTTACAAGGTTTGGTATATTTAGGTCATCATAAAGGTTATGGTTGGGAAACATAAACAGCGCTTAATTTAAGAGGAAATCAGTTGTCTTATTCAATTTAACCAGAGGTCTTTAAACAATGTAAATTCTCATATTCCAGTCTTACAATGCTCCCTGACGTAATAGCCGTTTTAATTACCCCAATTAAAATCGCAATTAATGAGAAAATTTTATGAGCTATAAAACTAATGTAGTGCACTTTTGTTGGCATAATCTTGGCTGGACTTGGATTTCTTGCAAGTGAGTGTAAGTTTAGAATTGCTTCGTCATACCTGAGTCAAATGACCGTGACACATATTATCACTGCATCGCGTGTGGTACAGTTAATGTATTTCTACTCAAGAATATAGAAATATAACGAACAAACTTATCTCTCAACCAACTGTGTAATCTGGTATATTATTATCTTGTACAGTACAGTCATAGGATCGTACTTTAACTTCAAAAAGTAAGGAATTATTTGTGTTCGAGCTTTTCTTTTTTTAATATTGCTTTGTTCAATAAACAAACTGTTTCGATGGACACTTTTTTCCTGGTATGCCAGCCTATGAATAACCAGTAAAGGGACAAAAACGATGTTACCTGAAACGGCATACTTTCCAACAGTCGCAAAATTCTACTGAATCCTTAACAAAATTCTGTAAAATCGACGTTTTTATTTATTTGAAACAGTTTTTCCCGATACTAGTGAATCTTCAAAGCTCAAAATAACAGTACTTATCGAGGCAATATTACTGTCAGCAAATAGTCTTATTTTTGCTCCGATGTTCCGCTTCGACCGGGTATCAAAAGCACATTACCGAAGGGGTTTTTCTTTAGTATGAGCTTTTATTACTTTTCGAAACTGGGTTACACTGCCTGTGAAGGATTTTCGGGATAGAGGTTTATTGTCTGTGAGAATATGAGCAAATTATTTTTATGATTAATGTGTTAAAGATTCAAATACTTCATCTTTTCTTATTGTTCTTGCCCTGTTTCTTATTATATCTGGGATCGGCGCAGTATTATTTTCTGCTTCTTGGTCCTGTCATCTCCCATACAATCCATCCATCTTTTCTTCCTATTCCTTATCCATGAACTCCAAAATTTATCACTTTTTAGTATTTGCAATTGTCTCTTCAAAAAAAAAACATTTAATACACGCCTTCCAATTTCACTGTTTATTGGCAACCACTATTAAAGATTGGCAAGCCATTTGCAATTGACGTCTCTCAGTACAATATCCGAGACGCAGGCTCAATCCAGAGCGATTCCATCTATTACCAATTAATGCTTTGTGGTGTAGGAAATTGAACGGGCCCCGTTCGTCTTGCGTATTCCAGGGCCTGTTGTGCCTTGCATTCTATGTGAAGCTTACATGGCTTTCAATGAAGACTATCTATTGAAAGGGAATAATCCTTACTAATATTATAATGTTGAAAGCGACTCTTAGATTTGTAGTGTTTTTATGCCAAATCTTTACCGATTAAAAAAAAAAACTACCCAGATACCTAGACCCAGAAGAAAGTACATATTTCGTGTTTCAGAAGATACGTTCAAATAACATATGGACTTTCTGATAAGATGGTCACCCATCCACGTTTCGACCGCGCCAAGCGTTGCTTATCCGATCATCCCCTGCGGCTGTTACTTAGCCACGATCCCTTCCTCGAATATTTCGAAGAAATTAACGTATCTGAGAACCTGTAATAAGATTTTATTACACAAATTCTGTTTACTAAACATCGAGATATCTTAATTTGTTTTCCGATGTTTATCTGTTTCGTGTAATTAAATCCGAGGGTGGAACGTAATTTGGTATAATTTTAAGGGGTAAAGATCTTACCGGCTTCTGAGAAAAACAGCCTGTAGTAAACCTTGGCTTTCCATGGCCTTAGGCAAATTTAATTGTATTGGGGGATAAATCGAATTAATCTTGAAGATATTATGTAGTGGGAGAAGAGGCTTCAAGGGCTTTTCATTATTAATCTTTCTTGTAATTGGTGGTTCGCTTTGAGGCGTCTTCTACAGTTACAATAGTTGGAATATAAACTTATTGCATACATAATTTTCTTAGAGACATCTTGCTGCCCTATTCCTAATTTATTTGGGGTCGGCGCCATATGTTTTCCACTTCCATTCCTCTGTCAGCCGCAATTTTCTACGAAACTTCAATACTTAAATATAAACCCAAAGAGCTACATTTAGTAGTGAAGAAGAAGTGGTAATGCCAGTCTAGGTTGCAAGTTTCATTAAGTAATAATTGTTTTGTTATACAGAAACAACTGTTAATATTATTGAACAGCTAATGGAGTCTTATTGTTATTGCTAGAGTGTTGCGCCAACCGCAGATATGAATAATGGTGCTTACTCATCATTTCCTTGGTGGAATATCCTTGAATGTTGCTAGTAGAAGTTCAGATATACAGGGTTACTGGTAAGTAGACCGCATCCTTTCAGGAGGTGATAGTATAGGTCAATACAGACAAATTTGACCCTGGGATACACTGGGCAAAAGTTGACCCGTTTGAAGATAATCGAATTTCAAGATCTTTTCTTTACAAGTCATCTAGGTACACGAATACATTTTTATTATGAGTTAAAAGTCTCGTTTTTGCGGATTTTTGTGTGTTTTGTGCCTTTTTGGATAGCTGGATAGATGTAGATGTTTTTTAAGTATTCTGCACAAAAAAAAGAAAAGTAATATTTTTGAGAAAATATCTACTAAAAAAATAATTGCTGTTCGCTATAATTTCCTCTGTGATTTGTACAGTTTTATGGTTTGTTATTATGAAGTGATTCATCTTCTATCCAAAAACACACAAAAATCCACAAAAACGAGACTTTTGAGTAATAATGAAAATTTATACGTGTACCTAGACGACTGATCTTGAAATTCGAATATCTTGAAACGGGCTAACTTTTGCCCAGTGTATCCCAGGGTCAAATTTGTCCGTATTGACCTATACTATCACCTCCTGAAAGGATGCGGTCTACTTACCAGTAACCCTGTATAACTACATATATAAGTGCCGTGTATTGTAGAGTAGCTAAGAATTACCAAATGATCCTTACTGATGATTTAAATGAGAGAGTCTGTCGGGCTTACATGCAAATTATTGTACGTATGAGTAATTTCGCGAGTTCATTTCGATAAAAAGCATTGCAAGGATTGAGCAAATTCTCAACAAAAGTATACCTATGTACCAACTTGTGTTTTTTATACAGCCCTATACAGCAAAAAAAAAAAAGATAAAGAATTTCGATAAGTATAAAGAGACTAGCACATCGAATGGATCAGTCAGATCACATGTACAAAATAAATGGACTTTTTCGGTATACCTAGACAGCGTGACTATCAGACTATGGGACGTCGATATCAATTTCTGACGCGAGAAGTGTCAGTATTGGCAAGTTGACAAATTGCAATGTTAAGGCATCTCGACTATTTTTATCACGCGTACTTTTGTTTGTTGGTGAACAAATAATAGAAACAAAACACAAACGATATTATCGAGTAACAAGATATCTTCTTCTGTAATGAAGATTGGGATGGTTAAGACCATTCTAATAACTAAGTCCTATGAATCATATGTGATACACACCTCTTGTATAACTATTCTGTCTGCAACGTGGATAGTGAATTAGTTAAATAAGGAACCCTTGAGGTCTAGAGAAATGCTTAGAAAAACACACGATACTCTACTTTCAAACAAAAAAAAAACATCTAGGTCTAGACCAAGTTGTTACTGTTCTTTTGCACTTTCATCGAATAAGAAGCTCTATTATAATAACTCCCCAGTTTTTTATAATAAAATAACCTGTTCACTAATTAGTTCTGTTTTCTCGCTACCAAACATGATTAACCCTGCCGGATAATTTCCCTAATTACATAATATACACAGTCATGTATACACGTGTTTGTTAAAGTTTGGAACTTTGAAGGTTAAACATCGTACCTAAATGGATGAGATTAAACGTGAAATGATAAAATTGCGCACAAAATATATTTGGGAATGTGACATCTAAACGTTCTTAATATTTACATTTTTAGTAGATTTGTATGTAAGTATGAATGTATGTATGTATTGGTATTTTGTTCCTCTTTTACGCAAAAACTACTTGATTGATTTTGATGAAACTTGGCAATAATATAGTTTATCTATCAGGTACCTTATACCTCAGGTATATAGGCTACCTTTTATCTGGTGTGGAAAGTAGTTTCCTCTGGAAGTGAAACTGTTGGCAGAAGCTAGTAGTTTCATAAACTCAAGGTTGTATCTAAGACAGAATGGTATTGTGAATCACAACAGTAGGTGTGTGTAATATTAATTGGCATACAACTATGAGGTGAGAAGTCATAACTAATAATGGCGGAAAATGCATTTGAGTAATGATGCAGTCTGTGTTAAACATAGTAATGATCTGAGTTGGTCACTAATAGTTTTATTGCTGATGCGTGGTGCATCAGCGAATGTAAGATAAAAGCTTTATTAGGTATACTGGTTTAATTCTTCATCAGCAGCTTTGCTTGTCGGAATTTGACTAATACAAATAAGACACACGTCACGGATAACTAAAGTGTATGATAAAACAATACAGCACGTTCATAATACTTGGAATAGCTTATGTAGAAGAATCAAAGGTATTTGACATAGGTAGATAATTGAAAATACACATAAAGTTCAGTTTTTTAATTTGTTAAAAAACCGGTTCAATAATCACCTACCTATTCATTTAAAAGGTTAGGTATAAAATGACTATTTTCCAATTATTGTTTAGAGTGTTTGCGCATTTTAGATTAGAGCTGACATAAAAAATCAAAAACAGATACCCAATAGCTAATGATATACTTGAATGAACAGTGAACAGGATCCTTTCGATAATGATCCGATGATTAATGTGTTCGACACAATACTATGACTTGTTATAAACATTATTGGTATTCGATGAGTTCTTACTTATGTGCGGAAATAGAACTGATCATTATCAGAAAACCCTTGACATCATCTGATGACTTAGAGATAATGATTAATGTTATGATTTACTAGATGTTTCACGTGGTTTTACGCGTTTTAGGGGAACCTTTTCAAGAACCTGGACAAAACATAGCCTTTGTTGCTCAGGTATAAGCTTCCCAATAGTGAAAAAAAATTGAATAGTTTATGTAATTTCGTAGCCAGCCATCATGGTACAAACAAAAGAAGTTTTGTCTTCATTATAATATAGAAGTATATATTTCTGTATCCAGTTTCTTGGTACCTACACTTGAATGGATTTTCCTTTTTATGTACCTACATAAAATTTACGATATCTTTTTTCTACCGCAAGATACCGTAAAAAGTATAAAGATTCGGCGAATCATCAACATTAATATTCAAAAACCTTAACAGTGCAATTTTCTTGGAATTTTGATATCCGGGAAAATTATGGCTGTATGTTCCTCTAGTAGGGCAAGCTTCTAATAATTTCATTCAATATTTTGAGGGACTGCAAAATTAATTATAATAGCTAGGTATACAATTAACGTTTCTCGATAGTTCAAACAGTCATTCAACATAGTTTTATCATGTTAGGAAATATATAAGCGGATTTGAGTCTGCGAGAATTTTTCAGACTAAGAGTTTTTTTTTTGAAATTTTGTATTGCGAAAAAAGCTTTTTTAAAAGAATACCTTACTTCACTATAATGTTATAAAGAGTTATAAAGAGCTTTCGTTTGTTTCTTACTTATAAGCTCCGAAACTACTGAACCGATTTGAAAAATTCTTTCACTGTTGGGAACCTACACTCTTTTAGAGTAACACAGGCTATATTTTATCCCGATACGGACAGTAGTTCCTACGGGGCGCGAGTGAAGCTGCGATAAAACGGCTAGTGTATTATAACCGTCGTCACAATTCTACGGAAACAGACCAACAACGAATAACCAATTAGGTTTGTAATAATACAACATTTGTAGGTACATACAGTCATACATACATATACATAGTTCATATCACCCGTCACTTCCTCATTACTTGCGGTCATAAAGCGGTTTCTTGTTCAAATCTGACTATAATTAGCACAATGATTAAACTGTATCAGAAATAGAACAGTGATGTAACAGCGAGGCTTGTTTCGTACCGAAATAGAACATTTGATTGATCATCGTCATTAAGTTGGTAATGATAAAAAATTATAGATTTTTTTGCGGGATTATCGTGCGATTTTATGAATTCGATGAAGATTGAAATATGTATTTTGTTTTATTGTTAGTGTTTATTTTATGAGCGTCATTGAATTTTATATTTTTTTGTTAAACTTAGCAAAAAGAAGAAAAAGGCAAAAAGAACGTAAGTATATATTTTTATTTATACATCTTTGATGCTCGTTTATCAGACCACTAGTTTTTGTCTGCGGTTTCACTCAGTTCAGTAAAATTAATGTTGCCACAAAAACTCAAGTAAATATAAAATACAATACGAGTAATTATTCCTTTGCAGAAAATTTGCAGCACTGCATTTTGATTTCTGACAATTATTTTGAAAAATTACGCTTGTCAGGAAGTCAGAATTTAAGTTTTTGTATACTTAATCATTGTAATTTTCATATTTTTCTTTGTTGTTTATCGTTTTTAAATAGTTCATTGAACAGGGAATTATCTTTAAATAACACTAGTACCTAATACTTGTTGCCATGCATATTGATTTATTTTCGTAGAAAAAACATAATAGTAGTTTTTTTTTACACTTAATCTACAATACAACAAAATAATATAAAATCATAGAAGAAAAATGTGTTATAATATAAAGGTTAAGAATATTTCTAAAGAAATCTCTTACACATATTATTTTATTAAATCATACACTAACAACATACATAGTGCTCTGTCAAAATACATAGTATCTTGTCGAGAATAATAATGGAGACATATTTTTTGCTTATTGTAGCAAAAAAAACTTTGAAACTTTTTGCAGAGTTGCGACGCGTCCACACGTTAACGACCCGTCTTATTAATGTAATTGTCTCCAAAGTTTTTTTTCGTGATTGTTCTCGAAATAATATTTTTCTGAACCAAAATGATAATTTTATTTGTTCTGAATATTTTTATTTCACAGGATTGTTTCATCTTCAGAACTTACGAACATTCCTAAAAGTGTCGAAGAATCATTATTCTTTTTCATAATATTTTTTACCGACTTCAAAAAAGATTCTCAATTCGTTGTAATCTTTTTCAATGCATAATTAAGTAAAAATAAAACTAAGATAGATAACTTGATTAGCAAAGAGACTGAGATAAAGCGCCAATCCTTTTTGGGTTAAGTACATAACTTACTCGTACGTTGCAGAAACAAATTACTCAACTTAAAGGATCAGGACTTCAGTTTTTCAAATCCCGTATAGTTGTTGTGTTGTCAAATCCCGATAGGCAGATGTGTTATTACGCAGCACCGACTTAGGGTTTATGCAGCTTTAGACAAGAGTCGTGGAGTGATGACTTGCGCAAGACGGCTGGCAGGAGCTGGATGCGAGAAGCCGAAAATCGATCTCAGTGGCGTGCACTTGGAGAGGCTTATGTCCAGCAGTGGACTGCGATAGGTTGATGATGATGTGTCAAATAACTTTGCCGATATGAAGTTGGGTGCTATCTTCTTCTGTTTAGCCTTTTTCCAACTACACCGCGGACATATCTGACTTTCTTGCCCTTTTAAAAAATAGTCCCAGACTATTAGTAAAGCAATAGAATAGGTAAACCTTTGGGTAAACAAGTCTAAGCTAGTTTTGCCTCACCTGTGTCTAACTGACAAGAAGGGTCATATGATTCATTAAAATGACCTCTGATTGTATGGAAATAGATGGTTTTGTTTCCTGTTTACTGTATTTTTTTGCAGTTATAACAGGTAACTATTATAACGTCTACTGTAAGTAGAACTGGAAATATAAAAAGAATTTTCACCTTTTAAAAAATTTAGATTTTAAGAAGCAATTAAGCGACATTATTTATTCTTTTCAATAATTTTAAAAGAATGTTTATGTAGACAACTAAATCACCACATTATACTAATAATAGCAAAAGATCAACAATTCACATCAGACGAGCTATTGAAAATAAAAGAACTAATGGTGTAATTATTGCATACAAAACATACATAATGTCTAGAGCCAACACACGGATATAATACGTTCATCTATATTAGGAAAGAAAGATTCTTCAACACACGGCAATAAGCTATTTTTAGCTTCGAAGGTTAGACGACTTATGTATTCTGTTTTTGTAACTAATTAACTACGATTTTATACCGGCTCTGTTCACGGTACGTTATTTCGCAAAAACTTAATTTTCTTCGCTAATCCTTAGTTTATATCTATACTAATATAATAAAGAAGTAATATTTTTTCGTTTTTTTGCATCCTAAAGGCTCAGAAACTACCTAAAACTGATTAAAAAAAAAACACTGTTTTAAAGGTATACACTTTCCGAGTAACATAGGGCTTATTTTATCCCGCTACGAGCAGTAGTTCCTACGGGAAGCGGATGAAACCGCAGAAAAAGGATAGTAATCATTATAAATGTGAAATTAAGCATTCACGCTAAAACAGCTAAACGGATTGAAATCAAATATGACACAGAGATAGGTGGTACGTAGGAGACGAACATAGGTACTTCTTTTGGTGCGGGTGGTAAGTTCCCTCGAGACGCGGGTAAAATCACGTGATAAACTATTCCTATTTTGTAGGGAATATACGTAAGTTATATTGATGTTGGTTTGAACAGATATTGAAACTTGGAGAATAATATCAATATGGGTAATAGGAAGCCGCTTATTAGTTGAAGGGTTGTGCAAACTACAAAATTTACACAAGTAGTAAACATTATACTATTGGAAGTTTAAAGTTTCATATCGTTATGTAGTTTCTGTGTAACTTCAATCCACTAGTTGCGTAAACTGTTTTTGATGTTTCTATCAAAATATATTATATTCCATTTCATGGCAAAGTACTCTATTTACATTGGGTGTATAAGAGATAATTAAAAACCTAACACAAGATTTTCTTATTCGGCGCTTAAATCACTTTACACCTAAAAAAAGCAACTAGAACCGAACACATTATTACAAGCAAAAACTATAGGTAAAGCAATGAATAATTATAAATGTTTGAACACAAGTACAACGTTCAAGTTATATCTGTACGGTGAGCGGAACAAGTCACGTAGGGTCAGCATAAGGTCGAATGGTATAAACGACATGTGACGACGTGTGGCTAAATGTATTGAATGAAAAATGTATGAACTCTCATGTTTCTAATAATGGAAGTACGTTATGTTCTTCAGAAGCAGAGTAGATTGTTTTAGTGTACTAATTTTGAAGCACAAAGGAACCCGGATTCTGGAAGTTGGTAATTGCTACTCGGAAAGCACGGGAATATCGGTCTCGCGCCTGATCTGTCTCTAGTCGTGTTGGATTGTCGTCCCATCGGGCTATGGGAGTGCACCTGTGTCTTTGCAAATGCTTGTTCACTATAAACGTGCTGCGCAGCTGGCTGATCTCGTTAGGGAGAACAGCCACCGTGGTCGACAATTGGTCCGGATGCCATTATAATTAATCGTATTAAAAGTAACTACTCGTCAGTTTTTCACTGAAGATGATAAGGTTTTAATTGTATCTGCACAAAAGGCAGGCATCGCAGAATAAAACTCGCAAAAAAAACACAATGAAATATTAAACACAAATGCTACTTACTTATTGCCACACCAGTAACTCGGAAACCTTTCAAATATCAGGTACCTATTATTTTTTGTTTCATGTCAGTAGGTAATGTACGGTTGATTGACCTGCTTAGAAAATAATATTTCCATTCTATATTTCACGATACAAAGTGTTCAGAAGCCAGTAATGTATGAACAAACAAATTGTCCGCAAAATTTCCGATATCGCCGGGTTCTCGAAGTAATGGGGCATCTCCCTACTTTGCAATTGTAATATAACCGCCGGCCAAAAGATCAGTCCTTATTTCTGACTTATAAATAACAGTCTATTATTCTAAGTGAAAAAGGAAAATGATTGTTCAGTAAAAGATAGGTAACAAGGGAAAGGAAAAGATAACTTGTAAAAAAGAGGGTACGGGTCGTTTAGTATTTTTTTTTGAGTCGCTTAGTTTATGGGCCAAGGAGATTACACTAATGGAGTCGTTGTTTTAAAGATATACTTTTGATATTTACTTCAACATTATGAAAAAGTTCCGGAATACATGACTACTGATAAAATACTCTTCGGATAGAGGCTTGTGACAGGTGATCCCGACCAATGCCGCTGCAGGCACAATATGAATATACAGAAAAAGTTTCCCAGACTCCCGACAACCGCGCGCGGTCGATGATAGACGTCAAAACGTACATTTCGTAATAACCGCGCGTCGCGAATCATTCCTCTTTTGTTTCGGCAAAATTAAATGTACTAGGCCGCAGTTTTAATCACACGATCCAGGATGAATTTACCAAACGTTATAGAAATAGAGGTAGAAGAATACAATGTACCTAGTCTCAGATAAATTCACTTATAAGTATGAAGATATTTGTAAGTCCTCCATAACACGAGTTCCTTGGAGACACGTCGTAAGAGCAATTCGTTCGACTTTGATTTAACATCGCACGTGTAATTTCACGTGGCTGTCGTGTCGAACGTAGAAATTATGCATTCTTCTGACTGCCTCATTTCAAATGTGATCGGAAACATATTACATTGCTTCCCATATCCAGGTTTCAAATATTAAAATTCAAAAGTCAATAGTTTGGAGGCGGTATTTTTAGCACTCGATTAGTCTATCGGTAATAATAAAGAGGGAACTTTGTTTGTTTGTACCCTAAGGGCTCCGAAACAACTGAACTGATTTGAAAAATTCTTTCACTGTTTCAAGTAACATAGGACATCTTTTATCTCGGTACAGGCAGTTCTTCTCACTGGACGCGGGTGAAACCGCGGGAAACCGACTAGTTAATCATATTTTGAACACTTGTATCAGTGATGAAATTGCTAGACCCTGTTTTTTTTTAAACAAAAAGAAGCATGAGAATTGATCATGTTCAAATGTTATTTTCTACCTTTTTTTTTAATCTCTATCATACCAATTGACCACATCATTCCACTTCACCGCAGACTTTCATTAAAGAAAGCACGTGTCTAATTTGAAAAGGTTTTATGATTATTGGAAGCCCTTCCAAGTTACGACTATTGCGCACTAACAAAAGGTTACCTTTTGTACGGGATGGTATATCGTTGTTATCATGACTATAATGTACTTACAACACTTTCAATCGCTTTTTCGTAGTGTAGGCATTCTTTATTTATTTTACTAGCTTTTTGCAGCGGATCATCTGGGTTCCGAGGGAACTTTACTGTGTGTACCCTAATAAAACCCGCCTTCCTTGATAACTAATGAGCAATCAGAAACCAGATTATTTTTTGCAAAATGGTGCAACAATTACTGAGTTTAGGAGTTCAATCAAACAAACATGTTGTTGAGCTTTCTAATATTTTGTATTTGTAGGTAATTAATTTACATTTTCAGACGCTTCTTGAGGAAAGTTATGTTCTACATACCTACTGTTGTATATGTTTTATTGTTGAGGATCAATGACGTTAAGTTGCAAAGTGCATTGACGTGGCTAATTGCAGTTTCTACGAACTTAATAAATAGGCAGGCACTACTAATTAGTTATTAATCTTTGTGTCTGTCTCACTATAATCATAATATAGAGGTAGTATATTTATATATATAATCGTATGTTTACATACATTGCATTACAAATTACAAACTAAATGTCATGCATATTTTGCCTGAGAGATTAAATAGAGAATGATACATACAGACATACTTTCAGCATCAGAAGTTCTCAATCAAAACTAAATACCTGAACTCAATGTTTTTTGGTATCCGTAGCCGTGATTAATTTTGGGTGTTTAAGCATTTAGTAATTCTGATCGTATTTAATGGAGATTTTTTTTTTGTTACTAACCGGCGTACGTATCTAAATAAAGTAAAATAAATATTACGAAAATGATAAGCTTTTTTACGAACTACGAAAAATAATAGGGTTAACTTAATAATAATAGTAAGTTACGTAGATTGTATCATTACGGTTGACAACCTACTTGTATTTGTTAGAGTTACAGTATGGATATGACAAGTTCTTTGAACATGGGCATAAAACAGAGACAAAGGGAAATTATCTGACGAAGACATGTTTGGAAAAACATTTATTTTTATACGTTACTATTTATTTAGTTACTTTTTATAACGAATCAAAGGATTAATATTAAAACTGTAGTTTTTTTTTTTCAATATATTTAGTTACTTATCTTTTTAATACCTGAATGGGCTTTTCTCCAATATTTTATTTAATATCCATTTCAGTAAATTATTATTTTTATGCTTTTCCGGCCGAAAATGTTTTCATTTATATTTGTTAAAATGATTTTTTTACTAAAGGCTGTAATGCCTCAGGTGTTTTTTTTGTTTGTTTTATGTTTAAAGCAAAACCGTGTTTTCAATATGCAACAAATTAATATTGGTCTTAAACTTATTATTGTAAATGAATTTCTATTAGTTATATCAAGATGTGTTGTATATATATTCAAGTAAAGTGTTCAACGAAGGGTTGACAGAGTTGAGTGTCATATCAAACTGACGGAGAAAGCCCGTAGAGATGCCTAAAGAATTAAACCAACAGGAGACGCCATTGGCATGCCTTCCTCTTTTTGAAAGGAACCAGAACATTACTAGTACCATGTGTGCGTAAAGCGCTTCTCAATTTTGTAGTCTGCGTGCGTAACGATTCGATCAAATATGCATGAGTAAGCTATAATTTTTGTTGCGTTCCCTCATGGCGGATCCAGTGGGTAAAATACTCTAAGTAGAGATGTGATATATCGCACTCAGATTCGATTACCGATACGTCATCAAATATAATGTGCGGGCCTCGGTTTTGCGTTCGGATTTCGGATAGTATCCGCCATATCCGCTTGGGATGTGCATTTTATAAATATAGTGACAGTTCTATCTGTTTAATGCGGGGTATAACAGGTGTTGATGAAATAATTTGTAAAATAATCCAAATATTTATACTACGGTATCAACGTTAAACATACATTAACATAGATACATTAATGGTTTTTGTCACACCTTCCCTGCAATAAGACTATTTTTTAGGCTATAACCTGCTCACGAGTTTACAAAAACATTGGAGGAAACCTGGGTTTCAAAGCCTAAAATCTGCCTTGAGCGATTAATCCTCATTCATTTTCTGTTGCAGAAAACGCCGCAACCCTACATTAGGCCAATAAAAAGCCTGTTGAATGATGATAACATGTCTTCGATCATAAAATCCAAAAAAAGATTTCCTAAAACTTATTTTATATTTCCAATTTGATCTATCGAGATCTTTTGTTGTTTCTTTCTTCGTATTACAAAAGTTCAAAACTCCCCCGTTGTTTTGTTGGTACCTAAGCTTCTGAACATTTCTTATTCAGGAGAGATCGATCAATCATGAGAACTACTTGATTCTGTTTTCAGGGACTTTTACCTGGGATTGATGAGGCTTTTAACGTTATTTTCGTATATTTATTTTAGTATAATATTTTCAATTCAAAGAATAGCTTTATATTACACGAGTATTAGGTTATTGCCTTTTCAAGTATGAATGAAATGTCTGTTCCGCTAAATTATAACGTTGCTGGAAAGGATTATATTCGTATTCAAATATCATATCTAATAATGATTATTTATAAGCTAGAAATTGGTTCAGTGAATTCTGGTATCACGCAGCGTCAGAATTCAAAATATATATTTTGATAGTAGGTACATTTGACATTTCAAACCAATTAAGTTCGGAGAAGTAATTGAATAATATTTTGAATAAATGGGTAAAATGGACTAATAAACAAACTATGATATTTCCTAAAAGTGTTTATTTCATTTGTGCCAACACAAAACATATTCATTATTTTCGACTATTTTGGACAGCAACAAAATTGATCAAATCATATGTAATTGTCACAAAAAAGAAAAAGGACTTTTTGCACAGAGTCCAATCCCAATTCTCACCCCATGCAATTGTTATGGTATTCTACCTTAAGGTCATGGCACACATGAACGGTACGTCACGACACAGCTCCTGGTTCCAATCCAGTGATTAACTTAAAGCGTGAATTTAATCTTTGAATCCTAAGCACATAAGTGGTTTCTTATAAAGTATAAGTAAATAAAAAAATATATAGGTAACGTCATTAAAAGAAGCCAACAGCACGGCGACAGCGAGCTTCCAGCTATCTAAAAACAGCTGGGTTACCGTTGTGCCGTGCCGTGTTAATGTGTGTCAAGACCTTTAGTCGTCGTAAAGGTATAGGCAGATCAAGGTAACCTTGTGCACCCCAACACATCCCAGTAGGTTTGATTCTATTATGATTCTCGTCATCAATGGAAACGAAGAATTGAATATACTAACCTTATTTGAATTATTTTGTATGTTTTCCTTGAGTGTATCCGCCGAAATTATATTACGTACAACGTGATTTTGTCCTTGTGATTATTTTAGGTTTCGTTTTCTATAAATTATTTGCTCGAATATTATGAATGAATGCACAGTGACTTTTCAGTATACAGTCGTAAATTAAATACTGTACAAAATCAAGTTTTTGAGGGATTGGTTTCTATGAATTGAATTTTTATAAGCATTGTTGTGGTGTTTTATAAAATGGTTATTTCTAAACTTGTGATTCACGGAATATGCAACAGCGTTTTTAAAGTCTCTTTATGTTTTTTAAACTCACTTTCTAAATAAGACGCAAATCCATATCATAGATGTTATTTGTTGTTATTTTACCAACTTTTTTAAACGATTGGAAGAAAATTATATAGGTCGCCGAGATATAATTTTCTGACAAATAAACTGTTATAAGAAAATAACCGTGATATTCTTTTGTGAAACCTAACATTTCTTCCAATAAAATGTAATCAACAGACAAACCGGCCGGGTATCGACAAAAGAATTATCCGAGTCTACGTTACCCGGGGCCCGGGATTAAATCATGTCGACGTCACAATACACGGAACTTTTTCGTTCACGTTACGTACATAGATACGTTTATTAGAAACCCCGGAAAATAACCTTTACAATTTTTCTATAGGAACCACACATTGAATAGGCTTAATATTGCGGATTAAATTTTATATCCTTTCAGAATTATCTATGTTCCACGCATTTTTATTTATAGATGCACGTGTTCGAAATTACTGGAAATATTGTTGTATTTACTTTTTAAATGATGTTGTATTGGTATATAAATTGAAGTGACATGATATAAAGTGCCTCGGTCCGATTTTATTTTTCTGTCGTTATTTTCAGTAAATCAATAATGTATTATTCTGCAATAATTATTATAATGAAATAACTTTGGAAAGCTACTGTTTATCAAAATAAAGGTGTTTAACATGAATGACACTTTTATTTCATTATTAGGTACAAATACAATTTATATCATCATTGGTATATTTTAAATGTTATGTTCTATGTTAAATATGTACGGGGCCGTCTTAAATCACCAATCCACCTTAAGCAAGTGTGGTGATTAATGATCAAGAAGCAGGCGGTGGGACATTAAAAAGGCTGATGATGATTACGATTATGGACACAATTAGTACTTAGTGTCATTAACGTCTTTTAATGTCTCGTTAATTGATGAATAAATTCTCTATGAAAATCTTATTGAATCTAGGGATGTGCTCGAATTTGAAAAAATGTTCCATCAGCCCTCTGCGTGGTTTTTGAGTTTATGGTGAACAGGCGAACAACTTCGTTCTTTAAAGACGTAATGATAATTTTCTTACGAATGCAAGTGTATCACTTTTTCATCTGGTTATTTCTTAGAACAATCAGAAGTTGTTGCCATGGTAACATAATAATATGTTATAATGCGCTTCCTCGTCCAGTACAACTCTCTATAATCAAATCGAAATGAGCATGCATGCATGTTAAAAAAGCGGAGCATTGGCCTCTGAGCTACCGCCGCGCGCTTTTTAATGAATACTCAGATACTATCTTTGTTTAAATGTACAGAATGCAATCTCGATTCAAGACAAAAACTCGATCATCTAGATATAGCTACTAAAGTAATAGAACTGAAGAGTTTGTGTGCTTAATATCAGGAACTACTTAATTGAATGAATTCCCATTCCCCATTTGTAGAATATGAGTAAAGGCTACATTTAATGGTAGTGCACGAAGTTGATCCGGATGATACTAAGTTCTGCTAGAGGAAGCTACTAAAAATAAAGTGGATAAATCCAGAAATTCAGTGTAATTGCAAGACAAGAACTCTGAATCTTGCGTTCAAGTTAATGAAAATAATGGTCTTTACACACACAAGACAAAACAATAAACAGAAATCGGGTCGTATTTAATTTTATTGTTTCCTTGCATTTATTAAAAAAAATACACTATTTCCAAAACCAGCATGTGTTCCTGAAAAGAAAACTAATTCAATTCAACGCGAATTTCAAGTACATACAGCGGCGGAACAAATTTTCTTGAGTGATTACGTCATCCCACGATTCATATGCGCATATTTATTAAACGTATGTTCTGAAAAGCAAAAGTTTTTGCCTCCTTAAACGCTGTTTTAAATTCGAGTCGCGATTGCCACTTAAAATATTCGAGATAACTGTTACTTGAAGTTATTTTTAGCCGTTTTGTGAGTTACATTACGACGAATGCATAATTTTTGGGTGTAGTGCGTAACATATAGGGGTACAATCTTTTTTGCAGTTGACAGCCGTCATTTTCAAAAGAAAATCGCATTTTTTGTACTGTCTGACAAGATTAGCAGGTACATATTGGATTGAAAATAATATATCAGATTGAATTAACATAGGGCAGAACACTTGGTACTATTTTTGATGATACATACATGTGGCGATTATTCTAAAATGATTTACTTTTTCGGTTAATACCAAAAAGGAAATAATTAAAAAATGGTGATGTCCTCCAAGCCGATTAACGGCCACGGCTGTTTTCATATAAGGGGTTAGCCAATAGCGCAGGAAGCAAGAAATAATGCAAATAAAAACAGAAATCATGACATATAAATCAACAGATATGCATAACAGAACGATCAATAAAAAAAAAACATAATATTACAAAACACGCGAGTAAATCCACAAACACAAGTTAGTATGCTATACATACAGAAATAGACACGGTACTCTTTGAATGAAGTCCAAAGTGACAGCACCAAACAAGTCGGAGTCATTGCGTGAATTTTTATTACATTTTTAGTATTGTTCAGAGTTATTTTATTGAGTGTACGTGAAATTAATTACAAAATCTTAAGTGCGGATGTCGCACGTGCTTCTAGATTCTTTACATTTGTATTTGTTATTGAATTACTTTGGACTTTGAAGTTTCTATTAATATTTTAAGACAAAATTTCTTAATCCAAGTTTAGCTCATCATTATCTGCCTTTTCCCAATTATGTTGGGGCCGAAATTCCAGTCTAATCAGATGTAGATGAGCACCAGTGTTTTACAAGAAGCGATTGCCTATTAGACCTCCTCAATCCTGTTACCCTTGCTCTTACCAACCTACGTTAAAGATGCAAATATTTTATATAGACAAACAAAACATTTTGGCTATAAGTAGTTAAAAATTTGGCATACCATGCACTGTCATGTTACGTGCAATTTAGTAATTTTGAAAACAATTTTATCTCACGACCTTGTCTTTCAACCCAAACAAATTATTCTAATTGTGTTATGCTACAAAATCTCTCGAAATATCTGACCTTTAGTACATTTTGGTATTAAGATTGACCTTAAAACTCTAAAGTTTATTAGTTCACAAATAGTTTTAGCCAGCTGGGTTTATGATTAATTACTTTGACAAATTAGAACATTTTCAATTTGCTTTACACTTCCATTGTTTAAGTTATGACAGAAACACGATAGCCTGTCATCGATAAATGAATTATTGAATCTATAAATTCTAAACTGAAGTTATTTAATTATTGTCTTGTTAACTGGCCTTAGAATACCCGCACACTAGAAACTTTTAAGTCGGCCGACAGTTTGTTCGGGCTCATCAATCAGTATGGAAAAGAATGGTAGTATACATATATCAACGATTAGGTATTTCAGACCGGCTAAAAACTCACGATTTTCTTAAAAATGATGTCGGCTGACTGTTAAGTCTGTTGTGTGTCTGGGTAACCCTAGGCCTTGTAGTATGGCTTTGGCCTTACCAGGTATTCAACTAATGAAAAAGTCTATATCACGTTCCAATTTCGAAATTAAAAAATGCCAGTCATTCGTTCGTTTTAATCAATCTCCGCAGTGCATCTCGAGGGTAATCAAGGAAAATTCGCTTAACAGTTTCAAATGTCGGTCAGTTAGAACTGTTTCATTTCAAAGGTTTAGCTTTTAAATAGAAAATAATACAAGTCTACACTAATATTATAAAGCTGAAGAGCTTTTTTGTTTGAACGCGCTATTTTCAGGAACTGCTGGCCCGATTTGAAAAAATATTTCCGTCTTAGATAGCCCATTTATCGAGAAAGGCTTTTTTATTATTACTTTTTATCCGAGTTCGTGCAGAAGTTCCCATGAGAAGCGGGTGAAACCGCTGGCAGAGGCTAGTGACTAATAAACACATATTCTCTATGACATAGCAGTTCTTTACGACTACATTGTTGAACTAGAAAAGTCTGTAAAACAAACGTGCATTTGTTTTATTTAACCGTTTATGTACACTGTACCTAAGCACATGCCAGAAGAAGTAATTATATAAAATGGAACAAAGGTACTGCTTGTTTGTAATGAAATCTCACCTAGCAGACCCGTAGTAGTACGTGTATGCAAATAAAAATAAATAAATAAACTATGTACGACATTGTTTTTAGTTTTCAATGTGAGTTTCAGTCCAATTTCAAAGCCTGTTATTTTCTCATTCAATAAACAAATTTAACTTCTTGATTATTATGTAAACGACTATAGTTTAATGAGGTGGGCAGAACTCCAAGCTATTTTACAGTTTTAAACATAAAACTGTGTGTGTGGTGTTAATAAGATAATGTAAGGTCTTTTAATAGCCTCGCTTTATTACTCCAAAGGCCAAAAGTTTACTTAAAAATAGCTTAACGTAGAGGTACCTACTGGTTTTTAAAAGGGGCAACAAAATTTCATTGTTGCATCATTACCTTTTTTCGGTTTGCTTGTTGAATTCTTAATGTACCCCAGTCTGTTCGATGTGCCAAAATTAAACTTTTGAGGTCTTTATATACGAGTATTTTTAACACAAGAATATTGAATATTTAATTTATGTACTTTTTGTTTTGGATTGTTAAAAAAACATTAGGTATATATTTACCTTATAATAATGAATTTGAAGCGCATTTAACTGTAAGGGTCAGTTGCACTATTTAACTATAACGACAACCGAGGTATAGCTAGCCGTATAGGTACTTTTTGCCCATTGATCAAATGCGCGATTTGGCAACTGAAAATGGTTCGGTTATCGTTACATTTGAATGGAGCAATCCACCGTAAATTGGTTCTTCAACCAGTGCTTATGAAAACGCGGAACAATATTAAATTCGTTATACTGTCCAACGTTAAACAATTTGGTTCACTAATGACATTTTAATTGCTTGTGCTTGTCCATAGGACAATCTCTTTAATCTCTAACGATCTCAAGATTACAAGAAAGCTGATATTCTATTTATGTTTCCAAAACAATTTCAAACTTAAAAGAAAATGCCTGGAAAAATTTGCAGTATTATGATGTATTTTTATGGCTCCATTAGAACCTTTATGGTCGACCCAAATAGTGAAAAATAAAACTCTGGTAGGTTCTCATAATAAAGTGTGCGATTTTATTTGTTTGACATTATACTACGAGTATTATGAAGAGAAACATAAAAGAAATAAAATACGCAATTGCGAGTAGTGCTTTAAAATTATTATGGTCACAAACAACATTAAACGGATTTAATTCATTTTCAAGGGAAAATAGCTAGATATTCGCAACATATATATACGTCAGATAGAAAGATGATAGGATTTAACCACCTAGTCACAATTTTTTTTATAGAGCACTCCGAAAAAATGTAGCCTTTGTAGTCTTCGCTGTGATACGATACATCTAACATTGAACAAATAGTTACAGATTGATTATAACTCTATTATGTTATTTAAAGCTAAAAGAAGAGCTAGAAAATGTCAATTTCATAGTTTTTTTAATTTTATAAAACAATTCGTTCCTGAGATGAGTGTGATCAAACAAACCAACTCCACAGCTTTATATTATTAAGGGACCTGTACTACCTAATTTACCTAGATATTCCCTAAGATACTGCGGTTAAGACTACATAGATAGACTTCTGATGTAGGTACTAGGAACCCAGTAATAACGCGTAGGTTTCCATACAGCGTTTCCTTGTGGTGTCATATCAACGGCCCTTCTATATAGATCGTAGGTACTTTCTCAAGGGCACGAACATCTTAGGGCGAAGCTAGTACAACGCTGCATGGAGTCACGTAGACAAGAATGGTGATACTACGTATTAAGTTTGCGGCTGTAATTTAGTCAGTATAATTCTATTTATAGACTCGAGATGGATATGCCTTTGCCCATCACTGGAACGGTGTCGAAAAACTTAAGTATGTAGTAGAGTTTTTTGGGTAGTTTTTAAATGTATTATATTTGAAGTTATTAATTAGCAACGTATTATGTGTACGCGTTGTTTCTGCTTATGAAATATTCAATGACAGACATCAACTGATATAATTATTAGAATGGTCCTACATTAGTAGGTACGAGTATATTATAACAATGTTTTTTTGTCACATCATGAGCATTAGGGAAGGTTTATATCTGACAGAAAATGCGCCTAGCGTGTCGTAAATGTTTGATCGAAACACTAATGCATCATCGGTTATGTGTGAATGATTGAATGTTTATCGTATACTTGTCTGTTTTGGCGTTACGCGACCGATAATACGCGACGCATGTTCCGTCAGAGATGTGATCCTTCCCTTTAATCTGACGTAACTATATAAAACTAGGCTTGAAATTGAGACGTCTACGGTACAGCAATAACTGTAAGTATCCAATTAAAAGTAATTATGTCATATTTCTTTTGTCATTTGTCAAACAATAATGAAATGAACCTACATTGTTTTCCAATCCCAAATTGGATCACAGTATGAAACAAGAAAATTCAAAAGAACCGAAAATACAATATGAAATTGAGACGTACAAAGTGATTTAAGTGCCTACCTTTTGTACTGAAAATAATAGAAAATCTCGATAAATAATTCCTGGCTCTAGAATAAGAGAGTATAATACTTTTGTCGGTCAATATTTGTCTTCAATTACTGTGAGGGCTTTCAGACACTGGCGACTTTTAGTCGGAGAATAGATGACTAAAAAGTCGCAGAACATTTTACCTTACTGATTTTTGCATGTGGAGGAAATTTACCCGTATTTAATATACAGATATCAGACTTCCTTATGTTTTTGTGCTAGTTTCAATCTTAGTTTATTTATTTTTTTGATATAAACGATGATTGATCGATTTATATATTTTATTAATTTATCAAAAAATTAAATTATTTGTATAGATGGACAACACCAAGAACAAAAACTATAAAGAACTATTAACTACTGCTACTCATAAACAACAAACAATACTTAAAAATAACTTCATTTTTTTATTGTAAGTGGTATAATTTGCCGAAAACACGCACACTTACAATTCTTCTTACCTACTTACTTACAAAAACATTTAATAACAAACAACTTTAATTCTGTTACTTATAAGTTTAGACTCCATTCGAACAATACATAATCATTAATATAATCACTGACTTGCTCAAATGGTAGTTAAAATAATACGATACACCTAAAAAAAACTGTATTTTTTCCTTCGGAATTTTATTATACTGTCAGAAGCTGTTTGGTCTGGAACTTCTTTCGACATGTGATCACATGCATATAATATTATAATTCTATGAATTAGAAACTGCGAATTTTTATTTTATTTAGTTTTTTCCTCATTTCAAAAATGTCTGTCAAAAACCAATCATATACGCAGCTACGAATTAAACATGCTTTTCATAAAACGCAATAAATAATGCGCGCCTTATATGGTTTGATACGCAGATGTATTGGTATTATGGAATCAATTTGAATATGGACACTACTATACATTCATACTTCTATTATACATCGTTACATAATGTGATATTTCAATTCACTTTTATACTATCTAAAGTAGATATTATCCTACTAATAGTATAAAAGTGAATTGAGATTGAATGTTTCTTTCTCAAAGGCTGCTTTTCATTTAAAGGCTAAATCAATTGCTGAAAATTGGTAAATACACTTGATTCCAAACCCACTTAAAACAGAAGCATGTCTTCTCCGGGTGCTCGAAGAAGTTTCGCGCCACGCGAGTGAAACTGCGAATGGAAGATAGTACTTGTACTTAGTTCAAATAATCCCTCGGCGGTAGAGAGTGTACGGTCTTCCTAAACCAAAGCTCTTAAAAGAAACAACCTCGAAATTTTCCTTTCGCACTAATTATAGCTGTCCATCAAAACAAGAACAAGAATATAAAAGCTAATTTGTTTCCGCTGAAAGAATAATAACTGTAAGAGTTGCGCGATTGTTTGTTTACGAAAATTGTTATGGGAATCCGCCGACGCGTCATCATACCAGATTTATAAATTCCTCTGCTTTATGAAAGCAAACAGAATTTAATTTATCGTCATAACATGACGTAAATAAAAGGCCAGAGTGATGCTTCATTCTTTTATCCTTGTTTTCCAATTAAAATTTCATATTAAAACAGTCACTATAATAATTTTCAGAACTATGCCATTACTAATTTGTGGCATAATTTTGCGTAATCCCTAACAAAATTCTGTCAGTTGACGTATCCAATTAGTCCTAAATGGCAATCATGACAGCCGTCAACCTAAATCATGGGATATTGGAATGGGAACTAATGACAAATAACAATTACACTAATTTACAAAAACACATTGATTTTATTATGGGAAGAATATTTACTATTCGAAGTTGTCTTTTAGCTATTTAGAATAAATAAATAAAAGATGGAAGTACTTTCTTCGAATTTTCTGTTCCAATATAGATTATCCTCCATGTTTTTATCCTCAGGGAAAAATATAAAAAAGCAGCTGAAAATACAGAGCCTACACTAGACAATTGCGTAAGAAAGGAATCGTATAAAAGGACCAAATTTGTAAACGGAAGGAGCAAGCCTTTGTTATTATGATACAAGTAGGTAATTTTGTTTGAGCGTCGTTATTACTTTGGCAGTCTCTTTGTCATTGGTAGATGTTTCTTTTGATATGATTTGTGGCTTTTTTTCTTAATATAGAAAAAAAAAATCTGGATAAAAAAATTGTACGCCTATGATGTTGTCTCGAGTGTAATCAATTTGATTGACAATACAAGTTCCGAAAGTCAGGCACAGGCTAATGTGACCTTAATTAAAAAGTAAAACTTTCGTTAATTATAATAACTCTGTTGTCATATTGACAGCCCATTTGCATATATGGAAGGAACGTTAATTATTTATTAATTAAAAATAGCAATCAATGTACTTTAATTAAATTGGTAGAATTATGTATGATCAAGTGATTGTGGAATGTAGCTAGAGACCATTTATGGAAGGTTTCCAACTCATGATTTATTTAACCAACATTTCTTCTAACAGAGAAAAATTGGAATTTAGGAAAGCTATCCATTCTTGTAGCCAGCGTTATTGCGAAAACGCCAAATATCCGGCATCAGACTGTCAATATGTCATCATTACCAACCGTGACCCTAATTTGATAGAATTTGTTCAGCTAAGAAATTGATTTCAATACGAAATAGTGTGTTTTTGATGATGATAAAATGCACCAATAAGGTCGAGAATTTGGGTCCCGCCTTATGTTGCTCATAAATTCATAAATCGGAGCAAGTATTTTTGGGATACAAGCATCACGATACCGTTGCAAATATTCAGTTTTATTGAAACCTTTTGATCCTTATTTTTAATCAAAGTCAATAGGTATTCAACGTTGCTCAAAACTTATTTGACTTTTCTCTATTTTAGAAGTTTGTTACAGTTGACGAAATATCTTTAAACGAGCCTTAAAACTTATTTTACATGCCTCTTATATAATAATTAATACCTTTGAGTATTCTAAAGCTCAATGTCGGAAACTGACTGACTAATTGGAATCTCGTTGTGTTCAGAAACCGCCCCTGAGACCACTTCATCAATGACGCAATCACTGCTAGATTGACTCCATTGATAAATGATACAGGAAAGCCATAAAATTGAGTGATGAACTGACTCACTTTGTTCTCCGGTCACATTAGCAACTACCTATGCGGATAGATTTGTTAGTAAATAATTATTATTTTGAATACTAATGTGTTTAGTACATAAATGCACACATGAATCATTGTTAGTACTCGTAAACGTTCCATTAATGAATATACATTATCCATTAAAGTTGAAAGATCTAATTGATTAGTTCGAAATAAACATGCGTTATGTAATACATACCTATAGCTATTCACAATCACATGTATTGTTAATAGTACAATATTATTCATGAACAGAATTAATAACAAGCTATTTATATGTTAATTTCAAATTATTACATTGAAAAATGGCAGCCTTTATATGTATGGATGAATCAATTATAGTCCTATCTATTGTTTAAATTAAATTAATTTATTTCTAGTACGATAATTGACTGCAAATGAGATAGACTGACTTACTGAGGTATTAGCTATACCTACCTATTTACTATTGACCAGATCTCAACTGACAGTAATGTAACCTTTTGACTCATTAATAGTTATGTAATACAGACTATGCATAGGTATTCATAAATGTTTAACAATCCTATTTCTTTAGAAAACCAAAATGAATTTTAGTAACATATATTTTTACATTAGAGTTAGTTTTACATGTTTTCTGAATTCCCTTATCTCTGGAACGTCTAGTCGAGGTAGGTCTAAGGATTTCTTTTCATCCGGGTGCGCTCAGTGGAAGCTAGTTGCATTATATTCATAACTTCCAGATAAGCAGCAACACAAACAAAGACTAATTTAAATAATAATCCAACTTTAAACTAACTAGCACGTTCAATTTAAGCCTTATTAATATACTTCACGACCCTTCGGGTTAAGTCAGATTTGCTAAACTAATTTAAAAGGGAGTTCAAATGTGTACGGTTCAAGCGATAGGTAGAAAATAAATGTGGTAAACTGCCTTGTTTAACGGTTTAATAATAATTAACAGGTTGTAGTTAATAAATACACACAACAACAACTCAAAATTTTTATAAATAGGTACGGATGTGATAAAAAAAGTCTCGAAGTGGTACAAAAAATATCTAAGCTGGTTGCTTTGTGAGTGCGTTTGTAAGTAAACGGTTTATGAGTAATTGAATTGATGTGACTAAGAACTTAAAAGGCATTGCCCTATACGAGAATTGAACCCAGGAAACTCACACCTGTCAGTCGCGTGTGAAACCACTAGACCGCAAAATAAGATTAAGTTATTAACAGATAACAGACCTACTTTCAAAAAATAGAACTGTAACAAAAAAAAACCGGCCAAGTCGGACTCGCGCACGAAGGATTCCGCACCAGAGCAAAGCTGAACAAAAAAATGATGTTTGTTGTATGGGAGCCCCCCCAAAATATTTATTTTATTCTAGTTTTCAGTATTTGTTGTTATAGCGGTAACAGAAATACATCATCTGTGAAAATTTCAACTCAAGGGCTCCGTTTTACCCTTTGGGTACGGAACCCAATTGCACTGCTTGAAAAAGCACTATACTGAAGTTAGAAACAATAAATTAAAATAACCAACGTTTATCCACTAGGCAACTTTTTATGCTAAAACCACTCGACCGATTTTAATGAAATTTACCTTCGCACACAGACAACCATTTTTTGCACCAACTATGTGAGCTATCTTGGCCAACTTCCATATACATAAACATCCTTTACCATTTATCTGTAGTTTAAAAATTCATACACACAACTTCATTCTACCATCACCATCACAGTCCATCCGAACAATGGCCCTTGGATCTATTCGGTCCGAACATTCGAGAGCCCTTGTTACACCCGTGTCTATGTGACAGGCACCGGCAGTATGCTTTGTGCCGCCATATTTGATCATTGACTTTTATGGACGGCTGTCAAATATATAGGTACAACGTGGTGGAATGTATCTCGAAAAGGGGCATAGATTTTGCTGAATTTGTCTTAAATATTACCTCTGACTTTAACGCTAAAATTCCCTGACCAATTTAATTGTGATTTGGTTCACAGAATGATAGTTAGAAAAGCCTGAAACACTACTACAGGACTAGTTTTTACCGGGGTATGGGAATTATATCCCATGGAACGCGGTTGAAACCGCGAGAAACAGCTACTTTTGTATTAACCGAATCAATTACCTAAATTCACGCATTTACATAAAACTCATTGTCACTTAATTAAAAACAGATACATACATACCTACGCACACATATTGATACTGCACACATGAAAGGCCGATATTGTGTATTGATCAGTCTCCATTGGAACAATAAGTCTTAGCAACTAGTTTAAGCACGTGGCTTTGTTTGTAATCGTGTTTGATATCGGGAAATTACATCTGATTGTGTCAATACTAACCTGACCCTCCGTACTGTTTACTGTCGTGAGATATAAACAGGCCTTGTGAGATCTAAGGTTTAGGACGCTGTAGGTTATCGATATGATAACCTTTAGATATTTATTTATATTGTATAAGCCTTGTCAATGTACATTATAAATAACATTTCTAAGTCTGTGCATCTAGGTGTACTACGTCTGTCTGTATATCGTTATTACGATTGCAAAATATCAGCGCAACGTACAATATAATAGTCATTGGGTAGTGGAATATCTTCATAGAGAGGTAAACTCATCGTAAATAAAATATTAATTAAAGGTATTTCCAGAAATAAAATTCAATAAATTTGACATTTCAAAGCAGTTATTTCAAACATTTATTTTAATTAAATGATGTTTATTGTTGCGTGGTTACTACTTGCATGGTATTTAAATTTCTAGGGTCATGTCGGATTACCGTCCGTGGCTATGAGAGTGAAGGAATAGTGAGTGCACCTGTGTCTGCGCAAATGCTCGTGCACTATAATATGTCCTGCGCAGCTGGCTGATCTCCTTACACACAGCCGCCGTGGCCGAAATCGGCCTACAACGTTATCATCATTTAGATATAATAACAGTACAATTTTTATTGTGAGTAAAGCTGCATGCTGTGTATTAAGTTATTCACCGTATTTTAGATTTTACTTCATTACAACAATTTCTGATGTTTACTCCTACATGCTTCCTCTAAATGCCCTTTATATTAGAATTTTCTACACCTACTTTATACAAAATACGTTTAATAGTACTTACGACAAGTTTATTTTGAACGTAAATGTAAAAAGTCTAGTGGGTGTTATTAGTTTTAAAGCTGTGCAGCAGTCTGTGCGACTGTAGTTTTTAAGCGTATTAACCGATTAGAATGACTGTTGCTTTATTATATAAAACCTGGTTTTCTAACGGTGATTTATTGTCATTTTTCATTTAAATTAGCTGAACAGATTAATAAAAAATAATAAGCTATTTTGCCCATATTTTCTGACAGTAGTATCTACTCAAAACTATGTGAATTACGGGAATATAATATTCCGCAAGAATATTATGTCATATTCACACAGTGTATTTGACGGATTATCCTGTCACTAGAATGAAAATTGCTATATATATGTGCACTACCAAATAATGGTGTTACCACATGTGGCTTTCAAATATAATGAATGGATCACACAATTTGTTGTGACATCCATCCTGTTGGTAAAAAATGGTGACAGATTCGATGTTACTTTTTTCTACCACATGTGTTGGAAATATGTTTTTTATATTGTATAACATGGTATAGTGGTGCCGACAATTTTATACAGTTAACAGCTGTCAATTTTCAAGGGAAAATATTTTTTTTTTGTACGGACTGGCAGCACTGCAAACTACCAAACCAAACTAAAAACTAACTAAAACCCAATGAAAAAATAACAAGTATATTTGTCAAATAGACTTAACAATTTGTACAAAAAATATGAATATGACCGTGAAATATGAAGGATTTATCCTACTTCTGAGCCTCATACAGCTATATTCATTTAAAACCTGAGTCACATTGCTAGGTAAACACATATCTTTCTCAGAGTACGTATTTCCTGAATATATATAAAAACCGCTTTTCTATTCCATTTGAATTTAACACATTGACTGCACAATTCTATCGTACAAGATGCAACTAGGTTAGTCCAGTATATAGTACAAGGTAAAGCTAAGGTATATTTCCTGGGCAACGTCGACGTATTATATTGTATGCCTGAGCAGGTTCCCGAATATCCAATGTACTGGTACATTTGCTCGCAGTGCGGTGTATTCATTTTGTGTCGTGCAGAATTTGATACAAATATTTTGTTGCTTGGATTTTGTTTTGCATGTTACAGCGAAATTGTATTGATGGGGTTGTTACGTGGTTTTATTTTCTTGAGTAAATGTTGGGGCTACATTTTGAAGAACTTTTGGATTTTATTTTATACTTTTCTTTGTCCATGCCTTTTCCCAATTTGACTGTTCACTTATGCATTATATCAGAAGTGGAGTAAGTTATTTTGGTAATTAAAAACAATATAAGAAGTACAAAACATAAAAATCATTTTCTATTGTCAAAATAATTTTCCTAACCATTCATTTCAAACGAAATGTGAATGTAACTTACATTACTGATGTGTGTGTGTGTGAGTGACAGATAAAAAAAAAAAAAACAAAAAAATGTTGACAACTTATTTTGTCAGCTACACACACCTACTTGCGGTTTTTATTAAAATTTTCCATGGCAATGACATCGGAACATGAGAATGAGTTTCATAATATGAGCGTAACTGATAGTGCATTGTTGAGTTAACGGGTAACAACGCGACCGCGTCAAAACAAGTGTAGTTCCGCGATTTTTACAGTTGTAACCAGTTACTTAGGGTGCTTCTACATGGTGCAAGTAGCTGGAGCAAGTAAACTTACGTAAGCGACAAGTGACAAAAGCACGCGGGTGTGTATTTTGCTTTGGTACATGCGCGAGTCGCTGGACCTGCACATTTTTCAAATGCATGTAACCTGCGCATGTGCCAGCTACTTGCACCGTGTAGATGCACCCTTACTGTTCTTACTTACAAGCGAGAATTTATGCGAGGCTATAAACGTCTTGGTTATGTTTTACTGCATTATGTTCCTGTCTGTTGGTTGAGATTTAATTCTCTTTTGTGACATTGATGACTAAATAAAACTGAGTAACATAACGATACCGTATTCCAGTCTCATTACTCTACTAAATAACCTTATGTAGGTACTTACCTAGAACATAGTAAACATTTTATGTAAACACGAAAATAAATAACATAAGTACATTCCGTCTCATTCAGTAGATACGCGGAAAAAATGCGAATTCTATCTAAAAAGGTCCAATCTATCACTTAGCGCGCCGTGGAATGGAGTAACAGATTACATGAGGTGAGAGTTGAACAACTATCCATCAATCTGCTCTCGGCTTAAAATAGGTGCTTTTACGGATGCCGGGGCCCACAGTGTGCACTTTGGATTAATTTAGAAGTGCTGCATTGTTCTTAGTGTAGTTGGTATTTCAATGTACAACAACAACAAAAATAGCACCACATACTTACATATAACATCATTCCAACTGAATGATGTTCCTAAGAAAGGCTTCTAGATTAGACTTATATGGCTTAAAAAACACCCGTCATTTGGCGCAAGTGATAGAATATTAGGTATATCTTTATATAGCACAAATAATATGTTTTATAACAAAATTATTTTAATACCTATGTACATTTTTCATTACTTTAAATCGTATGTAAGCATGACTTTCAAACATACTATAAAAACGATCCTTACATGAGAACAGCCGCCGTAGCCGATAATCGGCTAGGCGGACATCATATAATCATCATAAAAACAATTATTATATAAATATATAAGTTATATCCCCATATTTAAATTCATTTTACACTAAATCAAAGTAAAATACAAGGGTTGTTACAGTTCTATCATGTGTCATTCCACAATTCATGTACGCATAAATGTTAATGACATATATTGTGTTCGTAATTCGAATGCTTGAAGTCATACCCACGACCTAGTATGCGTAAGTCAAGGCTGACATTGGTCATTGGTGCTCTAATTAGTAAACAGATTCAAAAAAGAGGATTTTTGTTTACAGTTTTAAGTTTTTTTGATAAAATAAAAAAATCCTAAAGCATGTCAGCTTCCGAATTGAGAATCTCCTCCTTTTTGGGAAGTCAGTTAAAAATATATTTGATTTGACTTTTTTACATAACTGCTGAAGTGTTGTCTGTAGACTGTAAACAAACATCAATATTGTCAAGATTATTTTTTCGAACCCAAAATTAAGAAGATTTTATTTGGACACAATGTCGCGAACTTAGACAAAGATGAATATTATAGAGTTTTAGTTGCACTGCTCCTTTCCGACAAAGGATTCCATTGAGATAACGCAGAAACATGAGGGCCTAACAATTTAATTACATATAAAATTATAAAACCTCCAAACCAAACAGCCTCTCAATTGAGTTCTAAATTGAATTTTGTAAATTAATTAAATACTGCTAGCTAACGCCACGGTATTTAACCGAAACTCACACAATTAACCCTCTTAATTCCAATAAAGTTTACCAGCCAACGACATTCTGAGGGTTTTGAGGATTTATTTAGTACCTATTCGAGAATTTAATAACGATACTGAGTGTACAAGATTCATAAAAGATAAAGGAACATGTAAATGTGATTCATAAAAGATAAAGGAACATATAATAAGCATATAGGCAAGTAAAAGCAAAATAATGGTATGATAATATTTTGCATACCTGTGTGGTAACTTTTATTATATTTTGACACTTCAATAATTATAATGAGCATTGCATTGTCGTACTACCGAATCCCATTTCAATATGAACTCAAGAAGCGGTGAATATTAAAATTCTTTCGGGATATTTTGTATGTCAATTTATTCCACGTTATTACTTACGTGATATGAATGTCAGTATGTTCACGTATGTACAATATGTTCATACTTGCTTTAGATATTTCATGTATAATTCAAAAATTGATTGGCACTTATTTTTTTCAATATTTCACGAGGGACTTGTAAAATCTACTTCAAAATTGTCAATTTAATTGGATTACCGCGGAGACCCAACTGTGCGAATATGATTTTCAATTTTAGCCTGTTTTTTCGGGGAAAAACTCTGGCCATATGAATTTGAAAAATAATCCTTTGTTTGATGTTTGACGTTGCTACAAAAGTAATTTTAATGATGTTAAAAAACAAAGCGAATTTTTCGATTGAACGCAAAAAATTGGATTGACATTTGACAATCACTATCCACAATAATTCGATTTTAGGCACCATTTATAAAATTGTTTTGTTTTTCAATTACGCACGTGAGTCGGGAATTATTTTGATTTCATTTTACTCTTGACAAAATGACAGGTAAAACATTTTTCATTTTCTAAAACATACTGAAGCTTTTTTTGTGCAGTCTCATTGATACTTTAAAGAATCCTTAAAAATAAATAAAAGAAACGATTGTATCAATACTCGTCCACATTTGCGATTCAAAAATGCGAGCATCCCAAACTCACTTGCGTAAAAATGTTTCGTAATGCTTTTTATTTGCATGAAAATTGATTTAGGCACAAAATACTGTAATGATACCCCGAAAACGCAAGATTGTTGCATGCAAATATGGATATTTGTATGAGTACCACGAATTTCTGGATACAGTTGTACCTATATGCAAAACGGTACTTGGTTGGATATTTTAATTTTGTGATGATTTGGCTTCGAGCATTTCACCAACCGGAGAGACCATCGTCCGTAACAAGACACAGAAAGATATATCGTTACACATCATCATTCATCTCCATTGATTCCACAAAGTTTTACCCTTACGTACTTATAAGTATGTAATTAAACTCGTAACTACATAATCCCGCAAACGTCGCTGGGTGACTAGGGTCCTTATACGCTTGCTTACGCTCAAACATTACTCAAGTTTAAATCAGTGTTAGACTGTATAAGAGTTTTTAAAAGTTACTTCAAAATATCCACCATACTTATTTGAGTAAATTTTCGCTATTTAATACATACTCTACAAGTTAGGTATATAAAAACTAACACGATTTCCAGCTTAACAATATTCAGTATATTTTCGTATGCTGTAAAAGTTATTTCACTAACGCTGCAACGGTTTTCAATGCAGACTTGGATTGTTATGAGCGTGTTACTACAAACTAGTTTCCGCGACAACATTTTGTATTAACATGTAGAAATGTAGATATTTGTAGTAGCGTATTTTTCTGTGTAACTGTAGGATTTTTTAGTTTTCTTACAAATGACTGACTACATTATTTCAAAATTACAATACGATCAAAAATATCTAAATGTTGCAACCACAATGAACCTCCTCCTTAATGAAGTCAGTAAATAATACTTCGACCTACAAAAAGTTTCTAAAACTGTCAGTCAAACAAGAGGTAATTAATCTTTTTTTTAGAAATAAATCACCATTATTTCATCACCATCCTAGGCACGTTTCCATCAATAAATGTAGACTGCTTGGCATCGCGCCAATGGTCGGTGAACCCGAGACCGAAATAAATGATCCGACAATTAACATCAACAGTTACGACATTCATAATGTCTATTTGTTTGTATATGAGTAAGTGTAAATATACTATATTTATTTTTGCCGATGTTAGTTCGACATACGATTTGTTTTCAACTCATACTTCCATCTTTCATCTTCCCCATTTTATTTGGTGGTCGGTGCAGCATGACTTCTTCTTCCGAGCACCTTTGTCTAATGCACTGGTATATTTTTTTCCAGTCATATCATTTTATTAGATACCTAAGTATTCAATATTCAATAGAAAGTACATACAAACTTAGAAAAGTTGCATTGGTACTTGCCTGACCTGGAATCGAACCTGCGCCCTCATGCTCGAGAGGTTGGTTCTTTGCCCACTAGGCCACCACGACTTTTGAAAAACAAAGTCACCAAAACCTCTTTATGAATCTTAAAATATTCTATCCCCCGAAATGGTATTCCATTACATCTAAGTAGCAAAGTTCAGGTTGTGTCAGCTGCCGTCCATCTGGCGCGCATCAGATGACAAGGATATCGCCCAATTGATTATATTAGCCCTCAGGATGGAACTATCAATCTTGTCTCCTGTTTTACATATTACAATGTTTTCATTCAGCTAAGCATCATTTTGGATTAATTCTTGTGTACGTTAGCCGTGTTTTTGTTTGCAAAACACTGCCTACAGTGGGGAGTAAAAAAACGGTAATTACGAAGTTTTTCGGACATACAAACTTTTCGTTCAACCTCTATATAGAAGGTACATTACTATTGATTTAAAAGTCAGTTTTTTATCCTATAGTGGGGAAATGCTCAACCGATACTATAATATACTACATCAGTTACATCACTAAAGACAAGTCGTTTGCGGTCTTTTAAAAAGGTTTACCTATGTTATTATCCTTAAGGTCTAAATTACTCCATTCACTCTTTACTTATGATTAACATATTACAAAGCGTGTACCTGCCTATGTATCTCCACAATATAAAACAAAATTTTCATTAAAAGCAAGGCAAAGTAAAAGGCTTAGTTTCAGGCCACCGCAAGCTAAGCTTCTGTGTTTATTCTTTGAACAGAACCAAGGAGCATAGTTAAGCTTTTGTTACAACGCGTCAGCAAAGGCTTAAACCTTTCGTCAACTTACTCTTAGAAAATAATGTTCATGTGTTTGTGTGTTAGAGAAAACTGTTATCATGTTTATCTACCTATACTTACTTATTTTACGAAACTGTGAGTTGTTTGTTTGAATGAGCTAATCTCAAGAACTAGGTACCGCTACGAGTGCTATGCTAGACTATACTTTGCATGGGAAAACGGGTGAAACCACGGGAGCTAGTATGGAGAAAAAAGAAGTTTTTATTTTTGATCGAATAAAACACGCAGTCCAACAGCCGTTATTATGATAAAAAAATATTTTGCCAAACTACAATAAAGGTTGAAAGCTTATTTGTAGTAAATCGAATTGAATTTACCCTTGTACCTATTACCAGATGATCCTATTTTACTATCTTATCTAAAATTTCGTTTATCTCAAGCTATATTTGTATCTTTACCTTTGAAAGTGAATCTGGAGTTTCAATGTGCAGACTACTCGAAAATAATGTTATCTTGTGAACGTTCGAAACACGGAGTAAAGAAAGGTGAGAGGAGATGCCATAAGGTCAAGCGCTTTCTTCTAGTTCAAATTCATACGGTGGGCATGACGAACGATCAGCTACAAGTGAACTAACGAGGCGTTTGGGTTCCTTGAGACATCTGTCAACGGTTTTTTGTATTACAAAAAATGTTCGGGTCCAAAGAAGGCGTATTAAGGCTAAAACAGTGACGGTCCTCCGTCCCCTGCTCACCCGTATTTAGACGGGCTACTTTCTTAAGTGATTTCCCGTCATGGCACCTCCGCTAGTCATTTTGTTCTCCATGGTTGGAATACAAACTTTAGAGTTCAACATCCGGATGATACCTTCTCAAGTCAGTAGCAGACATCTTTGATATTTTCGAAGAAGGTTTTTACTTTGCAAGTTGTTCCAAAAATCTTTTTAAATTACTTTAAAGATGAAAACAGGTTACTAGATTGTAGATTTTGTTTATGTTTATGCGTAGAAGTGATTCATAAACTATATTAATTTATGAATCACGTAGGAAATCAAAATTATTTTCTATACTATATGTACTACTGTACTTTTTACAAGCTTTTTTTAAATCTTGGGAACTTTAGACCGCTTCGAAAAATAATTTTAATTTTTAGATAGTTCGTTTATGGAAAAAGGCTGTACTTAACTAGTAATTTATTATCTTGTTGGGTCTTATCCAGGGGACGCGGATGAAACACAGACTTTCCATTTCAAATTATTATTTACCTACTCTTATCGAAACAAACAATAATATATAAACAATAGCCACATAAGAAATCTATCTTATTTTGCCAGGTACATTGCAAAAAAACCGTTTTGTAGCTATTTTAACAATATTACGTAATAACTGGTTTCTGTTATAATGTTATGCAATGATGTTACATAATGGACGTAATTATGCCAATGACAAAATGGAAATCATCATAAACTTATTTAATTTTCGAATTCTTTGATGAGCTTTTTTTTTTCTTAGAATCTTTTTTTTTTTAGTTTGTGCTTACGCTCAGTAGCGTGCGAATAGTTAATAGCCAACCTTTTTAGCCAAGATACTATGTTAGTAGATACAAATTTCAACGCTAGACAAAACTTATAAATATGTTTAATCGGTAATATAGAAAGTTTATTTACGAGCTTTTGCGTGTAATATAATATAATTGGAGTGATGGCAGCACCTACATTGATTTCGTGCTGGAATCAGATTTTTGAAAATATCGTTTTCATCTACATAATTTTTTTCTTTAAGTAGGTACACACTTGCTACTTTAAAAACAAAAGCTAGTTATTTTAATTTAAATAATTTATTCTTTGTTGGTGGGCTAGTTTATTTATTGTGTACTATTTACCCGTCCGTATAATTTTATTCGTTGTTATCTAAGGAATGTTAATAGAATAACTTTAAATAATAAACAAGAGATAACAGAAATAACTATTATTGTTGTTAGGGAAAATAAATAAGTAAATAACAACAACCGGAATAATTTTTCATGTTACAAATTGACTAGTTCATTAAAAATATACCTTTTCATTTTTGTAGTTTTAACTTGAAATCAACTATTAAATATTGTAACCCTAACAACAATTATATAATAATGTATTGCTTTAAGAAACTCCATTATAACAAGCTAAAAACAACAAAAGCACTCATAATCTCAGACACTTAACGTAAATAAATAAAAAACAAGTACGTGATCAAATATACACTATACAGTACCTACTTACTTACAATAGGTAGATATGTACAAAAACATTTACAACTATGTAACTTGTAACTGAACTTTTGCCACGCCTCTATTTTTTTTATTTGTCTGGAGATAACGAAACAAATGAAAAAAGTAAAGACTGATACTACTGTAATAGCATGATAACATTTCAAAGACCAGCGAAATCCTTGCTTATTCTAAATTAGTTTGCGTTTGGTTTCACTTGATTCCCGAGGAACCCACTTCCCGCATATTGATAAAAAGTAAAATTAATTTATTGCAAATTTTAATTAAAATCCACTTATAAGGCTTCGCGTAAAGTAACAAACAACCATCCTAACATTCTTCCAAACTTCCGCGTTTATAATGTTCGTTGGATGGTAAAAGTTACATTGTTTTTGATAGAATCGAATGAGATGAGATTTTGCAAAGCTATAGAGTTAAAGTCTTGTCATCCTTACGACCCGTGTTACCAATGCAAAAACAGAATGAAGTCCGCGCTTGTACGCACGATCAACGATCGACAAAATTTTTGTACTGGTAACTAAGTATACTCCATTTGAGTAAAACTTCACAAGAGTACAATTATGATCAACGGATGAAGAACTGTTATTATTATATTGATTAATGTTTTAGGTACATTTTATTTTTAAACTGAGTTTTTAAATCAAAAGTCATAGGTATCAAATTGTTTGCTGTAGTCCGTACGAACCGAGCGAAAAATGCGCCGATGTGAAAATGCTGTAAGGAATGTTAAAGGAATAAGGCAATGCTTTTTATCTAAGTGCACAAAACATAACCTATGGTAGAGGTTTATGTAGTATAGACCGCGTATTATCGGTCACTAGTTTTTAAACAAATTAATGTAAATAACATAAACATGCAATTAATCCACCTACATAGGTATTATATTCTATCAATATCGTAGAGTCATATGAGCCTATTTATTTAAACGTTTCAGGAAGTAAACAATATTACTCGTTATGGGATCTAGGTGAACTTATTATTAGATTGCCGGTTACTGGCTAACCTTTTATGTTGCATTTACTTATATAAATAGCGGTGTCAGTCGTAATATATGGAAAACTAGCTTCCAGATATATAACGTAAATATTATTTATTCTGATATCTAAGTCATATTACGGCCAAGTTATATCGAAATAGGTAAATCATCAACCTACTTGTTTATCATGATATAAAATAGCTTATAGGTAAAATTCACAAATAACATGGCTTCTTTTATTGAAAAAAATCTCTTGATAATGAATGAATTCCTCCCGCCAGTCCCGAAATCTTGCCTCTTTCTTATATTAGATACTAGTGAGGTACAGCACAGTTTCTGCCAATATGAAAAGTTTTCTTTGTACTATTTTAAAGGAAAATCCTTTGAAAAATCTTTTTTTCCTTTTCTTTGGTATCCAAGGACGTGATTATAATAAGAGGAATATTAATGGTCCTCCATTCCAATTAACGATACAGCCGTGAACATAGAATTAATCACAGAAACATTAACATCAGGTGCGCAGTAGCAACTGCTCGAACAAAAATGTGCATGAATATGGAAGAAGCAAAAGGGAATATCAAAACAAATATCAGAAAGAGGATTTTTCTTTGTTTCTTAGTTTAGGCATAGACCAATAAGAGTAACTTTACTCTTAGTACTATGGTTTGGGATACAAACAAGGAAGAAAGCTCAGAGACTACTGAACTGATTTGAAACATTCTTTCACTGATGGGAAGCTAGACTATTCCCGAGTAACATAGGCTATATTTTTTCCGGGTGTGGGAAGAAGTTCCTTCGGCACATTGCCTTGGGGAAGTAGCTAAAAGAAAAATACTTTGAATTCCAATAATTTTGTAGGAATATCCAATTACGCATTTCTTACGCATGAATTCCAATCAAAGTTATCAGTATATTGACGAATATTAGGGAATTTGAACGTAAGCATAATTCTGTTGAATTATTTCATTCACATTTTACCTCATTTCTAAATCCAAATTAGGACTGCTGACGTAATATTTTGTGGTAAGACGATAATAATAATAATTGGTTACTTAACATGTTTATTAAAGTTTTGTTACGTTTACGAAGTATAAATAATACGAGAAAAATAATACGTTATTTCGTCATAAATCTGTGTATCCTATACGTTGTATGATTATAAATATTATATTACACGAGTAGTTTTATCATATAATATGAAAATTGATTTTGGATACTAGAGTATCTAAAAACAGAATATTATATGTAAATTGTTTTTAGATGCTAGAGTATCAAAAACAATTTTCATATTATATTCTATGTATTTCGTGTACCAATTTATAATATGAATGAATGCCGTCGGTCGAGCGTGCTCAGTTAAAATAAATTTGAATACTGAAAGCGTTATTCAAACAGCCTATTTTATTGCTTTTTCAATTCAAACAATTAAGTTTTAAATAGCACGTTTCATGATTTACCAAACCTTTTTTAGATGATTGTATCAATTTCCATTTAAAAAACATACGTACCAGAATTTCATACTACTACCTATCTTATATTCACAATCCGGTAACTGAGTAAGTTAGGTACTACCTACTAATAACTTGGCAAGAATACAATTACCATGTTCTACGTTACTATGGCTTCTACTACTTACAACTTGAAGTGGTTTCATAAGCATTAAAACTTCAGCAGAAACGATAAAGTTTGTATGTACCTTTAGATGGATGTTTATATTCCTCTATCACATATAAACTGCTGGAGAATAACATTGAAGGCTACTTTTTATTCGGTTGTGGGAAGTAGTGCCAAAAGCGGGTGACACCGCTCGCAAAAGCCAGTGGATATTAAAATATTGGGAAAAATATAACTACCGTGATCTACATACTACTAAGGCTCTACCAATTACAACTTAAAGTGTTTTTATGAGCATCAAAAGCTCAATAGAACTTCAATAGATTTTATAAAAAAAACATTCACGAACTAAGAGAAGCTTAAGCAAACAAAGCTATTACTACCTAAACCTCAACCTTGGTAAAATCATACCTATAGGATTTTTATAGAGACTGGCTGTCTAGAATAACGCTGAAGTTTTTTTTTAATCTAAGCTCTGAGCTATGTAGACTATTAAACTTCATGATACAAGCTACAAAAGCAACGATAGCTCTAGGTTTTGTTGCGAAGCAATTTGTATTCCGTAATATCCGCTAGTCTTCATGCTACAGTCAATAACTCTTTATTGGGGCCTTGCTAGAAGGAATAAACTAAAAAGTTGGGTATATTGAGGGTGCATCTACACGGTGCAAGTAGCTTGCGCATGTTGAGGCATATGTGCAGGTTACATGCATTTTAAAAACGTGCGGTCCAGCGACTCGCGCATGTACCAAAGCAAAATTTTCACCCGCGTGCCCTTGTCACTTATCATTTGCGCAATTTAACTTGCTCCAGCTACATGCAACGTGTAGACGCATCCTAACATTACTTGAGGATTTTGGTTCAAGCATTTCATAATAGGCTCTCAGACTTTTTGGAGGACTGAGGACGTTCTTACCAGGATTTTCTGATCTACTTTTGTAGGATGTGTGCTTCGCATTGCTATCCGTGTGTTCTATTTTTCATTATCAGACGTGGGTGGTAGCCTTATTCTAAAAATAAGTTCTAATAGTGACTGATATGATAATTTTATAAATAAACTTATTTTGTCTGGTTGTTTATAAATATGTAACAAACATAATTAATCAGATTTTTTTGGGTTTATATAATGTATTAATGTGTTACCAAAAAATCATAAACGCTTTTTTAAAAAGATAGTTTTTGTAAGAATTATCAAAATATGATGAATTTTTCTTCATAGAATATAAAAAAAAGTTCTATACCTATCTTGATAAAAGTGAGTTTTATCTAGAAGCACTCCACATGCCTTAAGTACAGTCGTTAACAGTCACAGATAGGGATGCTAGAGCAATTCCGCAGTAAGTCTTCGGACTTTGCACGTTATTGGCGCCTTGACCTACTTCATATTGTGTTCGATGATACTTCATATAACTTTGTATAGAATAGATATTCAAGTGCAAAGTTACTAGAGTAGGTTATTAGCATTTTAGCGAGGTAAGCGGGGTATTCTTTCCGTATTCAAGCTCGGTCTGTGAATAAACGTAGGTATGCACGTCAAGTCCTGGTTATCATTAAATTATATCTTTGAAGGTCATGAAGGGTAAGGTGATCTTCACACTGCCCCGCATCACGCTGCATCTTGCGTGTCGACGCACCTACGCGCGTTCCTGCGGGAGTGCAGATCTGCATCATCGTGCGGGTTTTTCGCGCACTCACGCGCGTAGGTGCGTTTTGTAAATTCACGCACAGCGGCTTCCATTTTCAAATATACACGTCACGCCCATTCAAAATCACGCGCGGCACTGCGGGATTCAGTGTGCCATACCTTGCGTTTCGCCCCGCACCTACGCGCGGGGGTGCGTGTTTCTCCGCATGTATGTGCGTGATCCGCATGAACGCGCGTGGATGCATTTTCAGTGTGTTGGACTATGCGTGTTTTCCATACAAACGGAGATATTTCCATACAACGGAAAAAAACGCATCCACGCACTACGCTGCATCATGCGGGGCAGTGTGATAATCGCCTAATAGGAATATGACAGCTAGTCTTAAGAAGTTACTAAGGGGTAACGGGTAACGACCTAGTAACTGAGTTACGAAGGTGAGTTAGCTATTATAGGCCCTTGGTTGTATTGGGTAATGGAATTTTGGAGTAAAGCAGCTGGCAGGGCTAGGCGGCTGACGATTTTTATTTTTAAACGCACTTTTAATAAAAAAGAGTAATTAAATGTAAATAAAACGCTTAACGTAATAAAAACTTGCTTGTCCTTTTGAAGGACACTAAACCGAAGGTCTAAAGTTCACCTTTTAATGAATTGCCCATTAACAAAGTCATTAAAAAAATGCGTGGACGGGGGGACCCCCGTCAGATATAAAGTTTCTTACTCATATACCTATAACAGAAAGATTTATAAGAGAATACAATATTGTATGATTACTTAACGTTTTTTTTTCGTACATAAAAAAAGGATAATATGCAGATAGATAGAACAATATAGAATTTTAATACTAAGTATAATATATTATCTTCAATCTTATATTATATTTGTAACTGTACTCCCACACACCTCGATCTATAACTGGAGAAATGACAAAGCAACTTAATCTACTTGCTAAGATTTTTTATCTTCACTAAATTAATTCTATTTCAATTTTTATTCAAGTTTGCGTGCCAGACAGATTGCTAATGTTAGATATTAATATACAAAAGCCAGACAAAAACTAGCCGAAGGTAGATAGATGAGTATAGTAAAGCCGATATTTCTTTTACGCGATCATTTTTATTTGTGTTGCGGGCACAGATTACTTTTGAAGTTTGTTAAAGAAACCGTGCCGTGTCTTAAGTTTAAAATTAGCCGTGGTTTATATGCATGGAGCGTTTTGCGAAGGTGCGGTTAGGGATTGGGTCGGTCTCCCGACTAGGACGTTACGCGAATAGAATTTTCTAGAAATTAAATTCTCTACGGATTTGACGTTCTATGACAGTAGCATTTATCTTTGGGCTATGTAATAAAACTTCCTATAAATTTCTTCAAATAGCGTTAAAGTCGATAAGGTTGTTTCCAAAACAAACCAAGAGTTTGAAAACTATTGACAGTTGGCATCAATTATTCAACCAATTCAAAACTTAATAACGAAATAATAAATTAATTTGTCGACGTTTGGGCTCAAAATGTGAACTCGTTACATCACATGACATTGAAGCTCATTCGTATGCACAGACGAACAATACAAAATCGCCAACATTATTCTTGCTCGCCAACAGCCGCGTAAATGAACTACGACCTTAACGTAAAATAATGTAAATTACTGACCAAAACTTGTTACGAAAATATCCGAGATTCAAAGTTGTCAGTTATTTTTAGATTTCGAGGTGTATGGAGTCACGGCCGCACTTGAGTCATTTGGCGGTCAATTGTAGCCTTTTAAAACATGTTTTTACGTTCTCCGTTTGTTTATTACTTTGTTATTTAAGTTGTAAAAGAGGTTATCTTTAAATTTGTACGAAACAGCTCCTTTTATGGGGAATATTCTCATTTTTGGTTAGGGTTTTTGACGCCATCGTTATTCATTTGTTAGAAGAATTGTAGTTTTGTCGTAAATAGTCTTGAATCACACAAATAAAAACGACATTTGATCATTGTATCTATGTCCTATGATAATTATCTTAAGGAAACTATGTCAAAAGACCTTCATAAGCCTTCATGTTTTTCCTTGAAAAAGTAATAGACAATAATCATATATACATATAGTCTATGCCATTTTGCTGTTTGTTAGCCAAAAGGCTGCAAGACCGCTGAACCGATTGCAAACATTATTTCACTGTTAGATAGCTGCACTCCTTCCGAGTAACTTAAGCTATATTTTATCCTAGTATGGGCAGTAGTTCCCACAACCGTGAAAACCGTGGGAAAACCTAGTAGTACACAGTAGATAAATAACAAAACACTTAACTAAAATTCGTTTACCTCCTGACGCGAACCAGTCGATCTAACAAATGTTACGTTATTTCAAACAAATCTGTATTCATCTACCATTCGCCAGGGCTGAGGAAAAATGTCATTGACAGACACCGCTATGAAGTATGAATGGAACAAGGCTACACGACGACTTCCTACATTGTATGCAATACGATATTGATGCCTTCGTCGAATATGGCACTTAATCGTTCCAGGTATAGGTCTTATAATAATATTATCGTTTTAGAAGGAAATATTAATATTTTAAAATACTTGATTCGTTTTTTTTGCTATTCATATTTATGAGTTATTCTTAAAATATGAGTATTGCGACTCAAGGTGCAAGACGATAAATAAAAATAAGTTTTTTCTTTGAGAAAGAATAACCCTCTATGTTTTTATTTATACTCCAATGTGGGTGGCCTTTCCCAAGTTCTCTCTCAGACCATTTGTCTTACATTGTCTTCAGAATTGTTTCCGAGAGCGGGAAAACTAGCGACTACCTCCGGTTTCGTCTATAAAAGGGAGAACGTGAATGGTTCTTTTTATTTTTGTGTAAGAACAATGTATGTAGTTTTTACTGTTATGGTCGTAAGTCTAAGTGTATGGTTTATAGAGATCTAGTTAAGACTAAAACTATCATGAACTTTAGGTATACACGAGAGTTGTGCAGTTCTTCGTCTCAAAAAACTTAACTAATTGGGGTTTGAGTAAGTAGGGATAACTGGAGGCTAGAGAAACTGTATCAATAATAGATATATATCTACTTATGATTTTACATTAAAATTGGCAAACGTTCCGAATAGATAAATACCCAATCTATATGTTATGGACCAAGTGATAAATTGGGCAGTATACATAATGCCCGGTCATTATGAATAATGCCCAATATGAGAGTGCAATTTGATAATAATTATTCAAACAATCAAATTGACCGGGCACTATACATATTGCCCGTGACCTTTTGGGCAAAGTAATACAAACATATTTAATTTCATTTTTTTATTGTTATTGACATTTAACTTAAAATAAACTAAATATAACACATCCCATATCAATTTAAAGAGCATAGAAGTAAGCATGCAACATGCAGCAAGCATGGCTTCTGTCACGGCTCCGGCGCTGCGGGGCTCCGGCGGTCCCATGCGAGCTTATCGTCGCAGATGGTTTTCACGCTCACCACCGCAGCTTCGGCTTGCTGGCCAGCTCAGCCGGCCAGCCTCAGCCGCGGCGGCGAGCGCTTCAACTACCTGCGCCTCAGCTCGCAGGCCGCCTCGCCCCTCCGCGCCTACGCGGTTTTGAATTGCACTCTAGGGGTAGGGCAGACAAGACTACGTGGAGTCGGTTTTGCAGCGATTCGTTTTCGTCACTAAGTTCAATTTTTAATACAATGTTTTGAATCCAAATTAAATTCTACCATAAAAAAAAAACGAGCCAAGAATAATGAGATCAAGAAAAACGAGGCCGAGTTAGTAAATTAGATGACAATTTTCCAATTAATAATTTTGTGGCTAGACTTATAATTTCCCATTAAAATAGAACATATAATTTAAAACAATAATCATAAAATATGTAGCAAGTAACAGGATTTATTTATTAGAACAACTGCCACCCTCGCACCGCATAAAATATAGCTTTATTATCAAATTGCCCAACTATCATGTAGCAATATAATAATGCCCGTGCAATGTGATAAATAATGAAGTTAAGATAGTTATTAATCACTTGGCCCGATAAAGCTAGACATTATTCATAATGCTCGGGCATTATAAATAATGCCCGAATTAATCACATGGTCCATAACATATACATATAATAAATCTGTAGAAAAGTAATTTTTGTACATTGAAGAAATTGGTGATCTAAATTCGTGATCTGATCATTTGCTATAGGTATAACAAACTTTTGTTTTAATAATGTTTTGTATTTAAAATGATTAACGGTCGTATGATAGGTAATCTTAAATTTTAACTTAATGGATTTACCTTATTTTAAAAGTTAGGCAACATAATATGGCTGGGGTATTTCTATTTCATTTTCCTTAACAAAATTAAATCAAGTTTGAATGATGATTTATATAATTAATTCAATGGAGGAAGAAAAACTATTCGTTTTGAAAATTCGTACTCATTTATTAATATGTAGTTACGTCAGTCATTTCGTTTAACATGATCAAGTGTATAAAATGAAGTTATGAATTAAATGAACTGATACATGAATTAGGTATGTTGAAAATGAATGGTCATTATGGTCACGCGAACTTCATTGAGGGAGACCCCATTCAAAAATTCACAGATTATAACATTTTATAATACATAGCCGATTTCCCGCGGTTTCACCCGCGTCCCGTGGGAGCTACTGCCCGCACAGGGATAAAATATAGCCTATGTTACTCGCAGATAATATAGCTTTCTAATTGTGAAAGAATATTTAAAATCGGTCCTGTAGTTTTTGAGTTTATCCATTACAACCAAACAAACAAACAAAGTTTTCCTTTTTATAATATTAGTATAGATAGGTATCTCAATAGAAAATCTAAATAAACATAGGTTAGTTTAGAAATTACAAACACCAATAGCAAATGTCAGTTATGGTATACAAACACATAAAAACTTCCAAGTACCTATCTGAAATTCTTAATGAACTTAAGTGTCTTCTTAACTTAATTATGCTGATTTTTGCCATAAAAAAAACTTCAGACAAGACAAACAATTGAATAATTAATTTTGGCACATCGCTCTTGAAGGCGGTAGCAAAAAAGCTACAGTGAGCTCGAAAAGTGTTTCGAAATTCGTTAAAAAATAATATAATTAATCTACATACATTTACCATTACATGTAAATGCATTATTATAGGTAAAGGCATTGTTGTAGGTAAATTATTTATACTTAAAACTAATGTCTATAACTAATAATGAACAATACCTATATATATTTTGTTCATATTTGTGACGTACAACAACTTAAAACTTGCTTAGCAGTCATTACCTTTTACAGTTATGCCCGACATAGGAAGCATTGAAGGACAAGTACAACACCGTCTATTTTTAGCTTCGTCTAAGCTACAATTTATTAACTTGTCCCACAAGGTGAAGACAAAGCTATATGCGATAGTTATTATAATGAATCATTTCCGGGAACAAGTTTTAATTATAAACATATTATTTTACTGCAGACGTGCAGTTTAGAAGTTTTTGTTTAAAAATTTAAATACTGTTTATGAGCATATGGACATCATTTGTCAAAGGTGAAGGATGCTATGTCAGGAAATCTGAGTTTAAACTTTTAACACGTTTTATATTATGTAGTCATTGTACACTACCTAATCAGTTGCTATATCCTCACTTTGAAACGAAGAGCTTAAAGTAAATTGCTGCATACGGGTAGCTAGTAAATCTAACACCAGTCTTACACTCAGTTGCACTCGGTAAGACTGGAAGTTGGGGAAAGGCTAGGCAGGTGTTATTTACCTTAGAGAGCCCTACGATTCATTGCCTACAGAATTTAACTCAATCCCATTGATATTTTTGCCTTAGTATTTGGTCAGTTCGTCATGACTGGGCAGCTAGTAAACAAGTAAATATTTTTAATGTTTCTTCTCGAAGCAGGTTCATCTAATTGGAAAAACAACATGTTATTACTAACAAAGGTAATTTATTTGTTGAAATAATGAGCTTTTTGTGTAGGCTTGTAAGAAAAAACTGCTGATAATTTTGTTAAAAATGTTACTTTTGAGTATAAAAAATAATTTTTAACAATCCCAATAATCAAAATAAATAACACAATTAAACTTCTCTTAGTATCCATTAAAATAAGGCTTAAAGGTAAAAGCCATCGTACTCTGATATTTTTTAATTTACACACTAATTTTGTTGTTTTCTTCAGATACAATATAATTTACATAAGAATTGTTATTTTCCTATTTCACGTAGATATCTACAAAGTTTTGGCAAACATCGCAATTATTTTAAGACAAAACAACCTTTGACACAACCCATAAATTTTTTTTCCTTTCCTTGCCATCATTAAGGTATTTTTACTAGTATCTCAAAAAATCTTTCAACAACAAATTGAACTAGTATTTGGAATATTTCAACAACTTACAAAGGATTTTCCAAACGAAGTTCCAAACAGCTATTGAACTACATTTCAGAATTTTGCAAATGCACTCGAATTTGCATCAATGATTACTGAAGAGGTTTTACTTAACTACATTATGCTACTATTTATTCCGAGTGTTCCTGAACGAGTTAAAATTACGTTCCGAAGTGAACACCAATCTTGCTAAGTAATGTTATATTTCTTCCACTTGCTAATTTCAAATTCTAAGCACGGGTGCAAACTTTAGCGTAATTTGGCCGAAGACTTGCTTTGCAGAATTTAAAATAAGCACCATTGTTTAAATAGACACTTGCAATAATTTATAGTTCTTTAGAAATAGCCTCTTTACTTTAGTTCTTGACCTATTTAAAAGGATCCAGTTGAAATAATTATTTATGATTTACTTTTTATCTTGTTCTATTTAAATTAGTTGATTTATTTTTCTTGACTATGTATTCTTAGTTTGGAATCTCAATTCTATACAAACAGTTTTTATTTCTCACCAAAAAATATTTAACCAGAAATATTAAAATACTTACAGTCTTACTTATAAACGTGAATAAAATAATAAGTTATACTCAAGGGGTGATTAAGAAAAAATCTTACTCATAAACGTGGCTGAACTAAATAATTTTCTTAGCAATGTCTTAAATGAGCTGTCAAATTAAGTAGCCTCACACCCTTGTTTAACCCGGTAATTAGCAAAATGGCTGGATTCTTATCAGCTGATTTTTCATTTCCGGTTTATTGACAGCTCAACTTTTTAATTTTATATTTTACGGATGCCATTGTTGCCATTACATAACGTTTTGATGACAAATATTTTTTTAAGCTACCAACATTCCGGTAGTGTTGAGAAATTAGTATGTTTTTATGACATTATCTGTTCATTACTTAAGACATGCTTAAGCAACGTTTATAAGTCAAAATATTTCAATCACTACTTAAGGCTTTAAGTAGTAATTAGTTAAAACAATACTTAGAAGATGATTTGTTCATTTTTATAAGTAAGGCTGATATTCTTTAGCCTGCGTGACTGTTTCAATGTTTTTCTATGTTTCGTAGTTTCGTTGTGCGATTTCAGTGGTAGTAGTAATAATAGTGGAGTCCGGTGGACCTACGAGGTCCACCTACGTTTTTGAATATTTCTAGGTATACATAGAGGTTTTTGCTACTGGTATTAACTCTCACAGCTAAGATTTTGGAATTGGTCATTTTTATTTCATACATAAAAAGTTGGAAAATTTTATCTATCTTTATATTTTATTTCGTCGGTTTAAATTCTTAAAAATATAATTTTAGATGCTATAAATTGCGTCAGAAAAAACGCCCACATAAGTATAACCAGACATTTTAGGTAATACCTACCAAGAATATTTTAAACTCCTAACGTTAACTCACCCGTGCAGACATTTAACGGATTTTTAAAATTTAATTTTATCTTATCTATAAATCACCCAAAACAAGTTATAATAGTTATAGTGCCTAGATTATATGAATAGATCGTCGCATTCAATACTAATATTTATAAAAATCTTGACAGCCACTCACGATAATGCGGTGCACAAAATGTTCTAACAAAATGATACAATTTTGAAATAAAATGTTAGAGGAGATCGTGCATACGATTCTCCCGAGCACGCGGACAATAAGGTGTAAAAAGAAGGCATTTGCAAACCGAGCAAATAACAGAAAGAGACGAACTTTCGACACAGATGAAGATACAGGCCAAGTTCCTGGAGAATTCTATCTATCTTTGGACAATGCTAAAACATACGCGCTTAAAACTCCGAGATTTAAAGTGCCAATGTTGATAACATTCCTCATTTTCTATGTATGTGTTATAAATGTGATAATCTCGTGTGATGTTAGTATTAGTGCTGTAAATATTAAAGAACGAAAAGAAGGTTTGTACGAACGTGAAATAACTAGAGAGAAAACGAAATACTGGTTTGGACAGAGGCATGATGGCTACGGCAGTTATGGGAAGAATTTGCGAAAAGGTCGAGCATCAAATAAAAGACAGACTGATGATGGAAAACCAGATAAATACGGCCCAGAAGCTCAAGACTTTAACAAGTATTATAATTACCTTAAGGATAAAGATGATGTACCAAACGCAACCGAATTGCCAACATACGATCATATGTCTCATTTCATGCCTGACGACTCGCAAGCTGTAGGACATCCACACAAGCTCGATGAACATCCTTTTTTCGTGAAAAATATAAAATTCAATTTGAGACCTGAGAGACACCAGTTTCAGGACAAGATTGTGAAACTAGGTGTTCTGCTGCCTGCTGACGAAACCCAAATTTTCTCGCTTGGAAAAGTTTTGCCTATTATTGAGATGGCAATCCCAGCTGTGACTGGTCCCGATGGACCACTACCAGGCTGGACTATTTTGGTGGACTACAGAGATACACGGTGCTCTTCCGTCGAAGGGCCTTTGGCTGCTTTCGAATTCTACGTCCATGAAGCCGCTGGTAAGCATTGATTTTTTAATTTGAACAAGGCTATCAATTACTTCCTTTATGTGAATTTTGAGATGTTATGTTCAGTAATAAAGCTTCCAACGTTGCATTAGTTTGAGGGCAGTTCAAGATTGTCAAGTATAAAATACATTTCAGATGCGTTTATCGGGCCCGGTTGTGAGTACGTGATAGCTCCGGTGGCGAGGTATGCAGGACCTTGGGGCATTCCGGTGCTGACTGCGGGAGCACAGGCCCAGGCTTTCGGGTACAAGCAACCAAGTTACAGCACGTTAACCAGGATGATGGGAAGCTACACGCAAGCCGGTGTCGCGATCCGCAAAGTCTTTGAGGTAAATCCATGGGAATTCTGTATCAATGTTGTACATGTCGGAATTATCTACGACCTCTTTGTTTTGTGATGTTTTATTTTTGGTTGGCGTTTTGTTAAGCTTTTATTGAGTAGTTTATGTTTTATGAATGTTTGTGCTTTGCTTTTGTTTTAAGTAAAGGCCAAAATTTGTTCCAATATTAGCTTTTGACATTTGGAAAACCAAAAATGGGAAGGAATCTCAGACAATTATGTTAATGTCGTACCTACTATTCTAGTAGAAAATTGGGTGGGTCATGTTAGATAAAATACAAATTAGAAGTTCATAATAATTACCAACACGAGACTTGAATTAGAAGTCGGGATTTAAGTAACCTCATCAAAATGCAACGGTTGGTCTAAATTGAATAAACGGCGATTTAATGTTGCAAGAATTGAGAGGAAAATAAATAAAAGTAGTTAAACTACTTTTTGATATGTTTAGTTTTAAAGACCATAAATAATAACGGTGGTAACTTGAAATATAAATCTAAACAGTTATTTTCCAAAGTTTAGTCTAACCAAAATACTGTATGTATAAAAAACAAAACATTAAGTTTTAACTTGCAAAAGCAAGAAAAAATGTTCTTCATATTTTCTTGCTAAGAAAAGACAAATATTTCCATCAAATGAGTAAAATCAATTAATTCAGTTCACGAGAAATGTACAAACCTGTGAACGAGCAAGCTGTTAATCATAGTCATTTGTTCGAACATTCTGAAACCGTAACAATATAATATTGCAAACTTTTCATCGCTCTTCATAAATTGAGTTGTCAGTAGCATTTCCGAGCGTGAATCTGTTTATACAAAACTAGTTGCAAATAACTGCGTATAACAATGAAAATGAACTCTTCAAAAGTTCTTATTGTATTCTGAACCCTTCATAATGTCACACATGCTTTGACAAGGGTTTAGCAGAAACACCAAATAGTTTCGCTTGTCGACTCAGTTTACTTAGAGACTGACTTTAAAATGAGGTTTACTAAGTACTTTTATTAACTTTCACAAAAAATATCTAGACCTTCTCTTTGATTACTTAACTAAAGGACCAATTGACTCAGAAAGCTATATACATACACAAATCAGTCATGAATCGATCTTGCAATCTGTAGTAATAATTGACCCTGATTCTATTTACGTTATTCAAAGTTGCACTTAGTGGTCCAATGCCTTACTGATGAAATTTGGAATACTGCCCACTCATAGATAGAAACTATACTACTACATAGTAAATATGGTATCCAGAAATAAAAGGTTTAGTAAGGGAAATATTTTCAATTACTCAACATGTGAAACATTTGTCAATTTTATTTTTATTTTGTCCAATATAAAAAAAATATTGCTAAAAAATAGGTCCATGCTTAAAGTTATCTATCATTACTGTCTTTGGTATTCGTCAAACATTTTTTATCCACGAATTTGTGACGTAAACAGGGGCAGTAAAGAAAACAAATTCAGCTGGATCAATAGGAAGACATGAAAACCAAAGTATTTTACGATGCTACCAACTAAAGCTAGATCCAATAATTTTATTCTCTTCAATCAAAGCGTATCATCCATAACAAAAAGGTTTTTCTACGTGATGTGACTTTTGCTATAGTTGTCCCAGATTTAAGGATATACTTTGTTCACTGATAAATTGAGACGGATCTCGGGACAATATTTTCGAAAACAGCAAAGTTCTTCTTAATGGAGCTTAAATTATTGATGTGTCAATCAAAATTAATTGTATTGCAGAATCAAACTGCATATTTTTTAAATAAAAAACAAATACTGATTTGCACACAATACTTTATAAGATAATAAAAAGAACGGTACAACAAAAACCAGTAGTACCAAAAGTAATAACCAGAAAAACCTACACTTAAAGTATTATTTATTATCAATTCTTGACGAAACAACTGCTATTTAGGAAATAACATAAAAGCAAAGAAACACCCATTATTGCTTCACGAAAAACAGGTTGTTATGTTCTAAGTTAATAATGAGGAAAGTTACTCAGACCATAAATAAACTCGATCTATTTAAAGTATTAGATGAGAATTTAAAGGGGCTGGTGGCGGATAAATTTATTGTTACCTCTCTGCAAAAGCCTTTAAAACTATAGTTGATAGAAATATTGTGCGCGTCGTGAAAAGGGTTAAAATTAAATATATTACAATTTCACGAGTTTCTCTTTTATTATAGTCAAAATGCTGTACTTTAATGTTATCACGGAATACTCGATAGATAGAAACCATATCACCATACTAGACACCCAAAGGATAGGAGCTGCGGTCTGCTTTCAAAACACTTTAAAGCCAGGGAGGCTTACGGTATTATTACAAGAACGGCTACAAAAATAACACAGGCGGTTTAAGTCAGCAAGAGTCCGATACCTACTTCCTTTTGTTCCATCTACAACAAAATAGATTGATGCTCAAAAATAGTGCAGAATACCTTTTTAACGACGTCAAAAATCATCAAATGACCCCTCCCGCTGTGGGTTAGCAGCGGTGAGGGAGTGTCAGACTCTTTCTGACTAAAAACCGTCGTGTTCCGTCATAGGCCTTTTATGTACCAGGGCCGCGGTATCTCTTTCGAACAACCCGCAGCCCCGACAAGTGCAGAATACCTGTCTATCGGTTTATCTTGTTAAGTATTCTAGGGTTTGACGACATTATTTTTTTAAAGTCATGCATAAAGTTAGTTCTCACGTAAATCTGTCTTTGAACAACCTGAGAACATTAGGTACAGCTACTTAATACGGCATAAACAATTACAAATGAACTAAAGAGTCAGTTTTTATTTTCTGATCTTTTGGTCTGCAAAGTTTTCGTTTCTCTGTAACCTTTGTGATAACCCGGAGTCATTATATAATAATAAAATAATCTTGTAAATACCAGTTAAATGGGAGTAATTAAAATTTTATTAAAGCACTGAAAAAAAATCCGTTTGTATATGAAATTGATACCAGCGTCATTGTGATTTTTCTTATTATATAAAAGATAATACCTGTTTCCTATGAGGATTTAAGCCCTAGATTACTATCATACACAATATATTAGCAAACGGAATATTTAGACAAGTGTACAACAGCGGCGAATAATATATTATAGTCATTGTATTCAAGTTTTATTTTTAGCTTTGATTACATTATTCAAGGTGAAGATTAATGTCATATTACCCGATAAGCGTCTAATAAAATATCAAACTAGGTAGTAGACATAATTATTATTTTTACCTACGTCTTATGTAAATAAATATGATTAAAACGACGGCTTTGTATATTACAATTTTGGGTGTAAGTATGGATTTCAAACCTGCGTTTAAAAATAAGTGATCCTTATAGTAACTTGGATTGCCTGTCGTGCTTTCACGTCATGACTACTAAACCAATGTATATGTTTGGAACGCAGATAGTTTAACTCTTCTAGGTGATCGTGGAAAGTACTACCATAGAGAACAGCTTGTATAAATCTTTGTTCAAATATCTAAATTTTGTTAAATCAACATGTTTATGTATTCACGTATTTATTTAGCCCCAGCTTTATCTCCTACTATACAACTGCTATTCAGGGCTCTAAATAACTTCCAACCAGCTCTATGTTAACGTTTGAAATTCGCTCTGGATGCATTAATGCAAACAATTAGTCTAGTACCTACAGATTTAACGTATGCAGAGATTAAAACTCAATTAGCATCAATTGCGTTAGGCATGGCAAATTAATTGAATCTAGGTAGGTTTGTTATTTTAATTTAGCCAAATGTCATTGAGTCAAAGCTTTTCCCTTTCCTTTTCCTTCGATTGAAAACCCTTTGCAAATGGCTAAGATGATTTGATAAGGTGCACAGGTCTATTCTGCAAAAAACGTATGAAGAACTCTCATGGGCGTTTTTCCATTTTCAATCAGTTCCATCTAGGTATCTATGTCAAGAAAAGAAGGTCGTGTTATTTACACCATTAATAACTCAAAAATGGTTGAACTCCTTAAGCTGAAAATTAGAGGGGAAGTAGCTTAGACCCGGGAGAGGGACATAGGATATTTTTGTCACCATCCGGTTAAACAGAAAGCACTTACTTATCTCGGGACGCGAGAGAACCCGCGGGCGGAGGGTGGTATACTATTTAATTAGATGGTGGCATACACGTATAATAAAAAAGCTTGAGTTACACCCAAGTGACAAATCCTACATTAAATGATGTATGGAATAGCAATACATAAGATTGAATTTAATTTGATTACAAATAATCAGAACAAATAATTAATAGCTTTTAGTGCCGCTGATTTATTTATTTCCTCACTGTATTTTGGGTTTGTGTGTATTTTTGTCTATTCTGTTACAGCTATTATTTGTGTCTTTTTGTATTATTTTATAATTTACTTTAAATATAGACGGTCCGACATCTACATGTGAAAAATAAAATGCTTTTGCGTGATCTGTCTTTTGTTTTTTATTTCTATTTAATTCTATAAATATTCTTGACTGCACTACTTTTTATCGTTTCTTGGTTTAAGTTTTATTAAGTCATAAAAGCTGGCGAGTGTTTTTTATTCGAAAAAATTAAAAACTATTTCACTGCACCAAAGTTTAAGTAGTGTTTGTAAGTTTGACTTTACATAAGTTTTACTGATTGCCACTTTAAGCGTCATGTTCTACATTGTTTCATCCCAAATTCGAATTTCACTGAAAAATATACAAACTTTTTTTTTTTGTTTCAGGAATTCAAATGGAGCCGTATAGGAATGCTGTACCACAACCACGACCCGGCTTCGGGGAAGGGTAACAGCCCCTGTTTTTTGACCCTAAGCGCAATCTTCTCGGTACTGAACAAGAAACACAATGGTTCGGACATAGCGACCTCACCCTTTGACGAGACCAACATAACCACGACAAAAATAAAGGAACTACTACATAAGTTGTCATTAAACACCAGAAGTAAGTATTGAAGAGATTTTGAAACTAACCCTCTGGCTTTATTTTAAAAATTGGATGAATAAAACATGAATAAAATTGTTCAAGAGATTTTGGATTGTATTTTTTGATACTTGCTTTTAACAGGGTTAGGTGGCGGCTATTTTTAAATTGTTTTTGTTATTTTTTTTCGCTGAAGAATTGCCTATATTAAAATCACTTTAAACATTGAGGAATATGAAATGACTTTAAAAAAAAATTGTTTTGAGATAATATATACTCCGAATTTATTACGAGAAGGATAGACATCAAAATTCGTTTTACAATTAAAAAAAACAACAACAATTTTATTTGATTTAATTTTAACAACGGCAGTACATGTTCAACTGTATTAAAGAGCTATTAATTGAATAAATTAATAAAAAAATGCAAAATTAATTTTTCACGGTAATTCTGCTAAAATTTAATTTTGCATTCAGGAGACAATTTCTGACAATCCTTTTCGAATTCCAAATAATTAGATAATATTTTCCGAAATTTCGAAGATAATACTTAGAGTCTCATTCAAGATTTAATTTGCATACTCTGACTGGTTAACATAATCAGCTTAGTACCTTCAATTCCCATGACGTACTATCGGGTTCACTATTTAGTAGGACAAAGAGAGAACATCACATTAGTGGTTAGACGAATTAGAGTGTGGTTAAACAGTATTCGCCTCGGTATTTATAAATAAATAATATTTGCATTGTTGTTCCATGAGCGATTAGCATAATTAATAGTATTTTGTTCTAATTGTCCGTTGGTTTAATGTGGCAAACGTGGCTGTCATAAACGGGGTTTTAGATTCGATTCCTTGATCGGTCGAAAGTCCTTTGCAGGTTGGTTCAACGTAGCTTATTAAAAGCAGTTATTTTCATTTAATTCGGTTCAGACGTTCTAGAGTTACAAGAGATGTAACTAAGACGACTTTTCATACATAAGGATGATGTGGTAACTAATATAGGTTTAAAGTCCACTGCATATTTTTTCCTTCGTCACCATAATCATTGTTTACTGTAGGTGTGACAAAGGCAAGTACAAGGCGCCGCAGTCGTTTTGTAATAACAATGAATATACAAGACAGATCCTTATTGGGACCAATCTTCATGTATATTCTTCCGCCTGCTTCCGTTATTTGCATCGCCTATGCATCGACACGGACTCAATGCGATTCCATTTGAATTTTAAATCCCCTCTCGACACACGTGCATCACACAAATCATTGATATGCAATATGCACTGATATGATTTGTGATTCTTTGAAAATGTACCCTAGTTCGCCTTTAAATACTACTTTAGAGATCAAGCGTACACATTATCGATGTCGTCTATCGTACGATAAAAATATTCATTGATGATCTCAGATGTATTTTTGGCAAAAGGTATTTCGAAATCGGATAATTTGAAATTCAAAGCCGCTTTGAAAATTCTTTATAAATAGACTTGTAATACATGTATGTATGGGCGTTACGAAAAGGGGTTTCGATAGAGTATGAATAATTGGAATATTTGGTATTAAGGATATCGATAATAATTTTGATGAATCGACTTATAATTATCATGGTAATAATTAATGATGAACTAAGAACATTAAGAACAAGGTGATACTAAAATAATTTTAAATGAATCGCAAGACTACCATGGAAAAAGACTATGTCTAAGATAAAGATGATGATGAGACTTCTGAAAAGCTATGATTAAGCAATCTTGTAATTGTCTTCTTGCTACTAAAAGTTATTTTACCTAATTACGAATTATCAGGTTAGGGGGACATGTCACGAGATAAACATAGAAACTTATTTCTCGAGGGGACGAGTTAGAAAACTCAAGAAAAGTTAGTCAACAACTAACACAAACAGGAAGAGGAAATAATGTAATCAAGCAATTTTATAGACCCAGGATCAGATATTTACAATGAGAATTAATGTTTCATAATATTATTAAAACTTGATTTTACAGTCAGATTGGTATTGGATCATATATGGCAAAATTATAAATTAGATAGAAAGAATAATTTCAATAAACTGCTATTTGATGATACATCAAACGTGAGTATATAAAAAAAATACTGGACTATTCCTAACGATTAATGTTTCTTACGTTGCAATATTTCATTAGCAATATATGGTTATGATATTATTCAATAGTTCGATATTAACCTACGTAAAAATCACATGTAAAACTGACTTGCGATGATGCGGAGTTCTAGCAAATAAACTTATTTATGTTAATCATTTAATCCGCTAAAGACAGTGCGAAACATGATAATATAATACCTTTAAAGGAATTTACGAGATGAATGCGAGCCTCTCACGGCACGTAATTGAATAAAGTCACATTTTATGCAAATTATCGAGTAATGGTAATATACAAGATGCACGTACTCTTTGTTATTGTTAGAGGTAATTAAAAACTAGTAAAATGTTTTGCAAAACAATCAATGAATAAAACAAAAAATAACAAAACAGTCGATAAAAACGTATTTTCGTGTAATCTGAGTGACATTGCAATCATTTTAACATGTGAGTTTATTTTTATTTTATATTGTTTTATATTATATTTAAATTAATTGATTTTTAAGTAACTACCATGCATTGGGCGTATACTTATGTATATCCCGTCATAACGGCATATAAATAAATAACATTTTACAGAACCGAGTAGGTGACCCTATTTAAATATGATTAGAATATCGAACAAGGTATGCAATATAGAACAACTATTTCCTACACAGCATGAAAAATACCTGATATTTCAATATAAGCCAAGCATTGACAAAAGCACGTCAATAATGTTTATTATTTCGTCATAGAAACTATGTACATACATTGGTATTTTGCTTCTTTTATAGCTTGATAAAAGATATACCTACCATTGTAAAGGGTGAATTTTTTATCTGTTTCATTGCACAAGGTTACAGTGATTACCTACTTAAAACCGGCCAAGTGCGAGTCGGACTTGCACACGAAGGGTTCCGTACCATTATTTATAAAATGGACAAAATAATTACGATTGTTGTATGGGAGCCCCCCAAAATATTTATTCAATTCTAGTTTTCAGTTTCAGTGTTGTTATAGCCGAAACTAAAATAAATCATCTGTGAAAATTTCAGCTCTCTAACTATCACGGTTCATGCGATACAGCCTGGTGACAGACGGACGGACAGAGGGGCGAAAACAATAGGGTCCCATTTTACCCTTTGGGTACGGAACCCTAAAAATGTAAAGACGAGTTTTCATGCAACAAGGCATATGTAAAACCTTGAGTTATCGCTTTATTTAACGAATACTCGCAAGAATGCGCAATAGGAACAATACATTTTCCAATATTAGGGAACGAATTTCTATATTTGACGGTGCCCTGTCTAATGGCTATTTTGTGTTAAGTCTTAGTTGAGTTTAATTATATGTGCAAACTAACATAAAACATTTTATTATGAGGATTACATATGTCGACGCTGAAATAACATACGATTCTCTACGAACGTAATGATTAATTTAACGATTTGCAAAGCACATATTTCACACTCGGTTTCTTTTGATGTCTACAAACGTTTATAGTTGTAAATATATTTCGGTTGCAGATGAAAGATTGTGTGTTGATCCGTGAATGCAAAATTGAATTTATGTGTAATAACTGTTATATAAAACGTTAAAATTATTGCATCGCATGTGGTATGAGTGTGAGCCAGCTGCATAAATTATACGTTTTCAGCTGACTATGAGAACACTAAAAATTATTTTTAAATGTTAGGTCATAAGTAGTCGTGTTTCTTGGTTTATTCATTACGAGAAACATTTTCTGAAGATTTATTAAGGTGTTTTTTTATTGCGATAGGTTAACGAGCCACTTTATTTTTCATGAAATAATTACAAATAAAAAAAAAACTTAAACAAATAAAAAATTACAAATATCTCCCGTATTAGTATTATTTCATTTGTACTTTATATTTTTTTGAAATCACATAAATCTAAAGTTGTTAATCAGTAACACAAAGTCCGCTGTGGCCATGTATTTCATAAAATATATTGTTAAAAGTCCCGCCCTTCATTTTTCTCCCGGACAAACGGTTCAATATATTGTTTATTACAAGTTAATGGTCACGCTAATTGCTCTGTTAAGCCGTCACGCCATGTTATCCACAATTGGAAGAGACAGAATCGTTTTCAAAAAAGGGATCTGTAATTAAAACCTTTATTAAGTGAGGTTATTTTATTTTTCTATTTTTATTCTCCGGATTGGATTTTTGATAATGTAATTTACGGGTTTTTTCATTAGCAGCAACTGATTAAGTATGGAAAAAAAAAAACATTTCTATCGTGTATTATTTAAACTGAATCTCTCAGGAGACCTGTTGTCCTAAAACAAACCTGTAGCCAGCTAAGCCTACACTTTCCTACAATATTTTAAACGCATTGTTTACACCAGCATATAACTTTATGAGACTTAACATTTTTTTATTGACGCCTATTGTCGAGACTGGTGGGCTCGGTCGAAAGATCGAGAAGTGTGGAAGCAAGATGGGGAGGCCTTTGCCCAGCAGTGGGACAGTATGGGCTAAAAATAAATAATAATAAAATAAAAACATTTTTTTTATATATTTAATAACTTGGATCTACTTACCTGTACGTTATCGGTACTCTTTGGGGTAAAATTGTCCATATCAGTCGTGTTCAAAATGCAAATGTTAACGTTTGTTTCAGTTGTGGTGGTGTGTGCAAACCCAAGCACTGTGCGAGACATAATGTTGGCTGCCTACGATCTGAACATGGTGTCATCTGGAGAGTACGTGTTCTTCAATATCGAGCTGTTTTCCAAGTGCGTATCTAGAATATCATTAATAAGCAGTTTATGAGTACCTACCTATTGTACCTACCTATTAGCTGATCAAAAACTTACCAAATGTCATTATACAATTATCTAAGTAAATCCCTTCCAGCCATGTCGCCTTTCACACAGGTTCATCTATGGTTGCTTTAGTAGTCTACTTCTTACATACGTTCAAATTATTAATTTCTATAAACGCAATATAATATATGTAAAATTCATGGTAGTTCCAAGAATCAGGGCCTAAAATTCTTAATCTAGGAAAAACAAGAAACCAAATAAGAAAAAGCAAATTATGACGATATTTTTGCCCTACACTACAAAAAAAAACAGGGTGTCTACAAATAAACACTATATATATCACTCAACTTTTCCTTTTGTTCACACAAACACACAGTACATCAAGATTGTATCTAGTGTTCCAACTTGCGCCTCGAACTTTGGTATTGCGGACAAACTAACAAACAAGTCCTCGCTTCAGACTTATTTACATCACAGAATTGGAAATGTAAGACGTACTTGAGCTACTTATGTCTTACTTGAAATGTCTGGCCAAGTCACCGAAATAATCTCTGGTCTTTGAACCGTGCAACTGGTAGCTGAAGTTTCATATAAACCTGTAAAAGCCAAATGGGACAACAAGCATAACATATGTATATATATACACGAAACTTCTTCGTTTTTGAATCACTTCAAAATATGGTTTCGAGTCTAACGATGGTATACTGAACCGCCACTCAATTTTAATTATCTTTCAAATAAGTAAATTATACCTATTAAAAATACTTAAAATTGACATTTCAAAATTAGTTTTGTGGTAAGCCATCACTGTAAACTGTAAGTCCGTTTCTCTCTCTATGAATTATTTTTACCTTTTATATCCCATATAATCATATTTCAATAAAGAATCGCTGTTCGCCTACGGACATCTCCGACTAGTCTGATTACGTCATCGACTTTCATGTCGACGGTTTTCGCATGTCCCTTGAGGCTTTTCTCTCTCCCATCCTATTAGAGATATAACATCCCTCGGGAACACGGTTGTAAATCTATTTTGGAATAATATTGCTCTTATATGGTATCTATGTACTTCATCGTTTTGTAGGTAGAATATTATTTAAAGACTGTAATAACGTATCATCTTGTCAATTTGGTTTGTCATATTATTAAAATTAGGTATACCAGTTTGCTGGACGAAGCGTTTTCAATGGTGTGCCAATTTTTTAACATTCAACGTAACTTCCCTTGCTTTCTTTCAAAACTAAACTACATGGTACAAACATAAATTACAATAACGACTGTATTTAAGGTAAAGGTAAAGATAATAAATAAATAACACCTACTTCGTTCTACATAGGTACATCTTATGTCTTCCAAAAACTTTTATATGTTTACGACTACGACGAAACTTCGGTGTTGTGAGTGCGGCGAAGGTTTTAGCTAGACGTACTAAAAGGTTTCAGATCGATCAGCAAGTTGTATTTATTTGTAGGAACTTGTTTATGTAAGATAAAATATTATTTTTTTGATAGCCACTCCAAAATTAATTGATAGATGGCCTTAGATATCCCTCTACAGTAATCTACAATTGGAACGTGATTTGCTTGGATTTATATGACATTATCAATTTGCCAGAATATCTGCACCGATATCAGCTATTGGGCCTGCTAAATTTATATTAGCAAAGATTACCATGAATGTTGGTGATTTTTCCAAGCGACGCTCCGCTAGACTGACACTATCAATCTTATTTGCTTGCAATTCAACAGATGACGGTATTCCCATACATCTACGAGTTTATCAATAGATTATTACTTACTATCGGGAACTATTTACAATTATAGACTATCGAGATATGGAATTGGAAATCATGGATATCGTAACATATGAAAAGTGCATATTTCTATTTGCATTATCATATTAGTAAAGCGATTTGCTGACACTTCAAGTGACCCAAGGGCAGGTTTTATATTTGCATACATATTATACATATATATGTTGCCGGCCGAACCCGATTTTAGGACAAACCAGTAAACGCGTTAGGATTAACTAGTATAGCCTAGTCCAAACTAATTTGTCCTAAGCCCGATAGGACAGACCAGTTTAGGCTAGGCAAAACAAGTTGATCCTAATATCAATACGCACACTCTAGGATAAACTGGTATAGCCTAGTCAAAACATATACATATCTAAAAGTCTAAATAAATAGATGAACTAAATAAACTACTCCGTGTTTAGAAAAATAATCATCTTTATTAAACTATAACGATTCGTCGTTATGGATAAATTGATAATACGAACAATCATACTACATATATGTAGCAAACTAACAATAGGTATTTTTTTTAATAGAAGCAATAATCAAATCTCAAATTAAAATTGTTGTCGTTGAAAGGTATGGATAATAATTGGTAATACAAACAATCACACTACAACAAATAATACTGTTTTTTTTTTTAAAAAGCAATAATCATACGATTATTATGTTAATTATTAAAATTGTTATTTATTTTTACACGATTTGCTTTGGACCTAGAATTGCAGAGTATCATTGCCTTCTTGCACTGGCATCTGTTTGTGGAACAGGTCTTGTTGCAGCTGCATCTCACAAAACCTTGGCCTGATCCAACAGAATGTTTCGTAGCTGCAGTTCTCAACGATATTTCAGAGTCTTGGTTTACATTTGCTACCTCTAAAAATTTTGACTACAAATGCCGAATTCTGATCTAAAAAAAAACATATTAGTTACTTTAAAATATCATTAATGATCTAGAAAGAGTTTATCCTAGAGTGTGCGTATTGATATTAGGATCAACTAGTTTTGCCTAGCCTAAACTGGTCCATCCTATCGGGCTTAGGACAAATTAGTTTGGACTAGGCTATACTAGTTAATCCTAACGCGTATAGGAAGAACTAGTTGAGCCTAGGCAAAACTGGTTTGTCCTAAAATCGGGTTCGGCCGGTAACATATACATTATAAGAAAATAAATTAATAATGTCAACTAAAATAGGATTAACTTGTTATCTACGTTTGTTTAATTGCATTCATTTGAATATCATTTTCCAACCAGCCTCGCGTCTGCATCATCGAAGGAACCTTGGAAAGTGGAGAATGACACTGAAGAGAGGAACGAGAAGGCGAGGAAAGCATACAGCGCCGTGCTCACCGTCACCAGCCCAGCTCCTGAGAAAAAAGAATATCTTCGGTTTTCTGATAAGGTGAGCCAATACCATGTAGTTTTTTATAATAATTTAATTTATGTCTTAAGTATAAAAACGTTGACGCTCATTCCTTCTCTGTAAGGTAAAAGGTTTGTAGTTATAACTAATCCAATTTAAATGATTATAATGAATTTAAAAAAAATGGTCTGCTTCTGCTCCTGCTCATAATCCTCCGTAACATTTTATGACTTTAGTTTATTTTTCTCTCTTAACTAATACAGCAAATTGTCCATCCAGGTGAAAGACCTAGCAGCCACGAAGTACAACTACACGTTCGGCAAAGGCGAGGTGGTGTCCACATTTGTAGCAGCGTTCTATGATGCAGTGCTTCTGTATGCTCTCGCCTTGAACGACACGCTCAGCGAGGCCGAAAACCCGAGGGGACCGCTGGACGGCGCTGCGGTCATCAGCAAAATGTGGAACAGGACATTCCAAGGTATTAAAGGATTTTATTACTAGTAAGCATATAAGAAGTCAAATTCTACTAGGCTCGATTTCTTTCAAGTTTAAAAAAGAACTATAAGAACTACCATCAGGACCTAAAAACGTCGATGTATCGGAAAAGGTTACCTCATTAAACCAAACGCAGCGTTACGTTAATGCCTCGTCGGAAAGTTTTGTCAAGTAACTCCTGAACTACAGAGTTAAGCAATGAATAGAACGGCAGTTTGTTAGGAAGTAAAACTTTACTGTGTAGCAATTAGACTTTGTTACCTGCGAACTTTGACTTGACTTGCAAGACAAGCAATATTCATTTGTTACGGGACGAATAACATTGAAAAGATACGGGTGAAGTAATAATTTAATTAGTTCAATGGTTCTTTCTTTATCTTGATGTTATTCGTCGTCTGTTATTTGTACTCATTTGGTAGTAGTAGTCTACTACTACTACAAAGAAGGCCACTAAGTAGTCTTTGTCTGCCAAACCAGACTACTAAGGGAAATGATTATGATCATGTAGTCAGTAATTTCAGTATTTGTTCCGAATAGGAACAGAGAACTGGGCTCTTGAAAACCATTCTGGTTAAAGTATTACAATATAAATTTACATGCGGTTTGCCGCTCGTGTAGCTTAGGGCCGGCTGGATTAATTCCTGAATGGAACTGCTAAACAGTTAAGTAATGAGTAAGCCAGTGGTTGGTTGCAATCAATTGTGCTACAGATACATACCTGGTTACATTGTACGATAATCTGAATTATATGAATTAACAGTTTCTGCGTTTCTATCAATCTATCTCCGATTCGAAATCGAATCTCCAAAACGAAATGGAGTGAAAAAGTTTTTAAACAAAAAATAGTATTTCCCCGCTCGTATACAATACATTACTAGGATGCAGATACCTGTAACTTTTGATAATCTTGCAGGAATAACCGGCGAGGTGATCATAGACTCCAATGGTGACCGGGTGGCATCCTACTCTCTTCTTGACATGAATCCAGATACCAGCAAGTTTCAGGTCAGTAAGAAAGACATTTTATCATCTCTCATTTATATCATAACGTAGTTCGTGATCGAATATCCCATGAGTTATTGCGTAGGCAACTTTACTGAAACACCCCAGCGGGGCCCAGCAGGGCCAAGGCCTGCCGGGGCTGCGGGTTGTTCGAAAGAGATACCGCGGCCCTGGTACATAAAAGGCCTATGACGGAACACGACGGTTTTTAGTCAGTAAGAGTCTGACACTCCCTCACCGCTGCTAACCCACAGCGGGGGGGTCATTTGATGATTTTTGACGTCGGAAAAAAAAACCTTTACTGAAACAAACCTAGTATGGTATTTTGGTAGCAGCAAGTTTGGAAGCGGTACGTAATGTAAACAAACTGAGGTCACTGAAAACCAATCCAGTGCCCATTTTCTGCGCCCAATATTTACATCCTGCCAACTGCAGAAACTTAAAGTAACATTGCATTTAAAAAGTTATCTTTCCTTTACACAGAACAACTATTTACTTAACCCTTGCACAGTAAATAAAGCCCCGGGGAAATCTTTTACAGGATGTTTCGTTTTCATTGAAGCGGTAACATTTTTATTTGCTGAGAGAATTAACTTAAATGTTGAATATGAAATGATATAATTATTGTACTGGGCGTCCCGCAGCTATAAAATACAAAGGGATTTATGAAAACCTGCTCTTTTGACTTGGGAATTGCAATGAGTAAAACTTTGAATATACGTATTTATTGTTACATTTGCTTCCGCTCGCGGCCTTACAACCTTCTTGAGGGAACTCCTTCCTGCGCCCGTATTAAAAACCTTTATTTTATTCTGATGTTTACACAACAACAATACCATTAAGTACAATAAGATCAGCTATTGAAGCATGATTGACGAACAAAAACCCAAACTGGATGTATACAAAAATTTTCACATTTATAATATTAGTATGATTCTACCTACAATACGATCCGCATTCACAGAAATGAAAGAAAATATACAAAAGCAAAGTCAAGTTCAGGGCATAACGTTTCGGTCATAAGTTGCAATACAGTTCTTTCATATCTAGACCCATGACGTCACTATCTCATATGAGGGTATGTGACTTGTGTTCCAACTAACGTGGAAAGGCCAGGAAAGGTCAACAGAAGTTTAGTTCAGAGATGCGCTTCGGTTGCTAATAACTTCGCCAGTTTTGTGTACTGCAATTTTCCTGCAGTATAAGTTAACGGTGATTATTTTGCATTTATGAAACCTTTGATGCTGATGCCTTTTATTAAAGCCTGATAAAAAAAATCATTATTTGTTAAAGTATCTTGAGTTAGCGCACGAGGTTGTCGCCATGTGGGATGTCGACACGGCTGTTATTGTGCCGATTGTCGTTACAGCCAATGGTCTAATCATTATTTTATTGATATCTATACGATATTGACTAATTGACCGGCTATAATTTTTTGCGACGTTAGCCATTATTGCTAAAGTGGCTCAACTCCATCACAAAATAAGGCTTTTTTATAAAAAAATAAAGAAAAAAAAATATTTGCAATGTGACTGAATTTCAGAGATAGAAAAACGTATTAGGTCCATTCAATTACCAACATTTCCAAAACTGCTGTCTTATACATTTTTTTACAATCAGACGTTGATCAGTCATGGCGAATTGTTAGGGGCATTTCGTTAGAAGATTAAATTACTCTGAATCAAATTACTAAGATACGGTTAAATGCTTTCAGACGAAATCGTTACTAACTCGGAGTCAGTAAATAAGAGATAGAGCGAGTTACATTTAACAATAGAAAGGCGTAAATCTGATTTATTTTCTGAGGTGTAAAAGGTTTGATTTTCAAGGACAAAGTTTATTCAAGGTCGTAATGAGAAGCATTTAGTGAGATTAGTGAGATATTAAATTAAATTCTAGAATTAATGTATTGGACGCTTTGTATGTGCGTCATGATCTAGCATAAATCATTTAGATAGTTTAACATTTTAAAATTCTTTGCTCATTAGTATTTTCTTAATTTAAAATTTAATGTTGATTATTAAAACGTGCCTATCTACTTAGAATAATTTTCATCCTAAGTTCAAAGCAAAGCTAAAAAAAAGAAAAAAATTAGGGTTTTCTAAAAATAACTTTTCAAAGAATATCTTTTCGAAGTCTTAAATATACATAAGGATCCTTTTGGGTTGACCCTTTTGACGGCATCGTTTTCGGTAAGGCAAAAATCTATAGTAAGGCTAATTTTATACAGCTTTGTAAGGCTTTGTTATATACAAGTTTGTTATATACAATTTCTGAACCATTTTGTTTTAATTTGATTGTATGTTTTTTGGCTGATGTTATATTTTCGTGATTTATCTAGTCTTAGATATTTGCATCTGGTAGGGAAATGTGTATTATTAACAATAATTAAGATTGTACAGATTTTGGTATCTTCAATTATTTTATGATATCTCCATGTTTCTGGAAGACCTTACGATCGAGTCGAGTCGTGGTCTCGTCTTCTCCCGGTCTTGTTAGAATTTAGATTATGCATTTATCAGTCTAAGAAAGTGAGAGGTCAAAGATTCTACTGAACTATAAATATCTGAATACATGAACCTCGGTCACATTTTCTGAAGAGACTATTGTCCGATAGATGCTCACATCTAATTCTGTCTGCACGTAGTTTTAAAATATATCTTCTTCAAATTGTAATATCTTGTCCTTGGGATTTTCATGATCAAATTCAGTGAAGTATATTAAATGTAATATGCCGAACAAACCAGCAAATACAATCTTGTGCATGACGGGGGAGATGTGCAAACTGCAAACAAATTCCTCTCAAAGAGAGCCTTTGAATATGCAAAATTTTCTTGAAAATATTTCTAAAGACTCTTGTTATTGCTAATGGTTTCAAAAAGCTCAGTCATTTTTTCAGTTTTTTTTTTATTTATTTTTATTTCAGAAGACTGTAATACTATTAACATTATAGCTAATATACAAACTCCTATATACACAAATACATACTTTTTCAGTTAATTTTACACCTCATATAATTTTCACCTTTCGATCTGTCAAAATCGCGCAACATATAGGAAAATGCTGAACAAGTTGAGATAGGAAATGATACAGTTAAAATCATTTCCTAGCAAGAGAACTAGTTCATTTATGATCAGCGTGAAGCTGGGCAAAACTTCATGTTATTTTCCTCTAATAGCGTTTTGATATCGCAAAGCCCAATCTTAATGGGAGCCTGTATACCAATTGTGCAGAAAATATAATACTACACAAATCTGTGCGATAACGTAGATGCACTTATGTTTCCTCGCTTTCGTGGCCCGATGGGACATTATACGAAATGACAGAGGTCAGCTGATAAGAGAATAGGGACCATTGTTGAGAGACTTTGGGATTTTGCTCGTAACGCAAATAATTTCAATATTTGTAGTCGCCGAGAGAATGTAGTCATATTCTAAGTCACCGAGGAATAGTTTCAGTTAAGTGCTGTTTGTATAAAAGGCGTCTGTAATGTTTCATAAAAATATAGGTACGTATGTTGTAAAGGGGTCCCTTTTTGAAAGTCAATTAAGTATTATTCTTTGTTTGTTTGTATTCAATTGCAATATCCTATTGCAAAAAAAAAAAAAACAAATCAGACCATATCTTTAACATAATAAAAAAAAACAGAACCCACGAAGAATCTAGTTACATTCAAAGCAAGCAACTTAACAATGAATTTAATTCGCCTCAAACTTTCTGAGTATTTCAATCAAGTAGAAAAGCAAGACAGATGTGCTTAATTCAAAAAGTTACGAGCAAAATCATGCGAAAAACAAAAAGTACCTACTTCTATGTGGCAAAAGTAAGTCACGAATTTAACTTTGGGTAACATGTAACAATATGAATAATCTTGGTGTGAAGCAAATGTCAAAGTTATGTAGCAAACCATTTGTGAGCGGGTAAATAAATCTTTCTAATCTTCTTTGTATAACTTTCACGCAAAAGCAACTGAAGTGGATACAATTTGGCAAATCTCCTATTTTCGACCCTGGTTCAGAATTCCATTTAAAGCCGGTAAATATCTACTACACGAGGGAAGTCGGGATCAGGAACTAGTGAAAATTGGCCATTGCATGACGTGTCTGTCATGCGTAACAATTACAGGAATATGTCCTATTTGACCGCTCAATAGGACGCCAATCCTATAGTTATCAGTATTTGCTCACGTTAATTAGAAAGGCTTGGTTATCAGAATCTGGGGTCAATTTCAATTATAATAACAAACTATTCATTATAAACAATATCAGTAAATTAAATGGTAATTAGTAATGGGTGATCTGTTAATGTGTTGATTAATGTACGACCCATGCCCCATGGTCCGTTGCATTTTATTGTGAAAATAATGTATCATTAAATTTTAATGATCGTTAAATACTGTCAACGAGAACAATATCGATGGAATATTAATAAAATTGTAGCTCCCGCCAGACATGAAAATCTTTCTGTTTTAATAAGTGTTTCAACAATTTGTTATTATACATAGTTTTATAGTATAATAACAAATTGTTTTATTTTTAGTATTATGCGTAGTGAATATGCCGCTTAAGTTAGTAACCAAGTTAACTAATCCATATGTGTATCTGTGTGTAAGAGAGCTTGTCTGTGTGTGCGTGACGTGTATATTATGACGTTTTTAACTTTGCTTTCAGTGCAGGTAAACTATAACGACCATTTATATAATAATGAATCCACATAATATCCTTGAGAAATTAGTGGCTAACTTCTTTATCACAGATTAAAAATACAGTCGGGGAATGTGCGATATTATATTTGTGTTCATACGCCTGAAAAACCTATTAATATAAAAGGGTCAGAAAATATAGAACAGATATAGGATCTGTACTTCATCACCATAAAATAACCAGGACTGAACTTAATGGACCTTAAATCGATCGACTTAAGTTAGTGGTTTGGCGAAATTAATGGCACAGCCATAGATAACGTTAATGCAGAAAAGATGAAAATTTGCCGCCATATTTTTAGGGCTAAGCGATATTTTATATATCAGAAGGCAGGATTTTCTGCAGAGATAATATCAATCTGCATTATTTGTATTTGTTTTATGAAAAGAAGATATATATTCAGTTTTTATGAGTCTCCAAAATTGGGAAGGTATCTGAGAGGAAAGCATTTGATGGTTTGTCGTCACGCCGAAACTACTTGATTGATTTGAAAATAAAATTCACTGTTGTGAAGGTACGTTATTCCCGGTAAACATTCGCTACACTTTATTCGGGTACGGACATCAGATCGGGACGGGACGCGAGTGAAGCCACGGGAAAACGGCTACTGACTTATAAAATGGTCTTAGATTTTCGGTTCTTTTTATTAACTTCGATTCAGTATTAGCATAATGGTTGAACAAAAGTTGCGTGGTACTTGTAAAGAGGGTTTTCAATAAAACTCCTAAATTCATGGCTCTATCGCGCACATATTGTGTACCTCAGCATTTTCCAAGTAACAATGGACTTTTCAATTTCTAAGCGCTTTTGTAAAGGATTCGAGAAAGGTTACAATAAGGCAGTAAAATGGCATTGTGTTCTTTAAGATTTCCAAGGTTTATTATAAAAAATGGGTAAAGTTAAACTAGACTTTGTTAGTGTACTCTTTAGTCTGTCCCTCTTCAGTGTTTCTATCCTAATAAGCTTTTTTTGACATAAACAATATAGAAGTTATGTTTGCGTACTTTTTTCTTATTAAGTGAGCTGCAAATTAAATCACTAAACAAAGCCTTGTAAGAGTTTTCTTAGATCCACCTAACGGTCACTGATGTGTAAAAGAATAATTTAATTAAAATACTAAGAGATCCAAAAATTCAGACAAATACTTTAGTAATTTATTAAAAATATAGATAATCATTAACTCGAAAAAACACGTTTAGGAGTTTACATTGATTCCCAGTATCGTACTAAACAATATAAAGAAGCTATTACAAACAAAACTTTTGAAGATTAAACTTTAAGACGGCTTACGAACTTCGAAGACCAAATATTTTATCTTTTCAATATTCATTGATCATTAAACATTTATTTACAAAAAATGTTTACAGACGATTACGGGCTCATTGAAACTTTAGAAACAGTTCAAATCGAATTCAAGATATTTGACTTACATATTAAATGATAAAGACTTCAAATGAAAAACAAGGTATTTTATCCCATGTTCAGTGTAATTTATACATTTCCAATAACAAAATTCTTTGTATCCAACTTCTCGACACCCTCAGGTAAGCCCACACTTTCTCGTATATAACAGCACACCACACATTTATAAACTTGTGAATAGACGATGTTCGAACATAGATTAATCGAAAGTTTGCGTGGAAACTTCTCGAGCGCAACATTTGTACCTACATATATATTTTACACCAGTCTGTCTCTGTCAAGGGGAAAGCACATTATTTTCAATGACCTTTCCAGAGGGTTCAAAGGACCCGTGGAGTTTTATTTTAATTGCAGTATTTCTCTCCGATAAATCTTATTCCAAACATAAAAAGACAGAATAGTTTAAAATTGAGTTTTATTAGTACTTTGGGTTTTTTTTTACTAAAATTAACTTAAGATAAATAACTTACAATTAACAATACATTAACAATCTCTTTAATTTCTACCAACAAAAATTATCATATTCAATACTAAAGCAAAGTAAACAAAATCCTAGAATGAAGTTTCTGGCATTTCTATTTACTATATGTGGGATATTGAAAGAATTTATTATGAACCCAGGTTAGCTTTCGTTTGCAATATATCCGCAGACATAGGTACATATAAACACATTTGTCAAGCAAACAATGTTTGTGAACTCTAGAGAATAGCTACGTAGTACCAATCTACATTTTTCCATATCTATTGTGGATCGTTTTTTTAGGGTTCCGTACCCAAAGGGTAAAACGGGACCATATTGTTTTCGCTCCTCTGTCCGTCCGTCCGTCCGTCCGTCTGTCACCAGGCTGTATCTCATTAACCGTGATAGTTAGAATTTTCACAGATGATGTATTCCTGTTGCCGCTATAACAACAAATACTGAAAACTAGAATAAAATAAATATTTTGTTTTTTTTTGCTAATTTTTTTCTGGTACGGAACCTTTCGTGAGCGAGGCCGACTCGCACTTGGCCGGTTTTTTCTTGCTAACACGATAGTAAAGTAGGTTCTTAAAGGCATCGTTCACACCAAACGTATTGTCCGCCGCTGACTGTGAGCGCGCGTTACGCAGTTTATTGCTTTTCCATATATATTGAAATTGTCGTTCACACCGAACCGACTATACGCTGTTACGTCGTCTGTTGTAGCTGACTCTCAGTAGCCGATTATTTTACTACGCGACTATGCACGGCGGACGCGGATTGGCTACGCGGACGCAGTTGCCGAATAGCGCCGCTCCGCCGCGTACGCACCGCCGCTCCGCCGCGTCCGCACCGCCGCGCAGTGATGCCAGAGCTCTTTTATGTGTAGAATAGTCGGCCGCTCAGCGTACGCATCTAGTGTGAACCTACACGAGCGTATTCTTTTGTTCACACATGTAGCGCATCGTACGCTATAGCCTATTGTCGGCTTGGTGAGTACGCGTACTGCAGATTGAGTCGACGTTCACACTGAGGCCGACTGTGAGTATACTCACAGTCAGCGGCGGACAATACGTTTGGTGTGAACAATCCCAAATTGTGTCATAAAAATGGTTTTACTTACATCTTTATTTGCTGCAAATTTTATAGCCTCCTTTTTATGTTCGTAACCAAATGTGAGGGGCGCGCAAATAATTGTAGTAATGGAATTTCCCGTAAATTGAGATGAGGCTAACATTTGAATATTTATCCATAGGAAAAAAAATGGTATGGCAGACGTTGAGGTTGAATCTGTGTAGGTATCGGTATCTTCCTATTTTCGTGAGGCAATATGCAAGTAGTAATGCTTAAATCTTATTTATGCACTTAATTTTAAAAATAGTTTATTGAATTAATCCTATATGAGTTTAGTGGATTAGATCTGTTCTGCTGACTTTCAGCTGGTTGAAAACACGACAAAATGATTGCATAATTTACATAACACTGAATTCACTAACAATAGATAATTGAATGAAAATGGCTGTCGACAGCAGCGCACTCTAATACGTATTATGCTTAATTAGAATTTCTATATTTTGAAATCCATTTGCTTCATATTGTTCAGTTCAGAGTTGGTTTCATTTGTAAGCAAAAGTCATGTATTCATTTATCAAAGAACGAATAATAGTAGTTCGGGCTCACTTTTACGGGAAAAAAATAGTATTATCAATTACAATAAACTTATGTTTTTTTTTTTTAATTTTAATATGCAAATACAAAAAACAAAACATTGTAATAAGTGAAATCAAGCGCAGACGGCATTCTTCTTCTATATTGTTTTCCGGAATCACAATCATTTCACGCGTACCGACAAAAATATTGGAATCGCGCATAAAAATCAATTTTACTTTCATGGACAAAATTCAAGGTTCACCCTCCATTTTATTAAAAACTTTTTCAAGTTTCGTCTAGGGCCAACTTTCAAAAAGCTTGTTACGAACTTGGAAAAGGCATGAACATGATATTTGCGAAGTTTGCGCAGATTTCATGTGAGCCTTGAGCAAACGTAATTTTCAGACACTTTATAAAATATCTTCTACATTTTGGTTAGTTTTGAGAGATTGAATTGGCGATTGCTAGTTATTTCTAAGAAAAATAACTGTTAGCAGAAAAGTACTCTGGATTTTTTAAATTTACCTACTCGTATTATGTTCATACCGTCGGGCTATGAGAGTTAAGGAATATAAAGTGCACCAAAGTCGGCGCAAATTCTTGCGAACGTCCTGCATAGCTGGCTGGTCGCTTAATGCGAGACAGCCACCGTGGCCGAAAATTGCTATAATATGAAAATTATGGGCCTGGACTCTAAAATATAACTTATTTTCCTATGTATTTCTTTGAAGAATATTATTACTATATTGATATTTGTTCCGCAGGTGGTGGCGACATACGTGGCAGCTAACTCCTCTCTCCAGTTCATCGAAGACCGGCCTATTCACTGGGCTGGTGGAAGGACCACACCTCCTCCTGACACACCTATGTGCGGCTTTGATGGCTCTCTCTGTCCTGATAATTGTAAGAACTATTTTTTTTCTAATGCAATTAATACTTTGTTGCAAAAGTTTACGATTTTGTGTGTATTTTACTTCTTAATGCGCAAAGAGCTCATTATTGAAGGAAACTCCTTGTGGCCCTTACTGGCCACATAAAATAATAATCTGTCACATGTAGTGGCTTGTTTAAAATACTGTCATGATCCTATACGAAAAGTCTGTGACGTCGTGTTTGTGCTATATTCGATTTTAATATACCCACGTTATTATCGGCACTCTATGCAACTCTGTTTCATTTACCAATTTCAATAGATAAAATTGAAACTTGGGAGTAATATAGCTAATACATGACACTTTTATCCTTTTCACATCGCAAGTTAGTTTTGTTCATAAACACCACTAGAACTCAAACAATTGCATTATGAAATAAAACATGAAAAATAAATGAAAAACTTGAGTAACAAAGGACATTTAAAATGTCTACAACTTTTATTTGCCTTGGTTTTTATTAAATTTTCCTGTAATTACAAAAGAGGCACTCTCAAATGAGGTGGTGTTTACTCTTTTAAGCCACTATACTTCTTATCTGCCACTTCAATGTACTTTATTTTCGCTGTAGTACCTCCTTTTAATTAAAGTTTAGAAGTAAAAGACTTTGAGGGCTTTATTTTATTTTCTTTTTATAAGAATTCAACCACAAATTCAGCGTACCAATCCCTCAAGAAAAGGGACGAAATATGCTATGATATAAATAATAATATGTTTTCCTTGAAAATAGTTACGTGTCGATGTCACCATTAATTTTCATTAAATATTCAAACAGAGGTACTTATAAGTATTGTAAGATATACATAAGTTTTGTTTTTTGTTTTTGTTTTAGATTCAGCTTCCTTTATTGTGATAACTAGCCGTTTTCCAGCTATTTAACCCATGTCCCGCGGGAACTACTGCCCGTACACGGATAAAATATAGCCTATGTTCGGGAAGAGTGTATTTTCAAAATTGAAAGAATTTTTAAAATCTGTCCGATAATTTTTGAGTTCAGCCATTACAACGATTTTTTTTTCTCTATATAGAGATAATATTAATACAGAAAAGTAACATTTTCAATATGACCGATTCTGAATCGTGGTCTATACAATATCGTTTGGCACCCACTCCCTATGCTATTCTCGTTATAGACCTTATCTTTGCCATTTGGACCCAATCTGAAGCCGTATTCGCAGCTCATTTCTTTTCTTAATAATATTATCGGGTCTTCAGTAAATCGCTTGCAATTTTCTCGGCCGCTAGTTATTTCAACTTGTTGGGTTACCGCCAAGTAAAATTTATTCTTTATGAAACTTATTTTTTGTACTGTTTTTCTTTGCTTACGTTTAATTTTTATAATTAAACCCACGGATATTGATGAGTATTTTTCATTTATTGCCAACATTTTCTTTAAATAACAGGATTATTGTGATCGTTAAAATAATGAATGTAGTTTAAATGAGCATTATTCTTTATAATGATGACATATTAAGCCTTCATAACGTTTCGAAAGCACATTATTTCATTTTGAATAAAATGTTCTTACGTTCATTTTGTAGGTTGCCATTATCGTAGGATTAAAAGCTTTGTTTCATTTTCAATAAAAATAAATGGATCTGAAAATGTAAATCCTTTAAAAAGACAGAGGGAGGCGAAGTGATATTACCCAACAAACATTATTCGCTCTTACTATATTATACTTACTATATACTATCTTATTCTATCTGTATCTATCTATACTTTAATAAAAAAAGGAACTTTTGTTTGTCTTTAATCTAAGCGAAATAATTCGAAGCAACTATAAATATTCAAAAAATCGTTCTCTATTGGGTAGCTAGACTATCACTGAATAACATCTTCTGGCATAAATCTAAATAACTAATAAATTCAGCCGTTTGCGTGTAAAAAAGTAAAAAACTTACACACCTATGAACTGTATAATATTAGTGTGATTATTCCGATTATTTTTCCGACCCAAATATCGACCAATAGAATTGCACCATTCGACGTCACGTGGTACAACCTACATGGTATTATACTGAAAATTTTTTGAATATTTTCTCTGGTCGTTGCTACGTCAAACTGACAGGTTGTGGCCGACATTTGGGACGGAAAAATAATCTCCCGAATACCACACGAGCTTCATAATTATCTGGCATTTCCCTCAAGGTTCCCTGCAAACAAATAAAGTCGTCAAGTTTTTCAGGAAAAATCACTCGCGCTTCGCGCTCGTTATTTTTTAACCTGAAAAACTTGACTCCTTCATTTGTTTGCAACGAACCTATCGGAAAATACCCGATAATTTTGAAGCTCTTGTGGTATTATAAGTGATAAGTCGCTTACACTAGAAATGTTGACAAGGATGATGCTAATGTACATTTGATTGCCAACATTGTCCCATTGCTAACCGTCTTCACTCGTATTGGCAGCTCGCCAACAAATATCAAAGGCCGATCGTATACATACAAGTCATGCATCAGTTCATAATCTTGTGTAATAAACTGACTAAAAACCATAATAACGGTATGTTTATGAATTTAGCGAAGTTATTTAAATCGATGAGGTATTGATATTCTTTCTGTTACTAAATGTTGATCTAAAATATATAAAGTAATTGGGACACTAACATAATATGTCAGTCCTAAAAAGTACTATGCCTTATATCGGTCTAGTTATAAGGGGAATATAAGTCAAAAAGTATGTAAGTAAAAATACGTTGAAAAACGAGATAGTGTTAACATTGAAAAATAAACCCAACATAAAATCACCGTTTAACACCTATCATGATTGAAAGCGTTTACTAACTGTTTGGCTCTGGCCTGTTATTGCTTCAAGCAATAACGTAGGGTCGATACAAGCAATATAGCTCGGGCCGGTCCATCATTTATTACACATAGCAGCGCAACGGTGATGGGTATCGTTAATTGCAATCCCGCTCAAGCACTTCGCTCAAACGTGCGGAAAGACAATTATTATTAAATATAATTGGAATATTTTATTAAAGCTTGATGAATAATTTACGAGTACGTAATATACTTATTATAACAATTGCTTAATTAAAGGACCGCTTTTAATGTATAGAATTTAAGCATTAAAAATAACAGTTACACAAATATGTACGTATGTCGTTGGTAAATAAATGCATGAAGAGGTCCATTTACGGATAAGGTGGATGGTAAATAGACCCATACTCCTGTATACCATAAGGATAAGCAAACACAGTAGGGACACGTAAGTGACATTTTTAGTTCCTCTCCTAATATAGAAGACATTTGAATCCCTGGTTCTTCAAGACGTGGGAAATTATACCTCTAAAATTATAGTAGTTGGATTTCCAGTCAAACTAGAAAACTATATTATAACATTACATTACAAAGTAAATATTACCTGACCTAGAGAAAAACTATGTATATAAGTAAACCCTCACGTCATCACAACTTAGGTCCCCAAGATACAGGCAGCGTCTAGTTTGGGGACCACAGAACCTATGAAAATGTCTCCCGTAGAGAAGTTTCAGCGAACATTTGTAATAATTTACTTTAATTTTTAAAAAAGTGACTTAATAACATTTTCTTTCTTTCTTCTTTCTATGTAGATTATAACTGTATTCGTTTGCTGCTAAGGTCAGCTTTCGGAAACTGTGGAAAAGATGATTTTGTCACCATCAAAATCAAACACTACTTACCTAAAGATATAGGTGTTTTCCCCCAAAGCTCGATCGCTTGCACAGCGGGTTCACGTAATAAGTTCCAATATAAATGAGGGTTCAGTATTCTAAGCGAATGCACTAAAACCTCATCAATTTTCCTTGTTCCAAAATGTAATTCCTTTAGACAAAAGCTGGGAAGCGAATAAAAGGACCAACCCATCTCACAAGCACGTTAAATTATCGAATCTAGCACAGTCGTGTTTATTTTGGCGTGAAATTAAATTTTATCAGATTTATTACGATAATTCACTTTAGGGTGAAGCGATACAATAAATTCTCTAGACAATTTATTCAGTGACAAGGAAGATACAGGTCCTTCGTAGGGTCGTGTACAAAGATTGATACAGTACTTGGAAAACTCAATGGCAGTCCTCAGTTTCTGAGCAGACGCTATCAAGTCAACCTACCCGAATTAGTGAATTTAACCAATCGAACATTAACCTTCGACTTTTATGAAAAGACTAGCTTTCGCGGTTTCACCTAAAACCTTCTCCCGGGTCTAAGTTACCTCCCCTCTAATTTTCAGCCAAATCGGTCAAGCCGTTTTAATGTTATGTCGTGACAACGGAAAGCGGGTTTCATTTTTATATAGATTGAAAATATATTGATTTGTTGTTGCGCTGTTGTCTGTACCTACACACATAATCAAAATTTAAATCATGTCGACACCCTTGCACCTTAAATTCCCACCTTCCCAGTACGGCGAGCTGTGTCGGTGCAGCTGCTGCGGCCGCGGAAAACCTCAAGCGGCACAAATATGTAAACCTCACCGGCAAATTGCATTTTTGAGCCGTTTGGGGTTGAAACCCTGGGACCATGGGGCCCAAGTGCCCATAGACTATTTCGAGAAATTAGTAAGCGATTAGTGGAGTCCACTCGTGACCAAAGGGCTGGCCTATACTTCGGTCAAAGGATATGCATTGCCATCCAGCGTGGCAATGCAGCCAGCCTTTTGGGCACGATCCCAGCTGACAGCGATGCGGATGAATATTTTGATACCTAGTTTTAATATTTCCCTATTATAGATTAATATTGATTATTATAAATGAATAAAAGATTTCTTAAATGGAAATCATGTCACACAATATAGTATATCAACAAGTTGTCATGGATTTTGATGAAACATACACAAATCATCTCTCTATAACATACATAACAGAAATACGGTTTCAGAATTTGAAATTAGCATTCCATGAACAATTTGATATTAATACTGGCGTCCGTAATTAGTAGCCAGAATTCCATAATTATAATATATTCGGAATATATATTGTTTACTAATATTAATCTTTTGTTTCAGCTTTACCAGTTTATGCAATTTTGAGTATAATACTCAGTTCAGTGGTCGTCGTACTGGCTATACTCTCAGTGTTTATTTACAGGTTAGTTTTCATAAGTCATTTAAAATAAAAATCAAGGTATTTTCTAAGATTGATCGGCAGTTTTTTGTCACGAAGTTCGTTTGTTTGGCTACGTGTTTATCGAAAAGTTTTTGCATATGTGAAACTGAAAAAGCTAGGACTAAAATATTAAACGCTTTATTAGTTTGATACATTGTTTTATCCTGTATTAAATAATACAAGTATCAATATCGCTGAATATTTTTCCGATAAAAAATAACCATTAGGTACATTTTTACTCGGTGCCTCATTAAATTGAATCCATCATTCTTTTCCCTTGTGAAAGCAACATTTCTTAGATCATTATCTATTTTCTATGAGAAAAGTATTTTTATCAACGGTCTTGTAATGAAACCTTTGATTTTTGTTATTAGTATTGTATAGTTATAGTTTTAGTAGTAATGATGTATTGTGATTGATGTGGTCGCCTGTAATTGGGAGTACACCCTATCCTACCCCATCCCATATTTAATGTCCATGGAACTAAATAAATAAATAAATAACTGTTGGGGAGGTGTTAGGGAATTAACTTTAAGTTTTCACAACCTGTAAAAAACTTTTACTTCGATAATTATATCCTACACACGTCAAAAAAACCTAGTGATAAATACACAATGATTCAGGGCTTACACTGCATACCTGTATTTTCTTTCTTCTTCTTTTTAATATTTTTTATAGAGGTATAATATTTAAAAATTTGATTAATATGACAAATGAATAAATAATCACTGATTCTATTTTGATAGGCATTACAAGCTTGAAGCAGAGATAGCTATGATGACATGGCGGGTCAGTTGGAGTGACGTGCTGCAGCCGGGCGGGCGGCTTCGAGGGAGCTTGCACTCACTGGCGAGGAGATACAGTACTGGGGTAAGCAGATATAAGACATTTCTCGTCACATCTCAGCCATAAGACGTCCATTGCTGAACAGGTATCTGTGGAGATCAAAGGAGAAGGCCTGTGTTCAGCAGTGGACATTTCATTATTGTGTATGAAATATATGTCATTTGGACAAAAGGAAATAATATTTAAATAGAATAATGCGCATCAAACCTCCCCATTTCTGTCAACTGGGAGTGTACCCAATGGGCTTGCACAATTACCTTGACATGTAGAATGTAAAATCCTTATAACAGTCCCAATAAGATACTTGCACTTTACAATTCGCTTGAACCAGGAAACCTAGGTGTTTAACTAGTATTTAAAAAAGCATAGTGTTAAAAAAGTGATAGATCCTGACCATATAACTAAAAATAGGAGCAAGTGATACATCATTCCATATTCGGAAATCAAAATTAACATCTGGGTATTTTAAATTAATTACTCACGTTATTATACCTTGAAACTAAGGACAAAAGGACCATTAATAAAAGGAAGTCGATATAGGCTAATAAAAAGCCTGGTATATTGTTATTCTAAAATAAAGTCTTAAAGTTATTTTATGTTTTTAATTAAATATTCCCGAGATCCCGGTCCCTAGCGCGCTACGCGGTACAGTACATATTTCATTTTTTGTAAAAACATACATGTCCCAACAAACAATCATGACGATATTTCCTGGAAAACGAAAAGTGGCACCCAAGACAAGACGCGGACAGATAATACAAAATGCAAAAAAAAAACAGAATAATTCGAATAACCTCTCCCATAATTGCGGAAATAACTAATCATATTGTTAAATTACAATACTAGCGTCAAAACTTTAAATTATGCATATCCGTTGTTGCATAGGGATTTATCAGACTATCCTAGAAATACAGGCACTAAACATTAGCCTGAGGATTTAACCTGTGCAGCCCATCCAATGTGGAATTGGGAATCTGTAGGCTTCAATGTAGGTGCAATTTCAGACTAAAACTGTTTTGCGGTTCAAATCCCCGTGTTGCTTTCATATTCCAATCGGCTTTTGAATCAAGATTATTACCAAAGGGCATCCACCTGCGCTTAAAATCATAAAGCGTGGAATTTTGGAATTTAATGTTCAATACATTCGTAAAATTATAATCACTTCACCAAAACTAATATCGACCTATTTATATTACCTTTATTTGATAAGGATCATCACTGATAGGGCTAAGGCGACCCCTGTCCCAATCTTTCATTCGGAGTTTAATCGTATAACTGTGTATTATTTTATAGCAAAAAGTTTCTATAGACAAATACGCAATTATTCAAGTAAATGTTAATTGTAATAATATATCATATGTACATATAAGAAGCAAATTACTAAACAAACGAAAAATCTCGATGTTATATTGATTGTCCATAGGTTATCCCCTGTGGACTTTCCAGTTCATTACTTCCATTATTTGGAAGCTTTGTTCGAATTGCTTTCATGATCCGCTATTGTGTAAAATCATAATTTACAATATTTGTTGTCAGTTGCATTAACTTTGATCGATGAACTATTTTCATGTATTGTTATATTTTATTTTTATTGGAAAGTTACGCTTAATGATCACGTTTAAACTGAACCCCCAAAGTCTGTTAAATCTTAGACTAGTCTAGAGCTCTTGAGAATGAAACATTGTCTTGAATTCCGAATACGGCCAAAACTTGTTTGGCTCTGAAATGTAAAAGTAGGTAAGTCCGAATTGATTCATGGCTGACTTTCAGCTTGTGAAGAGCTAAGTTACCAAACTTATAAATGTCAAGTATTTATCGGTACGAACTTCATCCTCGTTCAACAACGTTAATATTCGATGAACTTTTAGCGTTCGATAGATTTTGTGAGTGGAATAGTTTGAAGAGCTACTTTAAGAAGTTACTGTTAATTTCCTAAATATTTAGGAGTATCTTTTTGATAATTTGAAATTCCTGGAAATAGCTGGTACCTTTAGGGTCCTACAACTTCTTTGAAATTACGAACACCTTTAGGAAAGATACACTGAGGAGATCAAGTTCTAAATAGACTAATTAAATTAACTCTTAGGCAGTTGAAAACGAAACCTTATTTGTGCGAATAAGCTTAAACGATTTTCATAGACATTAAACAGATTTAGAGTCTTTACATTAACGTTTTTTGTTTTAGACTACGTTCTCGGACGAAGCCACATCTTTAGCTGGTGACAGACAAGTATATGCTCCATGTGGATTCTACAAAGGTTGCCGAGTTGCTATTAAGAAAGTGGACAAACAGCGGATAGACCTAACGAGGCCTCTTCTTCTCGAGTTGAAGAAGATGAAGGATTTAGAACATGATCACTTGGCTAGGTTTTACGGAGCGTGTGTGGATCCTCCACATTGTTGCCTTTTGACCGAGTACTGCCCCAAAGGATCGCTGCAAGATATTTTGGAAAATGAATCCATTAAACTGGATTGGATGTTCAAAGTCAGTTTGATGCACGATATCGTGAAGGTGAGCTTGTAGAATTGTTATTAATCTCAAATTGTGTACTTTTATTTTCACAATGATTGCGCAGTCGTATCTACTCACCACAGTTTAGCAGAGTCTTGGGGATTTTTGGGTCTAGTTACTATTTATAAAATCTATTGAAAATTGATACTATTGTACTCCTTTACACTAAACAGTTTATCAATTTAGTTGGACCTGTTTACAGGGTCATAATAGTATAAAATCTCAAAGGACATATAATTACGCTATCGGATACGATAGGAAAACTTTGCTACTGCCTCACCGACCTTTAAAAGCTTTACACAAACATTGTGAATCGATTTTACTAAAGTTCAATAAAATCACAGGGATTAATAAATAATGAACTGATCAAATCATTTGTTTTGTTTGGCAGACAATGCGAAATGTAATCTGTGGTGACTATAACCAGCTTGTTTAAACATTGTCCCAATTTCAATGCAGAATTCAATACTGTGTGGGTCTTGTGTCAAGTGTTATTAAAACATTAATAAAATATACAGCCATCCTTACACATAAACAAATTCTGATACGACTGCATCAAATGTATTCCCAATAACGTTTTAATGTTTTTTTTCCTTATTCAGGGCATGCATTACCTCCACGGTTCAGACATCAGATCTCACGGGGCTTTGAAGTCCAGCAACTGTGTGGTAGACTCGCGATTTGTATTGAAGATCACAGACTTTGGACTCCACGCGCTGAGGACATCAGAGAAAGATTCGAGGGCACATAGTTATTGGACGCGTAAGTACATTGAAATTAGTGTTAAGTGAAAAGAACTAATTTTTAATGTTTCTGCCCTTTTTTGCCAATGTAGTTTACTCGTACGGGTCAAGCGATTGTGTTCACTTACTCATTGATTACTTACTTACTGATTCAAAGCTTTCAAATACCAACTTTCGTTGTCATAACTAATCTGAACTAAGCACGTTCGAATTTATATAAAAGCCTCATGATTAAACAATATCACTCATTACCGATCCACTTAACTATGACGCCATTCTACCCTCGCACTTTCTGAAACAAGTTTGAAATTCAACCAGCATCCAGTCAATTAGTCGCCAGTCAGAGTATTTGACTTTTGTAAAATTATATTAACCGCCTCAATAAGGAAGCTCAGTTGGACAGCTTTTAATTTAATTTTTACTTTGTAATTGTCTTTGTGAGTTCTTAATTCTCAATTTGAGGAAAATCAGGACTTTCCTACACGCCAAGCCTCGCAAAAAAGACTATTCTTTCTTTACTTTTAAGGACAGTTTGACCAAAATGTTGTCTACCAAACCTCAAGAAACTAAGCTCGATTTCTTCTAACGTACAAAAGTGAACATAAGCTATATTAGACCTCACATAACCTATTCCCAAAACGGGTGCATCATTTTCTTAGACCACTATTCCAGTTAGACTAAATTTTCATATGGTCCTTAGGTCTTCTTTGGACTGCACCAGAGTTGCTTCGAACAGCAGAACCGCCACCGGAGGGAACACAGAAAGGAGACGTGTATTCCTTCGGCATCGTCATGCATGAAATTGTGAATAGGCAAGGAGCATTCTGGCTCGGTCCTGGCATTGAAATGGCCCCTAAAGGTGAGTAGTGCTAAAGGTACTAGTGAATTATTAAAATAAGATCAAGCCTAGCGGCAATGAGATACACAAATTGATGCTTTATTGTTCAGAGTAAATTCCAAAAACCTATATTTTTTGGTACAACGCGTTTCATCTCCATAAATGTTTAAAAGAGAGTGGTGCTTAAAATATATATTTCCCGTTATTCATACAAGGTTATATTAAACGTAATGGATTCCGTTTAACACAGGTGCAAACCAAATTGGCAAAAACATTTTTTCATCAAATATCTCTTTTGGCTTTATTTACGCGCTGTAGGGATAATTGGTTTAAAAGGATATTTCATTTATGTAATGCGTTTGGGAATTAAACCAATAGGTCCGTAATTTATTGGGACGGCCTTTTGGCTATTGGCGTCGATACAATTTAAGATACTGAATAAAGATTCTTGAATTACGGATTATAATGATAGCTCTTTAATCGAAGAAGGATTTAAGTTACTTTATAGTTAAATATTTACCTCGGAATATGGTGGATATCGTGGGAAATTGCGTTTTAACAAAAAAAAAAAAAAACTATCCTTGAATATTCCATTTTCCTAGAAATCATTGAGGCCGTGATAGCCAGTGGTATTCGACCCAATACATCTCATCACCGTTCCTGTGAGGTGGACGATGCCACCGAGTTGATGAGGAGGTGCTGGGCCGAAGACCCTGCCGAGAGACCAGACTTCGCGCATCTGAAGGGAGCCATAAGACGCCTCAACAAGTAATTATTATGTACATATGTCTTCATCTTCTGGTGTAGATGTATTGTGACATTTTTTTAGCAATTTCTTTTGTTTTTTTTTTAATTTTATTTACATAGTGTTTTATTTGTGGATTTTAACAGCCTCCGAAAACACATGACTATCGGTTTTTAACCGTAAAACAATCACACTCTTTACAACACATTTTTGCTTCTTATTTGTACATATACTTACTTAGTATTGTTTTCTTTTTCGCAGTTTTCTATATTCTAAACTTATATTTTTCTTTCCAACAGAACTCAAGAAAGTAGCAATATTTTAGATAATTTACTTTCCCGTATGGAGCAGTACGCAAATAATTTGGAATCTTTAGTTAGTGAGCGAACTCAAGATTATTTAGAAGAAAAGAAGAAATGCGAAGAACTTCTCTATCAACTTTTACCCAAGTAAGTAACAAAAACAGCATTTTAAAAGCAGTGTGCTTTCAGTAAAAACTATTTATAATAAAACATAGCGCCAATATTGAACTGCTTTCGAAAACAAAAGAGATTTTAATCGAAGAGTTTGCAAACTTTTTATTCCGACGAACAATAATACAAAGGTGTAGGTATTCAAATATAAAAAAAATAAAGAACAAAGATATGTACTATGTTCTCAAATATAATTACGACGGTAATAACTCTGTTCAAAATATAATTATTTTTTCCATTTCCAATTTTTCATCGTCCGTTTGAGGTCAATTAAAATCTCAATAATGAATAACTTTCGTCGGTAGCAGACAGTGCTAATTAGAAAATGGACTTTCAAAGTAACAAAGACCGACTTAATTGTCTTTTCCATTCAACTTCTAAAAATTTTGTCTTCGTATTTAATGAACTTGATTTTTTAAGTGACTTGTTTGTGCCTTAAAAATGCTTTTTCTTAAAAAATATTCCGTCAAAAGAAACTGAAATATTTCATAAAAACATCAACTAAGGCTAAGAAAATATATTTCATAGAACTCCTAATTTCAAATTATTTATTCATGTCATACGGTAGGTACTATATACAGATTTTCTTACGCTTTTAAGGTCAAATTCAAGGATGGTTTATGCTGAATCTTTACAAATTTAGAAATATTTTTAAAAGCAATCTGCTCCACGTATTTTAATGGATACTGGATACTTTGTAGTTTCTATAACTTTTTTATACAATACAATAAAATTATGCTTGATCTGGCTGAGACTTGATTAAGTAATTGACAATTGGGTCAGAAAAAGTCTCTCAGTGGAAACTCCATACCTTCCATTTTGAACAGCATTGTTCAGATGTACTCCGTATTCTTAATTTACAAATCTGTTACAATCGACAGCGGCGAAAGCGCCGAACGAAATGAATTTTAATATTATAAGTAAATAAAATTGTATGAAACCTCGCTCGACAATCGTCCATATAATTCGAATCTGATAGAAACATGTTTTTTTTTACACAAAATTATTTACTAATCACAATCACAAATTAAAAACTATTCTAGTAAATAACCTTAAACTTAAAAGCGTCAATAGAAAATACAGATGTTGTTGTGATCACCCAGGTCCGTAACGTTACAACTGATCAACGGCCAGTCAGTGGTGGCAGAGACCTTCGAACAAGTGACGATCTACTTCTCAGACATCGTCGGTTTCACTGCGCTGTCTGCCTCCTCCACTCCTATGCAAGTGGTAGACCTGTTGAACGACCTGTATACGTGCTTCGATTCCATTGTTGAAAACTACGATGTTTATAAGGTGAGTTTTACTGTCAATTTACTCGACTGCTGGTGGTGCAGCAAGGAATTTTTCCACGTTTGCCTAATCTACCTATGTACCGGTTATTGTGGTGTAGATCCAAGGTAACTCTCTCAAACAATCCTGCAGCTATGGCTTTAGCCCTACTAACCTTCATATTTTTTTGAGGCATATTTACAACGGGTAAAAATCTTATTTTTATATCCAAAAAACAGGTGGAAACCATAGGCGACGCTTACATGGTGGTGTCAGGTCTGCCAGAACGCAACGGTACGCGGCATGCTTGTGAAGTGGCTCGAATGGCTCTAGCGCTGCGAGACGCAGTCAGTAGATTCCGCATCAGGCATCGGCCACAAGATCAGTTGAAGCTCCGGATTGGGTTACATTCTGGTAAGATCACTGCTACAAACAATCATAAAGGGTATAAACGATCTAGATTAGTATGAGAACAAGCCCTAACAGTTTCTGCTTACTATGACCTCAAAAGGGCGCTATAAGGGTCTTCTTCATCCCGGATCTAACTCAAGACGAAATCTTATTCAAGCTCGAGGATCAATATGACTTCGAAATGAACTGAAACTATTTTCAAGTAACAAATAATAATCCGGTATACGAAATTCATGATCTGAATTTGTGATGAGGCAACTTTCGACCAGACCGACATCGAATAGTTCGTAAAATCAAATTCTCCGTGTATTTTTAAATTAAATGTCACTCGAATAACTTCTCGTTTAATTATTGTTTCAACAAACTCCGTTCAGTTACTTCGAGAAAATGTCAAAAGAAGCAAATGAAACTGAGTTATACAGAAAAAAAAACATAACTTTCAGACAACCGAACAATCACAATTTGTCGAATTGTAGGAAAAGCAACATGACAAACGATGCCCCAAAATTACTAACTTAACATAAAGAGAACAGTATCTCCCGTCGAAAATCACTACGTTAAAAAATCTGGGCCACGACTCTCGGAAATGTTGAACAAAAATACAGTACCACATTCATTCCCTTTCAAACTAACGAGCTGCGATGAAACGAACTTGAAAATTAAATAGAATATAAGCCAATTTTTTGTTCGCATGGTATTTTTTAGAAGCATTCAAATTATTTTGCCGTCAGAAATCTGTTTCATGTAAAGTTATTTCGATATCATTATGAGAGCAGCTTTGTTTTCTTTGACACGTCTTCATTAGGAAAATCACTCACGAGAAAATATGCTCAACTTTTTGGAAACAATGGGCGGAGTAAAAGCTTTCAATAGAATCAGAATATTGTTGTCAGTTTCTCATGTTCGTGCTCCTTGCGTCTTTTTATTCATTAAAGTTCCCTCACGTAGTTTCTGCAGAGTAAATGGTCTAGTCACATTATGGCATACAGAAAAACCTTTTAGCCGACATCAATACATTTTCAATAAAGTACATAAGAATTTTATATTTACACATAGGTATTTATTTTGCTTAATACAGCCGTGATTGGACTTATTTAATAATTTCTTTTTGACAGTTTTTATGCGCGTAATCAGCCAGACTTGACACAAATGTCACGTTTCTAATTTAAATGTTATTTTTTTCTAACAGGTCCTTGTGTAGCTGGTGTAGTTGGTCTGAAGATGCCTCGCTATTGTCTGTTCGGGGACACCGTGAATACGGCGTCGAGGATGGAGTCCAATGGCGAAGCTCTCAAGATCCATGTGTCTCCAGACACTAAGGCACTGCTTGATCTCTTTGGGACCTTTCATTTGGAGTGCAGAGGGGAAGTTGCTATGAAGGTACACTCACAACTGTTCAGTATTTACAAGTTCAGTTTAGCTAATAAAATAGATAGAATTTATGTAAAGATTCAATGGTATTTTTTAATTTATGTTATAGTTATTATGATTTTGTTACAGGGCAAAGGAACTCTAGTCACATATTGGTTAATAGGCGAAAAAATAGATCCTAATGCACAAAAAGACAGACCATCGTTAATTAAAACCCAGACGCAGTCGACAGAAAGTGGCTCACTGTCACACTTAACTCCATTCAGACAACGATTAGACCAAACTTCTCGATCATCAAGTAGAAGAGGATCAGGGGTGTTCATACAAAAAACAGACATCAGTAAATTAGAAAAAGACGCTCAACCACTTTTACAAAACTTAAGTATTCAGAGACAGCATTCAGACCCCACGGAACCTGTCACGAATGGTGTCACAGAAAATGGAGAAGAAGTGGACAAACAAAGCGTTTCTAATTCCATATCTCTAAACGTCAATTCACTAAACCACAACTCGGTCCATAGCAGTCAGCCCCGAGTAAAGCTGAAAGACTGCCAGAACCAGAATTCAATTGGCAATCACAAGACAAACAAAATAGGGAATAACAATTGGATTTCTAAATTGCCGACAGCGAGCTCGTTCGATAACGGCACCAAGAAAGGCGCAGAACGTTTAAAGGATTACAGCAGTGTACCGTTACTTTCAAAAGCTGATACACCAAACGATTCAATTGTGTAGAATTTTATGTGAATTTAAAGGACTTTATAAACTGACACAGAAAAGTTGTGAGAAAGTTCTTGCTTCGTGTTATTATATTGATGTGAATGTTGTCATTTGTGCTCTCACTTGCTCGTTCAAGTTAATGTATATTTGCATGTACAAAGGTACTAGATACCTATTTACTTTTAGCTGATAATGTGTACATATGAAATTGGTGAATTCTTAAATGGATGAGTCCCTAATGATTTGTAGCCCCAAAGCCATTTGTCTCAATTTATTAGGATGCCTCAAAAGGTTTCTCTGGCATTAACCTTTATAGCTCGCGTCCCATTCCTGTATCGTACATCCATTGAATAGGGTGTTATTTACTTCAAGTATTCATTTTGGATGATAGTGCTTTATTTACTTTTGAGACGCACTTATTGTTTTCCCTATCATTCAATGAAATGATTATGAAAAATTGGTAAGTAATGATACTTATCATGACATGCTCGATTTTGAGCATTATTTGAAGCAAACTCAAAAATAGCATTTAGTTACTTAATTTGTACCAATGACTTGTTAAGGTAAGGTCTACATTTAAAAATGTAATGCTAAAAAAATATGCCGTTATTTAAATTGTTTATTCTATCGTCTTAATTTGATTGTGTCCCATTTTCAAAAGTCCTGGAACCCTAAAATCAAATGTTTTAAATGAAAGTCTTATATTACTATACTAGTATATACTAGGTAAATGTTTAATGTCAATATAATACGTTACTTGGTGTTTTGATAGTAAGTAACTAGCACTGCTTAAAAACATCGATAAATCTTGTGAAAAATATTCACTTGCACGATCTCTTTTAATATACCCTGGATCAATTGTCCATATTTAAGTACATTCCCAGTAAAGAGCTTATGAAACTTTTTACTATTATGTATGAATGATATTTTTGTCACGAAACCTGTCTGAATATTTGACTATTCAATGATTAAGATTGATGTTACACATTGAGCAACAATTTTACTCTTTGCAGTCATAGTTTAGAAGTACTTTTTGCGCACAGTCATTAGTTATTATGAAAATGTTTATAAATACTATTTGGAAACCATTTCAGATTGCTTTACATATTAAATAAATAAATCGTTCGAAAAAAGCTGTTAGTAAATGGCCTATTATCAAAGAGATGTCAACTACAAAAAGAGATTGAAAATATGAAAAAATCCATTAGTGAGCAATATTATTTTACCTCAATAAAGTCAAAATATTATCAAGTGAATACAAGTAATGTAAGTTAGACTTGCTCAATTTGTACTTTCACAGTTCATTCAACTTAGGACATTCTATTTATTACAAATGATGAGACTAGTTTGTAAATATACTTATGTACTTAATTGTTTATTATTTATTGTAAATAACGTCTGAACTACTTAAAACTATGTTGTGATCTTAGAAAGGTACCTATATTTATAATACTGTAGATGGTTATGAGAAAATAAATGTTTCTTAAACGTTATAGCAAATATAATGAGTGAGAATTATTCTAGTTGTTTTATTGATAAGTCCAAGAAATAAACAAAAAAAGTTTTTCGGCTTCAATCATGAAAAAAACTCGCAGAAAAAAGTTGAAAAGTCTGAAAATTTTGTATTTTAAAAATATGGCCGAGACTCTTTATGATCGGAGTCCCGATATCCTTAAGGTGATAGATACACTCATACCACCTTCACCTTTAGTGACCAACGTCACCGTAGCAATGGGAAACTTAAAAATATGGCGTTCAAGTCCTGTTGGCTACCCCAGACTCAAAAATCCTGTTGGTTTGCCCAGGGGTACCAAACAAGAATGCATACATGAAAGCGGGCATGAGTCCTAAGCCGTAATGTAGGAGCAATAATTCTGAAATGAAAACTCTCAGATCCGTTTATTCATGTCTTCAAGGATATTCTTTTGTTGTGCCATATTTTGGCGGGATGTAAGTACTCTGTGTGTCTTCAAGTTTTATAATATTTATTATCTATCTATTTTTGTCAAACCTTACGAGGCTGACTAAGCACAGCAGCGCTCAAGCATCATTAAATAAAAGTCGAACAAAAAAAAAACAGTTTCTTCAGCCAACCAGCCATTCTGTCACTAACGTTATGTCGTTGTAACAGCATGCTCATTGAAGCTATGGTACACAATAAATAATAAGCATTCATATAAATCATGCAAAGTAATATCGTACCTTGTATTAACGTAACGACATTATTTAAACAAACACGCAATTGCCGAAAGAGAAATGGCCCAAGTTTCCCTAGTCAGCTTAGAGAAATGAGTACTTACTCGAATGTACATACATTATAATGAATAATAATTTCCACAATTTTGCAAATATCTGGTTTTGCGGTAAAATATGATATGTCTTGGTTAAGAGAAAAATAAAAACGTAAAACAAAAAAGAAAACATCATTCTAATTGCAGAAATAGGGGATTAAAAAAAATGTTTACTGAATCTTGTTTCTCTCGGAAGGAAATTATAAGAACCAATAACAATTTATTAATAGGTTGGCTTGGAAAAAATAATGAATACATTTTATTGGCTTTTACACTAACTAGCACAACTGTGGTGTAGACATGATAGAAAACGTCAAAAAGCAAGCAAAAACACGAAATTAAAATGGCCAAAATGACGAAATTATTATAGGAGCAGCCTTGCAACGAAACCCACTTGATTGCAATTAATGTAAATAGGTATTGGATCAAGAAGCTATGGATTATTATGTATGGAGAATCAGACAAAACAGTGAATTGTTTGCAAAATATATTTGTCTATATTTATTCCATCGCAGAAATTCATATATGTCGGAGAATGAATAATTATTTATTTTTCGAGTAGCAACACTAGACTGAATGTTGTGAGCTTCATATTGATGTTTGACAGTGACAGTTGTCTGCGTCATTTCAATCTGTCAGTAGTGTGAATGTCGATGGAGCTCGCTCTCTTGCTCCTGAGACGTCGCCGGCGCCGGGTGTGCGCACTGACCGAGAAATATTAAGATGGCGGACGAACATCATCAACACGTGGATTCAAATCCGTTTGAATCTGCGACATATATAAAAGTTATACATAGTAAATTAATTACGAAAGAATTAATAAGACGTGTAACATGAACATTACGTTCAAATGAAAAGGTTAGAGTACTTTGTGGGTGGTTATTTGAGTAACTAAACACTGTAGGTTACCAAATTGTATTTATAAGGGTTTGTTAAAATTTTGAGAGTAAACATTGAAGCTTTTAGTCCCTGTTTATCTTTTCAAATATTTCGCAAATGTTGGGTTAATTGACTGTCTAAGGGAACATGTCAAAATGGTAATAAATTGTAGTTCTGACAATATTAATCTCAAGCCTAAGCTGTGGTCTGGTCATCTTTGCTTGCGGGCTTGGTTTATTGAATTGTCTTGATTCTCGTGCAACAATTTTTCAGATGTAAGTTTCGCTTTTGTCAGTAAATATCCTTTACATAAATGGATGCACTCATGCTGTTGCTACAGCTTGGAGCCTTTGGCAGCGCAATGAATTTTATAGAGCGGGTAGGCTCTCGCTATTAGCTGCGACTACAAGAGCGATGTGTATTTTGGTCACTGCACTAAAAGCCCGTGTAAGCCGGCCTAAGTGATTCACGAACTACGCACAGTGTTTTATTCCAATGTAAGGGCAAGTAACCAGCCGGGACTCCGGATTTGTTAAAAAGACTTACCGCAGCCATGGTACATAAAGGGCTTAAAAAGGAACACGCTGATAACCCACAGCCGGTTATTTGATGATTTCCCATAAAAAAGGGCGAGTATAGTTATCGGCACGAATCTTGAGCTCCGACCTACATCTGCGCAGAAGTGATTTATTAGCAAAGAACCAATCCCGAGTGACGGCTATGACGCGATGCACTGCGGGCCAATCACCGCTTTAGCCCGCCCCCGCGCCTCACTTCATACCACAAAAGGGACCCAATAAATTACTTCTGCGCAGGTGAAGGTCAGAGCTCAAGATTCGTGCCGATAACTATAACCAATTATTAAAATCGAATCGTTCACCCTAAAACACATAATATAGTATTCTATTCGAAGCTATTGGAATTCGTAAATCTTCAAGATTTCCATTACGATAGCTCAACCTGGCTTGTAAGCAAGTTGAGTTAGTCACATATATTAGATGTAATCTGTATTATTTGGTTGTGTTTAGACTATTTTGGAGTGAATATAAATGAAATAACACAAATATTAAGAATTTCGTGTGACTGCTATGACATCTAACGGCTTGTTTTATTATTTTATTAATTTGTATTTTGTCATCCCGCCGTCACGCTGCGGGCCGCTCTCTCGTTTTCGTACTAATTTTGTTTCTATTTGCAAAGACGGGTAAAAATATTATTTTTTCTTTATCTGAATAGGTGTTTGATCCTTGAGTCTCCGCCCTATAGTACCTAGGGAGAAATAATCGTTTCTAATACTGGAATCGGCCACTAGCTATTCATCGTTTCGAGGGTGTCAAGCAATAGCCATAATCTATGAAATCCAATTAAAAGATACTTCCATTAGAATTACCATTTTGTCCGTAGATTAACGGCCAATTTTAAGAGTGATAGCTATTTTATCTGTGAGTATCGACAGATTTTATGCATGTCCATCAGCTTTATTGGCTATTTAATTTTATTGTAGGTAGGTACGCACTAATCGCTTCTGCGTGTCCCAATTTCACGAATATACTTCAGAGCCGTATTGGCTATCATTGAAGGATAAAATCATGACAAAATGAAAATTGTAATCTAATATGGATTCGTACCTACTAAAGTAGACTTAAGAAGTAATGTAAAATATTATTTCTTATATTCAGAAATCATTTAGAATACATAAAAACAAGAATTGAAAATGTAGGTACTTTTTGAATAACAATTTTTTTAAGACTTCACTGTCCTGATTGATATTTTAAGGGCTTTAAAAAAATCCAAGCGATTAGTGGAGTCCAGTCGTGACCATAAGGCTGGCCTATATTTCGGCCAAAGAATATGCATTGCCCTTCTTTAGCCTTTTGGGAACGATCCCCGCTGACAGCGATGCGAATGAATATTTTGATACATGTAGTTTTAATTTTTCAACCCTTTATTTTATATTTTTGTATTTACTTTGTAAATATCATTGTAAAATAAATAGTTACTTAGTGTTTGATTTGAATTAAGAAAGTAAACATACTTCCTTAAATTGCAGGTCTAATGATTTGCAGTATAACGAAGTAGTGTAGGCGTAGGAAAACACTACCCATAAGCATAATGAGGTGGTCCATTTCGTTAATTAACTCTCGCACGAGCTTGTTACGTGAGCCGCTAACGCCTTGTCATAGAAACAGTAAAAATAAATAGACTTAAAAAAATATCTTATTGATTATTTAAATCATGTCAGGGTTGATATATTTTAATGGTAGTATATTTGGCAGTGCTTCTACGATCTTAATAGTAGGGTAACAAAAAGTGCATATAAAATGATTACACCGCTTTTATGCAAAGTCGAAAAATATGAACAACACTCAACATACAGAATGTCACTTGGGAAAACCAAAGGACCCCCGTTGCTTCAACTGCAACAAATATCTGCATATAGGCAAATAATATTGGTTTAGGAATAAGAACAAGAATAAAAACGGTACTAAATATTTCAAGAAAGAACTGTTTATTAATTATTATTTTAATCCAGATTCTCCACGCTGGAATAAGTGAAACCCATGACGATATCACAATGCCAGGCACCTTAAGCGGCTAATAAGCAATTGGTAGCAACTAATGACAGCTGGTAGCAATTAGGTAGCAACTCACTTTGTATTTCGAGAGAATTTATGACAGCGGTTTAAAATAATTAAGTTTTAACATGAACTTGTTACCCACCAACACATATGGTTATATAAAATGAAACATTCAAATCACATCTACAAAGTCTTGACCACAGCTCCGTAGAGACATTCATTAAAAGTTCCAAATACCCTCACATTGTCGGTCCCTCATTTCTGAGTGAAGGTAAACTTTGATACCCAACTCGTGATTTCGAAGAGTTTTTATAGTTCGTTATTCAACAAAGTTCCATGTAAGACTAAGTTTTACAAAGTGAGTCTTTCTATTTTTGCAAGTCAAACGGAAGAAATTTCATTGAGAAAGTTATCATGGTATGTGAAGATTTGGCGGTGTTATTATTTTTGAACTTTAGATTTGGTAAGGTCAACCATCACCATTAAAGTGTCAACATAAGTTGTTGACACTTTAATCAACTATTGATATAAATCACTAAATTAACGAAAAACAACACCAACGTCAATGTCGAAAACATTTTTCTCCAAATCTTTTTTATAAATAGGTATTTATAATTTACGTATATATTTTACAAATAACATATTGAAATACACGAAAACAATAAAATAGTAACATGAGTGATAATGAAATCGTACCTACAACGAAAATCAAGAGACACAAACACATCAGCTATGTAAGGAGAGAAAACTAACTTAAAAATGTTGACGAGAGCGGCCCGCCTACGCGCACGACTACCACCTCCGGGATCGCCGCTCAGCTCCGCCTCGCCGCCGCCGGACCCTTGACCACTAGTGACACCGCTGGCTGCAGCTGGGTAGAGCTCAAGCGATGAATACTTCTCTCCGCCGACGTCGTACGATATTGTGATGAGGTTTCTGTGTCTGGGGCCCTAACCACCGCACCGGTAAATTGGACCCCGTGCCCGATATCGTTAGCGACCTATTTTTTTTTATAATTTAAAAATGTAAAGAATTATTTTTTAAAATTAATAATCGAATCATTAATAATTTAATAAACTATCAAGTTACTATGGAAGCCTATCGTTTGCCGTCCTATTTTTAATATTCCGTAGTTTTTAAATGTTTTATATAATTAACCTTGGGACGAGCTAGTTAAACAAACGAATATTTAACTAGCCCCTTCCGAGAATTTGGTTCAACTAATATCCCTTGTCATTTCAGTTTGACCGGCACCGGACCGGCTGCCCCGAGAAATCCGGCTCTCATCCGGCTTGTTATTCAAATAATGTTATTTGTTGTCCGCTTAGTAACGACATACACGATTTCTAATTTGGATTTGCATTTCTTATGGTTTGGAAAAATATAATGGAACTTTAACCAATTAAAATATATGTTGTATAGAATAATGTCAATTTGGAGTTTTGCAAGCAATTTTTATTTATTTATTTTTATGCGTGGTTATGACCCGACAGTCGCTTTAGCCAATTAATAAAAAAAAAAAACAAAAGAACGCAGCTTCATTGCATGTTGATAGAATAAAATTCAAAACACACTTCTGCTGGTACCCACGATTTGAAATATTGAATTCAGAATTCAAATTCTTCATTCAAAGCGGATCGCTCGCTGAACGGTTTCAAAATTCACGCGTGAACCAGCAAAAGCTTAATCAGTCTAACGTGTTCATTCTTCGACACGTACGTTTGCAGTTTGTGTTCTGCCAAAAAATTGGAACGAAATCGCTCGTTTTCAGCATCATATTTGAGTTATAGCGGTCTTTCGATGTGGTTTTTTTACGAGGATTTTTTCCATACCTACTATAAATATATCTACATAGGTATTTCAAAGGCGCTCAGGTTTTATGTAACTAATATACTGTTTTTGTATGCCCGTGGTGGATCCCCCTGGAACGGTAGGTACCTATAAAGATAACGTGACATGTGTTGTTTCCAAATATCCATTTCAAAATGACATACCCAACCAATTACTAGAATACCACAGGCAGATCATCTAATAAATCATAAAGAACAAAATAAAAAGAAACATTCCATTACCAAGACTTGATATTTGGCCTTATCAAAGTGGCTTTAATCAGGACACTGAGTAGCAAATTAGAGTCATAAAAACCATGGAGAACAAAATGTATAGCGGAGGTGCCATAACAGAAAATCGTCTAAGGAAAGTAGCGCGCCAATATGCGGATGAGCGAAATGTTACTGTTTTCGCCCTTATACGCCTTTGGATCCGACCATTGTTTGTAAAAGGAACGAACGCCTCGTTAGTTCACTTGTAACTGATCGTTTTGATCATGCCCACCGTAAAAGTCCTAGAAAACGATGTCTGACCTACCTCTGCATTATGGTATCTCCGCTCATCTTTTCTTATTCGGTGAACAAATCAGATTTATAAATACAGAAAGGGCTTTTCAAGAGATGTTGAAGAAGCCAGGTAACGATGCCCTTAGGGAGGATAACAATTCTTGACAAACAAACTGGCACTTTGAAAGAAGACAAGTATCTTCAAGTTTATTAATCTTATTATTTTGTTTCACAGTAATAAAGTTGTTTGTTATGCTGTAACTCGGGAAATTAATTAAAGTAACATCAGGGACCGATGTTGAGCATTATGAATTTTCGCGTTTAATTTTCTCTACTAAATACACTAATATCTTTATTTAAACTGATCCAAAGAAGACCAATATATTGTAAAAATAAGTTCAAAACTCAAACTTGAAAAACTTATAACATTTCCGTCTAGTAAATACAGCATCTATATAGAAATAAATGTAGGAATTGGAAAACCTTATACATTTTTATATTTAATGTTAGGTCATCTGAAAGTGTTTTGATCATCCATCCTCCGAGCCTTTTTCCCAATCATGTTGGGGTCGGCTTCCAGTCTAACCGGATTCAGCTGAGTACCAGTGCTTTACAAGAAGCGACTGCCTATCTGACCTCCTCAACCCAGTTACCCGGGCAACCCGATACCCCTTGGTTAGACTGGTGTCAGACTTACTGGCTTCTGACTACCCGTAACGACTGCCAAGGATGTTCAATGACAGCCGGGACCTACAGTTTAACGTGCCATCCGAAACACAGTCAATGGTGTCTAAGATATACTTAGAAAGTACATACAAACTTAGAAAAGTTGCATTGGTACTTGCCTGACCTGGGATCGAACCCGCGCCCTCATACTTGAGAGGTTGGTCCTTTACCCACTAGGCCACCACGCCTGAAAGACGACTGAAAGTGTTTTGATATTACGCCAAAAGTACTAAACCGATTTTTATGAAATTTAAATATATAGTCTAGAAGAGAATAAATAAAGACATAATATACTATGTATCCAAATGCTACATTTTATCCAAATACGGAAAGTAGTTCCCTCGGGACGCGGGTGCAACTGCGAGGAAAAGCTAGTATTTCATTTTTGCGTTTGTTTATTATGCAGTTTTTAATCCTGGTAATGACTGGCCGCTAAGCATTGTGTGATTTCCCATTATAGTTTTTCAAATGAAAGCCGAGATTAACAAGTATCTGCTTGAAAGAGACTGCAATAGTTGTTTTTCATTTGCAGGAGTGTGTTTTCGTTTCGTTCATGCATGGAACCAGTATTTTTTGATGGTCGTTTGATGTATTAAAAAGAAAACTAGAACTATAAAGAGAAAAATAAAAAGTATAGGGGTACCAAATGTTTTGTGCAGTTGACAACTGTTAGTTATCAAGCGAAAATAGCGTTGTTTGTACTCATTGATAGCATTTGCTAACTGCACCAAAGACGGTCGGGATATAGTTATTTTGTAACAAGGAATTAGTAAGTAATATTGTTGAAAGCAAAATATATCACTATTCTGAATCGAAAAAATCACGTCGAAAATTAAAATGTTGCCTATTTTCCATTCCTTTTTCCTTTCACCCTTTACACCTAATAAAAATGTAATTTGTTCCACAAACAATATTAAAACTTTGCATAAATTAGAGCAAAAGGATTATTCCAACAAAGTGGTAAAACCGCTCTGCCATACCTAATACCGCAAAAATATGCTGTAAAGTTTAAAATCCCTTTTAAAGTCGGATTTGGGTAAATTGTTCACAATCATCTTAATGTTTTAATGAGGGAATTCTTACTTTTGTGATATTCGAAAAACGGAAATAAATTTTTAAATGCAATTGAGATAAAATATAATCTTTTGTCACTCCTTGGAAACAGCAGTTTTTTGGGTAGTTCACCGTTTCACCACAAGCGATTTACACCGCGGCACAGTAGAACACGCGTCGAACAAAAAGTGACAAAAATTTTGTTTGAGACAAGCACGAGCCACTGATAAGTGAAATTAACTTATATCGGTGCAAAATGAAACAAACTATTAAATTAATTATTTTTAATAAAACATCACAACGTTTTTTAATTATTTAAAGCATTTTTGTTTTCATTAGAAACGTGACTGTTTGTGATAAGTAATAGTTTTAAACCTCTGTATATTCAATATTTGTAATAGTACAGACTTCTTGGTCAATCCCCATTTCTGTCATTTTTATTTTTCCTGCCATGACGGGTTTTGCTTTTGTTTTTTTCCCTCTTCTGACTGTCAAAATATTGGTAATGCACGCGGTTCGTCGCGCGATTAAAAAAGTATGAAAAACTCTTGCTGGAAGTGCTGACCGTTAGTGCCTGTATCACCCTGACACGTGGAAAGACATTACTGAAGTAAGTGCGGAGGAAGTTTCCCGTTGGCCGGCCGGCATCGAGTGCCCCGTCGTTGGTAGATTCTTTCCCGTCCACTTCCCTGTTTCCCAGGTAAGTTTGTCTTTCAACGGAGATTGCAGTAACGCCAGTAACTTCTCCAGCGAGTATTGTCCACAGGAAAAAAAACATATCTAAATAGCTGTGGCCGTTGATACATTTGAAATTATATTACCTACCGCTACGAAAATAATTAACGATTAATAACAATTTGAAATGCTTAATGCTTAAAAACATAAAATATGACATTTCATCAATTGTCTAATAATTCTTAAACAGAACTACTATGTAAATAAACCTTTCATTTTTCGGGTAAGTTTCCAAAGACCTGTCGAGTCGTTTTTGAGTGTGACTCCGCTTTTTGAATATATTTTAACTTTTTAAAATAAATAATATTTTTTTGAACCAAAAAAAAGGTAGTTTTCCAAAGTGATTCTGCCAAGTATACACTCTTCATGCAGACATCGGCAACAATTAAGAGTATGTTAATGTGGTCACCGTGCTATATGCATTGTTTCCCGATAAAACAAAGACTACATATGAAATTTTATTTCAGATGATAAAAAGCCAAGTGAAAGAATGAAAGCCCACACATATTTCGATTGATTTCGAGGTAGGTGCCATTTTGGCAATAAGAAATTTATTTCCAGATGTCAAAATTGTTGGATGTTATTTTCTTTTTAGTCGTAGTTTATGGCGAAAATCTAATCACCTTGCTTTGCCAGCATTCAATGATTATTTTGTTAAAACGTGGCTTGAGCATGATGTTCTTTCCAAAACATGGAATTTATACAAACGATTTGACAGAACAAATAATATGGTGGAGTCGTGGTATGTACGAATAAAAAAAATATTCCCGAAAATCCGAATATTGCCCAATTTCTGGGGGGAGGGGGGAATACAAAAAGATGCGAACTTCTCTAAGGCAAAGTAAATGTCATAGGCAATTTAAGCATCTTAAAAAGAAAACCAGAAACAGTAGAATTCAACCGAAGAATAAAAAATATTGTTCAGGACCGAATGTAAAAAATCATTAAAAAAATCCAGATGTTAAAATTGTTGGATGTTATTTTCATTTTAGTCGTAGTTTATGGCGAAAATCTAAATACCTTGGGCATAATAAATCAAAACTGTGTGTAATCCACGTCAAACTGTGCACACAATTGGCACACTTGCCGACAAACTTTTTAGAAAAAGTGCTCAAGTCACAGCAATCAATGATTATTTTGTTAAAACGTGGCTTGAGCATGATGTTCTTTCCACAACATGGAATTTATACAAACAATTTGACAGAACAAATAATATGGTGGAATCGTGGAACGCACGAATAAAAAAAAATATTCCCGGAAGTCCCACTATTACCCAGTTTCTGGGTGGAGTACAAAAAGATGCGAACTTCTACTACGGAAAAGTAAATGTCATAGGCGACTTAAGCATCCCAAAAAGAAAACCAGAAACAGTAGAATTCAACCGAAGAATACAAAATGTTGTTCAGGACCTAGAATGTAAAAAATCAATTTATTTCATCAGGAAGAAATAAATAGAGCACGAATGAAACGCGCTTCAGGGCGCCACGCCAGTGCCGTCTGTCATCAGTGCCTTTTGATAGACTTTTTGTGAATATAAGAGAAATGAACAGTAGCGATGCGGCAAAAAGTGCTAGTCAACCTTCTTTATCGCTAGATATTATGGAGCGATGCCCGCACTGTACCCTGGCACGGTACTTTAAAGGTAAGCGGAGTCTGAATATCCACATCAGAAAAATACAAAGACCCCAAAGTTTTTCACTACCTCCAAATTTAAACACCTTTCAATCTGGCCCACAGTTACACACAGGTACCAAATAATGTTCCCATTTGGGAAAATCTTTAAAAATTAAAAAACTCTGTTCCCATTTTAAAGCGGGTTCCCCGTGATGCGAGGCCATTAGTAGCGCAATTCGTGCGCCTCACAGCACGGGAAAACTCGCCACACGCCTGGAAACGGTTACGCACCTTCCCCTACAGAGTTCTTCACATAAAAATATATTTAGCTAACAAAAGATCTTTGACATCCCTAATAAAATAAAATTGTAATATTTCGACAGAAAATGATTCTAAATTACCGGCACAATGTTTTACCTCTCCAAGGGGCCAATTTAATTGAATCAAAGTTAGACGAAGGTGATATCAGAGGTGCAGCCAGAATACTTTTCAGCAGCGATGTTGTGACGCCATGCTCTCCGGATAAGGATGGCGGTATTCGTCCCATTGCCGTGGGAACAACATATCGCCGTATGGCACCTAAAATCTGTTGTAAATACAGTGAGAAACTTTCGAACAAATTTCAGCCCCTGCAGATAGGAAACGCTTCCAAAGAGGGTTGCGAGGCTGCCATACACGCTTTGTCAGCCTACCGAAATTGTGGCAATGGAGATGTCATCCTGAAGGTTGACATCAAAAATGCATTTAACCCTTAGCAGGTATTGTGGGTCAAATTCGACCCAGAAGCGGACATTTTCGGTAATTATTCTTTTAATATTTATGCTACGACTGCGCGCTTCTACGTATTCTCAGTGCGTCGCTAGGTGCGGCGGGGGGCGGAAGTGCAGCGCTGCAACTATCTTAGGAGCGAAGGTAAGTAGCCGACTGGGTCACGTTTGACCCACGACACCAAGTAAGTAACTTTTTTCACTGAGTGTAATTTGTAACTTTTTTTGTTTTAGTGAATATTTCTACTACAATGGTGGGCTTTTTGAACGATAGACAAATCGAGGATTGATGAACGACTCAAATGATGATTTGGAACCGGAAAATCGGAAAGGACACCAAATATAAACCAACTTTCAGTCATCAGTCCCAGTTTGAAGAACCAGTTGCATCGACCTCTTCTGCAGCTTCAATTTCAAGTCGGAAAAGGGCCCGATGCTACCTATGCGATTGGAAAAATGACCGAAAACCTTCTCTAAATGTTTACATATTATTTGTAAGACACATTATTTCCAAAATGTTCAGTGTTCTAGTTGTCAGAAAGTATAAAGACTAATCTTGTTAGATTGGAAAAAAGTCGTTTTGATTTTGGTTGTCATTTTTTTTAATTTTTACTGATCTAAGAAGTAATTTATTTTTTTGTTGTCATAAGGATATGAGAAGTGCCATACATATCTTTTAGTTAAAGTTTTTAATACATTTCTATTTTTTTTTAATGTTTTAAGTTCACACTAACCAGAAAATGCCAAAAAATTAGGTTAGTTACAAATGTGTGTAAAACATAATAAATTTTTAATATTCTAAAATTAAACCAAGATAATTTTGTAAAAAATGCTTCTTTTATTTAATAACTAACCATATTTTATACAAATAATAAAAAATATACGTTCTACAACAGATTTTTTGGTATGGGTAAAATTTGACCCACGATACCGGTAGTGTTGCCAAAAAAGGCGATACCAGCTAAGGGTTAATATTGTCAACCGGGATACATTGCTGGCTGAAGCACAAAAAGAAGTACCCAAAATTTACAGTTTTCTTCAGTATCATATCAAAGACAACCTATTGGAATCCGCAGTTGCTTGCCAACAGGGTGATCCCTTCGGGTCAGTAATTTTCAGCCTCGCAATTCACCCAATCATTCGAGAGCTAAATTCAAAATTCAACTTTTTGTAATGACCGGGGTTCTAGGTGGCTGGATGTTGGAAAACAAAGAAAAGTCCCACAACAAATGTATCAAAATAATAATGAAATACTCCTGACTGATGATGGAGAAATACTCCTATGCATAGTCTACATAGGAGTTCACAAATACATCTTATATGAGAACAACCGACGATCGGCTAGGAGGACATCATCATTAGATACCTATTCCGAAAACTTATACAGAGCTTTCGCACTAGTAAATTTTCAACCGATTCCGGGTTTTGGGTCGATACATCTTTGTTTTTTTCACATACACGAAACATTTTTGGTATCAGGAATCTGGAATCGGGAAGTTGGTAGTACTTAAGAAAATCGACCCACTGACCGAAAATCCCTATTTCAATCTCTCAGGACTCACTGTGTTATTGTGGTTAAAAATTTACGCTACATCACAGAACCAAATTTTACTGTTTGTAATATTTCATGCGGCTTTAGAAAGATTTCGGCGCGAACACGAGACCCAAAAATAGAGGAAAAAACGTTGAAGCATCAGATTAACAGCTTAGCAAAATTACGGTTAGATGGGATTTTAATCTTTTCACTTCATTTTGTTCATAAAAGGATTAAATTATTACGTACCTGTTTTAACTATAGTTTATTTATCTATCTGTACATACTCTAACTTCACTCGCTTTTTATATGTAAAGAGAACTTTATTTATTTCACTAAAGATATAATATTGCAAAAAGCTTTGAATGTTGCTTCTTTCTGAAAGTTATTTTATTTAAACTTATTAGTTAATTCACGAAACAGTCTAATTATACTCCGTAAAATGATTAATTACATATGCATATGTCAATTTAAAATTCTGAATCAGATTATCACAAACGAGCTAGCCAGGCTGCTACTCAGCGGTTGTTTACAACATAAAAACAGATTCCGGTGAGCTGTAGATGACAAGTCACGTGTTGTGTCCACGCATGAAAGTTTATTTATGTTTGTTTACTGCATCCTCACGTGTTTATTGCGTGATGCCTCCCGATAGTTACAAACAGTATTTATTTGTAGATATATTACCCGGTATAGCGGAGATGAGAGAGCGCAATTAAATCTTAAGTTCACGAACCAACGCATAGGAAACACGGATTTTGTACAACGTTGAAAAATATTTGGAAACATTTAAGAAACACATCTGGAATTGGCAGTGTCTCCCGAAAGCAAATCGAGAAGACTTTGAAATGTAAAAATAAATGAATAGTTAAATTCAAACATGTGTTGCTTTCAACCAACTTAGCGAAATAATTTATTTACTTTTCCTACATAAATGTAAAATGTTAAAAAAAAACACCACTCAATGTAGACGAATCTGTGATTTTATTTTTATTTGAAAGCTCCTCCATGTTTGCCAAGGAAATCTTCAGAGTGAATGTGATCATAATTAATATATTATGTGTAATTAATTAATTCGGGTCATTCCAATTGAATTAACACGAAATAAATAAACACTTTAAATAGAAATGAAAAGCAGTGAGGTAATTTTGTGAATTGCGTAATTTAATTTTACACAGAATTTAAATTATAAACTACATTCAATAGTGCTCAATTATTGACATCGAATTTCCAATCGCAAAATACAGAGAAATGTGCGTCAAATCAAATTAAAATTACTGTACATTTGATTTGAATGTATTGTTGAAATTAATCGTCCTTCTTTGCTAAAAGCGTGTAGTAGCTATACGAGCCTTTCAGAATCTGAAATCAAAATTGTCTAAATTATTTTATGAAAAAAAAAAAAAAAACTAAATACAATCGGTAAATACATCCAATGTTGCTTAGCGACTGCATATATGATAACAGACGGATAACTTTATCATCTGTCTTTAACCTAGAAAAGTATTGCATTAATCTTGTCTTAAACCTCATTATTGTTTTGAACAACACTGAAAATCTAATAAATTTTAAAATACTTAAGTTCTAAGGATTATCTCAAAATTGCACGGGTTTTCTATTCACATATCTGAATACAGGTGGTTCATTTCACTCACAAAGAATAGAAGTACCTCTTAAGAATCTTTTGTACTTTAAAATGCTACTTTATCTTTTTACTGTATCAAAAGAACTTTTACAAAAGAAGCTACGTTGAAAAGTAGCTGAGAAATGCCAATTTTCTCAACGTCTTAGAAATCTTGTAACTAGAAAACAATCTTAGCTCATAAGTTTAATGTTACTGCCTCGTTGGTCTAGCAGTAGCAAACGAGACTGCAGTGCTTGAGGTCTTGGGTTAGATTCCCGGAACGGGCCGAAATCACTTTGTGGGTTTTAGAAACTTTCAAAAAGCTCGTAGTCTGGAAATGGTGATTAATGCACTCGTGCATCAGAGTGCAAGTAATGTCGGTCCTACGCCCGATCTCTCCCCGGTCGTGTTAGATTACTGTCCCATCGGGATATGACCGTGTGACGTAGGTACCTATCTGTGTCTGCGCAAATGCTTGTGCACTATAATTATGTCCTGCGCAGCTGGCTGATGTCCTTATATGAGATCAGTCACGTGGCTGAAAACGGTCTTGGACGCTTTGAGGTTAAATTTAAAGAAGAACAAAATAACTTACAGCGACAAAAGTCGCCATGTTGAGTAAAGTGAATGGCCCAGCAGTGAATATGATAGGTCTGCGTAGTTGCCCTCCTAGCAGGAGCAAACTTCTGCGTATGCGCACGTTTTGAGACCACCAAGCGCTGCTGTATACTCCATCATCAACTTTATTACTCTATGAAGAAATAATAATATTTTAAACATATTCAAACTGAAATATTTTTAAGGTATAGTACATTTTGTAGGTACAAAATAATATTTTTAACAATAGACGCACTAATAGTTTGTGCATTATGAATGAAAATACAATACCGATTACTAAAGTATTTTTTTGTGAATTTTATAATTATAGGCACTTAAGACTTCTTCAATTAAGACAAAATCTGTGTTACTTTATATATTACACAAACAAGTTAAAAGATTGCGATTGTACATTAAGGAAATTGCTCTTGTACTATCTACGGTAGGAAAACATGAAATAGGATAGATACCTTCTTCAATACTTGCAGTTCATGAAGACATCGCCTTAAGACGTTTAATATTACTTGACTTTCGACTTAATTCTGTCTTTAACGCTATTTAATTATAGACACTCAAATAAAACAAAAGAACTAAACATTAATTAAAAACACAGAAATTGCGGAAAATTTGAAATGCATTATAAATAAATAATGACCGCTCAGCAGTTGAAAAGTGAATCAAAGCAGGTTACGAATTCACGTCCCGTAAGACCTTTATAAACTTGTTTCATATACCAGTAGTTTAAATTATGAATGTGACATTTCAAATGTCATTGAAAACTGCAACGAAAAGCGACGTTAATCTATTCAAATTAGCTTCCAACCTCTCTAACTTCCTTTTATGACTTTGCAGCAACATTTTCTCTTACATCGCCGGTAAATTGGTGACAGAACGTCGGAAAAACTGTTGAATCTGTAACACAACTGTTTTTTCAAAAGATAGATTCCATATACATTTGGATTTGTAAGGCGATGTTCACACTGCCCCGCAAAATGTTGCATATTGCCTGTCGACGCACCTACGCGCGTTCCTGCGGGAGTGCAAATCTGCATCACCGTGCGGGTTTTTTGCGCACTCAAATTAAAAGAAATCGTGCCTATAGAAGATACTGGGTACAACCTTATTTACAAACAAGATCTTTAAATGGGTCATTTGTTCAAAATTATTGGGACCTTAGAAAATATGAAGAGAAATTCTTCAACTACACGCGTATGTCAACAACATCTTTTGATTATTTGCTAAGCAAAATGTGAACAGGTATTAGTGGAAGAGATACAAATTTTCGTCTTTGTATTACGCCAGAAGAGAAGCTTTGGGTAACATTTCGAATATAAATCGATCGATATCGAGATCCATTTATCCATTTTCTAACACACACGTCACGCCCGTTACATGCCAATATTATTTAGACAGTTTTGCTGTGTAAATTGAACATGTAATAACATCATCATCATCATCATCATCAGCCTATAGCAGTCCACTGCTGGACATAGGCCTCTCCAAGTGCAGGCCACTGAGATCGATTTTCGGCTGTAATAACGTGAGATTTGAATTTGAGATAGATACCAAATAGTACTCTTACTTATTTTCTACATTTCTACGAGACCAAACAAACAAACTACATAATTACTTTAGTTTCAGCATTTCTAGTATCGTAGTTGTTTGTTCACCTAATTTTATTACGCAATAAAAAAAAACTCATAGGTAGAATATCTGATAAAACACAAAACAAAAACACCTTTGTGTATGTCATTGTTGCCAGAAATTCAGACAATGTCGTGAAAATAACGCGGCACGATTCAATATGAACACTTAGAGCATTTAATCTTATGGAAACGCCATCACCGTGCCTTACACTCTATCAGAGATTACATAGGTATACATGTAAATATTACTAAAGGCTAAGCAGCCAATCATACTCCCTAACCTACGTAACTAAATGTGTGTAAATGTTTGTTCGAGTCTGTCAATTTTGTCATGAGCATGCATAAGAACGATGCCATCGATGGGCCATGATAACGATGCTATATGACATCGAACGAAAATGCTTTTTTCCATATAGAGATTTCGAGCCGATTGTCGATACAGTTGGTTATCTGTTCAAAGTACGAACCACATCAGCATGTGAGTGACAAGTTTATTACATTGCTATATCCACTAACCATGTACAGTACATCGTTGCTATGCCAACAATATAAAAATAGTTGCGCTATAAGGGCCATGAGATATTCCGCAATCCAAATACGCTGCATATTACCCGTACCTTCCTGGAAAATTGGAAAAATATAACAATAATTATTAGCCTCCTTCAATTGAGGGTTACAGATTAAATAGCTTATTAGACTTTACTAAATTCAGTCGTCTAAATGATGCAGTTGCTAAATTCAGGCAAATTCAATCGCATTGAGGCAGGTATGTTTCGAAATTTAGGAAAAAGTACGGCTTCCGACTCACTACATCATTTAGAAACCTAATTAGAGTCGAATTTAGGAAGGTGCATTGTTCGAGAACAGCGACGAAAGAAAAATAAGTTTTAGGCCATATAAACGAACTTTGTAAAGTCATGCCATATCTATGGAACAAAAACGATAAAAATTACATGAACAAAAATATAAGAGGTGAAGGTTTCGAAGTGTTTCTCAACATATACAAAAATATCGATAAAAATGCTAGAGTAAAAACGTCTGAAGTCTGCCGGTTCTTAAACACTCGTTATATTCATGTTTGATAACTTCTCTCGCAGTAATAAATATTCCTTGACCTACGTCTTTCTTTTTTTCCTTTGTTTTGATGGACCCAACGGCCACAGCCACGGCGAGGCCAATTTTAACTACGGGGATCCTTCCTATTTTATAGTTTGGGTACGGATAACAAAATTTAGGTATGTACCCCTCAACCACTCCAAAAAAGGGAGTCCAAAAACTCAGCACAACATAGGAGGGATTGTCATTTTTTAAATGAACCGTGTCACGGTGCGCCCTTTCAAATTGGAACTTTCATTTTTTACGTCACTCTTGACGCTTCGGCAGACATTTTGTCGGATAAAATACTTCGAGTTATTAAAAGTGTTTGCACAATTTCGTTCGGTTTTTGTTCCCCAAATGCAAAGCAAGTTATACGACGTAGATTTTAAGAGCTCGAAAATAAGTAAAAGTGATAGGGACAGCGCAAAACGAAAAACATGCAGCGGCATTATATTTTATTTAGAGAGATTAAGATTGATGCAAATAGATTAACTTTTGTTAATTAGTAAATACATACCGTTGTGAGCTGTACAGCACTCGCACATATCATTAGAGAGCAGATAATTACATACAAAAACAAAACTGGAGAAAGTAATGAATTTAATACCGACGAAAATCTGAAACAAACACCAGTATAAGACATTATGAAGTTAGCACTGTGACAAAAAAAACTATACATTGTTCTACTGCTTTCACGTTGATTTGTTAGCAAAAATTACTTAATATATGATGTCTTCAAATTACTTACTTCACCATATAATAATGATGCAAATGACACTCCTTAATCCTCTTCACAGCTTCATCATAATCAACTAGCTCATTACCATCACCAAACAGTCGTTCGCAATTAACAGATAATACCTTCAACTGTCCAGTGAAAAACGTCATTATTACTACAGCGGTAGAGTCGAAATTTGCGACCACTGTGCCTCCGTAGAAACAAGCCAACATCTGGTACAAAGTGGCTCCGCAAAAACCCAAGCCTCTGGACCTATCAAATGGAGTCCAAGAGCTCATTATCTCTGGATATGGTGCAGAACCATTTTTTATACTCTCCTGGTAATTTGGGGATGATAAGTAAATGAAAAGAGGTGCTAAGATAACGGTGACAACAGTTGCAGTTACCAAAGCCCAATAAAGATATGTGACCCTTCGCGCATATTTTACGTAGTCAGAAATTATTTTGTTCACCACAGCGTCGTTTTTCGACAGTTGGGACCTTTCTAACTCAGATACATAGTCAATGAGCTCCTTCCAGGAATTTTGCCACAGCATCAAATTGCAGGCTTTAAAAACGCAAACGGTACTGAGCATAGTTAATGACAGATTCCTCATAGCCATTTCTAAGTTTTTCCTGATTATCCAAAGTTCCACATATTGGGATACAACAAACAGGAATGCTATAAAATGCACCAAATTGTACAGAAAGTGTTTGACTCGATCTTTTTGCCATAATCCTCCGTATCGGAGAGCCAATACAGTTGGCCCTAATAATGGATTATTTGGGTCTTCTAAACGATCCAGGAATTTTAACACCATTTTGGAGTTAGTTGTTCTAGTTCTGGTTAATATGAATGTGATTTCTCGTAATATGGAAACTGACGCAATACCTTTTTATATAAATGTTAACTTAATTAGCTTAACTAGTACGATCCAGCGGCGCGTGTTATTTATATTTGGATTTTGTACAAACTTTAGTTTTTTTTTTTTTTATGTTTTGCATTTTTATTTCACAAAGCTTTCTACACTGACCTCCATATTTCAGAAGTCGACAGTCCCGACCGACGTATAGCGACACAGTTTTTATCTCGAAATGTACAGAATGAATGAACCCAACTACTATGAATGCAGATTCTGGACGAGTTTTAATCAAGTCTTTTGTGTGAAATCCTAGCTGTGTGTATGTCATTAAGAGCCTCAGTGCTGTTGCCATTCGGTAATTGAGTTTTGTCAAATTTCTTATTTTTCATTTTTTATTTAGTCGTTGTTTTGGCTGGACAATAATCGACTGTCATCGAAATCCAATCACAGGACAAAGTACTGCAATTAGGTATGTCAAGAAAAAAATATGAATATCATCTTGTGTCTAAAAAAATATAATTGAAAAAGCTTTAAATAATTAGGGAGAATAATGGCTCGGGTTCGCATGATGATCTGAATAGACAAAGTTTATGCTATTCAGATAACTAATAAGTCATAGGAGTAGTTAAAGTGATGTTAAATTTTTCATTTTGGAACTCAAACTTGTAAAACATGATAGGTAGTTGATATATCCTCAAGAGAAAAGGAAGCTTTTGTTTAAGAACTTTTCTGTTTGTGTAGGTTTTTGATCTCCTACAGTAAAAGTAATATAATTTCCTTTAAGGTGCATTATAGTGAATTGCATCTGGTGATATTACTTTGGGAAAAGTAAAATTTCAGGACACTATTTTTTTGGATGTTTAGATGCATTTCATTAAACACTATTTATTACAAACAGACAGCCAAAGTAACAAATGGATAAGTTGCGAGCCATGGGCGGACAGATGTCACAGTATTCAAAAACAAATTAGTGCTTTGCATAACAAACAAAGCAGCCTATCCATTAAATGAGCAATTTTTTACACTGTGACAAGTGCCTATTACGGTCAGTAAATTGAACTGTTTTTGCAAATAGGCCAGCGTAATTGTGGACTTAAAGCTGTCAAGTTTGACAGAGTAACAGTTGTTGTAGTAAATACAAGGGCAAAAAAGTACAAAATTATTCCATTTGTTTTATTTTATTTTATGAAACACCGCATATTACCTAATATTATGAGATTAGCAATTGACATGCACTAAAAAATATTGGTTATTATAAACCTTCTTTAAAACACACACACGTTTGATTAAAAATGTTTGTAAATAACACGATGTATTTTTAAAGACGTAAGTTTTTTTCTGGAACGCATACCAACATAATAATTACAGTGAAAGATGTACCTAAAGTATTTATTTATTCTCGGCTTTTTATGCTGAAGGAATTTAAATTGCCATTTGGTTATCAAAAACCTAATAAGCTAAAAGTCTAAAACATATATGTTATGAACTAATTTCAAATAGTCGAAACGCTCGGACCATGGGGCCAGAGTTAACAACGGTTACTATACAAGGACATCGCGAAAACGCTTGGCGACGCGTCGCGTGACCAGAGGGCTGGCTTACCTATTCTTTGGACAAAGAATTAGCATTGCCATTCAACGTGGCAATGCAGCCAGTCTTCTGGGCACGTTTTCAGAGGACAGTGATGCGGAGGAATACTTCGACGCCTAATCAATGTTCTTTTATATATGTTTAATGTTTTGTAAATAGAATTTTATTTTTAGTAAAGTAGTTTAAGTTTGTAAGTATAGTGTACGTACATATTCTTATTTAAATTAATATCTACAAATCTTAAAAAAAAAAAACAAATTGACTCTCGACTTAAAGTACATACCTATATAAGGTACATATTGGGATCTATATCATTACAAGCCAGCGAGTCAATAATTTTGTTTGTATCAGCACACAATTGTTGGTTTATTGACTTTTACACATCAAACAAAATTCCATTAAATTGAATACAATCCTTCATTAAAAACATTTTACTAAAGTTTTTCTCTTTTGACGTAATTCCACGGGATCATAAATAAAACCAAAAGAAGCAAATAAAATATTTAATTAAAGCAATTCAAGCGTATTCTAATTAAACAGCATACATTTACTTTGATCTTATTTGATACATAAAATAAACAAACATAATATTATACATGTTTGATCATCCTACATCTTTTAGAAAGCACATTAATTACAATTTGGTCCACTGCTTACACACGAAAGTGCCGCATATTAAATTTGAATTTTACAAGCATAATTTAATTAAAATTAAAACGGCGTGAATTATCGTATTTATGGCAAACAAGCCATTTGTCGCGGTTTTGCACTTGTCCCTATAATACTACCGCCCGAAGTCCGCTGTAGCTTTTTCATGTGTTATCGTTTCAGTAGTTTTGGCGTGGAAGCATGACAGACGACAGGCAGAATTAGTTTCGCATTCACATAATAATAAAATGAGAATGAACATTACCGGCAAATGTTCTGTTAGAAAATTGAATCGTGAATAACAATCTAACAATCGAAAGTTAATCTTCTTGAATTTGTGAGAAAAGCGTGAAGAAACTATAGGAGCCTTTCATTATCTGAAATGAATAAAATGTTAATTATTTAGTTAGATCGAATAACAACCACAATTGGCATATGATCTCCTGATTCGAGTTACTTCGATCTTGTTATTACGTCATCAAGATTTATTTACGCACAGAAGCTTTACCATATTTTTCAAGTAGGTAATTGACATATAAATTGTCATTGTCATTGATAGTTCGTTTGACTTAGACTTTGAAATATTGAAAAAGTATATAAAATTGAATAATAGGAACAAAAAAAAAAATACGCACTTCAATGAAAGTAGGTACAGAGAGTGTGGTGTAAGGACCAGCGTCCAACACTAATGGATGATTCAATTTCCCCGCCAATAATATTAGTTGTTTGCGCACTCTTACATCGCTCTTCCACCAGTTGCTATTGTAGATTCCTCCATCTACCACTCTACTCTGTAAAATAGGGGAAAAATACAAAAGTTAAAAATAAGTGGGTAGTAAGCGTTGCTATACACATAATCATCCATTTATCGTCCATCAAACCCTTGTCATTTAGTTTTTTACCACAATTTTAACAGATTTTATTTGTGATTCGATTAAAACGATGCAGTGCGCTGTCATTAATTGAAAAAAAAAATGTTCTGGTAATCATAGATTGTGAAGAATTCGAACTTTATAGCTATCATGGTTCCTCAAGATACAGTCTAGCGATAGAGGAATACGAAGTTTAAGTCTTTTACTTAGATACAAAATCCTAGAAATGAAATAAGAGAATACCTGCAGTGTAACTTCGTTGCTATGCCAACAGTACAAAAACAGCTGCGAAACTAATCCACAAGTGTACTGAATAACCCACAATTTTTGTGACGCAGTGGCTTCTTTCTAAAACAAATACTTTGCTTTTCATTTTCAAAAATCAATGGAAAAAAATACAAGAAAATCTTTGGAAACTTGTTTGTTTGGGTCGTTCGTCGTTTCGCCCCACAAGCGATTGGCACCTCGGTACCAATACGGCTATACCTACGTATTGAAGTGGGTAAATAAAGATAGCTCGGAGCTATGGAGGTGCACTAACAGGAACAAAGCCAAGTGCAACGCCACTATAAAATTTAAGGTAAATCCGAGCACTAAATAAATAAATAGGAGCACCTTGCTACTCCCCTCATCGCTGCCACTGTGGTGAGGCCGTCACCAGCCTCGGAAACCACGGCCTGTCGTGCAGTCATAGTGCATCAACGACAGTATACATACGTCGTGCTCTTGTTGCTGTCGGGGTGCCAGCTGGATGAATTTTTGCTGTTTAGGTTTTTTTTTGTTTTAACTAAGATATTTTTTGTCTGTATTTTTATTGTAAATATAAAAAGATTTATTTTAGGTGAATCTTTATGTGATCGTCTATGAAACCGTTCATAACCACGCCCCCAAAGATGAAGCGGAATTAACAATAGAGGAGGAAATTAATATATTTTACTTATAATATTTTTGATGAAAATTATGAAAAAGATCTAAGTGTTTTGGCCTCCTGACGATTTTGAGCTGTGAAAGTTTTCACAGCTACCAGATTTCAGGAAATTAATTTCAGTGGGTCGATTTACCTACGTTACTTTCTTCTCATGGTAATCTGGCCTGTGCATTTTAGGCCGAGTTTTCCCAACTGTTAATATACCTTCCCTTGGGTTTCCTCCTAATCCTTTTCAACACGATTCACTCACATTTACACTTCTGCTGTCCTAGTAAATGATGTCACTTTTCGTCTGTACATACAAATAAATAATTGGAATTGGCAATATTTGAAATGAGTTAAGCAAATGTTGCGAATCGACCTTACCTTAAGATACCTTGGGCTATTCGCTCCGAATAAAACAAAAACAAAAACAAAAGCTGTGGTGCGAAACGACCCATTCAAAAATTTTGCTTCGTCGATTGGCACCGCGGTGTAAATCGCTTGTGGGGCGGAGCGACGAACTACCCGTTTGTTTGAGGTACAAAAACAGCTGCGAAACTAATCAAGAGTACTGAATAACCCACAATTTTTGTGACGCAGTGGTTTCTTTCAACAAAAACTTTGCTTTTTATTTTAAAAAATCAATGGAAAAAAATACAAGAAAATCTTCGGAAACTTGTTTGTTTGGTTTGAATACAGTAACAAGCACTCTCACCCTGGACTGAATGACGCGCATTTCCCAGACCTGTATTATGCCGCAATATCGCTAAAAAGACGACAGGTGAGATTTTTCAGTTAGGTATTTCGAACATTAGATATGCCATGTTTATGAAAATATTATGTCAAATAAATTATTGGTATACCATAGGCAGTATGAATAATTGTCCATCGTTTTGGGGAAATAAATGATAGTCGTTAATAAACACTCATTTTCCAAAAATAAATGTGATTCAGCATCAAAAACTCTTTTTTTTTTACTTGAGATGAAGAAGATTAGCTTACAGAAGCAAACTGGACCACGCTGCCGCAAATGGTTATGGAACACATCAGCACATATATAAACATGGTAGGAGAGAGCAGGGAGTTGAACAGCAAGAAGTGTCTGCAAATGAAAAAACACCAACTCAAGATTGTACAAGAAGCCATTTTATATCGACCTCAAAATTCTAAACAGAAATAAATTGTAATAACTATAGCACCAATAAAGCACTATCAGTATGAATTAAGTAAAAAATAATTAAACGTTAATATTTAATCACCGCTCAAGAAAAGTGCATCATAACCACTAATAAAGAACTTACTTGAGTATTGCGTTATGATGACGATGACACTCTTTAATCCTTTCTAATACATCTTCGGTCGAAGTAACATCGTCAAATAAGCTTATACATTTATGTCTAAGAATAATCATCTGTCCTTTAAGATAAGACATAATTGCAACAGAGTTCATGTCGTAGACAGCCAGTACTCCCGAACCTTGGCTACCCATAATCACATGAACGATAATACCTCCGACATAGCCAGGCATCTTCGTGTTATCAAACGGGAACCAGGAGCATAGAATTTGGGGTAATGGTTCAATCCCCATGCGTATCTCCTCGCGGTAAGAATGTGATGACGCATATTTCAACAAAGGAGTTAATATCAAAAGAAAATTTGTTATGAATACCATCACCCAAAACATAAATGTGATTACCCTTGTGTACTTCGTGTAATCTTCCATATGTTTTCTTGTTACGGGATCGTCTTTTTGAATGTGTCGTAATTCCTCCTCAGAAATACCTCGAACGAGCTCCTTCCAATCGCTGTGCCACATGACGCAAGAATAACATTTTGCAAAGCAAATTAAGCTAAGAACTGTCAGTGACATGTTGTTTAAAACTTTGTTGCTGTCATGTCTGACAACATAGAGATCAGTGAATTCGCTTATTACAAAAAGTAATGTTGTAAAATGAAATAAATTGTAAACAATCGTCCTGAACTTACTCCCAATCGGCCAGAGGCCAAATAAATACAGGCCTTTCAATGTCGGTCCTAACAAAGGGTTTTTTGGATCCTCTAACTCCTCGGTGTATTTGACAATTTTTTCCAAAAGCATCGTTGCCTTTTTGTGTTAACGTTGAAAAGGTTAAAATGAAACTGTTCTATTGTGTGGTTTTATTAGCGGTCAATTATTTCAATTGTCCAATTAGCCAAATGGTTGGTATGTTCAACTTCACAAAGTATTTTCCTCATAAAAAGCCTAGTTCAAATTGTTCGCAAATTATCCCTTTTGTTGGGTTCCTTTACTGTCAAAGAAATAGGATTATTTTTTAATGAATTAAATATTCATCGTAGGTTATGGCTTCGTTAGATAATTACGCAACTCTCAACATTCTATATAAAATTAAATTCTAATTGCAATAGAAAATCTTTTCTAACACATCTCTCTAATGTATAACAGAAGATGATAAATATATGCTATTGCGTACAAACTTCGTCATTTCCTATTTCTTTCTTTTTAATGTGGAATGAAAACTTCCTGTCACGACTGGTTTCACTTTAGTCCCTCGCTAAGAAAGCTGTCCGCTAGTGCCCGTACAAGCAGACCCGAGGAATCAAAGGCTTTAAAAAAGAAAGTGCGAAAGAAGCTTCCCCCTGGCCGGCCAGCAACGAGAGCCCTGTCGTTGGCAGATTATTCCCCGTCCACTTCCCACTTTCCAGGTAAGTTTGCCTTTTTTACTCGTTAAGAGGATCACGGGGTTTCTACGGGGACTTCAACAGTCATTGCTAATCGGTTTAGTTATAAAAAGTATATAGGGTAAAAAGAAGAACAGAAGCATATACTTAAATGAGCGACCTACTAACCCGCTTCTGTAAAAAACATTAAAAACTTCAGACTATACTTAATAACAAAGCTCGTTTATGTCTCATACAATGAGAAATAATGAGGATTTACTTATTACATAAATGCACGTGGTAATGGTTGAAGTCCATTAAAATACCGACTCTCTAGCCTTTTACTTCCACCCAGAATTTTTAAAAGCATAAAATGTGGAAAAAAAGCTCAATTTTCAAGAAACATTATAATAGCCAAATGTAACCCCTGAAAAACTGTGGGAAGCAAATAAATCATATTCATATGAATTTTTCTTTATATAAATGTTAAAAAGCAGATGTTAACACTATACTATTTTTGTGGAAAACTAGTGCCAAAACATTCCAAAACTTCCAAGAATTTGCCATCGGGTTTTGTTACTATGAACCAATTTAACAGCTGATGGAAACCATTTTATGATGATATTTATTTGTTTCGATATGTATTTTTAAGTGTTGGAAGTACATCAAGTACCCCAACGGTGGATTTTCCCAACCTTTTCAGGTCAGCGATTGTGCTTTTCAACCACTATGAGAGTCACAGGATCTCAAATGGGTACATCCTGTGACTCTGCAATGAGATTGCAGTAAGTATCCTACTTCATAATTTTCAAAAACTTTAACATAAACCATTTACTTTTTTTAATTTACAAAGGTAGCCATCTTATAAGCTAATATGTATTGTATTGTATGCTATGATATGGTTGAAAATCTTACTGGCGATGAATGGTAGGACACAAAATATTGCGCCGACTTCAAACTTTGTCAACGTTACCGTTTTTTTATGAGGTTGCAAATTCAGATAATCTTTGTCACTATACGTAGCGGGAGGACCGATAGTGATGCATTTTGACTACCTTCTTGTACCATCTTCCCTTTCGGTGGTAACTCGATGTGCCGCACCAACACAATAGCATTACCTACAGTGTAATGCCCATTTTCACCAACAATCTCTTAATCTAAGTGAAACTTAGAATAAGGGCTCTCCCAATTTTGACATAAATGACTATGGATAAGGGATACCTAAACTTTGGTGAAAACGAAATTCTTATTAAGTGTTCCGTAAATGCTCTTTGGGATCCCTTAATTTAGGTATTTGTTGGTGAAAATGGGAATAAGTGTCTCATATCAGGCCTTAATTAAGATCGTAATTTTCTCTTTTATAAATTACGTTGCACATGCCGTTGCTGACCTTCGGTAGGATTTTAAAATGCACTTTACTGCTGCACGTAGCACAATAAAAGCGTGTTGGCTTCTTAGAAGCTTTAAAACATTTCCTTTTAAGTTAGTTTACCAGTGAAACTGTTCAGGTATTTGGTTTATTCAATCCTTTTTGGATGATTTAAAAAAATAGATCTTGTGTGTTTCATTGAACAATTCTGAAACTAAATTTCTATTTGGAAAAGTAAGTCTAAAATATCAGGAAAAATATAAAACTTTTAACTTTGATGCGTCCAAGACTTACTATACAATACTTGAATTCCATTCACGGAACCATTGCCTCCATTGCTATAGAAATTACTGCAAAATAATTTACGCGATACAGCCTTAATTTCGCAGTTAGCCTCACTTATCATACTCATTTCCATTTAGTGTCGATCAGAAATGTGTGAAATATAATTTTACAGTGAGAACGAAAGTAAACTGTATCTAATCAATTTTTAAACAAGGTTGAACAAAACAGACTTTTAAATTTTTGTTTTAACCTTTTTTAATTGTTAAATTAATGGAGGAAAAATTAGCTTAGCTTAATTAGCCTTAGCGTAGCTTCTGTAACAAACATCATTTTTTACTTACGATGCAAAGATGCTTTATTTTTGAACTATCAAACTCTGCTAAATTACTTTGACAGCTAATATTTTTCAAAAACTTAATCTGTTAAATTCTTCTTAATAAACAGTTTAATTGGTAATTTCGCGAACTTGACATGGGCTTAGCAAATTGGTTGTTAAAACTTTACTAAGAGCCGTAATGGATATTGGGCTTTCGTCATTCCCCTAGCGTGTTAAATGTGATTAACATAACGCTGTTTGTATTTTCACTGCGATACTAAATGACATCTAATGGATTTAAGAGCTTTCATAGAATAATAATGTTTTATGTGAAATAAATAGCAACGATTCATGGCTATATCTGAGAATGATAATTACCTATCTATAGTAATATTATAAAACTTGTTGTGTTTTAACTTGTCGAATTGGTATTTTTGTTAACTTGAAGACACGACTTCATGTTTACAAAAAGCACATTATTTTTATTTGTATATTCAGATGGAATGCAGCGCTTATTGTATTCTATGGCTATGCGCTATGACCGACCAGAGTTTCACGCGGTAAGAGAAACCATATAATAAGTGAAAACAATGTTTTATTTCATCTCTCGCTGTTGTAAAAACCATAATTCTATAATAAAAATCTAGAAATAAAACGACACAATTATGATATTTTTATAGAACGCACAGACTGCGACTGCTCCTTTGTTATATTTTTATATGTTGACTTTACGAGTTTGTTTTTCATATAAACTCAATTGTTAGTGTAGAATTGTTCCTGTTTTGAAGTAAGGTCAGCTGTAAACATTGATATTTGTATATCAATAGCTATAAAATGTTATAATACCACGAGTTGATTGATAAACATTCTTGCCGAATAACTCTGTTTGTTTGGTTTTCACACGAAAACAACTGAACTGATTTCAATGGAATTTATTTCACAGATAGTGTAGACTCAGAAAAAGTATGTATGCAATTTATTTCTCCGGCACGCAGGCAGAGCCGAGCCGAACGTGTGAAAGTTATAATCCAATCAAAATACTTCTATTGAGTTAATTTTCACATTTCTACTGTGTATTTAGACAGTGACATCAATTGTGCTAAATACACGAGTGTCGGTCTGCGAGTGACACTGACAACCAACGGGTGGATCGTTTGCATACTAGCAAATTGCTTGTCACCAGATTGTGGCTGGACCGTTTTATTTCAATATGTGTGTTTATTAAAAAAGGAGTATTTTTAAAGATCAATGTTGTGAGGAGATTTATGAGCATGAAATATAAATATGTATACTGTAGGCAGAGGATGCTCAATATAAGATAGTTGTTGTATGAGCAACAATATGGCTGCAATGAATGTTACCTGTGAGATAACGTACCGTCAAATAGAAAGGCACGGAAAACAGAAGACTTGCTGTGGCAACTAAAAAGAAGAAATAGGTATGATGAAACTGGCAAAGTTGGAATAAAATTACGTCCACATTGGAATATTTAAAAACTGCACATTGTAAACTGTAAAAAATCATGCTAACTAAATAAAGAACTAAGATCATAATATTTCAGTTTAACTTTTTCAATAATACGAAGTTGCCTTGACAAAGAATTTAATCGTATCGAGTGAATACCATGAATGGTGTTCATTCATAGGTGAATTGAATATGCTATATGTAAAGAAATTCTATAGTTCTCGGCAAAATAAAGACGAGGATCTTATAATGTTTTATTATCTATCGTTTAACGATTTAAGCATGAAGGCCCATATAAATGACGAAATTATTTTTGTGAAAACATATTTAAAGGATCTGACTAGTACTAAATAAACTAGATCTAAAAGTTTTTGTTCAGGATATTAATGTAACCACTGTCTAAAGACATGGGTACAAAAGGCGACGGAGTTTTTCTTTCAATTTTGAACCCGAGAATACAATTTTCCAGTACCTAATAGTTTTAATTGTTACTGTAAATATGACCTTTTACTTGTTGTACTAAAATTGTTCAAAGTTAAAAAAGGTATGTAACTTTTACCGACATACGTACTTAGAACAGTAGGTACGGTACCTCCAAAGGTCCCCAAAAGTGAAACAGTTAACATGTTCTGTTAATGTCTACCAACTTCAGGGTAGGTATCTAAATCTAAAATGTAATATTGCTGCTTTAGTCCCAAGTTACGAGTATGTAAGCGTAAATTGGCCCACTCAGTTAATTTCAGCCCTTACTAATCAAATGAAATACAGCGGTCTAGATTTGCAAGCCTTGTTCCAAGCGAAATTACTTGACTAGTCTTGAGTGGCTCGAAGGCGTATAAGAACCGTAAGCCAATTCTGTTTAAATGGACCTTAAAAATCACCAGATTTTTTAAAACGGTGTGTACCTCTACTGTTCGCGATGCTAGCCTCAAATAACGCTGGCGGAAAATAATGTCGTCATATGTTTTGTTTTTGTTGATTTTTATTCATTTTCTTAAAGTCATAATTTTTCTGTAATCAATTCATAATTTATATAATTTGTATTGAATTGGAGGAATCATCCAGTTCTTTATATGGTAACGAAACCAGAGAGTTATCCAGTTTCTTTACATTTTTGTAAAATGTAGATTAGGTAGGATATGTAGGTTTTTTACTAGAATAGTTTTTAATTTAATTGTAAAAATAATTAAATGAGCAATTTAAATTTTATTTGGTATACAGATAAAAAAATCTTTATTCATGAGTATAAATAAGATGATGCGTCAATGTTGTAATTTTCATTTTCTCATGAAATTATATCGAAACTCGACATCTACTTAGATTAGTCAAGAATTTCTTCTCTGCTCTAGGACTGGAAAGATTCCTCAGAGCTTCACAAATGAGCCTACACAACTACAGTATGCATTAAAGAAAACCAAGGATCAACTTATAGAGGACATAGAACATGTAAAGCTTGCTTCATGGAAAAAGAATGAAGTAGGTTCCCTTCATATATTTCTATCAATCTGTATTACAAAAAAAAAATGAGTCTAGTAAAGTTTCATCCTATGTAAGTTACTAATACCACTCCGTCTCATCGTGTAAACAAATAGTGAAAAATTAATATTTATACATACAATGACATGATGATTGTATATAAAATTATTTGTAAGTTTAAGTATTAGTTTAAGAGTATTGTATTTTTTCGATGGCCGAAATTAAAGTATAAATAAAATTTTAAAAATAAGTACATGCACCGAGAAAGTGCGGACAATCCAGCGTCTGCTATATTAGCTTTCACTCTACTTACTGAAGCTGAAGAGTTTTTTTTTTGTTTGAAATTCCATAATTTCAGGCTTTACTTTAATTTGTTTTTTTTTTTCAAAGGTACACTTAAATAGTTCTCACAGGGCATGGCTAGAGCTGACGAAAGAAAGCCGCTACTAAAATAAAAATCATAAACTCAATTCTTAGTACCAAAAGTTTGCTCTTAAAGTGATTTCATGTTCACAAGAGTTTATAATAGTAGAACATAGAAACTGAATAAGTAGACTACTAGGTTCCTAGTGTCTTACTAATACTGAATGGTCCTATACTGGCTCATTGGTTCCGTGAGGCTGACGCCGCACCCCAAAGCACCTCTTGTTCGAAGGCCAGTCGCGTTTAACCCTTGTAATTACAACCAAAGGATTTCGAACCTTATATCTCAAACTTAGGGTTCAAGTTTCAGAGAAAATTAGGTCAAATCTGAAGAATATTACGACTCCTACAATAGAAGTGGCGTTTCAGCTCGTCACACTGAATTGGCAATATCTACGAATTCTGTATGCAATCTGAAAAAAAGGCGATTTTATGTTTTTTTTAATAATTGAAAAGTCTATAATAGGTACTCATATGTATATGTTACCGTAAGATTACAAACATCGTTAGATTACAATCTATCTCGAGAGATTGTAAACTGTCGAATTATTGTGAACCGTAACATCTGATTGCAATTTAACGCATTATTTTTCGCTATATTATAATCTATCGATGAGAAATTGTCAAATTGTCAACTGTCCGAAAGCTCTCTCTGATTGGTCAGTCTTTTTGAAAGATCGACCAATCACGACCAGCCGTTCTGTTCCCATGGAGTTCCCGTAGAGTTAGGAATGAAATAGAGGTGTCAGTTAAATAAAATAAATGCTCTTCAAAAATTCTTCAAGTATTAAATTTATATAAAAATAACTCTTATAAAAATACAGTTAGGTATTTTGTCTTCAAATACAAACTAATATTTAAAAATAAAATAAAAGGGGTGCTAATTAAACAGGCTTCTTTTTAATATCATTATTCGCCCCCAAAAATATATGTTGCCTTCTAAATTACTAAGTCAGCCACAATTAATAAAGCGTCGAGCATCTAAATAATACTATCTTAGCCACGAGTTATCTTCCACACTAAATACAACTCAGCATGATGGTTATTTTTTTGCATCTAAATTTGTAGCATGCATTCTAACAGTAAACTTCTTAAATACTATTAAATGACATCATAAAAATATTTATTTACCTTCTAATTTTTTAACTCGTACCTACTGAGTTTTTTGTTTAAAATATAACACATCCCATATTAATTGACCCAGCATGGAAGTAAGCATGCAACATGCAGCAAGCATAACTTCTGTCACGGCTCCGGCGCTGCGGGGCTCCGGCGGTCCCATGCGAGCTTATCGTCGCAGATGGTTTTCACGCTCACCACCGCAGCTTCGGCTTGCTGGCCGGCTCCGCCGGCCAGCCTCAGCCGCGGCGGCGAGCGCTGAAACTACCTGCGCCTCAGCTCGCAGGCCGCCTCGCCCCTCCGCGCCTACGCGGTTTTGAATTGCACTCTAGGGGTAGGGCAGACAAGACTACGTGGAGTCGGTTTTGCAGCGATTCGTTTTCGTCACTAACTTCAATTTTTAATACAATTTTTAATTGTGTGTAATTTGAGTCTTAAAAATTAAGTACAATTTTTGATTTTATAAAAAATTAAACCGTCACTTATTTTTGCACGTCAAAGAGCTGTGACACCGGGAGTTGCAAAGAACCAAAGAACATTGTTTTTTTTTGACGTTCTACCAATCAGCGCGCAAGATGCATTCCGTTCTACGCCAGTTGACAATTTGACCGCTCTACATTCTACATCGCTCTCGATCTTACAAAAAGACTGACCAATCAGGAAGAGCTTTCGGACAGTTGACAATTTGACAATTTCTCATCGATAGATTATAATATAGCGAAAAATAATGCGTTAAATTGCAATCAGGTGTTACGGTTTACAATAATTCGACAGTTTACAATCTCTCGAGATAGATTGTAATCTAACGATGTTTGTAATCTTACGGTGACATATATAAAAAAAAGAAAACATTATTTTTCGTTTGTTTGTAGGTACTTCTACTTCAATATGTTTTTTGTCTGGCTGGATAAGTATTTAAATATTGTTCTTTGTAAAAAGAGTAGCATTAGGTTTTATATTGAAAAACGTACAATAAACATCGAAATATTAAAATAAGTTTTTTTCATTTGAGTAAGATAGAATCTCCGGGTCCTACAGGCCGGTATGCTACTTTAAAAGCTCCGAAACTAGTGAAAATTTCTTTCACTGTTGGAAAGCTATATTTTATGCCGGTACGGGCAGTAGTTCCCACGAGACGCGGGTAAAACAGCGGGAAAAGGCTAGTAAAGTTAGGAATTCTATACCTACTAAAGATCAGAACGTGCATTTTCCATGTGCAATTGAAGAATAGGACGTCGTTTACAATTTTCCACATATTCATACTGTACACAATTCGCGGCATTCAATAAAGTGCAGTATGCGGGTCCCTATCGGGGTCTGCTTTGAATCACATTTTCTTCAACGCAAAAGCTTGAGCTCAAGCAATTTAAAAGCACTTCAGTTTGTTTGAAAGTGAGCTGCGGTATCATTTCACTTCGCAAAGTTGCTTAGTACCTATTCCGCTGGTCTAGTAGTAAAGAACAACTCGACTTCACCATGGGTTCGATTTTCGGACCGGACCGAAATCGATAAATAGGTTTTTATGAAATTTTTAGAAAGCTGCCATTTCATACAATTATATTTTTTCTAAAATGTCTGTAGATATGAATTCAAATCATGTTACATGTTATATAATACGCATGTTTATTTTCAAGGGTCAGGCTTTTTGTCATACAGGGAAGGAATTAACTTAATAGCTGCAAATCTCGAAGCGGTTAAGTGATTTCACACTTTAAGCCCAGGTTATCTACCTCAAAATGTTTTCCTTCACCTTTACACCGTCTTTGGTGTTTCAGAAACACTAGGAACTTTATAAAAGTTTCGTTGGTTCCCTGAACTCGGATCGAACCCTCTTCGTACTTTAGAGACAGGTGCTTGAGTGAACTAACAACATGTAGTAACAAAAGTTACTACTTATAATATACCTACTAAAGTGATCGCTGCTGGCTTTAATAACAATACCTATTCATGTTAAAAGAACATCTCGTTTTAATAATAATTCAGGTCAAGTGTCTTCGTTAAATTGGAGGCAATATACGGTTTAATTATTATTTTAATTGCGTTATGAGAGAGGCTGCTCGAGTTACCTAAATTAATGGAGCCAAGTAGGTATCTAGGTATCTATCTACAGCCAAGAGTTGTTGTTTTTGATAAAGTAATTTTGGGGGTGATTTTTATTATACAAAACACTATACTTTAGGTATACAAAAACAGGTTAGTTTTATGGAATACAAAGGACGCCAGCAGCGCCACCTATTGGTTAAGTTATATAAACACTGTTTAATGCCTGTTCTCTGACATTTTAAAGGTGCACATTAAGAACGCCTTTAACTCGGTAAACATGGACACTGCGCTGACAGAAATAAAAAAAAGATACCCCAAAGGACAATGGGCGATTCCGGTCCAAATGTCCACCACGAACGAGACCTATAGGGCTAGATAGTCCGTTAAATATAGAACATTTTTTGTTATGAAAGTAAAAAAAAATATAATGCCAGAAAAAAGTTAGAGCAAAATCAAATAAAACATTTTATAGATTTTTTCAATTTAATTTTTTCATTTACTTTTCGTGATGTTCGATTTTCGTACTTTCTGTGACTTCTGACAAAATAGAATTGTTCATTATTAGAGAGAAGACACCACCAGTTACATCGAACTTTCTTAGATCCAGGCACAGCTCAGTATATTCAAGCACTTCTGGCGCCTCAATTGGATAGTGATTTGTACATCCATCGGGCAAAAAAAATGGGCTGTTTATATGCAAATGTGTCTTACTCATCTTAGTTTTAGATAAAGTGCGGAAATGGAAGTGGAATAAAATAAAAAATAATAATGATAATGTTACCGGCCGAACCCGATTTTAGGACAAACCAGTTTTGCCTAGGCTCAACTAGTTCTTCCTATACGCGTTAGGATTAACTAGTATAGCCTAGTCCAAACTAATTTGTCCTAAGCCCAATAGGACGGACCAGTTTAGGCTAGGCAAAACTAGTTGATCCTAATATCAATACGCACACTCTAGGATAAACTCTTTCTAGATCATTAATGATATTTTAAAGTAACTAATATGTTTTTTTTTAGATCAGAATTCGGCATTTGTAGTCAAAATTTTTTAGAGGTAAACCAAGACTCTGAAATATCGTTGAGAACTGCAGCTACGAAACATTCTGTTGGATCAGGCCAAGGTTTTGTGAGATGCAGCTGCAACAAGAACTGTTCCACAAACAGATGCCAGTGCAAGAAGGCAATGATACTCTGCAATTCTAAGTGCCACCAAAGCAAACCGTGTAAATATAAATAACAATTTTAATAATTAACATAATACTCGTATGATTATTGCTTCTTAAAAAAAAAAACAGTATTATTTGTTATAGTGTGATTGTTTGTATTACCAATTATTATCCATAACTTTTAACGACAACAATTTTAATTTGAGATTTGATTATTGCTTCTATTAAAAAAATATACCTATTATTTGTTAGTTTGCTACATACCTATATGTAGTATGATTGTTCGTATTATCAATTTATCCATAACGACGAATCATTATAGTTTCATAAAGATGATTAGTTTTCTAAACACGGAGTAGTTTATTTAGTTCATCTATTTATTTAGACTTTTAGATATGTATATGTTTTGACTAGGCTATACCAGTTTATCCTAGAGTGTGCGTACTTATATCAGGATCAACTAGTTTTGCCTAGCCTAAACTGGTCCGTCCTATCGGGCTTAGGACAAATTAGTTTGGACTAGGCTATACTAGTTAATCCTAACGCGTATAGGAAGAACTAGTTGAGCCTAGGCAAAACTGGTTTGTCCTAAAATCGGGTTCGGCCGGTAACAATAACATACAAAAACTACCGAAAATTAAGAATACATTTTTGGCTATAACTTTTTTTTGGCATTGTTTTTTTTACTTTCTTAGTGAAAGTTACTCTAAATTAAGTGGACTATTTAATTATATAGGTCTCGTTCGTGGTGGACATTTGGACCAAACTTCATACATTCTTGCCCAATCTCCTTTACAGTTTCCTTTGGCAGTGCTATAGACATCTAACAAAACTACTATATCGGGACAACCTTTTGGAATCAGCTGTGACTGTCAACAAGGTGATCCCCTCAGGCCTGTGATTTTTAGTTTGTCAATTATCCTAATAATTCAGCAACTGAATTCAGAATTCAACGTGTGGGTATCTCGACGATGGGACCCTAGGAGCCGTATTTAATGATTTTATTTTCCTTAAAGACAAACTCCATGATATTGGACTTGGCCTCAACATTTTTAATTGTGAACAACTTCAAGGCTCCGAAACTACTTGAACAGGTTTGAAAAATTCTTTCGCTGTTGGAAAGTTAAACGCTTCCCTAGAAACAAAGGCTATATTTTGTCCCGCTACCAGCAGTAGTTCCCACGGAACGTGGGTGAAATCGGGGGAAAACCGCTAGTTTTAAACAAAAGTTTTGAAGGTAAATAAAGGCTGCTGCTAGTTTCTTACGCTCCCAGTCGACAGCAATGGCGATGAATTTTTTGATACTTTTTAGTTTTAGTTTTTATCTTTATTATAAATATCTTTACTTAAATTGAAAGTGAAATAAAGTAGGTAGGTTCCTAAAATAAATCAAAACGAGCAAAATTTGAACGTTGATCCAAAGGTACATAGTAGGTACCTGCTACACAAACTTTTGAGGTGGAAATAACTAAGTTCTGATTTATTGGCTGCTTCTAACAGGTGTGGAAAGGCGTGAGTTTCTTCAGTAGAATGCTTGCGTTGAGGTAAACTTTGCCGTCGATATTAACGTAGAATATAAAGGTCTACAATTTAACATATGTACATGAGTACATCGTGTTTCGCATAAACCACAAAAATTTAGAGCATGTCTGTTGGAAAAACAAAGCTGGGCTAAGGTATTTAGTAATAAAAATTATATCTTTGATGAAAATTTGGGTATGAATGAGTTGCAGAAAGATGTCACTTTAGATCACAAGATACGAACCTTATTATCATAAATTGATAAATTGATTTTTAAAATAGTTTTAAGTATACAGGCAAACCAAGGCAAACCCTCTTTGTTTGTACGTATGAAATCTGTATAAAATCCATAGGTAATTATTAATTCTATATTTTATTCATCTACCTATCAAATTTTATAGACAAGCCTTATTTCAATCACTACGTTTTCAAGAGTAGTAACAGCATTCACCTCTGGTATAGCCATTCATTATGCCCGTTGGAACTAAATAATCACTTTTAATATCCATCGCATTAACTCTCTCATGAGTAAACAGTAAACAAACAGTCGGTAAATTGGCCTTCGGGTATTTGCTTCATGCATTACAGTCCAAATGCGATAGGCACAAAGTAATTAAACTAGGCTTACGCTATTGACACTTTCGTGTAAATACCACTGAGTATCATTTGTGGTATGAATTTTCAGAGAATTCCAAAAAGTTTACACTATGGTCAATATTAGCAGTCTAAACATAACCTGTAAACACTGTGTTGTTATAACATTATAATATTTTTTCTTAAATAAATAAAATGACAACGAGGGTTCGCGCACGTATAACGAACTCCTTGCAGCACCGGCTACATCTACCGGTTTTATTTTTTAGTTCGTCTTTTGTTTTTGGAGTTGTTTTGTTAGATTTTCTAGCTTTACGAAATTGCTGTTTCATTTAAGGCCAGTTTACTCACTACAACACTAACACATTGAACTGAAATACAGCCCACCTCCCACCGAGCACATAATCATAGTATAAAAATTAATGTTTCACATGGATACCTCTGTAATTTCCTAAGACTTTACTCAAACTGACAAACATCTACATATAACAGCTACAATTGAATTTAAATTGGTTCAGTAGTTATGGAAAAAAAAGCAGTGAAAAAGAGGCAGACGAACCAACAGAGATATTTTACGCTCTTATAATACCTATTAGATGAAAAAATACGAACTGACAAAAATTACAATTCAATTTTAATGAAAAGCGTTTATCCTGTTGGTAAAATCAATTATTCTAGTTGATCCAGATTTCGTGTAGAAGTGTATACGTCAATCAATTTCTCATTATCGCGGCTGCCTATTCGAGCCAGGCTTCTTGCAATATGGCATCATAATGCAATTTCCATGGAACTTTTAACGAGCAATTTCCTTGTCGATGTCTGCTTGCTGGATTAATTAAATTTCCGTCTATACGTAGTATGGGTCATATTATTAAAATATTTTGTCGTGGTTTCAGTGTGAGCGGGGCTAAATATTTAAAATTGTTTACCCAGTTTTACTGGGTACTTAGCTACAGAAAACCTGCATCGTACCATCAGCTATTGTACCACTCATACGAAAAGGTTCATCTTAGACCCCTGCCTCACTAGGACGCCATGGCGACGTCGCCAGCGGTGCAGGCCTGGCTACTTTTGGCATCCAAAGATCGCCAATTCGAGTGGCCATGGCGTCTCGGCAGTCAATTGTTTACGTCGTCGCTGAAGAAATCGCACTGACTGGCAACCACACTGGCGACTGAGTGAGGGAGGTGCCCTTTACCGCGTACATTATAGTGGCCACCGCGCCAACGTCGCCAAGCTGCCAGAGTAGCCAGAAGCCACGTAGCGAAATGTAAATCGTGGCCACGCTTCCAATTTGGCGACGTTGCCAAACCGTCACCAAATGAGTTAGGTTCCATACATTTCAATACTAACTGCTTGGATACGTAGCCGGCGACGTCGCCATTGGCGTCCTAGTGAGGCAGGGCTCTTATATTATCACGAAGCTGCCAAATAAAATGCCTCGGAATAACTTATTCAACAATTCAGTTTTCTATTTTTCATTTCGTGCGTTGTGTAATCCCTATATCCCTTTCGATACAAAAGAATTTCTAAATAATTTGAAAGTGTATAAAAAGCTTTAAAACGTAAATAAGCACACACCCCCGCCTAAGTTTGTTTTATGGACCTAAAAATGACAATATTTTGGAAGCCATTATTTTGTTGCCATCTATTCACGCAAAGCTAAACTATATTTTTAGCGACCTCTATCGGCGAATAGCAGAATTATGTTGATGATATAACTGGAGTTCAGTGTGCTAGTTTTGTTACTCGCCGCTAGATGTCTGACGTAAACGTTTTAATCGTAATTCAAGACTTCTCTAAACATTTTGTTGAGTGCGGTGTTTGTGACTATCCTAGTAAGGATAACGTTTGGTTCGATCGCATTTTAATAGATGGCAGGCGATACGAATGACACAAATTTTGTCCAATGTAGGTATAAATACAAATGCCAACTAACAGATACTTAAATCTGTAGTTCAAAAAAAAAATCCCGAAAAAAAATAAAACAGACACCCCACAACCTTTCTCCCAATCGGTTCAACTTAACACATGTATTTGCCTAGTTACATACATAATAGATAGGTATATGTCCAACTGAGAACCTCCTTTTTTAATGTCGGTAAAAAATCGTAACCCTTCTTGACAATCCTAATAAACAACATTCAGTATTTACTTACATTTTTTTATTATATTTTTGCATGTTTGTATGTACGTCCACTCTATAATCAAACAATTATCGGGGACCACTTTTTATAGAATTCATTAACAAGGCGTAATAGACCTTGAGGATGCAACGACGTAAGACGCTACATAATAGTGAGGTAGGTAACCACTTAAGATGCAGCCAGAAAATAATAAAACTTGCAGCATTGGACAAGGCAACTTGGGACCTAATTATGAGTACTAAACCACGAGACAAACGCTAATCGGCAATAATCTAAGGAATAAGACTGACATATTTTCTACACAAGAATCGTCAAAACGTGACACACTTTTCAGATAAAAGTAACCTGGCAGTTATATGGAAAAATCGGCCCTCAGCTCAGCAGATCGCCATAGCATGCCTTGTCTTGTTGGCTAAACTTCTTACATGAGAACTAGCCACCGTAACCAAATTCGGCTAGGAGGAATCGGCATCATCGTCAACTCTTTCAAACAATCCCACAGGCTTTGCAAGCTTTCGCTTCTTTTCTCCACAAAATGCGCATCCACAATGGAAATAAATAAATACAACTCCATGTCCTGCTAGATATTATGCCTACAGCGTTTATCCAATCATTCTGATTCGCGGTTTCAACGAGGTTATCACTACACGAAGTGGTCAACGAGGTAAGATTGTTTTCAAGTAAATTATTACTTTTATCTTATTATATTTTTGGTTTGTCTTACCGAGGGGTATTGAGATATGCGGGTAACTGGGTGGAGGGGTTCAAATTGGCAGTCGCTCCTTGTAAAACAGTGATACTCAGCTGCACTCCGTTAGACTTGAAGCCGACCCCAACATAGTTGGGAAAAGACTAGTCACATGATGACCAGTTTGTGAATGATAAATTACAGAAATATTATGAAAAAAATATTTCCTTTCAGAATTCAATCATGGTCCTAACATTATACAAAATGGACGCCAGTCCCCCTGTGCGGGCAGTATACATGGTTATCGAAGGCCTTAAAATTCCTAATGTGAAATATGTTGAAACTGACCTGTTGGCCGACGAGCATCTAAAGGATGAGTTTCTAAAGGTACTTATTGTGATAAAAACACCTATATTTTTCCCATACCTTACACTCATAGGTTTGTTTCACCTTACTTTTATAAACATGACCTTTGTATGGGAAGTTGTAGAAACGATGGATGGATTGTGTGGAAATCAATATGGCTAAAAATAATGTTACTTGTGAGATGACGTCAGATAGAGGAACATGGAAGAGGCAGCTTGCTGCGTCGAAGCCAAATAACATTGGGATAAGGGCAGGAGGATGATAATTATGTCATGGTAACTGTAGTCAGCTTGGCATAATTGAGTTTATAGTTAAGGAAATGCTAAGAAGAATTAACTTAATAGTCTAAATATACCTATACAAACAAAACACTACTAAACACAGATATTAGACGAAAAGAAACATTAGACAACTATACTTTTTTTCAGATGAATCCACAGCACACAATACCACTTCTGACAGATGGAAACTTTCAAATTTGGGATAGGTGATTATTAAAATATTTACTAACAAAGTCAGGTGTTCCCACTTTGATTTACTCAATTCTTTCTATTCCCTTATTGGTTTTGGATTTTTTGAACTTTGTTTTTTTTTAATCTTTGATAAAGTCAAGAAAGTGTTAATATATTTTTTAAGTACATCCATAAACTTCTACAAAAAGCAAGTTTAATTATTTCCAGTCATGCAATAATAACGTATTTGATGAATAAATACGGCAAAAACTCTTCATTGTATCCAACTGACCCGGAAAAGAGGGCTCTTGTGGACTTAAAGCTGCATTTCGACAGCGGCATCCTATATCCGGCTTTGAGAGAAAATGATGTAAGTAAATACAGTTACAAGCATATTAATTTTAATTTATGGGTACTAAATCAGACTAATATATTAAGAAAAAACTTGTTTGTTGGTACTCCAAAGGCTCCGAAACTACTGAACCGACTAGAAAAACTATTTTTTTGCGTGATAACGCAAAATCTACATAACGAAAGTGCTGTTTACTATCAAAATATTATCGAACACCTAATTAAACACCTAAACCTAAATGAATTTGAATTTTAAAGTAACTCCAATTATCTATGATAATTGTTAATCCAGTTGGGACATCATATAAAAAACTTGTAGCCAGATAAAATAAACGAGGAAAACCTTTGTAAATAAAAAGTTTATCTTGGACGAAACGAGGAAGTCGTGAATTCTAATCGTGTGTTGTCTAATCTTCCACAGTGATGTGATGATTATACAAAATAACAAACGATAAGAATTACGTATATTGTTGGTACCGCTGTACCTACCTATATCAGTGTTCCAAATGTATAAATAGGTATATATTCACTGCATGATAAAGCAATAAGAGACAACATTTTTTTTATTAAGTATGTATATTGTATTTCTGCCTCAGCCAATAGGAAAATCCACTATTTCTACTGTTCTTTGGCCAAGTCTTTAAATAAGAAAATCGTCCTTCGATTACTGGGCGCTATGGGATATAATATGTAGGTGATTTTTCTCTGGGGAATGGAGGTGAAGATATTATTTCTAGTTCCCTAATTAACTCTGCTATACCAATTTACCTCTGTTAACATCTGCCTATTTCAGTATATTTCTGAAAACTAGTAGGTAGTTACTGGTTTTGTTTCAATTTATTAAATGCCGATTCCAATGATATTTGTCGATAGCGGTAATACATTGGACTCTAGTAACATAAGAGGCACTAGGTCTTTGGAACCGATCATGAGTTTACCATTCACTCTAAATTTCAACGACTCTAGAAGCTGTTGAAAAAGATGCTAAGAATATAATATTGAACCTACTATGTCATCATCCTCCGAGCCTTTTCCCAATCACGTTGGGGTCGGCTTCCAGTCTAACCGGATTCAGCTGAGTACCAGTGCTTTACAAGAAGCGACTGCCTATCTGACCTCCTCAACCCAGTAACCCGGGCAACCCGATACCCCTTGGTTAGACTGGTGTCAGACTTTCTGGCTTCTGACTACCCGTAACGACTGCCAAGGATTTTCACTGACAGCCGGGACCTACAGTTTAACGTGCCATCCGAAACACAGTCAATGGTGTCTAAGATATACTTAGAAAGTACATACAAACTTTAGAAAAGTTGCATTGGTACTTGCCTGACCTGGGATCGACCCCGCGCCCTCATACTTGAGGTTGGTCCTTTACCCACTAGGCCACCACGACTTCAATTGAACCTACTATGTATTATTGACATATATATATTTTCCAGGAGCCTATATTCTTCGGGAACGCCACATCTCTAAAGCCTGAAGGTGTTGCTAAGATCAAATCGGCTTATGATTTCACGGAGAAGTTTTTGACTGGAGTTCATTGGCTGGCTGGAAATGAATTGACAATCGCAGACATGAGTTGTGTAGCAACTGTCAGCACTCTTAATGAACTGGTACCAATTGATGACAAATTGTAAGTACGTCGAGTTTAAATCATCCCTTTGTCGTTACATCTTTATTATCAACATCTTACCCTTATACCAATTTTATTATTTGGGGTTGGTGCAGCTTGTTTTCTCCTTTCATGAATCTGCCATCATTTTACAAGTAACATTCTTTGTCCTTGTATAATTTATTGTAAAAATGTTTGACGATTTACGTAATTTTTGCACATCGTGCACTTCAGCACACTATTCGTAAAATTATTCAAGGCTACTTCGCCCCATTTCAAATTCCTTCACTTTAAGCAACACGGTAATTTATTTGTTTCTGAGGAAGAATACTATTAAATAAAAAAAACAACCGTTGCTTTAGACGAAGTCACTAAAAGGCCGGTGAGTTCGGCAAATCACTTCATGTCATGTAATCGTCATACGATAATAAACTGTCATGAGTGGTGCGATGACTTGCAAACTTGCATTATTTTTGACGAGATAATCTTTCTCAGGTTTTATAATCGTTATGAAATAGTAAATTTTTCACGAATGATTCAGTCACCACCTGATGGTGTTTGCTTCATATTTAAGCATCTACTTCGCATATTACCTTTTAGTAACAAAATACTAAGTTTTTTCTATATATTTTATTTTTTAGATATCCAAACATAACCGCTTGGATAAAACGTTGTTCAGAATTCGATTTTTACAAGAAAGGGAACCAGCCAGGCCTTTTGGAGTTCCGCAGATTGCTGAAAGAATATCTGGCTCGCTAAATTGCTCCCGTACTTCAAGAAAACATTTCAAAATGTCTATTGTAACTATGAAAATGCATTGAATCCACATACCTAAATCTTTTATTTTCAAGATACTTTTTTAAAACCTTCTGTTTCTTGATAATAGCAACATACGAGTCGATGAACGCAAATAAAAATACGATAAAAATATAATTTATTATTTTGTTGTGTTTCCTTTGTTCCACCACTTCAGTCTCCTATTTTAACTAGGTGAGTTGGTTGCTTATTATTAAAATAGTGGCATACTCATTTAAATTATTTATTGAGATGTATTTTTTTCAAACTTTGTTATTCCTGTGTACGTGTTATTCCTCAAACGATCGGTTTTAGTTAGACCATTTTTCCAAACCAGATCGATTGCGAAAATTACTAAGTCAATATGGCACGATCCCACACAATTTTTCCATGAGCTAGTTTAACACTCTTGTTCTGAAGTTATTTAAAAATAAAATCGATACCCTAGAATAAGCTTGTTGGGTAGTTTAGTTTCGTCAATTATTCAGATAGGTGACTCCTTCTCTGATAGCATGTTTCGAGTCGTTTGGCCTTGCAATGGTCATTACTGTCATAAGTGACGTGAACAAATGACAATGTTTGCGTACGGCGCGCACGCCGACCGGCTTAAAGAACCCACAACTTAGCATGGATACGACAAATACGTGGAATGAGAATGAATAAGGACTAAGAGAACAATGTTCGGTAAGGGATTTTAAGATTAAGTATGTAGGGTAAGTCGATACAATAATATACTAAGTACACCAGGTACTTCTAAAATAGGTACTTAGTAGGAACAAAACTCATGGTTTCTTTTAAGTACAAAATTGACAGAACGCTCCATTTGTTGAGATTGTTAAAATGTCATCGATTGAAATAGACAAGGAAAAATTAATAAATAATTGTTGCGATGACAATCAGTTCAGAATCAATAGAACAAAGATTACTGTAATGAAAACATGATATGCGAATTATCGTTCACTAACAGGTGTCTAGCGTTATAATATTATGCAATGGCCACTACGACAAAACGATGACATGCCAAACTTTATCAGTTGTTCATTAGAGTCAAAGTTAAAGTAAATCAATTTATTTAATTTAGGCCCTTACAAGCAGTTATGAACATCAAAAACAGAATCAAGTTTGATTCTAGCTACCCATTCCAAAAGTAGCTTTCTATGGAAAAGAACGGGCAAGAACCTCCATGGTAAATCTTTTTGAAAGAAGTAGGTGTTGCAGATTTATAGTAGATATGTCTTGACACATACATATTGAGCATGCAAATATGATGTAGAATCGCAAACAAAAACTATGGGAATAACATGATTTAGTTTGGATATGTTTTGGTTGGCTTAGAGAAAATATAAAAGATAATAAAGCCGTATCTTCTTGTATATAAATACATGCGGTTGGCTCGATAACGGTAACAATACACGTCTTACACTAAAGGCTGCAACGGCCTGTGGCACTTCGGTCCACAACTTGAAGCGATTCGATCGTCTCTGCGAATAAGCGAGTTCGGATTTTCATTTGAACAAAATCTAAAAGGTACTTTATTACTATGTCCAATGTGTTCAGAATGCTGGTGGGGCTGTCACGTTTTTGCAGTGCTTCGGGAATGTTCGCTGAGGCGAGGAAAGTTGGTATGAAATCCTCATGCCATTATCCGGAAGCGCTGTTCCTCGATTCTTCTCAGATTGCGTGACAGCTCTCATAGCATGTTTTGCCACTTCCAAATCAATTGTATAGGGTTTGTTCGGACTATTAAGTAGATGGGTTATGTGAAGGATGCACAGAATAAGTCGAGAAGTTCTTCATTTATCACATTATTTTATACAAAATGGGGGATCACCATACGAAGCGTAACACGCCCCGGGCCGCTGGTATATTCTAAAACCTTTAAACCTACTTTCAGATATAACAATGGGTTTGACAGTTTACAAGATCGACTCTAGTTCCCCTGTAAGGTCTGTGTTTATGACCATTGAAGCCCTAAATATCCCAAATGTTGACTATGTGAATGTCAACTTGTTGGAAGGAGAACAGCACAAAGAAGAATTTACGAAGGTATTTTGAACATCACACTAGTATTTAATTTTGAACACTCACGTACCAAATATGATGTTTGGATGTGAAGACTACTAGGTATTACTATTTTAAGCATAAAATGATTTTATATAACTTTGCAATAATATACTTAATGTAGTTTTACCTTAAATAAAAAAAAAACCCTTTTTTAATGATTTACAGTTGAATCCTCAACACACTGTGCCGCTTTTAAAAGATGATGACTTTTGCGTTTGGGACAGGTATGTATAGACATATTTATCTCGTACTCGCATGGCATATCAATGATTAAAGTGACCACCTGTGTAGGTAATACGACCACATCGCAACCACATCGCCACGGCAACGCCACCACCGGCGACGGCAACGCCACCACCGGTGGCGGCACCGCGGCCACATCGCCACGACATGGACAAATATTTCCTCCATGACTACGTGCTCTGCTCACGACCACGTGGTTCCCACATCGCAAAAACAGTGATAACGAAACCACATCGACATTTTGTCGGTACCAGAACGCAATTCCAAAAGCCGCTGCGACAGCTTGACAGCTTCACAGCACGTAGCCACAGCTTGACCACATTTTGTGGCTGCGACGTGGTGTGGTTGTGGTACTTGTGAAGAAGCCCTTGCAGAGAGTACAGGCAACAAATGTTAACAATTACTATAATCTTTCCAGTCATGCCATTGCCGTATATTTGGTGACCAAATATGGAGCCGACGATTCTCTTTACCCAGCTGATCCGAAAAAGAGGGCCGTCATTGATCAACGTCTCCACTTTGATAGTGGGATTCTGTTTCCAGCTTTACTGGAAGCTGTTGTAAGTGCCTTATTATCACCTCCCGGGCTTTTTCCCAATTATGTTGAGGTCGACTTCCAGTCTAACCAGATTCAGCTAAGTACCAATATGTTTAACAAGGAACGACTGCCTATCTAACCGTCTACACCCAGTTACCCGGGCAATCCAGTACTCCTTGGAATACTTCGCTTGTTATTAATGTAACCTAGGTATATTATAAAGTGGTTTAATTGATTCCGTTCATTTATCGCATCAAACGAATTTCAGGTCTTGCGCATTTAACATTATACGTTTTATACGATTATATATTGCACCTTAAAAGTGAACTCTTTTCGAATGGTCCTACTTAGACTCAATAAATATTAACCCATATTTCTTCAGCTACCAGTGTTCTACAAAGGGGAGAAATCGTTCAGACCCGAACACCTGGAGAGGATCACGAAGGGTTACGAATTCGCTGAGAAGTTCTTGGCTTCATCACAATGGCTTGCTGGTGACCAGATAACGTTGGCAGATATTTGCTGCGTGTCTTCCATCAGCACCATGGACGAAATTATCCCCATAGACAAGGATTTGTAAGTATTATCCCAAAAAAAAAAAAACAGCGAGTACGAAACAAAATTCTGGTTAGGTTCCAAAAAAATTATACCAAATTAACTTGTCTTGCATGGTTCTAAAACACCATATGGTAACTAAATATGCAGAAAATATGTGATTCTCAATAACGTCATTATCAGAATTTTTCTTCGTCTATAATCCTATATCAGTTATAATAGTCCAATGAGGTAGATATATATATTATTTTTTATTTTGAGAAACGATGTCTTAACCAAAATACAAGATTTCTGGAAGTACGACGGTAATTAATGTAGTAAAAATCAACATCATCATCATCATCAGCCTATCGCAGTCCACTGATGGACATAGGCCTCTCCAAGTGCACGCCACTATAATATACCGTAATAATATCGTTTGTTAGAAGTGCCATTTTTTGTCTTACAGATACCCCAACCTCGTGGGCTGGTTAAAACGATGCGGGGAACAAGAGTTCTATAAGAAGGGCAATGAACCCGGCTTGGGACAATTCCGGGATCTCAAGAAATTGAAATTGGCCTAAGGCTCAAGATCTGCTCAGCAGTTTCTTCATGCCTTTGAATACTGCTTTTACTAATATTTTGCGTTGCATTTGTTAAAGTAATACCTATATGACTAAATTGATTAAAAATATTTCTAAGACATCTTTATCATTAACATTAAACGATTATATAAATGCAGTTGTTTCATTTATTAAAAATTCAAGCACAGAAATAAAAACGTCAGTGGAACAATATTGTAGATACAAACCACTTCTGCCCATATATAAAACGCCCATCCTTCACCACTCCGTGTTTTTGCTGGGAAGAAGAAGTGGTGGAGAACTCCTCATCAAAATGACTCCTCTCCACCAAGTAAAGTCACCCTGTCCATCAAATATTGTAGCCCATGGGTTCGTTCTTTTTTACCTGACATATTTTTGGGCTATTTTAACACGCCTATATACAAAGAGAGAGAAGCAATTCTCCAAAAGCCAAGTAGCCATTCATCTATAAAGCTAAGGGCATGTTTGCAAAATTATGTCAGTATTAAATAGCCCAGCTTTAGAATCTGATAAAGCACAAGGTGTGCTCATAGATTATAGCTAGGGATATTTTGTCTAGAGATTTGTACTCCCTACTTAAGGTTATTGTTGGAGTGCTTTCGTGCAGGAACTTTCTAGCATAGTTTCACGCTTCGAAGGGAAATTTAGGCGAAACGTCGAAAGGAAAAACATCGCCCAAAAGAAAAAGTACGGGTAAGTATATATTATATGTATCTTCAATTCGGTATGTATGAAAGATTTCAACAGCTTTGCGGAGAAACTAGCATAATACACCAAAATAACTAGTAAACTGCTTCTTATATACTTACATATAGTAATGTGTTTTTTTAAGGAAACACTAAATTGACAGTACTCTCTAAAATCATCGATTAAAATAGACAAGGAAAAAGTTATAAAAAATTGTCGCGATGACAAGCAGTTTGAGTTCCGAATCATATGTACAAAGATTACGGGTAATGAAAACATGTGATGCGAATTATCCACTAACAACTGATATCTTCATCTTCTTCCTCCTGTCCCGCCCTATTCCCAATTTTTTTTGGGGACGACGCAATGTCTTCCGATTCTACTCTTCTATGTCACTCGTCGTACTGACACTCACTTCCTTCTTATTCATGTCATCTTTCAGGCAGTCCATGTCCATGCATTTTTTCTTAGGTGTTCCTCTTCCTCTCCATTCATCTACTATTAGTTGTTTATTAGATTGATGATTAATTTATTTGTTTAGAGAAAATATAAAAAATATAATGCCGTATCCATAACACACGGTTGGCTTCATAACGGTAACGATACGTCCCACACGGACCGGCTTCAGGGGCCTGCGGCACTTCAGTCCACAACTTGAAGCGATTCGATCGTCTCTGCGAATAAGCGAGCTCGGATTTTCATTTGAACAAAATCAAAAAGGTAATGTCCAATACAACAATGTGTTCAGAATGCTGGTTCTCTGAGGTGAGGAAAGATGGATTTATGCCATCATCCGGAAGCGCTGTGGTGCCTCGTTTCTTCGCAGATTGCGTGACAGCTCCCACAGCATGCTGAGCACATTGTGCGGTAGTCGGGATTGCCCATGGCTGCGGCACTGGATTGGGCAGACACTTCTGCGGATGTGTCATTATGGATTCATGGTCTGACATAAATAAAATATTATTAAACCTTCTTTCAGAATAATAATGGGTTTGACAGTTTACAAGATTGACGCCAGTCCTCCTGTAAGGTCCGTGTTTATGACCATTGAAGCCTCAAATATCCCAGATGTTGAGTATGTGGATGTCAAAGTGTTAGATGGAGAGCACCTCAAAGAAGAATTTATAAAGGTATTCTAAACATCACTCTCGTATTTCATTTTAAGCGATCATGAACCAAAAATGATGTTTGGATGTTAAGATGTTAGTTACTATTTAAGCAAAAACTGATTTGATAGAACGTTGCAACAATATACTGAATTTAGTTACTTCAAAGACCTATTTAAAGTCATCTGATTATTGTATTGCAACGGACTGCAAAGGTGGTAAAAAAACCCTTTTATTAAATAATTTACAGTTGAATCCTCAACACACTGTGCCGCTTTTAAAAGATGATGACTTTTACATTTGGGACAGGTATGTATAGACATATTTGTCTTGTAATCGAGTGGTATCACGACTGCTTAAGTGAATTCTTACAGAGAGTACACAGGGCAACAGATTAACTCCTTTAATCTTTCCAGTCACGCCATTGCTGTATATTTGGTGACCAAATATGGAGCCGACGATTCTCTTTACCCAGCTGATCCGAAAATAAGAGCCGTCATTGATCAACGTCTCCACTTTGATAGTGGGATTCTGTTTCCAGCTTTAAGAGGGACGGTTGTAAGTATCTTATCATAGCCTTTTCCCAACCATATTGAGCTTGACTTCAATAAATATTAACTCCCATTTCTTCAGGAACCAGTGTTCTACAAAGGAGAGAAATCGTTCAGAACCGAAAATCTGGAGAAGATCACGAAGGCTTACGAATTCGCTGAGAAGTTCTTGGCTTCATCACAATGGCTTGCTGGTGACCAAATAACGTTGGCGGATATTTGCTGCGTGTCTTCCATCAGCACCATGAACGAACTCATTCCTATAGACGAGCAGTTGTTAGTACTATTCGAAAAAAAAAAACATCTAGTACGAAATAAAGTTCTAGTAGGCATATGGTTCCAAAAAAAAATAAAAAAACTTTTCTGGCATGCTTCTAAAACGCCATATGTAGAAAATATGGGATTCTCAATAACGTCACTATCTCAATGTTATTATGAGTTGACGCAGCATATTTTCTGCATCCATTATCCCCTGTCAGTCATATTACGTCAACGACGTACATATTTTAACCCATTTAAAGAAACCCTTTATTGACCAAAATACAATACTTATTTCTGAAAGTAAAACGACTTAGTAAAAATATTATTTTATTAGATGCACTATTTTTGTCTTTCAGATACCCCAACCTTGCGGGATGGTTGAAACGATGCGGGGAACAAGAGTTCTATAAGAAGGGCAATGAACCCGGCTTGGAACAATTCCGGGATTTTAAGAAATTGAAATTGGCCTGAGGCTCAAGACCTGCTTAGATGCCCAGATCTTTATTTTTAGTGTTTCTTCATGCCTTCGAGTATTGCTTTGTTAAATGCTTCATGTAATTGTTAAAGCAATATACCTATTAATGATTTGATCAAAAATATTTAGAAAAAAAAAACATTATTATTAATATTACATGCAGTTTTTTTATTTATTAAAAACTCAAACAATAAAATCAAAACCTACAAACGTCAACGGAACGATATTTTAGTTACAAACTTCTTCTTGACTGACAAAATGACTCCTCTCGATCAAGCCCTTTCCGTCATATAGTTTAGCTTAGACCATGGGTTTCACTTTTACCTGACATAATTTGGGCCATTTTAAAACGCCTGTATAAAAAGAGAGAGCAAAATTCTCCTAAAGTCAAGTAACCATTTATGTATCTATAAAGCTGCCGAGATTGTTTGAAAGCGCTAATATCCGAAGAACCACTGGACGCATTTGGAAAATTATGTCAGTATTAAAAATAGCTCAGTTTCAGAATTTGATAAAGCATAGTGTACAGACTTCTTGGTAATTTCCTAATTTCTTTCTTTTTTATTTTTCCTGCCATGACGGGTTTCGCTTTTGTTTTACTTCACTTTTGGGAAAGTCAAATATTGGTATCGCCCGCGGTTTGTCGCGCGATAAAAATCAATTAAAAACCCATGAAAAACCTTGCTAGAAGTGCTGACTGCTAGTGCCTCGATTACCCGGACTCGTAAAAAGATTATAACTGAAAGAAGTGCGGAGAAAGTGTCCCGCTGGCCGGCCGGCATCGAGTGCCCCGTCGTCGGCAGACTTCTTTCCCACCCACTTTTCTGTTCCCAGGTAAGTCTGTCTTTTTCACTCATACTGAGGGTCACGGGGTTTCAACGGGAACTTCAACGGAGATTGCAGTAACGCCGGCAACTTCTTCAGTGAGTTCTGTCCACATAGAAAAAGCACAAGGTATGCTCATAGATTATACGGAGTGTGCATTCCTATCTAGACCTACCCACTACTTATTGCAGGAGTGCTTTGGTGCAGAACTTTCTAGCATCGTCTCACGTTTCGAAGAAAAAGTTAGGAGAAAAGGCAAAAGGAAAAGTCAGTGTCTTTGTCAGTATGTATGAAATATGCCAACAGCTTCGTGGAAATACTTAAATAAAAGAAAATAAAAGATCAAGTACGAAAAAAATTGCAGCATGCTTTTTTCGACCAATTTTTGTTCCCTGATCATCAAACCGTTTCAATCGGTCACTTAGAATAAATTAAATACAAGAAAATCTTCAAGTACCTATACAGCGTAAAACAATAGTAAACTACTTACTAATATTAATGACAGAACCCATGGTTTTTGGTCAGGAAGCATTACATTGCCAGTAATCTCAGATTGTGGAAATTATTAAAATATCATCGATTAAAATAAACAAGGAAAAAGTTATAAATAATTGTTTCGATGACAAGCAGTTTAAGTTCCGAATCATATGTACAAAGATTACGGTACTAAAAACAATCATGTGATGCGAATTATCGTCCACTAACAGCTGGTAACTCCATATTAGGTACTTATTATGCAATGGCCACTAGCAAAGACGATACGATGACATGCCAAACTTTATCAGTTGTTTATTCGTTTGGTTCGTTTAGAGAAAATATAAGAGATTATAATGCCGTATCTATTTATACACGCGGTTGGCTCGATAACGGTAACAACACGTCCCACACGAACCGGCTGCAGCGGCCTGTGGCACTTCGGTCCACAACTTGAAGCGATTCGATCGTCTCTGCGAAATAGCGAGCTCGGATTTTCATTTGAACAAAATCTAAAAGGTTCGTTATTGATATTTTTAATTCTGTTGTATTTTTAATTTACCATGTGAAAGATTATAATTCTTTAAATTAGAAAAATGGTTTTGTTTGTGTGATAACCGGTTTGTGTTTTAACAACAAACGAGTTCAAGGCTGACTAACATTCGAGATGTAATTTTTAAATTATGGAGTCTAAAGTTTACATATGTATACGACGATGTACTTTTAGAACTTTGTACGCGTTTACCTTCGCTTTCCAATTTCCTATTCGGATAAACAAAATGTTCGTGTTTGAATCAATAGAGTTAACTTCCTGTAGTACAAAGCTTGTTTGATTGAAAACGACGATGCATCCGTCCCCTCTTATCTACAGTATTGAACTACTAACAATAGCTTGTTACATCCGCTGTCTGTTTATCAATACCTACACTTTTATGCATAATAATTTTTCGTATGGGAATTACTACAGGATTTTTTTTACCAGATTTTAACAAAAATTTTGTAATATCCCCCGGTTCCCGACCTCAGATCGTCCGTAAATTATTTTTCCTATAACTTTTAGCGTATTTTCTTTTGTAATGGGTTTCATGTTACTTTAAATTTCTTTTTGGAAAAAAAAGGATCTACTCTGGCCTACTTATCGAAATATACCTACTATGACGCTGCATTTATTGAAACTGGATGAAGTTAGGTACTTAAAATAATGATAGCATTAAACTTGTATTTTAAGGGAAGTATAAGTAATATATTCTTAAGACTTTGCATCTTTTTTCAGAATAACAATGGGTTTGACAGTTTACAAGATCGACGCTAGTCCTCCTGTGAGGTCCGTGTTTATGACTGTTGAAGCCTTAAATATCCCTGATGTTGAGTATGTGGATGTCAACTTGCTGGATGGAGACCACCTCAAAGAAGAATTTACGAAGGTATTTTGAACATCTTTTTCCAAATTAAACAGGTTTTGTCAAACAACCATTTTAACCGACGGACGCGACTTAAAAAAAATAATTTCTCGATTTGTCTTGTATATTTATGCGTAATTATCAAATGTTTGGCTGAACCGATTTTCATTTGTCAGTCTTAGAAAAAGGTTTTAGGTATATGTATTATTGAACTCGGTTTTTTTTTTTACTTTATCTTATAAATCATTTGACTTAATTGCATTAGCAGACTGAGGTTTTAAATAAAATTCCCTTTTCAATTATTTACAGGTGAATCCTCAACACACTGTGCCACTTCTAAAAGATGATGACTTTTACGTTTGGGACAGGTATGTATAGACATATTTATCGCGTGGTTTAGAGATAATGTCTAATAGTAACATTACATACCAGTAAAATGAAGTTCTAATCACTAAACAAACAAACGAAACACGTCGTTCAAGGACAAATAGGTACAATTGACTGTACCTACTTACACATTACACTTAATAGGCCATTCCGAAATTGGATTATTGTATGTCTATCCACGTGACTGGTTTTTGGGTTGGGAATAACCTAGTGAGAAATTTGTCATGAGAATTTTTGTAGATGTTGATAAAAAAATGTTGACATAATAACCAAAATGTAGACAAACATGCAGTTAATGACGGGTGATTAACAAAAAACCTCTTATTACCACGTTATTTTTTATCAAAAACAAATATTACTAATGACTAAAACGTGAATACTTATGGAGAGTACACAGCAACAATAGATTAGTAAAATAACTAAGATAAGCTGATTATCTCAACAATTACTGTTATCTTTGCAGTCACGCAATTGCTGTATATTTGGTGACTAAATATGGAGCCGACGATTTTCTTTACCCAGCTGATCCGAAAAAGAGGGCCGTCATTGATCAACGTCTCCACTTCGATAGTGGGATTCTGTTTCCAGCCTTAAGAGGGACTGTTGTAAGTATCTTACTAATCATGTTCTAATCCTCTTCAAGGAATCGAGTTCAAATAACGCTGAACATCAGTTTAGGGATCGATCAAGTTCCACAGAAATGAAGTCCTTCAATTCGACAACAATATTTTATGTTTTGATTATGCATTTTTTGTGATCAAACAATCAGAAAAATTACCAAAATTACCAATTAAACCACTTTATAATATATATTTATTTACGATTATAGAAACAACAAATCCCAATTCGCTTTTTTCAACAAATTCAATTCCACTAGACCTTTAACTTAGTAAATGTTATAAAACCTCATTTAAACCTCCTTCAGGAACCAGTATTCTTCAAAGGGGAGAAATCGTTCAGGCCCGAAAACCTAGAGAAGATCACAAAGGCTTACGAATTCGCTGAGAAGTTCTTGGCTTCATCAAAATGGTTTGCTGGTGACCAGATAACGTTGGCAGACATTTGCTGCGTATCTACCATCAGCACCATGAACGAACTCATCCCTATAGACGAGGAGTTGTAAGTATTACGAAACAAAATTTCGGGTGGCCCAAGACTTATGGAGTTCCAAAAAATAAATTACAAAATTTACCTTTACTGCAAGGTTATAGGAAACCGTATGAAGCAATTAATATGTATCCTGCTCTTATTTCAATTTTATTTATAGTTGACGTAGCATATTTTCTTCTTCCATAATCTTCTATCAGTCATATTAGTTCAAACAAGTACATATTTTTATTTAAAGACCCCATGTTAATGATAATCATTGTCGTTACGGCCAATGGTCTAATAGCCAAGAGCCTCGACCAACACCTCAGGAGGCTCTCGTTAGGCGGCTGGATCAAGGGACTGATTCAGAAGGCAGTACTCCTTGATACGGCGCGTATTGTGAGGAGGTTTCTGTCTCTGGGACCCTAACCATCGGTACTTTGGACCCTGTGCCCGATATCGGTGGCAACCTATTTTTTATATTTTTAAATGTTTTTTATTTTTATATTTAATATTTAAAAATGTAAAATCTATGTTCAAAAATAAATAAATGACAAGAAAATTATTGTAGTAAAAATATTCGTTAGTTAGAAGTGCAATTTTTTATCTCACAGGTACCCCAACCTCGCGGGCTGGTTGAAACGATGCGGTGAACAAGACTTCTATAAGAAGGGCAATGAATATGGCCTGGAACAATTCAGAGGTCTCAAAAAATTGAAATTGGGCTAAGGCTCAAGATAATCTCAGCAGTCTTATGTTGTAGGCTTGCATATTATTTTATAAGTTATTTAAGTGTTTTTTATGCTTTTGAGTGTTTCTTTTACAAATATTTTGCGTTGCATTTGTTAAAGTAATATTTATGAATGAATTGATTTTAAACATATTTACAACATTATTAAATGATACTGATTAGATAAATGCTATTGTTTTAATTATTAAACATTCAAACAATACAACTAGACATAAAAAGGTAAACGGAATGATATTGCAGCTACAAACTATATCTTCAGTTTTTCTAAATTGAAAATATTATAATCAAAAATGATTACTCTCCACCCACACTTTCCGTCAAATAGATTGGCCCATGTATTTAACCTGATATATTTTTGCGCTGTTTTAAAGCGCCTGTATAAAAATAAAGAGCAACAATTCTTCCAAAGTCAAGTAACCATTTGTCTATATAAAGCTGACGGAATTGTTGATTTAAACGCGCTAATATCACTCTTTGAAATGAGTTGAAAATTATATCAATGTTAGATAGCCCATTTCAAAATTTAACCAAGCAGGGCAAGAACTCAAGGTTTGCACAGTAGATTATACGTAGTGCGCATTCATATCTAGTGTCTTATACGATCATCTCTGGAGTGCTTTGGTTCAGAACTTCCTAGCATAGTCTCACGCTTTGAGAGGATTGAAGGTGTCAAGGACGACTTAAGACGAAATGTGTAGTTCCATTGGCCATTAGAGACTAAGAAAAAAATACGGTAAAAATGATTAATAAAATAATATCTACAGTCCTAAAATAAGTATGCTTAAGTCTGCCAATTCACTGTTCCCCGATCGTCAAACCGTTTCAATTGGAATAATTTAAATACATTACAAACACTGGGTAAGATAAACTAAGTGCTAATATTATCCCCTCAGACGTCATTAAAAGATAAGTGTAAGGTGTTCCAATTAAATAGTGTTTAAATACTCTTTCGGTTGTAAAAGGTTTTGAGAACTGGCAACGCGGAAAATAAACGTCAGACGGGACGCCAGATTATTGAAAAAAAAAAGAAAGAAAAGGCGGGAGTTGGCGTGTTGAGTTTGGGATTTCGTTAGCGATATTAATTGTTACAATTTTGCAATTGATTTTAATATAATACGGAATGGTAATGCTAGAATTAACCGCTTATAACCTGTTAAGTAAGCTGCTGGTATTTCTTCTATGAGAGTCCCGTGATGCTTCTACCTCTGTAACCTGAAGGAGATTCTAACACCCCAGTAGGTATTTAGAAACATTATTGATTCCAAAACAAAACACAATGATATGGCAGAACCAGTTTATCTCATTATTGCGTAACAGTTGATAAAAGAACTGGTTAGTCTGGTTTACCGCATAGATAAGTTTACCGTCAAAATATGTTTGCAAACTTGTTCTTGGAACATCTCGGTTGTCATCACCAGTCGAAGACGACGTGTCTTGAAGATTATTTAATAAAAACACAAGTAAGTATATATTATGAAAATTTATCTAATGCATGTATCATGTTTTTTTTTTTCGATGGAAAATAGCAGTAAAAAACAATATTTCGACCAGCCATAATTTTACGTGAATCGTAAAAAGTTAAGGGTAAAAAGGGTAGGTCGAAGCTAGGGTCTCTTTAATAGGCTTAAGACGTCGTTTATAAGCAGTTTTTATATTTTTCCAATGAAGACCAGGAAGATAAGAACTGACACAACAAAATCAGTTTTCTGTTTTACAGGCCTAGGATCAAAATGTTTTAGTTGAAGTAATGTTGGTGACACGAGTTAAAAATAATTGTTGGACGTTGAGTGACGGGTGTTCAATCAACTTTAAAAAAAGATATAGGTGTAGGTACAAGATTTTCCATATAAATTACCAAAAGAAACCCTATTTTCAGGTTCAAAATGGGGTTGAAGCTATACAAAAAGGATACTAGCGCGCCCTGTCGGTCAGTCTACATGGTGATTGAAATCTTAAACATTCCTAATGTTGAGTATATTAACATGGACTTGGCAAAACGCGAACATTTTAAGGAAGATTTTTTGAAGGTAAGACTACTTCATCATCTGCCTAGCCTTTTCCCAACTAGGTATGTTGAGGTCTAACTGGGTGCAGCTGAGTACCAGTGTTTTACAAGGACCGACTGCCAATCTCACCTAGTTACCCGGGCAACCGACTACCTCTCGGTAACTTGGTTGACTGCATGTAACGACTGCCAATGATGTTTAAATGACAGCAAATAATGTAGGTAACATTTATTACGCAATAATTTGTACAGATTATGCAATAATTTTATCTCACGTATTATATTGTAATCAGACCGCATTTGGCCGCAATTTAATCTCATTTACCGGATCTTTGTAGAATTCTCATGTGATTAAATACAAACTTACAAAATTGCCATATCACGCTTCGCCTATATTTGGTAATTATAAAGTTATCTTTTTCAGTTAAATCCCCAACATACCGTACCAACGTTGGTCGACGGAGATTTTGCAATTTGGGACAGGTACTGAACCTTTAAAATGAATATCTCGTGGTTTCAAAGAAGAAAAGGTTTCGGAGAAAGTATTATGGGTGTCACCTAAAGTATTAATGTTCTTATCCATATCAAACATTGGCAAACCTAACTGCTTTGCTAGAGCGCAGGTACAAAATTAAGTCTGACTGCCACAACAATCAAGAAGTGCTCTGAATGTCGCTGAGCACTAAATTAATTATGAATTTATTATAAGAAAACATTATGTAATTACTAAAAAAAGTGTCAGATAATCTATAAATCTATGTATGTACAGACAGAAAGGTTTGTCTTCTAAATATTATGATAAATTATTTTTAATTTCAGCCATGCTATCAACACTTACTTGGTAAATCAATATGCTAAGAATGATTCACTTTACCCGACTGAGCCAAAGAGGAGAGCAGTGGTAGATCAAAGGCTGCATTTTGATAATGCTATACTATTTTCAGCTCTCAGAGAAAGTATGGTAAGTATAATCTTTATATTTGTAACAAAACTAACTGGGGGTTAACAACGAATATAAACTTATTTTTGTTCCTATTAGAATATACCAATATTCATTTTTTTTTTGCTTGAAATCAGTTATTTAAAGTTACTCAAACATTTAGAACAGATTACGAGACGTAATTCAATTATGACCTTTTAGATACCCATCCTATACCACGGCGAGACACAATTCAGACCAGAGAATTTGGAAAAAATTAAGTCAGGGTACGAGTTCATTGAAAATTTCTTCAATGGGCCCTGGCTAGCTGGCGACTCCATCACAGTGGCTGACATTTGTTCCATGGCTAACATAAGCGGTTTGAACGAGATTTTACCAATCGATAAAGCATTGTAAGTAGCAAAAATTACATGTTTTACAGATAGTCCACCTTAAGTAGATTACCTATTGAATACCTAAGCGTTTGAGAGGTGGACAGCGAGTATAACTTAAAATTACATTTCATTTGGCTTCATATTATAGTCTTTTATCGTCCCACTTCAAGGCACAGAATTCTTCTCATGCAGTAAATATCGACATCACCAAAAAATCACTTATTTTTTATGTTTTAATTGCAATATTTTCAATAACTTCTGGGCTCGCTATTCTACATAAACTGTCTTTATTCTTTTTATATGTATTGTTAAGTGTGCAATAAAGAATAAGTCTAACTTATTATTTCTTTGCAGATACCCTAAGCTGACCGCGTGGTTTGAGCAGTGCTCAAAACAAGACTTCTATCTAAAGGCAAACGTTCCAGGCCTGCGGATTTTCCAAGAATTTTTGAAAAATGCTATTCACTGAACGAAACAATTACGTCTTCTACATGAACCAAATAAAATAAAATATTGTTTTACATTGTCTGTTAGTTTATTACTTTTAAACATACCACTTCACCATTGATTGCCTGAAAGAGGACATGAAGCAGAAGGGAGTGGATGTAAGTATGTCTGACAGAGAGGAATGGAAGAAAAAGACATGTTGCGCCGACCCCAAATGACTTGGGAACAGAGCAGGAAAATGATGAAACATACCATTTCTCAATTTACACAGAAGTATAATTATATCAAGAAAATAACGCATCAGGATACAAAGAATGAAAGAACAAAAGCCACAAAATGAAAGCACTCGATAAATTATCGTCAGATCAGCACTACAGTTTTTTTTTACATCACAAGCAGATTTCTCAACTGCAAGACAATAACGAACGACCACCGGTTGAGAGTGCAAAATTAATTAAGTTTCTTCTAGCAGCGCTATTCCTTTTCTTTGAAAGAAAAGTTTAATCTTTACCAGGGAGATAACTTATCTACTGTGCTCTAATTGCAAATGCTACAATTATTTAAAAAAATACTTTTGTTTCTTGGAGCTTTTATTTGATGTTTGGTTTGTAAAAAATATACCTACGAATATTACATGTGAAAGTTCCTTTGATATACTTTCATGCTGAAAAGATTCGTTGGTGCAACATTTATTAATGTCTATTCAAAAAGTAATTTTTCGTTACTACAACAATTATTGTCAATGTTTATAGCATCTACTATGATATAGTAATCATTCTGTTAGCTTGGAACATTCCTAAAGTAACTACTTTCACACGTCCGCCTTTACACGTTATCACAAGCAATTTGATTCTATGTTCCAAATATACATCATGGTAGAATGATTTGGCACTTATTCTGAATGCCAAATTATTTCATAACAATTGATAAGCAAGATGGATCAGTTAATGTTTACGTCAATAAGTTCCCGGCAATGAGATTTTCTCATTGATAAATTACATGGTAAGGCAATGATGATTAGGAGACGAATTTCTTATAAAAACCATTCATCTAATCAACAGTAGGCGCAGTCGTTGAAGAGTCCTCATATAGAGAGTTTTGTAAAAGGGGTAAGTACGTTACGTTATCTATACTGATATTATAAAGAGGAAAACTTTGTTTGTTTGTTTGTTTGTTTGTTTGGTTGGTTGTAATGAATAGGCTCAAAAACTACTGGACCGTTTTTAAAAATTCTTTCACCATTCGAAAGCTACATTATCCACGAGTAACATAGGCTATATTTTATCCCGGTGCGGGCAGTAGTTCCCACGGGACGCCGGTGAAACCGCGGGAAAACGGCTAGTACAAAATATATTAATTCTAAGTTTTACATTAAAAAATATTTAAAGTCACAAAAAACAACATAGAAATCCACTTTTCTATAATTCTCATAATATACAACAATTTTTCTCGTTTTTTTTTGTTTTACTTTTATTTATACTTTGATATTAGTCGAATACCCCCATCATTTACCCTGTTTTAAATCCATTTTACTGACCCATTGTATGTCTTTTAGATTCAGAATGGGTTTGAAACTTTACAAGAAAGATACTAGCGCGCCATGCCGGTCAGTCTTCATGGTGATCGAAGCTCTACACTTGCGTGGTGTAGAATTAGTTGACATGGATTTATTAGGCAGAAAAGACCATTTGAAGGACGACTTCTTAAAGGTACTTACACTTATTTATTTTTTGTAATGAGTTATTTAAGTATATTTTCCTTTACCTCATTTTTCTGGTACAGAATTAAATTAAAGTGTAATATTTGTAGTGATTTTTTCTGACGACTATTTTTTATTCTAAGAAAAAGTGTTTTAAATTTCAGATAAATCCACAGCACACTATACCAACTTTAAAAGATGAAGATTTTGTTATTTGGGACAGGTGAGATGCTACAATGTTTATATATGTATAGTGATTTTCGACAATAATATATGTAGGTACAACTAAAAATAGTACATTGGACGGATCATACATAAAATGTCTTTCTTGGAAGAGATGGAGTGTAAATGTGAGAAACACGCAAGAATTTTGACCGTCAACATTTTGTCACGAAGACACTTTTTTGTTTTTTCGTTATTTAAAGGATCATATTTATTCTGTCTTCTAATGCAGTTATTATTTGAATTAAATTGAATTGACATTGCATTGAATCATTGACAACAAAATATTTGTTCCAATTGCTAACCTTTTTCTTAGAATTAGAAACAGCGATCTAAAATACTTGAAACACTTTTTTACAGTCATGCGATCATTACATACTTAGTCAACAAATATGCTAAGGATGATTCTCTTTACCCAAAAGAACCGAAAAAGAGAGCTGTTGTAGACCAGAGACTACATTTTAGCAACGCCATATTGTTTTCAACACTAAGAGAGACCATGGTAAGTTCCATTTTAGGATCGTGACACGAATAATCGGAGTCGTAAGTACCTAATCGACTCATTTTGGGAAAATAGGTCGATACGATTATAATTTTAGGATTCCGAGTTGAAGTTTTAGTTTAGTTTTGAGTTACGTACTCAGATATCAAAAAACAAATATACCTACCTACGTTCTGTTATCAGTACACATTTTGAAGAATTACACACATTTTGAATCTATTTTTAATTTCTTTGAAATTTCAGATACCCCTCCTCTACCACGGCGAAAAATCATTCAAACAGCAGAACTTGGATAAAATAAAATCAGGATACGAGTTTCTTGAAAATTTCTTCAACGGCCAGTGGCTAGCCGGAGACTCACTAACACTAGCTGACATTAGCACTGTTGCAATGATCAGCACTTTCAACGTCATCTTACCCATCGATAAAGCTTCGTAAGTAACGACTATTAAATACTTTTGTACATAAAAAATGGTAGAATTTCTACAAAAACTAACTAACATTATCATTGTTCTGAAGTACCAAAATAGACAAAGAACTACAAAACATCCGCCCCTTCACAATTTCCTACGATCATGTTTTCGCTGGGACGAAGAAGTAGTGGGAAAATTCTCCAATTGATGCAATTTTAGTTACCAAAGAGCTGCCTTCTATAAACTTACTTATCTGTAAATATTTTCAGGTACCCCAATCTCACCGCATGGTTTGAGCGTTGTACAAAACAAGACTTCTACATAAAAGCGAACGTTCCTGGACTGCAATATTTCCAAGACTATGTAAAAAGTGTTATTAATTAAATGAAAAATTGAATGTTTTCTTCTGCAATGTAAAATAAAATTAAGTATTGTCATCATAAATGTTAGTTATTATTTTATTTGAATGATTAATATTATAACCTTGATTGATGACGAAACCTTGGGAGGCAAAGTAGATACTGTTCTTAACGATTTATCCTTTCTTCAAAATAAATTTCAAGCAATAGGACTAAATCTAAATTACTCCAAATGTGAACTTTTTGTAAGGGACTATACAGGCAGACAAAACATACTTTAACATAACATAAAGAATACAAACAAATTATTGAGAAACAAATGGATATATTTGCATGGCTTACCATATTTTTATGGGAAAACATCGAAATATATTATACCGTGAAGAATTGTACCTAGTTTTCATAAATTATGACGGAAGAGAAAATCAGACAGAAGAATAGGTGTTTTCAATTATGAAAACCAGCTTGGCAGGCTAGAGGCAAATACCATCATATACTGGCCGGCTAGGCCTGCCCCGAAATGAAGCCAACCTGACAACGCCACTGAGACGCCGCGGCGGCTTAGTTGCGCCGCGATGCACGGCGCAGCGCGGCAGCGGTGGCGCCTCCGGTGACGTCCCGATGCGTCACCAGTGACACCAGGCACCACCAGGCGTCAAATAATGACTTGTAGCGACATGAAACGCACACAACCTTTTTGACTTGCAACCTTCAATACTCATGAAGAAAATTGCAATTAGGATTAAACGTCAAATTCAAAATTTTGAAATTTCAAAAGCAGAATTTCGCTGCCGCAGGCGTGCAGATATAAATAGGGCGCCGCCGGCCTGAATAAATCAGTCGACAGAAATTTCTAGTATTTTACTCATCTCCTAAAGACTGTTTTGGTTTTTTGGTGTTTTATTAATTTGTTTGTATATTACATATATTTTTTAATTTAATAGAGTAAGTTACCTGTTTTTTTTACATGTTATACAGAGTACAATAATATGAATTTCAAATTCCTTCAAAGTTACACCATAGGCACAGCCATAATGGAATCTAAACTATGTGTTTATACAGTAAATAGTATGGATACGCTGTCTCTATTCAGTAAGAAACAAATGTAAAATTATTACATAGCTCAAATATACTTCTTGAAAGCAAGCATTTCGTACAAATTGCTATTAAGAAAATTTTGTTGTAATCTGCAAAACAGGTATCAAAATGAAAACATCACACAACAATCTCTGCTTTAGGATTCATTTTAAGGGACTATAAATCAATTAAGAATATGTTCAACTATCTTTAGAATCGAGTACATTTGATAGCAATTGGACTGAATATCCGGTACAACCGTTCCGGTTACACAAAGCCGAAGGCGATGGATATCTCAACAAGGATCCTATTTCTGTCTCGATGCTTTTAAACTATGTACATCAATGATTGAACAAAACTAATATTGGAAGAGATAAGAATAGTCGCTGGAGCTCCTCGATATGCAGCGTTGGAAAAAAATAAAGTAATAATTTCTAAAACATATACAATATTGAAATACAGATCTACATATACGTGACGATGCCAGGAGACGAGATGGTATGTCACTATTTCCTTGGGACGCTACGTGCATCGATACTCTTGCGCCATCTTAACCTTCCCAGAACTGCATGTTGTGCTGGCTTTGCCGCTGCACAAGCAGAGAACCTCGGGTAGCAAAAATATAATAGCCTTATCGGCAGTTACATATTTAAGCCGTTTGGCGTTGAAACCCTCGGACCGTGGGATCCAAGCAGTCACCTGCTTACTAAGGACCTCTGAAATCGGCTTGTCGACGCTTCCCAAGTTGTTGTTGAGGCACTGTAATAATGTTCAATAAATAAGATGTCATATGTTTGAGACAAACAATCTTGAAAGTCCACGTTTTACTCAATGATGATCGTAGAACTAGCATGTCGCATTATTAAATCAAAAGTAAACCCTTCAAAAACACTTCAAACACTCTCTATTATCCTGTTTTCTTATCCAAAACAATTGTAAACATGTTGTAACTACTTCATTAATATTAATTCGTTCCAACTCATGTCTTATTCATTGAGCGGCATCCACTTTATCTTTGAGGAGTTTACTTTCTTGTTTCACTTTGAATACAACTCGGATTAAACTAGGTTTGAGAAGTGATAGCTTAGTTAAGGAAGCTTGACTTACTGTATTGATGTTATGGTTACTGGTTCTGAATGGTTCAAACATAAATGCGTTTGGAAGAGAAAATAAAAACGAGGATTTTTAGATTAATAAAACTTTAGAAAAACTCACTCACTCACTGAAATAACGATGGTTCTATATTTATCGCCTTTAAAAATGGAATCTGAAAATATGGTGACTATCATGTTAGGTTATGATAATTCCATCAAAAGAGTCTGATTTTACAGCAATTTAATGAAAACTTTTGAAAAGTGGTATTAATAATGTCGAAACGAACAATTTGATTTCTGTGCGAAGTGTGTAAAGAGAAATTGAAGCAGAGCTAAGACCACGACAAGAATTTGTAAAAACTATGAAAAATCCTTGCTAGAAGTGCTGACTGTTAGTGCCTATATCACCCTGACTCGTCGAAAGACATTACTGAAGCAAATACGAAGGAAGTTTCCCCGCTGGCCGGCCGGCATCGAGAGCCCCGTCGTTGGTAGATTTTTTTCCGTCCACTTCCCTGTCCCCAAGGTAAGTTTGTCTTTTCCACTCATTCTGAAGGTCACGGGGTTTCAACGGGGACTTCAACGGAGATTGCAGTAACGCCAGTAACTTCTCCAGCGAGTACTGTTCAATAATAATAGGAAAAATAAGTATTGTGAGGAGGTTTCTGTCTCTGGGACCCTAACCACCGGTACCTTGGACCCTGTGCCCGATATCGGTGGCCATCTATTTTTTATATTTTTAAATGTTTTTTTTTATTTTTTTTATAATCTAATATTTAAAAATATAAATAATATGTTGAAAGTTAAATAAATGCACTAGGAAAAATTAACTATACAAAGAGACTAGTCCCTACATATCACAAATATGGACATAGCGAAAAGGCTTGTACACGCTTGACGTGACCAATAGGCTGGTTTGTATTTTGGACAAAGAATTAGCATTGCCATACAATGTGGCAATGCGGCCAGTCTTCTGGGCACGTTTCTGGAGGACAGGGATGCGAAGGAATACTTTGACGCCTAACACTCAGTTACTTTATATTTGTGTAGAGACATGAAACGCATACAACCTTTTCGACTCGCAACCTTCAATAGTCATGAAGAAAAATACAATGAAGTTCAAATGTCAAATTCAAAATTTTAAATTTTCAAAAGCTGATTTTCGCTGTCGCAGGCGTACACATATAAATAGGGCGCCGCCCGTTGAAATAAAACAGTCGACATAAATTTCTTGTGTATAATTCATCTCCTAAATTGGTGGCCCCGACGTGATGTGAAAACAAAACAATGTGAATCTGCTTCAATCGCCGTCGTCGCTTCAAACGCTTCATCCACTCCAGTCGACGGTGCGCAACAAAATGTTATAACCACGTACAAGCCATCGGCGCGCGACATACCGCCGCCACCCTCCCTCCCGTTCTCGCTATCGCTCATCATCGCGTCAACAGCAAGACCTTCCTCAAGCCAGCCAGCTTCAAACGAGTATCCCTGACCACCAGCATGTGCGGACGCACATTCCTGGTCAGCACCCTCAGCCACATCCAGCGACCTTGGCTCCAGCTCACTGCACTTCGGCCGGTCGAGTATCTCCCTCGCCGAAGCAGTCGCTAGCCAATATCGCGGCGCTGTGCAACTCTCGCAGCGCCGGTGCCGACTCACTGGGATTCGCAGCACCGCCGTAGCAGCCAGTTCCGACTCACCGAGAACCTCGCGGCAACATATTGGCAACAAGACTGGCTTGAAACAACATGGTCACAAGAGGCAGAACAAGCTTTTGAGAAATGCCGACAAAGCATACTCGAAGCAACAACGCTAACGCACCAGATTTCCAACGCGCCGCTAAGTCTATACACTGACGCATCGAATACTAGCATCGGCACCGTCCTTCAACAAAAGGTCGACAACGTTTGGAAACCACTGGCATTTTTCTCAAAATCCATGAGCGAAACTCAACGAAGATACAGCGTGTACGATTGCGAATTATTAGCCAGGTACACCGCTGTTCAACATCTTCGAAGATTGATAGAGGGCAATCACCTCACAATATTCACCGACGGTCCATTCGAAGTCATACATCGAGGAGAAAAACAATTTACCATCCAGATGCCTTTGCGTACAGCAGTCGTCTCTATCGACAGATTGAAACCGGCATACTTACTTAACGAAGAGGAAATCACTCCCACTTCCTCAAGCATGCAGAATAAGCAACAAGCGTCGCCATCGCGCTTCCCGAGCATAGTGCCACAACCAGCAGCAGCAGCAAAACCACAGCGTGACACAATCGTCACTCGTTCCGGCCGCACAGTTAAACCAAACGTTCGCTTCGCTTAGGGGGGAGTGATGTAGCGACATGAAACGCATACAACCTTTTTGACTTGCAACCTTCAATACTCATGAAGAAAATGCAATTAGGATTAAACGTCAAATTCAAAATTTTGAAATTTCAAAAGCAGATTTTCGCTGCCGCAGGCGTGTAGATATAAATAGGGCGCCGCCGGTCTGAATAAATCAGTCGACAGAAATTTCTAGTATTTTACTCATCTCCTAAAGACTGTTTTGGTTTTTTGGTGTTTTATTAATTTGTTTGTATATTACATATATTTTTAATTTAATAGAGTAAGTAACCTATATTATTTGTTACATGTTATATAGAACACTCCAGTTATAAACTATGTGTTTATACAGTAAATAGTATGGATACGCTGTTTCTATTCAGTAAGATACAAATGTAAAATTATTATATAGCTCAAATATACTTCTTGAAAGCGAGCATTTCGTACAAATTGCTATTAAGAAAATTTAAAACAACCAAAAAGAAGAACTTATCAATGCAACTCTTCGTTTTGTTGTAATCTGCAAAACAGGTATCAAAATGAAAACATCACAACAATCTCTGCTTTACGATTCCTTTTAAGTGACGATCTCAATCAAGAATATGTTCAACTATCTTTAGAATTGAGTACATTTGATATCAATTGGACTGAATATCCGGGCACAACCATTCCGGTTACACAAAGCCTAAGGCGATGGATATCTCAACAAGGATCCTATTTCCGTCTCGATGCTTTTAAACTATGTACATCGGTGATTGAACAAAACTAATATTGGAAGAGATAAGAATAGTCGCTGGAGCTCTTCGATATGAAGCGTTGGAAAAAAATAAAGTAATACATTCTAAAAAATATAATAGTATTGAAATATAATATCTAATGTACGCGACGAAGGCAAGAGACCAGACGGTATGTCGCTATTTCAGTGGAAGTGGCGTAGGATTTTAGCGTGGGAGCCTACCTGCGTCGGTACTCTTGGGCCATATTACCTTCCTAGAACTGCATTTTTGACTGGCTCTGCTACTGCACAAGCAGAGAACCTCGGATAGCAAAAATATAGTAGCCTTATCGGCAATTGTATGCAGCCATTGAGCCATTCGGGGTTGAAACTCTCAGGCCGTGGGGGTCCAAACAGTCACCTGCTTACTGAGGACCTCTAATCGGCTCATTGACCCTTCCGAAGTTATTGTTAAGGCAATGTAATAATCCAATGTTCCTGGCTTGCATTTGTGTCAATAAATAAAAGATGTTAACGATGGAATTAGTTTTGTTGTTTTACCTTTTGTAATTTTACCCTTTGATTTTTATTGTAATATTTTTAATGTCATTAAATGCATAAAATGACCAACGAGGGCGAGGTTCGCGAGCATTAACCGAACACCGAGTAGCTGTTTTGTTTTTTAGTTCGTCTTTTGTTGGAGTTGTCATCGCGCCGTCTCGCAGCGAGCCGCCCTCTCGTTTTTTCCTGATTTATTTCAACTAATTGTTTTATTTAAGTTTTTCGGTCTATCTCGGTGTTGATACCGCAACACAACAAATATACAGTCCACCTCCCACCGAGCACAAATGACAAGACGTAGGTATGTGTTTGAGACAAACAGAAAGTCCATGATTTTCTCAATGATGATAGTTGAACCAACATGTCGCATTATTAAATCAAAAGTAAACCCTTGAAAACACTTCAAACACTTACTATTATCCTGTTTTCTTATCCAAAACAATTGTAAACATGTTGTAACTACTTCATTAATATTAATTCGTTCCAACTCATGTCTTATTCATTGAGCGGCATCCACTTTATCTTTGAGGAGTTTACTTTCTTGTTTCACTTTGAATACAACTCGGATTAAACTAGGTTTGAGAAGTGATAGCTTAGTTAAGGAAGCTTGACTTACTGTATTGATGTTATGGTTACTGGTTCTGAATGGTTCAAACATAAATGCGTTTGGAAGAGAAAATAAAAACGAGGATTTTTAGATTAATAAAACTTTAGAAAAACTCACTCACTCACTGAAATAACGATGGTTCTATATTTATCGCCTTTAAAAATGGAATCTGAAGTATGGTGACTATCATGTTAGGTTATGATAATTCCATCAAAAGAGTCTGATTTTACAGCAATTTAATGAAAACTTTTGAAAAGTGGTATTAATAATGTCGAAACGAACAATTCGATTTCTGTGCGAAGTGCGTAAAGAGAAATTGAAGCAGAGCTAAGACCACGACAAGAATTTGTAAAAACTATGAAAAATCCTTGCTAGAAGTGCTGACTGTTAGTGCCTGTATCACCCGGACTCGTCGAAAGACATTACTGAAGCAAATACGAAGGAAGTTTCCCGCTGGCCGGCCGGCATCGAGAGCCCCGTCGTTGGTACATTTTTTTCCGTCCACTTCCCTGTCCCCAAGGTAAGTTTGTCTTTTCCACTCATTCTGAAGGTCACGGGGTTTCAATGGGGACTTCAACGGAGATTGCAGTAACGCCAGTAACTTCTCCAGCGAGTACTGTTCAATAATAATAGGAAAAATAAGTATTGTGAGGAGGTTTCTGTCTCTGGGACCCTAACCACCGGTACCTTGGACCCTGTGCCCGATATCGGTGGCCATCTATTTTTTATATTTTTAAATGTTTTTTTATTTTTTTTTATAGTCTAATATTTAAAAATATAAATAATATGTTGAAAGTTAAATAAATGCACTAGGAAAAATAAACTATACAAAGAGACTAGTCCCTACATATCATAAATATGGACATAGCGAAAAGGCTTGTACACGCTTGACGTGACCAATAGGCTGGTTTGTGTTTTGGACAAAGAATTAGCATTGCCATACAATGTGGCAATGCGGCCAGTCTTCTGGGCACGTTTCTGGAGGACAGGGATGCGAAGGAATACTTTGACGCCTAACACTCAGTTACTTTATATTTGTGTAGCGACATGAAACGCATACAACCTTTTCGACTCGCAACCTTCAATAGTCATGAAGAAAAATACAATGAAGTTCAAATGTCAAATTCAAAATTTTAAATTTTCAAAAGCTGATTTTCGCTGTCGCAGGCGTACACATATAAATAGGGCGCCGCCCGTTGAAATAAATCAGTCGACATAAATTTCTTGTGTATAATTCATCTCCTAAATTGGTGACCCCGACGTGATGTGAAAACAAAACAATGTGAATCTGCTTCAATCGCCGTCGTCGCTTCAAACGCTTCATCCACTCCAGTCGACGGTGCGCAACAAAATGTTATAACCACGTACAAGCCATCGGCGCGCGACATACCGCCGCCACCCTCCCTCCCGTTCTCGCTATCGCTCATCATCGCGTTAACAGCAAGACCTTCCTCAAGCCAGCCAGCTTCAAACGAGTATCCCTGACCACCAGCATGTGCGGACGCACATTCCTGGTCAGCACCCTCAGCCACATCCAGCGACCTTGGCTCCAGCTCACTGCACTTCGGCCGGTCGAGTATCTCCCTCGCCGAAGCAGTCGCTAGCCAATATCGCGGCGCTGTGCAACTCTCGCAGCGCCGGTCCCGACTCACTGGGATTCGCAGCACCGCCGTAGCAGCCAGTTCCGACTCACCGAGAACCTCGCGGCAACATATTGGCAACAAGACTGGCTTGAAACAACATGGTCACAAGAGGCAGAACAAGCTTTTGAGAAATGCCGACAAAGCATACTCGAAGCAACAACGCTAACGCACCCGATTTCCAACGCGCCGCTAAGTCTATACACTGACGCATCGAATACTAGCATCGGCACCGTCCTTCAACAAAAGGTCGACAACGTTTGGAAACCACTGGCATTTTTCTCAAAATCCATGAGCGAAACTCAACGAAGATACAGCGTGTACGATTGCGAATTATTAGCCAGGTACACCGCTGTTCAACATCTTCGAAGATTGATAGAGGGCAATCACCTCACAATATTCACCGACGGTCCATTCGAAGTCATACATCGAGGAGAAAAACAATTTACCATCCAGATGCCTTTGCGTACAGCAGTCGTCTCTATCGACAGATTGAAACCGGCATACTTACTTAACGAAGAGGAAATCACTCCCACTTCCCCAAGCATGCAGAATAAGCAACAAGCGTCGCCATCGCGCTTCCCGAGCATAGTGCCACAACCAGCAGCAGCAGCAAAACCACAGCGTGACACAATCGTCACTCGTTCCGGCCGCACAGTTAAACCAAACGTTCGCTTCGCTTAGGGGGGAGTGATGTAGCGACATGAAACGCATACAACTTTTTCGAGTTTCGACTCGCAACCTTCAATAGTCATGAAGAAAAATACAATGAAGTTCAAATGTCAAATTCAAAATTTTAAATTTTCAAAAGCTGATTTTCGCTGTCGCAGGCGTACACATATAAATAGGGCGCCGCCCGTTGAAATAAATCAGTCGACACAAATTTCTTGTGTGTAATTCATCTCCTAAATTTGTTTCATTCTTTTTATTTTAGTATGTGGATTTTTAGTTATAGGAGGTAATTTTAAGTTTGTATTATTTATTCGTTTTTGGTAATGACAATTGTAGAACTAGGTATATTCAATCATATACCAAATTAGAAGATATGAAAAAATCCTGCAGATTTTGAAAATGATTAATAAATAGGCGATTTCAATATCGGGAAACACTTTATAAAACATTTCAGTATTATTGAAACGGGCCCCCGCCTCTAGTACCTCAACATTTGGCAGGTTGTGTCCGGATCTTGCGAAGCGACTTGCTGTCTCTTCAAGTGACCCAAGGGCTGGTTTTTACTTTGGTCAAAAATTAAGCGTTGCCATCCAACGTGGCAAAGGATTAGCATGGCGTTCCAACGGAGTACTGCACGCACCCTGTCAACAGCGATGGGGACGAATTTTTTGATGCTTTTTAGTTTTAGGCTTTTTACTAGAATAGTTTATAATTGATATGTAAAGATTTGTAGATGTGGTTAATACAATATGTACTTGTTAAGTTTAAAAACCAACCAAAAAATGAGAATAATCAAAAAAGCTGATTATGGGCCTACTTTGTCTACAAACAAACTCCTTCATATTATTTTCCAAACTAAAAATTTGGTACAAAATGAACTCTCGAAATATGAGAGTTTGAGTTGAACTTAAACCTGGCTTTCATTTAGCATCGTCGTGCATAGACGGCCTAAATGCGACGAATTTTTTCAGTCAAAAGCTTAATTTGAATAGGAATGAATGTGAGACTCGTTAGCGGTGGGTACGAGTGTGAAGTTCTATCTCGGTACTACTGTTAGCGGGTATTAACGTGAATACTAGATTTTATATATTTTTTAAATCATTGTTTAACGAGGTTTCATTAGGTGTAAAAAGGATTGATAATACCCGCAGGCTGCTCTATCTAAGACCCAATTAAGACACACATATTTTGAATATTAGAAAATAGACACTTTTTGTTTTCGGCAATTTGGGTCATAGACGGATGTCAAAAAATATACTTAACAGAAAATATTACAATGATGTAAAAATAAAGTGATAAAAGTAATAATCTTGTTAAGAGATTAGTGGGGAATACACGAATAATAATTATCGAATAAAAACGATCATTGTCCAGGGTTCATCAATCATTACTTTTAATAACTTGGGCAATACAGTGAGAAATTTGGAGGAGTACTTCGACACTCAGCCGTTTAAATATTTTATATTCGTTTTATTATTTTTATTCTAGTTTGTAGATTTTTAGTTACAGAAAGTAATTTTAAGTTTGTAAATAAAGTTTGTATTATTTATTTTATTGAATAAAACTTATAAGCAATAAGAGACTTACACTCACAGGCATACCTATGTAACTGCAAAAACACCTAAACGGAGATCGTTTCTTTCTTTAATTATTTATAAAATCAGATAACGCTTGCAATGCTACAGGCTGCTACTGAGTTTGACCTAGCAGTGGCAAACACGTGATTCCAAAAGAACAGGAAACATTTGATCACTTGTAGAAGGGGACACCACGCCACACAAATAGACCATACTTTTTGGTCGCAGTAGTTTACAAGAATATCAAAGACTGCAAGGTAATACCAGGCGAAGCTGTAGTCTCGCAGCACCGACCCCTAGTCATGCATGTGATTTTAACTACCCGGCCAAAAGCCAAACAGAGACGGCCTCCCAAAATCAAATGGCATCTATTGGGGAAGACTCGAGTTGGCCCAGGAATTTAGAAAAAGGCAAAAGCGCACGAGAAGATGTATGACTCCCTAGATAGCCCAGCACGTCAAAATGAACTCTACTGAGTGGTTAAATCTGGGGAGAAAATGACAACCGATGTATGCCAAATAAAGTGTGTAAAGAATGGAGAAGGAACGCTCCTCTAGGTTCAGTTACAATACAGGACGAAGTGGCGTAGCTGCAAAAACACCTTAGTTGACATTAAGGAGGACAATTTACCTCCTCTTAAATGGAGATTGGGAAGAGTCGTCGCCATTCATCCAGGGTCGACAACGAATATTTGCTTTTTACTCCCTCACTAGAAACTAACGCTACAATTGCGACCTAAGCCTTATACCGAAACCGATTCTGAATCATGCTGGTTCATGTTCCCTTAATGAAATCAAGGAAATTAAATGTCTGTGCAGCCTGCAAAGTTCGTTAACTTAGCAAGATCCATGTCTACCTACGATTGCAAGCAATGACAAAGTTGTGCAACATATTGCAGCTTGGATTCTCAACGACAGTGAGAAAGTTTTCTTTCGTTATTAATTTGATAAAGAAAATATAGTTAGGTATATTCTTAATAGAAAAAATGAAATAAGAACTGCTAATCAAGTTAATTAAATTGAAGAAAAAAGCACAAATAAATTAGTCCATAATGAGCAAATTAATTAGCTAACTGTCGAGAAGACGCATCGTTAGATATCGGTCGTCAGAGCGTCGATCTCGCGAACAGCTTGAAATCGTACGCCCCCTGAATGTGGTTTGGATTAAGACATCGACTTGAGACGTTGAGATGAAAAAGTTATATTATTTCGTCCCTAGCAACTAGCAACCGTTGTTAGAAGAACAAATTAGGAATCAGCTGATTTGAAGAAAACTGTCATTACGGGTTTATTGGGTGATCAAGGAGAACGAAGTAGAAAAAAAACTATCATTACTATCCAGAATCATAAGGAAATGAGACCTTGTGGCTTGTGGAGCTGAAACCTTACTACTTAGGAACTTACAAAGTAACAAAGGTTTGGTTCAATGATCGGTATGATCTGGTAAAGAATAGACAGATCAATAAAGGCCCGTGGCCAATCTTAACACAAAACCGTTTTTATAACTACCTATATTCTTGCAAATAAATATATCATTCATATAAGTAAAACTTTTTATTTCAGACTCCACAGCATTCATGTTTATAATGTTAGTAAGTTATAAGAAAGGAAACTAATATAGCAAGAAAGTTGTTGATTTCAAGAGCAATTTAATCGCTATCGCTCAACACTTGGTCTAGACCCAAACGCTATCGAGACTGAAATAATGAACCTGATTGCAGCAAGTTGCCTTGATTAAAGGCTGGATTAATAACACCTGACTAGGCGTGTTTGTCACATCGTCTTACGTACAAGTTTTGAAACCAACGTGTTGATTAATGGGTCTCTCTATTGGTTGGTGATATACATGGCTTTGATTGGATTTTCAAGCGACTAACTAAAGCATTTTTTTTCTGCGTATACATCTTAGTAAATAAACTCTTTTGCAAAAAAAGCGGACACCTATGCGAAATCTTAGTTTTAAGGACTTTACATGTATTTCAAAGGGTTTTAATGATTGTAGTATATTTCTAGTATCAAAAGGGTTAGCCAAGCATGCGTGAGAGTGTATTCTAAATTTGAATTTTGTACAATTGCTAAGAAATTGGTTAAACCTTGTTTTGGACTAATTGCTGGCAGAAAGTTCGTCGGTGTTTTGAAAAGTTTTTCAAGTGATTTTCAGAAAAATGATAATGCAGTTTTAATTAATGATTAATGTACCTTTTTGTTAGATCAAAACATTTTTGAAAAACTATGCGTATTTGATAAAATTTTCACCTGCTCTAAATCGGCTATACTGATGATTGATGGCAATGTTAAGAGTTTCGGTATTTTAGTGTAACGCGTTCTATTGTTTAGATATTGTACCCACGTGTTTTAAAATATCGCTTTTTCATAATTAAACACTATTTAGAGGAGTATCAGTACTTTGGGCTGCGACAAAACCAATTTAAAGTAAGCTGTGCCGATCACAACTGGTCTCCTATCGGACTTTGACATTTAAAAAATAACAAATTTTGTGATTAATGTTAAAATTATCCACATGAAAAATGATGAGGAGGGCTGAAGCTATCTAAAAAGTCAAATTATTGCCGCGTTGAAGCTCTCGATAACTCCATAGGTACCGGGTTACTAAACGATGATTTGGCTGAGAGGGAGTCAAGAATTAAAAATTATTGGCCAAACGTATGTTTCTTAAGAAATGAGCAGATAGCCAATTATTGTTATGATTTAAGCAGGAAAGTGCTGTAGATGCCAGAAAATCTCTGTGCAGGCCAGTTTATTTAATAAAATGTCAGTGGGTTGAAAACACGCTATTTGAACGCTCAGACTCATAGATCTTCAGAGGTCTACGGAGTTTCCCAAGAGACGGGGTTGTTTAAAAATCAGTGATTACGAGACCTTAAGACCTCATGCTCATAGTCTATGCGCTATTTTCTGTATTTTGTACAATTTCAAGACTTTTAAAAATGTGAAAGTCCGATAGGAGACGAGTTGTGATCGGCACAGCTTACTTTAAATTGGTTTTGTCGCAGCCCAAAGTACTGATACTCCTCTAAATAGTGTTTAATTATGAAAAAGCGATATTTTCAAACACGTGGGTACAATATCTAAACAATAGAACGCGTTACACTAAAATACCGAAACTCTTAACATTGCCATCAACCATCAGTATAGCCCATTTAGAGCAGGTGAATATTTTATCAAATACGCATAGTTTTTCGAAAACGTTTTGATCTAATAAAAAGGTACATTAATCATTAATTGAAACTGCATTATCATTTTTCTGAAAATCACTTCAAAAACTTTTCAAAACACCGATGAACTTTCTGCCAGCAATTAGTCCAAAACAGGGTTTAACCAATTTCTTAGCAATTGTACAAAATTCAAATTTAGAATACACTCTCACGCATGCTTGGCTAACCCTTTTGATACTAGAAATATACTACAATCATTAAAACCTTTTGAAATACATGTAAAGTCCTTAAAATTAAGATTTCGCATAGGTGCCCGCTTTTTTTGCAAAAGAGTGTATATCTGTCCGAAAAAAGACTGTAATCCATATACACAATCACATTAGTTTAGGGAATGGAAATACGCAATAATAAATTTAAAAATACATAAATAAAAATTAATACGTTACACCTGGACTTAAAACTACCAACAATAGAGACAAAATAACAACAAAGGGTTTTGGTTTAATTAAAATTTCATCAAGGCCACTACACCTAATAATAATTAAATACCCCGCTAGGGACAACTACTGTAATTTAATTAAAAGCTTTAATATTTACGTGTAGTTCATCAATTCCATTACGCAGGCAGCATACCGTTCTACCCAATAAGAAACCAGTTACAAGAATAATTTTGTTTTTTGATCGTATTAGCACTGGTTTAATGATCAGTAGCAATTACTCTAAGAACTACCGTCCATCCGTCTTTTCCAAAAATAAAATATTCCGACGAATTGAAAACCTCCTCCATTTTCCAATCAAATAACAAATATTTCTGCAGCTAAAAACATTATCCTCTTCACATCATACTCGCATTTTTTACGTGAACGTCTAAATACATGCCATAACGAAGATGATACACAGAAACCAAACAAATGTAAAGAATATTCAGCACAGAGTGACTTACACAAACCGACAAGCTGAACACCAATTTCCATTCCGACATCAGCATGAAAATCCCCAAAAGAAACGTAGTAGGTAGGTATCAGCAAACCCAATTAAAATTGCGCATATAAATAGACAAATTATTTTGACACGCACAATACTGGATTACAAAGTTATTTCGTTCGTTATGATGATAAACCAGCTTTTGCGGTAGACCGACGAAACCCGATATTTTGAGTTCCGGTTCGTCGTTTATCTTATTTAAATGGCGCAGTGTGTAGTTTGAGGGCAAATTACACGATTTTGTTTTTCGTATAGAGCTTTGGGATGATGTTAGTCCCAGTAAAGTATATAGGTTGGGCCATCAAAATGACAAAGTAATATTAAACCTAAAAAAATATGATTGAAGTTTGAAGTCATTAGAAATCATTACACAGTAGGATTAACGTATTTTCGTGTAATCTCAGTGATTTTGCGCTAGTTTTACACCATTTTGTAATTTATGATCAGTTTGTATTATAATATATTTTAATTAAGTTTTTTTAGTTACTGCAACTGTACTAGATACCTATAGGTACCCGTAATGTTAGCACAATGTAAATAAATTGCAGTCACTCAGCTGACAGTCTTTCAAACTGATTCAGATTCTGACAGCTTACTTAAAAACCAGCAACAGCAAACAAGACAAGAGAGTAAACAAGACAGGACGTGGGAAAACTTACACCCGCACAATTACTGAGACGTGTTGTTATTGACAACACATCTTTGTGTTCATTCAATGGTGTTTCGATATCAAACAGAGATAGGGGAACTGACGACGTTACTGTCAAAACGCCATGATGTTATTTTCCTGCTTTAACTTAGAAGTTCCTGTGTGCCTATTTTAATTTTAGATGTGTTGTTTAATTGTCACATAACAGTGGTTACCATACTATCAAAATCAGTCTGCCATCATCATCTGCCTATCCTTTTTCCGACTAATCTGGGGTCTAACTGTCTTTCAAAAATTGTCTGTAGTATCAGAGAACTCTTCACTAAACTATATTTTTTCAGAGCGAGTAACCAATCACGAGTGGCACGAGCCGGCCATTGACAATTCAGTCATTGGTCAGAATGAACAACTTCCTGAAGCAAAGTTTCAGTATGAGCAAATCAAACCAAAATAGAGAGTGATCAGTCAACCAGTACGTAAATACGTGTTTAGGGACTGAGGTTAAGAATGAATGTATAATTTTACTAATTTCAAAAACCATAGAAAAAAGCTTATAGATTGTTTGGACAAGAATGGACACGCCTATTTGAACAGCTTTCAAAAGTTCAGCCTTAGAAGTGTAATCCATGATATATCAATTAAAACTCGCTTTTGTTAAAAGAAATAAATGACTCCTTGACTATTAACTCGTATCTAACTTCAGACGTGCATTTTGAGTCACAAAGAGAAAATAAGTCGCTATCACATTTTGCAAAGGCCGTATGCAGTATGCAAAGCCTTGTTAGAACAAAAGTTACAAAGACTGAGCTTACTGTATATGAGTAAAGAAACAAAAGCCATACGAAGTCCTTAAACGCATTGTGAAGATGGTTCAGCACAGTTAAAATAAAATAATCCATGTATTTACATACATTAGGGAATGTGTGCTTTGTTTATTTTTAGACGAAAATCTCAGATTGTCTGCTCATTTTGTATAATGAAATATAATATAATGAAAATACATTTAAATTAGATCAATGATTAAAGGACTGATTTACATTGTTGCATAAAAAAACAACCTAACTTAAAAATATACATTTTAATAAAACTACAGACTTTACAAAAAAATAATTAAATCGAAGTAATAAACAATTTATATAACCTAACCAAAAAACAAATTGAACAGAACAAGTAAATTGAACACAACAATTTTATCCAAATAAGACCTTTATTTACTGATTCCGGCAAAGAAACATTTGGTCTTTATTAAGCAAGTTCAGTTAAAGAGACGACGCAGAGTCATTAAGCCCTTAGGAAAACAAGTTTACACATTGAGGGAACTCGTCTCGCTGTACAATTTGCCAACAAGCCATGCACTGACAACTTAAATTTAATTTCACTTTGGACCCTTACTATGGGATTTTTGAATCGTAAAGGAACATTTCTCGATTCATGCAAATTATAAACGCTCTAGAAACAGACATTTGAAAAGCGATCTACTTTTTATACGTATACCATGTGAAAATAAAATCAGAAACCTCATTCTTTCTATGATTTTGTTTGTCTGTATCTATTGGTGTATAGGATATTATTTATACTCTCTTGTCTCTTTAGGTTATATTCTCGGCGCTTAAATTACTTTGCAATCTTTAACATTATTTCTATTAGCTTATAATTTGGATATTATTATCTAGTATATAAATAAAATTTAGTAGTTGAATATATATGTAAAGAGTATTTTTTTTTCATTTATTTCACCGCTTTAGTTTTTTGATTTGATTTATTTAATTGAACTGCCAATGTCAACTTGAAAATACCTATGAGAAAGACAAAATATTGTAGAACTGAATAAAAAACTTTGAATGTTGTTTCTTTCTTAAACGCAGTCGTTTTATTGAAACTCATATATATTATTATCTAGCAAACAAAACTCCGATGGTAGTGGTAACAACAGTGAAGATTACGACTTACTTTAGTCGCAACATCCAAAGGGTAGCAAACTTGCTTCCATTCTTTGCGTCTCAACAGCCTGCCACATGATTAATGTACCGTTAATTGAGAACATTATTAATGAATTACATTAACTACCGAGTAGGATTAACGCGAGAAATCATCCTGTTAATGCGCTACTTACTTCTGCAAAAATATGCATACCTATAGGTGCTGAAAAAAAGATGAAAATTGCTTGAAAAAAAAAACGACGACGGCTAAGCGAACATTTGTTTTAGAAATTAAATCTCTCTTATTGGTTGAGAGAGAAAATTTCTAGTTGAATTTCTTCAAAACTAAATAGAAAATGGTGAGTGGTCTATACAACTATCATTCATCATTTAATTCAAAAATATTTTAGTTTTTGATCCCATAAAGTGATGGAAACCTGCACAGGACAAACTGCGATTCATTTTATTTTTAGCAAACAATATAAATACATGCATACAGGTAAACAAACGAGCGACCAACTTGAATTTTGTTAAAGATCCAGACGACTGTATCCACTTCAAAAACAACTACTCTTACCATTAATTAATTATATCTACCAATTTTAGCAAACACTACAAATAGACAAATTATTTAAGAAAAAATTGTCACTGTCACAACTCGAATAAGAAACAATACACATATTTATTTAGGTTCTTTTACAGCCGTTTCCATTATTCTATGTATTGCTTTGCTTTCTGGAAATTTGGCATTAATCCCATACAAATAATGTCAAATTTCTATAGCCAAACAACCGACCGTTAAAGTACACTAGGATAACAAGCCAGAATAGCCAGCCAATACTTATTTACCATTGTGACAAAACGTTGTCAACACTATCAGAGACGAGGATTACCAACGCATTAATTTATATGTCAACACGCTAACATATCAGATATACAAACGATATACAACGATAATGAGATTCCTGATAAATTCCATTAAATTGACATCACAACTGATTTCGGGACGGTTTGTTTGACTACATTAATTTGGACGTCATCGCTATTCGTAATTGGCGCTTGTTCATTAACTTTTGTGGCGCTGTTTTGATAAGTAGTTCTTTTAATGTGTTTTTTACAATAGCATCAAGTAAAAGTTCGAAATAAAGGCTGAGAACAAGAAAGACTACGATTTTTTTACAGAACAACTTTGGACGAATTAATAAAAAAATACCATGTAAGTTCAAAGAAACAAACGGTATTATTTACCATCTAGCTGACCATCGTCTATACTTTAATTACAACATATTTTAATTCTTCTACACTTCACCAGGTCAACAAAAAATCAATCACCTTGTAACTAATATAACACAAACCAAACGAATACCCGCTATCGGTTAGAAACTTGGCACGATTTTGAAACAATAGATTCCGAGGAAATGCTTAAACAATCCTATCTTTACCTTTTAAACCGGCAACAAGCACAGAACAAAACTACCCATAGAATTCGACAAACCGATACCCAATCAAAACTTTTCATCAGACCAAGACTTTTGATACAAAACAAATATAAAATCTATCGTACTCAATTACCCATTGTATTTACCCAGCGCTAAGCTTCGTGGAGCTGATAGGTCGCAATCCATTTCTGATTACAGTGCGGATTCAATTGGCGTGTTCCAACAATGCTGTGTATCAACACACTGGTGCTTCTATACAACGTACCGAGAATTTATAGCGACACAGTGTTACAATAGGACAGCGGCGGTTAAAGCTAGATTACAAATACTTTAGTGCCACAATAGAATTTCACAATCGCAGCACAGATCTGGATGCAATTGGATGCTATTCGAAAGCTATGCAAAAGAGAATGCGTGTAGGACTGGAGGGCTGTTGAATAATTTGTTTTAACTTTTTTCCAATTCAAACTATGTGCTTTCGCCAATGAAATCCACTCAACGGAATACATTTTTATCATTCGGTAATATCGGTTTTGGATAGCAAGTACGCAATTTCGATTGATATATAAATATTTGCAATGCATTTCATTCCTATTTTCTTGGATCAATAGGAAAGGAATTTTTCGATTTCTCGTTTTATAGAATCCGCGCATCTGAACGAAAAAGAATGGACTTCTGACTAAGGACTGCTTCAAACCTTGCTACTGCAATATACTAAAATATGCCCAAAGTTTTAAAACATTCTTCAACGTCAATTGTTTGTAAAAAAATATGGCTGACCAAAATTGACGAGCTAAATAATTCGTTCTATTTATTCGATTATATAAAATTAAAATACATAGACATCAACAAAGATGCAAAAAAGTACTTACCTGCTATTATTATTTACCATAAACCACTTTTTCTTATATCATTAATCATTTTCGTTTCGCTACACAAACTTATGTGTGTTCATCGTAATTCAAAGTCAAATGAATAATTTGAATTTTATAATTTTAAATAAAGAATACCAGGGTTTTTTTTTGTTTCTAGCGTAAGGTGAGTGTGGCAGTAATCGGTTATACGCAACAATTTGTGGAGTATTATTGACAATAAACATAATAATTTTATTTTCTATACTAATATTATAAAGTTGAAGACTTTGTTTATTTTGTTGAACTTTCATGAACTTACTGGACTAATTTAAAAATACTTTACAACCAGGTGCGTGGAATTCACGACTGCGGGTGAAACCGTGGATTGAAGCTAACATTTATTGGATCCAAGATTATTTATTCCAAGTGACAATACAAATGTGTATAAATTACTAATTCTGTTGCTTTAAGAAATGGAACAATCTAGACGATCTTGACGAATTGGGTTATCTTATCAATAACCAAAATAAAATATTTTCTTCACGATAATAGCCAAAGAGTTAGCGGACCTACGTTACTGTCGATTGTCATACAAAAATATTATTGGTTAAATATTTTATATAAAATATACTACATTTTATTTTAAATACCTATGTTAAATATTTTATTAATTATTTTATTTAAAATATTTAAGGACAGTAACAGGTCTTTTTACCCTACAATTTATTTTCTTCAAAATGTTTTTTATGGTCGTTTTGCTAGCCAGTCACAAAACAAATTTTTTTTAAGAATAATTTACTTGAAAAAAGTTTTTACTCTTAATAATAATAAAAAATAACAAGGGCGAGTCGTTCAATAGCTTAATGGCTCATTTATTCATTTCTCAGTCAATGTCTTAAGAGTATTATATTTTATAAACAATATTTGGTTTCAACGATAAAAAGGTACTTTAAACCTCAAGGTATAAAATACAAGCTTTACTTTTAGGGCGGAATAACTAATTTATTTTAAATATTGTAAGTTTATCGAATCAGGACCAATGTATTATCTGACAGTACCGCATTTTTCATATTTACACATAAAAGGACCAAACAATTTTATTCCTAGAGTAATTTATAGCAGACTTTCGTTAAATATTTAAAATTAATGCAAATGGTTATCAAGCGTACAAGCGTATTCAGATTTGCGAAAAATATTTCGTATATAGTGTAAAATAAATGTTTGTGCTATCGTGGTTCATTTACCTCTAGACATATTCAGTTTTGTTCAGTAATTAACAAGGATTTCTAGTAAGAACTTTTATACTCGTAATAAACTTGGATTTATTTGGGTATAGAATTTTATTTATTTTCTGTACCTAATGAAAATCACGTAATCATAGCCGCTGTTAGGCGGGTGAACCCGCGGGAAAGCGACTAGTACTTCAAATAGAAAATGGTCAAGTGCGAGTCGGTAGTCGATATAATTTTAGAAGGCTATCCCATAAAGCAAACATGATAATTATTTGCCGTTTTTAATTATTTCCATTTCATATAATAAAGGTGTGTATTAAAACTTAGAAGAACAGTAATTTACACTTGTCTGAGTCATCAATTAGTCTGACTTAGACGTTTAAAATATTCATTAAAAACAGTATGCAAAGGTAAAAGGCACTTACACCCACATTGAGATAAATGTCAACAGCTATTCTTGGAACATCCACACTTAAGTGTATGGTTTCTCCGATACGATCGAGTCTTCTTATCCACACATGTCGTTTTCATCTAAATTAGGTTCCTTAATCTACTGAAAAATATCAGATAAAATCTAATATCAAAAATGTTTACATAAAATTGGGGTTCTTTCACACTTCACGACTAATTTAGAAATGCCTTATAGGTATGTACGTCATTTGGGACTCATGACTAAAATGGGCGACTATCAAACAAAGCTGGACAAGAAGTGGTTTGCAAAGAATTTTCTACTTTGACGTAAATTTTTTTGTACCAATAGACTGATAATGTTACTGCTAGAAGTTGGACCCAAACAGTTAGTCTTCACGAATTATTATAGGACAACCCTATTCACCTCGATAAGTTCAATTTACTTCGGGCTAAATTGGGAAGTCAAATAAATGAGAATTACGAATGGTAGTATTTATGTAAAACAGGGCACCTTTTGCTCCATACCCCTTACCTTTATGCGTCGTCAATTTGCTGCTGCTAACGTCTGTGATTTAGTTTTATGGCTTTACATTGTACTGTGGATTACTTATATTGATTATTACACACCCTACCTGTACTGTATTAATATCGCCCCTTTGGTCTAGTGGTAAAGCGCGACTTTTGTAACCGGTTTTTTTATCAAAGAAATTCGTAGTCTGGAAGTTGGTGGTACAGAACCTGCAAACATCTGACTGGCCTTTATCCAACTCTGGAGTCGGCTTACCATGATATAGATGGTCACCTATCTACAAAGCCAAAGAACCTAAATGCTGTTACTTAGCCACGAGCTATTTAAGCTTCCTCTGGAAAGAAGCCTTCGCCCAAAGATGAGATAACTAATTTTGATGAGAGCAACTCTCCAAATATCCTATGGCCAGTAATTTTCCAAAATGCGACTTATATACTCGAGATCAAACGCATGGTAATACCTCATCACTACAAGGAAATATTTAGCCAAACCTGTGGTACCTTCAAGTAATTTGGAGAAAATAAGGAAAAAAATAAAGCGAAAATTCTCGGCAATACATACTTGTATAGGGAGGGAAGTATAGCTACCATAAATTGCTTATGGGGTGAAGAAACCAGCCGGAACTAATGCACCTGTCCGACTCACGAGGAAACCATGTTCTTATTTATCTTGACGATATTTCTTTAGTCGGAACAGATCGGGCAAGTAATAAGGTTTTTGAAAAACCGCCTTCTTAAACCTTTGCCTTGTTGAGAACTCAATTGTATGTTGTGTTATCTTCTACGATTTTTTATCCAAGTTTTTGTAGAGTGATAGGTTTAACTATTAACTACTTATGAACAATAACTATTAATTACCATATCTGCTGAAAGAATGTGCATAAAATAAATATGAAGATTATAATGAAGTATAGTAAGGTTATGCTTATATTTTCGCAAAAGTGCAAAAATGTAATTAACTTTCCAACAGCATACACTACTGTTTCACAAAGCTAAGGGATCACAATCTTTCATAAACAACCGTCAATGGACACAGTGCTCGTACGAAAAGTGTTCGTATCGCAAACGATTTTCCTCCAAGAGGTGGCATGTCTTCAGTACGGCTTCAGCTGTAGCGCTGAGCGGTTGTGCCGAAGAACGGGGCGATTTTGTCCCTCAAACTTTTGAATGCAACACACGCGACGGTATTTTTCTCAATAAAAATTCGTTCTAAAGTGATTTTTGACTGTGAATGCATTAAAAAATAATCAGTGATTAGTGATCGAATTGTGTTTTGTTTTTTTTTTTCAATGGATTAGTGATGAAAGAAAAATATTTGTTTTATAATGAATCCCGGAACATCGTTTCGGGGTATCCCAGTTAAGGTAAATGCTAGATTTTGTTGGTATTTTTTTAGTTATAAATAAATTAAATGTCATGTTTGATGCTATTAACAATGTCATCATTTTATCAAGATATGATTAAACGTATAGTTGACATAATTAATTGAAAATTATATTAGTCGGTTTTGGTAAAGTTTTTAGAGGTGAAAATTAAATGACATGAACATTATTTTTCGTATTTTTCGTAATAAAAATTAAAGTCTACGTCAGCAATGCATGCAATTAAAAATGAGGAAATTATAGCAATGAAGGACAAAAATACTTTTTTGTCTGCATTTGGATTAGATTTTAACAATTTACTTAAGAAAATTAAGAAAAAGGCATTCATTAAAATATGAGATTCCACATTAGGTCATTTTCTTTTTTGACTAAGACTTGGGCTTGATTAGCAAAATTGTAAGCATTAAAATTAAAAGAATATTCTCCGGTTTGTGAAAACTGCAGACAGATCTATTAAAAGCTACGCAGTATTCTAGACACACCCTGTTCGCGTATTATTTCTATTTACACTCACACTGCGATGAATGCTTCGTTTTAACGGGTTAGGTAAATATTGTGACGATTACTTCAAGATGGAAATAAATTAAAATCAGACAGTATACTTTTTCTGGCTGAATGTAGGAGAAAAGGGACTTTTTAATATCCAGGTAAAACGTATCAAGTAACTAGTGTATCCATGTATATTTGCATACGAACTACTTATTACATTTTGAATAATCTAAGTCGGAGTTTCAGCACCGAACATACATGGGTATCTATTCATTCAAAAATTAACTTTCATTGTAAGATTTATATATAAATATCATATTTGTATCTACGATTCCCATAAGAGATCATATCTATCTCCCGAATGTACTATTTGCATTCAACGACGTGGGTTTTGTCAATAAGAGAAGACTTCTAGAAATTCATCCCTCGGGGAGTCGAACGGCGAATTGAATTTAGTATGCGAACGAAGTCACAGTAACAGCTAGTCGCGTTATATGTTCGCATGTCAGTACATGTTTTACTTATGTTTTTAGGGGACTTATAGAGGCAAGATTTTAAGTCTAACATAACGGTTGGAATTATGTATACTTATGTACTTATATTGATACGTATACAATGAAATGCCTGTGTCTTTTAGTTAGGGGAATTATAGGCAAGATATTATGTCATAACCATGATAGGTCGGTAGTGTATGAAGTTTATTTATGTTATTATTATGTTTATTTATATTATTATTTATGTTCTTATACTGCAACCAAAGCAGAGTTTGGATAATTATGATGCCGATATGATGTTCAAGTTAATTTTATTTTTGTGGAAATCAGATAAAACCAAATGATCTGAAGTAAAAAGCATCATGGATAGTGAAACCAAATATACATTTGTATAGACAACTGCAATTTTCAATATCTCTCGCATGTACCTCACTAATAAACTCGGTACTAGTTCTGCAGACGTGAATTTAGATAATATGTTAGGGGTGCTAATGGGTTACCTAATGAAAATCAAAGTTCTTATTACAAAGTCAGAATAAAACCCCTAGATCTGACATATAATTAGTATAAATCTGCGTAACCGCCTGAGAAAACAGGCGTAATGATACAAGATGTTTGTTTTCCAAATACCTGCGATCGGGACCACTGAGCTGATATTCACAAATGATTAGCGATGTATTGGTTCTGTAATTAAGGCCGTGTAAGACGTATACGAAATTATTCTGTTACAACGAGTCTGTGTAGAGAAAGTTGAGAAAGACTAAGTTGATTAGCCCGATGTGTAGGAAGTAGATGATATGCGTAGGAAGTTCCTACATAATCAGTAGTTAGCCAACTGGCTAATTACTTATGTAACTTAAGTTACTAATATAGCAGCTGTACGGGACGATCGACCATAAGGTGTTGTCAGTCTGAGGGGTATTGGCATACGACCGCAAACAGGCATCATAGACAGAATAAAAAGAAAACTAATTTGAACGTTTCTTGACGTTTCTCACTCTCTCATCAGCTCCGCGTGTGACAGATTTTCTGATTACTTTGGTGTATTTTTAGTCATTAAACCAGTTATTTGAAATATCTAATGCTTTATTTCATTTCAACAAGGGGTGACCATCTTCGTCATTAGGAGTTCTTCCGTGTTTAGGAATGCACGTTAAATAAGTGGATCCTGCCTGTCATTTGAAATCCTTGGCAATCATTATGGATATTCAGAAGGCAGAAAGTTTGACAACCAGTCTTACCAAGGGGTGTCACATTGCCCAGGTAACTGGAAACAAAATTATAGTATAATTTGGTTTTTTTTTGGTTGATAGTATATTGTAACTAAAATCAGTACCTATAATATTATTTTTCAGTAGCTTCTTATTCTCTGACCAGTCTAACGCTACCAGATACAAAGCAATTCATTTGGAGTTCTTACAAAAAACGGTAACGAAGTCAATTTATTCTAAACTGCCAACCCTTAACCTTTGAGGGTGAAAACCATCCTACGCAGTTAACACGTTACGGAGATGAATTTCCAATACAATAATGAAAGTATCGAGTTTGTATTATACGATAAATAAAGGAAGTGTTTTCAAAGTGTTGTATTTGAATGTTTCATTATTTTTTAGATACATACATAAATGTACCCATAGCTTAAAAGACTGTAAATACGTTTATTATAATCACTTCATCACTACTTTTCGTAACGAAAAAATCTATAAGTGTATAATTTTCTTTATGTAACCTATGTATAATACCACTGTCTGAAAAGTTAGTAAAATACATGGGTACAAAACACATGTAGTTACCTAACTTTTCAATGACGTGACTAAAAAATTTTTTAAGCGATGACTAATTCTAGCAGTGAACTCACGATGAGTAAAATTTTATGAATATATACGTAATTATGTATCTTTAGCCAGTATGTTATTAGGTATCAGTTTTAATTTATCATTCGTCATATATCTTTGATAGTCGTTACGAGTTGTTAGAAGCTAGAAAATCTTACAACAGGAAGCCCGGTTAAGTACACTGGTAAATATTATATACTCAGCTGCTTACTTACTAGCTTGATGTTTTTACTAATAACTTACACCATTTCATTAAATACACAAGTGTAACTAACTCAAAGCCTTAACCCAAGTTACCTTGGCAACTCGATAACTATTGGTTAAACTGGTTACCTGGCTTTTCGTCGTAACTTTTTAGAAGTCATTCCGACTAGTTGCTTTACCATTAGGCTTTGATATACGAAAAACAATTCAATAATACGAAACTCATTTGAACATTACACTTAATAAATGCTTTTCTTTGTCGTCTAATTAAAACAAGTTCTCTATAGAAAAGTATTTAGCACAAAAACTTTAAAGAAAACTAGAACACGGTAACTACTTCATTATAAAAGAAACTTAAGAAATCTTTTTAATTTTCATCAACTGCTTACAATTAAAAGTTCTCACAATACAATAATCCTGGTGCTAATATAAAATGAGAGAAACAGCAAAAGTATTCTGATTTTCATTTTTAATAATTGAGACCAGAATACTTTTACTAATATAGGTACTTACTAAAGTTTTTACTATCTTCAAATATTCATTCAGTATTCCGAATAATTTGACCAAATACTTACAAAATGCTATTCACAAATGAAAGTTCATTCACCAGTCCGTCTCGACTTTCTACGGGTGGAAATGAAAATAGTTTTAAACATTTCCAATGAACAATTAATCTATTGTTTTGAACCGTATGAAGATCCGTTCAGTGGTTTTTAGTAAATAGCGAACAGATAGGTAGACAGCGACTATAGTTTGTGTCATGGGAAAAATCTTCGTTGATGTCATGAAAAATCGAATACATGGTATAGAATATATGGGATATTAGAATAGTCGACGCCGTTTTAAGCGTGCATTGCATAAAAACTATTTCACAATGCAAACTAGCATCCCGCTTCTAATAACTTTCCCAGACTTTTTTATTACGTTCCACTGAAAAAGGCACCTGCAGTATTATTTTCTCAGAATCCATGTAGTTTCGAAACCAATATCTGTCATTACAAACTGCAAACCAAAACCGGTTGAAATTGCGTGCGGATGAAGAATGGTGTTAAGCGAAACGTCACAAGCCAGAAGTAGAGTCGGCAAAAAGAAAAAGTGTATCCGTTCACGCCAACGTTTCATTCTTTGCCACTAATTGGAATTGCTTTGCGGTTTCTGACGGCGCGCCGGCGAATTTACTGTTTTCCTATCTTCATACCGTTTGCCATATGGGACTTTGGTTGGCTGTGGTTTTGACGTTTTCGTTTCCAGTTTTCTGTCGGCTTTCTAATTATTTTGTATTTCTATGGGGTTATTTTTAGAGGTAATGTGCCGAACAGGAAAAAGTACAGAATCGATACTATTATAAATCTAAAGAGTTTGTTTGTTTGTATGAATGCGGTAATCTAAGGAACCAGACAATCGTCCGATTTGAAAAAATCTTTCAATGTAAGATAGCCTATTTATCGAGGAAGGCTACTTTTTATCCAGGTTCGTGCCAAAGTTTCCACGGAGTGTGGGTGAAACCGCTGGCAGAAGCTAGTAATATTAAAGGTACTGAGTAATAATAACTACAAAAGATTTTATAAACTTTCAAAGTAAATTTAGGTGAACCGGAACAGAAGAAAATGGACAGATTAATGAATATTGATTCTGGAAAGGTTATACCGTTACCGTTTATCTTTACAACAGCCCTTTCCCCAATACACCCGAAATATAAGTACCGATAGAATACATTTCTTTTTTATTTCTCAACCAGCGTGGAAGCACGCCAACACTTCATTCTTTTTCACTAATTGGAATTGCTTTACGTCTCCGTCAGCCTCAACTTTTAAATTGAATTCTTTTTTCAAACGTTATTATAATGTGGCTGATGTTTTATTTGATACGTGCTGCATAAACCCATTCAGGGACCCCGTATATGCTATTAGTAAAATGAAAACATAAATTTTGTTAAGTGAATTTCGTCGCGCAAAAAATCCAAAAATGTGTTTACAATACATACATTATAGGGACTTGCTTATAAGGTAGCAGGTGGTACATTTTGTTAATTGGAAATTCCATAGTCCCTCTTGTACACATTTCTTGTATCTGCCAATATATTATTTAGTCGAAAACCTTAATTACTTGGAAGTGGGAAGAGCTTCTCTGAAATACAACTTTTGAATATTATAACATGCTAATGTGCTTATAAGTCTTTTAGTCAATTTGGGTTTGACCAGCAGAAAGGTCGACCCGACATTTAAAAATGTCAGGAACAAATTTCTAGCTACGTGACGTATTTACAAAATCCCCCCTCTCTTAACATAATATTTGTACATTTCTTATAATATTTCACGGTAATTCAATCTTAGCTTCAGGACCGAAAGAAACTCAACAAAATACAAACATAACATGACGAGAAATACATTCTTATTTCCAATACTACGTCAGATAGGTACGCAAGATAAACTGTCATAGAACATTTGTTCCACTACTCTCAGCGCTGGATGAAAAGTAGAAAATGGTTCTGGGATAAATTCCAGAGGGTTTGCGGTCGAAACTTTGTATGTATCTGTTGTTAGCTTCAAGCCTAATATTTTGTCGGAGTATGTAGATTTTGCGGTAAATCCGAACTACTATTCTGTCGAATTTCGTCGTACCGTTAAAGTTTCATACCGTTGGATGGGTTGGAATGGTGTAATTATAAATTCTGTTAGTGTTCGCATACCTATTATGAGGTGTGGTTTCCTGTCAGATACAAACAAAAATGATCCTTTTTTTGGAATCTTTTTGTCACTTTTGGGGAACTATCTCACAACTGGATAAAAATCTACCTCCACCTCCAAGGTGCCACTTATCTCTTTGTGAATTATTTATTTTCTCAAAAAGCCGTTCCGCTATGAAAGTGCAAAGCACAATTTAGTATTTACAATATTATAAGTAAAGATTGTCAATACAACTTATTTTTGATAACCAATTTTAAATTCAGAGTGCGTAACAACGATACACTGGGGGAATCGAGAGACAGTCATGAATTCCATTGCAAAAAAAAATACCTTTATCTATCTGCAGTACAAAAATATCTTCCTTCCTCAATCCACTCGCATTACGTGAAAGGAATGGTAACCAACATGAAATTTGAAGCTTGTTACGCAGAAAATGCTTTGCCTGCTGACTCATATAAACGACAATTTCAAATTTTCGCTTGAATAAAAGAATTTTATACCGGTGTCAAGTTTGGTCTTGCTGTAAACGAACGTGGGGTTACAAACTTAAAAAACATGATAACAATTCACACTGATAATATGTAACTAAAGTATATTCAAAATCAATAAAACGCCTATTTGAAATAATTACTGATTTAAAGTCAAGTATCAATGCCACCAACATACAAAATCTAACTTGACATCAACGACCGAATGAACGCATTGACCCGCATATTCATCAATAGGTGAGTAAATACCAGACTACATGATTTTAGAGCAAAATACACGTCGAAACAAATCCTGTACAAATCCTAGTTGCAAATAGATGTGTCAACGGCTCCTGTCATCCATGTCGTAGGATTAGATTTGTTCGTCGTCCCCATTCGGGCACAGAATTTGTAAGGCAAAAGAAAACGAAAGTATTTCGGATAACTTACCGATGTGGCTCCAAGGACATTTTTCTTTATTTCCTTTTTTCTTTTGGCGATAATCTCTTGTGGGTTTTGGGGCACTTTTCTTGTTTCCGCAAAGGTTTCTCGAGTTGAGGCCGTATCTATAGTTTGCTTTCTTTTTTGTATACTTGTTGTGAGATATGCTTTGTACATTATATACTCAATGGTATGTGTTATATGTGCAATAAAGTATGTGCCTTTTATCCTCCTGACCTTATCCCAATTTTATTTGGGGTCAGCGCAGCATGTTTTCTTCTGCCACATTCATGGAATTGCCTGGCCTTTCTACCAATTATATCAGTATCATAAATGCGAAAGTGAATTTATTTGTATGTTTTCACGTCAACTGACGGAATCGATTAGCCCTGGAGACGGAGATAGGCTATAGTTTATGCGGGTACCTAACGTGCGCCCACATGAAGAAGGCAAAGTCGCGAGCGAAATCTAGAACAAAATATTCTCCACAAAGGAGTGTTCTTTCTAGATACAAATTGATAATTTTCGTCTTATATAAAAACCAGTTTTCTTTTTCATTTTGGTAAGGTTCCTCTCAAACTTGATTTAGATAATGATCTCATTCTGAAGGTATTAAATAAAGCGATTCTGTTTGATGTCCCGTCTTATTGATGAGAGGAAAAATGTTCCGCATTTTATGAATATCGGAAATTGTGGAAATATTTTCAAAAGGCGATTATTGAAAAATTATTTGAACATTTATATGTTTCAAAGAAAAAAAGGCTCAATAAAAAAATACTTGAAAATGTAACTACCGCATTGCGTACATATTCATATTTTTGCAAAATAATGTAGAAAGTAAGTATGTTTCGCGCGCGTCACTCGCAAAATACATGTGCAACTGAAATATGTTTCGCGAAAAAAGTATGCGTCTACAAAGACCGAAATATTTTACTCCAGTTCATATTTCTGTTTGTGGCATAAAACCTATTTTTATTGTTTTCACGTTGAATTTTATTCAGGTTGAAGAGTACCTATGCATAGGTGTGAACATGGATACAAAATAACAGGTACCTATGTTTGTTTTAACCTGGAGAAATAACATGTATGCATGCATTGAGACACAATGCGATATACAAAATGCTTAACTATGCACCAAATAAAAATATCATAAGGACAGTTACTCCATTTCTGTCTCAAATCTATTTACCGAAGATTAACAGCATAAACAAAAGCTTAACCGTCAACTGCAGCGCGAACAAAACACCGCGGCATAAAAACGATTTTGAAACTGGAATCGAATTTCCCGAGTGTCGCTAGATTGAATTGTTACAGCTATATCTTGCAGACACGGGGTAACTAGAGCCCCGACACTCGCGACATTTCCGTGTGAAACTACTTGATAAAGTCGCCACACTTGAAATGTTACCGGGACAATTTCCTGGATGTGAACCTTTGCGGTTTCTGCTTGTATTTTATGCGCTGAAAAATAAAGCAAAACATTTGTGCATTTGGAAATTATTTTGAAATTAGAATATATGTTTTATGGTGATGACATAGTATGTTGGTACAGGACACCTTTTCGAGAAGTTTTTGACTAAGAAGATGAAACCATTAAACAAATGAAAGCAGAAGATAAACCTAACAATGACCAGCAGAGAAAACTAGAGTCTAGGTAACTATATAATAATAATATATTCAGGGTATATTTGCCAGATTTTTTTGTACTTCTTATGTACTTGCATACCTACGTAAAAAAACATAGGTTTCTACTTTTTCGCCCCGGATTTTGCCAGTAGAAATAATTAACCTTAATAATAGGGCTCTTTAATTCTGAAAGAATTTATCAAATCGGAGTAGTAGTTCTTGAGAATATAACGACCATTCAACTAAAAAACAGAACAGCACAAATAGTACAAGCAAAAAACTATCCCATGCCAATACAAAGACCCAAGTCTGTCAAAAATGGAAAGGCCTTTCTTTTATATATTCGCACCTCTTCGTTCGAAGCCAGTTATAAAATCATCGGCACGTTTGCAAGCACTATTGCGAACTGCGCTCACTAAACCCGACACCTCATTACCGTTCGTCACAAAGCCGAAGAAAGGCACTTCTAGCCACCTGGGCACAGATTACTACAGATACTTCACTCAGTAGAAAACTTCGAATACCTATTACGATAATTGCCTACTCCTTCGCGTCAGCAACCACTGTATGCTAAAATGCGCCTAAATGCTCAAGCGTACAGCAGTGATTGCTTCGCACCGCGCGATTCCACAGTAATCGCAGGGCTGCCTCTTCGGTAAAATTAAATTAACATAACTTTTTATCTATGTTATTGAGAACTGTGAATATGTTCTGACTTTTATGTGGCAGTTAAAAATTTTATCATTTATAAAATATTTAACCAACTTAAAAAAAGGAGGTGATTAGACATAGGTACAGGCCAAACTGAGAAGTTTGACTTGTATGGTTTGTAGGTATGTATGTTTGTGCGCGATAATCTCGCGTTTGGCTAAACCGATATCGATGCGATTTTCAGAAAAGGATTTGTTACATTTAGGAGAACGTTTTAAAATAAGTATAATACTTCTTAGTTTGATGATGATCTTCGGAGATGTTCACTAGAAATGAAAAAAAAGAGAACCGACTTCAAATAAGGCACAAAGCCGTAAGAAATAATTTGTTTTTTTTTTATGTTGGTGCTAACAGCTGGTAATTACGAATCGAAAAAGCACCGACATCAAAAAATAAATTATTTCTTACGGTTTAGTGTTTTGAAGTCGGTTCTCTTTTTTCAAAGTTTGTTTTATTATTTTTGTAAGTTTGTTTTGTTTTATATACCTATTGGTGCTGACTGTAGAAGAAACCTAGATAAAACATAATTATATACATCAGTGTGTAGGTAAAATAAAAAAATCTTTAAAGTTACAGCACATAAGGCACCACACGGCATCGTAATGCGCGTACGAACGAACAGCACTATTAGAAGTCGGTTAAAAATTGAACGGCGTGCGCGCGCTTCGCTTGTGAAAACCGCAACTGAATTTGATCCGCCGGCGGACCGAGACCGCTCGGCTGGGCGGTAGGCACTTATAGCGCGCAAGTACATGGAGTGACGGAGGCCTGACCTGGGATCCTTTGCTGTGGTAAATATGTTTTCTAGATAGCCTAGACTTTACCTTTGCTACTTTTTTATATGCTATTATAATATGAAAAAGTTCATGGTAACACCTAAAGATTGTATTTTGTGTCTTTCGGTGGCACTATTGTAAAAGATGCGTGAGATAGTGAACGTTATGGGGAGCTATAAATATTTTTCTAAAGGGATTAATGTTTAGATACCCCATCAGCGTATTGATCGTTAACCGTACAATTTGTAAGAGTAACATCAGAGTGCGTGGCCATAAAATGTGTCATTCATTTTATGTCGATAACTCTTAGTGCCTCAAAAAGCTTATCTCATTCAGCACAAAAGGGTTAAAATTAACCTTTATCCACTCAATAAACCACAAGAATTATACAAAAAAAAACTTTTCATAGACACTTTACAAAGAAAGAGGTCTTGAGCTCAAAAATAGTGTTTCAGAGACGGGCAAAAAAAGACTATTAGGCAAAGATAATTTTTTGCTACACAAACATTTATTATTGTAACCGAAAATTTCTTCTAAAACCGCCAAAAACACTTGAAAGGGAACATTAACCCAGATACCGGTACCATTATCTCGAACTCGAGTATTATTATTATAAACGCGAATAATTATTTTAGAAATAACATTAATGACTTACTATTTGTTATATCTGTTTAAACATTTTCACATTTACTTGACTACTAATAAATGGATTATAATATATTATCTGAGCAAAGCTCGGGGTATCAATTTAATATTCACAAAGAAAATCGTTACAGAATAATTTGTAAGACCTAGCTTTAAAATAAAATTATAATTCTACTAATTCAAACCTGATTTTGAATCTTTGATTTGATATCTTTTTCTGAACATTAATATGTACATCAATAGTTAAATAAATTAGCTGTTTTTAGTATCTTTTCAATACTGATTTTATAAAATAAATGGTTTTCAATATCGATAACATTAGAACCTGATACTCGAAATGAAAAATAAAAAAAAACAACTAGGTACCTCAGAAAAGTTACAGAATGAAAACGCTCTTGTAAATAATGCTATGTACACAAGTACTGTCATTATGTATCCATTTACACTTAAGTAGGTTATCTTGTAACTTTTACATTATGGGCCTTTATATTTCACCTGAGCGCGGTAGCTCGTAAAAAATATACAAACTTTACTAGACACTTAAATAAAACCTTTGGCCTAAACCTTGGCATAGTTTTTATGAGAATAGTAAGATTTTTAAAACGTGTTTTTAAACTTTTTGTATTATGGAAAAGTATGAAGCGAATCTCTCATCTTTTCTTCGATTTAGGTTCAGAAAAACTACTACATCTTAGTAATATTAAAAACGCGCAATTTATGTATGGATTTGATGCGCCACTTCATCTTCCCAGCAAAAACATAGGAAGTGGTGAAGGGTGGGTATTTTGGGGGCTGTGTTTTGTATAGTTTCTGACGTTCACAAAGTGCTGTTTTGCTGCCAAGTTTGAATAAACGATTTTTGATTTTGATTTCGAACACTCCCACAGCATCAGGGGACTTTGACTCAAATTCTGATGAAATCTCATAAAGGCTCGCGTGAAATACACACGAACCGTTGACTACGAGTCGTTGCTAGATGGATGGGCGGCATGCTACCTATGCTATTACTCTCTGTCCACAATTCAAGCTTTACACCTCTGTTATATTGATTTGTTCTTGTAGTTAAACTTCATTGAGATGCAGTGTCTATTTATTTTCTACACGTCGAGTGTAAAGCCTGGCAAGCTCGTTAAGCACTCCCGTGGTACGGACAATAAAATTGACAGAACAACATTGAAAGTCCTGTCTGCTGTCACCATTCCGCGCAACCCTGCTAAGACCCCTGCTCACGCTCCCTGCGTGGACCATGGGAGTGTCACTAACGAGCTACTCAAAAGATATTTACACCTGCATCATTCCTATTCGTGTATTAACTTCGTAACAAAAGTCTAAATTGTTCCAAAACAATAATAATTCGCATCAAAAAGTTAAGAAACTTAATCATGCGCGAAGAAATTTTAATGCTTCGTTATAAGCAACTTTTGAAGGCTGTATTGTAACAGAAATTGATGGATTGAGACTCTCAAAAGCCGATGTTTGTATGTCAGTCATTGTTACAGATAATGTATGAAAACGAAGTTTCTCTTTGTACTTTACGATGATGTAGCATGTGGGAGAGGATAAAAAGGGAAGATATGTATGCTGTGGCTTACCTAAGTGATTACTGTGTACTTTAACTCTTTGAAATAAGGTATTAAAAAACCTAAACCGAAAATATTGTTAGTACTTTTGCCTGTTTCACTTTCAAGTGAAACGATAATAATGAATAACTTATCCCGATAATTAATGCTATTTTTACTTCAGTCAGCTAATTACGATAACATTAAGATGAATCTGATCCAGAATTATTATTCTCATGTGTGATCCTCGAGAGATTTGAGGTTAATTTTGCTTAATTATGTAGCTAAAAATAATTTGCAAATAACAAAATCTCTATGTTATTATATATGTTATTTGAGTTAAAAAAACTGTTGCGTTGATTATTTTTTATTATGGAAGTCAAAGTCAAAAACGTTTATGAACGTTTGTAAAACTGGGCAAGTTTTTAGCACTTTTGCACGTCAGATTTACAAATACTATCAAATAAAAAAGGTTTAATTATTATAAATTACAGGTTGGGTTAAGTTGAAAACAAAATAATTTAAAATATTAGGATAAGAAATATCTTTCTATATATTGACGTACTTTTTCTTCTTCAGTGAAAGATATAAGAAACAAATTGAAAAAAAAATGCACTTATTGAAGTCCTATGTGTATTCTTGTAGACATTAATTGCTTCTGAAATAAAGAACCATTATAAATTATTACCATGCTGTCATGGGAAATACTTAATGGGTATCCATAATTACCTCGTCCGAACATATTTTTCGCAAAAAATAGGTCGTCCTGTATTCCCTGGGGTCATATAGGAGGAAAATCCATTAGTATTATACAATATCGATATGACGTCAGCGAGATCTCCCATGGGCATTGTCGGGGGTAAAAGATGTTATAATTACCTCTCTGTAAGTATTTGTAAGGTATCCTTTAACATCTGCTTCCAATATTCTATGTGTCTGTTGATTGGCTTACTAGACATATATCTATATACTTGATATTATAAAGCTGAAGAGTTTGTTTGTTTGTTTGAACGTGCTAATCTCAGGAGCCACTGGGCCGATTTGAAAAATTCTTTAAATGTTATATAGACAATTTATCGAGGAAGGCTATAGTAGGTTACTTTTTATCCGGGTTCGTGCAGAAGTTCCCACGGGATGCGGGTGAAACCGTTGACAGAGGCTAGTTTTTTCATAGGCCCCATAAGTACAAGTTCCGTCCAAATCCTTTCTTTGGTAAGCGAACCAAGACACAAATAGAATATTGGGAAAGTTCGTTAGATAGCTCTGTACGTGTAGAAGAATAAAGACTAAATTTTACTATTTAGCAGGTTGTCAATTGTTTGTTATAAGCTTACTAGCATGCTAATTTACTCTACATATTTATTTAAAGGTACCAATGTTATGAAGCCGAGTTGTTTTTTTGCTTAAACGCGTGAATCTCATTAACTTTCGAATCGAATTGAAAAAATGATTCAGTCATTCGATAAATAGGCTAAGTAAGGAAGCTAGTCAATTACATTAAACGACGTTTTCAGTTGACAGCTAAATACATAGATGAATTTTTTGTTGTTGTTTTTTTTTTTAATTTAAGAGCTGCGTTTATTTACATAGTTATATACATAGATATTTACAACACACAAAAAAAACTATCCTAGTAGAACAATAAAAAATAAAATATATACACTAGATCTAAAAGGCGTCAAAAAATTAAAATTTTAAATTAAATTAATTGCCAATTTTTTAAATTAAATTTCTTTTTCGTGTATTATGCAGGTATTGTTATTATTATAATATATTTTCTATCGTATACTACACAGAAAGAATAAAAAAAAAACACAAAATATAATAATTTGTGTAGGTAAATCATTTCATCATTCAATTTACTGCGAAGCTATGTACGTATTATTTACTGAGCGATACTTTTTAGGACAACGATAGCCCATTTTTATGATCTCCTGGTACTCTGTATACGAAACACAAGAATAAAAAAAAAACATAAACTTCAAAACGACTTGCTATCACGGAGATATCGTTTGACTACAACAACAATACTATTTAAATGTTCTTTTGTTGAATTGAAGTCAATAACAAGGGTAATTTCGTAAAGATATAAAATTGTTTTAACCACTCGAGCATCTAAGATACAATTTTAATACAGGTTTATTTTCTCAGATCGAGAAGATCATACAGAATTAGCCTTTTTTCCTCCCAAGCCTTTTCCCAATATGTTAGGCTTCCGTCTCTAACTAAATGCAGCTGAGTACCAGTGTTTAACATGGAGTGACCTATCTGACTACTCGTTCGGTTACCCGTCACTGGTTTCTGACTACCCTTAACGACAGCCAAGGATGCTAAATGACAGCCAGGACCTGCAGTTTAACGTGCCCTCTGAAACACAGTTATGATTATAGAGTCATGATTAGTAGGATCAAATACTATACCTCTTTTAATTAAAACGATACATAAAATGAAATAACAGCAAATTACAGAATGTAGGCATTATTTACAATTCTAGCCATCATTCATTTAAAATTCGACAACGTTTGGCTGTTTTCGGCAAATTCACGAAGGCAGCCGAACAAACCTAGTTACTGACTGTAATGAAATTAGCGGCAATTTGTTAAACTTGTTCTTAAAAGGCGTATTTCTTTGTAGTTTTTTATTGAGTTGTTGTAATTTAGACCTATTTTCAAGCGCTTTTTACAATTAGATTCTAGCGATAGCCTTCTTATTTTCCTATTGCGATTCGCTTCCAATCTGAGTTAGCAAAATAAAAAATCTAATAATTGGGAATATACTCTTCTTTTTGACAGTTAAATGATAGGTCAATTGTGACAAAGTCTATATGTTATCCGGGTAAAGAAAGAAACTCCCCGGGAAGCGAGTGAAACCGCGCGAAATAGCTAGTTTTAAATAAACACACCGCCAAGTTAATACAAACGATGAAAGGTAGCACTATGGATATTGCCAATATACAATATTACTTATGGACAGTATCATATTTCTTGAAGCTCTCTCAAAATGAGCATCTGGATATTTTTAAAGCTCCATAAATGTGTGCAGTTTTAAAATTCTCTAATTTAAGTAAATTTTCTATTGTTTATGTTTTTATTTTATTTAAACAAATTATGTTAAATCTTGCTTCCACTTCTTGGGTCCGTGCTCAGTTTAACAACATTAATCTACTCGTATTCTTGAAAATTTTCGTTCTCAACCAATTCTCAACTTTTAAATATGTTTAGATTTTTATATTTTTAATCGACGTCCCAAAAAGGAGGAAATTCTCATTTCGTCTGAATAATATTTAATGTTTTTTTTTTATATTGACTTTTATCATTTAAACACTACATTAAGAAAGTAAAAGATTTTTTTTCCTACGCAAGTAACTTTTCTGGTCTTTATGTATTTGACTATATTTGTATAATGCAATAAGTGATTTACTCCGATATAGCTCAAAATACCAATAGATTCAATAAAAGCGTATTAAGTCTGTGTTTACTCCTTATCTAAACCAATGATTGTGTGACGATAGACCGTTAGCTTCGAATCCTCTCATTTCAAGGCAAGTTGCCAATTCCACGTTCTTACTAACAATACCTAAATATCTGAACATTGCCCATTATGACTCCATTTACTTCTCTACAATAGTTGGCTAAATTGACGTGACGTTGCTTATTTGTCACCGAACTATCCGCCATTGTGTGATGGCGTGATATGACACACCCTGTGTAACCTCACCCTGTAATGTGTAATGTTAGTACAAAATTAGGCTTGAGTAAGTTTATTGATATTGTTTTGATAATTTTCGAAATTGTGACGTCATTTGTATTTTAAGGTGAGGTAGGAAGTGTTTTGTTTATTTTAATCTTTAATTTTATTATACGTATCTACTGGTTTTATATGGCTCCATAAAGATTGACTTACAGCTGATGCCAATGTATATTGCTTTACTTCCAGAGATAGGAATTTGACGTTACTTGTATAGGGCTTATGTCAAAATTCTGTGTCTAATATTTAAATCAACAGACAGATAATATTGTATAATGTAATAGTCAGACGTGGCCTTTTTCTACTTAAAATTAAATAGTGCCTAGGTAGGTACCATGGTGACACCAGACGATTAGACTAATGATAGACAGGTTGCTACTCAAGTTATTTGATTAATCTCTACGTCGTTATTGTTTACAGGTTTTTCTAATTGTTATTTATGGAAACTAGCAAAACGTTGCATATTTTCTTCTTTTACTTGTTCCTGTTCTAATTTAAGTGGTTCCTTTAAGAATTTAACACTGAAAAGTATACCAATTGAATGATAACAATTCAATGTAAAATGTTTTTCGTGACCTTTCATATTTTCTTTCAGTAAACGTAGGTACCTAATATTTTGCCAATTTTATTTTCGCCCTCATCGCTTGAAGTAATAAACTTGTGGTATAAAAATTTATGATCGTTTTATATTCAATAAAAAAATTCAGCTTGTTTGCATAAAACTATTCACTCTTTTGCCTAATAAACACTTATTGTATGCAAATGATTTATCGATAAAACCTTAGGTTTTATGGTCAGTCTGGTACAGATGTTTTAGCGTTTTAATAAATTCTCTAGTGCTGACATGTTACTTTATCGTAAAAAAGGCCAGACACTTGACTTGTAAACCTTAAAATTGCTGATTTAGGTCAAAATATTCAACCCTTATGTATGCAAAAAAATGGATCTTGCCAAGGGGCGGTAACTCGGGTCTTGATATTAGTTGAGATACTCATAGCTCGAGAGCCTCAATTTTATTAAAGTTAGGTCTCACCCTTATAAAATATCTTCTTCATTTGTTTATTTACTTCATGTTTTTCAACCACATTATTTTGCACCCGTCTTTATACCTGTAGACAAACTTGTCTTATTGTCCAACGTTTTTTTGTGAACAACAGTATTAAAAGTGTCATCCAACATGGAAAGAAAATACTTGATTCCATATTCAGTTACTTGCGATCACATCAACGACTAGGGCAGAACATGCAAAACCAGCCTTTTAGGATTCAGGATATCTAGCAACCATTGTCTATAATGAGTTTGCATACTAATGACTCGGGAAGACAAAATTTGTCTCCAAGCCGAGAGAGGCAACATTAGAATCTAATTACGTTACCACCTTAACTAGCTTTCATTAGTTTCAAGTTGGGAAGTTCGCATTAGTCAGCAAAAAGCCCCGATAAAGTCCAATGAACCGGTAAATCACAGTTCATAAAGTCAGCACTGTAGGTAAGCGATTGTGGGAACTTCTTAACTTTGAAACACCGAACTTAGGCATTAAGTACCTCGTGAACTAGTCAATATTTTAAACTAAGTATGTGTTAAGAGGTAACGTACACTCTCACTTAAAGAGCATTATATTCAATGAGACAAGCGATTTGTAAGCGATTATATTCATAGCTTAACTTTGAGAGTAACTTAATGTTAAATGTTTCTCTGAGTTAGGTTGAAGAAGCTACAAGTTTTATTTTATTACTATGGTACTCGATAGCAGCTTTAAAAAAAATAAGTTAGTAAAAGTAAGTAAGTAAGAGTGAGAGAGAGTTGATCATCCCGTTTATTATTTAAAAGTGAAAAATGTAAAAAGTTATGATACTATGAAATCCTGCTTCATCTAAACCTTCGGAAGACATCTTTCATCATATCTTCTGGAATGCGGTCTTGAACTTGCAATATTGTCAAGCACCCGAAACACATACCTACAGATCCGTGACTGTCAAAGTAGAGATGAAATTCCGATTATTACTCATCGAAAATTAATTACACGAGCATTATGTTGAAGTATGCTTCACTTCAAAGACGACTGGGACCTTCAGTTGGTGTGTATGCTAATATTAGCACAAGTCTGTCATCATTGTAGACTTCGTTTAACAAAGCGAAAATTACTCAGTCTATGGCACATTCGAGAGGTTTTGTAACCGTGATAATTATTATAATGACAATGTTACTGTTTTCAGTGAAATGTTAAAAAGCGGCCATGTTGAAAATCGTTCTCGATCGTGTTCGTTTAGCTCATTTGCGGTTGTCTCCGAATGGTAGCATTGTCTTCCGAATCTAAAAGCTGTGCTATCGATTTTGAAGATGGGACAATTGTTCGAATTTAAATAATGAAGATATTTTTACTGTAAATAGTTTTAAACCATACGTACTCAACAACATTTAAATACCTAAAAACGTACACCCGGATTAGAAAATACTGAAATAAATAAAAAATTTGAAATCAGACTAAATTGAAGCAGTTTCTGCAATCTCAACAAACTCTTCAGCTTTAAAATAAAAGTACATATTTAATTTCTTTTTAGATAAGATTAAATTGAAGTCATGTAAAATTGTTCCAACTTTATTCAAACCGAGAAATTCTAATACTAAACAATCTCGCATAGTCACCCTTTTGATTAGTAAATTGCTGCTTTCTTTCCCTGTGGCTCAGTTAGAAATTATTTCAAGTTAATTCCATGTAACCGAACAACGATTCATTAGTCTTGATTGACGTTATCGTTGCTGTCTCACTTTTGTAAATTGTATGGTTCGGTGAATCGGTTCCTTGAATTTATTGCTATGTTTTTTATTCATTACGTTTTCTGTAAAGATTTTTTTTTATGTCATTTGTAAGGAGTAATGAGGGTGATAATGGTTGAGACTTATTTTTGTTTATTTTCTTATTAGCATATTGGTAACTGTAAAATCCTACAAACATTTTCCAAGTTACCAGTCATAAAATCGTTCACAATAAAAAAATGCACAAATAACAATAAATAAAGAAAAAACACAATTGGCTTAACCCTTACCATTACGGTCTGAAAACAGCAAATTGTCAGCACTTCCCAAACCATTTCAATCGCTGTGTAAACATCAAATGCTGGAAGGAAAACGCTAAAAAAGTGAAGGTAGGAAGTGTCATGCAAAACTTCGTCCCAAAGGGCAATGTTCCATTTCTTATAAATGAAGTTAAAAGGGTACTCTCGTCCCTTGAGGTGAAACTTGGTCACAAACATCGAAGGGTCTAAGGGACCCACGAAACGTTATCTAAATTAAAAATTCGGGAACATTTTGTGTGAGGACGTTCGATTTGTTTGTCAAGGAAGGTTTAACTGGCTGAAAATAAAACTTTAGAAATAAAAAGTATATATTTTATAGGTCACCTGAAATGGTGGTCGCAATAGTAAAAATCACAGCTTTAATATAAAATAGCAGTGAAATACCAGTTGCCTACTACAAGAAGACGTAGGTATGTGCATTACTTATGACATCTAAGAAATATTTAGGCCACTTTATTTTCTACAGTTGTATCTTAACGAGTACTGTTTCATTAAATTCATCAATTATAGTCCACATTCTTCAAAACAAGAGGTTTTAAATGCTCCCCTTTTAAGAGCATGAACGCCGCAAAATAAATCACACTTTGTGTAGTCCCCAGCGCTTTAATACTACATTTATTGCAAATATCTCTGTGTTCTTTCACTACTAGCAAAGCGGAACAAATTGCACGGAGTGTCGTACACTTATCTCAAGTTATGTTCTACACTAAAAGCCACAAGTGCGTGATGTGGTCTCAAGATGACAAATGTAAGTGGACTGGAAAATATGGCGAGATAGAACAAAATGGCTTTCGATTATAGACGGAATAAAAAAGAATATGATATTTGACATCATGTTATTCTTTGTTGAAGATTTTTTCTCTAGGTATTGTGAAAGAAAACGTGTTTCACTACTTGTTATTCTGAACGTATTTCAAAGTCGTTTTGAATATGGTAAAATGGTGTACCTCCTCGAATTACGTATTTGATGTATCGCTTAGAACAAAGTTGCTATGCTGAACTTAAAGGCTGTAGTTAAAAGCATGTTCAAATTAAGCAAGATCAACACTTGAGTTTTTTTTATAACAATTATTACAAGAAAAACTATCTAATTAGTAGTTTCTGAATGAAGAATGTTGCATAGTAGAGAACAAAAGACACCAGAAGAAAACAAAGGACATCTATTACCTACTTTGACAGATACCTATGTAATGTATTTATTTTATACTAATTACTGTCCGCTTGATGTTATTATCTTTCTTGTAGAATCTGTATATGTGTGAATCTGTATATAATAGTATCTACTTTTTTTGTGTCAGCTCATAAAAATAATTATTATGTTGATGAATTTTCAGAAGTACCTACTACCAAATAATCAACGCTAATGTAGTACGCTTACTTTAGTAGTTCACCGAAGCATATAATTACAACATAAGATATCATCGAATCTCGGAATATTCCTACATAGGCATAAACCTACCTTGATTTATCTCTAACAGTACCGAATGACCTGAATCTAGTGTAACAACGTTATATTCAGGCTAAGAACTAATTAGAAGCTGAATACGTTTCGTGTTAACATAGCTTACCTATGATATAGCCTTGTTTTCTGAACAAATTGAGTTAACCGAAGAAATATGTTCACCCCATTTTCTTCGGCTGCACTCTCTGTTTTTGGGAAGGCACGGACCACCGACTATATAAGGTAAACAATGTTAATGTTACAGCCTTTTTATTGTCCCACTACTGGGCACAGGCCTCCTCTCACACGGAGAAGGATTGAGCATTAATCACCACGCTTGCTCAATGCGGATTGGTGATTTCAGACTTTACAGTTCAGGTTTCCTCAAGATGTTTTTCTTCACCTTTTTATCCGCCATTGGTGTCCAAGATATACTTAGAAAGTACATACAAACTTATAAAAGTTGCATTGGTACTTGCCTGACCTGGAATCGAACCCACACACTCATACTCGAGAGGTTGGTTCTTTACCCACTAGGCCACCACGACTTCATAAATATATAAACAATGCTTGGCCGAAGATGAGTGGCCATATGGTTATGACGAGGTTCTCCGTGATTCGAAGGCATCCATTCAGGCTGCCATTTGCTGATTACGGAAAATAATCTAATATAATATTTGGATCTACCCTTTTTGTTAATGTGTTACTTTAAGCTACAATCTGTATTACGTTTTTTCAATAAAGATTATATTATATTAATTACGGAAAATCAGGAGCCAGAAAGTCTGACCAGTTTTACCAAGGTGTTTCAGTTTGCACAGTAAAACACTGAAACCGAGCCCAATATATTTGGGAAAAGGCTAAGCAGATGAATTACAGGTACTTCTGTAAGTTACGGCTAAAGCTCGAAGTGCGGCTATGTTTAAACGTAGCCGGCTACAGCTAGGTTTAACTGGCCATATGTATTATATAATCTTAGTTCTCATCTAGTTTTCTTTGGTTAGAACTAGGTGAAGCATATGTGTAGCTTCATCATAGCTATACCCAAGTACAGCCGCCGAGGCTCCGAGCCAAGTACCCGTGGCTAAACTATAGAATATTATAAATAATAAAAACTATGAAAAAAATCCGTTGGTCTATTTACCTATCTAGAAATAAAACGCATATAAAAACAAAACATTTTCAACGTGCTTAAAGTAACACCTACAGACTAATTAGAATAATGAACATACTCCCGAGAATTATCAATTTAAAATAATGTTTCTAGTTAATACCGTGACCTACATTTGTATAATTATGACTACGTAATTATCGTCTTACTTCAACAGTCGGCTAATTTAACTAACTGTGTAATTACTTCACGAAATTTTATTTCTATTGCTGACAAAATTAGCTCAAACATTAGTTACTAAATTCGTAAAATTGAATATTTTTGATTTGCAAAAGAAAGCTTTTTAAGTCGAAGTTCAAAGAAATACAAAATGTTTGTTACTTTTTCCCGCTAACGCAACTGGCTGGACCACTTAACTGTTTTCCCATGTGTTGGATGGAATTCCCCCGGGACTCATTTTAAACCGCGGGCGAAAGCTAGTACACCATAATAACAAAAACTATTGAAATGACTACCAACAGACAATACAGGTCATCTCCTATATTCCAGTGAAAAGACTTTTATCCCGTTTTTATAAAAAGCAAAGCTGGACAAAAGCTATTCTTTATTCCTTTTTGTAACGTGGAGCGACAAGGTTCTACCGTCGACATTGCGGGAACTACATAAGGTAACAGAGCTGAGGACCCATTTGCGTAAAATGAGCGTAAAATAATGCTTCATGAAAATTAATGAACTCACGCCTAAGTGATTTATTCCATAATGTATTTCTATTTAGTTCCGAGAACTTTATGAATATTATGATAAATCTTCTTTTATTAAAAATGTTTTGTGCGAAGTTTTGTCGCCAGCCAAAGTATTTGCATACTGATGGTGTGGCTAACGTTTCTTTAATTTTTGCTTCATTTTAGTTAACGGTTTTATTAATTAGCTGTTACACGTGACAATATCATATTATTTAAGGCCACAAAAAAAGTATGTCTCCCAGAGCAACTTTTTTCAAAAAAATCTAGTTGATTAAGTTCAATCTTAAGAACTTGATCCATTATATTAAAACTTTAATAGGAACCTCCTTAACATAATTATTCGCTTACAAACTTGCATTTTATTAAGTCTGCTATAAAATTCCATCAGTGTCTAAACTGTCATAATAATTCTACATTGTCTAGCTAGTTAACAAAGTCAGTAAGGGTAGGTACAAAAGCGACGGAAAACTTAGAGTCAAAGAGTTAAACAGTCGACCGACAGTTAGCCCGATCATTGTATTTTTTTTTAAGAAAATCGTTTATTCTATCAAAGTTTTTAGTCGGTCAGCATCAGACCAAATACCTGATTGTCGCTTTGTGCGTCCTAGCATTCAATTCCCTACTGATTTATGAACCCAAATAAACTGTTGCCCGACAAAAAGTTTACACACAAAAAAATCTTATAAATACGGCACTTACAAGGAAAGGACCCTAAACCTTATACAATAATTCGATTCAAGAACAACATTTATTCAAAATCAACTTAAACGCAGAAAATACATCACACTCCCAACCCGGAAAATCTAAAAACGCAATTCCATTATACAATGGATTACATTTTAATTGTTTTTTGTGCTAAGTAAAAAGGTTTTTGCACGAAGTTTGTGCGGCAAAAAAGGGGAGGCGAACCGTTTAAACACGGCAACACATTAGTTTAATAAGAGTGGGGTCACGGTCTGAGCATGACACCGGAATTGTAACGAACCCTTCAATTATATGAGTAATGAGTGTCATATATTTATATATGTATGTGTATGTTTGTATGTCAAAATGTGTTTCGTAGGCGTAATTGTTGTAACAATTAGAGGTGTTGGATGACAGGTATTTTTAAACGTAGGCGTTCATAATTTTAGGTTACAGGATAGCGTAATAACTAATGACTGTTGAATGATTAGTCCAAAATATCGAGTCTTACTAAAAATATGAAACATTTAGATTTACCATCTATTTACCTACAAGTTTTCATAGAAATATCAAGTTTTTTTTGCAAATTAACATCATAATGTAACACAGCAATCAGTAACCTAAACTCACAATACGTGTAAAAATGCGTATTCTTTATGAAATTAACCAATTGATTTGACATTTCCTTAACCTATTCAACATAAAAATGGAACAAGCCAATTGAATTCAAATTCAAAATCAATAACGGTACTTGCAAGTTAATATACAACGTGAATATTTTCCCGGGAAACTTTCTAAGGTTTTTCTTTTCCTTTTAATTCGAGCCGTCAACCTGATTTCTGAATTGAGAAAGGATGAAGTTTGATAAAATGGATTGAGATCGGCCCCTCGGAGGTGATCGACGCCTTAGGGTTGCTACTTGCGAAATATAAATGTTAAACATGTTTTTGTGGGGAAATTTTTTTTTCATTGTAATGAAATGTACGAGTACCTAATTTAAATATACGGTGAAATACGGTAATAGGAGATGTAAAAAAAAAATGGGAAAGCTGTTTGTAATCATGGGTGTCGTGTTCAAGCATCGGTCACTAATTATATGTATATCAGTCACCTTATATACAAGAAACTCATACATTCCGAAACAAAGAACAAAATAAATCACCGTCCACAAACTAACAATAAATCTATCCAAAAATACATTTATTCCTATTAAAAACAAGTCAAAAACTTTATCGTACGCGTCGCAAATGCATTCGTGTTTAAATGAAAAGCGAATGGTTACCAAGAGCTTTTAACTTCATACATTCGCCAGCACAAGTTGCTACCGAAGTTTTAAAACGTTGCCATATATTAATTTATGTTTCGGCTACTCAGCAGAATGAGTATTAAAACTGTTACGAACAATTCTATTTCGAAGCTCCGTAGTTTTTAATGGTGTGCTGTCACATTTATCAGATTTTATTTTGTGTGAGCTGCAAGTATTTTTGGTGTAGAATGTTAGGATTTGTTAAAAACCAACCCACATTGAGCAAGCGTGGTGATTAATGCTCAATCCTTGTCCGTGTGAGAGGAGGCCTGAGTCCAGCAGTGGGACGCTAAAAGGCTGTACAAGTTATAATAAAACATCTGTCTATGTTTTTTTTCATGTCTATTTTGTTCAATCAAAGTAGTAGAGTAGGTAACTTTATTCCGTCCAGTACAAAAGGAAAAGCTTGCTTTTCTTGAGGTTTCACCAACGTTGTGACAGACATTCAGATAAAAAGAAGCCTATAATAATCACCAAGCTACCTGGGTATACTTCGCATAATTTTAATCGGTTCAGTGGTCAAATTAAAAAATAATAAGAAGAGGTATTACTTAAATATAAGCTTTAAAGAGTGTCGAGAACTGTATACGTCTGCTAAATCATCACGATAAAACTGACTGTTCCTCAAAGTAGCAGTTAGCAGCTACTTTAGACTATAAAACACATTTTCTAGATAAGACTCCTCGCCGCTCCCAGCTCAATAAGTTTCCACTTGTTTTCAAAGTAAAAGTAAAGTTTCGCTATCAGAAATACGGTATCTTCGTAAAATACTTATAGGTACCTATTGGAAAAAGGTGCAAATGAGAATGATAAAAGCTTCATTAGCACGTAGGACGTTTAATTTGTTATATATTATTATATACTTAATAGGTTATGTTATGTACTTAATAGGGTATAATAAAGAGGAATCATTTCTTTGTTTGTTTATTTGTACCCCCTAAAGGTTCTAAAACTACTGGAAAATTACACTCTTACCAATTAATATGGGCTATTTTTCATCCTAGTACTTGCAGTAGTACCCACAGGATGCACCGCAGGAAAACGGCTGGTTAAGAAATAAAGCTAATGTCTACATGTAGGTGTAACATTCTTCGTACACTATTTCTATCTATAGGTCGTCCGAGCTAGAAATATTTTAAAACCTGTCAAGAAATCTATTGACCGACCCAAATATATCGTTCTATCGTTTATAAATAAACTTTATTGTTAGATATTGTACTTCAAAGAATAGATTTTAGTACAAAAGCGAAGCGTAGTTTTACGACAATCCAGCATTATGAAGAAAATGCATGGACTTTTTACATATTACACTGACAAATTGTATTGCGTTTCTGTGGAATTCTAAACAATACATCGTTTCTATTTTGCAAAATCCTCAAGTTAAACTACACTTGTTTCAATGTTTTATTTTTAAATTCTTGGTACTCGAATATAAACTGAATCATCGTTAATTATTCTGTATTTTGTTATCCAATCATCATTTTAAATTTTATTTTCTAAGTATCTTTTCCCCTACCAACTTTTACAAACCAACGATTCTCAACATAAAGCAGAAAAAAAAACTATCCGTGTCAAATAAAACAAAAATAACGAAGTGTGTATCCACATTTTGGCCACGGTCTATCAAAATATTAATCACAAAGAAGCACACGCGAGAACTTACATAGAATTAATTAAACGAACAGGGCGTGATCAGTTCCTGAGGGATTACAAAGGGAATACACATGCATAGCTATACAATTATATTTATGGTAGGGTTGCACAGACGAGCGATTTGTGTTTGTCATTTATTTAAATGATGGTCATTTATTGTCATGTCATTTATTTTAATGCGGATACAGGATTACGTCAGTTAGGCAGTCGCTCTTTGTACTCGTAAATCACTGGTACTCTAAACAGCTCAATGCGGTTAGACTGGGAGTCCACCCTAACATAGTTGAGAAAAGGCTAGGCAGATGGATAGGCAAGAATGTACCGAGAATAAATTGCAATTTTTATTTTGTTGGTTGCGTAAACGAGTCGAATGTCTACAAAAGCAAGCCTTCTAAGTAGGTAGTATACCTATGAAAGTTTAATCAACGTATATTCAGGGAATTTGAGTTGGTGACATTGTTCCTGAAAATCTAGTAGATTATAGCATTGTTAGTGTTTGCCACTATTTCATTCTTCGACTCTCATTAAATCAGATCTTTTCACATTCTTCGAGAAGTAAAGCGCCACTTTTAACTACAACACTGTAAACAGGACACTTCATTGCCCCATTTTATACAAGTTAGTATTTCAAAACAAAGTTGACTCGATTAAAGAACTTGACTCGATTAAAGTTTAATCGATTTAAGTCGCTCGTCTGCTCGGTCTCAGGAATTAATGTAACAATGTTACCTTCATCGGAAGCGATATTGTTATTAATGTTCTGCTAAATTCTATCGATATGTAATTAAAAGTTTCGTGTTTGCAACTTAGATAAGTTTGCTCTAGTGGGAATATATTGTAGAATATATTAGATTTACCTAGTAGACGAAAGTGAGTTGAATTGTTTGTTATGACGCGTTTGCTTAGGCATATGATTTTATTTGATAGGGAGTTTGTTGCTGTTTGCTGGGGAGTTTGTTGCGCCACTTCTTCTTCCCAGCAAAAACACATAGGAAGGGTGAAGGGCGTATTGGGTGCTGTCTTTTGTACATTTCTGACGTTCGAAAAGTGTTGTTTTGCAGTCTATTTTGATTTTGTTAATTGAATACTTTTTGAACACTGTATAATGGCGGACTTAACGCACTAGGCGCTTTTACCATTGGGTAGTGGAGATTTTTCGGTATTATCGGAGGTCAGATAGGCAGTCGCTTCTTGTAAAGCACTGGTACTCAGCTGAATCCGGTTAGACTGAAAGCCGACCCCAACATGATTGGGAAAAGGCTCGGAGGAGGAGTGGAGATTTTTCGGTCGATTATTTTATAAAAGATGAGCACTTCCATTGCTTAATTTTAGGTACATCACTCTTTGCTAATTAACTTCTTGTACATAATTGGTTAATTTAAGTACCCGTTCTCTGCCTTTTAAGACAATCTAAGACCGATTTCCACAAAGCAGTTACATAAACATTCAAAGCGTAAGATATTGATTTGAATAACTAACTTAGTGCTTTACTTAAATCTCTATTTCCAACAACCATTTCGAGGCTTCAAATTCATATCTAAAATTCGTCTTGGGTACCAAACATGGATAACAAAATGACTAGCGGAGGTGCCATAACGGAAAATCGCCTAAATGCGGGGGGCGAGGAACATTACTCCTTCTTGGAATCGTACGTCTTCTTCAAATCGTTGACAGATGAACCAAAAAACCTGAATGCTTCATTAGTTCACTCGAAACTGATTGTTTTGGTCATGCCCACCGCACGAATTTGACCTAAAAGAAGGCATCTGACCTACCTGCATCATAGCATCTCCGCTCATCTTTCCTTACTCTGTGGTAGCAAACTATTACGGTAGGTACGTACATTTGAATTGAACTAGACTCAACCACCGAGTAACTTGGAGCCACTTCTAAGACTCAACTTTGATGCTGTATGTAAATGATTTATTGTGGAGTAACTCAGACGATGTTAGAATTGAAGAAAAACAAGATTGTTTGCTGAACGTCAAATTGGGGAATACGTATCACTATTCTCTTATGTTTTGTTAGTGAAAACTATGTTTAATGTAGGTAATGTATGTTTTGATTTCTTAAAAAATATATTTCAGTTTAAAGCTTTATCAATAAACTTGTCTGAAAGGTCTGACGATTTATTCTTAGTGTTTATTCATCATACAAAACCCCGAAATGAGCAATTCTTATAACGAAATTGATTTGTAAGAAAAATAAAATCTTAAATGAGAATTTGTGATGAATGTGTTACGACAAGACAATATGGACGCAATTTCATTCTATCGATTTTTTCAAAAAGCAATTTTGGTGGCCCTCAACCTTCGAACCTTTTAAAAAGATCCATACAAGTCAGAGGCAATTTCTATCAAGTGAAATATGTTCATTGATAGATTTCTTTCTGCCAACACTTTCAAATTGTGGGTTTTTGTCGACGATTTAAGAATTCTATAGCAGTTTGTATGTAAATAGCTAGTTCTCGTTGTTTCAGTCCTGAGAGAATAATTTTAAATAACCGAGAAAAACGCAACCTATGTAATACCCAACCTCTCAATTATCAGTGTACTAAATGTCATTCAAATCTATGAATTAATTTCGACATTAAAGCACGATAGACAGAGTTACTTGCACGTTTATATTAGTTAGCGTGTAAATCAGACGTTCCTTTAAATTTTTAGCATTCTGAAAGTACCAACATTTTAACAAAATACAAGCTAAGTGCGAAAGCTCTCTAACCCAAAACACTCAAAACAAAATGCTAACCGCATTATAAATTCATGCAGAACTTTCAAATTCTCAATTGATGGTCTTAATTTAGGGATTTACTCTTCACAAACAATTAGCCCTTTTAAGATTTTATTCTGCGTAAACAAATTAAATATTTAGTAACAGTTTCTGACAGGGTAATACCCAATTTTAAGAGGGATCTAAGAATACCTACGGGATATTTTGTTCGTTTCTTTTGAGCTCCACTAAGCACCTAGTTTTAATATTTTAATTTAATAATTCATTTGAAACACTGATTAGTTTCTTCTTCATTTAGTTTTTGGCGTGATGATAAAACTAGGTTTTAACAAACTCAAAATTAATTATTCAAAGTCTGCACTTTTTCACGTCAAAATGTATAAAAAACAACCCCCAAATCGGCCGTCCTTCACCCTTTCAAATGTGTTTCTGTTGAGAAGAAGAAGTGAACAAACTCCCCAGCATCACCACTTATATGATAACTACCTAAAATAATTCCGACCAAAACTCATTATAACCGATAGCTCATCTGTTCACTTCAAATAATGATAGACAGTTTACTTACCAGAAAATATATTATCCAAAACATTTTGCGTAACTAGAAAGATAGATAGTGGTGAAAGCCGACTCTAGAGTACCAAATAACCTACATAACGCTAAAATAATATTCTAACCTAAATACATAATTTAAACCGATCCCTTTATACAGGGAACATAACAAAATCCCACTTGAAACTGTAGTAGTATGATGTCAGAACACGACGCAGGTTAGACAGCTGCCAAGTTTGGCAAATCAGTTGAACTGGGGCGGTTGGATAGGCGATCGGTCAAAATAACAATGGAATGAGGTCCGTTCCGGAAACGGTACCGCAATTGGCGGTTAAGGCTGATAAGAATAATCTCCTAAACTCCTAAGAGTACTCGCACATTGCTACTAAACAGTCGGCTGAGAGTTGGCCCGATGGTTGCATTCAATCTATGTTTTAGTCTGTCTGATACCGGCCAAATACGTGATCATTGAAATTAGTGCACTCCAATGCATTATCGTTCTTAATCTAAGCTGTAAGAAGACACTGTTTTTATTGGTCTTTTAGTTTCGACTCAGTAAACCAATTTTTCGAAGCCTGTATGTTTATGCGAAAGTGTGGCCCGTCATTTCAACTCAGACAAAATCTATATCTATTCAAGTTAACAGAAAAATTGTATCACTATTATGTAGCCATGTATTTTGTGTTTAGATTTCATACATCAAAATGAATATATGTTTGCGTAATTATGATAAACAAGTACGTATCTAATGTATTCGTAGAGCCTTCGGCGAAAACAACTACAGATGTTGTATACAGTAGGTAAAACAAAGCAGAGATAGATAGAGTTTTATGAATGAAGGCCAAAGGAGAATGGGCTACCTCTCCTCGCTGCGCTACTAGCATTAAGTGATACGTCAATAGAAAGCTAGTTTTATGTTGAGTATTTTCAGATAAAAATGAATAAATAAGTACTCGTATGTACTCATCTTATGTACTCTCTTATAAACTCCTCTTATTTACTCCTCGTATTTTCGATAGCCACGCGGCTAAAATTTGCTCATATTATCATGTATTTTCTGTTGCCGTTTTAACAAGAAATACTAAAAACTATTTTTTTTTTTGTACGGAGCCATTCGTGAGCGGGTCCGACTTTGGCCGGTTTTATCTATCTAACATTTTATTATTTATATACATAGTTATTAGGTACTCTATCCTTGGCTTTGTAGTCGTAACCCATTCAACTGTTTGCAGCTCGCCTGCTGAGCGGGTAGGATGCGGCGGCATGCACCGCATCGTGTTTCTCATGGCGGTGCTCACGAGGGCCGTCGCCCCCCATACCAACCTTACAGGTACGTTGAATATAGTACTAGCTACAGTTTTTAAAAACCTCGATGTCATTCATTTGCTTATCTTTTCTTAGCCTGAACTATCCCACTGCTGGGTTTAAGGAGCAAAGGCCTCCCCACTTCGACTTGATAACTCCGACCAATCAGGGTAATAGGCGTCCAGGTCGTCCCACCATCTTTACCGGGGTGTCCGTCTTGTGGTATCCACTGGATGACAACGTTGGCCCACCTGTCTGGATGCATACGGCTGACCTCTTCAGCCCAGTCCCATTTTACATTTGCTGACGTTGCGCCACTGAATTCCAAGCACAAGTTCGCATGTGCATAAGTGCGCATGTATCCATCCACAATTCGCTGATACCTAGAATTGGTTTCTGTGCAGCTATACGTGCAATTTCCAGTGACGACAAAAAATTTAGGGAAAAGTATACCTACTTTTTTTGTGGGGAAACGTCTAATGACTCTTCCCGCTGTGAGTGCAGTGGAGGGAATGAGCCTGACTAAAACCCATGTTATCATATAAATCATGGACAGATAAAGTCAGTTATAAACTACCTGGGGTCGAAATCTGTTTTAAGGTAGACTTCAAACGCAAGTATCAGTTGCCTGCGGCCTACAGACGACTGACGCAGTTACGAATCGATTTCAGTAGTACGCGACAAACATGTATGTAGGTCGGAATTCTACCTTAATTGTTTCGTAGTTTTGAAAAGTAAACAACGACCCTAGAGGTGGATACAGACAAAAAATATTAACAAGTATCGGAAAGAAAAAATAGTGTTTTAATTTGATTAAGAATTCATTTAGAGATATACTTATTCGTCCCGTTCACCTATTTCTTATAGTAGATCAATTTGAGTTTACTAAGATCAAGAGATATCCAAATAGTGAGGCAATTAAGACCCATATTAATGAATATAATGATTAATTAACGGTATTGTCATGACGATTATATTAGTTCAAGCGCCATTGTCTATGTACTCATTAATAACGATGCTTAGGGGCATAATGGCTACATGAGTTTGATAGGTATAATATATTGCATTGGAATGCAAGGACACAATGTTATAAGTAATCTTTAACAGAAACATGTATTTAACCTGCATGTATGTATATGTGAGTAAGTTCTGTCCAGTTTACCAGTTTCGCTTTCAAGCTTGTTTGTAAATCTTTCATATTAAAAACGACTGAACTGAAATAGATGAAAAAGGATAGATAATGCGATAAATTGTGGACATGGATACTGACTTACTTACCGGCTATTTGGGAGTTTTTGCCGCGGAACACTATGTATGTATTATGATAGATAATTTCCTCATTAAACGGCTATATATTTACTTGTACCTAAGTATATAAGTATGAAGTTACAGTACCCAAAGCAACTATTACACGCAAGCAAAGCCACGGACTCGGGCAAAGCTACGCAGTTTAAAGTCATGGTAAACATCCTGAGTAATAAATCAAATTGTTTTGTAAAAGACATTCAATTTGTCCCCTTCAACTTCAGACGGATATTTTTTTCCAGATTAACGTAGCTTTTCATATAATTATATGTGACGTCTATCTTTTCGTTTGAATGTCTATACGGTATGACAGAAAATTATAATTCAATTTACGTTGAACGTTTAGGTAAAAAACTTATTGGATAAACTTTGTGCCCATCAAAGCTACCTCTTAGTCTTTAATAGGTACAGAGACTTAGGGGGCTTTAATTCTATGTGCCTACATTACATATTGCAGACTTAACTGTTGGCTGATGATTTAGTTGACAGTTTATTTTAAAGGTAATCGTCTAAATTTTTTTGAAGTATTTTTGTAGGTACGATACCGACCGAATACGTAATCGTTGTAACGTGTGCACTACTATTCATATCCATATCTAATCTTAAGCTTCATCAAACTATCCGCCCACTACAAGTTTGCAGTATGCTGTAGCTTTTTCTACCTAAATTAGACATATGTATATGTATAAAATATGGCTTTAGACATTTTAAGGTTATGACTTATCTGGATATGTATAGAGAAAGATAATGTTTTGTTTCCCCCAGGATTACCAGCCACTGAACCAAGCTACCCGCCTTCGTCTACCATGATGACTCCGCCCCCCACTGTCTTCCGAAACCTCAGGGTGACGAGCAAGCCAAGAAAACAAATGAAGCACGGAAAAGTGGACTCGCCCATGCTCAACTACATATTCGACTCGTATGCAACGAGCAATAAGCATTTTCATGACAAGTAAGTTAATAATAATATTTGAGATATTTTTTTGGCATTAGTATTATTTGGATTCAAGGAAAATATGTTTCGACAAATATTTAAAAGAAACAAAAAATTGAAAAGGAAAGTTTATCACAACATTTAATGATTAAGGAAATTCTATGGCTTTTGTTAATTTCCTCTTCACCACACTAATTTTTAATCAGTGCCGTACAATTTAATTAAAATCGTGCCTCATCTACAATTCTATTCATAAATCCTTCACTAAATTGCATTCTCAGATGCTCCCGTTCCTTGACCCAGAAAATTTGCATTCACAAATCGTAAGAACAAAATGGATCCACTAATTAGGAAAACTGCCTCGTGAGATGGTAAATCTTTTGGTTCCACAAAATTAAATAGGACCAATAATAAATGCATAAGTTTTTTATGCAATAACGGCTAAGCCGATTAATATAAATTTTGGCAGATTACTTTGCACATACATGATATTCTATAAAGAGGAATCATTGTTTTGTCTGGTTGTTCGATTAAAAAATATTTAACTGTTGGAAATCATTACTCTTTCCGAACAACATAGGTTATATTTTATCCCAATACGGGCAGTAGTTTCCACAGGACACAGGTGAGACCGCAAGAAAACCGCTAGTTCGATATAAATCAAGCAGACACCATAAAAGTATATCTTCACCATTAACGACATAAAAGCAATTACAATAAACGCAATGTTAGCGATAAAGTATATTGTTGCAAACATCAATTTTATGGATGCTGAGAGAGTTCAAAAGCTATTCATTGTGAATTTTTATGGCTCATTACAAGACGTTTTAGGCATGCTTTTACTGAAAATAAGTACTTAAAATGTAAATTTGATTTAGGATAAAAGTTAGCTTTTATGTTGCCTGGAAAAGTAGTGGCGCAGATGCTAGGTTTCCAAATATTTTTTCAAACGCTGTCTGTGTAGGTACTTTATACCAGCTGAAAAACAAAAATGAAAAAGAAGACTCTTTTAATTATGGAGCCATTTAAAATGAATAGATTGTATAGCACACAAAAATAGACAAATACTTAATAACAATTTTATTTACTTCTAGTGACACAATTAAGTTGAGTTTGTACTATAAAACACTTGGTTTAATATGACATCAGATAAACATGCTTATAAAATTTATTTTTTTCTAAATAGATAAGTACCTACTTATAAGTTTTTATACCTTGAAACTGAATCAGATAGTTACTATGCACACAAAGTCACATAAGAAACACAAATACCATAATAAAATACAAAGAACAGTAAAAATAGCTCAAAAGATTCACACTGCTATGTATTAAATTCGCAAAATACGTTATCTAGTCGTATAAATTGCTCAAAGTATTGACTAGCTCTAAAATGGAAGATAGCTGTAAGTTAGATAAAAACATAAAACTGAATAAAAAGTTGCTTTCTATTCGAACCAGACACATTTAAGATGGTATCGTAAACACGTTTCACAGGCTTTATAGACTCGTTTTTAGGGCATCTAAAGAAGATATATAGCTAATAGTATATCTACATGAATCTACTGCAAGAAATACTTTGATGAATTTCTAACATGCCATCTCTTCATCTAAGGTTTATTCTTGCAAATATTATTATAAACAAAATAGTGATTTGCATATGAATTTATTAAAGAGTTCATGTTGCTTTATTCAAATTCTACTACATTGGTGAAATGTTTACGTATCTTGGAGCGAACCATCTTTTCAAAATTAAACACACGAGAGACGATACTCGCAAAAAATGTAAAGCAAACACAAAATAATCACCAAATTGGATACATTACTTTCGAAAAGGACTTAACCCTTTTCATTCAAACAGCCCGGAACACGAATAAACAAACAAAAAAACTACTCTAATCAACAAAGAGCTTAGAAAATCACTACATTCGGTGTGAAGGAACACGTTCTCTTAAACAGGGGAACTAATTCCACTAATACCGACCACCGGTATCTCATTTGTCCGCCGTAATGAAGATCCTTTTCAGGGCCACGTCAAAGGCCTCTTTTACACCGAAGCGAAGCTAGGAGTTTGAATATCAGATGATTATAGATTTGTTTGTTGATGATAAGTTTATAATACTTTTCTTTAACAATGGTATTTAATTTGAGTTACTTTTGTAGCAATTTTACATATTTTCTGATAGAGAATCATTATAAATGTACCTATAACCAGCTATGAACATTAAATAATATTTTTTAAATATATTCATTTGAGTTTTAGCCCCCTTTTCAGATCAATAGTCGTACCATTTATCGTTATTAAAATACACTTACTACTGTATTTCATACATGATTAAATTTTCTACATTGTTAGAAAACTTGTATAGTTTGCATACATATCTGAAATTGCTGTCACAAGCATTTGCAACTAACTCAGGTCTCGAGTACTTACGAAGTTACTGCAAAATTGAAACTTGAGAGAATATTATAATACAATTTGTAGATACAATATTAATCTGTCAACTATCTATAAAATGAAGTTTGTAGTTTATATTTAAATAAAAAGTTGTAGCTTCATACTTTCAAAGGGCACCAATGACCGTGTCTTGGAGGGCACGATTAACTGTAGGTGGCGGTTGTCATTTGAACATTTTTGGATGTAGTTATCGGTAGTCAGAAGCCAGTAAGACTGGTCACCAGTCTTACATAAGAGTAGGCAGATGATGATGAATTTTAAAGGGTTTAAAATGTCAGTGTCTTTTACGCTTCGGTGTGAGGTGCGCCCCTATAATTTGAAAGCTGATCACGTCCATACAAAAGTTACCAGTTTGAATAAAATGAGCCTTGTCGGGTCACACATTTTCTTTTGTAAAAAATATACAAACATCTCGGCCTAACATATGTTAGAGTTGTTCTTTTTGTAAATTAGACTCGGAATAATATCATAACTCTGCCTTTATCCGTCTTTTTCTTTGCTGTTTAGTTCAGGAATGGGAAAATGCTCTTTGGATATATTTTTGGCTTTCAGATTAGATGGTTTCTCCCTTTTGTATTTTTATTTGATTTATTGCTGTCCTGAGTTTTTAACCTTATATTTATGACTTTATTACTATTATAATTCGTGTGTTACTAATTTAAAATCCTAGCAGTTTTCGTTGAAAATTAGAAAACGTTGAAAAATTTAGGTATGTCTCATGGGTAAATAATTCAGTTGATTAAGAATTAACCTTCCAGCCTTTTATTCCTAAAAAATATTAATAAACAAAATGAGCTGGTATAATTTACAGGTATTTACGCTAGTCCTAGGATCCAATTGGTTTATGAGGCGTTAATAAAGATTATCTCAATTTTCAACAAGATACTCGACGACAAATTTTAATTAAATGGATTATACCACGCCCTTTACATTAAACTAGCTTTTGTTTAGTTTAGAAGTTTAGACAATATAGAAGACGTTATAAAGTACACAATACCAATAAAGTATCTTGTATCTTTTAAGGCCTACAAAAATTCAAAAATCAAAACTCATTTATTCAAACTTGGCTGCAAAACAGCACTTTTCGAACGTCAAAAAAAAAAAAAACATAAGACAGCCCCCAAAACGCCCACCCTTCACCACTTCCTATGTTTTTGCTGGGAAGAAGAAGTGGCGCAACCAACTCCCCAGCAACTCCCCTACATTAAGGGTTTAAGGTTGAGCTGTTGACCATTCAACTATAACGATAACTAAATCATAACCAGCCGTGAAATTGCCGCCCATTGGTCATATCGATGAATTGACAACTGAAAATATGAAGTTCGATTATTGTTATAATTAAATGGTGCAGCTCACCGACAATGTCCTGTTGTTGTGATGGTAAATCATTATAGTTTTTAAGATGCTCACCCACCTCTCGTATTCGTAAAATGGATCAACTCCAATTCAATGGAATTGAATTTGTCCGTTACATGTTTTAACTTTGGTTATTTTGTTAAAATACTAACACACTCACATTTTACACGACTATCACAAAGATCTTTTTTGAAGCTATCAAACGTTTAAAAATGTTTGTAATTTAATTTGACACAATAGGGAAAGTTAGTGAGGCAAAATTGTTTTATTATTTTCCCCTTTGTGGAGTCCGTCCTTAATCCTAAATATTAGGCTGGCAACCCAATTAGTTAACGAAACTGGAACGTGCGTGTGCGGGAGTGTACCCCCGCTTGTCACCACTTTTAATTATCTAAGGTACACTTACCAACAAAAGTTGTATGACAAAAGTGTTTAGACACAGCCCGCTCTACTTTTACATTATTGTTTACATCACAAATATGTTAACTTGTTAAAAAAAAACAACGAAAATTATTTGGGTGTAAATTCAATGGTTGCTGATTCACTTTAGCAACTAACAGTACAGGATCCAAAAAGCTGATTAAGCTCGTTAATTTTCGGAATTTTAACGAAGAAAATTTCTGAGCCAAATTCGGGATTTTAATCATCAAACTTAAACAGAATTTATGTGGAGTTTGAAATTGGGGCCTGATCTCTGCTCCCACGTTATTGGACCTTAGAATAACTGAGCAGAAACAGAGTTAAGTAACTTATTGACGCTTCGTGATGGGTTGTATAAGGGCCTTTTGGACCCTTTCCTTGTTTTACGGATTAACGTATTACAAATTGCATGGAAAGAAAGTTTTATTTGATTAAATTCTGTCTGGGTACGAAAAATACTTCAATAAATTGAAATATGATCATTTCACCATTAAACAAAGATAATGTACACTAAATACATAACGGTCCTAAGTGTAATGTAAATATACCTATCTTATCAAACCCTTTTATTTCAAACCATATTTATTCGAATAATATCTAGCACACTAGGGCCATCGAGTATTGGCCCTAGAAAAAGAAATTGGTCCCTAAAAGGTTATATATTTTCTTTTATCCAGAATAACCATAAGGGGCTCTTGAAATATTGGAATTGTCCTATGTAAATGCCACAAAATGTATGTCTAGACTTCAAATCTACATAGGGCGATAGTGTAAGAAAAAGAGGAAACTAAAATAACAACCATCTTTGTTGTATTCTCACCGTACTAAGATTTTATTTTTATATTTTCGATTTCTCGAACGAATGCTTGCTTTTTATTTCCAGCCTTGATAAAACTTGTTGGTTGCTGCTAAAAGTCAGTTTCGTTTCTAGGTACCTACATAAAATATAATTTAGTTAAATATCTTTATTTACTGTTTTTGACTGTCAACCAAAACTGCAAACCTGACCTAATTTCTTAATAGATTATCCTTATGAAAACAAAAACAATCGAATATAGGTCACTCTAAATGCGACAACTCAAAAGTAATATTTTTCTTTGGTTTCCTTATAAGATCATTAACTTATCTTATTTCTTTTTGACACAGATTTCGTCCCCCATCATTTGAGGGGACAGCTTCTGAAGACACCATAATTGACGCTGATACCGGCTCTACTGTCATATTCGACTGCAAAGTGACGGCTCTAAGAGATAAAACCGTAAGTACCTTTTAAAATATTATTTAAAACGAGGAAATACGTAATTTTGGAAGAAGAATTCATGGTATTTCTTTTTACAGGTATCATGGATACGAGTATCTGAAGATGAAAATTTGGAACTTCTAACAATAGATTTGGATACGCACACGACGGATTTTAGGTAAATTATTCACTTTTAAATAACATGTTGGTCTATACTGTTATAATAATATCCTAAGGAACACCTTTAAAAGCATTGTGCTAAACAAAATTGATTCAGCACAAAAAATACATCTATTCAATTTTCATCAGATAGTCATCAAACTATTTACAATTACCATGTCCCGTTATTATCCCACGTTATCTTCACATACCTACTCAACGATTATCTACTTTCAATATTGAAAACTGTAGTCTATTCACAAACAACAACCATTGGAAGATTACTTCATAAATATAACTTCTTATTTACGCGTGTCACAATCCAAATAGGATGTGTGTTTGGTCTAAAATATTGGTTATCGAGAAAGCTTGTAGCTCGTCGGTACCTGCCTGAAAAACTGTGTTTTGTATCGTTATTGTCGAGCTGTATTGGGCTTTGGATAATAATGTTTTATTTTAGATATACTTTATATACAATGTTTCTAATCTTTTGATAATTTTGATGATGAATATGATAGATACCAATTTTATTCTCGGCTACCAAATTTGACTAAGATTATGAAACAAATAATTATTTATTTTTGATATCCACGTGGATGAGATGATGTAGCCGAATTATAGGTACAATAAAACATTTTAATTAGGGTAAATACTTTATGTATTTTTCCTTCTCTTTTTTTGGATTTTTGTACAGAAACTAATTAATGAATATCAACATATTTTAGCAGCTTCCTTTTTTCCGGTCTTTTCCTCTGTTTGTTTTGACTTCAATCTGCAATTCCATCTATTTCAAATCGTACATGTTTTAAATCCTAGTTCTTCCACAGGTACAGGGTAGACTTAGCTGGTGAGAACTGGAAGCTGGCACTAGCTGATGCGAAGGTCCAGGATTCCGGAGTATATTGCTGTCACGTTTCCACACACCCGCCTATGTTGAGGCGATATAAATTGACGGTGCATCGTAAGTGCTTTTTTGTTACATGTAGTAGGTATTTTGCCTTTTTCGCCCTCATCCCTAGAAAAAATACAATTTAAGCCATCTTTCTGTGACTGTACCTACTCCAAACAAACTTACCCTCACACTTTATAACAATATCAGAGTAATATGGTAAAATTATTTCAATCAAAAATTACTGAGGGGATTCTATCATAGACTAACTAAACTATATGAAATGTTACTTTTCATTTTAAATTATTCGTGCGTTATCTTTTTACCACGACTTTTTTTTGTTCGAACCAAATTCAAAAATTATAATTCTAACACGCTTTGACGTGCATATTCACGGGATTTTATTATTTATTGCTCTACGAGAAGGTATAGCTTTCAAACTGATAACGGTACACAATATAATCGTGGACCGTAAAGTGAAATATAAAGCAGTTTTATTTTATGACTAGCGAATTCATGATTATAAAAATCTTTATCAATTTCTCATAAGAACGATAAAAAAGTATAAATAGTATCTCATTATTAACCTTGTACTATTTGGGACCTTCGCTATCTTTACAAAATAAAAGAATATTTCTTCAAGCTCTGGAAACAAAATTGCTTCTACAGTACATACTCGTACTTTTTCTTTTGTCTTTCGCTAACTTTCTTAGACCAAAAAGTTTGGAAATGACCTCCAACTAACAACATATTTTTGTTCGCAGCGCCTTCAATAAAAATGAGTAAAGAAGCGTTCCTCGAAACCGGGGAGACTTTATCCCTGAAATGTGCAATTCTCCACTTTTACCCCGGGGAGGCCGTGCCCGAGATGCACTGGTATCGAGGGAACAGCACCGTGTCTCTGGACGAGATCCGAGGAGGCGTGCTTATAGAAACCGATCAGCTGACTTTGACGAGCCATTTGCAGGTAATTTAGTAGAGTCAAGTAGAATTATTGGTAGGTACACTTTTTATGCATTAAGTTACTCTTGTATTCTTTCAAGAAAGTCAATCTTGATATTAACTTTTACTTAAGAATAAAATGTTATTTTACCTGTAGATGTCTTTGAGACAACACTGCGTTCAAGCTCAAATATACCTTATTAAGGGGACGAATTGGAATTTTTGGCCCCAAGGATTTCAATTTTTCTCAGTAAATACAAAACGGATCAAAATACAACTTGGTTATCTGAAAGTTCACGATATAAACCTTATTTTGTTTGTTGTAGAAACATGATTAGGTAACTTTTATAACAGAGAAAAATATATCAAACATACCTCTTTTTAAAAAGAGATTCACATATTATGGGCATACGGGACCGATTTAAGCCTCTTAACTTTTTTAGTAGTTAAGTATATACATACTCTTTAAAATTGTAGAAGGAATTTTTATCAAATTATCATTTCTAAATAATAAAATTACAAAACTATTTTGCCGCTTATGACTTTTAGTTATAAGCTAGCGCGCGTATTGTTATCCTCGCCCCGCTCAGACGCTCCGACCCCTTTTGGCGCCTTAGATGCGCGTGCCGGTTATGGAATTATTGTTGACCAATTCCTCGCCTTAATAGATACACTACGATTTTACGTTCACGTAAAATGGAAGTAATATCACATATTTAGTAATGCTTCCTTGTTATTAAATAACTACTAATAAGGCATACCTTATCCAACAAAAGTACTTTTTTTTCAAACCCAAATGTAGGGAATTTTCTTTGCCAACTACATCGTACATTCTCGTTGAAAGCCTTCATAATTCTAAAAAGGAACCTAACTGGCAGTCTAGAACTTCCTTAACCTTCTTTCGCCGCATTGAAGTAACGCCTAAAATAAAGCGGTTTTTGACCCCGACCTCTTTTCATCGCACCTGGAAGAAAATCTCCCGTTTATTGTGTTTCGGGCAACATTGTTTCCCTTCTAAACGAGACTTTATAGGCTTTTCTCACAACACAGCATAAATAAAATATCGAAAAACCATTGAGACTTGCTAAGAATTGAAAACGATATTTATAATAAATCGGTCAAAGATCGCTGGAGTAAAATATCTTAAGGAAATTCGGTTTTTCTTTTACAAAATACTTGATTTTAAATGGAGGAAAAGTTATGCAAGTTAGTCACGAAGTTATTCGGCTATAATTAAAAGAATTTTAATTAAAAAATGCTTGTTATCTTCGTATTGGTATTTGCATAGTTGCAGCAAAAATATTCGCCTCAAAATGTCTCCTATTTTGAACAGTTTTACCTGCATAGCAGCGATAAGTATCTAGAGATTTTACGTTAGAGGAATTTAAAAAAATATTATCACGTCAAAAGATGGATTTACGTCAGTAATTTTTCAGAAAGAATAAAAAATAATATAATGTCGCGCGACACCCTTGAGAGAAGATGCCTATTACCTATTCCAAAGCAGTATAAAAATAACTAAGTTAATTCGGCGTGCCCATTTTCCATTTACGAAAGGCCTAGGGGCGAAGTATATCTTCCTAAAATCTCATTGCTTATTTACATTTCATCAACTGTTTTTCCTTAAATACGGGGTGGTTACAAAAATTGTGTTTAAGGTAGTAAATGAGGGTTGCTTAGTAGCCTTGTCCCTCACGGGGATGCCGTAATTATGTCTGTAAACGTTTATAGTCAAGGAGATAACAGAGCGTATGATATTTACCGTATGATAGCCATGAGTTAAGTGGTACGGTAGGGTGGGGGCCCACTGTGAGCGGTAATGTACGTAGAATGCTAAGTACATTGTGAGGTGTGGATTTATTGTAGAACTAGCTCGTAATTTGTGTCTTTTAGTGTGTTGCTAAAAGGTTCTCGTACATAAAAAGGTCACACGTGCACTTATCATTGTAGATTTTAGTTTTATGGTTTTATTCAAGCTACAGATTACATTAATGATTTCATTCTGTGTCATTACAATCAACTCTTGCAATTAAATATTAAAAACATATATTGGAAATAACATAGTAAGCCACCGATTTAAAAAAAAACTATGAAAATAAAACTATGAAATAATAAAATTATTTGCAATCATAAATTCAGCCAAACAGTTACTAAAACATTACTTTAAACTAACAGTTCCAAAAGGCTTATACTCTATAATCATTAATGTCTAACCTTTTTGGGCCCGTTGCCAAACCGCGTTTTATTTAAAAGGCTGGCTACCCAGGATATTACGGGTCTATTAATTTTCTGAAATCCTCAGCTAGCAATGCCGCCCCGCCTTGCAACTACACCCCAGGCCCAGTAATTCTGCCTCCCCGTTTGGTCTAAATGGCCTCTATATATTTGCGGGCAAGTGTAAGTGAGACCTAAATATTCCCTCTTAGTTACGGCGAAAGTGGTGATACAAAATGCAATCTTAAAAAAAATGTTTGAAGACTTTTATGGTTCAGACGTAAGATATCCGCGAATTATACGATGTTTTATTAAAGCATTTTTTTTAATGTTTGCTCTTCCGCGGGATTGGTGATTTTGTTTTTCTTTATGTCTGTGTAATACCAGCCATTTGGCCAGAATTAAAATATGTGGCATTAATATTTAAAATGAAATAAACCTCGGTGCAATCGGCGGATTATAAAATAGGTATAATTTATCTAAAGCATTCTAATAAATCAGTAAGTAATTAAGCGATAATTCGATTTTATTATTACTTAGTACCTTGCTCTTTGTGAAATCTTATAATTGAAGCCGACTTGACTAGATTTTTAGGCTTTACTTATACTCATATTTTATATGAATTCGCATAATTTCAAGACGTTTCATGAAGCTTTGATATAATATTTATTAAAGCAAAACACCACTTTACTATTTACGTATTCAAGTATATACTTATGACTTTATGAGTTACTGGAAAACGGCTGACGCAATTGCCTCAGGCATTTAAGTAAATCTACATGTAGATACAGACTATATTAACTACTATCTTCTCCCCACGATTACACCCACGTCCCGGGGGAACTACTTCCCGAGCGTGGATAAAAACCCCTTCTCAGATTTTAGAGTGTCCTGTGTACCAAACATTTAAATTGATATAATTATTTTGCCGTAAAAACCTGACGGATAGACCTACAGACAGACAGAGTTTCAGCATTTATAATATAAATATTGAGTTATTTTTTTTTACAATCAATCATCATCATCTCCCGAGCCTTTTACCTAATCTTTATTTATTGAAATTTGTCATGCATTAAGTAGGTATACGTACATCATAACAATATATAGATAGTGTAACTGACGACACTATATTCCAAGTTCTAAAACACCTTTATACCTACATACATGCATACAGTTTGTACATTATATAAACCACTTATTTTGTGTGTTTAGGTGGCGCGTCTGAAAGTGGAGGATGCTGGGAACTACGCCTGCGCCCTGGAATCGCCTGTACAGATGAGGGCGACTACTAGAGTCCATGTTCTGCAAGGTTGGTTACACACCTGCTTACGAATAACAACTAAAATAAACTAGAAACTATCTATAGTTTGGAAGACATCAAGTTTAGATTTGGTGTCAATTCTTTAGTGGTCGATTTCTGAGCTTTGCGTCATTGACGGTATGTTTATCCTTTTTTATCTGCCTTAAAAAAAAGGAGTTTGTGCGTGATAATATCAGGTCTCTCTGAACAGATTTTTATGTAACTTTCATCATAATATTTGCCACGCTTAGGAAAAGTTTTAGGTAGATACTTATAAATTAAAGGATATAAAGTCTAATATTGAAGTCGGTTTTATATTTTTTTTGTAAAAAAGTTTTTACTTGCGAATATTAATATGATACACCGATAAAGACCCTTTGAAAGGTTCCTTGTATTTTACCCCGAAAGAAGAAACGGTGATGAACGAACTTGCTAGAAACAGAGCTACATTTAATTGCAATTTTTATTCATTGGCAAAAATTTCCTCCATCAAGTTCCCAGTAGGTTGCAGAATTCGAAACAGGAGCAATTTGTTTCTTTCCCTTTAAAGAGCAACAGAAACATCTGAGCTCTGAATTCGTTTACAAATGAGAGCAACCAGTTTCGTGCAGTAAGTGCACCTGCAAACTGCCGACTAAATAGTCGGCCGACATTGACCCGATGGTTAGTTTTTTTTTTTTCTTTTAAGTCTTGATCCAGTCGATCGAATCATGATAAGTCGAGTGACTGTTTTCAGTCGGTCTGATACCGGCTAAATTCCCGATCGTTGTAATGTACGTAAAACCATTGTAGAAGTACCGTTTTTGTTAAAATGAACGATAGAAATGAACTTATAGTAAGAAATCATTATAAACTCATTTTATTTTAATATGTTTTTTTACAACTCAACAAAAATATGGTTATAATATCTGAGGGCACGGCAGTGCCCCAGCCAAGACTCGAGCAAAACGGGCACGGCCGTACTATCTTTTCTCGAAGCGTTTCGCGGCTATTTCAGCCCCCTGTATCTTAGATGTGAACAAAGCTAGGAGTTTAGGTTTTCGATGACCAAGAGTAAGTATTAGAACAAGCTCAGTCTCAAAATTACAAGACATTTGAATAAATAGTTTACGAGTTATGAGCCATCAAAGTTACACAATTTTGTCACTGACTCACTCACTGACCGATCATCAAAAGTCTAAGGTACTTCTAGCAAATTTAGAACCTTCAAATTTGGCACCAAGATAGGTTATTAGCTACGTATAAAGGGAAAATTATAAAAACCTTAAAACTTAATAAAAAAATAGGAAACAAATTTATATTTGCGGTTTTTCAAGAACATTGTGTATGAATTTTGACTGCATTGATAACTTTGTTATTTATTTCTGTACAAAATATTACTATTTGTTTTCTTGTTACGTAATACAATATACCACTATTGTTATTATGTATTAAATATACATACATATGATTAAAAAAGCTAGGTTAAAATGAAATGAATAATGATAAAATCTTTCATATTATTGCAGTGCGATAAATAGTGCATGCTCGCTTGATAGATGGCGTTGTCCTGGTCTAAATCGCGCTATGGTTTCGTTACATAGCTATGTATAAGTAGTACTTAAAAAAAAATCAAATAATTTCATGTGATAGCGCCATCTACCTCTGAAATAAATCTCTTTTATTCTAAAAGATATTCGATTCAAAAATTCGTCAATTTCGTTAGTTTATTAAAAAAAATGTTGTTTACGTGCTACTTTAGGTGTACATATTTAGTTTGTTATATATTTAGAGAAGAAAGAGACCTACAAAAAATAAATGAGATCCCACCAAAAACATTAAATGTAAAAAAAAGCCAATCCTCTACGCAATTCCTCCACCGTAAAAAGTTTTGAGATCGCATAGAAGCCAAGTCCTGTTCAATTTTATTTGTAATAATAAATAAATATTTTGTGACTATATCAATAGTTTTTTTCACATTACAATAATATTGTCTTGGCCATGAGCACAAGTTAAAAGTCGCTCCTTGAAATAATGTGTAACTACCATTGAATTGATAAATTCTATATGAACATGATTTTACGATTGGACTGATTATGGACTGATTGGAATTTGAGATCACCATGGACTAAACATGCGCCATAGTACAAGTGCAGTTCATTGATGTTGGATGATACTGACTGTCGGTCATTTAATAACAATTGAATAAACTAAAAGTATTTAATTCTGTGATATTAAACTTCATGTTTGACTTTCACCTCTCCAAGATATGCTGTATTATATTTGTAGTTTATTGTGCTCATGGCCAAGTCAATATTATTGTAATGTGAAAAAAACTATTGATATAGTCACAAAATATTTATTTATTATTACAAATAAAATTGAACAGGACTTGGCTTCTATGCGATCTCAAAACTTTTTACGGTGGAGGAATTGCGTAGAGGATTGGCTTTTTTTTACATTTAATGTTTTTGGTGGGATTATAACTTTTTATAATTTAATTCGAATGTTAACTGGCTAAAAACGTTACAAACTATCAGCCGACTAAAAGTTTGCAGTCTGTGGGATCGAAAACAAATGAGAGCTACGTAGGTACGTGCAGTAAGTGCACCTGTTTCCAGATTGAGTCATAAACTATTTTCATGCTTATTCGTTGAATGGTGTAGTGCATAAGTGGGCGATATTACTGTAATATTCAGTGTATTGCTTTTCATATCTGTTTGAAGCAGTTGGTTGGAATCTTCGATTGCAGTCTGTTTGAAATACTTTTTAATAAAATGCTAGGTACATCTTACATTTAATTATATTTTAGACCGAGCGACTGCCTATCTTATCTCGTCAACCTATCTATATTTAATTTGTTCAAGTATGTATTATGTAAGCAGTCATCCTAAAATAAAAATTATGCTCTAAGATGTCATAACACCATCCAATCTCCAAAGTATCAGAAAGTATTTAAAACCCATTATTTTCAGTGCTAAACAATACCCTTAATATTCAAGACCACAGAATTACGAATCGTCACGTTCCGCGTTATTCAAAACTTTCTTAGTTCACAAAAAACGTACAACGAAAATGGTTCATCGAGAGCATTATTAAGAAATGTCTAAGCTTAATGAGGTTTTTAATGCTATGTAAATTCTCCGACTAGACTCGGCTGTTATACTATGTTATAAAGACGCTCATTTATAACCGGAGAGTTCTAATATCATGTCATTAAGTTAGTCCAATTGTGCGTAGCTTCTGTTTTGTTTCCTAAGTATTCGCTCTCAAATGTAGGTTTATAATGTAATATTTCCTAATAGTCTAGTTTTGTCTGGTTATTGAGAATTGTGTGAATTAATGGAGTCTGGTGAGTACCGTAATTCAGGTCAACCTGATTATGATATGATACGATGTTTTTATTTGTCTCAAGCATCCAAGGCCCATAGACAATTTTACACCTAAATATTAACATTGAATTTTATACTGATTCATGTATTTTATAAAAACAGCTGAAAAAGCGTCGGCGCCGTGTATTTTTACGATATAAGATATGTGTTAGTATTAAAGACATAGTTGGAGCACCATGAAATAACAACCGTACATACGACAATAGTATGTTTTGAAATTGAGTTTGACTCCGTACTTTATCTTGTAATATCATCTTAAATGGTGTGAAACGAGCAGTTACCGTCCGGTACACTGAACATTCACAATAGTCCGTAGAAATTGAAAGCATCCGCACCTACGTTAAATGCTTCGACGAAATTACAAATTGTAAATTCCTTGTCCTTGAAACCAACCAATCTTGAGGACGTTTAATTAAAATATTATTTCTTGAATTCTATCATTTTAGTATTTCCTAATGTACCTTTTTCCAATGAGATTCAGAGAAGCTTATGAGTTGTTCGATGTTATCTTTTTCAAAGCCAATTACTTAGTTGTTACTTACGTCTTCTGTTTATGCATAAAAATATCGTAACTATTTTTAATTTGACTGTACTTCAATACTCAATATTAAACGTAGATACTACAATAAAAAAAAAAACAATACGTGCGAATTGCCTACTAAACATTTTTGATTCACCCAATTTATACTTACATTTGTGCGAGTTTCATACACAAAAAAAAGACATTAAAAAAAAGTCTCGATTGGCATTTTCGTGCCAGTTAATTTCATGCGAATTGACTACTAACCCGGGACTAAGCCAATTCACTTGACAAAATTGGTCCACCATAAGTACCCCATTGATTAAAGGCCGTATAACAAGACAACTAAACTAGCCACGTCTTAAATAAATTGTCGGTTGATCTACCGTAATGGCGGATGGGTCCTTCACTTAACAAGTGCGTAGGTATCTATTTATTTAGCAAAACGACGACTCTAAGGCTGAAAAACTGCCGTAATAGACATAAAGAATTGTTGCCTGTTTACTAATGGGAGATTATTTTATATATTTTTGGTTGTCAATGTTCTATGTGGGGTTTTGTCTAATGTTCTACGTGAACGAAAATAATGGGAAATGCGGAAATGTTATAAAGTTAATTGGCGGTTAAAAATACTGGAATTTAATACTAATAATGAGACGTTCTTGTATCGCTATAAATATGCAGTCTTTATAAGTAAATTCTAAACAGCAATTACCGAAAACTGTTACATTTTTATATCATTTACTTAATTACACACGTTATCACTTAAACAAATATTTACATCAACAAATTAATGTTGGCAATACTGACTCAAAGTGCCATTCTCAGAATCAGGTAACTTTACCATGCAATTTTACTGTAATAATTTCTAATAGGTAGTTGTAGATAAAAATCCTCTCAATTCTTTGAAAAATAAAATTCCATAGCTTTTCACTAATTGGGAAACAGAACTATTAAAAGTTCGTATTTTAAAATTGTTTCTGAATCAAAGTAAATAGTGAAACCGTACACTAGCACTGTTTTTACACTGACGGATTTTCCGCTCGATTTTTCCAAGCGACATCGCTCGGTTCCCACACACTGGTACCAAAAATGACATTTGAAACTAAGGAACAGATTTTTCCACTCGGAATGGCTCGCGCTGGAACGTTCGGATTCGCTTCGACAAAAATTCACCAGTGCGAAAGCGCTGTTAAAGTCAATTTGGGTTAAAAGCGGTATCTATGTGTAAACATTACTTCAAAATTAAAATAAACCAATCAATGTAGTCATTACAAAAAACTATCAAAAAAAAATATTTTCAGTAGTGAAAATGTTGCTTAAAAAAATGTAAAAAGCTTCAAAAATATCAATTTTATCAATATTATTTTACTGAGTAGTAATAACAGAACATGCAGCACTAAACTAATACAGGTAGTATGACCGATAATTTTTCTCTACTTATTAATTTTCCTCAGTCACATAAGTTAAACTTAAGTACTTTTTTATTGAGTAAGTTTAAGAAATAATAATTATATTACCTATACCTTCCCTTTGTTTCACAGAACTAGCACGTACGTGGCAACATTAACTACCATCGTACCCACGTTCGTCTACTGAGAAAACACATTTCACTCTCGATTTAATATTTCTAGAATAAATAGTTCGCGAGAGTCGATAAATTCGTACTAAATGTAACAAATGTTCTTTTCCGTAAGGTTTGTGTCCGACATTTTGTGTTTTACGTCCATATTGCAAAGGATTTGTATCGAGTGCTCTGTTTTATAAGAATTGACGTTAAGCTTCATAATGTTTGTTCTTTTCTTGAGAGAAAATGGGGTACTGACAGCTCTTAGTTTTGAAGTCTATTGTGAAATAAAATAAAAGGAAATAAGTGAGGTATTATTATGAAAGCGGAAAAAGATAAAAATTATTTGACGCTTGAATGGATGTGAGATATTGCCTTGCTTGCCTAACTTGAATCTTTATTTGGATGGATAATGTTCAGAAAAATTATAAAACTACATAAGTTTACATAGCAATGCCTCATCATCATTCCCGTCTTCCTTCAGAGTAGTAATCAGCGTTAGTCACCACCGCTCTTGCTCAAGGCGGGTTGGCAATACCAGACTCTAAAATCTGTGTTTCCACAAAATCTTTCCATCACTTTTACTTGAGAATTTTTGTCCAAAATAAAGTTACCATAAAACTTAGAACCCGCAAACTCGCAGTACTAGAAAGGCTGAAACTTTAACCTCTAGGCACAGGTTACATGTAAAAGAAATCGCAACTCTCCCCCAGTAACAAAAAAATAACAAGAACAAACCAAATTATTCCCAAAAAAAAAAGATTAATTTGAACCTGACCCACTACCGTAACTCGAGCTCTATACGTAATTCGGGGCCGGCTCGCAATTCGCAATTCTTTCGAAGGCAATCAACAAGCTAATCGATTAAACTCACTTAGTCCTGTCTCTATTTAGCTCGGTGTCCATTTGTTGGGCCTGACACCTGATTTCCTGTGTCCCAGATAACTCGCTAAACGAATGGTCACAAAACAACTTTCAAAGGCTACTGTGTATCGATCTGGAAATGTCGAAAAGGTGTTTTTACGAGTCCATTAGCCATATTTCTAGTTAAAGGTGTGTTTCTTCTTCGTTAGGGTGGAACTTTGAAAAGTAAAACTACCTCCAGCTTTTATGTAGGATGATCTGATAAATCACGTTCATTACATTACTGAGATGCGAATACTTGACATTTGTTGAATAAGCTTGCTCTTAAACGCGCATACGTGCGCATAACCGAGCGTATACAAACTAGACGCATTTCCAACAGAATTATTAACATACCGAAGTAAAATAACTGAACTCGGGAGCGGAATACGCATGTGCAATTATGAGGCCAAATAAATATTTGAATAACTATAACAAATGTTTGCACAAAGTCTGGCTGTTTGTGCGATTCTCCTTCAAACATCGCATCGCCTCGCTTCGAAAGCTGGTGATCGATAAACTACTTTTGTACTATTTTGCTGGACTGACACTTGATATGCTTTGTGTTGCAGTTCGTTAAAAGTCTAGGATTTTATACAAAGTAATTAACGTCTAGACAATGAGTGAGATGCAAAAAAAGGTTGTTTGTGTCCTTCTTTTTTAGGGTTCTTACCCAAGGGGATAATGGGACCCTATTACTGAGACATCGCTACCCGTCTGTCACCAGGCTGTAGGTTCTTAAACAGGGATAGTTAGATAGACAGTATAGTTGGGCTTCGTTCCGAGTTTTTATTGAAAAAAACGATTGGAAGTAAAATAGTATAATCCGTACACAAAAACACAATACAATATATATTAGGGAGCTTAAGCACCGGCACGCGAGCGACGCGGGCGTCCGTCAACAACCGGAGCGCATGCGTCGTGCTTCGCGGTTGCTCGTGCACTGTCGGCTCTCCGCGCGCGCCGCAAAAGCTGCGCGGCTGTTCCACTTTTAAGAGCGTGTACGCTCGCCGCGCGATGTCAACTTTAGGTAATTCAACGCAAAAAATCGTGCAGACTAGCGTCGCGGCTGTGTGCGTGCCTATCATACTTCACGTATAGTCACACAAACCATTTTGATCCTTTCGAGTGAAATTAGTAGAACAAAAAATATATTATTTAGTAAATAGTTAATAGCGAGAAAATAGTGTAAGTCTATGGATGACTTAAATATAAAGGCATGAAAATAAGTCGTTAATACTTACACTCTTTTGCAAAAAAATCGGACACCTATGAAAATCTTGGTTTTGAGGACTTTCTGTATATTACATACAATTTTCAACAGTACGAAATAGTCGACTGATGATTAATGGCAATGTAAGAGTTTCTGTATTTTAACCGATTTAAAAAAAGGAGGAGGTTTCAATTAGATTGTTTTGTGATTGTTCTCAATTTGATTGTTCTCGATTTCTCAAAGACGCCTGGACCGATTTGAAAAATTGATTGTTTATATGAATGGTCCAGTCCATCCAGACCGAAAAATTGTGGTCAAATAACAACAATTGCCGGAAAGCCAAATATTGGTGAAGAGCTTGGGTTTACCAAATAAATAAAATTAAAGTTTTAAGTTATCTATCCTATATGCTTCAAAAGTTATTCGGGATCAAAAGTCAAGGGTACATCCAAAATGAACATATAAATAGCTCTGCTCCTATCTAGCCTAAGGAGTCCGCCATATTGGATTAAGACTCGCGACACATTTTTTTGTTGAGTTATTCATATCAAGCCCTTTCATTTGATACCCATATCGTAGGAATGCATTAAAACATTTTTGTCTCCATCTTGGGTATACCCCCATATTGGATATAGAATCATACATTGTCATTAAAAATGAACTTTCAAACAAAATTTCAACTCAATCGATAAAAAAATATGCTTCGAAATTGAGCTTTAAATAAAATAGTAATGTATCAAGACTTGTTGGTCGCGCTTGAAATGTACTCTATTCTCGGTATCGACGGCAGAGGTTATTCACCCTACGCGATGTGACGGAGCGACACGTGTCCTCTCTCTGTGAAGCCATGCGGCGGTCTCGGCTGTGCAATTTCAAAACCTAGTATCTGACAAATTTTTAAAAAAGCGTGTTTTTGCATTTTTCGACCTTATAGACCATTCTCCACATACTAGGATAGCAAAAACTCCCAAAAATTTTACAAAAACGAAGTTACACAAAGTCGGAAACCTAGTATCTACAGTAAACGTTTTCAAAATGCAAAAATTACAAGATTAAAACATAGTATCTAACATCAACCATTTTAAAAACCTAGTTAGTGCTTGTAGTTACTTGGATATAAAATGGTTCATGTAGATACTAAGTCAATGAAATGGTTGTAATAAACGTCAAAACTCCCGCGCAACTTTAGTATGTGAGAACAAGTCGTTGCAAGTGCGTGTTTTAGTCTCTTAAAATGAGCAAAAATCAGTTTTATAGGTCGAAATTGATCTTGAGTGCTTTAAAAGAACAACATGGTGAAATTTAAGTACGCTTCAGTGTATAATATTGTCAAGATTGTTTGTTTTCCAAGGTTTTTTATGAATAAAAGGCATTTTTTTAAACGACGTCAAAAATCATCAAATGACCCCTCCCCCTGTGGGTTAGCAGCGATGAGGGAGCGTCAGACTCTTACTGACCAAAAACCGTCGTGTTCCGTCGTGGGCCTTTTATTTGCCAGAGCCACGGTATCTCTTTCGAACAACCCGCAGCCCCGGCAGGCCTTGGCCCTAATGGGCCCCGCTGAGGTTGCTGACATCTCTTTGAGGAGCGCGTGGAACAACGCGCGCCGTCGACACGGGTCTGTCGTCTAAGCAGACAGAGGGACGCTGAGCCACCCGAACTCACCGCCCACAGACCCATGCCTATGGTGGCCGGGAGCCATCTCGCGACACCCGGCGCCCGTGGTGTCTACCTGGTCCAGCGTGGCGGCCGGGATAAGAGGTGCGAACTCTCTGACGTTCCGCCGCCTCCTTCTCGAGCATGACTGCTTCGCAGAAGGAGGCGAAGGCATCCCATTCCCTCTCGCTCCGGACCATGGCCTGAACCAGGGCCGGACGCGAGAAGTCGCCGCCGCTTAAAGCCTCGACGAGTACCCGGCGGTGCCCTTCCCACGCAGGGCACTCCTGGACTGTGTGGTCCACCGTGTCCTCGGGGCTGTCCGCACAGTGGTGATACCCGGGCGCTTCCTCACGAAAGATTCGATGCAAGTACCTCCCGAAACAACCGTGTCCGGTGAGGACCTGCGTCATGCGGTACGTGAGGGCGCCGTGACTCCTGCCGAGCTACTCCTCAAAGAGGGGACTTACCGCCACTATAGTGGCAAGCCCTGTACTGGGTTGCGACAGTCGTTCCCTCCAGGCCACCATGAGATCGCGCCGGAGCTCCGCCCGCTGCTCGACAACTTGCCGCGGCAACGGGGTTTCCCCCCCGGCGCTGAGCCTCCTCGCGCCAGTCGTACAGGCGCAAGAAGACTCTCGCCTCCAGATCCCACGGTGGCAGTCCGGCTAGTAGGCCAGCTGCTTCGCGGGAGATCGTGCGGTACCCCCGGATTAGCCTAATGGCTATCACCCTTTGGGGCACGTTCATGTACATACCGAACGTTATGAAAAAACTCAATCCCTTGACCATGCCAACCTTAAAATATATTCCAAGAGGCATTAAAGAAAGTAAAAAGAAAGGCATAGTAAAATCATTATTACAGCTTATGCCAATGAACAGAAGGGAGTTTTGGCAAAGTTTACCGATCAATAATAATTCAGTTGATTTAGTTTCTGGTGGATAATTTTTAATAAGCGAATAATTTATTTTATTTGAATATTTTTTTCAAATATTTTGAGTGATTATTTTTTTTTACTGAGAAAAGAGTTTTTTTTTTAATCTTTTTCATTAAAACTGCTTATCACTATTTCGCTGTTTTATTCTATTGTTTCTTACTAGGTTTATAGAAGTGCATTTAGTTTCTACTCAGTAATTTCAGACCTAAATGAAAACAAAGCAAGTGATCTTACTAGGTTTTGAAATTGTCACACTCAAAAAGTTAGAACTAAGAAAACAATTTTTTTATTAGTAACTGCTCCTCTACGTACATACTTGGTGATAGACGCATTAAAACACTTTTTTTTAAACCCTGTTATCTCCCTCAAATTTTGCAATCACTCCCAGGACGGTACGACTAATATTATTGAAACGGCAAGCTGTCAAAGATATGAAATCGTTTTTCGGCTCTCCTATAAAATTTGGTTTTGTGCAGATACTGGGTTTTGATATTTCGCAGCCGGTCTGGTTTGAGTTGACTCGCGTGCAGCGTTTTATAGTAGTTTTTAAATAATTTATAAAAAAATAAAAACGAGAGATTAAATTATAATGTAAAGGTTATGTTTTAAAAAAAGAGTTATATTACTATAGTAAATAATTGTTATATTAAATTAAGTAAGATAGGTAGGTAAAAAAAGCATTTGAAATTCACAATTTTTCACATTGTTAAAATATTTTTTTCTGAAAGATAGAGACCTAAATCAAAAAATGTTTTCAATTAACTATAGGCATGGGGATTTCGTCTATGAGTAAAAAAATAAATATGATTAGATTTGCCACTATTTTCACATGAATTTAAGCTTCGAAATAGACGCTGAACGGGAATTTTATAAATCATCTGTTACGTTATAGGGGTTTTAAGTATTTAAACTACAGAAATTGAAATTTATGTTCAATTAACTATATAGACAGTGAAATTAACTTGCGTTATTATAAATTAACATAGTTATAGGATAAGTAGTTAATGAGAAACAGTGGTTTGAAAAGTACCTTTTTAGGCCAAATGGCGCGCGGTTGACGTACACGCTCTTAATTATTTCGGTAGCGAGCCGGCGCGCGTCTTAATCTAGAGGGGCGCGGAGGGGCAATAGGCAAGGTCCGCGCTACAACAGTTATTTTTTTACAGAAGATGCATTACTATTGCCGCTATAACAAACAAATATCCTTTTTTTTCTAATGACGTCAAAAATCATCTAATGAGCTGCGGTCCCGCTGTGGGTTAGCAGCGGTGATGGAGTGTCAGACTTTTACTGACTAAAAACCGTCGTGTTCCGTCGTAGGCCTTTTATGTACCAGGGCCGCGGTAACTCTTTCGAACAATCCCGTAGCCCCGGCACACCTTGGCCCTGAACAACAAATACCCTGAAAATTGGAATAAAATAAATATTTAAGGGGGCTCCCATACACCAGACGTAACTTTTTTGCTCGTTTTGCAGTTATTTTTGCTATCTCCATTAGAATTTGTTATAAATACTACCAGTCTATCACAGAAACAAAATGAAGCAAACTCGGGTACTAATAGATTGCTGGAAACGTAGGTACTCGATATACCTGCGTTGTAATTAATATTGTGAATGAGGTAATTTATCCGCATAACCTTTCTCGCAGTGGAATGGGGCTTCCAGGTAACTGGGTTAATCTGAATACCCACTTTACTAATCAAGTGATATGAGTTCCGAAGTAGGTATAACGTATTGACTACGAATTGGATGACTGGTCCTTTTGGAAATCAATAAGTTTGGTCTGATGTCTATCTTCAGCAGGAAATTCATTCCTATGGCTAAAATTGTGATGGAAGGACCATAAACAAGATGGTAGAGGAATCATTGTCAATGCTATTTTACCTACTCTTGAAATCATCTTTGAGTGGGTGATACTTTTTGAAAATGTGTTACCTAATTGTTTGCTAAATAATACTAGGGCTTGTCAGCTAGTATTTCGATTGCATTGAAAACAAAAACAGAATAACAAAACACAATATAAGAGTACGTATTAATTAATAATTAATTACAGCTTTCATTAATGGTCCATTTTAAAAGGTTTAATCGCATCATGAGTCATTATTAATTGACGCGGTTTTGTATTGTCAAGGATAATGAATGCTTTTAATAATATTCATGAATTTTAAAAGCTTTGATTGTTTTCCAAAGTCTAATTTATTATAAAAAAATATCAATTTGATAGTTTGGTAGAAACTTTCAATTAAGGAGATACCGTAAGGCAGGTCAGGCGCTTTCTTCTATTACATCCACGCACGGTGGGCGTGATCAAAACGATCAGTTACTAATAAGCTAACGTTCGGGTTCCTTGAAACATCTGTCAAATATTGCTCTTACTTGACTGATGATCAGGTTTAAAAAAAATTACAGATTCCAAAGAAGGCGAAGTAATATAAGAGAGAAATCAGTAACGTTCTTCGTCCTCCAAACACCCGTATTTTTATTGACGCTACTTTCTAAGGAGATTTTACATTATGACATCTCCGCTCATTATTTTGTTCTCCATGTTTCTTTCCATTAACCATTGCATCTCACATAATTATATGAATATAATATTTTAAATTCAATGTTATTGCTCAAGTACATTCATTCTGTTCTTTGTTTGTGTGACAATGTTTAAATGTGGGTCAGGCGCACCTAAATATGTCAGCCAAACGGAATGTAAAGCTATTCTATAACTCATATTTTTTATTATACATTACGGAAATAGGCTTTACCTGTACTAGGTATAAAATATCTGTAACTAAATAATCAATTTAGTTGTTTTTGGCCATCTCCGAGGAGAAGCATATTTAGAATTAGGTTTATGATCATATCATAATTATAGTTTCATGGTGGAACACACCCATAAATTAATCAATACATCGATTCTTACTATCAATTGCGATTTAATTCTTCCCACAGCACCAACCGTTCTCACACTCTATTCTAAATACAATTTTGTCCACAGGATCAAGCCTGGCAGAATTACAAAGCGGTGTGAAAACCACTACAAGCTACTTGAGTTTGCTGCTAACATCACTATTGGTTGCACTCTGGACCCGGTACGAAGACATAAGGTGACCTATTTAGACGATATAGGGAATTCGTTCAGACGGATTGGGTAGCAAGAATTGAAATTTAGAAGTATACTGCAATGGAATTGCATGTTGTTACGACATTTTGGTCCTTCGATACGAACGTATCTATTGAATTATACGTTTTAAACTCAGTTTTACCGTAACGGACATGTTCACCACCAATGAAGGTTGGTACATCTGAATGACTTTAACCTTTTACTTCGAACTAGAATGCAACGTCAATTTAACCAGAGAAATACCCATAGTTAAAATTTGCAACAATTGTTATTATTTTTCATTGTTATTAAAGCTCAAAGTTTTTTGTGTACCTAAACTGCATCCTACAAAAGGTTGCCCGAAATTTTTTGTTCATCTTTGTATAAAACACGTTAGGCTACCTAACGAGGTATGCCGCCCGCGGCAGTCCCGGGCCAAAAGAACGTCCTGCTCCATTAACGCCCCGTTCCGGCCCGTAACCGGCTTTTGTCTGAAGCGCTCTTAAATATTCACCGGTTCTCAGTATCGATCACTGTACCGTATTTTATGCAGTATCCTCTCTTCAATATTAATCTATGTTTTGGGGTCAGTATGTAATTACTTTATTTTGTAATTACTGTTATCGGTTGAAAATTGCAATTTTATATTGTTGCTATTAAATTATTAAATTATTTAATTATTATCGAACAACAGGGCGAGAAGAATCCCCTATACCTACTAGATTTTTTTTTTGGAATCAAAATAATGTCTATACGGAAGATATTTTTATTCAGTAAATACATCGTCTCCCAAAATGTTCGTATTCCGCGCGAGTTTGTTTTAATCTTAGTATCCAAAAGTTTAATTAAGGTAAAGTGTTACTGTTATGGTGTATCTAAAAATTAATTCTTGCTTACCCAGTCCTGGTGTGAGATCCTTAAATGAAGTTTGAGCCGTCCAAGGATCTTTGGGAATAAGGACCATTAGTGAGAGTGTATATAGTTTGTACAAAATATAATATAAATATGAAAAAATACCTAAATAATATTGAAGTCAGTCGGTTCTCACAAATTGATGAAACTGAAATTATTTTGACCGCAAACAGACAAGGTTCAGTTGCGAAGAAAAATCAATTTCTTGCTTGAACAGTTTCATTGCTTCCATTAATATTTATGGGTGTATACGAGTTATAATCAAGATAAGGACCAGCTTTTTTGACACTAAATTGATGGACCTGAAAATTGGTCTTGAGGGACGCGTCTCAAATTGTTAGTTTTTGAATTTCAGTTTTAGAAGAAGAGCTTGGAAACTTTAATCATTTGGTTTTTTAAAAGGTGATGGGATACCGATTGACTTCCAAATCACTTCTCTAGAGGATACATATCACAATTAATCTCTTCATATCACTTAATGCACTATCACTTTTTCTACAAGTTTTATTTTACTCGCAATATATCTCCATACTCAACTATCTCTAAGAATATACGTTTATTTTAGAAGATATTGTATAAAATAAATAAAACCATATCAAGCTGATGTCATAAAAGTTTCATTCACAATTTTGCTATTTCGCTGTGACAAATAAGTATTAATAAAAAAGAAAATTGAATTACTTGTCCAGAAATGTATTATTGGTTTTGTTTCAATTTGTATTTTCAGCATATTGCTTAGACCTGACTATTTTGGTAAATAGATATTTATTTACATTTGTTTAAATATAGTTTTTGTTTTAATCGATGTTATCGAACTTTCCTGTAAATATAAATCTACAACTAGTTCATTTTATGATCCACAAAGAACGCACAGGTTTGTAAATTGATTTGAATTTTAAATTCTTGTTTTCAAAGTTAATGCTAAAACCATTTATTTAAAGTATGAATTAGCTATCATTCTACGTGAACTCACAACATATCAATGTATACATATTTTCTTCTCACGATATGTACCTTAAATTATGTATAAAGTATGCTAAATAATACAGAGTAGATTAAGAAACTATACTTAGTCATATTTTATACATACACAGGATTCATAGAGGACACATAAAAAACGTTTGTTATGAATAATAATGTAGGAAACAAAATGTATACAGCATGTGTCAATACAATATTATATAATTATAATAAAAATATATTTTAGATATTTTTTTTTCAAAATAGAAGTTTTTTAATCCTGTGCATGTCTAATAATATTACATTTTAAGGAGTTTCGTTATGTTATAAATGTTAAAATGTTAACGCAACAAATTAAAACGATCAACGGCATATAATAATGTATAGTAATGATTAATCATTGCGAACATCAGTAAATATTTACAAATTAAACATTAGTATAAAATGTTTCAGTTATCATTATTAATGAAATAATGAGTTATTGTGTATTGAAACGGAATATATATATTTTATAATTCGTTGTAAATATGTTGTGTATTTTATTATGATATTGACAATCTGTGACGGTTTTTAGATACTTTATCACACAAGAGACAGAAAATGTAAAAGGATATATTTTCTCTCTCTTTGTCTCATATTTCTCACCAGCATCTTGGAGGAACTACTTCGCATATGCCCTATGTTTGTACCCTAAAGGCTCTGAAACTACTGAACCAATCCTAAAAATGTCCCTGTTGAAAAGCTATATTTTATCTTAGTACGGGGAGTATTTTCCACGAAAAACGGCTAGTATTATATAATTTAGTCAAAAACATCACAGATTGTAATATTTTATTGAAAGTTTAAACATATCGGTGCTTTTGTTGACTGTTTATTTAAGCGATATCATATTAATGTATAAATAAATAGAGATAATGTATTAATATCATGAAATGAAAATACTTAATTATTACGTGTGCAATATTGTGATAAAAATAGGTTTTTTTAAATAAAAGTCTGTATGGAAATAATGAGATTTTTATTACTTTCTTTGTTTATATTTTTTTTATCTTAATATTATTCACCCGATAAGTAATAAAATAAGATTTGCTGAAACATGTTTTTCACAAAGCATCTGAAAACGACAAAAACCGAAACAAAAACGTCGAGTTTAAATGAAAGCAAGACAATTTAAACAATTATCCTGTCAACTGAAAAAATGCGGTAATTTATGAAATAAAGTTCTCAAGAATCCAAAATTGGATTAATTAAAAAACTTAAAAGTGTTAATTTATCTCGAGAAAGGACATTTAAGAAAAAATAAAATAAAACGCTCTTCAAGTGTTTCAATGAGATTGTCTGCCTTTGTTTTTTTTAGACAAATTGTTATAAAGATTGCTCCAAGGATAATATTTTATCTCGTTTTAAAAGAATTAATATTTCACGAAGAATAATAGTGTTGCTGGACAGCTATGACAATATTTATTTTGTGTTTGTTTGAGATATTCTGCTGAAGTGTTTGATGTAAACACATTTGAATGGATTTACATTTTTGTTAGATGAAGCAACGAATGCTTATATAGTGCATTAGATTGCGGGTGCGATCACGATTCAAGTACCTAATGGTTTTCTGATGTATTTTACTGAAATAAAAATCAATATATGAAAAATAAAATTGTCAATTTCCAAGAAATGTCACCACGAACATAATCGTACATTAAAATTTAAAAAGAAACAGAATATGATTGTACCAAGTATGTACTCCTTCTCCGTGTGAGAGGAGGCCTGTGCCCAGCAGTGCAGCCTGTAACAGTAAGTATGTACTTCATTAATCGTTGTAAGAACACTAAACAGTTACTAAAAACTATCTACCAAGACCTATCTCTAAATTTTTTATACTTATATATCCTACATTTGAAACGCTGCCAAAAATGGCACAAAGGCTGCACTCTATCAGACTTAACAGTGTCATCAAAGATTTGTGACTGTTACCGTTGCAGTTTCCGAGGCAAACTATATTGTTCGAGAAAAGAGGTAGTGGACAAAGTTTGAAAGTTTATATACCTACCTGCTCATTGATGGGAGTGCAGTATATTGCAAGGGTTAAAAGGTGAGATCGAGGTCCGAAGTAAAATTATGGATATTTACAATAAAAATGTTAGCCGAGGTATTATTCATACAATATTGCTGCAGATTAATCGTCCTACATTTTTTTTATGACACACTCAATTATTTTAGGCGGCTCGTCCCAAAATATGAGCTCAAAGCAACAGTAAGTACATCAAATGTGATAACATATACCGCAGCACCTAAAACAGAGGCATTTCATGACGTCACGTGCCACGTCATTACCATGACGGAAGGGCCCATATCTCCGCGTATAAATACGACCATTGCATACTAATCCGTGTTCCAGGAAGTTCCAGATGCTTCTCGAATGTTCTCGAGCCGTATTTTTGTAGTAAATCACAATGATAGATGTTTTTATTGCTTTCCGGCTGATCTATATTCTATGTTTGGAGTCAGCTATGAATTTGAATTGGATCACCTACATTGCATTTTTAAAGGAAATGGTAATTTTAGATATATTTTTTTTAAATAACCTAGTTTAAGAGCCCAATCAACCAAATCGCATATACACTACCTACGTCCTTTACATGATATATTGCCTTAAAGAAAAGTTTAATTTGTTTTTTGAGACACCCACGCTTCCGTTGGGCAACTACGTTATACTTGACAATATCTTGATTATTTCAACGAAATTGCAGCATGACTTCACTGCCCCTTTTACTTCGAATGGTCAAATAGCTTTGTAAAACTTTATATGCTTTCATAGAGGCTATGGCAATGTGCTCAGCAATTCCCTGATTGAAAAGCGGGATTATATGGCGGCTTAATTAATTGCATCCATCTTTTGTTTTTGTGGTCTGTATTGAGCATTCAAATTGTTTTTAATTGGTTTTTTTTTATCGTCTTTTTCGTAGTTGGTTTTTATATTTAAAATTCCAGCAATGTTTACATGCGTACTTACAAATTACATACATAGTTGGGATTCACTCCATCTGCTTATTTTTTTATTTCGACAAATATACAGAGCTTGTGGAAGAATTTTGCTAGGCATAAATATATTAGAATTATTTATTTAAAATAGAAAAAAACAGCCACACTACTACAGTTTTCCTATCTGATTTCGGGAACTGAGTTCCCAAAATGGTTCAGCAACGAAGAAACTGAATAGCAATTACACTCTTATCGCTACTTCTGTGACCAATGATTAATTACAATTGGCTGATTAACATTATTATCTACAGAAACAATTGGAGCTTACTGCAGAAAGGACTATAAAGGGGTTTCTTATCTCCAAGTCTATTAAAGCATTGTTTGCTGAGAACTCAATGATAATGACAATTTGAACAGGAAGATTTGCTTTAAATCCTGATAGCTATAAACCGGTACTTAAGGCTTACAGAGAAATGATTTTGATTAGACAGATTTTAGTCAGAAAGCTGCTTAGGCACTGCTTGGGCTTTTAACTGAGGTAGTTAGATTATAATAATGCGTAATCTTAATTACTTTTTAAAATGTTATGTGTTATGAGCTAACACTGTCTCGTGAATCACTCTTATGTATTGGTGAAAACATGAAAATCCGTGCTGTAGTTTTTGCGTTTATCACGATGGGCAGAAACCGCGAAGGAGTTCGTGTACATAGTTAACAGTATTTAATATATTATAAACAGTTATCCAATTAAGTACGTGGTTGAACAAATAATATGTGGCGATGAACAAGCCTTTATAGCAGTAGATGCCAAAACAATAGCAGCTCAAAGTGACCACTTCCAAATCAAAAGCATGCCTCTAATGGAATGTCTAAATCTAAACACTTCGCTCGAAGACAGACAACCACTTGCGAGCGAAGCAAAGGCGAAGATAAGCGCGAAATGGCCCCGTTTGTGGTAGACTGTAGACTTCAAATGCCATTTCCTCGTAAATACGTTTTGTCTGCTATCGCTACAAACCCTCGCCCGCTTCTTGAATTATGCAAAAGTTCAACTCTCCAGTTTGAAGTAATCTGCCTTTTATTTGAATATTAAAAATACAATCTCGATATTGTTGCTTTAGTTTTAAAACGTTTAAATGTCGTTCACTGTGATTGTGGTTGGCTTATTTGGTGGTTCGCTGCTTTTGAATTTTAAACTTATTTTAAAGTTTGTTAAAGAATAAGTGGAGATATACCTAACAGTTAGAATATAATATAGACTAATTAAATAACTTTAGTTCAGTAGTAAACTAGAGTACAATGCTGCCGTCGTATGAAAGAAGGGCACATCTACCATTTTGGTCAAACTGAGATAACTGAGATTAAAGTTTTTACCATATTCTGCTCCATAGCGTGGAAACCTATAGCTTTAAAGAAAAAAAAATACTGATGATATATGCGTGAAGGTTAGTACTATTATATTTTTAACTTTTTAGTTTTTATATATAGTTAATTTTAAAATAAATTCAAATTATTCCTTTCAACTTAAAAAAAAATAATTAAAAAATACCACTTACTACAAAGAAATGGCATAATTGACCAAATGTGACCTTTCTTTTTAATATTTCAAGAAAATTAGTCATTGAGTCTGAAAGAAGGGGCACATTTGTCTAATTGCGCTTTTTTAATGCAAATTTACTAAATTTTTTCTACAAAAAAAAGACAAATAATCATGCGAGGAAACTTTAATAAACTATAAAACATATTTATTGTCATGCCATTTCTGGTTATCCTTATCCAAATAACTGAAACAAATTTACTTCTAGGACACCAACATTTAAACAAAAAAGAACCTTTCTTAATATTCAATAGTTATTTTTAAATTATTATTATTTGTAAATTCTTTCTTTCCTGTCATCTTTCTCTATTATGTGTGTGTACAAAAATTTGTAAATAAATAAATATTAGGGATCTCATCCTTCAATTTTGGTTAATTATTAGAACTTACCTATAAATTAGAAAGAAAAAGTGCTAATACTTAAACTCAATTACAGTTTTTAGTTAGTTACCTAAGTAAGTATACCTAAGGAAAATCAAAATTTAATATTCTTTTTAATATTCTTTTATATTTATATTTTATATTTATATTCTTTTTAATAATAATAGGTTGGACCCAATTTAAAAATCTATAAAATAATCTCTAAATCTCTAAATTACAATATAAAAAATAAATCAAAATATTCTATATTAATAGAGGTAGTAATAGGAGCATAAAGAAGACGGATCACAATCCATACAAAATTGCCCCACGTCTTATAACAATGTGACGTATCTCAAAAAAAAGATAAAAATGTTAAAAAAAATATGACATACTCTGTAACTTATTTTTTTTACACCTTCATACGAAAAAAATGCTTCAAAAATTGTTCAGGCGCTGTTATGAAAAAATTGTTCATGAGAAAATTTAAGGACCATTTTTTTAAATTATGTATATGATTGATAGTGTCTATCTCCCAGGTGGTCCCATATTCATCAGGTCAGAATCTGATGATGGAAACCCTGAGAAATCCAGGGCAACTTTTGAAAATTGTAGGCATGCGCAGGATAAAACGATCTGATTACACGATGCAACTTATTAAAAAAAAAAAAAAAACCGACTCCCAAAAAACACTGAAAAGCAAAAAAAAAACTATTAGGTGCATCGGCCTAGAAGTCGGTGCTTTTCATTGTTTTGGGAGTCGGTCTTATTTTTTTGTAAAAAGTTTTTTTATTTTTGGCTTTTCAGTGACAAGCTTAGTTGTTACTATCCGTATTAGTGGAAAGTTCTCATCAATACGAATAATATACGACCAAACACGAGGTAGTTTACATATTCAGTTGTTGATTTCCCTCGACCCTCTTTCGTCTCCATCATCAGGTCAGCTCCAAACCTTCACTGTTGCATAGTGTTATCAGACATACACCTCATTGTAAAGTTTTTATCCTGCGCATGCCTACAACTTTTAAAAGTTGCCCTGGATTTCTTAGGGTTTCCATCATCAGATCCTGACCTGATGAATATGGGACCACCTGTGAGGTACACACTATCAAACAGAAATATAATTTAAAAAAATGGTCTATAAATATTAAATAGTCTTATGATCGATGTTTTCATAACAGTGCCTGAACAATTTTCAAAGCATTTTTTTTGTATGAAGGTGTAAAAAAATTAAGTTACAGAGTATGCCATATTTTTTTTACATTTTTATCTTTTTTTTGAGATACGTCACATTGTTATAGGACGTGGGGCAATTTTGATCCATCTTCTTTTGGTTTTCAACCTTTTTAAGCTATGTTATTAGAGCTTATTCGTCGCTTATAGCTTCGACGTCACAGGCACAACTGACGCGTTTCAATCAAACCCTGCCCTCCTTTCCTCACCCTTAATCGTAAATAATTTAAAGAAAAGGCACAACTGGGTCTTTGTGACTTTTATACGTAAATTAATTGAGAAATACATGGATTATTTATTTAGTAGAAAGAGCACATCTGGCATTTGAGCCTTTTCTTTATGTTATGTTGTAGATGTGCCTTTTCAAAGTAGTTTTTAGTAAAAATCTATATGAAATTATAGTCACATCTACGTATTTGTGCCTTTTCAATAAAATGGTAAATAAATGTGTCTTTTCATCTTATAAAACATGAATATTAGTCTCATTTGTGCCTTTTAAGCTATCTGTATCTCCGTATTCCTTAAAGATAAAATTCTACAAAAAATTGAGCAGATGCGCCTTTTTTTTCTGATTCTAAATATGTATGTAACTCAATTTTTAAAAAAATGTTAGTTGTGCCCTTTTTTCTTACGACGGCAGAATGAATAGCTTAAGTTTTTTTTGCTTATTAGCTATCATATTTCAGTCGCTAAGCTAAGTACGCATGGGAAGATTGCTGCTAACTTTAAAATTTTAATTATTAATATTTAGATCAAGAAGGATTTAGGTACAACTACGGAGGTTTTATGTCTCAATTAAATAAAAGTCTTGTAGGCTTAATAGAAAGGAAGTTGTCCTTTCAAAGAAGTTAAGATAAGAAATAGATGTACTGAATCTCATCATTTTTAGGAGCATTTAACATAGATACGATCTAGAACGACTAAATTACGTTAATTCATATTAAAATGCTGCGAAGTTGGTACTTGGTCTTTGCTGACTTCTTGAAAGCTTAATTTCAGTGTTGATAGGTACTTCATTTCAGAAGAAATCAGGAGGAAATTACCTGAAACGGCCTAGTCTTGATTCCAATTTCATTTTACAATTCAATCAGGCAAATGTTCCTTGTGATCCTAAATTTTTCACAGTTAGTCATGAGGTCCGGAGCTTCATTCTCTGAATGGCAGAGTTTTAAAATTTTACCCAGAAATGTGTCTCAAACACCTTGATTTCTATGATAAAATTATGCTCAGTTAATAAGTTATCTAATAGTGCCACATCCCAAGAACAAAAAAAAGTTAAATCGTATGTATTTTGAAGATGATTGCCTACATACGAGAACTTGATTTCTTTATAATATGAGTGTATATTTGTTTTAAAACATAAGCTTGGCTCTCAAACATACGGAGGAAGAGCTCAAAGCGAGGCGACCCTATCCCTGGCGTGAAGCCAATATTGTATGCCCGAGTACTTAATTTATGTAACAAAATACAGGAAAATTATATTCATTTGAATTTTCGATGCATTAATGTGATTTACAATTGCTATTTTCTTATTTAATGTTATGGTTTGTGCGAGTTTAATTACTGTTTGTTTGATATTGAAAGTTAATGTGATTGCTGTTTTTAATGAGAATACAAAATGCACTTAATGACTTCGATCGAGGGGAAATTGCGGTTGTTGTGGAATTTGTGCCGCAGTATAGTGGAAAGGGAAATATTTTGTTTCGTTTTTGATGAGGAACTAAAGGAAACGTTTTTTGAGTTAAGGAATATGTACAATATGATCACTTGCCATAAGTTTATTGTACATCGTTTTTAAAACGATGCTTATTTTAATGTTTCATCATTGAGATTCACCCCACATATTTAATCAGACTTTTGCTCACTTTAGATAGCCAGGCACAAATCATTTCATCGCAATCAAACATGCATTACAAACAAAGACGCATTATTAAGTTAAGATTTACAACACGAACACAAACAATAGATAATAAAATTTTCAATCAAACTCACGGAACTTGATCCCCACTTACCCTCTACATCACAGGGTCAGTTTAATAATGTTTGCCTAACCCCGTCCCTTGTCCTACAAATAATTTGGGGGACAAACAATTACTGAAATCGGCTCATAGATAGCCTTCAACCCACGCTTATTTTTAACAATTTATTCCGGGAAAGGTATCTGTGTCACACGGTTTGTTTTCATTGGTTAACTTGCACGTGTGAAGAGATTTCCATCTTTCTTTTTTTTAACAACCAGAAAAGTATTTTGTAAAATCTAAGCTTTCTACAATAACAAACTATAGCGTCTTTAATAAACCAGCTGATTGCCGCAGTTTTCCGTCGTTCCCAGAAAACAACTCTAGTAAAGTTGTATTTTGGGTACGACGGAAACGACGAACGATTTATTCCAATTCTTAAGATTCCAGTTATAATGAATATCAAAGTCAGCTTATACCATGAAGCTGTACCGATCAAACTCACACTCTCATCTAAAATGCGTACAAAAGTGAGGCATAAAAGAAATTCTTTCCCGAAAATATTTTTCAACATTTTTAAATAACTAGTTTGAAACTAAGTTGAGAGAACGGCAAAGCGACATTTTTCATACGAAAATATCGAGTCATGACAGGTTAATTTTGCGATTAACGATACCAAAATCTGGTTTCCTGAAAGCTGAGTTAAAGATTTTTATACAAGTCAGTTTTGGTTATAAAGTATTATTATTGTTTCAGGTTTTATGAACACTTTTAAATCTGATAATATTGTAATTATTACGTACCTCTGAACATGGGACTGTAATTTTAAAATACACATAAAATAAAGTGTAATTTAGGATGGATTTTACCTTTTAAAATATTGATATAAAAAAACACATTACACATTGGTAATTGGTACACGCAGTACATTGGTACTGACAATTCATAATAGTAGGTATATTTTTTGCCAAAAAGGCCATCACAAAATTCTTATTAAATAAACCAGAGCTTTTTTACGATCAAATATCTTGGACGCAATACGACAAAAATATATGGAAATACTTTCAGAAAAAACTTCGATAATGATCCTTGAATCCGCAGTACATATAAATAATAATAGATCTGAGCATAGCAATTGATTATTCATGAGGATGCCGTCTTATTTCGAGACGATTCGATAGAGCCGGAGATGATAGGAAAATTCATATCTTTGAAACGCTCAAGCTATTGGTTATACGGTAAACAGGGAATCCAGGAACTTATTGAAAAGCCTTTAATATAATATCAAACGAAAATCTGGAACCTTATTTTCAGAAGCCTTAAAATAATTCATGAAATTCGTATTCATATTAATAAGGAGAAGTTTATAACAGTCTTTATGAAATAAATTTTATTGAGTTCATGAAAATAAAAGAAAAAGCACTTAACTGCAAGTTCACGCGAATGATCTGAATTATGAACTACACAATTTTATTAACAGCTTGAATTTGACGATGATTAAGAATGAATGTAGGTTTATTTTTATCGACTTCTAGAAGTCCTCCACAGCATGACTGAAACACGCTACATTCGAATACAGAGTAGCCTATCTCTGTCTCTAGGGCAGCGGTTCCCGAATTCTTTTGGCTTCGGAACCCTTTTCGTCTCACCATTTTTCGGCGGAACCTTAGCTTAAGTAAGAAGTAAACTAAAGACGTAAATACACTTAGGTACGGCTCGTGGCACGTGGTAACGCACCAAATGGTTATATGACGTTATATGTCATGATGTGTGTTATGGTGTGGTTATATGAATGGTCAGAGACGTATTCATTATACTCAGGCCTAGCATGGCTATTCGCCACACGGGCCAGAAAAAAATTTAGCCGCCCTTGACTTTTATTATGTGAATAGTTTTCAGTTTGAAGACTGAAAAAGTAAACGCTAAAATAAATAGATTGGGTTTGTACAGGTGCGAGGCGAGCCAGCGCGATTTTTTTTTTTTACTAAAAGAAGAAGTTCCAAGCACCCGCTAGCATTGAAAGACATTCAGTGATAGTCGTTATCGCGAGCGAAGCTAGCGCGATTTTTTTTTAGTTTAAGTACCTACACAAGATAAACAAAACCACTGTAAATTAAACTTAGGTCTCAAAAAGTACAATATCCACACAAAAAAGCAAATGCGAATGAATAAGTAGCTATTGCTTTTTCTGAACCAGAGGAATAAAAAATAAACGACGGAAGAGCGCGAAATGTTTTCGGTGCTGGATACTTGAGAAATTAAAGGAACATAAAAGCACGATACGTAACATGGAGTCGCGAGCGAAGCGAGCGCGAAATTTTCGTATTCGCGGAGGTGTAAAAATTCGAAATAATGTCACACTTTGATTCATGGTAAAATAGCCACTGGAAATACTCGTATGCCGTGTCATTTCACGTCCTGTCAAATGTATGAAAACGTATAATCCTAGCGATGAAATAAGCCCAAAAAATGCGGTGATTTTTGGCCAACCCGCTATCTACTTTTGCCGATTACCGAAGACCTGAAGGTATTACGTTAATCTACAATTTGTAAAAAACGGAATTAAATTATCTGCTGCCGTGGCCTTGTCGCGAAAGTACGAGACTTACACTCCCGAGTGGTACCCACCTACATGGAGCCTAAATGGAATTTTCGAATGCAATATTTAAAACAATTTAATTGAAAATGAATAATAATTTAATATTGTCAAAAGTGAAACGATTTACCATATGGAAATCTTGAATTTTCCACGGAACACCTGAGGGCCTGTCACGGAACCACAGGGTTCCGCGGAACCCCATTTGGGAACAGCTGCTCTAGGGTACAACCCCCATATCAAATTTTATATTAACCAGTTCAACCTTTAACGGTTCAAGCAAAAGTGTAACAAATGAACTTCCTTTTGCATTCATGTAAGGATAAGGCTGTGAGAAAAACTACAATGATGAATATTCATAAACATGTGGTGTATTTTGTAACTTACTTTATTGTACCTATGGGAATTCCCTTTAAATACGTGTTAGATGTCTGTTTTTTGAAGCAACCCCACTGGTCTCTATTAACAATCATCAGTCCAACATGAAATCTGTCCATTGCTGTATCGAGCAGAATTTATGCATGAGTGGCTTCATAAATTTAGATGTGTTAGCTGGCAATTTGTGTTTACCGTCCGTAATGGCTGAAATCATAGCGTATAGACGCAATTAATTTGTTCCATGTTGTTAGAATGAAAACCGATAGTTTGAACACGAGTTATTAACCACTGGAAATGGAACAAGTTCATTGTTATGCTTTTGTTTGCTTGTAACTGACTGGACTGTAACTTTTTCTGGTTGTTAACGATTGTAATCCAATATATGAAGAATGTATTTTTAGCAGACCACGGAGAGCTACCGGTCCTCTGCCTGATCTGAATAGCGAGTGCACCAGTGTTTGCGTATACACTTGTGCACTTTATCCTTGGAAAATAGCCGTCGGAGGCAGAAATCGTCTTGGACTTAATTATTGCTTTATATTTTGTAAAGATTCTGGCGAATTGAAAACCTTCTCCTTTTCGGGAAGTCGGTTGAAAAGTAGAAAAATCAATAATATTTACACCAGGTAAGTAGTGTAAAAGTATGAAAAGCTTAATATGATGTACCTTTTATAGGTACCTGCGTACCTACTTATAAATATTTTTTTGCCTCTAAAACTCGTCAAATAACTCCTGAGCCATATTTCAATAAAATCATCAGTACATTTTATTGCTTGAACGCGAAATAACTCGGTCTGTTAATTTGTTTCATAATTCATATTTAAACCAATTGCTAATTTAATTCATTGCTCCTTTGAATTCCGTCTCATCTTCAAAGGGAATGAATGAAGAAGCAGAATTCCGAGTTTGCGGTTGATTGTTTTTGTAGCTAAAAATAGAAAGTGATAACCTGAACTGTGCAAGAAAAGTAATATAACTGAAAAGTAAAATCAGTGAATTGCTGAAGTAATTTTTTTGCTTATTTGAAATTGTATTGCCGATTTTGAAAAAACGTTGTCATTATTAAATTGTTCTAGAGTTCATTTCAGGTTGAACAGAGTTTTGTATATTATTATTAATCTGTTAAGTACAACATTATTTCTAAAATTACAAGCACGTTATTTCCTATCTCAGTGACGTGATTTCCTGCGCAGGATATGAATACTCATTCACTACCTTTGTAACATCATATCAGTCTAACTTCAGTTAATATTAGACACTCATGTCAACAGTAACTTTATATTCTGATAGACAGTGACATGCTTTACAAGACAATCAAGAAGCACAGTTTGAATATATTCTATTGTAAACAGAAGTCCTAGTGCGAGATTTGCGATAATTTTTTCGATGCGAAGAGTATCATACCATTGAATCACGTAGCACTTATCATAGAATTGTTTATTAAATAAAGTCTGTCATCGGTACTTGGTCGTATAACACTCCAGCTCACTTTTGCGAGTGTAAGAATTATTTACCGGCAAAATAAATGAACATGTAATATCAAAATCATGTGACTCTACGACTAAGCATACGACTCTTTATTTCAATCGACTTATAATAATTACGTACCGAGTTGCGAACGCACACAAAACTCGGAATCAGCACTCAGTTGTGAAGCTACATATTAAAGATTGTAACATTGTCACTCACACACGCATGTGCTCGATGCACGACACTCAGTGCTGACAGCACCGATAGCGTCGATAAAAGCTCGTCGATGCACATGCGTGTGTGAGTGACATTTCTACGAACGTTAGTAGGTACATTCACAACTGTACATCTTTATTCTGTGCTAGAAGTCTTGCATTGATGTTGTCATCTTCGCTCCTTTGAATAGAACATCAAAGCGAGTCAAACAAAATAATAGGGTCTATTCTCTGGGTGCCAAACGTAATATATTCATTTTAATTTAAATCGCTATATTAGAGGAGGCCATTAGCGTCGACGCTTTTTTGCTAGAGTTCCGCAATGAAATTAAATCGACATAAGAATAAGTAATATAAAAATTGAGTTCATTTTCCTTATCCTTGTTTTAATGATTTTACTTTTTAAATACTTTGAATAGATTCCCCAAGTATTAATATAGGACATTTTGTACTCGTTAGCAATTTGTATTTGGCCTTGTTTGTTAAGAATGCTGTCTGGTTCTTAACAGTGTTTTATTATTTACCTCCCTACATTGGGACTTAAAATAGTTTCTGAAAAATACTACTAAAATTGTGGTTCCTTTTTTACTTTTTGTTACCAAGAATTCCCGTTCACGCTTGGCCACTCTATTAAGTAACTAAGTAGGATATTGAAGCGCCTGTGAAGCTAATAAAAATGATGAGGACGCTTCCACAGAGTTTTTATTACACTAACTTATGAATAATGCAAAATAGGAAAAATAATTTAAGAACAACGGCCTATATTACAATTTACATTAAAAGTAACCTTCTTAAGAAAAACCGAGGACTTTGAATACTGTTCTGACTTGAGACAGAAGTTTTTGGCCGATAAATATTTTATATGAATAAGTTTACAGTAGGTATATTTCAATAATGCTCCTTATGATTGTGTTATGTGAAAAGGTATTGGAAACAAAAATTAGTTTCAATGAATATAATAGAAGAACGAGTTTTTTTATCTAATAATGCAAATATAGGTATAATAATGTTAACTGTATAAAATAAGGATAAATAACGTCATATTGTCATTGTCAATCTCTGAAGTCTATATTAATATTATTTGCTTGTGTATAAACAGTAATAATATGAAAAACTACTATTTTCATATTTACCTTTCTAGCAAATACTAGTCTAGTCGTTCTAACAACAATGTGTAACAAAATTCTAGGTACTACAGTTTTTTGTTAAAAAATAAATGATTAAGGACATAAATACATAATAAAGAGGATTTTTTTGTTTCTTTACCCTATCGGCTCCGAAACTTAGTAGTTTCAAACTTAGATTTTTCAAATCAGTTTAGTAACTGATTTGAAAAATCCTTCACTGTTGGAAAGATGCACTTTATTTATATTTTATCCCGGTACGGACAGTAGTTCCCAAGGGACGCGGATGAAACTGCGAAAACGGTTAGAAACAAATATAAAAATTGATGTCACTAAGGTCTTTTTCATAAACGAAAATACAAATACAAAAATATAAAAAAAAAACATGAAACACATTAGGAAGTTGGTTCAGCCTTATATTTCTCGACACAGTTGGTAGTCAACTTACTTTTTCTTTGTCCGAGTTTCAAATGTCCAGTAAAGTTAAGCTTTTGAGAAGGGATGACACAAAAATATCAACAATGAACATTTTTTGTTCAGTTCCCTTTCTTTTTGGTGGCGTATCATGATTCTTTGGGTATTATTTATTCATGTTTAGAAAAAAATACTTCTAAATTCTTAAATGCGGGACCTCTGTGTCTCTGTTTTTTTTTCGCCAGTGAAACCGCTTTTATACGAAACTGGAGCATAACCACTGAAAACAACATATCAGCAATCATCAAAAAAAAAAACTACATAATTTTTCCTTACACGCTACATAAATATAAAATCCTCTTTAGGTACATTTTCCAACAACAAAAATCCAGCTTTTAATCAAGACACAGTTTACGTAAAACATTTTAATCTACATTCTAACCACAGCTAAGAAGTAAACCGTGTCTATGTACCGGGCCTGCAGTTAACTGAACCACAAATTGGCCGCCAAACTGCGAGCAACGTGAGGGCAACAGGAAACCTGGAATTACCTAGCTAACCGAAGCTTCTATGTTCATGTGAAGGTTTTTTTTGTGTACTGGCTTTGGCTTATACAGGTACTGGCTTATATGTAGTGGCTTAGACTATGGTTTTCTTTGTAAATTGGGTGTGTAACGAACCTTATGTAATTTAAAATGGACTTGAAAAAGTTCTCTGCGGCATCTGTCTGTTCGGATAAACTGAAGAACTGCTAAACGGATTGTTATGTAATTTTCCCAGTGGATAGTGTGATTTTTAAGGAAGGTTTAAGTCCAAAGTTGATATTGACGAATAGGATAGGTTGCTAATATAATACTGAAATAAAGATGATCTGGGTATAATTTAATTTTCATCCAGATACGTTTAACCTCCATTTACAACCTTAAGTTTCAAATAATACGAACTTTAACATTAACAATATAACTAGGATTTACGAAGCCATATTATAAACCTGATAATGTAATAAAATATGTAATATACTGTATTATTACGGGTATATTAAAGTAACATGATAACATCAGCCTAATATAATAATATTCTTTATTATTATCATCCGACTTTGTACTCCGTACCTTATTATGGACGGTATCATAAACCGCTCTATTGAAAAAGCCAATAAGGGCGCTTACGAGAATCGATACAGAAAACTAGAGAGTCTTTTTTATAATGAATTACTTAATTCGATAGGTTTCTGATTAGAAAAGGAAAATACTAAATAGGCAATTTATAGATATCTTAGAAATCAAAGATCTCGTCTATTCAAAGTTAAAAAAATACTGTTTAATGAGCTAACATTGGTTGAAACCATTGTTCAAAGCCATATTCAATCATACCATACTTACTTTTTCTTAAAATTAGATGTATTTAAGCGTTAAAGAGCACGTTTTAGAAATACAAGAAAACTTGTAACTCATTCCCTAGAAAAGTCAAGCTTTAAAACGGAAAATCCACCCAGTTTCAGGTATCCAACTAATCTTGATACTTTACGCGATACTCTTGAGTTTGACAGGCAATTTGTGTGTCAGCTAGCAGCTCTGTACCTCTGTAGGGCGGCCTACTTTCACTTCGGCTATGATACGAGAGATTGATTGATGAATGAGACTGAAATAGTACCTATTATTGTCAGATTGAAAGTTTTATGTCGACTGATGTGACAGAAGGACAAAATATTACCTTTTGATCTTTAGATTGTTAAACTGCTCTTGAAAAGGAATCTTGGGTTCTATTAAAGAAAACAAATATTACAATAATAATTGCTAAAAAAACAGTTCAGACTGATTGACAATGTAAGTAAGTGCATTGTAGTTTCCATCTGGTATGGGACGTTAACAGCTCTTACCTTTCTATAATTTGAATTCTGACTAACAATAAATATAAGACAAGCATGACGTCATGCATAATGTGGTACTTACTAATGGTTCTACTGTCTCCCATGACGAAGAGATACAACTCACAAAAGCAGCTCTGAAATGAAAGACGGCCACTACGATGCACATGGTCTAAATATATGATTCAAATTCAACAGAGGAACGGGTCAGTTCTAGAATATGATGGGTTGCCAACCTGTCTCTGCAAATGCATTGTTGTGTTTAGAATACGCTGAATATTATAATGTACTAGCTGTCTGCCAGCTTTTAACATGGAATTAATATTAGGGAAGTTTTACAACAAACTGAATTTAAATGAGAGTAATTAAATGCTTAGATAGTTTTAGGATAATGAAGTTCATGCTAGTGCTAAAATAATCGCGGTATGAAAAAATCTTGAAACCTTTTCCGGAAAAGAAGAATCTCCATACAAAAAAATATTTCGCGGTTATTGTGAATTCAGGGATGTAATCACTTATCTACATAATCCACAGTCGTTACCAAAATGACATGAAGAAAAATGGCTTCACAGCTCAAATTGAAACGAGACATCCAGTAGATTACCCGCATCCAAAGCATTTCATCAAGCCACAAGCTCAAGTACTCCCAAACAAAAACAAATGATATGCAGATGTAAATGAAAATATTTGCAAACAAAATATATGGAACCGCACGTAGATGTATGAATTTCCGTGATCGACCTAATTCAATCCTCCCTGGGTATACTTTTGTATACTACAAACCTTATCCGACATTTAGCTTGAAAATAAAAAGCTGGAATATACGTCGGGACGGATTGCACATAACCCGACAGTCTTTTGGGATTTCCTTCTGCTGGGTTTTAACATGACTAGCAATTTCACCGTTACGGAATGGTCTATACGCTTGAAATATTCGTGAGTAACTTTAGAACACGGTTTTACCTCCTGTATCACGTGGGAACCTCATGAACCTAAAAGCAGTTTGTAGCCTTCCTCAATAAATAGACTAGTCTGAGATTAGGGCGTTCAATCAAACAAAAAATAAACTTAGTCTTCAGATTCAGAGGTATAATATTAGCACAGATAAATGACTTGTTTATTTATTAAAACGAGTCAAATATTATCAGCTATAAAATGACATAACAGAAGTAGATGCATATTTCCGGTCAAACTTAATCTACACATACATGAAATCTCTTAACGATGTCTAGTACCAGAGACATCCTTCTAGCGTTTACTACTATACTCAAAGCTGCATTAGCTCTCACTTGAGATGATGCACTAAAAGTTTTAATACTTGCACTACTGCGTCTTATGAGAACACGTGCATAAGTTATCGATCGGTAAATTCTGTCACCCAATTTACAAGTGAATCCTCAACATTTTTATGGAGTGCCACAAGGAACAATTTTATGGCCATTGCGTTGAACGTTCGCCTTGCTTCAGAAAATAATGTTACGCTCCGGTGTGAGAGCGTGACGACGTTATTCGCATGTAAATGGAGGAGTCATATTGAAATTCTAAGGATTCCGTAGATGGAGGTACCTACTTGCTTTTTGTACGTCTTTGCGGTCCAACTTGATCAAGATCTCTAGTGTATTCGCTAATTGTGGGAAATAGAAATGATAACGGCGTGGAATTAGTTTTAACTAGCTGTTTCCTACAGCTTCAAGGAAAGTGGGATGAATAGCATTAAAACGTTTCTTTGATGTCATGACTGTGACCAGATATATAATCATTTGGTATAACTTTATATCAAACGGTTTAGCCATTTTATCATACAAAAACAAACCAACTCCGTTCTAAACCATATATTAAAAAGTTAGTAATAGTAGTAGTAAGTATCTAATAGTATCTGAGAACCTGTTTTGTTTGAGAATCCACTTAAAATAGTTGATGCTTTCAAGTCCAGAAACGTGGAGAAATTAGTTCGTGGAATACAGTTTTCTTTGTTCTATACCTGGTTTTATTCTTTGAAGTATCGTCCTATCTACTCGATAAAATACACCGTATTGGCTTGTGATGTTGGGAAACTATAGTTGCATGCAATACTGTCTACTTAATCAACTTAATATAACAACCTAGACCGACATTATGTACATTTTAAGGAGAGGCAATTGTACTTAAAGTAAAATATACTCAAACGTAAAATTCGAAAAATCTGTTCTGGTGTTCAAATTATATAATATTCAAATTATATAAGTTCAAATGATATTTACGAATCAGAAAAATAAACATAAACTTACGTAAGTACTGTTCATTACTGTTCTTGTGGCGACCAGGAAACGTCAATATTTAATTATCCGTCTGAACGGGCCTTTTGTTTAAAACCTTATTTGAATAAACAACAAAATGTTTCTCATTAACGCTTACTGGCACACCATAAAATATTTTTCGAATAAATTAAAAGCTGACTTAAGTGCAAAATGTTTTGCTTTCCTTAAAGAACACTGTTTATTACAAGTTTATTACTGAAAGAACAAAATAATGTGCATTTTTATTAATCTTTTACATTATGTATTGAGTCGTATAAAACATAGAGGTTAATACAATTCTTGAACAAAAACAAAACACTACTCTTATTCTAGAACATGTTATTCTAAATATAAAATATCTTTTACCAATGTCTATTGTAAGTAAACAAGCATAAAGTACCAACTCAATATTGTGGCCAGCCAAGTCTTCTAACGCAAAGTGGTTAGCCGCAGCGATTATGGAAAACACTTGCCACTTTCCTCCTTGGATCCAATCTCCTCTCCGCAAGCACTACTTATGAGAAAATTGCGGACGGCCTTACTTTTTTAAAACATAATACGTTATTCTCTTTCGAAGCTCTAACAGGACTTGAAAAGTTCACCGCTATAAAGGATGGCACACGGAAGAAGGAATTATAGCGGACATACCACAATTAAGGTAGGTCAAGCGCCTACTTGTAGGTCAATGTAATGCTCGGTAGGCGTGATCAGTTACTAGAACTAACGAAGCTTTCGGGTTCCTTGTCAAATCAAAACCAATCTGTTAAAGATTGGTCTTGATTGATTGGTGATTTTATTTTAAAAATAATGGTTCATAGAAGGCGTGTAAGGGCGAAAGCTAGTAATCGTCGCCCGAACACCCACATTTTGGCGTGCTTTTTTTAGGAGATTTTGCGTTATGACATCTCCGCTAGTGATTTTGTTCTCCTTAGTATGGAATAACATGTAAAATTCATGTTTCTAGTTAACGAAACAAGAACGATTCCTCTTGGTGGATGTTCGCAACTTGAAACTAAGAAACATTATTCAAACTTCTACCGAATTGTCTGAGGAATAGTGGAGACGAGTGTTTTTTTAGCTTTACTTCAAGAAACTTTGCGGGAATTCTGTCTACACGTATTTAGTCTATTTCTGGTGAAGATGATATACCTATTACGCTATATATACCTAGTATATGTAAAGGTGGTCACAGTTAACATACAACAAGTTTTAATTTAAATTACAATTTAAAATGTTTCAAAGTTTATAACGCCGCTACAAAAGTAGTGTTAATTATTATTTTGCAGTCACATTTTGTAATTATTTCATTTTGTTTGTGTATTCACGAGCGGTGTGTTTATTAATAAGAGTCAACATTAACTAATTAACTTGTTTACTTTATGCAATTAAAAATAATTTTTAAACTAAATTATTAACTAACATTGTAGAATGTTACATTTATTTAATAGTTACTAATGAAAAAGCACAAAAGTTTAATTTCGATTACTTTTATGCTATGTTTTCAAAAAAACATAATTTATATAAATTCATAATAAGACCGTAAAAAATAACCTACCTTTGTTTCATACTTTTATTAATTATATTTCAATCAAAATTAGAAATAGTTGCACGAAACTGGGAACGTGACAAAATATAAACAGCCATAGACGCTACAAGCCATTGTAGTCAGGATTCGTGAAGGAATTTCTTTTATTGTTTGCCTGAAAATCCAGATAGACATTTTCATTGTTCTCCATTAGTGGATTATAGCCTAGGAGACCCAATTAAAAGTACAGGAGACGGCAACAAAAGGGAGGATATCTATAACTAACAATAAACCGTTATATCTACGTAGACGATCTTCTTTAAGGCTTAAGGGTTGAGATTTTTTTGTCCTTTAAGTATTCTGAATATTCAAATCTAGCAGTTAGAATCCGCGTTTTTGGTCAAAAGCACACAAACGCCTATTTTTTATTAAGTAATAAAGAGTTGTTAGGCTTACGTGTTTCGAAATTATTATAAGCATCATAGCAAAAACATCAAAATACTCGCATTTTTTAATGTAACAAGCATGTCAGGAGAAAATTGTGACTGTCAATACTCTGGACAATATACAATGTTATGTCAATTCCCTGGCATCGAGACTGCACATTTGTTCCTATTTACAGTGAAACATATGAAGTGTAAAATATGTAGTTCAAAGCACCAGTAATTTGACTCCACACATACCTACAAATACTCGTATAACACATTAATTGGAGCTATTTGCAACAACAAGCCGATTGATACTCGAATTACATACGCCGAATTTCATGACGGCAATTTCATGAATTTGAAACTGTTATACAAATCTGCTAGCAGTTTATATTTGACTGACATTTATAGCAGACTCATTTATTAGTAAAATGACTGCTCCCCGCTGTTCCACACGCGTGTCGAGGGAACTACTTTCCGCATCTGGATAAAAAGTAAGTAATGTATTTTCTCAAGCCATAGTATATCGACAGGTTCAGTAATTTTGGCGTAAAAGCTAGAAAGACAGTTAATTTCGCATTTATAATATAAAAAGGATAAGTTAATAAGTTTACTAAGTAAATCAGCTTTTTTCACAAAACACTTTCACAAATAACAACGGCTAACAGAAAAAACAAGCTTATATTACACGAAAAAATCACTTAATTAGCTTGTAACAGAATAAAACCTAATTAGTACAACACAAAATCCGAGTCCAAATTAAACAACAGAATAAAGGGTGTTGTATGTACAGTAATGAGGCCTGACAAAAATGTTCGCATCCCCCTTTATATAGGGTACAGTCGGCATAATAAACTACATCCCTTTCGGATAACGAGTGAGAACTTAATAGAATTGTCGAGAATGCGTGAGTGCCTCGGAATGCGTATCTAAGACGGTACCGTCAGCAACATAACTTGTTTAATAGAATTTCTTGTCAAGATATTTTGTTGAGTCGATTTCGTTTCATTTATTTCGTTTTGGGAAAAGTTCTGTGTAATTATATTTTCTGTTATATGATTTAGCGACCCACCCCAGTTTCGCACGGGTGCAAGGCTATTTAATGGATGTTATTATACATATAAACTTCCCTCTTCAATCACTCTATCTATTGAAAAAAATAGCATCAAAATCCGTTGCGCAGTTTTAAAGATTTAAGCATACATAGGGACAGAGAATGCGACTTTGTTTTTTATACCTAAGGGTAGTGATGTAGTGATTTGGGATGGAGTCATTTAGGGCTAAGCATTTTGTATTTGTCAAGCTCTAGGAATAGCTTTATTATAGCTACGCAAAAACACTATCTTTTAAAGATTTAGAGTTGTAGTTTAGAGTGTAGAGCAAAGATTAGTTGAGTTGCCAATCTTGTATTATGAACTAGCAAAATTATCGGAATATTTTGCATACTTTTTGCCTACCTACGTATATTTTTTTTTATAATGTACCACAATATGTTACCTACAAATAAACATGATAACTTATCTACTAACAATGAAACATAACTTGAAAATGCGCCAAGTAGAATTGTCGCATGCAGATAAAAAGTAGCTAAGTAGTTCACCTAATTAAACTACAAAACGAACAAAAATATGACAATAAATTAACTAATTAACGAATATTTATGTACCTTGTTTATTACTTGAAGTTGCTTTTTGGCGCTTTGCCCAAACTAGTAGTACCGCAGCTACTAGTTGTACTCATAAATAAATGGCATTAAATCTATCATGACCATTTTCTAAGTGCTTAGCAGGAACAAATTGTACTTAGAAATTGTAACAATAAATATTACAGTTGGACCTTACAAAAAAATTGATTTATAAAAATGCTCATATTTTGTGCATTTCTCAATTAGTACTCTAAAAAATGACTTTTTTAACAACACCTTATTTTGGTACACCAACCAATTAATCTCAGTAACTTTGTCACCTATGCATATAAATAAGGTCTAAAACAAATGAGTAACTATTTTGGAGCCTCACAAAGTCCTTACAAAGCCTAGAATTATGTCGCCCACAAACTAACGTACGATTGAAGTTATACAATTTAACCAAATTATGTCCCAGGTACACATAATTTATCGGCGTAAAGACGTACCTCTACTTGTCTACATTTTAAAGTAAGTTTCGGGTGACCATGATTTTTCGTGATTTTGTTCAAACATGAATTTAAAAGCTTCAGAATGAAAAATGTTAAATTTGTTACGAATAAAGACAAAGAGTTCGTGGCTAGTCGAAGCCGGCTGTCATTTGAACATCTTTGGCCAGAAAGTCTGACAATCAGTCTTACCAAGGCGTATTTAGGTGCCTGAACTGGGTTGAGGAGGTCAGTTAGGCAGTCTGTCCTTGTAAAATACTAGTACTCAACTATATCCGGTTAGACTGGACAGATAATGATGATGATATCAATAAAATCCTTTTTGTACATAAAACGGGGCTCAGTAATGATGATCACTCCAACACAACCCATAGACATATTTAAGAGTATCCCTTGCCGGATTTTCACTCAAATTCTCACCATGATCCCCTTTTGATAATCGCATTTCGCTTGACAGGACTGCGGGGATATACCTTTTTCAACCCTTATCATGGCATCCTTCAGTAACGTTTGGGAAAAATGTCAAACGTTACAGTTTTTTTGCAACGGAGTTTATAAACGCGGCTTACTGTTGAGGAATCGCGTCACGTGAGGAATCATTATTTCTATCCTTTGTTAATGCAAAAGCGACTTTTTGAATTTGCAGTTTTATGTACCTATATCAAAATTGGTTAATTCATATATAAAAAAATATTACACAACCAAATACACTGCATGGTTGGTCGAAACTTAAAAGCTACGTTTCTTACAAGTCCACGCCTTTGGACTTATTTACTTTTATATAAATCAATGATCTGGCTTCAATCGCAGTTGCTATATTTTTTAAAACCGTCCTCAGTCAATATTTGTAAACTGTCTACACCTGAGAGACACAAAGGCTAGGTTGATAAACTGATACACTTAATAGCCTTGCCCATGATCAATGGACCAATAAAAGCCCTTTGCCCTCAGGTGTCTAAAAGAAAATGTTCTTGTACAAATAAATCTTTTTTCTTGTACAAAATTTTGAGCTGAATTTATTTGGGCTTTGCTTCTGTTTTCTAGTCTTGGACGATTTTCATCAATAAAAGGTTCATTTGCAATCAGCATTTTGTAATTTTTCAATTGCCTAATATATGCAGTCAGTGACAATTTAAAGTACTCAATAATTCCAAAGCCTCAGAATAAGCATTTGGTCTTATTCCCTTATTATTTATGAGTGGGATATCTTCCAATGATCTATCACTCACCAATGTTCCTTTTTTTACCTTTTTTGCCTTGAGTCCAATCCCACAGCCTTAGCAACATACAGACACCCTAGTCCCAACATACGGAGGGTAGTCGAAACAAGTGGCGTGGTACATTCATTACACCCAGCAAACAAAGTTTGTACCACGAGTGGTAAACTTACGCGGGGTGTTCTCGCTGCTTTAATTAATTGGCACGACTTTATTTTTGAATGTATAAGTAGCTAATGACATTACTTTTTATTGTAAAGAGGTGGTATAACAATGTGTGAGTCTGGAATAACTTTTGAGCACTGAAAATTCTGTGGAGGTGAACTTAAACTCAATATGAAACTTAAAAACTCAAACTCAAAACAAATTATTATTGATGTGTTAATTATACGTTCAAAAAGCACTGTTTTGCAGCCAAGTTTGAATAAATGATTTTAAGTTTGAGGCATGTATTAATGATACCTATCACAGAACTTACTAATTTACTAACACTATGTAATTTTAATTTCACAGAAAAACAAATCGCTATTTCCTTTGATCAAATTCCAAGTAGCTTACAACAAAATTTCAGTTTTCTATTAGAAAAATATTGTTTTACGAAAAAATTGCAGTTATTGGAATTTCATGTTTTTATACTTTGTCGATTTTTGTCGCATCGCGGCTGATCACGTAGGACTGGTGGAATTCTGCTCGCCTTATGACTTTATTACCTTTTCGCTAATTTTCTGCGAAGTTCGCTTACGTGCGCTGCTTGCTAAGCTCCCAATGTAAATGCCTTGCATTAAGCACCGACAGCATCTTTTTGAAGCACTAAACGCATTAACTTCTAACAAGGAATACTTACATAAAATTTTGTTTTTCGAAGAAAATTCAGTTTTAGGAGAAAAATTAAGGTGTGAAAATCACGTATGTTTTAAAATTCAGTTTTATAAAGACTTACTGATATTTTCGTATGTTTTTAATAGTTATAAGTAATTATTACATACTCTACCGATACTTTTATGCCAGGCTTATACTATCATTGTCAAAATAAAATATGTAATCTTGTCGCAAAATTCTGTTGATTTTGTAGGTAATAGATAACGTGACAAGTCCTTTGATTATATTGATTCTTAACCAATTAATTTATTATTGGTTTTACATAATGTAAATAAGTTTCATAATACAAAAATGGCCTAAGCTTAAAGTCTGTCAGCTATGACCACCAACTTATTCCATGACAGTCAGTTGTATCTACATTTTGTAGCTTTTCTGTATATTACCGTTATATGATCTTATATGTCCAGCAAAAATCTTGTGGTGACTCAACATTTTAAATTCATTTTCCAATTCCAAAGTCCACGCTGACAGAATTTACGTAGAAAAACAATAGGAACGAACATTTATTTTTATCAGCACATACAGACTTCGAAGCAGTACTATGTAGCAGTGAAACTAGAACGTCAGTTTATGTCGAACATATACAAGAGAATAGTACTTTTATATTGGAAACCATGTTTAGTATGCAGCTGACTAGAATTGGGATGTTTCAAAGAAATCTGTTCTGTATTTTGCTTACTTTGTATGTGGCTACATATTGGATTAAAAAAATTGCGGAATCATTTTTCTCCTTTATTAAAATGACAATGATCAAAGGACAGGGAATCCTCTTTGAAAAAAAATTTACACAGATATGGTTCGTTTAAGCTGAAATAATGGGTCCACTACTGAATTTATCCACACATAATTTAAAATATAAACGTAATGCACATAACAGTTCAAAAAGTCTTCGGACTATCCATCTTTAGACTGTCTAAACATTCTTATACTACATCACTACTGATCTATAGGATCCAAAGATATCCACCAAAAGTCAAAAACAATGTAGGCAAAGTCACAATATTGTAGCACAATATCAGAATGCAGGGCACTATATTGCCATCGATGCATACGCTATAAATTCACGACTCACTGCCTCTCTGCACCATTCCTGCTATTTTACAAGAGTTGTTTACTCCAAGCACCGGCAGATGGATTTGTGACTGATCAAGCAAAAAATTGTTAGCCGGATACTGGAAAATAGACCTTATTGCATTATGTTAAGCGTTACTAACTGTCAGGGACTGCTTAGGAATATTAAATAGATTCTGCTTTAATTTATTGACTTTGTGTTCGTTATTTACGAAGTAAGCTGTGGTTAGCAGACAAAGTAAAGGGAAAATATTGACTCAATGCTTCTGAAATTTCAAAACAAGGTTTCACGTGTTTCATTCATTTACGTATGGATAAAAACCTATAATTGGATCTTGAAAGCCCCTAAAAAACAACACAAAATGACATTAATATTTTTTATGAAACAGGTTGAGTTTTAGAGATCTTCATCACCTCTGTCTTCATTCTCTGTGCAGTTTACCCTTACGATTAGAATCATATACCTATTTAACACCAACGGTAATATTTATTTATTTATTTTATTTATTTTCTTAGGAACAACAAACAGATATACAATATATTTTATATATGTAGTAACAATATATATATAAAAAATAACAAAAGTATAGAATTATATGAAGCATTGATAACAAGGTTTAACAATTGTATATCCAACTACGTTATTCACAGAATATGTATACTGTAATCCTTAAAACTACGTCATGCAATGCGATACAAACAAAAGAAGTCAGTTAAAATAAAATGAAAACGGCAAGTGAATGGAACAGTTACTAAAAGAGGAAATTGTAGGAACAGTTAACAAAAAAAAAAAAATTAATTTATACATATTAATTAGATATGGAAAGGCACAAAATATTTATAACTAGAGAGATTCTAAGGCACCTATTGTTGCAATAACATCATCATCCTCCGAGCCTTTTCCCAATCATGTTGGGGTCGGCTTCCAGTCTAACCGGATTCAGCTGAGTACCAGTGCTTTACAAGAAGCGACTGCCTATCTGACCTCCTCAACCCAGTTACCCGGGCAACCCGATACTCCTTGGTTAGACTGGTGTCAGACTTACTGGCTTCTGACTACCCGTAACGACTGCCAAGGATGTTCAATGACAGCCGGGACCTACACTTTAACGTGCCATCCGAAACACAGTCAATGGTGTCTAAGATATACTTAGAAAGTACATACAAACTTAGAAAAGTTGCATTGGTACTTGCCTGACCTGGGATCGAACCCACGCCCTCATACTTGAGAGGTTGGTCCTTTACCCACAAGGCCACCACGACTTTTTTTATATTAAGCATGTAGATATAAAATACAAATTGACAAAACCGTGTAATGGAATTCCTTTTTGAAAAACGAATAAAGACTTTATGAGCTTACAAAACACGTATGTACAGTAACATATAATTTTTTTCAGTACGCCATTCGGACACCGACAAATGACGTCATCGATGATAACAATTAGACAAATCACGTGAAGACATGCAAACGATGCTCGAAGCTATTGCAAATAAATATTGGATTTTTATTCACTTATAAAATAAGGTGTTGTCATTCGCGTGACGGAACGGCCATGATTTTTATTACCATATTATTATTACTATTGTTGCAATAACATTCTTTCTAAATTTTCCAACAGAATCAGCAAATAAATCAAGAGTCTTAAAGTAAACATTGAAATTATTTGTGAGTCGGCGTAAGGGCGCACATACATACATACATCGCAAATACAGGTCGTTCACGTACACCACGTCTTAATGTGTTTCTTGGAACTACATAAAACAATCTATCGGTAATATCTGGACAATCGTAGGAATTATTACAAATATCATAAAGAAACATTGCATCAAGCTGCAAGCGCCTGCCCTTCAACTCCATGAGCTTGTATTTTTTAAGTAAGCTTTTATAAGACAAGGAAGAACGAAAACATCGGTAGTGCACTGCCTTTAGATATTTCTTTTGCACTTTCTCAATACTCTCAGAGTATTTGTCATAAAGAAATATTGCAAGCGTCACATAACCTTATCTCAAGTTCAATGGTCACAGTAAAACAGAGGTCCAATCAAAAATACATAGGTTATCTAAAATGAGCATCATGGTTTCCTGCAAAAAAATATTACGAATTACCTAGCGTTTGCGTTTCGAGAAATAAATGGTGGAAAACTTAAGAGCAGCAAAGTAGGATGGGAGGAAGACGTTTTTGGGGATGTTAATAATATTTTCTAGCCATAAAGGGCGGTAATTTGACGTTTTTTACTTACATTAATATGTAGAATTCTAATCTTCAATAATACCTATCACTGTTTTTATGTTTGGGCTTAATGAGGCCATCGATATAACAAAAGATTACATTATTTTTTACACCAGATCTATTGATAACTTATCTTTTATTTCCTTCGTCTGCGGTCTCTGGCGCACGCGCATATCTTACCGGCCAGTAGTATACAAACACTCGTAAGGAGCGGTTGTGCCGCTCGTAATCACAAAATGAATAATTGGACGTTATTTTTGTTATCGAGTATATGTTTAAGTCATGTGTGTGCTTACAAAATCCTTGTGGTTTTCCCCTACCCTGGAACTAGTCATTCGATATTGGGAGAAGGATATGTTCGACATCTCTTGAGAGCTGGACATCAGGTAAATACATTTTTTTCAAATTTAATTTACTGAATAAGAAAATAGAATAAAAAAAATAATTATGACAGATGCAGGGTGTCAGTCAAATATACCTCTCAACTATCTGTTTTGATAAGTAACATACCTAGATCGTTATTGAAAAAAGCATTTGTTTATCTCAAAATGACAAATAAATCTGTTTCAACGGTTCATTTAAATTTTATCAGATCTTCATTGTGTAAATCTAAGTTATTTTTATGTGTTTTAATGTAGATGTAGATAATATGTAGTATAGGACTTTATAACAACTTTATTTTCTATCATCATCATCATCATCATCTCAGCCATAGGACGTCCACTGCTGAACATAGTGGTATGTTATGTTATTTTCTATGGTACGCAAGAATGGTTTTGTTTTGATTTAGGTAGTTGAAACAAACAACTAATAAAGTCAAACTCAAGGTCAAAAGCGTTTATTGAAACTAGGCCAGTTTTAGCACTTTTTCACGAATACTGTTCTATCAGTCATTGGTATTCATACCTAAATATTAGGAAGGTAAAACCGACCAGCTGGCAGATGGGTTTTCACTCTACATACAGACACTCTACAGAACACGCTTGATTACTATTATTGCTATAAGCTCGCGTCAGATTGCTATCCCGTCCGAGAATATCAGTAATTGTGTCAGTAGCTCACATAAAATAGATAATTTTATCTCGAATGAAATTAAAAATGAGCTACATAACATTTTTTTATCTAGAATGCTTGTCCGTGAAATATTGACGGAAGTTTATCGATGTCATAATATAAATATCAGTATTACCAGAATAAACTCTGATATTTATATTTAAAGTTAGATTTAGAGTATAATGCTGACTAAACAGTCGGTCGACATTTGAACCGATGGTTGGCTTTCTTGTTTAAAAAAAATTCTTCATTCCAATCAAAGTTTTCAGAAGTATCTTTGTAATGTGCGTACCATACCATTTCGCAAACAGTCTTGTGCCTATTGGGTATTGAATATAATCTAGAGATGATTTATAGCTTACATATTTTGATGAAATAACATAGGTACAAACAATATTTATGGTATTCTTCCATTGACAGATTGTGATCATTATTTCGACATAACCAAGTACCTATAAGTACGATAAACTGTAGGTCCCGGCTATCAGTGAACATTTTTGGCAGTCGTTACGTCAGAAGCCAGTAATACTGAAAACCAGTTGTACATTGCAATAGTGGGTTGCCCGAGTAACTGGATTGAGGAGGTCCGATAGGCAGTCGCTCCTTAAAAAACACTGGTAGTCACCTGTATCAGGTTAGACCGTTATGATAATGGCCAAGTACCTATAGCTAATTTTATGAACTATAATAAATGACCGGTAGGTAAAATAGCCCCACATAAAGATAACATGTCAAATTCGTGATAAGTGTTATCTTGTGAAATAATTATTATGAAATAGTCGTCAAGTTAATCAATTACAGTTTATTTTTAACATCAGACTAAAGATAACACATCTGGGTATGTCACTATGCAGGATATCACTAGACATAAAAAAATATAAATAGGTAACTACTATAACACAATATCCATAACAATATCCGTACACTGCAAACTTTCAGTCGTCCGATAGCTTGTTTGGGCTCATCAGAATAAGTCAGTATGAAGATGAATGGTAGTACGCACATTACAAAGATCAGACAGATAAAAGATTAGCCGGCATCATACATACTGAAAAATTTGATTGGAATCATATATATATCTCCGAGCCTTTTTCCCAAACTAAGTTGGGGTCGGCTTCCAGTCTAACCGGATGTAGCTGAGTACCAGTGCTTTACAAGGAGCGATTGCCCTATCTGACCTCCTCAACCCAGTTACCCGGGCAACCTAGTACCCCTTGGTTAGACTAGTGTCAGACTTACTGGCTTCTGACTACCCGTAACGACTGCCAAGGATGTTCAATGACAGCCGGGACCTACAGTTTAACGTGCCATCCGAAACACAGTCATCGGTGTCTAAGATATACTTAGAAAGTACATACAAACTTAGAAAAGTTGCATTGGTACTTGCCTGACCTGGAATCGAACCCGCGCCCTCATACTCGAGAGGTTGGTTCTTTGCCCACTAGGCCACCACGACTTGATTGATTTTTGATTGGAATCAAAATTTTCTTTAAAAAACAATGTCAGTCATCGGGGCAACTGTCGGCCGATTGCTTAGGTTGCAATGTGGGGGTACTCCAATATTCATTAGATTCAAAATTTAAATAAATTACCGCAAACACTACAAAACAGATCGTGTCCAAAGCATTGCGCAATATTTCGAAACAAAATCTTTTCAAATCAACATTTCCCCTTTACAAAGCTATCAAATATAAAATGTACCATCATTAGTGTGTCCTTGACTTTAAGTCTCTCAAAAAGGAATCGTTACTTTGAAAACCATTAAATGGATGTCCAATTGATCTCAAAATCCTTGGTTCCTCTAACGAGCAGGAGATTTTCCTCCTTCTTTTTAATGTTAAATTGTATTTATCCAAATTGATGCCATCAGTTTCTGGTTGATTAATTTACAAAAGGGTTCAATGTCTCTAAGGATTCATTTAAATATATTGTTTTTAATCATTGCTGCGGTCTATACGTAAATTGACGGAAATTGTTGCAGATAAAATCTAGTTTAAAAGAAAGACTACAATACTCGGTCTATTTTGTTTAAAATTGGCAAAATGTTGTCGAAGTTTCCTAACGCAGTCTATATTTGCTCCACATTGCCTAGTGGGTAAAGGACCGACCTCTCAAGTATGAGGGCGCGGGTTCGATCCCAGGTCAGGCAAGTACCAATGCAACTTTTCTAAGTTTGTATGTACTTTCTAAATATATCTTAGACACCATTGGCTGTGTTTCGGATGGCACGTTAAACTGTAGGTCCCGGCTGTCATCGAACATCCTTGGCAGTCGTTACGGGTAGTCAGAAGCCAGTAAGTCTGACACCAGTCTAACCAAGGGGTATCGGGTTGCCCGGGTAACTGGGTTGAGGAGGTCAGATAGGCAGTCGCTTCTTGTAAAGCACTGGTACTCAGCTGAATCCGGTCAGACTGGAAGCCGACCCCAACATGATTGGGAAAAAGGCTCGGAGTATGATTCGCCCAAATACTCAACAATTTATTCAAAAACAAACCTCTCGTCTTCATGAATAGCTAACGAAACAGCATTTCATTCAAATCGTTCACTATTTAGGTCAGAAGTTAGACTTACCTATTTTAAATTTAGTTCGCAGTCAAAACGTAAGTTTGAGCTCATGTGATATTCAGGTTCGGTCAAGCGCAGCCACTAACAAGTTGGGCCACATTCATATGCAGACCGCTTCCCAACTCTAGACATAAAGACGTGTTATAGACCATTTGCGGTATTTGTCAACTAGTTGAGCTGGAAAATGGTTTAATATTCACGGGGTCTTATACGATGCGCCCTGGCTTAGAGGGAAGTAGCCTAGACGTGGCAGGTAGAATAAGTTTTAAATTGGATCAGTCAGGCCACTGACGTATGAAAATAGTTTGGTGATGGTAAAATAAATACAGATTTTTTTATCTTCTAAAGGCAACAAAACAACTTCTTCTAAACTATGAAAATAAAGTGACCTTCCAGTTTTCATAAGGCTTCTATTTTGGACGTGTCTTCACTAAAGTACTCCGCAACCTCATAATATTATTCTGTTCAAGTAAATAAGATAACAGCAACTGTCCTAAAACTTAAAGTTCTTATTACAAAATTTATCCAGTACCACTTTGGCGGCATCCAAAATTCTGTTCGGGACATTCGAAAGGCCTAAAACAAGTTATAATGACACTGCCCAGAGGCACAGCTTGGTCCTAACCATCAATTTGTAGTACCTACAAGGTAGAGGGAAATTCTGAAAACGCTAACACAAATGGTAGATGAATACGAAGTGGCGTGCCCCGTGACTCCAGAAATTACGTATTCGACTAACGTACGGAGAACTTTTCCATTCTGAGGTATAATTTCACTTGTGAATAATTTCCTATGCGTTCCGCTGAATAACTTGACGAGGTCTCTTGTTATGAAAATTTATAAGTTTGTTCTGGCCATGATACGGTTTGGGTCATGGCAAGTTTTGGGAATGTGGATATCAATTTCATAGTCTTTTGGCGTTCGCATCAATTCTTTGGCGGAACAAGTTTTATCTGAATGTTTTTGTGTAAGAGATGTACGTGTGTTATCAGTTACAGCAACGTTTTATATTCAAATATTATTTTGAGATAATATTTGGAAATTTAGTACCTACTTATGCTCAATTCATATTATAATAACTACGGGATATTTATGTCACGTTTTTTTACTGTTATGGGTACAGCTGTATTGTTTACTTTTAGAAATTAAATAAAAGCAATTACAATTTTCAGGTGACATACCTTACCGCGATTCCTTATAAGAAGCCCCATCCAAATCTGAAACAAGTTGTGGTAGCATCAGTAGTCGAGAAGTTTGAGTTTTGTAAGTAAAACAAAAATAACTATGATATTAAATTACCACACAATAGAATTGTACGAACATTAAATGAAACTAAATCAGTAATACAAAACAAGAGATAAACTCAAACCATAGTAGTAGTTTTCTTAAAACTAGTTTTTTTAGTTTTTTATAGGCTTTGCCTTGCCGTGTTATAATTTTTTTGGCTTTAGGAAACAAACTGTCCGATAGTTGAAGGTCGTCCAGTTAAAAATAGAATCGTTGTCCACTGAGTCAAAACATGTATATGAGTCATACAAACTTAGAAAACAAGTCAACATTTTTTTTGCAGTCAAAACTTTAGATTTCGAGAAGTTTATATCAAAGGAAGTAGATTTAACAGACATGCAAGTGATGTACGAGACAATGATTACAGTAGCAAACAGGTCTCTCACTCACGAAAATATTCAGAAGTTCTTGATGGACACAAATGAAAAATATGATTTGGTGGTTGCCGAGTGGTTGTACCACCATCTGTACAGTGGGTAAGAATGTTTATTTAACTCTACTAATAGCCAGTATACAACCTTAAGTAGATCTGACCCTTATCATTCTACATGTATAGTTTATTTTATATGACTACACATATGTATGTATATAATTAGTACGCCATAGACTACCCGTAACCCCTGTCTCTATACAAATCGACTCCACCCAAAGGTTGTGTGTAACAGATTGCTTTCAGCGATAAGACCGCATCTTGTTTTTTTTTTAGCCCTTATCGATCTTGTATTTTCACTTATTTGTTTATTATTTTCTTGTCCATGTTTGTCCTATTGGTGTACAACATAAGCCGATTAAACAAAAACTATGTATTAAATGCCCTAGCCTAATTTTCTGGTATATTTAAGATTTGCAGCAATATACAACTGTCCATACGTTTGGTCATCTTCAATGGAACCTCACACAGCAGTCCTGAGCCTGATCGATGAGCCTGGTAACCCTGCGTACTTCCCAGACCACATGTCGCCAGTGTCACCACCTTTGACATTCTCGCAGCGAGCTTATGAGCTGTATTATCTCTTCTATTTGCGCCGGGTTTTATGGTAAGGACCCATTCAAGACCTTTATCATATTACATTTTATGTGTGACATTAAAATTACGAGACCCTTTCTAATAGAGATGTTAATGAGAACAGTCTGACTATTCACGTTATACATATATGATTGAACCCGAAATCTTAAATGTCTTTTCAGACAGACAGTCTTAACAGATAAACTACCATACAATTAAACAAATTGCAAAAAAAAAACAAACCCATCAAATCATAAGTATATATTATGTTGTTCTCATCAGGTCCATAAAAGGTTTAGAACAGAAAACATACGAAGAAATATTTGGACCAGCTGCAGCAAAGAGAGGAATAACATTGCCCACGTTAGAAGAAGTAAAATATAACAGCTCTCTGATGTTCGGTAATTCCCATATATCTTCTGGGGACCCTCAAAGGCTGCCCATAAACCACATTCCTATTGCTGGTTATCATATACAGGATGTAGTCCCGGCTTTGCCAGAGGTAAGAACCTTAATCTAAAATGTGAAAGGCTGACTAGCTTTTACCGAATGTCTTCATCAGCAGTATATTGATGGCATTATTACTAATACAAGTAAAGGGAAGCAAAATATGATTACTTTGCTTGCTAAAATTAATTTCCATTTCCTCCACCTAACAGTTGAAGCTGGTAAAGAACGCCTAAGGAATTAAGTCCGCCTTTGTGCATTGATCTTTTATGTATAATCAATAAATACATTTTATGTTTTGCAGAATCTCCAAAATATAATGGATGAGGCACCGTATGGAGTAATATACTTCAGCATGGGTAGCATGATGAAGAGTAGTACTATGCCCGCAAAACTAAAGAGGGATTTCTTGGATGTCTTCGGCCAACTAAAAGAGACTGTAATTTGGAAGCTGGAAGAGGAACTCACAGATGTACCAAAGAATGTTATCATGGTGAAATGGGCACCTCAACCCAGTATATTAGGTAAATATGTATATAAATTAGGTGGTACATAACAATCATGTTTTTATGACAATCAACATTTTTGTGTTAAGATATATAAATAATATATGATTGCTGCAATTTAATCAAGTAAACAATAAGGTATATTTTTATATATACTCAAATACAAAAGCCACAATACAAACAAAAGAAGCATTACTAGTTAATCTCATCACTGAAACGGCTTTAAAAGCCTCACTTTATCCGATCCATTTAAAGTTTTAAACATTTACAATGGCGTTGAAATCCACATGTCGATAACACCGGTCACAGAACCGCAACAATGCCATCAGCATCCGATGTATCTGAGGGATTAATACGTATGACAAGCCGAGCTGTTTTCACAATTTTCATTTTTCTTCTTTTTGGAAATAAAAATGAAACCAAATAAAATTGTGGGGTAAATGATGCAGTTAATATTTAAATGGTTTATTTATTACTCTGGTTGTGTCATCTAGCACTTTGATTTTAAAGTTTAAGAATTCCCAAAATAAAAATGATAAGCTGCACCAAATGTGACATTTATATTTTTTTTCTATATTTTATATATTTGTGTCTAACTTTTGAATGTGATATAAAAGTGGGTAAGGGCACAATTCTACATATTCTTTTCTTTTTACAGCTCACCCAAACTGCAAGCTTTTTGTCACCCACGGAGGTCTTCTGTCAACAACAGAAACCATTCACTATGGAGTTCCTATCATCGGCATACCATTGTTTGCTGATCAGTTCATCAATGTCATGAGAGCGATCCGCAAAGGATTTGCTTTGCAAGTGGATTTGGGTCATGATACTCCAGCTAACCTGAAAGTGGCTATAGAAGAAATTCTATCAAACCCTAAGTGAGTATGGGACCATTAATTCTGTCCGTAGTTGTACATATTCTTCCTCTTTTGAGTTCCCAAACACCAGTTATTTACTCGACGAATACAATTTTTTTAATCATTTATTTCTAGAGCTACATAACGCTGCTGCGCTATGCCGCATACATTCCAACGCAAAATGTCAGTCCATTTTCCCAGAAAAACTATTATACTGTAAAACATTATATATATGATACTTTATAACTCATTTAAAGTATCATACCCTGTGAATTAATGACCATGCCTCTTAAGTTCCCCTTGTACATCCTGTTGGCTCATCATAGTAATCCTCATGCTATTTCATTTTTCTAGGTACACTCAAAAAGTCAAGGACTTATCCTTCATCTACCATCACCGGGAGACCAAGCCTGGTCACACGCTAGTCCATTGGATTGAACACGTCATAGAAACCAACGGAGCCCCACATCTTCGTTCACCAGCACTCCATATGCCATTCTACCAGAAAATGTACCTAGATCTCTTAGCATTAGTAGTTCTAGGCGTAATCGTCCTTATAAAGGTAGTTCAGCTATTGCTTCGTTTGGCGAAAAAGAGTGATGTCAAAAAGAAGAGAACTTAGTGAGATTTTTAGTGACTGTTTGGAATTTAGACAAAAGTGATTGTGAAAGCGATTTGAAGCTTGACAATGAAGCCAGTTTTTGTTTAAAGTTGTTAATAAAAAAATAATACATAAAGCAATTTTTTTATTTAAATCGCACTTCTTTAAAAAAAAACATACAGGTGAAGCTAATAAAAAGCGTGTAATAAGTATTTTCTTAGTTTTTTTGCCAATACGTTTGCTAGGATTTACAGTGGCTGGCCCTAACTAAATAGAACATCACCATTACTCGCTATCTATGAAATTTTGAATTTCACCCATGTACGCGGTTGACCACAAAACTTTCTCATGTAACCCTAAAATAACCTTAGGGTCGTCCACATATAAAATCCATTCGTCCCCAATTTACGACACGCACAACCAACCCGGAGAGTGGAACTGGCTTTATTTAAATCTCTTGTTTGTTTAGGCTGCCCAATGTTTTAATAGTATCGAACATATTTCACGCTACGTTTCATAAAATTATTACGAAAATTATACATTTCCACGTAATAATTTGTGGAATGAACTAGACTCGATGTGTGATGATGACTAATTAGAAATTCATTATACTAATTTCTGTGAGCTTTGGTCCTCACAGTCTATATCTTTCCACTTAAAATAATATATTCAAAATATAAATCCTCTAGCATGTACTGATTTTACGCTGTTTTACTCGACTTCTCAGCAGTCAGGGTTTCAAACCAAAATAACAAAGGGATTTCAGTAGATCAAGTTTAGAAGAACTGAACTCGGTCCAATTAGGAGTGGTACAATATAAGCCACCGGCGCTTGTGCTCTGTACAACTTTGCACAACTTGTACCAAGTTGGCCCTATGCACTTAGATGCTTGGTAGCTTACACTATAAGTCGCTGCAGTTCTATTAAAATTAAGAAGACAACTTGATTTTATTTGCTCTGATGATTTGATCTTGTAATAGAGGTGATTCCTTAGAAGAAAGCTGATGAAACCGCCTGAGTAGCTAGTAAGTATACAAAAGGAGACTACAATTACTAAAATGTTTTTGTGAGTACCTGTACCTAACATTCTGGTCGGAATATCTAGACACACGGCAGTGTGTCCGCCAACTTCGAGCAAAAAAAGCGACACACCGGCCGTGGGTTATATTACACGAACCATTTCGGGCCAAATTCGACCCCCCTATAACTCAAAATCTATTTTATTTACGCTTATCAAATTTCTATTATCTGTTGAGACCCCCTCACTTATGTAAAATACAAAATTTCATTAATATACCTATTATAGGTTTTGAGATATTGACGTCAGAAAATCGCTATTTTTACTATACACTCACTGACTGACTCACTCATCAAAAACCTAGACCACTTCCAATGGTCGTATTGACTTGAAATTTGGCATGGAGGTAGGTCTTTATGTCAAGGTAAAGGGAAAAATCTGAAAATGGCCAAGTGTGAGTCGGTTTCAAAATAATGAAGGTGATAACCGTTTTAAATTTATACCCCTAAGGAACTAAAACGAACTAAATTTATCTGAGGGCACGGCAGTGCCCCAGCCAAGACTCGAGCAAAGCGGGCACGGCCGTACCATCTTTTCTCGAAGCGTTTCGCGGCTATTTCAGCCCCCTGTATTTTCCATGTGAACAAAGCTAGGAGTTTAGGTTTTCGATGACCAAGAGTAAGTATTAGAACAAGCTCAGTCCCAAAATTACAAGAAATTGGAATAAATAGTTTACGAGTTATGAGCGATCAAAGTTACACCATTTTGTCACTGACTCACTCACTGACCGATCATCAAAAGTCTAAGGTACTTCTAGCAAACTTAGAACTTTCAAATTTGGCACCAAGATAGGTTATTGGCTACATATAAAGGGAAAATTATAAAAACCTTAAAACTTAATTAAAAAATAGGAAACAAATTTATATTTGCGGTTTTTCAAGAACATTGTGTATGAATTTTGACTGCATTGATAACTTTGTTATTTATTTATGTACAAAATGTTACTATTTGTTTTATTGTTACGTAGTGTGGTATATTGTTATTATGTAATAAATATACATACATATGAATAAAAAAGCTAGGTTAAAATAAAATGAATAATGATAAAATCTTTCATATTAATGCAGTGCGATAAATACTGCATGCTCGCTCGATAGATGGCGTTGTCCTGGTCTAAATCGCGCTACTAGTTAAAAAAAAAACAAATAATTTCATGTGATAGCGCCATCTACCTCTGAAATAAATCTCTTTTATTCTAAAAGATATTCGATTAAAAAATTCGACAATTTCGAAATTGTTTAATTTATTTTAAAAAAATGTTGTTTACGTGCTAGTTTAGGTCCACATATTTAGTTTGTTATATATTTAGTTAGTTGCATGTAAGTTAATTTAATTTGTTATATACTTAGAGAAGAAGGAGACCTACAAAAAATAAATTAGATCCCACCAAAAACATTAAATGTAAAAAAAGCCAATCCTCTACGCAATTCCTCCACCGTAAAAAGTTTTGAGATCGATAGAAGCCAAGTCCTGTTCAACTTCATTTGTAATAATAAATCAATATTTTGTGACTATATCAATAGTTTTGTTCACATTACAATAATATTGTCTTGGCCATGAGCACAAGTTAATAGTCGCGTCGCTCCCTGAAATAATGTGTAAATACCATTGAATGATTTTACGATTGGACTGATTGGAATTTGAGATCACCATGAACCAAACATGCGCCATAGTAAATGTGCAGTTCATGATTTTGGATGATACTGACTGTCGGTCATTTAGTAACAATTGAAAAAACTAAAAGTATTTAATTCTGTGATATTAAACTTCATGATTGACTTTCACCTCTCCAAGATATGCTGTATTATATTTGTAGTTTATTGTGCTCATGGCCAAGTCAATATTATTGTAAAGTGAACGAAACTATTGATATAGTCACAAAATATTGATTTATTATTACAAATGAAGTTGAACAGGACTTGGCTTCTATCGATCTCAAAACTTTTTACGGTGGAGGAATTGCGTAGAGGATTGGCTTTTTTTACATTCAATGTTTTTGGTGGGATCTATATTTATATAATATATCATCGAATGGTCGTACCGATCTGAAATTCGTTACAAAGGTTTGTATTTAGTCAAAGTAAAGTAAAAATCTGAAAACGGAAAAGTGTGAGTCACTTTCGAAAATAACGAATGTGTAACTTTAATCCACGAACATAATATATGATAACATGTCATGTCAGTCAGTTGGTAAATCTAGTCCATTTAGTTAATCTAGTTCATTTCTTTGTAAGAAGCATAGTGCATATTCAAAAATCTGAAAGATAGTATAAATGAGACATTTCCTTAAGTAACTTAATCATAAGAAAAAATAAAATAAACAACCTTACAAAAATAAATGAAATCCCACCCAAAACAAAAATGTGAAAGACTGCCAAGTTCGATAATATGGGAATGCTTCGCCTATAAAAGAAGTGAGATCTGAATAAGTACCAAGTTCCATATACATACCTCAGTTAAAAATAGTTACTTTTTTAATGATGTTACTTGGCAAGTTTTAATAGAAAATTAAATACTTGATTCATTACGTTTAGTAGGTTTATAACAAAGTGTGTGAAAACTTGCCGAGTAACATCATTAAAAAGTAACTATTTTTAACTGAGGTATGTATATGGAACTTGGTACTTATTCAGATCTCACTTCTTTTATAGGCGAAGCATTCCCATATTATCGAACTTGGCAGTCTTTCACATTTTTGTTTTGGGTGGGATAAATAAATTACATTGTTCTTTCAGTAAGAATATCACAAGAATCATTATAATGTAACAACTAAAAGTGCTGAAATTAAATTCACGCAGATACTATTTATTACAACACTAACCCATTTCAATACTACTTAGGGACTGTTTGTGCAAACATCATCATAATATTGTTATCAAAATATACCTATTAGTTAAATGAAAACGGTTATCAATATTGTTTGCCATTTCAATATTGTTAGGAACTTCAATTACGAGTACCTACATTAAAATTCATTTAAAATTTTGTTTTACCACTAACGCAAAACTCATAAAAGTTCAGATTTTTTTACTAACTTCGACACTACATGATTTTTTATCTACGTTCGCGGATAACTTTTTAGTTTTATGAAGTGATTTTATTTGGAAAAGCGGTATTCTAAGATTAGTCCCTTGATAAAGAAATCAGACATGAAGTGTTTTTATGATCTTTACCCTGGTAAAACGCCTTTCCTAATACAAATCAAAATTCTAACGTAACAAACGACATATTTATTGAATTTTCCCTAGTTTCAACAGTTGTTATTCGCAAATAAGTTAGTAATAATTTCTGAATTTCTGAGAATACAAAATACACAAATAGCGAATGGAACCGGCTGCGTGTTGTACAATCTGTGACAGTCAACTGAGCAAAATAGGTTAGTAGGATTCACGACCGTTGTACCGTAATGCTGTTTCTACTTAAACTATTTTCTATTTCATTTACAATTCATTCGCTAAATTAGTATGGCTTTAAAAGTAAGGTAGTTTAAACCATGACAACAATAAACATAGGTGATATTTATTAGTAAAAATGTTCAATGCACATTTGGATCGGCTTTCGTTATGATTAAACTGGATTTGTTATCAGTCATTAGGTAAGTCTGATAAATCAAAGCGATCATGGGAGATAAGACTAGGCGGTTATAAGGCACCTATAAATGTCCGCACAGTGCGGTCTTGCAGAGATTACTGACCAAATTACAACGCATAACACAAAACTATCCGTGAAAACGTGGAGTAGGTAATGGGTTTTGGAAAAAACAGAGCTGCTCATTCGGAAAATTACTACAAAATTATATTACACAACCCATTATCCCAATATAATCTATTCACATTATCCCCTTAGTTATCACTTACGCGTCTAACCGTGCGGTCTATTACACGACCGACAACAGGACAAACTTTATGCTAAATTTGATCTGGAAACTCCGCCACCTTAGTTCCTCGCTGCAAGCAATACTTGAGATGCACTAACTTTAAAACATAGTTTAAAACTTCCAAGTGAGGTGTAAGCGGAAATTAATCGGTAATTGATAACTTGGATTATGATAATTAGTTTTCTTTGTTGCTATGGCAACTTTAGTGGGGGTAATTTGTAACTGTCGCTTGTTTTGTGCAATTAAAAAAGTTATGGAAATCTGTAAACATAATGTAGTTTTTTTTAAGATACCAAATGAAAAGTTAGTAGTTAGTAACTATCTAGGAATGTTCTTATATATATATTGTTAGATATGAATCCTCCTTGCTACCAACCTGGCCTGACCGGGCTGGTATAGAAGAAGAAATTATGAAGGATAGAAGGATGACGGACGTTGAAGATGTCACATCGTGATCTTATAATTAATTATCGATATTGTATTTGCTATTCAAAGTTGGCTTCTGCTAAATCCTTTGTAAGAAATAAACCTTACCAGGTTAAATGTTTATAGACGTGTGTTATTCATTTTCAAGTACCACTTCTGATCTGACCTCTAAGATCAGAAGTGGGATCGCCACGCGTACTTTATCCTTTGCCATCTGAATCCAATAATGATTTATTTTATTCATGAAATTTCACGTCAACTGTAAGTAAGTCTTATTTCTTACATTCGAGGGCATTCTCGTGAAAAACGACGAAACAGTTATAATCTCACGAATCGCGCCGCGACAATATGAATGCTCCTCATGCGCTGGGTGCAATATCCTACAACATACTAGTACTCAGAAGCCCAGGATATGCGGATGAATTGGTCACGCAATAAGTCTTGGATAAAAATTGCGAGAAGAAAAGTGACAGCCACTGTAGTTTGTTTGTAAAACAAAAAGCGATCGGATCCTGGAAACACTGAAGACTGTCCACCAGCTGGAACTCTAGCAGAGCGATATTACGAAGATTCCTTACAATAGCAGATTAGTGCTTTAGTGTTAACCCCTTGGATTTCTTTTCAAACATTTCGATTTCTTACACAGAATATCGAATATCGAAGGAAGTGACCATGAACAGCCATGTTGAAGTCACAAGTTACACATTTATGACCATCTATCCGATGTTTAGATTATGAATGGTGCGGATAGTGCATCTACCTCTAAAACTCAGGAATAGATCTTGTTGTAGTATGAGGTATAAATAAGCCTAGCGTTGAGAAAGAAGTGTTGTACATCATGACGCTACTTTTCATCACGTCGGCAGACAACTACATAAAAGTGAAGCCTTAGATTACCAATTGTTAAAACTATTTGAATGTTCAGTGTGATATATGATTTGTTACACTAAAAATAATCTTGAAGAGTAATTGCATAATGACGATTTTGTGTTCAGTTAGCTGAGAGAATAGTATCGATGTGAGAGTTCTTCATTCTTCGATAAATCATAAAGAAATAGTGGAAATTGACATACATTTTAAAATAACAAGTCTTGAGCGGTTGCTATGGTGACATGTCATGTTGTATTTACATGATTGCATTATAATTAATTGACTTATTATTCTGTTTCATGTGATAATTCGTTTTGTGGCGAGAATAATACTACATGCTGGGAACACGCATCCTGTTTTTCGAATAAAACAGCTCTTCAAGCTATTGCGAGGCCGCTCATATGCTTCGTGTGGAAGGAGCAGTAGGGCCGACCACGGTCCTAGCAAATATCCACCTCATTCTCTTCGTGTCCACGAGCAATGCCAGCCGATAGCTAGCATATAGTGTGACTCCTTGCTGTTATTATACGCGCAAAGTCTTAGCGCGACCAAACATGAGTCATGCATGATGTTTGTTTGCAGAGATATTAACAAGAAGCATGGAGTGATAATGCCTGGTGAGATCAATCCAGTTCTTATGTATCTTATCTGTTATAAATAATTAAGAAATTCAGTCATACGCAACTATGGTAAATCCTCGTATTGGTTTGCAGTGCGCGACGACTCGGGTTCGATTCTCGAAATGCGCCTGAAATACTCGATTTTAATACAAAACCTACATATGTTTTGAAGTTTGCAAAAGTGTTTGCATAACAATGAAAACTGCAATAATGATGGCTAAATAGTAGAAGCAAAGAAATACATCTTCTACCTATCTGCTTTTGAAATGTTTTGGCTCATCACATTTAACTAAATGTTCTTACTTGCATACAAGCTGGACTAGATAGAGCTCAATGAATTTGCTTCATATACTACCCCATTAATGACACTTTCTACTAAAAACAGAAATATCAGTTTGCTGCTACCATGGTATAACTACGTTGTTTTAGCCAATTGCTTACCAGTTTTGAGCAATAGCTTACCTATTAGATATGACGTACACTGACTTATAGCTCATTCATGGAAGGCAGCGTTAATGTAAGATTTGTTTAGTGGAAGGTATTAATTGAAATGAATACTCCTAGTAATGGCAATGATTCTTAACAATCTGCAAGCCTGACTAACAATTAGGTACAGCTTAGTTTTCGCTTTTTTATTAAAATGATTATGTTCACTTATACTCCTTACTAATAATGCATGAGAGTTCGTCAATTAAATGTTTAAACACCCAGATGCCTGAATCTAGCCCAAAGCCTACTTCCTTAACCTTCTAACTACAGATATCGGAGATAAACTGAAACCAGAAAACACAACGAGATTTACTACGTGAGAAGCACATAATTTGACGACGTATGTGCTGAAGTTTCACACTTCTTGCGCTTGCTTTATTGCTGCATGCTGTGCGGAGTGCCGCCGGTCAGCACATCGCGCGACATTGCTCGAATGATGAGAGCGAGTGGACAGTATGCCTGGTATATCATGCATTCAGGCGATCAGGTGATCTGTTTTATTTTTCATGTGGTTCTCAAGTTGAGTTCGCATTCGCCTCATTGATCTGGCAGACGCATAGCACGACTGCTGTGCAGTTTCGGGTTCGATCCGCGGTCGGGCGAATTTGTTTGTTTGTTAAAGATTAATTGGATAAAATTTATTTAAGAACATCGATTTTTAAATTTATGCTCAGAAGTGACCGAACGAAAAGATGTTCCTTGGTATTATTTCTGTTACAGTGCACTTACACGAGGACGTGTAAAGCGCAGGATGGCCGTGTTGGCGCGGCCCACAGCGCGGCCCAATACTGCTGGCTAGTTCCTTGTTTGTGGTCATCATGGTGTCGTAAGATGGCAACGTCAATTGAATCACCATCGTGACCTTTGCCATTTATAAAAGATGATTAACACTGCATACGTGTCAATTTCAACCGTTGATGACTTATGTTTGCTTAAAAGTATTGTACTGTAAAAAAAAAGAAGTAGCATGAGCTAAACGTAACCATAACGTAATGTCTGTTGTATTATGAGCTTTGTTGGCACGTGATTAGTAATGATGATATTTCGGAGATTAACTTTTTTACTATTTTGATTTTGTGTGTCAAAGTTATAATTTAGTAATGGATTTATTTCTTTCAAAACTTAGATCCTTCAAATGAATGGTCAGCAGTGGCCGAGCGAAATGTATACTGTGCTTGAATGTTTGTTCACAGAATTGTACACGAAGACGTGTAATGAGCAGGAGAGAGGCACACGAGGCTGCGTTGCAGTGAGCAATGTTTTTGTGCCAATGCAGCTGCTGATAGCAGAGTACCAGTGCTGCTGATAGCAACGTACCAGTGCTGCTGATAACAACGTCCCAGTGCTGCTGGCTGTGCTGCGGCGTGCTAATGTTGCTGCCTGTATCGGAGCGTGCCAATGTTGCTGCCTGCGTTCATCATCAGCCTATAGCAGTCCACGGCTGGACATAGGCCTCTCCAAGTGCACGCCACTGAGATCGATTTGCGGCTGCTCGCATCCAGCTCCTGCCAGCCGCCTTGCGCAAGTCATCACTCCACCGTGCCTGAGGACGTCCTACACTACGTTTGCCGAGGCGTGGTCTCCATTCTAGAACGCGTTTACCCCAACGGTTATCGGTTCTTCGGCTAATATGGCCAGCCCACTGCCACTTCAGCTTGCTGATTCGGTGGGCTATGTCGATGACCTTGGTTCTCTGACGGATTACCTCATTTCTGATGCGATCCCTCAGAGAAATGCCGAGCATAGCCCTTTCCATAGCTCGCTGAGCGACTTTAAACTTGTGGACCAGCCGTACCGAAAGTGTCCACGTTTCGGCTCCGTAAGTCATGACAGGTAGGACGCACTGATTGAAGACTTTTGTCTTTAGGCACTGTGGGATCGACGATGTTAGGACTCGACGTAGCTTCCCAAATGCAGCCCAACCCAACTGAATTCTCTTATTCATTCTCGTCCTCAGAGTTGTTTCTACCTAACTGCAATGTCTGCCCGAGGTATACATATTTCCGAACAACTTCGAGAACTGCTGCCTGCGTTGCAGTGTGCCAATGTTGGGTGTTTGTGTCTTGGTGCCTCTTACAAAAGTTTATTAGAACGCCACTACGTCCGCTGTGGCGATGCAAGTGGACACCTCCTCAGCTTTCTTTGATAGCTGCGAGACAATTTGACAAAGATAAGGACTTTGAAGACGTTCGAATGTACATGAGTCTATGTGTGCGTGCCGTGAAAGGATGTATGAATATTGATGTGAAAAAGTGTTAATCTAATTGAAGGATGCATGAATATTGATGTGAAAAAGTGTTAATCTAATTGGCCTACTTTCAATGACTGATTTTGACCTTGACTGTTATTTTAACATAAAAATGGACTTTTCTTTGATTTTGACCTTGAAATACCCTACTATACCGTACGAGATTACGGCTCTTTGGTTTTCTATACTGGTGGTGCTAGTTGTCTAGACCACTTTGAGAACGTATGAATGTACGGGTCTCTCTTTATACCGTGGCGGTGTTACTTTGGAGGCCGCTGAGAGAACATACGACGGTATGGGTCTCTGTTCCACGTCTTCATAGTATGCTACCTATAGCTTAAACGCGTGCCTATGCTATGAGCGTGTGTAATGACAAGCAAACTGGGAGCCTCTGTCATCGAGAACATGCGACGGCATGGGTCTCTGTTTCTGAGTGGGACTATTGTTTAGACCACTGGGAGAACATACGACGGTATGTGTCTCTGTTTCACGTTGTCATAGTAAGCAACCTAGAGCTTAAATGCGTGCCTATGCTATGAATGCGTAAAATGACATGCAAACTGGGAGCCTCTGTCACCTGGCGGTGTATGGCGAGTGATGGAAGTCCGGATTCTGTCATTCACGATGCACTTTTTTTTATTCGTGTTTAGTCTGAAGCTGGTTACTGCCATAACACCTTTCAATATGCCTTTGCCTGTGGGCGCTTGAGTGCACACTTGCGCCCATAGTATGATTTACATACAAGTAGAAGTAAATATGGAAACCTTTTTTTTGTTACCCTTCCTTTTCTCAACATATTACATGCTTCAGACTTATACACAAAAACGACTACTACGAGTAAATTACTTATACCTTGCTTAACATGTTTCAGATCATGAGCAACATGTCGGTGACTAGCTTATGGGGAGTTGACCTGATGCTGAAGAGGCGAATAATACTGCTGGCGAGGACGCCGCAGGGTCAGGAACGGCCGTGTTAGATATGAATCCTCCTTGCTACCAACCTGGCCTGACCGGGCTGGTATAGAAGAAGAAATTATGAAGGATAGAAGGATGACGGACGTTGAAGATGTCACATCGTGATCTTATAATTAATTATCGATATTGTATTTGCTATTCAAAGTTGGCTTCTGCTAAATCCTTTGTAAGAAATAAACCTTACCAGGTTAAATGTTTATAGACGTGTGTTATTCATTTTCAAGTACCACTTCTGATCTGACCTCTAAGAATATATATATGTCTTAAATGAAAAATAAACGAACTAAAGTCAATTAAAATTAAATGTTAAGAGAAGAATTTAAACAGTAACTAAAGCAACAATGTTTATAGAAAACATCGTAAGATTTTATTTTCTCACAAAATACTATAATTTTATCATAGAAAGTGTATCCCAAATAACTGTAGTCGTCAATATTATTTATTGAATTTGGAGAATGTCAATACGTTACAAGCAAAAGGTTCTAAATTTCCACGAACACTTAAGTCAAAGTATTATCTTCGACGTCCTTTCTGACGAAATGCGTAAAAAAGGGAAATATTTTATCAAACGATAAATAAATAAGACCCTATCAAAAATAATAATGTTGAAAATATTATACTGCGTCCTTATTTCTTTTGTTTACGAAAAGAATTCTGTGAATATATCGGGTATGGTTTCAGTATCTCTTTTCTCAAATGTCAATGAATTTAAGAACAATAGAAAATTTAAATTAGGAACATCTAAGATATCAAGTAACTTATGTCTACAATGTAAACTGCAGACTTTAAGACTGAATAAGTGACTGCCACTCCGATTGTTATCAGTTGGTCACTTATAGCGGGTTTCGGAATAGGTACTTTTGTCTGCTGTCAATAAATAACCAATAAATCGCGGTCGAAAGTACTCAAACTCTAGGTGCTTCTCTAAGTGACCGAATGATTTCATTTGGCGTGACATACACTTGTGTTGTGTGTAAGTGTTATGAACCCATTATATTACTACACGCGTCGTGTCAGCCGAAAGACGTCTACTGCTGACCAAAGGCCTGCCCCAAGGTTCGCCAGTTTGCGCGATCTTCAGCAATCCGCATTCACTGCTTCCCAGTGTCCTTGACCAGATCGTCCGTCGATCTAGTGGTCGTGTCTCTAGTTCGTGGTCGCCACTCGAAAAAATAATATTACACTATATTTATTAAATACACTCAATATTTATGGTCAATCATATTTCGTAAAAACTTTCGTCTTATCCTGAATAGTAAAGTAGCCTGCTAAATAAAATGAAATTATGCCTAAAGAACCTTTGTTCAAGATTCCATTATTTCACCTGAAGTATTGTAGCATTTTTACCTGGAACAATACCCACAGTGACATATTGTGATACGATCATTTTACTATGCATGGCCGGGGAGTTGGTTCACAACATGTTTAGATAATGCCATTCAGAATAATTTGGGAAAATAATACGTTTCGGAGACAAAATGTTATTGCTGAGGCAGGTTTGTTTCGGATTCATGAAATGAGAGTTGGTATACGATGGTGATTCAAACACGGCACCGCGTTCCGCCGCGGTTGGCGGTGAAATTCACTCGAACCTTTTACATACCGCCCGTCCGCGCGGATCCGCTTACGCGGCAGAAATCGTTAGGAACGTTCTTTGTTTTTATTTGCTGTTTTGGTGGCCAAGAATAACTTACACACCATATTAAGATACTTGAAAAAACTGAGAGCCCATGCTTATCGGAAGCTAGATTTAATATTGGGCAACTTAAATTCAGTCGTAAATATGATGTACACGTTTTTTTCTTTAGGAATGCTTGTAATTTGTCTAAGAAAAATTATGTGACAATTAGGTTCTAAGAGCCGACTCTTTTAAAATAGAGTGACGAAATGGTACGTTTTTAAGCTTTTAAGTATCGACGTAATAAGTGCCGCCGTCACACATAATTAGAGCCTAAATAATAAATAATGTTCGCACATTTGTCACTCAGCTTACTCGGAGGAAAGGTGTAATGAAGTCAATATCCCTTTTCAATTTCATCAGATTAGTAATTCGAGTAATGTGCGAATAATCTCTTAAGCTCTGACAAAGACTAAAATTTTCACAGACACGATTAGTTTGAAAGTCTTTAGGTGTGTTATTTTTAAGTAGGAATAGAAGTGTATTGTTTTATGTACAAAGACTCTAATAAAAAAAATATATAAGATTTAATACTGTCCTTTGAAGGAATATAAAAAATATAAACACTTATTTTTGTTTCCGTGTATCTTATTCAAATTAAAACAAAGTGAAAGTAAGATTAAAACAGTCCACAAATTTCCTTTATGAACATACATTTCATTTTATTCACCAAACAGTACATAGGGTTTCTAGAGCTTCTCCCATCTTTACCTACATAATCTTTGCCCTTCAGAAGCCCGCCCTAACCAAAACTGTTCCCAGCGGAACACTTTCAAATGTTACTTATACGATGTGGTAGATTAAAATTATAATAAAACCTCTCATTTCGTAGGACATAAGCCGGGTACATGATTACTTTGCCAAATCTACTTTGATAAACACTGAAATTAAGCTCTGCAAATTAAGTTGGCGGATTATACAACTTTATGTTTAAAGTTCCATGTTTCAGTTTTAGGACCTCGTGGTTGCAAAATGTAAGTACGCATTCCGACAGGAACAATGATTTTGCGAATATTTCCAAAAATAAATCAAGGACGTTTGAGAAATTATTTAGAAAAAAAAAACTTTATTTTGCTTTATTTTTCAATATTTCAAACACAAAAATATTCAACATAAAAGTGTGTTGAAGAAAAGTTGACGGGGCCAACGTTTGGCACCGAAAAACCCTCTTCGTTTGGTATTCAATCAAAATAAAGAAATCTAGGTACAATATACCCAATTTTGTGTGCCTGACACATAAAACCTTTAGCGTAATGAACTGAAAACTTTCGGAATCCAATGTTGTCTCTATAATCATGTAGAACCTTTTTTTAGAGCTGAAAGTTTTTCAATATCGAAATTGTTTTGTATAGATTTGAATTGAAGAAAATTGGACCAGATGTTTTTTTGGCACCTAATTGAATAAAATTATGTAATCAAACTTTTTTAAAGCTACATAGTTTCTGTTGTATTAAGCCGATGTCTAAGTGTTTTTCAGTTATTTTTAATTTCATGATATTTTAGAGTTGCTGTACTCTAAACTGACGGTACGGTTAACTAACCTGCTTAAATAAAAACTTCTGCACTTACCAAGGGTCCTTTTAAAGGTGCGTGAAATGGTTATTAACGAGCAAAGGACCAATAGGCACGCAACAACTATTTAGTAATATAAACCCACCCAAAACAAAAATGTGAAAGACTGCCAAGTTCGATAATATGGGAATGCTTCGCCTATAAAAGAAGTGAGATCTGAATAAGTACCAAGTTCCATACACATACCTCAGTTAAAAATAGTTACTTTTTAATGATGTTACTTGGCAAGTTTTCATACACCTTGTTATAAACCTACTAAACGCAATGAATCAAGTATTTAATTTTCTATTAAAACTTGCCAAGTAATCATCATTAAAAAGTAACTATTTTTAACTGAGGTATGTGTATGGAACTTGGTACTTATTCAGATCTCACTTCTTTTATAGGCGAAGCATTCCCATATTATCGAACTTGGCAGTCTTTCACATTTTTGTTTTGGGTGGGATTTCATTTATTTTTGTAAGGTTGTTTATTTTATTTTTTTCTTATGATGAAGTTAGTTAAAGAAATGTCTCATTTATACTATCTTTTAGATTTTTTAATATGCACTATGTTTCTTACAAAGAAATGAACTAGATTAACTATGACTTGATTTACCAACTGACTGACATGACATGTTATCATATATTATGTTCGTGGATCAAAGTTACACATTCGTTATTTTCGAAAGTGATTCACACTTGGCCGTTTTCAGATTTTTACTTTACTTTGACTAAATACAAACCTTTGTACCATTCGAAGATATATTATATAAATATAGATAAATTTAGTTCGTTTTAGTTCCTTAGGGGTATAAATTTACACCGGGTATAAAACACCTTCATTATTTTGAAACCGACTCACACTTGGCCATTTTCAGATTTTTCCCTTTACCTTGACATAAAGACCTACCTCCATGCCAAATTTCAAGTCAATACGACCATTGGAAGTGGTCTAGGTTTTTGATGAGTGAGTCAGTGAATCAGTGAATAAGTGAATAAGTGAATAAGTGAATAAGTGAATAAGTGAATCAGTATATAGTAAAAATAGCGATTTTCTGACGTCAATATCTCAAGACCTACAATAGGTATATTAATGAAATTTTGTATTTTAGATAAGTGAGGGGGTCTCAATAGATACTAGAAATTTGATATGCGTAAATAAAATAGATTTTGAGTTACAGGGGGGTCGAATTTGGCCCGAAATGGTTCGTGTAATATAACCCACGGCCGGTGTGTCGCCTTTTTTGCTCGAACTTGGCGGACACACTGCCGTGTGTCTAGATTGTCAATAGAGAATATTTGTCAACAAATTCCACCGCACGCAGCTTAATACCTACATATTATATAGGCGGTTTGACTGCTTCAAAACTTGCTTCTTAGGTAAATGACAAGGTTTTATGTATTAAACAACTTTTACAATTGAACGAGGTGCAATAAATTAACACATTAGGCAATATAACAAGTGAACATAATTTACGAGTGGTTAAAAAATCTTCAACATAAAGTTTTAAAATTGTATGAAAGCTCATTTTAATAATTGCTTAAAAAATAAAGCTTGTTTTTATTACAAGAAGGAACCTTGACCCCAAAGTTGACTGGACTCATCAAAACACAACTCTTGTTCGGGACTTTTGAAGAAAAATATTTTTTGAACATTTTTATTTTCGACGGGATGTTTTGTCTTGATGATTGATCGAATTGAGACATCGTTTTCTGTTACTGAGACTTAAATTAAATAGTTTATAAAAACGGTCACATTTTTACAAGATTTAAAAAATATTATCTGTACAATCACGTTATTTATTTCATCTTTAGGTAAGAAATAAATTCATGAATGCACAATTCATTTTTTTTTTAATATGGTATAAATATGCGGGCTGATAAAATGTGTTTTATTAACATTTTTACACACAACATATTATTACTATTCGAACTGGATTTATCAACTTTTATTTTTTCCCATACTAAGCCAACTCACCCGTTCGCCGTCAAAAAAAAAAAAAAATACAACACCAATTTATTTATTCTTAACTTCCTTCCCTCCAAGATATGTAAATGTCGTTTTTACAAACAATGTGGTGTGACATTGAGCTACCGCATTGCAGCATACATACGCTATTGGGAGTACGCGGCAGTAAATCAGCTTGGCTCAACATCTGCATACGTTAATCCAAGTAACGTCACTGTGACATGTGTATTGATCGACAGCTTCAAAGTATTGTTGACATTGGATTTATAAGGCTTCTAACACTTCCAGACGGGTTTTGCTACATACCTACATTTATTTTTTAGAGGTTTTCTCTAGGTACTAATTACCCACGCTATCCAAAAATAAAACAATTTTAAAAAGCAAATACCGACTTCCTCACAAAAATATGTATATGTATACTAGGATCGACTCGCAATGGTCGCTTTTGCACTACGATCATCTAAAATTTAAAATATAGATTTAGTTTACTTTAAAATAATGTACAGTTTATTTTTAATAATAATAAAGCAGTGTCACCAAAATCATCATCTCACTGCTGAAAATAGGCTTCTCACATTTATTTTCAGAAGGATTGCTTAGAAACGACTTGCGTCCAGCGTCTACCATGTTTATTTCAGTGAAATACATTACATTGAATGAAGATAATTGGTGGTCAAATTAGACTACCTGACACGTCATGACATGTCATTATAATTAGTTAATTAATTGCGGTTTCTGGTCACAGCGTCTGTCACTCAATGTGGACGGTGACTGCACTCCTTTTGTTCGAAAATTGACATGTCATATCATCATGTCAGTAAAGTCATAGTAATTAACACCCACTTCGTTGTTATGCTATTGTTCAATTAAAAAATTTCGCATGTTTAATTAATGATCAAAGCACTGAATCATTCCAATGACAATATGACTGTCTCGAAGTCAGAGCTTTCGTTCATAAAACTGTTTCTTCTGTCTTGTAATTTCAAAAATATTAAAACAATATTGGCATGGATAAACAGAACTATGTTGCTCTATGTATTAAAAAATAAATAAGATAAATTATTGATCGGTTGTTTAAAATTGGAATTTCTATAAGTGCACATAAATGCCTCACGATGCAGTTACCAATCGTCATGATATGAAGAAATAATACCAGATTTACCAGTCCTCGTACTACAGTGCAGCTAGAACCTAATGTAATGCAATCCACGAATGAGATATTAAACTCGTTGAAATGAAAATCAATGATCCCGGTGGTCAGGTCGTCGGTAAATTCCTCAAATTGCCCACTGACGTGCTAGTCTGGTGAACGACACGTCACGTAGCGAACGAATCCGATTGCTGTTTCACGCTGCGAATACTCGATGTGGGTTTGTTGCAATGCTAATTAAAAATAATAAAGTAGGTACATTTTTCATCGAAGAACTTTTCAAAAGCGTTTGACAAAAGTCGGGTAAATCCGCGAAACCTGCACTCCAACACTTCTTACGGATTCTTAATGAAATAAAAGTGGCTTAACCACTTCACTGTCCACGAAGCAGACCCAATAGTTAAACAATCGGTGTGTATCACATGACGCATGGGACAGGGAAATTATTAGGAATGAATTCTCTAGCAACAAAATGTTAAGGGATTAAAGTTTTTTCACATCAGATCTTCCATTTCTCATCATCTTTCTAAATTAGTTACCAGCCCATCTCGGATTACCGGTCATACCGAGAATTCCTGTCCTAACCAATAACAGAATTAAAGTTTACTCAGGCCGCCACTAAAAGTAAAATAATTGTATTTTCCACCAGTCTGGGTTAGTCTGGAAAATTCCTTGAACAATTAAATAATGGCTTGTGTTGTTTGTTTTGCGAAACAACATTCAAACAGGACGGACAAACAGACCAGCGTTACGGGAGATATAGAAAAAAACAAATTAATGTAAACAGCGATTCGTGTTTCAAGTAATACCACAGAGTAGTTGAAACAGTATGGACATTTTCGAATGATTAGGTAGTAATAATTAAGTTAAAACATATTTATTTCTATTGACATTGACAAAATCACTTAAAATCGTAATTTTAAGAGTATTGTGGGAATTATTCACGTGAAAAAAAAAAACATGTCATAAAAATCACTGAAACTTGGAATAAAATATGATATTTTTCTTTAAAGAAAATTAATGATTTCTTGCTAAAAGCATCAAATCCTGATTTAACTGAATTATATACTGAGAGACACTTTCTACACAGCTAATTAGACTAAGCCTATTACCAGCTTAGTTAAGAAAAGGCTTATCAGACAAAGTAATACAGTTGAATAAACCCTTCTACTGCGTCCATGGAAAACAGGCCGGATTGTGGTGATAGTATTTTCTACAGCAAATATAATGAAACCAACGAAAACAATCAAAAAGTGATTTCCACATTGATTTTTCCGATTGGTCTATTCGGGAAAATATTGGCCATTAGTTCGCCATAGTTTAGTTTGAAGACGAATCCTTTCAAACTTTTATCCAGTCGATATCTGATGGGCTGATCAAAAGCCCGTTCAAACAAACTGTTGGCCGACTAAACGTTTGTAGTCCTCGGGATTCCAAAAACATTTCTCACTTACCAAACTGCATAAAAACATACTGTGGCATTACTATTTTCCTTATCCTAAACAAACGCACGCACACTGAACAGAAAGTACAAACGAGATAAATCAACATGTCTGTCTATACGTAAGCGTAAAAATGAGAGCCAATCAAAAATGTTTATTCGTTATGATGAAGTTTTTGCGCCATGTATAATTTTTGCTCGTTTAGTAAGACCACCCGACCACCAGGCCACCAGACAGCCAACTTTTAGTCGGCCGATAGTTTGGGCTCATAAATCAGTATGAAGATGAATGGCAGTACGCATATAACAAATATAAGGTATATAGCCTGTACAGAGTGATTGATATACAGATTTTCTTTTCTTGCCTTTTACCGGGTCAACTATCGGCCGATTGTTTAGTCTACAGTATGCTGGTACTCTAAAGCGTCGTTAGTTTTTTGCGCTACGATTCTGTTATGAAATTTTCTTTGGTGTGAATCAGAGCAAATACTGCTTGAAGTGTTTTTGTCTGTTTGTTTGTACGTCTGAATGTGGTGTGGTTTGTCTTGTTTGAATATAATTTATACGGATTTGTATTTGTGAGGTGTGTTCTTGTAGATACGTAACACATTTGCGAGAGCTTGCGCTTTTTAGGTATATTTATTTGCATATATTTGTGTTCCAACGTATCAATATCTTTATTTTTGAATAGCCTTAGGTATCTTATTAACCTGTGTTCGAGAGTTTAAGCCAAGGTTCAATTGTGGTGCTTTATTTTTTTGACGTACTTATAGTACTTTTTACCCAAATTAAAAAAAGGATTTAGACTTATATTTTTCCCAGTTCAAATAGAACCTTGTTTAGGTTACCAAAGAGAAACAAAAAGTAAATGTTTTTAATATAAAATATATGTAGTGTTCTTTTTGATTTTAAACTCGAATTTTAGTATTACATTACATTTTCCACCGACTCAGCCTACGCAGCTGAAAGCTGTTAGTTCCCGTATTATTGTGGAGCTAGCAGATATGAACTCGCAAGCCATTACAGCACACCTGCACTTTTATGCAGTTCCCACTCGATCTGCTAACAGTTGCAGCGAATACGTTTTGTTTTATCTTGATAATATTAAAAATGCAGAAGTGGTTCAGATATAATATTGTGTTGCAATAAGTGATACCGTGAAGGGGCCTTTTTTATAAGCAATCACTATTTCCTAAAAAATACTTTCTATGTATTGTACGACTAGTTTCCTCTAGGGAGAGAAGATCCTAAAATAATTCGCGCACTCAGGTAAAAATACCCTATAGCCTTCTTTGATAAATGGTATATTTAAAATTGTTTAAATTTTCAAATCAAACTGAGATTTGCGTTTTCAAGCCAACAAGCACCCTCGTTATATTTATAAAATTAATAAGTATAGATTTTCATTAAATCCTGTGGTAAACGAGAAGTCTATGTTCAAGGATTTCGATAAACAATGTCTTAGTATGAAGTTTACGTGTAACGCAATATTCGATATTTAACTTTGGATGGATCAAGTAACTTTTGATTGATCTAATGAAATTGTGTATATTGTAGTTTGATGTGTTACAGGAAATTCGCCCTCATCCCGGTAAATGGATTTTTCCGAGTAACTCAAAAGGAAACCAATGAAAGGTGTGTACCTAATACAAAAACACGTCTTTCTTTTAAAATTTCCAATACAAAGAATACAATTTACTAGAAGTTATCTCGGCTTATAGTATCAATTTATGGTAATTTGAATTGAAATAAAAAATAAGCACATACAATAGATTCTATAGATATGCAGTTGTAGGCACTTGTTTCTTAACAATATACAAAATTGCATGAAAACTACCGAACACTGTTCCAAAAATACGCTTTTACTCGGAAATAGGCGTTTAGGAAACATGCCAAAAATCTTCGGCATTCTCGCGAAACGAAATCAAATGCTGCACAATATGAAAAATGCCGACACCGAAGACCCCAATGGGGGAATCGAATCGGATATCAGTGGAAAATTTCATATTTATGCAAACTGTACCGGTTGCACCTCCCGGTCGCGATATCTACGATATTGAAAACTTTATGCCTTGAATTGCATATGATGTTGGCTCTATGCGACGAATATATTTGCCTTCCTATCTGTACTGCGTATGAGATATTATGGAAATAGAGATTACACTGGATTCCGCGGTGAACTATAAATCAAAATGTTATTACTTTTCTCATTTTGCTGTGATCTGTTTTGGATTAAGGTGGTAGTCAAATATTTATGAGGGACCACCTTTCCTGTATATGTTATATGGTGTTGATTTCCATATTGTATTACAGATTGACTGGGTTATGCTTTTACGAGGTGAAGCGGAAAATTTTTCACACAAAAATATCCGTCCGTTTTGAAATTGCAATTTATTTACTTTATCACGTATGTAGGTTGGTACTTATTAATGTGTTTTAACCGTGAGTTCTTTACCTATGAATAAAATCGTTGGACGAAATTCGAATATTTAACGCTACATTCAATGATCTTCATTTACATATAGCTGACGTAATTTTCGCCACAACAATAACTTTTTTACCGGCGAAGTTTTTCAGTGGCAGTTTATCGTAACCGATACTTTACACCAGATTTATTCTTTCTGATATTTAAAATGTCGCAAACCTTTTTTGTCATTATGAAAGTCACATTCAGTTTATCCTTAAAGTATGTACATTAGCAATCTCTTGATTCTCTCACGCTCACATTATGGGGACCCAAACAATTAATTGGCACAATTGGATCCTTAACTTTTGACAGAATTAACCAATTTAACGCTAGAATGAGGAAAACATTACCTATTGAAATTCAAGTCCATGGGCTGTATTCGTACAATTTCCTCCTCCTTTTTTCTTTTACCATGTAATTCGTAATTGGATAAAGAGTACGTCCCGTTTCAAGAGGGCTTACAAAGGTTAATAAGGTTGATACTCGAATGTACAAATTGGGTGCTTTTTGGTGAAATAAAGACCAAACTTTGGTAGAGTTATTGTTTGAAATTGTGCTTTGTTACATTTTGTTGTATTATGTAGCCTTATTTATTTGCTATTTAAATACAAATATTTCTACTGGTCTACTCTCTCTGTCTCTCTCTCTTATAATAATGTCCCTGAAATTGCAAGCGTTGTGCGCAAACACATCCGTACCTACACATTTATTCGTGAACAAAAATGTACGCAATCAACATTGACGAAATCTTGCCATGATAAATGCTCTATTTCATACACGAGACTAACTGTAGATTATAAAAACTGATCCATAAATGAAGCATGATGAATGTCAAATTTCAATCTCTATTCAAAAAACAACGGTTGATTTGGATATTGTAATGCGCAGATAGCTTTTTAGACATCATAGTGTGACAATACGTATCTTCTACTACAATTATTTCGTAATTAAGGTAAATGTATGACAATATTGACAAGTGCTGACGTGCAAAATTAATTGATCGTGCAATGTTGTGAGCCCGCTAGGTTATTCAATAGATTACAGCTATGTGTTCTGTTGATTTGATAGCTAAGTATATCACTATGTACATTGTAGAGTTAGCGATAAACTTGAAAACCCATTATTTTGTTGATTCATTTTATTAGAGTGAGATACTTAAATTTGTTTCATATAATAAAGTGCGTAAAAGTTTCAATTAATTTATTTTCACGAGAACTTTCTGTAGTAATAATTAGGTGTTCCCAAGCCGCAGTAGCTAGATATATTATACTTCAAGGCATTACCAGAATTACTAACAAAATACTGATCTTTTAAATTAAAATGAAAGTTTTACATATACCTATGGTTCTGCCTCAATCTTTGAGGTGAAGTCTAATCTAATGTAACTTATATTTCCCACGAAATAAGAATAATGTTAGTCCTCTGCACAGCTTTATTATTTTTTATAGGGAAGATATTTTTCTCGAGAACACATTGGTATCTTTATTTGCAATGCACTTGACGGCATCGTGAAAAATATTGGTTTACTGGTTATGTTATGCCAATACAATCGGAAAAACATTTTGATATTAGATTTTCCCCAATATTTCTGATTTATGTAGTACCACAAGCTTGGAAAGCACAATAAACCGTAGGTCCCGGCTGTCGTTTAAATATCTTTGACAGTCGTTGTGGGAAGTCAGAAGCTAGAAGGTCTTAAAACCAGTCTTACCAAAAGGTATCGGGTTGCCTGGGTAACTGGGTTAAGGAGGTCTGATAGACAGTCGCTCCTTGTGAAATACTGGTACTCTGCTGCATTCGGTTAGACTGGAAACCGACCCCAACATGGTTGGGTAGAGGTAAGGCAGATGATGAAATCATCATCATTTAGTAAGAGAAGCTTGTGAGGCTGCAATTGAGTCGATTGGTCCATCAATGGGTGACCATTTTGTGTTAACGAGTGTCTCCATGTTTGGAAAATTACATTCGATTTGAATATCTTTGGCCCTCAAATCATAGCCAGAAAGTCTGGCACCCAGTCAGACTAAGGGGCTATAGGGTTTCCCGGGTAATTGGATTGAGGAGGTTAGGTATTTTCATGTAAAACTATTACCTAGTAACCTACTAACTAGTAGATACAGGTACCGGCACGGATGTCGAGCCCTGACCTTCACCTGCGCACAAGCGATTTACTGCCTTATTGCCTTATGCATACGGGTGCGCAAAGCCATCCCCACTCTTCCGCCGAGAGCCCGACATCCGTGCCGGTAACTGTACCTACTCAGGTGCTTAGCTTGGAAGCCGATCCATTTCTTTTTATTTGCATGTTTAACTATGTTAAGAGTCTGGTACCTAACATAAAAACCATGTTATTTCCTTTACCGACCAACTTCGATTACAACGAAAAAATATTTGCAAAGAATCCTATCAAAATCAAATAGAACTTAACAACGGAAGATAAAGGGAGGAATTGTTCCGCAATTGGACCTTGTTCGGAATTTCGAATTTATATACGAAACTTTGAAAATTCTAAATGAAATTGTTCTTCCGTATTGCTTTGATTTACTGTTTGTACTTCGGTACATATTTTTAACTTAATCTTCTTTTTTCTAGAGTTATAATTGATTTGATAAAAACAATTTTTATTTTTACCTTAAATGCTCCAAATGTATTTGGCCGATTTGACTACCAGTTATTACTTGACCTACAAGAAGGCGCGATACATAAGTTAGGTTCCCTTCTTCATACATCTCTGATCATCTTTCCTTCCTCCGTGGTTATAGGTTAGACAGGGAAGGTAGGTACCTAAAAGTGTACCAAGCCTATCCAAAACTATCATCTAAATATCGAAGAGACAATATCTTAAAAGTTACTTTCCAACAGTAATGGATAAGATTTCAATTAAATCTAGATTTTCACAATTAATTTTGAAAACAATCTTAAAGTTATTAATAGAAGTTTTAGACTTGTCAAAGTATTCCATTTCAGAAGCTTCTAATTCTTAAGCCCTTTTTAAACTAGGCTTCCCAAGTTATTATCATATTATAAGTCGGTAACCGATATAGTTTATAGACTTATAACTTTATAGAATTTCATAATCAAGCACATTATGCACTTTAAGCTGTAGGTCCCGGCAGTCATTGAACATCCTTGGCAGTCGTTACGGGTAGTCAGAACCACCAGTAAGTCTAACACCAGTCTAACCCCTACCCCTTGGTATCGGGTTGCCCGGGTAACTGGGTTGAGGAGGTCAGATAGGCAGTCGCTTCTTGTAAAGCACTGGTACTCAGCTGAATCCGGTTAGACTGGAAGCCGACCCCAACATAGTTGGGAAGGAGGCTCGGAAGATAATGATGATCAAGCACAAGTCATTTATATTTGGTTGTATATAGCAGTAGTACATATACGTTGGTGAAGCCAAACTTATCTCAAATGATTATGTAAAGGGTCTAAAATAATGAATAGTAATTTTATAGGTATTCATAAACATCATACAGTAAATGAAATCATATTTATTCACACCAACTAAAACAAGTTTGAATTTTCACAACAAACCATTCGTAGTTATTGAAATGTTTATCTTTTGTAGCTAGTCAAAATTTCGTTAAATGTTATACAATATTAATATTATTTTTACCCCCTAGTAAAAAAATAACATCCAACGCAGAAAAGCAAGATCAAACAAAATCATCATAAATTGGACCTTAAACTATACATCATAAAGGCGAATTTAACTTACCCACAGAGATAGTCATAGATGAGATATTTATTTGTAGTTAGCCTGATTTCGAAGATACCTAAAAAAGTCTTTTAAACTAGGTTTGATCTAAGAAGTTCTTATTGTAATCTTTTATCCTATACATAGAAGATAAAAGCTTACTTCAGGTAATCTGAGAACAACTTCAGGTATTTGAATAATCTTACGCTTAAGGTTCTTATTTGAAAACGAGAATGTTCACAAGGGCAAAATTTTGTATAGAGACAGACAGTGAAATAGGCCTTTGTTTTAACTTAGATTTGAATAAAATATTAGTGATCTAGTAAACCTGAATATTGCCTGAATGTAGGTAATTGTCTCGTCTAGGTAAGATTCTTTAATTGACCTGAATATGAAAGATTTGGCTCGTCTGACCATCGCATCGCATATGGTTTGAATGGAAAGGGAGATTGAGAGGGAATGATGTGATGAATAAGTGCATTCAAAAACCAGTCTATTTAACCTATGACAAACTATGTATTTGCAGGTCTACTAATATTCCACAGCATCTGCCGTCCATATAATGCTTGTACATATACCAAGATAGCAACAAAAAACTGGAAACTCCACTAAAGGTTGCTATTTAACGCAGCATTTTTCGCTGAGCAAAATTTTTATCAGTCAAAATTTATTGAACACGGTACTGATTGCAATTTTATTTGTGATCACGAGTGCGTTCATGCAAGCTTCAGTGCTTTCACATACAATATGCTTTCCCCGATATCTACTTCAAGCACGATCATTTTGGATATTTCGTAATTTATTAGCCAATTTCCTTATCTTTTGTATTTTCTTTCATACACGTTTGAGATGCTGTGAAAACGCTTTAGATTCCTTTGAACGTATTTATTAAATTGTTTGTTACCTAGTTGACGAATCAGTAGAATTTTTATAGCTCTTAATTTATTTTTTCAACTGAATTGTTTGTCAAGATAGATTTATAGTGTGAACTAATGACGACTTTATAAAAAAATCACTAGGTATATTACGCTATTACTCTTAAACTGCTTAATCGAGAAAAAAGTTTGGCATGGAGAGTAGTAGAACTTAGTACATTAATCTTTTTAGATAAGCTGGTTTTCAATAGTCGGACTTAGTAGATTAGAATTTATAGATGAGTTAGATTTTTTCCGAGGTCAAGATGCAATTTTTAGAAATATCGTAAAAATCGGTAAGAAATACACATTAATTTATTTAATAAACTCCTTCGAGAGCTGGAACCCTGAACAATTTTACTGAGCTAATGGACATAGGATTTGATTTCTTTATTAAATTTGAAAGAGTAAATACGTTAGATTGCGATCCGATGGGTCGTCTCGTAACAGGATTATATGTAATGAAGGAAGAAGAAGATAAACATTGAAATACTTTTGCTATCGAAAAAAAACTGTTTCTATGTCGCTGGTATCACACGGGTTTTTACTTAGTTCTTCAAGGTTCAAGGTTTATATTAACATTTTATTAAAATCAATACAGCCGTTCTTGCGAAAGCTTAAAATGTACCTATATTAATATTTTGATATATTGTTACCCTTTCACACAAAAGCTATTGAAGCGATTTTGATGGAACCTTAGCTCATACATCATTTAACATACATAGGTTGGTTTTTATTTGGATTCAAAAAACAGTAATGTCAGAAGTCAGGTGAAACTGTGATCAACAGTTAGTGTACAAGTATTCTCACAATAGCTTAATTAGGTTTTCAGGAAACAAGACATTATGTAATGATCCCTCAGTTATTTAACGTTAACCTTTAGTTAACAATATAGCTGACATTATATCGACACAATTTATTATTAACTCATTAATTCGTTACTCTTTTATCGTTATACAGGGTGATTACTATTAAATCAAGATCGGGCCGCTACCGAAAATTCAGTAAAAAAAACATTGGCTCGCTGAAATTGTCTTTCACGAAATTAAGTCTTTTGTTTATTTTGTCGAACGTTATAATGAAGTATGAAAAATTAATCCCTTGTTCACGTATAATATTTCTTAGTATATTTATTTATTATTACTAGGTATCGTAGAATGGAAGCAAAACACACACTGTATTGATTTTATTCACCTGAAAAAGGTTACTCATGTTGCCTCCAGGCGGAATGTAAAAACGTGAATGATTTGAACTCTGAACTTTGCTAACCAAACGCCGAATAAAATACTGTAGGTCAGTGTAGGTGTATTTTATTTTCTGCGCAGCGATGTCGATTTTTTATCTAGATTTTGAAATACCTGTAGTTTCAAACGACTAAAATTCGGGCTATCCTTTAAATGTTATTATATTTTCAGCATTCTTTTACATTTTTTTGGATACTTACATTTTCTTCTATGAGCCCCATTCTTACATTTAACTCAATAAGTGAACAGTGAAACATTGCAAGTTAAATAAAAGCTTGTAAAAAGAAACCTATATGTATTTTTATGTTCCCTCAATTTAGGTATTACCTAACGGTTCAGGTTACACCTTTCAAATATAAAAAACTAGGCAAACCAACTAAGAAATTTTTACAATTGTAGATATAAATAAAATAAGATAGTATTTTCTTACTATTTATTCCACATTACAATACTAAACCAAGATAAATAGCACTGATTTCCCAAAAGAGGTTGTTAATACAATAACACCAAGTTATAATATAAGCTCTTGGAATCAGGAAACTTATGAAGATACTGAATAAATAATTACTTATACAAGTTGGTCCAATCAATAGTCAGTAACTATCTTTGTTTTGATTGGTATGCCCCTTGAGTAGTGTCGGGACTCCAGTCAGTAAAAGCAATTAGCAAAGAAAATAGTTTTTTTCCTGTTTCACGTATATTTTTGTGTAGCTAACACGGTTTCGGAATACGGTTTTTATTATGTTCCTAATTAATTTTGCGTATGATTTTTGCTGCAGTAAATTTTTTGGTATGGTACTTAATCGTTTTTATTTACCTTATTAAAAAATACACCTTTCCGTTTTACCTCCTAATACTAATACAATAAATTTAAAAATAAAAATTATGCACGTTATTTGATTTCCCTTTAAAGGGAACTAACTTAACTACCTACATAATACTACGTATTTTAAATATACATAAAGTGATTTTGCCCTCGCCTGCTTTCTCGGTATTAATATAGGGTACTCCTTTAATTACATTGTAAGATAAGCACAAATTGTCTTAAATTGACTCAAGGAAACTGTATTTCATGAGAAACTTTCTTCGTGTAAAATGGGTAATATTTTCCTCAAAGCTAACTTATTAAATGTCTTCTTATTTAAGTGAAAATTTTACGTATAATTATAGACGTGATACAGTAACAATCTATTTTTATTTCATCCTTATGACATGCCATAAAAACTCACTAACAATTAAAAATTAAAAACAATTAGGTAAGTGAACGAAACAAAACTAGTTGATTTCGTAATAAGGTGAAGAGTTTACAATAGTTTAACGTATAATTTTGGATATCTAGGGAATTGAGCTAAGTTAAGAAAATCGTCACAGTATCCTTATTTACCTGTGTGATCTCACTACAGCCAGTGCAACGTAACCTCGCTGATCCTGAGACCAATTCCTAGTCTATTTTCATTTATATTGCCAATAAAAAACTTCTATGATAACATCTCCGACATTTTAATATAATATTAAAAAAATATAAGGCTTTTCGTAACATCCCTTATTCCCAAGTCTAGCCGCGGCATAGCTCTGGATTCACATCACGATCTCACCTTGAGTAAGTTCGTCTTATTTATGAAAAGTTCTCCGACCTGTTTTAGGCGCGAAAGTACTAACTTCTTTAGTCTGATTTATTGTGCTGCGAATAATTTGTGTCAGCTCGTCAAGGTTCTGACAAATTTTATAATGTTTTTTATTAAGTTCTGTTTGAAGAGTTTTATTGATGTCGCTTTTAATAATGTCTGTAAGAACAAACTGTAAAATTCATGAATTTAATTTGATAGTTGGAAACCTGTGCATACATGTGTGCATAAGTGTAATTTTCTTTCTACCTTGTAATATAAACAGTTTATAACAACAAACACATTGTTGGTTATAGAAAGTTTATTGTAATTCGAATACAGACATGGTAATTAGTTACATAGGTAGTTCACAAACACACGTCGTACTTATCTAGATAGCCACGGTCGCGAGAGCTAACACATCGTGCGAAATACATGGCGTCGTGCGCCGGACTGGCGACTCAGCGAGCGTCCCCGCTCGTGAGAGTAGGCCCTCGCTCCCCGCACCCCTCTGCCGGCCGGCCACGTATTGGTCGGCTCGGTGATCATGCGATGGCCTTATATGGCCATGGACTCGACCACAAAAAGTAGGCGCGCGTTACACACTCCCCCTTTAGACCAGGGAGGGTCCCCCGACTGGTCGAACAACAGTAACGCGAGGCTCTAAGTTGCATCACAAGGTAAGTAACATTATAAGTTAAACATTGCAAGGTAAGCAAGCCTATATAGCCTATAAGGTAAATAACAATACAGTAGACTTAAAAGGTAAACAATACAAGATATGTAAACTTGAAAGGTAACCAATACAAGGTAAGTAAACTTATAAGGTAAGTAAACTTATAAGGCAAACAACACAAGGTAAGTAAACTTATAAGGAAAACAACACAAGGTAAGTAAACTTATAAGGAAAACAACACAAGGTAAGTAAACTTATAAGGAAAACAACACAAGGTAAGTAACAACTCAGCTGAACAACCACCTAAGGTAAGTAATATAGTTAGGTGACACCCTTCCGCGGTCTACCCCTACCACGCTTAGGCACCATCGGCTCAGGACACTCACCCTCCCTCGCATGATATGGGCGTAAGTCAGACACATGGTACTTACCAAAAACTTCCCCCGTCTTACTATGAGCTAGGAGGTAAGTGGTAGGACTCACCTTTTTAGATATAACGTAGGGTCCGTCCCGTTTCGGAATGAACTTGGACGTGATCGGAGGGTATCAACCCTTAGCAGTGCTGCTGAGGACATGAGTCTTCATCAACACCAAGTCACCCTCAAGAAACTTTACAGGCGAAGACCGAGTATCAGCGTATGCTTTACGTACATCCTGATGGCGTTCGAGGTTCTCCTTGGCTGTCGAGATGGTATCCGCGAGTTTCCGCAGGTAAGGTGTGATTTGTGGTACAAAGTTTTCAGTTTCGACCACAGTTCTCAGGTCAGCTTGAACTGTCAGAGGAGACCGCAGCTCACGACCGAAGGTAAGATAAGCAGGGGTGTGCTCGGTAGACCGGGTAACGGAACTATTAAAAGCAAACCGTACAAAAGGTAATACCTCGGGCCAATTCTGGTGACGACCTTCCACCAAGATGGCGAGCTGAGCCTTGAGGTCTCGGTTCTTCCTCTCAACTGGATTAGCTTCAGGGTGGTAGAGAGGCACAAGGCTTTGCTTTATACCTAAGACAAACATAGCCTTCTGCATAACATCTGCTACGAACTGCACTCCGTTGTCTGAGATAATACGCCTAGGAAGACCAAACCTCATAAAGACTTCATTAACCAAAGTTTTGGCACATGTCTCCGCTGTAGCTTCAGTAAGAGCGAAAACCTCCACCCATTTACTAGTGGTATCCTCCACTATCAGGACCCATCTCTCACCTTGAGGACCTTTAGGCAACGGACCGAAGAGGTCGGTTGCAACAGTTTCAAACCTCTGAGCTGGAACTGGAGTTTGTAGCAGACCAGCAGGCTTGACATTCGACGGCTTGAATCGTTGACATTCGACACATGTCTTCAAATAGTCAGTAACAAACCTTCTCATCCCGGGGAAATAGAACCTTTGCGAGATACGATGTAAAGTCCTATCAATTCCACCATGAGCGGCGGTGGGCGAGTCATGGCACTCGAACATGACTGTGCTCCGCAGGCTCTCCAGGACAACGAGCTGAGGCTCCTCCGAATCAGTATCCGGGACGTACCGATACAAAACACCTTGATTCAATAGGTAACCTCGCTCGGACCAACGAGTAACAGAAAGGTCATCCTTACCTTCCAAGTCCAGGATGATCTTGGCGACTTCAGCATCTGCTAACTGCGCCTCCCGAGTTGAGGTGGCATCCCAGCGTGGAACATCCACAACAACTGGGCAGATGTCACACTCAGATGCAGAACCATCTTCCAACACGGGGCGGCTAAGCGTGTCGGCAATAACATTAACTTTACCTGGTGCATACTCGACACGTAGATCAAAAGCTTGTAGCTTCATGGCCCAGCGAACTAACCTTCCACTAGGTGACTTGAGAGAAAAGAGCCACTTCAGGGGTTGGTGATCAGACATCACGTGGACCTGATGACCATCAATGTAACCGCGGAACCGTTCCACAGCCCAGACAACGGCGAGAGCCTCTCTCTCCGTAGTAGAATAATTCTGCTCGGCTGGCGTGAGCAGACGGCTGGCATACTCGATCGGATGTTCTTGATGCGGTGACTCCCCCTGGAGTAAGGCAGCGCCTAGGGCATAATTACTGGCGTCGGTTCGCAATATGAATGGCCTCGTGTAGTCAGCTTGCACTAGTATAAGTGCCGTAGTTAACAACTTCTTAAGAGTATCAAAAGCCTTACCTTGCTCTAGACTCCATTGCCACGCCTGTGATTTCTTAGTGAGGCGGGTCAGCGGCTCGGCCACCTTCGCAAACTCTGGTATGAACTTACGGAACCAGGAGCATGTTTGAAGGAAGGTGCGCAGCTGTTGGAGGCAGGTAGGTTCCCTCATACTAAGTACAGCATGTACCTTGTCTTCATCCGGTGATATACCTTCCTGGGAGATCACGTGACCTAAGTACCTAACCTTTTCTCTGGCGAATACACACTTGTCTCGATTCGCACGGAGCTTAAACACTCGGAGACGGTCAAATACTGCACGGAGATCTGAAAGGTGACGAGTATAGGACTCTGATATCACTAGGATGTCATCTAAATATGTCAGTACGGTGACGTCATTAAGTGACGACCCCGCACGGAACCGGTCAATAAGCCTCTGGAACGTAGCCGGTGCATTCTTGAGTCCAAAGGGCATACGTAAGAATCGGTACGTACCAAACGGCGTGACAAACGCGGTTTTATCCTTATCCTTGACCTTGCATTGCCAATAGCCACTCCGAAGGTCACAGGTGCTCATCACACAACCTCTCTTAGTGGACTGCAGTAGCTCATCAATACGCGGCATAGGATACGCGTCTGTCTTAGTGACAGCGTTGAGTCTCCTGTAATCTACACAAAACCTATACCCACCGTTAGACTTCGGTACCAAAACAGTAGGTGCAGACCAGGCAGACTCGCACTCCTCGATGACACCTTCTGCGAGCATCTTGTCCAGTTCTATTCGCATGACCTCCTTCTTCGCCGGCGTGACCCTGTATGGAGGCACGGCGATAGGAGGATGGTCACCGGTGTCGATGTGATGCTCGGCAAATGGCGTTGGTTCCCCCACCTGATCAAAAATATCAGAATACTCACCCAATAAATTTTCAAGGTCAGAACGCTGATCCAAGGTCAATAGTGTGCCCTCGTCCTCACGCAGCAGGTTGACCGAAGCACACTCCACCGCCTCGCGTGAACTCTCTGTGAGCAGGGGGTAAATGACCTGAGGCCGATCAGCTGTGAACCACGTCATATTACTAAAATTTAAAACAATCTTAGACTGCCTAATAAAATCTATTCCCAAAAGGGTTTCGTTATTACATGCATCGGGGAACACAATAAATTCAATAGGTATACACAGTGACATACATTTTACATTCACACATGTAAACAAAACGGTACTATTTCTAATAGTACCATCAGCCAGTTTCACCGACATGGTTTTTGAAACAAATGTATTACCCAATCGTAAAAGTAAGGCATACAGGGTCGAACCCGCGATACTACGTCGGGCGGCGGTATCAATAAGCGCTGAGCCACTGTGCCCTAAAATTTCAATATTTAAAATCGGTCGGCCTTGGCTGATAATAATATTATTCTTACTCTCACAGCTTACATTACACTCACTGAGTACCGTGTTAAGTGAGTAGAAAACATTTTGTTGTGGTTGTGAAACTGAGTTATTAACATCAACATTACAAGTGGAAACATTTTTACACGACGGACAATTTGATCTCACAAACCCTTTCTCGCCACAACCATAACAGAATAAGTCTTTAGAGTCTCTTTTTGGGCAAGACTCACGCGTATGACCACGACACTTACAATACACGCAAAACGACTTTTTGTTTACACTATCACTCGCGGCACTAACACTCGGCGAAGTATTACGCTGGAGCTGCGACGACGACGGCTGTGCCCCCGCGCCGCTGGACAGCGCTGGCGGCTTCGACGCGCCCTTCCCCGCCGAATACGGCGTCTGCATCGGAGCGGCCGCGTGCTGAGCCCGCAAGCCGGCCGCGCTGGGTCGTGCTGGCGCTGCTCGTGCGAGCTGTGACTGCGTGTTATTGTTACTCGAACTTGACGACGTTGTCATCTCTTTTTCGGAGAGCGAATCTTCGACGGCTCTCGACTTTTCGATTAATTGATCGAGGTCCTCAATAGACTCGCGCGTTACGCGTTTACGAATGCGTTTGTTTAACAAACCGTAAACTATGTCGAGCTTGATTCGTTCGTCTAGACTGTAAGGTAACCTGCTCATATGTGCGCGGAGACGACCGACGAACACCTCCGTCCGTTCTTCACTTTGTTCCGCGGCGAACATATCCCGGAATACCTTATGTGGCGGACGAGGAACACCAAACATCGCCCGCAGCTTGGCAAGGGCGTCATCCCACGACGTAAGCGATGCCTTGACGCCGCGGAACCACACAGCTGCCTCGCCATGTAGAAGCATCGGGAGACCACGGAGTGCCAGGTCATCGGAGACAGATGCACACTCTTTGTAGATTTCCACGGAGTCGATAAACGCTTCTACGACTTCTGGATCTCTGCTATGCCCGTCGAAGCGTGCCGTACACTTGGACATGTTGCCGGTCTTGCATGTCGACGAGGGCGTCGGTGAGGGTCGCGCTGATCCTATCGCGTGCGATGCCATGAGGGATTCGACGAGCTGCCGGTTCGCTTCCGCCTGAGATTTCGCGAAGGCGGTAAGGAACGAGGCCAACTGGTCCCCAGACATGAGCGTTGGCGACGGTCTCGGTGCTTCTTCATCCGAGCTGGATTGCGCGTCCTCCACATTAGCGTCGGTACGTACTTTGCGTGGCGGCATTTTCAGCGACGCAGGTATAAACGCGAACACTAATGTCCTAAGTCGATCGGCAAAGAACCGGTTTAAACTGGCTAGTGGATTCACGGCCACTAGTTGGAAGCGCCACTTATAACAACAAACACATTGTTGGTTATAGAAAGTTTATTGTAATTCGAATACAGACATGGTAATTAGTTACATAGGTAGTTCACAAACACACGTCGTACTTATCTAGATAGCCACGGTCGCGAGAGCTAACACATCGTGCGAAATACATGGCGTCGTGCGCCGGACTGGCGACTCAGCGAGCGTCCCCGCTCGTGAGAGTAGGCCCTCGCTCCCCGCACCCCTCTGCCGGCCGGCCACGTATTGGTCGGCTCGGTGATCATGCGATGGCCTTATATGGCCATGGACTCGACCACGAAAAGTAGGCGCGCGTTACAAGTTTACTTACTCAACAAAATTCATATCTCAATTCGCCAGTCAAGTAATAACAACTAAACAACAAGCAAAAACAACTGAACTACTAACAGCAATTTACGGCACTAAGACTACTCCGACGCAGAAATGACATGACTAAGAACGCAAGCACAGAGCGATTAATTTGCATATCATTTGCCGAGCCGGCGCCTGCGACAAGCTGGGGCAAAATACCAGCAAAATTAATGTACCCTGCATTACGCGGTTTGTTTCCAACCACTTTATTGCTGCTTCCTTGCCAAGCTTCCCTGCCAAGTCCCCAAAGTACAAGGGCTTGTATTAAATATATTCGTACTTTATGCCTCTTGTGAAAAACGGAGAAAAATTGTCGAGTTTAATTATGTCATGTCGCGTATATTTCCCAGGTGGTAGCGGTTACCCGAAAAACAATTTCAGACACTTTCGTAAGTATCACCTCTTGTGTTTGTGGCTGCGAAAATATTAACCAGGTACATCCCTCGGGTGACGTTAGAAAAGTCTTAGAGAGTGTAAGGCTTTTATAGTGTTTCGAGATAGTTGAAATAGTTTTCTGTGAAAATGATTTTGTATCCAGAACTCGGCCTTGAAGTAGAGACAATCTGTATTTTATTTTATTGATTAATTGCCTCTCAGATAATTTAAGATACTAAAAAACTTTCTCTTATATTTGCTTCGTCAAGTTTACATAATTAAATATTATTGTGTTTCACAGCTGCAATACCTGCCCTATCTAAGTTTACCATAGTAAAAAAACAAGTACTTCACGTGTTGCTAACACAATTATATAACATTTTGTCGAGATAACTCCATGAAAAGTAGACTTAAAATAGATACTAATAGTCACCTGCAGCTCAGAATATGCTCAGTTGGCATAAATTCCGCTTTCTCCTAAGAAAAGTTTCTTTTGAGACACCCGTAAAAGAAATGAAATACCTCGTTTTATACCAGGAAGTATTTCCAAGAACCCTTTTTGACTTATTTTATTTTTACACCAGTATATTTTATCGTCAGACGGGCCATCCCAAATAAGTTTCTCAATTTGAAATTCTAAAAAAAACTTTTGAGACAGCAAAACTTTCTTGAATATTCCAACTTTGCGATTTGCAAAACACGAATCTAGATTGTCAAAAACTTTAAATAGAAACAAACTGATGTATTGTCTAATAAGTTACAAATAAAATATAACTTCTTTATATTTTTTCTATATTCTAATAAATTGCATAAATGTCTGAATTTAGGAGAACATGACTTTTCAAACTCAAAAAGAATTATTATGCAAAGCAGTTCAATTTTCTTACTGCATATTATTTTCGCTATTTTTTACTATTTTATAAAGCCACACCCCTTAGTGGCGTTAAAAGGTTTTTTTAATGCAATTAGACTGCCACGGTAGAACTACAGGCATTGTTTTACCCTGGTTAATAAATTAGTTATTATTAGTTCTTCATAGCTTTTAAAGTCGCTACACATTTTCGAAATAAAGTATCATGTAAAAAACAAGGTCGAGTAATATAAACTGTGTCAAAGTTATCTTCAGAAATCGCAGGACAATCAGTTTCGCATCAAGAAAGAGATAAATTGAAAGTGCGTACAATAAAAAGGAAAACCGGTGCTTTGTGACCAAAAGAGCATCGTTTCGTGAATCGTATCGTTTGATTTTATAGTTCGGGGGCTGAACCATTTCTTTGTTTTAGGATTTTAGATTTTAAAACGTTTGTCTTGTTGTGATCTTGGATTCTCGCAGCTTTTTACCATCATCTGGTTAGCCTTTTACCTTGTTTGTTGTGTCAGCTTCCAGTCTAACCACACATCTTGTGAAAACTCTCAATCGAAAGATTTAAATCAAAGCTCGTTCGAAACGCTATTGCAATAACTTTTCGTCAGTAGCCTTCAACAAAAACACCACCAAATCAATATTCGATTTAGGCGAAAGAACTTCATCACTAACAAAAACAGAATTAAATTCAACGCTATTTGTACATACAGAAATCCGACAGTGCAAACAGAAAAATAAACAATTTTATATATATAGGAAAATCGGTGAATTCGGCACCAATGTTCCGGCGTTGACGGCGATAGAGTACCTATTTATGGCTTGAATGTACTGCCTTGCAATGTACTGGCACGATATATTTATTTTAAATTATGGAACATGTTTCGAAATCGAATTCCCAGCTTACAAAAATTGAAGAGTTATTAAGACAAAGGGTCGTTTCTTAGAGGAGCTTGTGGCATAGTAGACAATTATAGTTATCGGCACGGATCTTGAGCTCTGACCTACATCTGCGCGGAAGTGATTTATTAGCAAAGAACCAATCCCGAGTGACGGCTATGACGCGATGCACTGCGGGCCAATCACCGCGTTACCCCGCCCCCGCGCCTCGCTACATACCACAAAAGCTACCCAATAAATTACTTCTGCGCAGGTGAAGGTCAGAGTTCAAGATTCGTGCCAATAACTATACCACACATAGATTGATCTTAAGGTTAAGCAACTTTCGATGTCCTCGGTCCGTGGATAGGTGATCATCATGTCGAGTTCCTCCATGTTTCGTTTTTGTAAATACCAGCTATCATTTCAACTGTCAAAAGTCTGAAATCTGCGCTGTCCGGTTAAATGACTGGTCAAATAATGCCGCATGTAAAATACTGGTACTCAGTACCATCTGATTGGCTTGGAAGTCGACCCCAACATAGTTGGGAAAAAGCTAGATAACGAATAAGATATTTTTGAAAATGGATTAGTACAATCAAAACGATAGCTCATACACTTTTATTCATTCATCAACATTCAAAATTTTTCAGTTATGATATAAAAATGACCCAAAGACCTTTCTGCGCTTGACATAATTGTTTAATCAGTGCTCACATTCAAATATGTTAAGCTAGTAAAAAATATTTTTTAAAAGTCAACCAACGCCAATTAGTTTAGCTTTGCAAACGAAATATTAAAGAGATCAAAGGAGCAAATGAAATTCAATTTTCTATTCAAAGTATTTTGTATATCTGCAACCAGTTTGACTTCTTGTATGTTTGTCATCCATCATCCTATTTATTTTTTTTGTTTTCGCATAATATGAATAAATTATATAAATTATTATGCTTGAGTACTTTTTAATATAGAAAATTAAATTCAAGTGACAACAATTTAATTTTGCCATCTATTTGTGTCCTGTTCAGTTCATTTATATCTCAAGTTATTTTTAGAATATAATGAAACAGTGTAAGGTGAGAATTAACCTTTGAATAGTAAGTATTTTTCTTGTTGTTTTTCCTTATTGCGTATTTTATTTTTATCTATGAATAAAATATTTATATTTAGTATATAGCTGTTTATTTAAATGTGTTATTAAAACAGAAATTAGTTTCCAATGTACAGCTTTTTTCTTAGGACCCCTACATAATATTACCTACATACTAACTCTTATCTGCTTCGGCTTCTGAAAGTGTATTAAAGTTACATAGTCCTCATGAATCACTAGAATTTTAAAATGCGTTCAGTAGTTTTTGAGTTCGTCAAGAGTTGATAGACATACGCCGCGAAAAGTTTTATGATATGTACTAAGCGATATTCATACCTACACTTATTTTTTAATAAAAATTTTCGTATACTGTTATAAAAATATCACAGTATTATCCTGGTTATGTTGTTAAACGTGTTAGCCCTCAATTCATCTATGTAGTCATCAATCATGACGAGAAATTGTGTCGAATCATCGCTTTTGCTTCGGCACGCTTGTACTATTGTTTTAATATTTGGAAATACCGAAGCTTTGAAAAAACTGGACCTGAAATTTTGAATATCATTGTTTTAACTTTTTTTGCTGTATTTTATATACGCTAGATACCCTCGACTACGTTCGTACGCATCACGAGGAAACTATGTCACACATTCCTAAATTATATATCCAAAATTATCCTATCGTCATGCCTGTTGTCATATAATATGTCATCTCCAATATTAGGCATGAGCTGTTTTAGCGGGAAATCGTAATAAAACAGTTTTTCTTCTTTGTTTGTTTTCTAGTAAAACAGCAGCAATCTATGATACATACGTTTTTATAATAACTTCAGAATCAAGAGGACAAAAAAAAATACTACAAACAATAACTACAGAAGTCAAATTAATTTCTGTTATAAAGCAACTGTAATAGAAATGTAACTCGTTGATTTTAAATTCATAGTTCTTGATGATAAAACGATGAAAGACTGGCATTGAAGCATTATTTGTAAAGCAAAAACAAGAAGCCACAATGTTTAATAGTGCGAAAGTTCAAAAGCTTCTTACTCGTTGCCTTAATGTGGTAGACAAAACAGCTCCTTTACTTATTACTTTCGCATTTTTTAATTAGAAGAATAATCCAAACCCACGGTTCCTTTTCAGAAAATTATATGCAATTTTTTTAAATGAAATACAAAAGTCGAATGAATAACTACTTATAGTCAAAACAAGTTCTTCGCTTCAAACATTGGTTACACTAATTGTATCTTGAGTGAAGTCTTAGTTACTGGTACCAGTAGCTTTGACATTCTTAATGAAGATATCTGCAAGGAAATGGAATTAAAGCTTTTAGTACGTACTTGAATAAATTGATCTGCTATGAGAGCCAGGAGTTTCTGTTCCAGGATTGAAAAGTGTATGCCACTTAAAACTATGGTTGTTAGATAATTTTAAGGATGATCAGAAAATTGTGTAAGAGTCTCATTGTTGTCATTCACACTTCAAATTGCAGTGAAAAAACAGTTTTTCTTCTTTGTTTGTTTTCTAGTAAAACAGCAGCAATCTATGATACATACGTTTTTATAATAACTTCAGAATCAAGAGGACAAAAAAAAAATACTACAAACAATAACTACAGAAGTCAAATTAATTTCTGTTATAAAGCAACTGTAATAGAAATGTAACTCGTTGATTTTAAATTCATAGTTCTTGATGATAAAACGATGAAAGACTGGCATTGAAGCATTATTTGTAAAGCAAAAACAAGAAGCCACAATGTTTAATAGTGCGAAAGTTCAAAAGCTTCTTACTCGTTGCCTTAATGTGGTAGACAAAACAGCTCCTTTACTTAATTAATTAATGCGTCAATAAATCGGTATTAAATTCTAGATTGTTTTAAGAATATGTTTAAAGGTTGAATTCCGTGAATCGCAATCGCGCATCCGCGCGCGGCTCACGCCATTCGTCGGCCGCGCGCGTCTGTGGCGGGCCTCGGCAAGGGTGCCATACATTTTCATTGTTTAACTATTGTCGCGAGAGATCGACGACTCTCGTAGGCCGCGCGCGGCTGCGACAGTCGCGATGCACGGAATTCAACCTTTAGAGTAAAAAGTCGGCCGACAGTTGACCCGATGGTTTGCAACTTTTTTCAATTCAAGTTTTCAGCTGGTTTCATACCGGCTATATATGTGTACCTGATGTTTGTAATGTCAGTATTACCATTAATTTTCATACACATAAAGTTTTATTAAATTTTGCAGTGTGTCTCTAATGGTGACTTCAAGATTACCAAGTTATGTCTTAAGAAAAATTTTCCTTTAAACGACACTTCATTCAAAACCTGTGAAGATGATTCTAAATTCACAGCAAAGATGAGAAAGGAAATACGAAACGAGGTAAAGTGGGCACTTTGCTTGCTTTACTGTGCATAGTTATGAATAATTGAGACGAGGAAACGATGAAATCAAATTGATTCTGTTTTTATTGTAAGGTTGGAAAATGTTGCGACAGTTTTGGTGTGGCTCCGCAGCAGTTAGAGGTGAAACAACGTTCATATAACATTAACTCCTGGTACCTACAAGCGACATATTTGCAAGGTTGGGGCAATATGAAATTACCTCCATTATAAAACAAAAGAAAATCATTGTTTCTCCCGCATATCTGCACTCCGACATACAAACCTTTCACAAAAACACCACCCAACCATACAGATGAGTGGTTTCTTCTTCACCTACGCTCGTCCGCGCGGTTGGGCGGTATTTGACTCTCTTTGCACAGATCAACCGTGCGGTTCACCTTGTGTAAAGAAAAGATATGGAAATTGAAACTTCTCACCGCCAAGGACGGCAACGGCAGAGAATCGCAACATAACCCTCTTACGCTCAACGCCGTCTGCGATGGAGCGCGGATTTGTCTTGAAATGGTCTATTCTATTGCACCCATAAAAACTTCTTTTTTAACCGACTTCCCAAAAAGGAGGAGGTTCTCAATTCGGCTGGTATATTATTTTTTTTTTTTTTTGTTAAGCTACAGTTTACACAGTTGTTCAACTTTGCTACATAAACAAGTCATTGATGTATTTGTTTCCAAAACTAAAACAACACAAGTTTACTATCAAGTACGTCTGTAACGCTAAGACAATCGCGTTTAACTCAAACAATTAAACTTATGAAATTCCTTCCAATTGTTCAAAGGTCAATACGAAGTTATTCAGAACTAGGCTACAGATTAAACTGAAAACAAAAGTACTGAAGACTTATGACTTAAAAGAGATTTCTTTGTGAACTGTCTGTATTAAGGGCTAAAGAGGGTGTGGCAAGGACCGAAAAATAAATATTTAGGGCATTCATTATAAACTTATGCTATAAACAAAAGTTCTTGAGGCTTTGTTTTACAGCCAAATGGACATGAATAACTTGAAGGAAAAAAATAGGAAAAACCAAGAGCTTAAAAGATTGAAATCGCGTATTCAATTTGAGTAGTTATGGTAACTTCTGGTTTACATATACATATGTACATACATCATCAAGAACTATTCTTGATCTTTTGCTGAAAGACATAGATGTTTTGCTGAAAGTCGCTTGAAAATCAGTTCAGTAAGAGTTTACCGCGTACAGAATCTTTTATTTTAAAATATAGGTATTTAAGGAATTGTGAATTGAAAAGAGGTCTTCGCCTAGCACTAAAACAATAAATAGACTATTGTGTGCAAGTATTATTAGAGGTATCTAGATTCAACAGTGTTGAAAGCCCCATGTTTGTATATCAACAAAGCAAATTGGACCCGTTTGGACCTCAGATTGGCATAGAGCTGTACAAATACAAGCAGACTGAGACAGCTCACTTGCTAACAATAATATACACGACAACAACTACCTTCGGTACCTATAGTAAATCAATGAAATCATATGAAAATCAAAATATAGGGCACAACATGTATATTGTATAGTTATCGGCACGAATCTTGAGCTCTGACCTTCATCTGCGCAGAAGTAATTTATTGGGTCCCCTTTGTGGTACCTATGAAGTGAGGCGCGGGGGCGGGCTAAAGCGGTGATTGGCCCGCAGTGCATCGCGTCATGGCCGTCACTCGGGATTGGTTCTTTGCTAATAAATCACCTCTGCTCAGATGTAGGTCAGAGCTCAAGATTCGTGCCGGTACTGAGATGGACTCTTGCTACACTGTTTTTTTTTATAATTTATATTATGTTGTATTCCGTTTATGTATGTGTGGCTAAATAAATGATTTAAATGGGTATTTTTAAGCACATAATCCTTCTGTAGAAAATATTCTATCCGTTGAAATAACCGCATGGAAATCCGTGCAGTATTCTTTTTAAGTTTATCATAGACAGACAGACGCGGCGAAGGACATTGTTATAAAATACTATTGTAATAGTAAAATGTCATTTGTTTTGTTTTCAACATTTTGATAGAGTGTGATTGTGTTTTTAAAGTTGAGATTCATATATCAGTGTCCGTTGTAACTATTTGTCTAAAACGCATTTTATATTTGTCATTCATCAATTCTTAGGTCTAGTATTCGATTACTTTTGGTAAGTAATGATATAAAAAACTTTTAGGATACTGTGGGTTTCAAATAGAACAAATAAAAAGACAGTGTATTGAACTTTGATATGCACTCTATCTAGACACACGGCAGTGTGTCCGCCAAGTTCGAGCAAAAAAAGCGACACACCGGCCGTGGGTTATATTACACGAACCATTTCGGGCCAAATTCGACCCCCCTGTAACTCAAAATCTATTTTATTTACGCATATCAAATTTCTAGTATCTGTTGAGACCCCCTCACTTATCTAAAATACAAAATTTCATTAATATACCTATTGTAGGTCTTGAGATATTGACGTCAGAAAATCGCTATTTTTACTATACACTCACTGACTGACTGACTGACTGACTGACTGACTGACTCACTCATCAAAAACCTAGACCACTTCCAATGGTCGTATTGACTTGAAATTTGGCATGGAGGTAGGTCTTTATGTCAAGGTAAAGGGAAAAATCTGAAAATGGCCAAGTGTGAGTCGGTTTCAAAATAATGAAGGTGTTTTATACCCGGTGTAAATTTATACCCCTAAGGAACTAAAACGAACTAAATTGATCTATATTTATAAAATATATCTTCTAATGGTACAAAGGTTTGTATTTAGTCAAAGTAAAGTAAAAATCTGAAAACGGCCAAGTGTGAATCACTTCCGAAAACGAACATAATATATGATAACATGTCATGTCAGTCAGTTGGTAAATCTAGTCCATTTAGTTAATCTAGTTCATTTCTTTGTAAGAAACATAGTGCATATTAAAAAATCTAAAAGATAGTATAAATGAGACATTTCTTTAACTAACTTCATCATAAGAAAAAAAAAACAAACAACCTTACAAAAATAAATGAAATCCCACCCAAAACAAAAATGTGAAAGACTGCCAAGTTCGATAATATGGGAATGCTTCGCCTATAAAAGAAGTGAGATCTGAATAAGTACCAAGTTCCATACACATACCTCAGTTAAAAATAGTTACTTTTTAATGATGTTACTTGGCAAGTTTTAATAGAAAATTAAATACTTGATTCATTGCGTTTAGTAGGTTTATAACAAGGTGTATGAAAACTTGCCAAGTGACATCATTAAAAAGTAACTATTTTTAACTGAGGTATGTGTATGGAACTTGGTACTTATTCAGATCTCACTTCTTTTATAGGCGAAGCATTCCCATATTATCGAACTTGGCAGTCTTTCACATTTTTGTTTTGGGTGGTAGAATAGAGCTGATAGAGCTCACGGAGTTTGTATGAACGTTATTCTGTAGACACGATACAAAAACCATTGTTTAGTCAATCAACAATGACCGACGCGACGTGGCACTCAAAGACGATAGGCGACGATACGAAGTTTGCAATCATGATGACTATCTATCTCACTTCTATCTACATTTCAAACATGTTTTTAACATTGCAATACATAGATAGGATACTAGGAATATTTATCTAAAGGCAAGATAAATAAAAAGTAGTATTAACCGTTTTTTTGCAAAATCTTCCTTTTTATATTAAAATTAAAATACTATCAAATAGCCTCCAAAACTATATTCAAATTACATTTAGAGCACCCGGGAAAGACAGCCCCGCTTCACCCTTTCCGACGCGCTAATATTTTATACCGGGAAGAGCGTTCCTTACCCTTGATCAAAACTAGAAGAAAATTGGAAACATTAATATAACATTTTCTTGTAAAATTAGATGTTCCAAGAGTACAAACACTGATTCTGTGTGGAATTCTGTAAAAGTGTGCTTAAAGTCAAATTCAAAATCATTTATTGAAACTAGATTAATTAGTACATGCTCACGTCAAAATAGCAAACAGACAGCAGCCCTAAAACCTGCCTTTCACCACTTTCAAGTATTATGGTTGAAAAGAAGAAATGGTGAAGAACAAAACCAGCTAGCCATATTTAGACTGAAAGTCGAATCCCAACATACATAGTTGGGAAAAAGCTAGACAGATGCTGATGACTTGCAAAAAGGGGGGCTCTTCTATCTTCTATCAAATCGGCAAATATGGAAAATTCGGTGCATTTCAAAGTTAGCCATGTATTTTTTCCTTATTTCCCAATTATTTTCGAGATGTACGGAATCGACAGAGGTTTTGTTGGGAGTCTGTGAGCGGGATTATCGCCGCTCGCTGGGGGAAAGCCAATGATTCCTTTTTGTTTGTACTTGACAGACGACTTATCTGTCTGTTTAAGTAATCGTTTGGTTTGTTATTGCTGTTTATGTTTTTTGATTGCAGGATCAAAACATTTAGTTTTTAGTTACTTGATTATGAAGAGTATTGTCTCATTTCAGTTGTTATGGTCTAAGGCCGATTTTCCGCAGCGTTTATCAGTGTCTAAGAAAGCACGGCATACTTTACGCTCAAGCTCAATAAATAGAAAAATATTTTAAGTAGAGAAACAAATATAACATTAGAAGGTAGGTAAACTACTAGGAAGTATGTACCAGATCTATAATTTACGTGAACATCGCCATACCGGCAACAATAGTATCTATTCATCTGTCATGGCTGTACATAAAATACGTTACTCTTTTTAGGGATGGCATTAAACGGTTCGATCTCCCCCTTTTGAAGCATTGCATCGTTTGAACAGGTCTATAGCTTTCAAGCCCATCAGTTGGAGATATACGTCATCATGACATTTGCTTTCTACCGGTCCTTTTGTAAGAACGTTTAATAGTGACGTATTTGGAAGCAGCTGTGTTATCTTCTGATTTTAGGTTAAATATTTTGCGAACACACAGTCATTTCTAGATTGTATACCGATGTTTCGTTGATGTAGTTTAGTTCTTTATATTTTCATTTGCGATGAAGACTTCTTGTCTGTGTATAATATTTGGAAAGGGATTTCAAAAACAAGCTAAAATGAACGCACTTATTTCTAATAAAAAATCAGCCAGTTTGAAACATGTCAAGTACAAGGCCTCACAATTAAATTGCTCAAAAATATTATTGTTATAAGTTGTATGCTCTTAATTATTTAACAGACTTTAGTCCAATCAACATCCACACCATTAAAACTAAACAGAGAATCGCCAACTTCACAGCCGAGATAAAATCTGGGATGTAACATTTGGGGTAATTGGACAAACCTTTGAGCTGTCTACCACTAGACGTTTTAAATTGGATCGTAGGCCCTGAAATCGCAGGCTGAAATCTTGATAAACGTATTTTACGAGTAATCAAATGCCCTTATTTGTAAAATTGAATTTTAATGCCGTATTCCCAGTCGTAGACTGAATTAACTGAATTTGAGCAAGAGATTGCGAAACGCGCAACATTTTTGCTCAGTCACAAATTGGTATATAAAGGACGTTGAAAGAAATGTTTTGTAAATTAAATTATTGTTTATCTATACGGGATGCTACGTATAAGTTAATTTCTAGAAAAAAATTCAACACTTCAATATCTTTTCAAACCTATTTTTTATATAAAGCCAAAATTCTATCGTATTTTGTAGCGATTAACTTTTGAGTCATAAATATGCATGCCAAATAATATTAAAAAAAGTGGAATGCAAAGTAACCATACCAAAATCAGTCTGAAAAACCACTATCAAAATATTTTACCCAGCAAATGAAACTTCGAGAGTAGGTACCTAGTAAATTCCTCGACATGTAGAACCCATATAAAGTAGGACGGACTACAATTATCTAGATGGATCCCAACGTCAATATACTCCGTGATTTATGATGCTAGGACCTCAGGCCTGAAGGGTAAGGGTCATGAAACTGTCGAACCTAGTGGAGGGACTAACAACCTACAGCTCTAAATTGATTCTTGCTAAGTGCGAAGAATAATTTGGAAACTGCCTATGGGTTTACAAATATATAATGCCAGCTTTAATATTATATACATCCGGTCCTAATTTTAAACCCTTTCTGAAAACAAAAATCCCAACATTTAAAGTGCCTTCCGAAACATAACTCATGAAGACAAGATGGTCACCCATACATGGACCGACTGCACCAAGCGCTGTATAACTTTATGATTGATAAATCTGACTTAGGCGAGAGCTACTGAAACTGGAAAAAAGTGTAAAAACAATAAAATAACTGGCGTAAGTTGACAAAATAAAAATAAAGACAAAGTGTTTAATTATGCTATATTTGATTACTCAATAATTTTGACTGATGATATTATGCTTAATTATTTAGGTAGGGGCGTTAATTGAAAGAAATGGATTGATTTTACTGTGGGGCCTTAAATTATGTCTTTATTATTTTAGAATTTTAATGTTGTCTGGTTTTCTCTAAAATACTCTTTGAACCTTATGAGTTATTTTGTCTCTAGAGAGATTATTGTAATCAGTAATCCCAATGTTTATTAAAATGAATGTGTATCTTTTAATTGACTGATTATAACATTCTAATTTAGGTCATATTTTAATTTAAGAGTTTTGCAAAAACAAAAGTCTTATTTATGTCTAAGAAATACAAACATTTAAATTAAATATGATCGGAGAACAAACCAAATTATGCATTTCTCGCCACAAAATGTTATCAGAAACTTACAATACTCAAAAGACGATACAAGTTCCAACATTTATAGTACATTTCAATATCTTCGACGCCATAAAATACTAAGTTAATGCACTAGAATTCTCCGCAAAGGAAGCCTGAACAATCCCATTGAAGTGCACCACAATCTCAGTGTAATGCAAATGCTGTAACGTCTGCTTATATCCGATTCGCATAAACATAGGACCGCGCGCTTCGTGGACCAGATTTTAGAAAATGTGTTTTTATTTTCGGTTACGGTATTTAAATTCTAATTAATTTCTAAAAATATTATTGTTCTTTTATCTTTTGGTGACTGTGTAATTCTGTTATAATTTCGGTTAAGTTGAGATGCAGTTACACCACTATCATAGATTTCTGCCATTCTGAAATTCTTGTCAGAATATCGTATATACTAGCATAAATGTTAGTTTAGTATAGCGCACATCAATTACACAGAGAATTTTAGAGTCTTTAATAGAGACATGTTACCATATAGTATCAGTAAAATTACCTTCATAAACATACTCTTAAATAAAATATTTTCATTTCCCTTTCAAGTATTTCAGATATGAAACAATCGCACCAGTTTCCTCACAAATAAAGGTTTAAGCACACTCCACCGTTGCAAAGCTGGAAGTTGCAATACGACTCTTGACTCCTGAAATGAACAATTTTGAATATTGGATTTTTAAAGACTCGCCCGTTCTCTGGCTTTTGAACCGGCTTTAGTGAATTGTTACTTGAAAATATTGACTACAGTTCTGCCTTTCTGGTTACAGTAGAATAGGGTTTGAAACAACGACATTAAGCAATTTTCGCCGCCAAAAATTTTTGCCAATTTAATTTCAAGGACTTTTGGGGGCTCATTTCAAAATTCTTTCCATACTTCCTTTGCATTTTCAACATCAAAAGTAATAGCCCTTTAATTAAACGTGACAACAGAACCTTCGAAATAACTCTTAGTTAACAGATATTCATGTGTACCGAAGTCAAGTTGACGACATATTATAATTACCTCTATTCTTTTTAAATGATATCAAGCAGTGAGCACGGGCTGTTCTCACTAAGCACGTCAATTAAACAATTCGTCTCCTCAAACTAAGATTCATTACGTAATAAAAGTACCTAGGTACTTAAAAGGCTCTGGTTCTTACGACCTTCTTAAATATATTGCACACAATTACAGTGCCAAAACTTATAAAGAGACGTAACTGACAAACGAATTAGGTCTTAACTTTTAAAGGGTGTTAAAGCAGCGTGATATGTAAAGAGGGTTTAAAATTCTAGAAAATGTTTTCTAGGTATAAAGTATTAAGTACTGCTGTTAACAAAGGTTTTAGACGTAAAACTTCTTAATTGTACGTATATGTACTTAAAATTAAATACACGACACTACATACGACTAAAAGTGATAAAAGCAATTGTTACTGCCATTTTGCCTGTTAACTTGCTAATAATAATTAACATAATTTCTATCTGTTGAGACTCAGACCTCTTATTTGCGAAGTCCTATTAGGCCTTAATCTAAAAGGCTTGAATTAAGGTGACACCCATAATTATGTCTTTCAGTTCGACATCCTATGATGGTGAGAAATTAAGTCATCTTCGAATTCTCTTCGTCGTGTCGAAAACCCGCCGAAAGACCACTGGTCAAAGGCCTCTAAGGTTACTAAGTCGACGACGACGAAGTAAGGCTACTTCGCTCGATCTACAGCAACCCGCATCCACTGCTTTCTCGCGACCTTGACCAGATTGTCTGTTCATCTAGGAGGGCCTGCCCACGTTGCGTCTTCTGGGTCGTCTCTTACTACTACATGGATTGCGATTTTCACACTCAAATCTACAACTTAGAACTTTCTATCCCAATAGAAAATTAGCAAAATTGTGAATTGAGCTCCTAATTACAATTTCCAACGATTTAAAATAAAACCATCGCACATACGAATACGTTCTTATCCCGATCTAACAAGCTTTCCTAATTAAGATGCAATGCTGGTTGCAGCATTTTCTTGATTTGCCATTTTGAACTTTCTTTCAATATCATTAAGATTGGAAATCGAATAGATATTTGGTTCAGACAATTCGATCGAATCCATATTTGCAGTCTCAACATGAGTAAGACAATTTTGGACCGTCTTTAGAATGTTATTTTTCTAGACTGTCCTTACATTCTCAGGGGTGTAGTTCCCCAATACATTCACGGAATTAACTTAATTAAGGCTCTATTACTTATTTCCCTTTAGTGGGCAGACAGTTAGTTTCTTGGGATGAATTGGCTGGCTGTTTTTATTGGTTAGGTACTGTGTTTTGTTGGTAACCTTTTAGCCATGAGTGGACGAAAGCGGAGCGAGGTATACTTTTTTAAACAACCAGTAGAAGCTCCGCTTAGAGATGCTACTGAATGGGCTGAGAGGAGATATTTCAATAACGAAATGATTATTATAAAAAAATAAGAAGATTGCTGTACTTAGGTCGCCTTTCAGAAAACACACGATTTGCTATTACAGAGAGTGATCTTGTAAAGGCATCATCCTCCGAGCCTTTTTCCCAAACTGTGTTGGGGTCGGCGTCCAGTCTAACCGGATTCAGCTGAGTACCAGTGCTTTACAAGAAGCGACTTGTAAAGGCATCATTAGGAATTCTAATAATTTATCAATGCACCTTATAAATATTTCCGATTGTAATAAAAGAAACAAATCTAATTACGAAATACAAAATAGACGATGGATACCACCGAATTACCCACTTTTTCACCTATGTCATTTGCCTATAGTCTTTTCCCAACTATGTATAAACCCAAATGAAGTCAGAGAATATTGAAACGAATGGCTCAGTTTCCAGCCTAAATGTTTTATGTTGTAAACCAGACTATGAATCGCGAACATTCGTCCGAAAGTTTGTTTTAACTAAAATATACGAATACAGATGGCACATACCATTAAAATGTGGGCCATGAAGTGAGATATTTTATTGAAATAGAGGCTGTTGTTTCCTCGATAGCCTTTATTTTACATTTTAAGACAATACGCGTGACGGCAGGGATAATAAAAAATGATCCTAGTTATTCCGTATTTAAAACTACAAAAACTAAACTTTACAATTTAATTAAGATAATATTAAGCTTTAAAGATTGGAAGTAGGAGTTTGTAATGTCACGTTTATGTCAAATTTGAACCTAAAAATGACGTAAGACAAAATTAAAACGTGTTGTGCATCACAGTCCAAAAAATACGTTTCCATTATTTTAAGGTAATCTAAAAGACCGACTCATTACTTTTTTCATTCATGCCTATTAAATGACAAATTAATAGTAATAAGGAACAGTATTAACATAATATTACTATACAAAAATGTAATTTTAGTTTCATCTTTTATTTTAAACTCCATCCACTGTACCTCAGTAAATATCTTATTGTAGCATGTTCGTCCAAAAGCCTTGAATAAAAAAACTGGACAAAACATGGCAGATGACGTCATTGTAAGTGAAAACCTTGTCTAGCTAAACAAACGCTCTTTCCATAGCCCCAAATCGCAACAAAAACTATATTCCCCTTTTTTGATGTGAAATTTCGTGCACGGCAGTAAAACAAGTGATGGGAACAAATAAAACAACGCACCAGGAAAAATATTTGTTGAAAAAAATGTTAGAGTCGCCCGCGGCGGTACGCTAGAAAATATGTCGGGAGAACATTATATTCGTGTCAATTTTTTTAATGGTGGTACTGTTCCAGGAATTTTTGTGCAATATTTTGAATGTGTTTTTTTGTTTTTATTTTACTTTTAAAGAAATCTAGGACAATGCTGCTGTGCCAGTGTGCCAATAACTATAGTTAGTTACGAAAGGATTCAAAACTTAATTAAGTCTATAATATGTATTACTTACCTGAGTAATTTTGTCCACAATGGCTTTAGTCTTGTAATAATAAATCAACTACCTACCTGTAAGGGAACAAGTTGTCCTGAGACCATGATTTTGGCGATAGGTACATGTAGGAAATAGTTGACTATATTTACCCTAACCAAACTATTTTAAGTATCACAGTTATTTAGACCAAAGTAAAAAATAAACAAGTCTCGCTATATCTCAAAGAATGTAATACCCTCAGAGATTCTATTGGAAGACAGTCTTAACACACTTTTCTTGTTCCATTCTGCGAGTTTTACGCATTTCATTGGTTTCTTTCAGCCACAGCCTCTTAGCTGCTTCTAAAAATATACGCTTATTTTATCTACCCATTTTATTTTCTAAAAGAATTCCTGTATGTTCCGATATAGGAATCTTTTAGATCTAAAAACGGGAATACTAATTATTCTTGTTGGCTAAGTAAAATTCAATCGCGGTGCCACTTAGAGACCTTTTGTCTAGACGCTGAGATGATGTCGATCAAAGGAAATGAGTTTATTCACAGTAAATATTCAACGTTTAGAACGAAGATAGGGTAGATACCTATGTACACCTACATACATTTTCTAACAAAGAATAGTAAAAACGAAGTCTGGCTAAAATTGACGACGCTTTTCAAATAAAAATCGTGGGTGTCTACTGTGTTCTCTTTATCAAAGAAACTTGTCGGTACTTGAATTGAAGCCTGTTTATAGAACCTCGTCTTTATAAAGAAACTTGAGCTGTAGGAAATGTATTGTCAAACTTATAAACTAAACTTTAAATATTATTTTTGTGTCAGATGTTTATAGTCTAAAACTATTTTTAATTCTAAAATTGTCCAAACTTTTTTGTCTGACGTCATCGTATCGCTTTTCATGCAATCCATATTTTTAAGATCTCTATTTAAAAATGTATGTATAACGGAATAAAATACTCTCCTGTTCCCATTAATGGCTTCAAAATAAAATATTCATATCTTCATCACTTGTTCATGAATTAACTTTTGAAATTTCCGAAAAATCCTTTGAAGGATTCGGGGAAGATGAGTGAGACTTAATTAAGTGCTTTAACTTCTTCATACGATAGAAACTTGTTGGGAGATCGGGTTGCAACTTGTCAACTTTTTAGAGAACCGCATGAAGTTTTGACAAAGATGCTTCATATATTTTAAAGTCTTCAGTTAACCGTGTGTATTTGAAATCTTAAAAAGCGACTTAAGTTTGTGAGCTAGTATTTTTAAGTGAGTTTTATAAGTAGTACTTTAGTTTAGAATTAAAACACTTTTCTTTATCTGATACACTGGTTAGCCATTATTGTTTTTTATATTTGTTCAGAAAAAAAATGTTTTATCCCTAAATATTTATTATTCGCATTATATACTTACTAGATGTAAGCTTAACGTGCGTCCAGTGGGAACTGTTTCGTAGTACGTAATTCAAAATAAGCGCAACCTTCTCTGATAAATGGACTTCTTAACACTTTCAACTCGGTCGATTACTAGGGGCCTTGTTATTTTAATTAAAAGTTTAATCGGTTAAGGTCAGTAGCTACACACAAAATTGGTTGACTTGGTTCCTTTTTCGTATGTCAATGCCACATTATTTATTAATCGCTCAGAATCCAGATGCCCAAAGCAAACTTGTGCTCCGGTGAACTTTGAGGATTTTTTACGCTAGACCAAATTCTTTTATGTGATTGAACGACCCAAAAAATCTGGGACCTTTCAAAACAAATTGAAGAGGCTGGGGTCATTAACAATGACTCGTTTTTTTTAATCTTCCTTCTTTGAAAATTTCCTTTACCAGGGATTATTGCGAAAGTCTTCCTTTTGCTAGAAGTGGGATCTAGAGTACTTTGTTAGAAATCTATGTTCCTTATTCAGGTAGTCAAGTAGTCATGACTAAGCTGGCTGGATTCCAAAGAGATATTTGCTTGAAAGATCAATTTAACAAATACTCGAAATAAATAAAACAGTAAATCGTTGTAGAGATATGCTATATGGAGTAGTAAATACTTTCTAAAAGCGAGCAGTGAGAAAAATATAGGTACTCGTACATAATCTTTCATAATATTTTTTGAGTTTTCGCTGCCTATAAATAATATTTTTTTTTCTTCTTAAAATAAACTGAAAAAGAAAACACAAATTGCTTCAACGACTTAATTTTGGCAAAAAAGAACCCTGATAAGATTTTGAACTCGCGTGATCGTATAGAAATAAAAAGAGAAGCACCTACGTACAAACCAAAAAAAAACTAGTACTTTGAATTTTAAATAACTCAAAGACTATATTTTCATACCACGTGATCTTACTACAAACCTGTATACGCTGATGAAATAACACTATTACAATGTGGAGACAATTTTCAGCTGCTATTTCAGTAGTCGACTAGGAGCTCTTGAAAAAACTTATATCATTATTATTCTGAGGCCGTGTCTGTCTCTTTGCGCAGTCACCAATTCTCAAAATTGGATTGTGACACACATAATTCCGTCTTCTATTTTTTGTATGACAAGTTTAATATTTTCTTTATGTTAGGATGGTAGGTAATAAATATAAACAAGCACAGGAATGTGGGAGGAAGAGACAAAACGAGGTTAAAAGCTACCTACGTAGTTTTTCGTTTTCTTTTGTTACTGCTCATTGATCATACTTCTGTGTACGAAGCAAATCTATGGCAAAGAACAGTAAAAAACTAAAAGTCAGATTCCTTAAGCATACTTTTTTTTACTTTTGTTTGTGCCTCAATTTGTTAATGATAAGATTCCTTCAGTTTCGTGCTCTTCAAAATACCGCACAAAGTCATAAAACTCGCCTCATCAACTGATACCAACTACATCGTCCTAGACAAATTAAGGGAACATTTTCCTTGACATATCTCACTTCAACATAATTTTCGTTTTCCTCAAGCATTCCTGCTTTGACGACAGACTCTATTTCATACAAGCATATGATATTAAAACGAGCTATGACAAATTGTCGTCTCAGACTGTTTCTTCGCTCATTTCGGCGGGATTATAAAAGCATCTTGCAAGCAAAGTGCGGTCGTTGAAAACTCTTCGCATAATAAATGAGAAAGAAACATGTTTTTTGTGTTGAAATATTTTTACAATGCAGGAAGGGTTTTTGAGTGGGTGAAAGGAAAATAGGTGTTGGCTTTGAAATGTGTAATTTTTGCTACTTTAATATATCGGAAAGGTGAAATAAAGAAAGCTGTACATTTTTTTTATTTCCCGCTCTATTCTACATAAAATAAACTAGTTGGAGCTTTTTTATAGGGGAACCTATTAGATGCGCTATTCTACACATTACATATTTACTGGTTCTTTTCCTGGACGATTCCAATCGATCCGAAAATTGATGAGAATGGAATGGCATATACATTCAACAATGGACGTTTTATAAATTTTGAGATACGGACAAAAAAGTACTTACGATTTAACTTGTTAACATAGACGTTGGGTTAATTAAAAAATTTTGTCAACATCCCTATTATCATTGTTAAAAAAATCTCATTAACATGCCTCCGATTGTCATTCCCATTCATTGAAGTTGCATTCACAAACATGCAACAAAGGGTAACTTACAATAGGAGCATGCATTGTCGTTACGACGCTCCAGTTTTCAGTTACCTACGTACCTTTCATTATTGGTGCTTGAACAAACATCACTTGTATCAGATTACGTGACAATTCAGTTCCAGCTGTGGACAGGAACAGAAAAGAATTTCCAATTGTAATGATGGAGTAATGTTAATAAAATACATTGAGGTTCTTTTCAGTTAGTAGTGGTATGGTTATGGCAAACCTATTGCAGCACCATATATATTGTACCTTTTGTTTTCTAAAACAATGTATTTATTGTCATGCTTTCACTAGGCACAATATACACTCTATAATATTTTCAAAAGCTACAACAATGTGCAATGGCAGAGAGTGTAAGTAAATTTTCATTAAAAAAAATCGTTGCAAAATGTTCGAACTTCTTTTCAAAAACAAAAAACTTCTTCACCCACTTAAGGCAGCTGTCTAAGTGATCACCAACAGCAGAAACGTTCATTCACCAGATTTCCTTTCACTCACAAATTGGCAACAGACTTCGCGCCAGTAAATCTCCCGGCATTTCAATGACAAGCAGTCAATTTCTGCAATCACATTAAAGTTCAATTGCTCGTCTCGCAATTTCCAATTTAAAATTAATGCTTCATAATTTTCGTTCTTATTTTATTGAAAATCAGAGTAAACAACTGAACTCCGAAAACGTTTAAATTTTCAATTGGGAGCAATGTTGAGAGTAGTAATTGGAATCAAAGGATTAATTCGTGTTTTCGTTTCATAAACATTTTTACTGCATGTTTGAGTTGTACAAATGATGGTACTCAAAATAAAAAAATGTACCGCAAAAGTTTTCATCAATATGAAGAATTTGTACAATAATGGGGATACAAAATGCGTAATATTAAAAACTCTGCAACTAAAAAAAAACATGTTCATAACACTTGATAACAAGAATATCAGGACTAACAGATATAAAATTTTCATTGCTATCGTAAAAGTAGGCGTGATTTCACGAATTTAACGATATATATGTAAATTGTTTTCTTGAAATACAGTTAGCCATCTAATTATTTAACAAAACAAATACAGACAGACACGCAAGACCACTCTATTAGATTCATCTAGACCACGGAGCAAGGAAAAATAGCGGAGATGCCATAAGGCAGATGCCTTCTTCTAGGTTAAAAACGTAAGATGGGGCAAGTTGTTCGGTTTCCTTGAGACATCTGACAAAGATCGTCTTGATTGGTTAGTGATTTGATTTGAAAAATTTGAGGAATTCTAAAGAAGGCATAGGCATTAATAAGTAAGTTCCTCGTCCCCCGAAAACCCGAAATTTGATGACGCTAGAGATTTTCCGTTATGATATCTCCGATCGTCATAGATCTGGTTCTCCGTGGTCAAGACCTACTCATAGAGGTATAATTTCAATTGCTGATAATTATAGTTTCTGCGATAAATAACGAGCACCACCAATTTCATGCAAGGCTTTCATTTAGTTTCCGCGAAAGTGACGAAAATTTAAGCGAAGAGTAAAATAAACGACTCGGTGAAATTAAGAAGACTTTTGACCCAGTTTTAGCAAGCCTAAATAGTACCGTTTTCTGGGTTGAGTTTACAACTTGTACAATAGCAGCTGAGTACGTCGTTTCTGTTCTAGACGAAATAAACGCTTGACACCATGTGAAGGAAGAAGGTAGGTACTATGTTTTTCTGAGGAGTATTTTTTGTGTTTTTTTCTTCAAGGTATTTCACGAAAAGATTCTTCGTATTTTTTTTCTCAGAAATAAAATGCTTTTTTTTAACGAAGTTTTTAAAGATTTTAGATTTTCATTTCTTGTTCTTTTTTTGCATTTTTTATGTACATACTTATAGAATCCCAGTTTTTGAGAGATGTGTTTTATTTATAGATTTTACAATTATCATGAATATTTTAATTCTATAACCGTCTTCCTTATTTTGCAGGAACTTTAGGCTATGATTCCTAATTATAGACTACTAACTTTTCCCAATATATGCCTGGAACTTCTATCGAAACTCGGTCAAGATAAGGCGCCTAAGGGCGGTTACTCATGCCCTGTCAGTTGGACCATTACCTAAACCATTTGCACATTAGGCTAGTGGCACAAAGTTAAGAGATATATATTACTTTGTAGCTTAGAGTAGCAATGTGTTGGGAGCTAAAAAGATAGATAGATATACTCTTTGTTATGTACACCAATTAAAAAAACAACAACAAAGCACTATAATAAATAGTTTTAGAAATCTGGCAATTATCAATGACAAGACTTTTTCATAGTTCACTTGTATATTATTTTAGCCCCATTTTTTATCAGTTTGACAGTTAAAATAATTATTGTTTAAAACCAACTTCTAAAAATTGTGATGCTGAGCGCGCTGGTTATTACCCAGTTGGACATTGAAACAAGTGTGAAAATGCTAGTCTGTTTTTAATACGAGTACTGGACATAATAGAACAAGCTAAATACATGAAAAGGACCATAATATTGTTTTCATGTAATAGCAATGCTAGGTACTAATTCTCAAAGTCAATTTGATATACCGTTCCCTTTCTTATCGTTAGGTATAAATATTTATTTTTCATTTATAACAAAAAAACAAAGGCAGCTGATATCTTTTGGGATGACAAACAAGGGTCTTATAGTATTGATAAATAAAACCTTTTTCTACAGAAAAAAGTAGTTCAAAATTATATTTTTATAAGTCTAAAGCTTTGTTGCTCTTTTGTTCGTGGCATTAATAGTTTGAATAGAAATTCTTTAACATATAATTTGTTAGACGCATCACATTAAGAAAAGATCAACCGAATAATATGAACTAACTCATGTACATATTTTGAATTTGAACTTCACCTCAGTTAAGACAGTATTTCATTTAATTTATTTTGAATTTTGACTAAACAAAACATAGCCATAAAATAAACTAGACATCCCCATGTCACGTTTTTGCTTTAGTCAATCTCTATTTAATTTCTAGTTAACTTCAATCACAATGTACCAAATTCTGGAGGTCACATCTACGCACGTGTTTTACTTGTAATTACATTCCGTCTGTCATCCAGAGACTGAAGTTTAAATGTATCTGTAATTTCAGGAGCACTCATAGTCAATTAACCCGATCTGGTTCCAAGAATTCATCGAGTATTCTGTATTTGTTTATTCCAATTTAACCTACATCAGGGTATACGGCCTTATGCAAGCAAATAAAAAGTACATATGTAGGTACAATTTGATTATTTGATTACGAAATAGCTGCTTCTATATTTCTATTATGATGATCTGCTCTAATCCCCTGTATTCGCCTTCTATTCCCCTTGTGCTACTCGAGACACAATGGATTTTCTATTGTTCTCTAATTAGCTGCATTCAAGAGGTTAATAGTGTTTTACAATTTCATACACAAGCAGTCGAATCAGTATGACTTTTGGGTTAGAGTTTTTTTTTAATAACCGACAAAATGAACCTCGTGGGTTATGTGTAATGCCTCGGGCTTTTACTTAATAAACCCTATATTTCTTCTGAAACCTATCCGACGATGGTATCTTGCTTCCATATTTTTTCTTCTTATCTTCTTCCCTATCTTATCCAAATTCTGTGTCCACCATAATTCTTTCGAACAAAGCTACGACATGCGACAGCCTGGGCAGCCCCTCTAACTTTGTTGACCTCTGAGGCTGATAAACCCGTACAAAAAAAGAACTGGTATCCTGCAGCCCATTTTGACAGTATTGAAGAGCTCGATCAAGTTCCTATCTCTAGTAACTTCACCACATGTCAAGCAAAAGTGAACGTTTTTAGAAATCGAGAAGAATGCATGCAACGTTATCTTTGTATTAGTAACACTTGGTTGCACGACTTTTGCACCATGAAACTCAGTCAAGTGGAAAATATAGTTCGTGTTGAACCAAATGCAAGGATGAATGCAGTGTGGAGTTTGTTTGCAAGAAAATAAGCTTTAAAATATCGATGATTTTTTCAGGTCTTTAAAATTAAATTGTAAAATTGATCAAAAAGAATGAGGATTTCCTTTATGTCCATTTAACGTAGGTAGTAAAACTGTTCTAAGTGAAACCACGCAAAAGCTACTATTTATCCGAGTTCGGGAAGTATTTCCCTCAGGAAGCGAGTGAAACCACGATGAACAACTAGTATACAATATGCATAAAAGCCATTAAGTGCTTTACATACTATGTAACGGAGATTAACTACAATCGTTGTTTGCACGAGACTTTTTACTCATTATCGCAGTACATTGAACACATTAGTTCTCATATTGAACACTTTAATCGCTGAATTTTAACTTTATTCGCAGGTAATATTAAGATAAATAACAAAGTATTTAGAGTCACACACTGCAAACTTTTAGTCGGTTTAAAAAATTATTTTGTTAGAAAGCAGCTATAAAAACGTTATTTCATAAATCAAACACAAATTACCATCGAATTTTGACGAACACACATTTTGAAGCGATTTATTGAAGTTTCCACTTAAAGCCAGCAATTATTTAGGTCACTAATTTCCTAGTTTACTTGGGTGACATTAAATTGCGTGGGCCTTTTGGCACAGATTGGGCCAAACTTCTGCAAAAATTTTGCCTCAAACGCAACTTTCGACCTTCAAGAACTTCAAGTTCGAGGCCTGTGGCGAGAAATGACTAAAATTTTCTCCCGTGGGTAATATGTTATGTTACACGTTTAAGGAATAAAAGAATAACATTTTGGAGACGGAGAAAATCGTCTCTATATAATGTTTTATACTTTGTCCTTTCAGCGGAAAATTCAATATAGGTAGGTCTAAAAAAGGTGGCGTCACGCCATTGTGTTTTCAAAGCCGTCTCCTATCCTTCAAGCTCGAGAGACTTTTGCAGTGTGTTATTTTTCGTGGCTCTCGTAAAAAATGTTTGACCAACTGTCACCTTTCAAAGGTTCATTTCTCATCTGAAAGGGACTGTTATTTTTTGGAAATACTAGAAAAAAGGATTTGTGAATTATGTTCCAAGGTTACAGAGATTAAAGAGAATTTGTCAAAATTCATTTACTATGTTTTTTCAGATTATTTTTTATGACCACAAAATGTTTAAGGTTATAGTGCTATCAGAATTATTAAAAGCAAAACAAAGCGTCATGATTTAACACGCATCCATATTACAAAAGGAAACTAATGCTATTGTAAGCCCTGTGGAAATCATTAAATATTTCACGCCTAGCTTTTGATGGGAGCTCGGCTCGTCGGCTCATACGCGTAAAGCGCCTAAGGATACAATGATATAGTGCTTGATCGGAGCGTTATCAACGTAATTCCCAATAAATTTTAACAGAATATATTATGTTAGTCTAAGTAAATCTGTTCTCAGAGAATATTCAAAGGGCTTGATGGCAAAGTAATCGGGTTCCAGGCTATAAACGTCATAAAGGAACGTTAAAGTGAGTGATGCCTGTGTGAATGTGAGGAAATTTTGTATGCCAGGCTTTTGGTTTATGAATAAAATTAATAATTTATTTTCGCTCTTTTTTATACTATACGACATTCTGAAAATCGATATCTAAAATAATTAGTAAGTAGTAGGTATCACTCGGAATACTCCCCAGTTTCGAGTATGTATCTATTTACGCAGTAGTTACTGAATATTTCTTATCATGTGTCAAGTTGCATCAAGCTATTATGTAATTGAGGTTTGGGTAAGTCTTTCCAAAGTTCTCTTGCACACTCCGTCTTTCGCTGGCAATCAATTTCAACGACTTTTCCATCAAACTGCACAGGTAATTGTTTATTTCTATAAAAGTTCCAATTCAAACGAGCATTTCACATACAAATCTTAGTTTCAGCATCTTAGTTCATCGTAGTTCATCTGCTTCTTCCTACGGTGTATCCAAATTTTTTTAGGATCGACACGACACACTATTCCCTTCTTTTTCATGTCCTCTTTCATTCAGCCATTGTGGTTACATCTATGTCCATCACACTGATGTCGCCTAAACCTAGTCTACACACTACCGTTAATATCTGTTACATTATACCTCTGTAACAATAACTCTAGCCAGCATTGCGCTTCAGATTAATTGGTGGATTTATCAAACTCACGGCCGACGATGCACCAAGCATTTAGTTTGATTTATTCATTCGATTCCCGTTGAATGTAAACAATTACATGTGTTGTACGTCATGTGTTGGTGCTATTGTGTGTCGGTTTTAATGGTAGGTCAGTATTGATGGTTGCAATGAAATGAGGAATTAATAAAGATTTATTTTCTTCTTCTAGTGAGACTCTATTTCCTACTGCAGGTCAGCAGAAAGAAGGAATTTGGCTAGAGGATTAATTGAATTATTTTATTAAAAAATAATATCTTTGAAAAAGAGCACACAGAATTTGTACGTATATTTTTTAATCTGTATAACAGTAAATAATGCAAATAAATTCATTCGTTTTTTTTTTTGTATTGTGAAAGATGAAACAAATAAATTAACTAACATCAAATAGCAAAAAAATGAATTTTGTATCTATACTGTTTTTGAGTAGCCCCAACTTATGCAATTAATTTAAAGTGGGACCACAAGGGTTCAGCAGCTGGCCCCAAATCTTTGACCCCGTTGACTTGCTGTTTACAAGTCCACTACATTTACATATATAACGTCTGAAAATAGTAATATGTATTCAAACTTAGTATTCCAAGTACGGTGAAGAAATTTCAATAAGGCCTTTATTAGGTTCATATGGTTTATTTATGTTGTCTTTATAGTATTTGTTGTATAATGCTCGACAATGATCCCTGTGAATTTGTTAATATAAATATTGAGATCTGTTTATAGAATAATATTATAATTTTTATTGTTTTGTAATTCGTGATAAATGTCAAGTTATTACTATGTTTTGTATTGTATGACAATTTGTCTGGTTATTTCAGATTTTTTGAAAATATGGACAAGGATGTTAAGATGACCCAATTTTTAGAACTAAATATAGGTTACATATTTACATTATTTATGTCTCCTGTGGACTGCGATAGACTGATGATGATGATGATGATGATGTCTCCTTATCAAGGAGTGGTTCATACGGTAAAAAAAAACTCATTTATCGAAACACCTGGCCCCATGAGACATTCGTTGTGCCATTCCCATGCCATACAGAATCCGTCAAAATTCTAAATGCCTTCTAGAAAGATTTTTTCTTATATTTCATCCGAGCCCAAACATAAGTAACAAAAAGCTGTAGAAAGCTGCTCATTTCGGGGATTGTCTTTTTAACTGTTGACGTTCAAAAAGTGTTGATTTTCAGCCTAATTAGGATAAATGGCCTTTTTTACAGCCGGTTCTGTTTTCGCGTCTTATCTTTCGTTCCCTAATTTTGATAAACGCTTAGGATTATTTATGCATATCTTGTTTGTCTGAAAAAAATACGTAAAAACAATAAATGAACAATTAAGCTTTATATGCGTAAAATGTTACAAGTTACAAGTTACCACAAATAGACCACCACCTTACAGTCCACTTATAGTCGGCCGATTGTTTGGATTCATAAGTCAGTATGAAGATGAATTAAGTGGGATCGGGACTAATTTTAACAATATTCTATGTAAATCGTTACTCAAATAATTTATAGTAGTTATGAATCTTGTACTAAGTAATAAGTTGTTTCATTAATCCATTTCTTGTGGTGTGGACAACAATTAATCAAAGTCACGCAACTTTGAATTGTTGCACCAGTTTTTGTTATAATTAAAGATCAAAATTTTTATATTTAAGATTCATCGCCAGACAGCGCTACCAATGTTTTTTTTTTTTTTTTCAAAGAATAACAAATCTTTTTGTATTTTCTATAATAATGTTGCAGCTTAAAATTACATCAATTTAAAAAATATTATTGAACATTATTACCTTTTAATAAGTTTGTCCTATTGTATCTAAACCGAATTAGTATAAAATAAAAAGCTTTTAAACTTGAATAGTAAAAAGTGGCCACAAACACACCTGACACATCACACAAAAAAAAGTTAAACAAAGGTTAAACAAATTAAAAACCTCAGTTTCACCTTCAGTACGTTTTACAGAAATCGACATGACCTGAAAAATAGGTATTCTTAAAGCTATGGCTTTAGATGGGTCACATTCGTAGAATAAATGGCAGAGGAGGCTATAAAGTTCTCGAGTGGCTATCAAGTATCAGGAGTGTGGAGATGCAGCCTGCATTTCTAGAACTGATAACTTATACTTGAGTGCGATAAAATGGGATCAGAATAGATCATAACTTCGTCAAAGTATGATAATTAGATGGTTAGTTATTGCTTAATAAAAACTAATTGCAGTGATATTTTTAAGCCATTTTATATGTGATTCTGTTTAATTCAATCTTAATTTAGTTCATGATAGGTTAGGTATGAGATGTATAAATAATCACGAAGCAAAATCACGAAAAAAACATCCTTTTTATGTTTAGTGTAAGAGATTTTTGTGGCCTACAAAAACATGGCATCAAAAAGAACAGAACCCACTCATTTCATTATCAATATTTTTTCTGAAATAAATTGTGGTTCGCTCATAAATTTCGCGCTGGCTAAGTACTTTACTTTCGTTCTGAAAGATTCCATAAATCCAACTTGAAGTATGCTACTCCATTCCAACTACTGAAATTTAATTTTAAATCTTTGTGATACTTTTAGAGAGTGAAATTATGAAGATACAAAATTAAATTAATTGCTTAATTTAGTACTGACTTTTAATTACGAAATTCATTAAATAATTTTTAGTAATAAAGAGTTTGTTGACAGACATAAAAGACGTGCAGTTTGTTGTGAAATATTAATTTTGTAGTTAATTAAAAATTATATTATTAAACTGGAATTTAAGTTTTATTTCTTTTTTTTTAGATTATACTATTTTTGTTTCAGATTTACGAAACAGTTTTTTTACGAGCATTGATGGTTATTCAACTTCAAGGTTACATGAGACCGTAATGAGACCATAAAATTGTACCCCTGATACCAAAAAAAAACATGTAGTAGTCAACGCGTAGATAGTAATACTTCATCTACATCAAGGATGAGTTGCACCATTAAAAAAGATAAACAAACACACCATAGCCAGTCGTGAAAAAAAAAAAATATATTGAAAACCAATCAAAATTTATCGCAATGTTCGCCGAATATGTCGAGATAAGATCGTCATACTTCTAAAAAAGATACAAATATATAATTTTAATAAGAATCAATAAAAATACTTAAAACGCAATACCATTAATTCACAAATGAAGTTTAAAAAATCTTCCAATCACCTTAGAATCCGAACCAAACTAAACGCTATTTTGAAGCTAGGAATGCGAAAGTTTCCAATAATATTGTTCTAGAATCTTCAACGATAATGTTCGTTAGTTATTATAATTTATGTAACGCGTTTATGTGCGCTTTTTGGCTTCATCTCGCTGTTTGAAGCGGAGCCTGAAATTCTGTGGAGAAATTCGATATGTCTATGTAATATATAATAATAGTTAGGCGTGTTACGATGTTCTCATTAAAATAATTTGCTCCATCGCTTATTCTGCATGCTTTGCGACTTGTAACGGATTTCTAAATACATTACTGTGTTACTATGTAATAAGTATAAGCTGTAATATGTCTTAGTAGATGTATTTTTTCAGCCTTGGTTTCTTTATCTTTTTATGAAAACAAGGAGAAGATATTTTCATATGTTATTATCACGCAAGATATATGCTCCTACAAAGCGTATTCTGAATCGTCCTTGAATTTTGTAACTTTTTTAGGGTAGGGAAATACTATATAAAAAACTAGTATAATAATGTTATTTAATACCCACAGTAACCTTGTATATAGCAAATATAATAATTCTATTGCTAACATAATAATACTTATATCATTATCTAAAGTTACGCTGCAAAGCTTGTTTGTTTATTAACTTTTGAACGCTCTAATCGAAGAAGCTTAAATTAGAAATTTGGCTATAATTTCTTTTTACCCAGGTGCGCGGAGTAACTCCCACGAAACTCAGAAGAAACTGCTGTTGGTAGCTACTTCCTTTTTTCTACTACAATCGAATCATCAACAACACAGGCAGATACGTTGCCATATCTTCCAAATATCGCTCTAATCACAAAATAGTTGTACTCAAAGTTCGAACCGATCCGGTAGCGATTATGCCTCTCGTCGGATCTCCGTGAATTATTAGTTTAATACCGCCCGGACGGCCGGTCAGTAATTGGTCTATTAACACTTCGCCAAATTGCCGATCTCCGATTGTGGTCGCCAACTTGCGAGTAACGTCTGCTTGTAACTTGCAAGGGAGATACAGACGTTTTGAGAAGGGTAAACAAAGATATTGAAGTTAAAGGATTAGATGGGTGAAAGAAAAAATATCAAAAGACAACCTAACAAACAAACTAATACTTCTTAATGAGTGGGAGGGGTCCCACTGAAGGCGCAAAAGAAGGGAGTGTCTGAATATGACTGACTTAAACCTACCTATATTCCATAAGGGCCCTTCGCGTTCTAGGGCCACGGTAACTCTTGCGAACAAACCCGCAGCCCCAGTAGGCTTTGGCCCTAAGAACCTCAAATTTCCCTGAAGTACCTACCTAAAACGTGCGTGAAAAACGCGCGTACCGCTAACACAAGACAAGTAATTAGGGACTAAAGCAATGATATAGACGTTGTCAAAAAACTTGAAATAAAACAAAACAAAAGAGTCAAATAACATGCTTTATTTAGTCCCAGTTGACCTTGACCATCTTGGCTTTAACCTTTTTAACCCTAACTATAACTACATAAATTGCAGGCTAAAATTATTGTGAGTCAAGTTAAATTGTAGGGTACTAAGTTGATACAGAAGGTTCCCAAAACTGACGTACGAAACAAAAACTTTAAGTATTATTCTAAGAAAAAAATCCAAACATTGTATTTTCTTTTATATTGGCACATTATCCTTGAACTGTTTCCAATTAAAATAACACTTTTTTCCAGTTATGACCTACAGCAGTAGTGTAATTACTGTAACAACACCCTACGATTTACATTTACACAATATTCAGAATTCTAATAATTAGGGATTTCACACACGCGAGACATTCCTTTGAAAATTAATTTATGAAAACTTGAAGTAAGTTCTGGAACGCGCATTATGTCTAAGTTTAAAATAACCATAATTGTACAATTATTATTGTCTTTAGTAAATGAATGTCGTTATATATTTTTTTGAATCACAGACAATTAAAAAAGTTAAACTAGTTAACGATACTGAGAGTAGAACTGTAAAAAAATGCCTCGTACCAGGGTTGTGATAGCATTCAAAAATAAGGGTCAAAGAATCGAAAACGTAAAGGGAAAAAATAAAGTGATGATCTTTCTATTGCCACTCGATCCCTTCTCTGACAGTCATTCTAATCGCACGATGTACATAAGTCCTTACAAAAAGCTATGAAACTGTTACAAGGAAAAATAGGGAACACCTTGTAATTTCATGTTAAAAGAAAAAAAAAAAAACATACTGGTTAGTTTGAACCTTACAATTTATGGCCTAATTAGTCAATGTTCCAAGTCGCCGCTCACATATGCAATCATATTTCTTTGGGGATTGCTAGAATTTGTTGTTTCTTTTTCAGAAAATTTATGGGTTTTTGTAAGCATTATAAGTAAGCATTACTTTCGTATGAGGTGGAATTTGCGTGGTTTTTTATGTAGTGAGAAAATTCCTTAGGTAACAAATGGGATAAAAAATTGTAGTTACTGATTGTTATTGTCGTTATGATAATGATTTTGAAAACTAAACCCTCAATACTGCAAAATATTTATTCAACTTACAGTTTGTTCGGGCCCATATGTAAATCAAATTGAGTTGAATTTTAGGTGGTACATATCATATGTACATTACATCAATTAGGCACCCTGCCGAATACCTGCAAAATACCTATATTATTCTGACTCCATTCCATAGATATCTAATTTCAAAGCTTCAGATTTTTATAGACACTTTATTTATTTTCACACATTATTTGTGTTTCTCTTCAGCACTAAACAAAGCAGTGCCAACAAAGTCCGGATTTAAACTACATCGTTATGTAAGTTACACACAGGTGAAAGTTTTGAACACGGAGAACAAAATGACTAACGGAGATATCATAAAACAAAATCTCCTAAGAAAGTAAAAAATGCAAGTGTTCGGGGGATGAGGAAAGTTACTACCTCCGCCCTAACACGCCTTTATATGAAACCAGCTCATTATTTTCAAAATAAAATCACCAATCAATCAAGACCACACTTCGACAAATTGGATTCCATTGGAAAAGGACCCTGAAGGAGGTCTCGTTCGGTAACCGCATGTTGCTTGTCTTACAAGAAGGCGCTTACCTACCTTCGTTATAGCATCTCTGCTATCTTTCCTTCCTCTTTGGTTTTGAACTAGTATGCACAACTTTGCGTGCAACAAAGACCTGCTTATCTTCGCCTGAGGCTATTCTTCGAACTTGAAGTCTATCAGGGAAGTGACACGAATTTGAAATTGCTGTAATGTATATGATTATGTTCGTGTAAACAAAGTATCTTAGTTTTACTACCTTTAAACTAAACGCAAATTATGTTTGAACTCTTTGAACTAGCTATAAGTAAATGCATGGCTTCCGAATAGATTCAGTAGTTTAGGAGCATATAGGGTACAAACAAAAAATGTTTCCTCTGTATTAAGTATAAGTGGACGCGGTCCACGGTGGCTATTCTCATTTAAAGAGATCAGACAGTTGTGCAAGGTATTATTATAGAGCACAAGCATTTCAGCGGACACAGGTGCACTATTTTTCCACCCTCATAGCCCGATGGGACTGCAATCCGACACGAACGGAGAAAGATCAGGGGCAGAGCCGACATTTATGTATACGTGCTCTCCAATAAACGGGTTAAGTACTAGTAATTTACTTAAATATTCCAGACGTAAAAAAAAATTGTGGACACACAAGAAGACTTATCGGACCTACCCTACCTATTCCTAGCATTAATTTAACTCAATTACACTTTAATGATGATAAAACCCACTGTTCAACACAAATGTGAATTTGTTGATGAATAAATAAATAAAAATTAATAAATACTTAATGATTTAAACTAATCACGCTTTGAATAATAAAGCTACTTAAAACACCGCTAATGTAAATCATTATATTCCATTGTAATTAAAACAAATAATAACAAACATAAACGAATCGCCAACAAAAAGCCGAAATCACTTTAACAACATTAGTTACAAAACGAGAATTTTAATTGAAAACAGTCTAGCAAATGAAATTAGCTAAATGTATTTGTTCAAAGTCTATTTCGTACTTAGATCACTTCACCAACTGGAGGCGTCATTAAGTCAGGTTCCCAAGATACATGTTGCCCCTAGTTTTTATGTAGCCTACCAACAAAAAATGCATCCTATATAATAGTTGTTGAGAAGTATCCAATAAAACAAGAAAATACATAGTATCGTAAGTCATTTTCAGGCTGCTGTAAATGAGAATTAATAAGTATTAATCCTTGCACAAGAGTGCGCAGGGATCGAGGCAAGGCAATAAAGTAGGTACGATAGTTCATACATCGTGAAACGCGCAGACCTTCTCAGTAATCTACCTTTGGCAGATGGAATAAATGGATGGTATGGCAATGTCGTCTCCAGTAGATTCAACGCTCTAAGATTCCGTATGCCGAAACAATTTTATTACGCTGCAGTGAATTGAGAGCTTTATTAGTCAAGAGACTGCTTTAATTGTGTACAGGCTTATAAAACTATGCAGTTCATTGTTTGTATTCTGATTAAGTTGTGGAAATCTGTTATTTGTGGTTTGCTAATTAACTGTTTTCGGCGTTATGGAAAGCAAAAGTTGTATTGTTTGCAATTTTTTACTTTTGTTTTTTTTTTCTGGAGCGTTTTCACACTATCTAATTACTGCATGCATACGCTCGGCCTGGCCTAAGGTCGGCAAAAAATTGCTACATGCGCGTATTTGGGCTATATCGGAATCTGGCAAAAATTAGCCTAATAAATTATCTTTCCAAATATAAAATTACAACTTTCCAAATAATATTCAACAAAAAGTCTGACGTGGACGGGCAGCCTAAATTAGTTCATTTCAAATGCCATACGAAATCATGTTGAGGATCATAAAAGGAGTTATATTTTTGTTATATCTTATTGAGATGAAAACAGTCTCTCCAAAAAATATAAATACTTATAAACTCTTTTGCAAAAAAAACGGGCACCTATGCGAAATCTTAGTTTTAAGGCGTTTACGTGTATTTCAATGGGTTTTAATGATTGTAGTATGTTTCTAGCATCAAAAGGGTTAGGCAAGCATGCGTGAGAGTGTATTCTAAATTTGAATTTTGTACAATTGCTAAGAAATTGGTTAAACCTTGTTTTGAACTAATTGCTGGCAGAAAGTTCGTCGGTGTTTTGAAAAGTTTCTGAAGTGATTTTCAGGAAAATGATGATGCAGTTTTAATTAATGATTAATGTACTTTTTTGTTAGATCGAAACATTTTTGAAAAACTATGCGTATTTGATAAAATTTTCACCTGTTCTAAGTGGTCTTATGCTGATGATCGATGGCAATGTATAGAGTTTCGGTATTTTTGTGTAAAGCGTTCTATTGTTTAGATATTGTACTCACTTGTTTTAAAATATCGCTTATTCATAAGTAACACTATTTAGAAGAGTATCAGTACCTTTGGCTGCGACAAAACCAATTTAAAGTAAGCAGTGCCGATCACAACTCGTCTCCTATCGGACTTTGACATTTAAAAAATACAAAATTTTGTGATAAATGTTAAAATTAACCACATGAAAAATTATGAGGAGGGTTAAAGCTATCTAAAAAGTCAAATTATTGTCTCGTTGAAGCTCTCGATAACTCCATAGGTATCGGGTTACTAAACGACGATTTAGCTGAAAGGGAGTCAAGAATTCAAAATTATTGGCCAAACGTATGTTTCTTAAGAAATGAGCAGATAGCCAATTATTGTTATGATTTAAGCAGGAAAGTGCTGCAGATGCCAGAAAATCTCGGTGAAGGCAAGTTTATTTAATAAAATGTCCGTGGGATGAAAACACGCTATTTGAACGCTCAGATTCATAGATCTTCTGAGGTCTACTTTCTGAGATCTTCTTAGGAGTTTCCCAAGAGTCGAGGTTGTTTAAAAATCAGTGATTACGAGACCTTAAGATCTCGTGCTCACAGTCTATGCGCTATTTTCTGTATTTTTTTAGAATTTCAAGACTTTTAAAAATGTCAAAGTCCGATAGGAGACGAGTTGTGATCGGCACTGCTTACTTTAAATTGGTTTTGTCGTAGCTCAAAGTACTGATACTCTTCTAAATAGTGTTTATTTATGAAAAAGCGATATTTTAAAACACGTGGGTACAATATCTAAACAATAGAACGCTTTACACTAAAATACCGAAACTCTTAACATTGCCATCAATCATCAGTATAGCCCATTTAGAGCAGGTGAAAATTTTATCAAATACGCATAGTTTTTCAAAAATGTTTTGATCTAACAAAAAATTACATTAATCATTAATTAAAAGTGCATTATCATTTTCCTGAAAATCACTTCAGAAGCTTTTCAAAACACCGACGAACTTTCTGCCAGCAATTAGTCCAAAACAAGGTTTAACCAATTTCTTAGCAATTGTACAAAATTCAAATTTAGAATACACTCTCACGCATGCTCGGCTAACTCTTTTGATGCCAGAAACATACTACAATCATTAAACCCCTTTAAAATACACGTAAAGTCCTTAAAACTAAGATTTCGCATAGGTGCCCGTTTTTTTTGCAAAAGAGTGTATTATTCGCCTGAAAACAGCTCAAAAGCCTTACTCATTAAAGGCTTAAAAATCCATGTAGGTAAAGTAAAAAAATAAATGTACACTTGCTGGCAAAAAAAACGTACCACGCTCCAGCTTCACTAGCGATGCTGTCGAATAAAACATTACCGTACAAATGGGGTCTGACATTGATTACGACTTCCGAACACTGGCGGCCAATTGATTATGACACATATCCGATACGCATCCAAAATAAAATTCTGCTCTGATGTAGGTACTTCGATTTTATTAATACACCTACGTTCTATTGAATGAACCCCTTTCAGGTGTGTGCCTTTCAATAGATAATGGTGAACGGTGAAACATCAAATTCACGGTATTTGACATTTAGGTATTTTAGAAGAAAATATGGGTTACCGAATGTTTTGTGCAATTGACAGTTTTCAAGGGGAAATACCGTTGTTTGTACTAAATGACAGCAATTATTAACTGCAAAAACTGCTAAAAAACGGTCAGCCTGTAATGATATATTTAGAACAGTAAATTCTGTAGGTATCAATGTAAAATCAGCGTGGTAAGCAAAAATAACATTCATTTTATCAAAAGAGCACAAAAATTAAAAAGCCTTTTTTATAAAACAAAATCATTTATTCCCTTGTTTTTGTCCACGAAGGCTAAGCCCATAACTTTTCCTTTTAGCCCGTCCAAAAAAGCGAAATATCGCTATCGAATAAATGGCACGGACGTTGATTACGGCTCAGTACACTGGCGGCCAATTGCTGATCACATATCGGACGCGACTCCGAAACAAAATGGCCGACAGATTATCTGCTGCGGCAAAAATATCAACTTTATTTTTGCTTTATGAATATTGGAGAAATAAAAGGGTAGTATTTGTTCTCAAATTGTTGATGTTGAACGTTTTGTAATGGATTTAATAGCCCCGGTCAATAGGTGCGGTGAAACAAGGGTGGGTTTGGTCAAACATAAATATGTATGCGCGTGCTTAATTGGGAATATTCGTTTCCTACAATTGAAATATATATTTAATTCATTTTTGCTGGTTCATTTTTTATTGAATGCTCGTGTGTAATAAACCGAGTCAGTTTTATGGGTAACAAAAATTTTATATTGCTGGTTATTTTTTGAATAAAAGAGTAGTTTTAAAGTCATATTTGTGATTGCTTTCATAGATGAATTAATGATTGGATTCAATAACACTAACGTGATTTTGTTAGAATTGGTACAGTCAACTTCAGGTCAGTGGTAACAGTTTTATAGGAAAATCGTACTTATTACTATTGAGTTAAGGTGCATGACAGTTACCACTGACGTGCGGTCTACCGTACCTATATATTTTGCTTAAAAAAATATTTGTTAACGACATTAAAATTAAAAAATATATAATCAGTATTTGTTAAACCAATGCCATTCTAATGCTTACCTGACTCTCGCTAGTCTATTGTCTTTAGCATGAAACTCGGCAAGCCAACCATAAAAGGCTAGGCTATTTCTTTAGCAGAGTCTCTAAAAAAATCCAAAAAATAACAAGAAATGGCTAAAATACCATAACTCTACTTCGGTAACACCCTAATTACATGTCTCGTAATCCCTAAAGAACATTAAGATATCCCCCAGACAGTCCATTTTCCGAACTGGTGTAATTCGGGCAATTCGCAGAATCACAGTGTAACTATATTCTCTTGTAAACAGTTGTGAAGCTTCGTACTAACGTTTGTAACAATGTCACTTTTACACGCATGTGCTCGATGCACGACACTAAGTATACATATCTTGGACACCAAGCACTGACTGGAAGGAGGGCACGTTAATCTGTAGGCCCGGCCGTCATTGAATATCCTTGGCAGTGGTTAAGGGTTGTCAGATGCCAATAAGTCTGACACCAGTCTTACCAAGGGGCATTGGGTTGCCCGGGTAACTGGGTAGAGGATACAGGCAATCGCTCCTACTAAAACACTCAACTGCATCAGTTTAGACTGGAAGCCGATCCCAACATTTATAGTTGGGAAAACGGCTCGGGAGATGATGAACAGTTACCTTCACAACTGTATATCTATGTTCTGTGTCAGAATACAGGCGTTGATGTCCGATACCATCAAATCTGCTGCTATCAATTAAGGCTATCATCACCGGAGATTGTTCGTTCCGACGCCAAGATGAATGGTGTCTGGATGTAATAAATAAAGCTGTTGGTTATTATTTATTATTGTAATTGCTGATGTTTCTTTTGATATGTTTTTCCAGTTGTTTATGGAGCATTGAAACAAATGGGTGCTGTTATGTAAAAGATAAATGACGATGAGATTTGACAATAATTGTAGGTAGTTTTTTGTAAGGGTTATACATTGTGTATTATTTTGTAAATACATTATGTATTATTTTGTAAATATGAATATTAGGCTGAACTCAATATATATAGCCTTTAAGTTTCACACTTTTTCACATATTAAAAATACATATTTTCAAAACAAGTCTATCTACAGAAACTGACAACTGCACTCGAGTTATCTATTTCCCTCAAAACATTCCTCGCCGCAGCGCAAAAATCTACCTACTGTCAAAATTCTCGCTCGCAAATAGTGGAAAAATGTTCGGTGCAGTGCAAAAACAAGAAAAAACGAGCGGCGAACAAAATAAAAAAATACTTCTCTCTGGGCAGTGATTTACAGCGCTTTGATTGTCGACGAAAACTCGAATAAATATTTATGGTGGGCTGTTACGCTTGACACCGAGTGTAATATGACGTCACAACGCATAAATCTGGAAGCGACATGCACGTTTGGTTGTTTTTTTTTTTCAATTTTTTTATTAAGTTTTGAGCTGTGATTGGTGAAAATTGGTTTAATATTTTTTGCGTGGTTTCCGAATTGTGCAACTTCCGAGTGTTATTTTCTTTCTCCTACGAGTCTCCGCTGGGTGTAATAAACTTAACCTTTAGGATATGTGCCTACGGTGGGGCGTTACTATCTCATAAATAAATCTTCTATCATTGTTCTTCTCTATCAACCTTCCACATGTTCCTACATATTTCGACATACTTCGTGAATTTCAATAGTTTTATCTTATAGCTGTTTTTGTTCAGCAGTGGACGTCATATGGCTAAGATGATGATGATGATGAAAGCTGTTTTTAGACTGCCCAGTCAAAATTCTCGCACAGTATCAAAATTATTGAAAGAAATGGTATTTGAAGTACTCCTATAATGTTCTTGGCATGTTTTTTTTTCTTTTTCCCTCCCCAAGTTTCGCTTAATTCGCGACAAATTGCTGGACAGGTGTATCTACTGTTATACGTCCCCTCATTATATTTTTTACTCTCCTTGATTACACGACAATTCTCATAACTCCAGTTCTAGAGAACTTTTCATTTTTTTCTTTTCATATAACGGCTAGTCACTTAATGAAACAAACATCAAATGTTTTTGATACCTAAATGATTAAAAGTTCGTTTCAAAAAATTCATTTATAAATAAAAGATTTTCCCAACAATGGCCTCAGAAAAGACATCAAAGGTTCATGCAATGAATTTTCCACATTTTTTTCTTTAAAAAAAATATAATATCTACACGACTGTCAAGACGCACAAAACGAGTGTAGATTTAAATAAAAGACATCACAATTTTATCTTGAATAGAAGAACTCGAGATGAAATTTAAAAGTGAAATATCTTAATAATGCTTCAACAAAATGAAAAAAAAATCGTACCTGAAAATTGTGTGGATATAAAATGATTGTTCTCACATTGGTGAAATTTAGACATCAATAAAACAATTAAATTGAATTTTGCAAGTGTCGAACCGCATTTAAATTGAAATAGCTATCTCTATTCACATTTGGCTTTATTCATTTGGTTTAAAAAAAAAACTAATTGATATAGTCGTCTACCACATCGGTTTTTCAATCCGTTGGGTACGTTTGGTAAGTTTAAATTAAATCACAAAGAAGATGCAGACAGACTCACTAATTACCAATCTTTTTTCAAAAACTGCACCCTAAAAAACTTCAATTACGACAAATAAATAAGAAACTTAACCCTTTTCAGTGGACTTAATCAGGTAAAAAAGCTGTTTACTCTCTTTGACTAGATAAATGATATCTGGGGACTGTTTAAATTCATTGAAAACACTAACTAATGCACTAAAAGTTTGAAGTTCACTTTGAAGTCTGCAAACAGAATGTTAGTTTATGCAAAAACTGTGTCTATTGCTTTAATAGTTTTCGCAAGAAGACATTAATTTTGAAGAAGCATTTTAATTAAATTAATTTTCATGTTTTTGAGTCAATTTTATGCTAATTTGTTAAAAGTTTGTGGTTGAAACGTCTGGTCGTAAGATCTAGTTCAAATTGATGGTAGTTCTTAAATAACTTTGATGCAAGTGAAAAGAAATAATGGTATGTAGAAAAAAAAAAATGTGTGGGATTACACTTTATTAGTATACCGCCACAGCAATGTCTGGTTGGCCGGAGTTAAATTAAATGTCTTACAAAGACACACGCTTCCAAAATTCAATGTGATTCACAAAAATGGTAAAGGCAATATAATAATCGTGTTGTCTCTAATACTCTTCTTTAGATTCATAAGATTAATTAGATAAGACTGCAACTATCCCTCGCTCCATTATTGTGAAATTGTGCTACCAAAATAACACCTGAAAATATTTCACTTTATTTCACAAGACTCTCGGATTTCTACGTTACTACGTTCTCGCAACTACACCACGATCGATTCGAAACAAAATAAGGCGGTGTTCTCACATTTTTAGTAGCACTTCCTAATCTATTACCATTTCTCTCCCCGACACGTTCGCTAGTTACGGCTCTTTATCTCCCCATAAGATTCATAACTCATATAGTACCTTCCGCCATTGGGATTAGGGTCTATCTCGAGGTTAAATATAGGTTTATGTTGTCAGGTAAGACGTACTTTATTGGGACTGAGAAATATGTGGAGGATTATATTTCGAAGGAGATGACGTAAAGAGTGTTTTGCGGAGTGAGTTTCCGCGTTGTTCGAGAAAGAGATTTACGGTTTTTATTTTTATGTGAAGTGGTATGTCGATGTTTGTTTATGATGTTGGATGGGTTTTGGAAGACAATGCTTTGGTATGTTTTATTTCTTTATAAAAATATTGACAAACATTGCAATTTTCACAAAAGCTCCGAAAGAAGTTCGATTTAAAATGCTGCATTGATTTTCAAAAATACTCGTAGAGGAGCACTTCAAATAAAGTACTCTTATGAATTCAGGCGAATGTTTTGAATTTAGCTCAGCCATTTCAGTCACAGTAGAACGATATGATTTATGATCCAGGTAGATTCAGCCACGGAGCCAAAGCGGATTCAAAAGATGAAAGAATAAAAGGACTTTTCTAAGCGTATTTTTTTCTTTTTCTGGTCTCAAATATTGTGTCTGGTATAAAAGAAAATGATTATTTGTTTCCAAAATGACGTTTTATGAATAGTGTGAAGATCAAAATAGAATTTTCTGAATGTATTTTATTTTCTTTTAGAATCTGCTTAAATAACAAAAGACTGGAAGAATGAAACAGTTCCCTGAATGATTTTCTATTGTTTAGCATTATCGAAGTTCGTTTTAGTATGAGAAGTTCAGTTTATGTGAAATACAGTCAGCACCGTGTGTACAATACGAGAGAGAAATAAGAATTTTGGTACCTATAATATTTTGGTGGGAAGGAATTTATTAAACCTATTTTATTACGCGTTTGTAAAAGTATTTTTCTTTGAAATATTTACGCTACAAAACGTAGAAGAATTTTTTAACGGAGCTTCGCAATTTCCTGCATCTAAAAATAAAAGTTCATTGATATTTGAAAGGATTTAATATTCTATCAATATCTCGCTTCCAATGTGGGTAGTCATTTCCTTATTTCCATTCATAGAAAATATTTTAAAATAGACTTGTTACTTTACTTTTATATTTCTTTTAAAACTCGGCATTTTAGTGCATATCTAGATATTGTTATTTAAAATACTCCAACCTGCATACTTATTAGCTTAATCAACAAGATTTTCTCAGAAATACGATAGCATTTTACGAATATCTCTTACTCAAGCTATCTGAAGATGGTTCACTTAATTGCAATTAATTTGAAAAGCAATTAACAAATCGTTATGTTCTTTATCGACCATTAAGACAGAAACTTTCGATAAGAAAAGCCATTATGCTCTCTAAACTCAAACAAAATGTTTTTAAGATCTTTTTAGTTCTTAAGAGCTTTCAGATTTTTAAATATTATGTTTTTAGTTTAATGTATAGAGTAATAAAATTGAAGGATGGAAATGAAAGATCGTAATGTGCTTTTTTGGAAAATTACTTAATGAGTGTTTTATCTGTGTTGAATTTTGTGCCATTAAAGTTGTTTTGGTTCAGTATTAATTTTAGACAAAGGTTGATATATGTAGTTTGTAGGAATATGTCCTATGATCTGAAGGATACGGATCGTTTTAAAACTAAAGTTCTCCATAACATGTCTAAAGATTTTGGAGAAAAAATCGCCATGAATAAAATTATCATTTATCTCACTTCCCATAGAAGTCAGTTACAGGAAAAATAACTATGAATAATAAAGCATGCATTATTAAAGCCATAAGTTTCCAGTTACTAACAACTTGGTTTACATTCCCGCGGTGGAGTAATATATTCTGACTTGTTGGGGCTATTAAACACACGATATTTTTTTAAGGTACGCAAAAATTGAAAATGGAAAGCAACGACTTAGCGTTCGTTATTAACTTATACTGAAATGATGACTTTAAGATTACATTTTCAGAATAATTAGGTAATTACATAAATAGCTAATGCACTGTATATTGCACTAAATCGCTAATATTATTTAATATAAAAAGACGTGACGTGAATTTAGAAACTATTATTTAATTAAATACGTAAATTATTATATATTTTATTTTTTATATAAGGTTTATTAAAAGGAGTCAATTTAATATGTTATAGGCATTGGCTTGTTTTCAGAACATAGCAGAATTTTCAAAATATTAAGCCATGCGTGTTTCACCCGCTATTTTACTTGCCCCACATATGCGTGAGAATATACCTGACGTGACAAAATGAATGTTCATAACACTGTCTGCGCGAATACCAACTGTAACACTGATAAGCGATATATTTTGTGGGACCTAGTTACCGAGGCTTTCATTCATGTGGCTTAGAATCGTATAGGAAACTAACACGTATTTAGTTTTATCCATTATTTTGATATTTTAGGCAGTTACAAAGACTATGGACCTCTGGCCGACGGCAATTTGGGGTACGTTCACTATACCTATGCGGGGTACGGGTTATTCGTATATTGTTACTGTTTTTTTATTAATATTATTTAGTATTAAAAATGCAATTATGTTTTACTAAATAAATAGAGACTGAAAAAAATAGAGACACCCGCGACAAAATTTTGATACTTTAGCTCGATTTCTAAGTTATGATCGGATCACAATTTATGATATACATCCACACTTATAAGCGGCTTGCACTTATAACCATTTATGGCTAGTTTATCGTCATTAGTATTCTCATAGTAATAAACAGCAAAACCCTCCCCAAAGACCCAAAACCTACAGCAATTACTATATCAGCCACAGAAATATGAACACTTAAACGAGAATTTCCAACCAATCCCGATTTGAACTGTCTATGAATTACATTATCTGGATAATCGCCGTGTTTATGGGTCATTTAAGCCAGCGATGGCAATAAACACAATATCTATGGGTAAACAGCACTCAGTTTATCATATAGGCTCCCCGTTGTCATCAATTTGAACGTTCACTGAAATGATACTGTAGCTTTGACATTATTTACGTTGAAGTATCAGGCATTAAAAAAAAAATTGAATGATAAGAAAACAGTTTGATATTTTTAGCCAATAGAGTTGAACAGAGGTATATAATATACGTGTTTTACTACTATATATCCATACTATAAATCCAAACACTATTTAACTAGGTTGAATGGCTACCACTAATTGTAGTACAAAAAGTGACCTCTAAAGGTCAAAAAAACAACCTAACACCAAAAACATCAAATTTCCGTAACTACTCGCAAAATCTGTAACATAAATCTCCTTTGATAGATTGCAGCCATAAAATTACGAAGCACGATGAATGCTTGTTAATCTAACAGGCTGCACGCAATTTTCGTTGCTTTACGTCATTCAGCGCAGTCAACCATGGATATTTGGAGTGACGGTAGTGACGGTAGCAGTGACGTTACGTTAGGAGTGACGTTATGCATCAATGTACAACGCTAGAGGTCGAGTGTATTCGAACGTAGGAAATCGTAGTCTTGTGGGGTTAGGCGGTGTTTGGGATAGGCGACTGGGTTTTGGTAAGCTGTTTGGTACATCGGTTAACGGTTTACTTGTGTTTTAGTATCTTGGATGAAGCTTAGCTTTGTTTGAACCCGCTTATTTCGGGAACTAATGGTCCGATTAAAATAACAGTGTTTGATAGCTCCGTTATCGAAGATGGCTTTAAGAAACATTTTATTCGGGTTTGCAGAGTTTCCATTGTTTTCCACGGGATGCGGGTGAAACATCCTCTGAATTTAAAAGGACATTTAGTGTAATAGTTAAAATTCTCATCCAACATAGAAAATGAGTTGAAATGAGTAAACTCATTTTGAAGTTAAATACAAAGCACTAATTGTCCTAACTCTTGTTTGAAATAAAACAAAGCAACTCATTCTGTAAATTGGATGTAACGAGAACGCGAAAACAAAGCCTAAAAAGTTTGTATACTATCCAGACCAGACCTAAAAAAACAAATTGCTAAACAAGAAATGAGAAAAAAATTACATTAAATAGAACCATTGAAGTTCACACTAAGAGTACGCACACACTACACCCTTTTAGTCGGGCGATAGTTGGTGTGGGCTCATAAATCAGTATGAAGATGATTGGAAGTACCCACGCAACAATGATGAGGAATTTGTCCGGTATCAGACCGACTAAAAACTTTGATTGAATATCACTGGGCCAGTTGTCGGCCGACTTTTTACTCTACAGTGTGCGTATAGGCTAAGAAAAACGGGAGATTCAAAAGGGGCGCTTTTCTTAGCCTAAAGACGCCAAGACGCCTACAAAAGTTTTTGTGATGCCAACAGTCACAAAGGACTATGATACTTTGATCCCTGAATTGTTAGAGGTGTTAAATGAAATGAGCGATGATATTCTAGAAAATACGATTCATAATGTGACTCAGATTGTTTAAGTTTGTTTTGGAAGTATTAGATGTTTATCTGCTTATCATCTTCCAGATTTATTATCATGAATTGCATGATCAATGAGAGAAGCTCGTAGCTCAGTAGGTAGTAGCCACACAGTCCTATCGATCATAAGGTTAAGTAACGCTTGGTGCAGTCGGAAAGCTGATCTCATGATGGTGGTTTAATGACGAGTTAAGTCTATGTCTGTGTATGTGTTCTAGTCTATGTTTTGGAAGGCATGTTTAATTCTTAAGTAGCGGCTATCATTTGAACATCTTGTTGCAGTTGTTGGGAGTAACCAGAAGCCAACTTCAGAACAGCAAAACTATTAGTGCCCCTTCGAGAACCTCTTAATTTCGTAAATAAAAGAACTCTTTCCGTGAGAACTGTTTTATAAAAACCAACGTGGCGTAAACATTTTAAGGTTGAGTATTTCAGATTCCAGGTCACTTAGTTTTCAGGCACTACAATTTTGAATATTAATAAAATTATTGAAATGGAAATCAATTTGTTTTTGCGTAAATTAAAAGCTTATGAATTCCTTAAGAGCTGTTTCAATAGTCTGGTGAGCAGAAATACTCAGAAAAGGTCAGGCAAAGTGTTATTTTGTCATTAGAAAAGGTTCGATTCAGTAGACGGACCTTTGTATCCAGTTACTGTCAAGGTTTTGGCTAATTTACCTACAACTTTCTGCGTGGGTTTTAGAGAGCCCTGAAGTAATTAATAACAGCTTTCAAACAAGAGGTAAGTACTTCAACTTGACCTCAAAAGCTAAATAATACTCTTTACTAACTACGAAAACGTACCATTTAAGTATTGACTTCGAAATCCAAATTTCCATTTCATTTGAAGGGGAAATTTTGGCAAATCTTGCACCCTTAGCGAGATTAAATCACTTAAAAGTTTTAATCCGTTGCCTCTGTTTTGAATCCGGTAATGTCGTCGTATTTCGCGATACGCATAGCCAGATACGGTTTATCTCCCTTATTCTGGATTAACTTGACTTATAATTGTTATGCTTTATACCTAACTGGAAGCTGCTTATGGCAACTCCTGTGATGTATGTAATCAGAAGCAAAGATGCTCTACAAAATAATGAAAACCACAACAATGGAATACTAGCTTTCCTATAAAACAAACTTACAAGACTACTTATTGCGTCGGGGTGTAAAAATTATCACAGTCTGTCATTAGTTCATGTCGATGACTGCATAGATCAACCATATTGTCATATAAGTAATTTAGTTCAAATATGTTCCGCTCGAGGTCAACCGCCTACTCTAATTCCAGTGTTATTTCCAACCACTAGACCAATAAATTAGGCCACAACATATTCCAAAACAGAAAACAGTAGCAAAATACTCATTATACCCGCGTGTAATGGAAAACAAAACACAAAGGGAAAAAGAAACAATTACGATACTATCCACAATAAAGGAGGTTGTAATTACAAACACATTCCTAGCTACGCAGAAAACTACATATTGCGTAGCTATTAATACTTTATTTCGGGGCTTAGGCGCTTGGTTCGGTAGGCGGTGAAATAATCAGCTTAAAACAAATTTGCGTCGGATTTTATTTGAACATTCGTTATTGATACCGGTATTTCGTTGGGAATCTTATAATCCTTGAGGTTTTTTTATTAAAATAATAGCTCGTATCTAAATAGCATGTTAGGTTATGTTTTCCACTTTTCTGGTATTGCGAGTATCTATGGGCGGCAATTATAACATGTATAAAAATAATTTGGAGCGTTGACAAATAATATTGATAGAAAAATGCCTTCCCTTTGTATAATTAAGTTTTGGGACTTATTGAAACGTATTAAAAATTAAAGGAAAAAAAATGCTATTTTTGTCCAGCTTTAAAACAAACACAGATTCTAAACTCAACCTATTCCACGTCACTCGAGACCCACAACCTCCCACCGCATTTTGTCCTACAAAAAAATCCAAGCAAGTCTAAAGTAACCAAGATTTTATTACCCAACCTCGTTGCGAGATATAAAACATATTAGCCAAGAAACCAAGAGACAACTGGTGCCGCAGTAAAAACCTTTCCTGTATAGGGTCACCATATTTTTGCAAATTCCAGATGTCTATTGGACATTCCAGAAATTGGTATTCCAGGACGGAATGCTCTCCGACTATCCAGTTTCAGGAAATTCTTTGTTAATGAAAAATCTGAATGATTTTGAAAAGGTTGAATTAGTTACAAAGGTCTTAGTTAGAAGTAGATGAATTTGTAGATGATTGGACGGGTAACGAAACTTTAAGTCAAGATCATGATTTTTATTAGAAAATTCTAATATTTAATCGGTTTCAATGTAAAAGAATTTCAGCCGAAAATTCCACGAACTACTTCAATTTCAAGAGATTTATGTCTAATACCATATTGGCATTATTCATCCATCAAAGCTATTCAATGGTATTGAAGAATTACAAACCAATCAATGTCCAATATTTACCGAACTTTTTTAATCATTTTTCTTTGGAAAGCTGGTTAATTTGAAGAAAGCTCTTTATATATTTTATTTCTCAATCATTGTGAATCAAAAATAACCCTTAAAGAACCGTTATCGGCACGGATATTGAGCTCTCGGCGGAAGAGTGAGGATCGTTTTGCGCACTGTACACATAAGGCAACAAACCAATTAATCGCTTCTGCGCAGGTGAAGGTCAGGGCTCAATATCCGTGCCGATGATTATGCCAAGTCATGATACCCCAAAAGTAATCTTTTTCAAAATACTAACTATGGCCTGATAACATCCTCCTCACATTTCACACCTATTTTTTTTTCAAAAAAGGTAACTACTTGGTAACCCTACTAACACAAATGTACGTAAAAAAAAACATCGCAAGTACCCTCTAATACTCCTTGGTCGAGTTTTGAGGCGGTCGTATTAAGGCTTGAATTTTTTATTTACGAACTGCTTGGAAGTTGGCGAATCGTCTGGTAATCGTTGGGGCTATCTAAAGTGATCCCTAACGAGCTTTGGACTCAGTTAAGAAAGGTACACATGGGTAGTACTTTTCTGTATTAAGAACCGGATTAGATAAATGGAAGAAAGTTGAGTATTTTTGGAATTAAAATAGAATGTAAAAGGATCATATTGTGATGACATCATTTTGTTAATCGTTAATTTTTTATTACACGTAGGTATTTCCAGTTTTAACGCGATTTACTGAAACATACCGGGATATAATATAGCCTATGTTACACGCAGATAATGTAGCTTTATAATGGTGAAAGATTTTTTTTAATCGGTCCCAACTGGACCTTTTCTTCTTTATGTTTACAAATAAACAAAAATATATTTTTTCCTGTTTACAAAAATACACAGCTGTGCTTATAAAATGCGTTTTTCTGTTCTCGTCGTCTTTCGACATTTCCTTCACAAATACCTTCAGAAACACAAAGTCTCAAATCTTGCGAATAAGCCTTATAAACCGCCATACAACCTTCTCAAACTGTTGATCGTCTAAGCTCTTTGTCCTTCAAGCCTAGAAATCGCATTTATCCCAAACACGGTTCGTGTAAACACGCCCTTATCCACAAGGATTTAACCAGTGTAGGCTTAGCTTAGAAAAATGTTCTCTATTTGACTTTGTGGTAAAAATAGATAAGCAACAGCAACATTTTCTGAGATAATTAAAGTTTTTATGGGCTCCAGTGAAAAACACTAAGCTCGCGTGGGAAGGTAAGAAAATATTGGATTATGAGTATCTGGAATATAAAAACCGAAATGAGGTAATAAACGTAACTAATCGCCTGTTTTCTTTAAAGGGTAGGAATAAAAAAAGGGGGAAAGGGCAAGTTGTAGGAATTTTTAAGTAGCTTAAGTATGCCCATGTTTCGTCAGCTCATCTACATATGTATATAAAGAGCCAAGATTAGATAGCGAAACCGTGAAAACAGAAAGTATATATAACGATTATATGCTTATGATGGAATGTACTTACAAAAACCCTTCAAAGTAGAATGTTATACGAGTCAGGAGAAAAGGCTCAACATAGTCTTAGAAAATAACACCACGATCTAAATACGTAGCTACAAGCTACAAAGCAAGGAAGTAACCGATTACTAATAACATCGTTAATAATATTATATTTGCGAAAGAGACTTTATTCGTAACACTTTTATACCAAAACGACTGAACCGTTTGTCTGGCCTGAAACAGTAAAAAGAATACTAGTATTATTAAACAATTTTCTTGTTCCTTTTCCCCACTTACTGGCCTCACTTTCTCATTTTACATTTTATTTATTTCTATTTAGAACATACACTTACCAACTAGGAGTTAAGAATTCGCGTCAAGTCGTGGGTAAAGCTGTGATTCCTCCAAGGTAATTCACTTTTATGGCACAAAACAAGGCTGATAAATTAAACACAGCCTCGTGTTTATCTGAAAGCCTTTTTACTGTTTACACATTTATTGCGGGTTAGTGTTTTGTTTTTTCTTTGGTTCTAGAACAATCTAATGAGTGAAAAAGGGTAAGAAAATACCAATTTTTATAAATTTTTGGAGCTGTTACGGAGTTAAACATTTTATATATTAGATACTCCACAAGGCCGTACTCTCTCTCACAATGGCTACCTGAGGGATACATACGCAAATCATTTCATTAAGAAAACTCATCAAAATTCGTTAAGGATTTCATGCAAATCTTTATCTTCTTTCTCATAAAAATTTCAGTATCAATTTTTGGTGGATGTGGATGTCGTAGTGTAGGAAGCATGGTATGATACAGATGCGATAAGACGAAACTAACGTTAGATTTATAGCCTGATATATGAACATTTTTATTCACCAACTAGCTTCTGCCCGCGACTTCGTACGCGGATCCTGTCCCTTATGCCAGCGACTGCGGGGTCAGCAAAATTAAAGATCTGGATCGTCTGATGTTGAATTTAAAGGCCCGTTGACGGGAAAACAACAGAATACGCAAAATCATTTGAAACTAATTTAACTTTTGTACGTCAACGGCAAAAGCACAGCAGACTAAACAAAACGCTAAGAACTAAAGCGCAATAGGCGTGAACATAGGGATAAAAGTAGTGATTCTAATTAGTCAGCATTTAAGTGGTTTTTCTGAACGGATCCTTAAATAACAAAGTAGTGGTGACCTAGTGTTTAGAGAACCAATCTCTCAAGCATGAGTGTGTGACTGCGATTCCAGGTCTGGCAAGTACTTGCCAATGCAACTTTTCTTAGTCCGTATGTACTTTCTAAGAATATTTTGGACACCAATGACCGGTTTTTGGAGGAGCTGTCTTTTCTAGTGTGTCCCGGCTGTCATTGAACATCCTTGGCAGTCGTTATGGGCAGTCAGAAGCCAGTAAGTGTGACCAGTTTTACCAAGAGGTATTGGTTTGAGCGGGGAACCGGGTTGTGGAGGTCAGATAGGCAGTCGTTTCTTGTAAAACACTGGTACTCAGTTGCATCGAAGCCGACCTTAACGTAGTTGGGGAAAAGGCTCTTGAGGTAATAACAATAATAACAATGAGATTTAACGCAACAAAGTCGAGAGCTCGTGATGTCAAATTTGTACTAAGAAGTGACTTAACACAAAATTCAAGCGTTTTGTATCTTCGTTGTTCTTTGTTTGTGAAAGAAAAGAAAAAATACTTGTCCATTATTTTAGGGTTATCTAAAAGACGCACTATTACTTTATTTGATTCACCATGCTTATTTTGTATAATTTGTATCAGTGAACGTCTCCGACTCGCGAGACAATGAGTAGCATATTCTTTAGTTGAGAAGTTCTCTAGAGATATGGATGTAGATGCGTAAATATGCCAATGACGGAAGCGCGCTTTGCGATCCGATGAGATTTCCTCGGAGCAAGTTGCAGACTGATGTGTTTTAGATCCTCATTTTTTATAAGTTAGCAGAGAGTGCTTATCAGATAGAACAACTTTTGCTAAAACGTCATACCCGTATATGCTACAGAGTAGCTGGGCTCTTGGGGTTCCACACCAGGTGTTTTAGATCTTCATTTTTTATAAGTCAACAGAGAGTGCTTATCAGATTGAACAACTTTTGCTAAAACGTCATACCCGTATATGCTACAGTGTAGCTGGGCTCTTGGGGTTGAACATCAGGTGTTCCAGATCTTCAAATTTATTCTCTCAACCGAAAATGCTCATCACGTGGAACAATTTTTGCCATGGCACCATTTTTGTATCTCTTATAGTTTTGTTGATCTGTTGGTGTTCTGCACCAGGTCTTCAAGTTTCGAAGATAAATTATAGCCTATATGTTGCCCCGACTTTATACCGATACAACAAAGAAAAAATCATTGAAATCCGTCCAGTAGTTCCGAAGATTAGCGTGTACAAACAAACAGACATACAGACATACAGACATACAGACATACAGACAAACAGACAAAAATTTTTTTTTGGATTTGTGCTCCATTACTGTTTCTAAACCCCACCCAATTATTATTTTTTTAATATATTCAATGTACAGACACAGTTTTTTTACAGATTTATTATATGTATAGATATAGATGTATAGATAGATTTATTATATGTATAGATAAAACTAGGTAGGTATTATCTATAAATACCCATCCGTGGTATACCACTGGGTCAACGATGTAGGTCAGGCGTTTCTCCAGATCTTTTAACCTGAGGATCGGACGAGGTATGCAGTTCGATTAGCGCCCGTTTCATAACTGGATTTCTTGAGTTCCAAGAAATGAAAGAACGACTTTGTAAAAGCAAAAAGTAAATATGAAAGTATAGGTGGAAATCTTGGCATTTTCGAGTCCAAAGCTAAATTGGATTCGGGGAATGAAGGTAAAATTAAAAATAAAATTCTCTTCGGATTGCTTCATTTTTCCGGAAATTTTCACAGACACAATACTTTGCCTATAACGAAATCAATTTAGAAAAAAGCGGAACATAAAATGGATTCGTTCACGCATATTAAATTTTGTTTTATGATGCTGTTCCGTACGATAACAAAACCAACAAAAAATAACTGGATTATCAACAAATAAAACATAATAAAATTATTGCTGCTGAAAATTCGTATTATAATATCTGCATTTCGTGCACAATCAAGTAATTTATTTTAAACGAATAGGTATACTGAAATTGCAGACTCAATAAAAATGATCAGTCAGTAAAATCTACACGTATCTTTTCCCTTAACTTGAGTCAAAATAACCGATTTATTTTCGGCCAAGCAACCAGCATTTTAACATTTCCCATCTGCTCTTTTAACCTATATTGTAACTAATTTTACTCGAGAAATTCTTATTATAAAATCTAGACCAGTTGGTATCTTTCTGAGGCAAACCTAAGTCTCGTCTCGCGTTCGTTTCAGAGTGCACACTTGTGCACTAATGTGAATGGCAGAAACATGCGATCCATTCATCATCTGGAAAAATGAAATATAAAAAATATAGGTATTTTTGGAGCAATTGGTTCTGGTATATGTTTTTATAGAAACGTTTGAGAAATAATTGGTTTGACTACATTTTTATTATATTATTATCCTGCTATTTTTTGCTGTTGAAGCCTGCACTTTTTGAAGATCAAGTCTACAGGAAGTATTATGTATATGGACTTTCTTGTCGGTTCTTCTCCATGAGACCAACTCTTTGGAACCGTGCAACTAATTTGACGTTTCGAAAGAGCTTTTATAGGCCTATTTGAAATAAAAATAATTAACTTAGTGTTACCTATTGTGTAACCTATTAAAGATTTTATTACATGTACATAACTACAGATAGATCTTTAGGAAATGGATAATATTTTATCTCGATATCGAATCATAATCGTCATGACAACGGATCGTCATTACATTTCATGATTGCTAATAACTGTTATGAAGCGTAAATGAAGTCAGCGAGTGAGTAAATCTCTGTACCAACATAATTTCACATTATTCAACACTATGCCATTTACACATTTTAGCCACATTAGTGCTACAGCTTCATAAATTACACGGTCGATGGAACACGCAGTTACCATGCAGCTACCAAACTAAATGTGTGAATTTTGGAAAACTTGAAATAAATAATCATGAAATTTGAGTTATCAAGGCAACTACATAGTTATTAAGGCAGGTGTCGCTCAAAATTTAGATAAACCCAATGTAAATAAAAGTTATAATTATATACTCTTAAAAAAATTATCATTAGGTCCCTAATTTGGTGAAATAAGGATTATGTGGGAACTTGGACACGTTGTCATCATCAGATAGATGATAATGATGAGTCTTTTTCCATCTATGTTTGGGTCGGCTTCCATTCTAACCAGATACAACTGAGTACCAGTGTTTTATAAGAAGTCACTGCCTATTTGACCTCATTAACCCAATAACCCCATGGTAAGATTGGTTGTCAGACTTACTGGCTTCTGACTACCAGTAGGTAACGACTGCCGAAGATTTTCAAATGACAGCTGACGATAAATATTACTCATGTTTATCGTGTGGGCTTTAATTATTATGTATTAATTATAATTAATACATAAAGCCCATAGTCTTGTAAAGCCCAGTAGTGAGACTAAAAACTAACTAGAAAAAAACCCAGTCCTATATTTTAGTTTAACTTAAGAAGCACACCGCGTCCACAACATTTGCTCAGTCTAGACGACGTGTGTAATCAGGGGTGGTTACTTTAAATAAAAATTAGCATTCACATCTGGCGAGCCAGCCTCTTGGCAGTCGGCCAAATGACTACAATTTGGCGCAGATATTTTTATAAGTCCAATTAACGAAACATTTGAATACTTGCAGCTTTATCTTTGGGGTGTGATTATGTTGGTTAGTTTATAAACAGTTTTAATTAAATAAACTTTATAAGGTTTTTGTTTAGTTGTGGTGCATCTTTTCTATGCCTTGTAAATAATTGAGTCTAACCTCCACACTCTGAGACATTTACAGCCTTACTTATAAAATAATAAGTTATACTTAAGAGATGTTTAAGAAAAAATCTTACTTATAAACGTGGCTGAAATAAATCATTTTCTTAGCAATGTCTTAAATGAGCTGTCAAATTAAGTAGCCTCACACCCTTGTTTAACCCGCTAATTATCAAAATGGCTGGATTCTTACCAGCTGATTTTTCATTTCCGGTTTATTGACAGCTCAACTTTTTAATTTTATATTTTACGGATGCCATTGTTGCCATTACACAACGTTTTGATGACAAATATTTTTTTAAGCTACCAACATTCCGGTAGTGTTGAGAAATTAGTATGTTTTTATGTCATTATCTGTTCATTACTTAAGACATGCTTAAGCAACGTTTATAGGTCAAAATAATTTAATCACTACTTAAGGCTTTAAGTAGTAATTACTTAAAACAATGCTTAGAAGATGATTTGTTGATTTTTATAAGTAAGGCTGTTAATGATTACTTAAGTCACTCCTTAGTGACGGAATGTCATACAAATCCTTCACTAAGGAATGGCTTAAGTAACCATTAAATGTCTCTGAGTGGTGAGGTATATCAGAATAAAATATAGAAGGTAAAAAAAACATAAATAAAAGTCATTATTTTCAGTTTAATACCGTCAACTTGTCACCGTCTGCTGAGTTAGGACATCGCATAAAAAGTGCTTACATAGCATTGTGAAATAATAACCATACTATTTGTTTTTTGCGGTTTCACCCGCGGTTCAGGAGAAACAGCAGTGAATTCTAAAAGTGAAAAACTTTCAAAATCTATTGAGTAAATGCAGAAATTACCCTACTATGCACATACGTAAATTCACAAATGTTACCTCTCTATAATATTAGTAGGTACTAATTATATTAGAGCCTCTTGTAGCTCTAAATACATTGCAATCGTAGCACGCTCCTCACATAACGCTACGCCACTTGCTACGGCGTAGCACGGAATTTGCTACGAGGCTACGGTTACGGTTGCATAGTGAATACGCTATAGATGTTTGTATGTATGTTAGTATTCTAAGTAGGTCTAAATATATCCAATTAAAATAGTACTAATTCTTGGCTTATTGTAAATGCGAAATTCACGAAAGATTATTGAAGCTAATGAAATGTTTTATTCCACGTAACTGATAATACAGAGTATAATTCCGTGGTATAATTTCCAAAAAGCCGTACTTAAACATTTTATTAGCATTTTTGTAAGCGAACACAAAAAATCGGCCTTCATTAGGAAGAAAATTGCTTATTTAAAAGATGCTCGGTAACAAACGCTTTTGTTGAGTTTTTTATTATATTTACGGGAACATTTTCTTTTTCAACAGATACTGAAAGAAAAAATTAAAAGAATCTGTATTATACTAAATATTGATATTTTCATCCGTTTTCTTTTATTAAAGGGCAATAATGCAAACAACTTAGGTAAGTATATCATTTTTTACACAAACAAGCCAAATTACTTCAAACATAATGAACTGTATCTAAAACAAAAACATACTTAAACAAGACCTAAAAACGTCACCTTAAAAAAACATCACATAACAAGCACCTTCAACGCTAACTACAAATTATTATAAAGCAAAGATAAACCTCCTTCGTGCTAACGAAGAGTCTATTAAAGAAAATAGCGCCATTACTTTACCTTTATGACGTCACCAACACCTTTGCAAACACACGTGGAAGTTTGAGACACGGCCGTTATCTCTCCTTGTTTTAACGCAAAATATACAGCCTTATCTTAATGGATTCATAGATAGCAAGGGGCTTGGTACATGTACCATGGTACATATGGTACATGTACCATAGAGTACTCGTACACTGGAAACTTTTAGCCAGCCGATAGATTGTTCGAGCTCATAAATCAGTATTGAGATGAACGCAAATTACAACGATAAGGTATTTGACCGGTATCAGATCGACTGAAAACTTTGAGCGGAATTAAGATTTTTGTTTAAAAAAAATGACAATCTTCACCAGGGTGAACGAAGACAATGACCAGGGTCAACTGTCAGTCGACTGTTTAGTCTGCAATGTACGGTATTCTAGTCTACAAGTAAGTCATAGAACGGATGTTTCGTGTTTCAGACCGATCGTTAAAATATTCGGCCCTACTGTCTATGGCAAAGCTATTTCTTTTTAAAGAATAAAAATTAACATTTAGCTGCCTAATGATAAAGATCTAATAATGTGATAGTGAATCAACTAATTCGTTTGCTTTTGCGATATTTGTTTCAAGAAATCCCAAAAGTTCACAACAAAGAAAGTTCAATGAACTTTATGAAGGGTTCAAAACCACTGACACTTTAATAACAGGTCAATCCCAAACTGTTTCGCCTCAAAAAATATCAAATATGACATTTCTTTAGAAATATCTTTTTTTGCCTTTAAATATGACATTTAATATCAACAGATAAGTCGCCTTTACAAAGGTCACAATGTAATATTGTGATACAAAAACAAATATTTTTTGCTCTACACACGTCAACGATGAAAAAAATATGCAAACGTATTTCTGAAAAACTCTAATACTGTATAAGATATGTAAATTCCAATGACTATATTAAATTACTAGAACACTTGTTTTTTGAAATAAAAGAAAAAATGTTCTTTACAATAATATTTCAATGACAGAAAATTATTTTTGTCTCCCGTCGGGAGATCAGTTAAGTTACGATTGTAAATATAAATTTTCATGGTGATTGGTACGTGTCATTCTAGAAAATTCCACAATATCACAGAACAACGTACTGAGCCGAGGGACTTAACCCAACGTTTGAATGAAAAGTTATTTACTTGAATTTCGTACAATGTTTTTATAAAATAAAAATATTTTTTTGGTACCTGCATAAAAGATTAAATTCTAAAAGTATATTTTTGGAATTTATTTTGTAGACAGAAGATGGATTACAGTATCCACTGAGATTTTAGGTTCCAACTGTTTTTCTGCGGCTATTGAGTATTTTGAGAAGTATTTTGAGACCACACCGATACTTCATCGGGTTTCCAAATCTTTCAATGACTTAGGCACCTGTCTTGTTATGGTTAGGTTAATGGTCTCTAAACTAAAGAGTCACGGTTAGATTATTCTGGTTATATCAAATGACTAGATATGTTCCCGTAGTTACACCCTCGTCCCATGGGAACTTATTCCCGTAACGGGATAAAATATAGCCTATGTTACTCGGAGAAAGAGAGTAGCTGATCAATAATAGTGAAAGAATTTTTAAATAGGTTCAGTAGTTTCGGAGTCTTTAGGCTACAAACAAACAAAAATGTTTTTTCTTTATTATATTAGCATAGATATAAACCATCATAGTCAGTATTGATGACAACTTTATTTAAAATGAAATTCCGTAATATGTAGATTCATTATACAGGAAAAGCTAATTAAAGCACGCAGAGCTTCCGCCCGCGGCTTCGCTCGCGTAGAGTTCGTTATATCACGTTTCCAAGAGAATTCTTCAAAATTTCGGGATAAAAACTATTATATGTTCTTTCTCAAGGTCAACTCTATCTCTGTACCAAATGTTATTAAAATCAGGTCAGTTCAGACGTGAAAGCGTAACAGACAGACAGAGTTACTTTCGCATTTATAATATTAGTAGGGATGAAATTCCGTTATATGTAGATCCATTATAGTTACAGGAAAAGCGAATTACTATAGAGTTTAATTGTAAAATAATGAAACATTAATTGCATCGAAATAACCATTCACAAAGTTTCCCTATCATTGTATAAAATTAATTATGAGGCATAATTATACAACAACATATAATTGTATATCGTGTAAATAATATGCTATTATTACTGAGTTTTTATTGCGGATAGTATAGTATTAATAATCGTAGGAAAATAATAATTAATATCAATAAATTTTGGCACCAATTAACAAATTACAAATGGAGTGGAAAATGAATTAATTAGACAGTTCATTGAGCTGAGAAATTTGTATCGTGGAAAGAAAACAAATTAATTACGTTAAATTGTTCTTATGGGTCCGTTCAGACAGACCGGCTCGGAAAGGAGAGCAAATTCTTAACACGTTGAAAATCGAGTACTTAGTATTTGTAGTAAGGTTTGCTTTAGCAGTGCACATCACTGCTTTTGTCATTAAGAATGCTCGAAGGCGCTCGGTGTGAAATAGTAAGAGAAGCCGATCGGCTCCGATCGCGTACTTTTTCTCGGTCTTGCAGACGTTTGGCTTCGATTGCTTGCCCTTTCAGCCGATTGGAGCCGATCGGAGCCGATTTCGGTCTGTGTGAAAAGAAAAATGCGCGCCGATGCTCTCCGAGCCGGTCTGTGTGAACGGACCTTATTACTTGTTTTGCACGCGTTCTCAATACCAGAACAATGGTTTTCTACTAAATAAATATTTGATTTTAAATCGGTGTGAGAAACTAGTCTATTATAATAATTATGTACAAATTCATATGAACTATATGCATAACAGTATATATTAATAAAAACTTTTAACAAAAAATAAAACTTTCTCCTAAGTCTGAAAATTCTTTGCTGAAAACCGCATCAAAATCGACTATACCTAACGTAAGATAATTGAGAATCTCTTTTTAAGTTGGTTAAAAACATATTCAAGTGCTAATTTTTAGAATATTACATAGCTGTAGTTTTCATGTATCTCTGTGCACGCCTCGTGTCATGGAATACAAGCATGAAATATTTTACTATTCTATTTACTTATAATTCAAACTTTAAAACTAAGATGTGAATAAAATTAATTACATTTGAAGCCGAGATTAAATTCCCGACTGTTTCATTGTTTACTAGAATAAAGCAATTATTCATTAAATACGTGAGCATTTAACTTTGAATAATTATTTGTTATTTAAACATTTAAATTTAAATAAAGATAAGGCCTCGGTTTTAAAACAGGCAGGATGATGGATAATACAAGAGTTGGTAGGCGCTCACATGATGCATTGCAAAGGTGAGGCTCAAAGGTGAATGTTCAACAATGGAGGTTCCATCTAGGATGGACAAAGAATGATTGCATTTTTTCATCACTCACCGATTTCTCAGTAGATAAACCAGAATATTTGCTGCCCAATTCATGGAAATGAATGCACCTTAATAAAAGTGGAGTCTATAACAGAGCTTAATATTGGATATTCCTGGGGTTGAAAATTGACGCTTTATTTCTTGCGAGGTATCTTTCTTTACAAAATAATGCTCTAAAAATAACACTGATATATTTTTTTACAAACCAATCAAAATCTTCATCCTCTGCCTAGCTTTTTCCGAACTATGTTGAGTTCGGCATCCAGTATAACCGGACACAGCTGAGTACCTAACAGTGTTTTACAAGGAGCGGCTGCCTATCCGACCTCCTCAACCCAGTTATCCGGGCAACCCAATACCCCTTGTTAAGACTCACCAATCAAAAGCTTGTCCGCACAATTAACAAAAAAAAAGAAACCATCTATCATTCTATCATTATTCTCAACCTCGTTTTTGAGCAATTTAATTGAAATGACTGTAAAAAAATATATGCGAAAATAGCTTTTATCTCGAAAGCTGTAGAGTTCAAGGACGCTCGAAGGCATTGTTATGAATTTTAAAAAGTTGATTTGTATATCTGTTGAATGCCCTGAAACAGATATCGTTATTATTAAGACCGTTTAAAAATGTGTTTGATATAATTGGAGTAACTAAATATTTTAATTTGGACATAAAAATTTATACCTACAGATAAATTATATTTTATTGCATACTTCTATTTTAACGGTAGGCACGATAATTCAATGATAAGTTTGGTACAAAATTAAACTGAATGTAACCCTTTATAATGGGTATATTTATTATATTTACATTATTATTCTGAAATTGAGAGGGAATTAAATTTCACATTCCTTCGTTACAAAATAATTTATTAATATAACAATTATGTAACCAAACAGTAAGTATTTTTAACTAAAACATTAAAATTAGAACTCGATTTCTCAACTTAAACTTTGTTGCTTGTTTGACTTTTAAAGTTGAAAGTAATTTTATGAAAGTTTCTCTTAAAATTCGTGAACTTCACCGAATTAATTATTCAATTAAATAAATGGCTTTAGTTCCAGCTGGTTCTTGAACTTTATACTTCATACTATTATGTCAGACATTTTGTCATTGTCGTAGAAAATATTTTATTTAAATTAATTTATGTAACTAGAAGTTGTGGTGACCTAGTGGGTAAAGCAGCAACCTCTCATGTTAGGTGTATGGGTACGATTCCAGGGCAGGAAAGTAAGAATGCAACTTTTCTTAGTTTGTATGTAACTTCAAATTGGTACCCAATGGCTGATTGAAACGTGAAGGAAAACATCTTGAAAAAATCTGAACTATAAAATCTGAAATCACAAACGATGTATCTAGTGCAAAAACTCATAAAAGTAGGGGAAAGTAAGTCCAAATGCACTATTAATTAAAAATAACTAACAAAACCACGAAAATGCGAAAATCCCGAACTCTCATCGAACAACAGTTAAAACCCGCAGATAACGATAAACAGTAATAGAAAAACCGCGTAACTTATTTGCAACTGAACAGATTAATAAAACTAATAGGTTCATTTGTTCTATTAAACGACAATGGCTATTTGGCGTGTACGCTCGCACTTGGCTAATATAACCACCACGTAAGTACGCAGAATTAGTTACAGTGATAGCACTAGATGTGGCATAAGATTTAATGGCCAACATTGGCCATAAGTATAAACTCTTTAAGTAAAGGTAAATTCATTTTGCGTTTTTTTTTTGTCATCGTATCCTCAAAATCTTCAGTAATAACAGAATTAAATGAAACACTATTTAAATCTGGAATCCTATTTGGTTAATATTAGGAAAATTAGGAGGTATTATTTCTTTTTCACTTCAATACCAACATAATAACGACTATAATATGACAAAACTGGTTAAAGAGCCGTAACCTAAACCCGCATGCACCAAAATATATGCCTAGTTGCACCATTTTAAACCTCCGTTGCACTCTAAGCAAAGAATATTCCATGTCACTTCCAGCACTCAACATTCTTTGCGCGTGTGACTATAATTGGTCCAATTTTTGGCTGGATGGCGGTCGTTTGGCAAATAGCTTTAAGTTTCGCGTGAACGAGAGTTTTAGTGTCCAGCGGTGGCCATAATTGCCATGGATTTGTTCATGGACTGGCATGCCAATCGTTACTCATTGGAATTGCTAATTGCTCAAAACCTTGTGACAGCGAAAAATGTTGTAACCTTCTTCATTTTAACACAAATCTACAGACTGTATGAGGTTCATATCAGACAAAATTCACACTTAACCGATGATGCGTTAGTGGGTCGATCATACATTAAGATATGCTCGACGCATTTTCCGTCAGTTATGAACCTTCCGTAAGTCTATATCACAGATCCTATATATTCTATATAGGTGTGTGTAAGTATAATATATAACGAAAGCTGAAAACTTGCTATGATTCCGTAAGCCACTGACACTGTGTGTTGATGAAGCATGATGACTTTACAGTAATAAATACAGGTAAGTAACTACATAACACAACGTACAACCCATTCAACAAAGTGCGTTCCAAGTAAACTCACACACATACTGCATATTTGCGCTGCAAATTCTCTAGAATTAGTACTTCTAGTACACAAACTAGCAACTGCCTAAATACGTCTAACACAATTAGCTACTAATCACTTAATGGAGCTTGTAGGCAATGTTATCATTACTTATGCGCTGTTGGCTATGTAATGTAACCATTTAAACTATTCTAAGTACCTACATATGTCATATGAACTGCAATGCATTTGAATCGAATCATCAGATTAAGATCTAAAGCGGTTCGATCTTGAGGTTCTCCTAAACATCTTAATCGATCATCGATTTGTCTAAATCAAGATGGATTTGTGTAAAGCGTCGAAGGTTTAATGTAAGAGAGTCTAAAGGTAGAATTCCGTGGATAGCGGCTACGACAGCCGCGCGCGGCTTACGACAGTCGTCGGCCGCGCGCGACAATAGTCAACCTATGAAAATGTATGGCACCGTTGCCGAGGTCCGCAGAAGTATTGCCGACTAAATAAAAAACAATTCAATTCTGGTTTTACTAAAATTATATAGATGTTACTAAGCGCTAGACCATGTTGAGATGCATACGGCCGCGCGCGGCTTACGAAATTCGTCGGCCGCGCGCGACTGTCGCGAGCCTCGACAGCGGCGCCATACATTTTCATAGGTTGACTATTGTCGCGCGCGGCCGACGACTGTCGTAAGCCGCGCGCGGCTGCGTAAGCCGCGACCCACGGAATTCTACCTTTAGTCTAATGATGACTCACTTTGATAAACATAAAGAAATATGACGATGCCATTGACTTGCACAAGACTTTCACAAGTCATCATCATCATCATTCCAGTCCTTATTACAATTACGTAATAGATGTCGGCGCAGCATGTCTTTTTCTTTCATACTTTCCTATCTAACGTCATCTTTTTAACGCTTTCCGCAACGTGCTTTGCAGATTGTTAATGAAAGCATTACAAGATTATATCACTTTATTAAAGACAGAATACTAGAACTCGGTACTCAATATATGTCCCAAAAATTCCTTTCTTTTATCCTACCTTCGTAACACTCACCCAAATAATCTTGTATCACCGTACATATGTAGGCAATATCAACACCCTTTTCAAACAAATATTACAAAACATTTGCTTTACATACACCTTGTTACACATTCAAATTTCTCCGATATTCTCTTCATTCTTATACTGCGGAACAATTTTTTCACCTTACATCCATACAGTTTACTGTTGGCAAAGTAAACATAGGATATTGCGGTTATAATGTACTCGTATGAGTTACAATACCGCCTAGCGAGGAAGATTATTTTGTGCCGGAAAACAAACGCTCGCTTCTTTGAAAATGAAGTGTTTCGAAGAATATTCTGCGATGGTTTCACAATTTTGTTTTTACATACTATAACTACGTGAACTACATATTCTTTATTATATTTTTTAAACTACTCCCTTCATAATAACTACAAAATAACCAATCTTTGCCTAAGCTCTCAAAAACAGTAACCAATTTAATAAAACTACATACTACAGCAAATATTTCATACGAGAAGTCCAATTTCACAACAAACAAACAAAACTAAGATTTATTCAAAACAATCCCGAATAAAGGTCAAAACAGGTCATCAAAACACTCATTGCTTACACAGGACCAACACACGATTTAACGCACAATCATTTGCAAGTCCAATCCGAACGAATTCCCAACAGCTTATAAGTTAAAGCAAATAATCCCCCGTGACCGAGAACCCTAATAAACATGAATAAAATAAAACCTAGCAGTTTAGTGGTGAAAAGGCGTTCAATAATATACCCGGGCGTCAACAATTCACAGGTTCTGACCCTTTTTGGGGCATTATTTATATGCTAAAGAGGTACAGCGTATAGTAGGGGTGTGTCGGAGCAAATGTCTCAGATTAAGAAATTAGTGTCCATCTAATTGAAATTCAAATTCTGTACATGCAGTTTCTGTTCTTGTTAGATGCTAATTTCGATTTAGTGTGCAGACAAAGGTCTGTGTTCTAGAACCTGATTAAGGATGGTACTGCTTGAATTTAGATTCGACTAATCAAATTACGGCAAATCGAACTTATAATTGACAGAGGGCTATTGAAAGGTCAATTAGGCCTGATCTCAAAATCTCAATCGTAATAAACATCAAGGAATTACGTCAAAAATTAAACACCTACAATTTCTACCTCAAGAATTCACTGATCTCTATATCAAGATCAAATAATCCAGATAAAAGACCAAAAAGGAATCCTCTTCACTTATAATCATTATCCCTTTCAGCGAAGCAGAAACCTGCCAAACCTTTGCGTTAAACCTAGACAACCCTATCTGGGGAATAGCCGTTATTATCTTGTCTTTTAACCTCGGCCCGACCGGCTATAACTTATACCTTAGGATCTACTGGCAGTGCGTAACTCAAAATTGCAATAATTTATTAAGTTTCCAGCCTCAAAGTTGTCTTAGCCACGTCATTCGAGATATGGTGTTGATAGATTTATCGGCGTCCTGTATTTGGGGTTTTGGCAAAACCTTTCGGTTTGTGAATAGTTTAGTGTAGTGGTTTGGGCTTTTTTTTGGGTGAAATTTATTTTTATTTTAGGTTTCTCGTTTTATGTGGGTTCGATTTTTCGGAAGACAATAATTTTACGTAATGCATATCCTTTTTGATATTTTTTTGACTAGTAAATGTGCAAAGTTTGTGGACATCTCAGTATATTAATATTCAAAACCAATTACAGTTTCCTCACGTCACATAAGTAAGACTTAGAAACGGCATCTTTTTTGTCATAATCACTACAAACTACTTCGAAGGTACACAATACTCCTCAAACTATCTAAGAACATCGCTATCACACGTACATATCTAGAACACTTCGGAGGCAAGTCCAAGGTTATAATCAAAGTTTCCAGCTTAGCTCTTCCCATACTCCTATATTGTGTATCTGAAGTAATTAATAAGTTGCGGTAGACTCGTGTTGCTTTGTGGCTGTACTTGGATCATATTGTTGATTGTGTATTTGCTTTACTGATTGTTCTTGGTAACAGAAATTGTTACTCTAATTTATGCTGACAAGGCAATTAAATCAATTCTGAGAACTAAATGGGAAGGAAATCAAACTGTACATTTAAGATACTACTGAAGTTTCGTCCAAACAGAATTTCTGATATTGATTCTACAATTTCAGCAGTCACATAATTTATTCCAGATTTAGTTCAAGAAATCCTTTGACATAAAATGAATATCCCACAAATCAAAACTAAACCAAGTTATTCAGTGAAGCCGTCATATTTAAACATCTCAGAAATACGTCGGCTTAAAATATCTTCGTTAAACAAACACAAATTCTAATAGATTTCACTGTGAGTAAATTGACCATGGAGAACAAAATGACTAGTGGAGATGCCATGACGGAAGATCAGCAAAGAAAATAGTGCGCCAAAATGTGGGTGTGTGGGGGACGAGGAACGATACTTTCTACGCCTTCTTTGGACCAGTCCATTTTTCATAATACCAATAATCGTTGACGGATGTCTCAAAGAACCCGAAATCCTGGTTAGTTAACTCGTAACTGACAGTTTTGATCATGCTCACATTGCCCACCGTGAGTTCTTGACCTAGAGGAAGGCGCATGACCTACCTGTATTAAGTTATCTCCGCTTATCTTTTCATACTCCGAGAAAGGGACTAATAATGTTACCTGTAGATGCTAAAGGTTTACGTTTTAATGGGTAGGGTCGCTTAGAAGTGTCTGCGTTTTACTATCTATCCACAGATTATATTCTGGCCAGTGATTTCATTAAATATACATAGCTATGTGTTTGTAGGCGAAGTTTACTTACTTTATAGTTTGACATTGTTTCCAAAATTACCCTTACCTTGTTCTGACTTCATACAGGTTAGATAAGATTACTATTGAAATTTAATGTTCTCTGTGGACAAATAAAGTTCCTACTTAACCGCTGTCTTTGTAGGATCACAGGCTCCCATTATTTTAAATACATTATTTTTCTTTTTCAATAGTCTAGGTCACTCCCGATTTTAGATTAGTATGCATAGCTTTAAACCATTATTCAAATTACAATCTATCACAGCTAATTCGTCAGCATCAACAAAATTAATGATAACAGACAGAATCCATAAATTTTGATCATGTCGAATTTTGGTTAGTCCCGCACGCATATTCAATTTGGTAGATAGAAAGTTATTTTCAAATAGATATTAAATATTCTTAATCTGAACTTAATGTTATAAATGTCAAAGTTACTCCGTCTGTCTTTCACAGGAGCAATTTAAGTTAAATTGAGTTCAATTGAGTTGGTTTATTACATAGGCAAATTTTTACCTGTTGTCATTTGAATATCTTTGGCAATCGTTATAGGTGTCCGGATGTCCGGGTAACTGGGTTGAGGAGGTCAAACAGGCAGTCACTCCACGTAAAACTCTGGTAGGTAGGTACTCACCTGCATCCGCTTAGAATGGAAGCTGACCACATTATAGTAGGGAAAAGGCAAGGAGAAAGCAGATGATGCTAAAAGATACGGGTGGAACCGCAGAAAACAGCCAGTATATACTTATTAAATATAAAAATAAAGACCTATCTACTTAATAAGTGCTATCTATCTTTGGTACTGACACGTTATTATAGCGATCAGTTTCGCTTTGACTGCCTCTCTCTTTAATAACTTGGCTCCAAGTAACGCTTTACTTAGTCCAACTTAAGGAATAATATTGTTGCTTAAACTTTGCCGTAGTTCTCGATGCGGATTCGTATTGACGCAATATTTATTAGTATTGATTTTCAAACTACCAGTGATATTTAAGAGGTATTTTGGCGAAACCACAAGTACTATACCATAGCTGGCTTTATCTCCCAATTCCCCGAGCATTGATGCCAATTTACTAAAATACTTTCAAACACAACAATGTGCTTCCTGAAAAACTCATCATTATTAAACTAAATATAATATTCACTAAAACGGGTATCCAAATAAACTACGAAAAGCTTCAACACTTTGACTACATTTAAAATAATATGATATTCCAGTAAACCATTTTACAGCACTTGCCTCAAAATCCTTTAATCTTTTTTAGCTCATATTATTTCATCTAGCGGTAAGCCGTAGCCGGGCTAAGCTCAGGATCTAAAAAATGTACGCTGACTGAATCGGATATGTAACTGTTCATACTGCAACGAGGATATGTTCAGAGCCTTTTAAATAGGTGTGTTGCACTGTTTGCCCTGTTTGGGGAAATTGAGAAGATGTATAAATACAGAAGATTAAACAACCATAATTAAGGAGCAATATAAACACCGCGATCAGTCCTTGAATGGATGGCTATTTTGTCACGACAAGTTCCTTTGGAAGGTGACTAAGTACAGTTAGTGGGCCCCCTGTTAGGATTAGTTCCTACATATTTGGCAGTCAGAAGACAGAAATTCTAGGTAACTCGGTTGGGAAAGTGAAATGATGAGTTACATAGCAATTTTGAAAATGATTCTGGACTGACGTTGTTTTTTTTTTAAAGGAATCAAGTGCTTCAATGCATGTAAAAAAACTTAAAATATCTGATTCTCCTTTATTTACACTACCCCTAATATTACTTCGTAGAAGAAATTGCGATCTTCTACTAAGACCACTTGTGCTCATGTTTCAAATATCAAGTATACAGTCTATAAATTTATTGCAGCATAAATGTACCATTAGAAATGTAAGTCCAAGTACAAGCCACAGTAGGAAGCCATAAAAATAAGATGTCCGACTCACATTTTAAATGAAAAATAATGGTCCCACAGGTGAGAGTCAGAGGTGAATTAAACCCCAAGCGTTGGGAGTATGCACTTTGTCTACCTACGTTATTTAGTCGAGATGTTTCTTCGAAACTGCTCCTTGTATCTCTCACACTCTCTTTTTTTCTAACCTGTGTAATGGCCCAGTACTGTGAAAAAATGAGTTGTGCCAGGATAACAAAACGTAGGAAATTGAAGGGTGTTCACTAGGGTCTCGACCAAATATTATATTTAGATGTAAAATATTTTAGATTTTTCCTAGACTGTTTTTTAATCGCATAAAATACCATTGATGGTACCTTTACTGACTGAAACGTATTTATAATTTTACTGAAATAAATCTTTCTTGAGTATTCTTTATTTAATTTATATTCAAGCATAAATCATCTGTCAGTCACTTTTTAATATTGTCGCCAGTTTAGATTGTGAACCTAAAGCAATTTAATTATTTCTTGCAATATGATAAGTTAAAAATGCAAGCATCATACCGAAAAAATAAAAGCATTCCAAAGACAACAAACGATGATAGATTACTTTTAAGCAAAAAAAAAACAATCCAAAAACTAAGAGTACCGCACACTATAGACTTTTGGTCGGCTCATAAATCAGTGTGGAAATTAGTGGTAGTACGCACATAACATCAAATAATCAGGTATTTGGCCGGTATCAAAACCGACTAAAATTTTTAATTGCGTTCACGATTTAAAACTGTCGGTTGACTATTTAGTCTGCAGAGTGCCGATACACTTGCAGTGCAAAAACAGCTTAACCGACAATTTTGGGGCGACTTTTATTCGACACCTAAACCGTATACTTAATACCAGTAAAATAAGTTGGACATATTTTAACTCTCAGGCTTTGTTAGCGTGAAATGTTGTCGTCTTGGGTGTTTCGAGTCTAAAGCTAATGTACGCTTCCTATTCCTTCAGCTTATCTGCCACCTTCGTTTCGACTCCGAATTCGGGAAAATTTACAAGACAGCTTGTGTAATCAGTTTTGTTTTATGTGTGTAAATCTTGATTGTATCGGAGTACACCGAAAGTTCTGAGAGAATTTATAATTTGGTTTTGGAATATGGTCCATAGAGAGAACCTTCTGTAACTTAGGTGGTATTTCATCGAATATGCTCCTGTTATGCTTGGCACACGATTTATTACATAATTATGCACGTTTTCAATCAATAAAGAGTTAAAAGTTGTCTATACATGTCTATAAGTACATCGTCATATTGATTTAGAAACCAATCAGACTAAAACCGAAGGCGACCAAAAGTCTAAAGTCTGCGGTAATCTTAGAACACAGACACAAAGGACGTTTGCGGTAAAAGGGGACAATAAACTATAAAGCCAAGAATAGACTAAGATCATAGCTATCCAAAATAATCCCTTAAACCGAAATCGTTAAATACGTTACCACATCACCTTTAACTATTCCTAGGAGATTAACAGCAATGGTTGGTACTTTAATAGCGACCGCAATACGTCCCACACTCGTAAATTTTATACGTCAAATTGATAGATAGTATAAAACCATGTTACGACGACAATCGAGCCTTAACGGCCGTCTCGGGATCACTAGTCGAACGGAATGGGGACAAAAATCATTTTGAAATCCATTGCTGGTTTACTGCAGAGTAATTAGGGGGAAAGGCAGAAAAAATGAGGATAACAAGCAATGTAATGGCACAGATTTGGCTGTGTTTTGTTTTGGTAGAGCTCAGATTTAGAAACAGCTTCGGACTCGATAGATGTGGAAGCGTGTTTTTACAATTGGTAATATTTTCAACACATGTACAGAAAGTAATGAATCCAACAGTTCATTAATTACCAAAAAGAAATATCTGATTACTTCTTTAAAATGACGACAGCAATTTTAAAATACAATATTTACTCCAGTCAAATTCACTGCAATCCGTCTGCACTCAATTCTGCGCCTCGTTAGTTCTTCCACTAACGCAAGCGCCACATTACGAACAATCATAGTTAATTGCTCCAAAAACAAACCTAGGAACACCTTAATTTTATCGTCGGGAACATTGTTTAGACAACAGCGAAGTCTAGCTCAGCTCATACACATTAAACTAGAAGGGAAATGAGGTCGTGAGTTTGAACCCGTTGGGTAATATTACTAGACTGAACTTTGTACAGGGGGAAACTTGTTTGACTCCTAAAATATCTCGTAAAGTAAGAAACTAAGGAAGCAACTTGCGAAGGATCTAATTTCAGTAAAAGGAAAATATAGTTTGTTAAGAGCAATAAAACGGGGGATATGTTCGAGGGATGTATTGAAATATCTGGTCTGGGTGAACTTGCCAGTGCAGCTGTGTTTCGTCCCACACAAGTTGTAAAAGTCGACGGGAAATTATCTGTGTAGCGTGCAGCCGACAGGCCAGAACGTAGGTAGTTTTTGATATCCACTTTTCATAATAATTGGCACCAAGCATATAATTACTTTCTTTCATTGTCAGAAGCACCGTAAATAATTTAATTTTGTTCAATTTTTATCCCTTTTTATGCAGGGTGATCTCTAAAATGTTCTCAAATATTTTATGTTCTTTAAGTAAGTAGAATATTTTGGTCTTCTCAGGGTGCAGCGTGGTCTGCAGTGTCGCCAACATTTCATCAGTTGTAAACAATGCATATGTACATACAAATTGCATGCCACGTCCCTAGACATTGTCCAGATACACTGAGTATTGAACACATGGAGGAACAATGTACCAACAATGTTTAGGTTTTACATTTTGTCTACAAGTAGCTAGACAGAATGCACCATACATTTTTTTTTGGATTCCATTGACAACGCAATCATAGCGATATGTCAAATGAATTTGAATAATAATAATATGACTCTTGAAAATATAACAAAATTAGAATAAGCTCCAAAGGATGGATGCCTAGTAAATCGTTAAATGAACAGCTCAAAATTGTCAATGTCGAAAATGTATCATGTATCCTAATGTTAATTTTTAAACAAAGCATAAGTTGTGCTTGCTGTGATAAGATTTCTATGAAAAAATAATAACTATTAAGAAAAATTAAAACTCCATTCCTTTATCATTCCGTGACCACTTAACTATACAACTTTGTACCGTCATAATTTAGTCACCAAGATTTTTATTCAATTACTTAGACACTCTGCATTCTGTTGACTGCAGAGTTAATATTTCATAGTTTGTGACACTTTGTGTTGGGAACAGAATTTATTTTACGTTTTAGAGATCCTTTGCCAGAAGACAAATAGGGACCTCCTATATTTACAGTGTTTTAAATGTACCTGTATGTATGTACCCACTTCTTGTAATCACAATTTTTAAAAGTTTATAGTCGTCTTTGAGGTTTCGTCTAGTTGACTGCAAAGTCTCAATAAGGGTTTTTTTCTCTATGAAAGAGCCACAAATAAACAGGCATTACATTCATAAATGTGTTTATACCAACTATAGATTTAATCTCAAATTATATTAATTGCAATTTTGGAAAAATGCAAGTTTGTGGTTAGAAAATCACTCTGAATAAGCCGTAGAAACAAATTGATACTCAGAAGAGTAAAAACATACCGAACCCGAAACTCAGATCCGACTCGCACTTGACCAACGACTTTTTCCTAGAGTGGACACTGTAGCATTCCAATTTTTATGAAATTTCAAAACAAAGTATATTAAATATCTCGCTAGTTCTGTACTTTTGTATTTATTTTTTTAGAATATCGAACTGGACTCTTTTGCATAATAGTAGCACACTAGTAGGCATGAAATATAGTGCAGACAGAGCCGGGGTAACTACGTAAAGTGTCACAATTTATACTGTAAATCCTTGGACTTCATATTATCTAAATAATAACGCGTACATTACGAGTGCTCACGGCTTTTACACTAAGTACTCCAGGTACTTAAACAGTACTGTACGACTAAAAGTATCCATAATTTTGCAAACAAAATGAACGCCTGTAAAAGCCTTCTAAAAACTAGAACAACTCTAGTATGGAGTTTGTCGAAATATTTTAAAACCATGGCTTTAAAGCTGTAATACTTTTGATAGAAGTAATCATATACCTACATAGACTTTACGAAATCATTTCTGAGACCTGGAAGTTCTTTTTTCTACAGAAAAGGCATGCAACTTAATAAATATAGGTTCGTCGTTTATCAAAAGTATCCACAAAATTCTAATCGTACTTTAAAATTCACACGAAGCAGCTTTTAACTTAACCAAATTCCACTATTGCAAAAAGTGTTCTACTATTTTTGATAGATGCGATATTTTATTTGACCTTAAAATTGGACGTTAAAAATACCATTGTAATAAAATAATGGACATAGGATAAAATACCGAAGTGTTTTCCATATTTCCAGCATCTGGCTACTTGCAATTTAAATGGCTTGTACTGAAAATACTTTGTACAACTAATCCAATACAGAACAGGGAAAGTTTTTGAATAAATCGCACACCTGTCCACTAGGGTTCAGCTGCACTTGCAAAACAATTATTTGTTGACCAAGTATAATTTGTTCTGTTTTCCTTTAAGAAAATAAGGAGTTACAGATGTAGTTTTTATTTATACCTTTTTTCCAAAAGTGTTAGAATATTATTTTGCATTTTTTGACAGTTACGAGCTAAGGTTCGGACTTATAAAAATCTTAGTTTTTTTTTATGCACTGAAATTCTTTCGGGATATATTATATTTATAGGATATATTATTTATCAATCAGAAGTTATTGGTATAAATACATCTTTCAATATCTTTAAAAATAAATAATTATGTATTTTTAAAATTGTACATTGCTGAAATAATAAATAAATAAAAATATATATAAATGTAAGCAATCTACAATTAGTTTCTCTCGGGAATTTTTTAAAGATGTAAGATCTTTATTACCTATCTAACAATTATGTTTCTTGTGCCTATTACTTTCCGGCAGTTTCTGTACACAACGAGGCACAAAACTTTTTATTCTCAAAGCCTCACTGCTAGAAGTCATTGCAATTCCTTTTATTGGCCATTTTTCGCTCATTTAACAAATTAAAAAGTATTTCTCACCGACCAGCCCGACATACTGTGACAGCACTTAAGAAAAATTATAGCGGCAATTCCGACTCCGGTGGAGCCTGAATACACGGGAAATGTACCACTTATGTAAGAATAATAAAATGTCTATTATTATTGCCTTCTTTTACTGTTTAAGAATGTAATATGGACTAAAAATATATCTCGTAGGACAAGGGCGAAAACAAAACACTTCTACTCCTTATTTGCTAACGAATGCTATTTTCAAACACACGCAGCGTATTTTTACATTACATTCGCAAAACACGCAAACACTTCATACGAGACAACCCATCCAAAAACAAATGATGTACACAATATTTGCAAAAAGCCTAGTAAATGTCGACCGTAAATCTAAGGCTTAGAGTGCATTTGGCAAAAGAAGTAACAATTAATCTAGCCTGTACTATGTGTCCTTCTGGACTCGAGCCAACGTAAGCGGCCAGTTTCCACGAGAAGTTGCCACAACATGCATTATATTGGGGAAATTTGAATAAGTATCTGTCTGCCGCACAATTTTTGGAATAAAGTATCATCGATTTTGGAGACAGGCAATTTTCATGAAGTTAAATTATTGCTGGCACACGTTGATAGTGAAAATATTTTTGGGGCTCTAAGTATTTTTAAGGGTTTGGTTACTGGCCAAATTATTTTGTTAAAAAATCGAGTACATATTTTAATCGGTGCTATCATTATTTGCATTTTTTAATGTTGTTCAGAAGAATTTATGCTATACTTTCGTAGGGCTTTATAAGCATAGTGTCTCAAAAATGACCTGACTTCAGTATTTATTACTTTACCACGTTTATATTACCAGTACCTAGGTAGAGACACACTTACCTACAATAAATCTACGTTTTCAAATTAAATCAACATTTCGTTGAGCCTAAGCTAAATCTTAGTGGCTAAAATAATTTGTAATCAATCTTAAAAACAAATTACGTTTATTTAAACTCAATTTATTTACATTTTATAGCCCACTAATCTGGATAATCTGGAATATCTAGAATATTTTAGACCCAAAACTTTAAGCTATGCTAATAGGCTTAAATCTAATTTCAAAATAGTTTGGAACATAGTTTAGGAAGTAAAATTTGATTATCTTACGTGTTTTGAGTGCAAATTGCCTTAATTTGATTAAGTACTTTCTAATTTAATCCATATAGATAGGTACTTATGAACTTTAATACACGTCAGTAAAATTTACTATGAAGAAATATTGACTAGGTTAGGTAAATCAGAAATTCATTCAGAAATGTTTGTGCTGATGCATGAGGTACTTTATGTATTAAGAAATCACACCAACTTAACATCTGTAGCAAAAAATATAATACGGGAGCGTGCGTGTAATTTCTAATTACACACAGAATCCGAAATGGACAAAATAAATGCAAATAACTTACTATAGCCACAGTCTTACGTGTCTTGCTAAACATGCCACTTATCAGAATTGTACAGTCAAAAAACGACCTTGAATAAAGCGACAAAGCCTACAAACACACATTCAAGAAGTCTAGACTCTAGAATATTCCAATAAAAGTGAGCATTTACTAGAAAGCTTCGTATACCACATTCTGTTACCATGCGGGCGCGCGGCAAAACGCGTGTGCGCCAGATTTATTGCAGCGACCAATGCACGTGGCTTTTAGTCACAGCCGGCGATTTCGTATGTAATGTTGCTTTATAACTACGTAACACATAATTTGTGAATGTTGAAAAAGTTACTGTATGTATTTTGATGCGTTGGTGTGTTGATTAATTTAAATGGAGATTCGTCTCCAGCTTCTTTTAGCGGACATTATTTTCCCTGCCTTTCAAGTTTGTATCCTCTTGAAGTTAGTAAAAAGCTCAGTCATTCTAATGCATACTACCTTTCACACATTTGAAAGCATTTTTCTTGCTGGACTAAAAGTCTGTTATGAATTAACTTACGTATTCTATTCTGTTACTCATAACAAAAATTGATACCTATAAATTAGTAATCGACAAAATCCCAAAGTCTTGATAAAGGACTAATCCCGAATAATCGAAATCCTTATTCTATAATCTTCGAAGTAAGGTCTGTCATTAATATTACTTTTCTATAATAAAGCCTTCATTTTTATCTGAGTAGACATAAACAGTAAGAGATATTACGTCGAAATGAATAGAAAACTCCATTTCGGAGATATTAAACATTCGTTGCGAAATTAAGATGGAAATCTGAAGAGTCGTATTGTTCTTATGAAGGCAAAAACTGGAGAAGAATTATATTAATATCGGTCTCAATCCTTCAAACCGTTGAAAGACATTTTGTGTACATTCATTACATCTGTATATTGAAAAGCATTTTGAATCGATGGTTAAGGTACATGATTGTTCATTTTTGGATTTTAAGTTTTTAAACATTTTTGTATTTGTAAAAGTTATTTTTGTTCAAATTCATTTTTGTTCATTTATGAACTCAAAACCTCACTCAAATATGATATGTTGGTAATGAACTACTGTGTCTGGCAAAGCCGTAAAATATCTACTATGAAATTACTATATTTACAAAAAAAAACTGGATTATTATTTCAAACACATTTGTACAAACTCTTCAGTTATAATTATAAAAGGCAAGAACTACCATATTCTAGTATGAAACTGATAACTTGTACTAATTTTATTCAAACTAACCACGTTAGTTTGAAACATAAAATTAAAAAATCCCATTACAATATTGCACGTGACGGGATTTGCAACAAACGACTTTTTAGTCTCCATTTAATCTGGCTCTAAATGACATGCACAGCATTCTATATTCATTGTTTTACAAGCTGGTGCACTATAAAACCTGTGACAAATCATAAAATCCGCCGAAACTAGAAATAAATCTCCATTGAATGATAAATTGTTCACAGTTTTTTGACAAAATAATTTAGGGACGTAGTTATGTCGGCTGTTGATAAACTAATCTTTCAATTTGATGTGAATGACAAAATTTGATGATGGATTTATAGCAGTAGTTTCAGCTGCATCCCAAAGGCGAGCTCTTGTATATTGACAAAATTGCTTAAGATTATCATCTTCTGCAGAAAACTATTTTACTGTGATAGTATAACATGTAAACAAACTTTAATGTTTACAATTCCCTTTAATGGTTTTACCCCCGGTCCAAGGGAATCTACAGCACCTACTTCTAGTGCCTGAAAAAAGAAACCTATTTGCAATTCTGATCTAAGTACAAGCTATGTATATCATAGTTAAGTTTTATCAAATTCCTTCAAATGATTTTTGTGCGAACCACAGAACCCAACTTTCAAGTTTAAAATATGAAGTGATAATAGTGAGATAAATAATACTTAACTGCCAATTGCTACAAGCCCGCCAAACGATAGTTCTCGCAAGGTTAAACATTCTCCAAGCTACGTGTGGATCGCATAGTCTGATAGATTAAGAGCTTCCAATCGCCACCAATTATTTGTTTCAATCAATGCAAGCGTGACTCAGAGCCGATTCCAGCTGTGGACATTATATGGATAAGTATATGAATTATTCAGTTTTATAGGTTTAAAGGGATTAAGTGCAAAAATTATAAAAATGTGTGGTTTGTTCTAGGTGTGATACAACGTAAAATAAGTCTGCTTTTGGTTATGTTAAATAACAAACCACGACGGTCACGATCCTCGCATTGTTTCACATTACGTTTACAAAAGTAGGTAATAAAAAATACAAATAAAAATAAGTGGTGACTTATTTTCCATACTAAAATTACCGTTTCACTAAACAAAACAGAACCTGCCAAATCCATGACATGTTTATCATAGAAAAAAAATATGATTGCTAAAACAATATTATTCGTTGACATCACAATTGAAAGTACAGAACAAACAAACCATTGTTCATACACAATTTACGTAGATTTTTAACAAAAACATTATTTTTCAGTAATAAATCTACATCAATGACCCATTCCCAAATTTTATAACTGTCAAAAAATGCAATTTACGTCCAAAAATGTCCATATAAAACCAGAAAAATATGAGTGTATTACCAAAAGTATAGTACGCTATTAAAATGACCAACCCATTCGCCATCAAAATGCAATGAAGCATGATTACATTCAGTTAGTGTTCCCAGAACTAGACTAGATGCATAATTCATAGTCCAACTGGCGTTCAATAATTCAGGCCGAGAGCCGAAAGCCGAATGCCGAAAGCCGGCCACTCGATGGGTTCAGATGTTTTATTTTAGTTATCACTTATTCAGTTGTTCGCGACTTGAATGATGATAAACCTTATTTGTATGAAGTTATGAAGGGTAAGGGTAGCCACACACTGCAAAGTTTTAGTCGGCCGACAGTTTATCCAATGGTTGGCTTTTATTTTGTCTTGATTTCAATATTTCGAGTTTTCAGTCGGTGAGATATAGATAGATTTTAGTACTGTGCGTGGGTTCATTCATTTCTATACTGATTTATGAGCCCAAACAAACTGTCGGCCGACTAAAAGTTTGCAGTGTGCGGGTACTCGAAGGGTTTATTATTATGATTTATGGATGTGGTTTTGTGCGGAATAACTATGTAATGCTGTTCAGAATGGTTGATTTTTGATTGACAGGAGATGAAAATTTATTTTTGAACTTATTTAACATCTAGGCTAAAATATGCTGAACTAATCCTTGGACTTGCGTTACGTTTAAAAAACTCGTGTCATATCTTAAAAGTTATTATTTGAAATAAAGTGGTCGTTCAGTCCACAATATCACCATTTTCTTTTCTGTTATTTCAAGTCTTAGCTCCAGAACTTACTTTTCATTTTAATTTCCTAAGTACACACCGAGACACGAATTTAACCTCTGTAAATGAAATGTATAGTAAAAACCTATTTTATACACGGTTTTTAAATCCGGATAAATAAGTTATATTTTACCAAAAAAACTCCTTTTTTATTATGTAATTACGATGTATTTTTTACACAAAAGGACTCGTAAAGGCGACAATCGCTTTTTGTTTAACGTCCTTTATTTACGATTGCACTGTAAAATATATATTTTGGTTGTAAACGGGAGCTCTAAAGTGGGTGTAAATGGATATTTTAACCCCTTATGTGCATCGTAAAATTGCAGGCACACTCGTGAGGTAACTTCCTCCGCAAGGCAATCTAGGATATGTGGATATGAAACTGATGAAACAAATTCTTTAGGAATGATGTGGAAGTCCAAAACTAATTTTTTGCATAAATATAAAACAGTATTCAGTAATAAGCTTAAGCCCTTTTACTAAATCTGTCAAAAAATATACTGAAAACCGCATCAAAATCTGTTGACTCAAACGTGAGATAATCGCACACAAATAACACATAACATATAAACAGTCATTTTAGACATAAGACACTCCATTTCAATGCACTATATTGGCTAGCAAATCTGTTTCAAACACTCTATAAAATATTTATTATATCTATGATTACATTAGTTGAAACCTTGGGACCATGGGGCACAAGTGCCCACAGACTCTTTCGAGAAATCAGTAAGCGATTAGTGGAGTCCACTCGTGACCAAAGGGCTGGCCTATACTTCGGCCTAAGGATATGCATTCCCATCCAGCAAGGCAATGCAGCCAGCTTTTTGGGCACGATCCCCGCTGACAGCGATGCGGATGAATTTTTTGATACTTAGTTTTAATATTTCCCCCTTTATTATTTTAGTATTAATTAAAGTTAACAAATTAAGAAACTTCCATTAAATTCCTACTCAATTTTGAAAATTCCATCTACTATATCCATACTAAGCGGTATTAAAGACCAGCGCAAGAACATATGACATTCTCACACAATGTACATACTGTAATAATGACGAGGACACACTTAATGAATACTCCTTGGACCATCAAAGAGTCTTTAGTTAAGTCCGAGTATTAAGTATAGTATGCACTAAGCTTTAATGAAGTCCGTGAGCATCTTATCTAAGATGGCTTTATTATAGTTCTGGAACTGTGGAATGTGTTTCAGTAAACAACATTGTTATTAAACTGGTTTTAATAAAGTTTCATTTAAGTTTTAAATACTCGTCTATTCTACAACAATATTCTTTGTCGTGTTTATGCCTTTCGGGTACGATCCACGTTGACTGGGGTGTAATTTTTACTGTTTATTTTGCGGTTTAAAAATGTATTAGAATAATGATTTTAAAAATTTGATAATAATTGTATAATATGCTCAGGTATGTCCTAGACTAAATACGGTCTTATAGTGATGGTGTACCAATAAAAATAATGAGACATTTTCTTGATAAGGACGACCTCAAGACAAATGGTCATGATGCGATAACGAAAGTCTTAGTGGATTTCTATTCAGCAAATAGCCTTTATCAGCAGAAAATCACATCAGAAAATAATATTTAATATTCCAATATTACCACTAACGAACCACTATTACGAATAACTATGTGAATCATAATCATAATACTATTATATACCTCAGTATCAATCATGATATTCTTTGACCTTCTTTCTTAATAGCTAGCTTATATGCTAGCTTTGTGGCTTGTAGGTGAAGAACCATAATATCATTACTAAGTGACTGATAGCATATAATATAATTTATTGGTTAATTAAAATGGTTTTCAAAAGATAGATAGGTAAGGAGAAGGGTATTTCTTCTGCTCTTGAACCAAGTGAGGCCTTGCACGACTTTTTGAAAATACTGTTGTAATTTACGCCTACTTTAGTACCTATTCTTGTTTAAAAGCAAAATTCCTCCGGCATTGTTAGAACGAAATTATTATGACTAAAAATTACACGAAACTGTATTTTTATTCTTAAGTTTGTAAATATAGTGTACATATTCAAATTTGTAATGACTGAAAATAAACTTTTTATTCTAGAAAAATCTCAAAATTCATTATTTGATACGACCATAACTTTGAAAACTAATTGCCTTCGAGCGCTCCATGTTTCCCCGGTTTACAAACAAAATTAATATTTTATTATTTGTCCACACTTTATCTGAAACGTAAAAGTCGAAGCTTCAAAGTTTTCTGTCGCAGATTTCCCTTGAGAACAAATGGTTAATATCTGAGACCAAACTAATCTATGAAACATAATTATATTTTGTGTTCATTAAGTTTAGATGGCAGCAAAATATTTTTATAATGGCAAAATACTGTCGTATCTTCGGAATAAATCAAAAATTATTGCCAACTAGTGCCTTCATCCTGTTTTATTTTTTCTCAAGGGTAAGCAACTATACAATAAATTCAAATAAGTACCTAAGTTCGAGGAATAATTTAGCGACACCAAAGTATGTTGAAAAAGCTTGAGGGTTATTTCTTCTTCTTGGCGAGTTGATGGCAATCATTGTTATATATTTTAGTGGCCCACCAATATTTGGACACGCATATACTCAGTGTAGAATTGCCATTTCAAAATTTGAAGATTCAACAGCGCTTTGAAGACCTTTCAAGAGGGTACCGAAACATGTATCTAAGAGGTAAAATCGAGAGCTTGGGAACACTTAATAAATTGTAAATGGCCTTCAAGTGTCATCATTATTATTTCTATCATATTATTTCCTCTAGCCGTAAGTTTTCAGAAAGTGTTAAAATAAAATAAATTGTACTCTTTTGCCGTAATTTCACAAACCTCGTATTGCAAAAGCTTTATCAGTGTCAAGTAAAATGTCGTTGCAATTCAATATCTTCAGACTCACGGCTTTTACTATAAAATTTCAAAGGGATCCTTTCTGAGTCTTTTCAGTTCTTTACAATCAATTTGCGAACTAAGTACTGTATAAGAAAAACCTCACTATTTATTTTAGGAGTTATATTTGAGCACTTAAATGCCGATTATTGTTTTATCAATAATGTTATTTTAGATTTATTTCAATACTTATTCAGTGGCTGCTATATTGCCTGAAATAATATAATTTAAGCACATACACTCCGATTCTGCATTTTATTACGTTTCATAGCTTTTATTACATTTTTTGTTTGCATTGCCAATAAAATTACTAGACCTGAATAATAATTTCATGACTTACTTCAACTTAATTGTTGTTATATTTTCGTTAGCAGATTATGAAAAAGAAAATGTTTACCCTGTTTTTCTGAGTTCTTATTTACGAAAAAACTATTGTTTAGAAGCTCGAAGACTATATTTTATTTGGGTATTCGTAGTAGTTTTAATTAGACGTGGGTTGAAAAGCTATTTTAAAACAATCCTTCTTGGAAGTTGGGTAATAACATCAGTATATTATTTAGCCATCAAATATATACCACAAATGTGAATAGAAATAACAACAATTTCACTAATAAAACTTTGTGGGAAGCAATCAAACAACCGCAAAATACCCAAACTGTACTTAATATTGTGTCGACCGAACCTGTGGTATGTGTCCGAGTATTTCCGAATCTTTCCTACAGGTAAATTAGAAAACAAATATACGTATTTATTTGCGTATACTTACTTTTGTTCACAAACTAGGTGTTTAATAAACGTAACCAAAACAAATTATTTGATACATTCATGATTAATTTATTGGGCTAGAGGGAGAGGGCACTATTTTTAATCAGTTGGCTCATACATCATCATCTTCCGAGCCTTTTCCCAACTATGTTAGGGTCGGCTTCCAGTCTAACCGGATGCAGCTAACTACCAGTGTTTTACAAGGAGCTACTGCCTATCTGACCTCCTCAACCCAGTTATCCGGGCAACCCAATACCTTTTGGTTAGACTGGTGTCAGACTTATTGGCTAATGTAATATTCGCTATTACATAATATATATTGAGCTATCAATATCTCGTCCAGAATTTCTCTTATATACCTACTCATTTCGAATTGTACTACATTCTCATAATGAATTCGTGTAACGAACAGAATAATCTTATTATTATATTTTGTTATACAAAACATTTTCTATGATAAACAAGAGAAACAGCCTCTAACTATGTAACAGGCTCTATATTGTACACTTATTACAAGTACTGCCTAAACTGGTTTAATAAGTACACAGTAGAAACATTGTTATAGAGAAAAGTCGGTATATATTATTTTCTATTGAACTTTATCAATTTAAATTTCTATACTTATTAACATTATTTTATTTGCTTGTTTATACCCTAAAGGCTCCTAAACTACTCATCCGATTTTAAAATTCGGTACGGGCAGTTGTTCAAATGTATCTTTCATTACCTATGTTGGATAGTAAAATGAGCTATTAGAGGTCACATTCATAAATTGAAGATTAAACCTATGTTATTTTTTTCAGTAGTCTGTTTGGCATATTTCAGAAAAAGTGTAGATCATGTAAGGACTACTGCAAACTATAAAATATAACTGAAATCTTAACGTAAACTCTAGAATTCTTATCTTTCAAGGACGATAATGATCGTGATATGAAGTAAAGGCCGAGATTTTATCGCTTCTAATAAAGGGGGTGTTAAGATATCTCGTTATCAACGCTATGAAGGCCCAGTCGTATTTGTCAGACGAGTTTACGACCCCATCCTGTATATAGGCCACAAATCCTTATTATTGTTCATTTAAGGCTCAGTTCTATTTGGGCTCTACGTTATTATAGTAAGTTGTGTCTCCAATTTCTGAATTATCGTTTTGTTTTTCTGTTTGCTAGATTCTTCTTTCGCCTCTGAAGATTAAAAGTTCATATGGCACTAGGTGTGACATTAAAGTACTTTTATTTATTCACAAATTACCTGTGAGAGTTTTATGCTGTCAGAACTGTTGGTCAAACCAAACATCAGCTATCCATTACATATTATCATGGCAATAAATAGGGGTAGATAGATAGTAGTAAAACTATTTAAAAAAATACGGGTAGATTTTAAGATTATATGGTAAACTGGTCACTTACCATTATATAAGGTAAAACACATCTTATCCAAATGAAATAATTATAATGCGTAGGGCGTCAAACTTTAGATATGCCAACTTTAACTGGCAAACACAGCAAAGCAAATTAATGCTAAAATTCTCACATAACATACAAAATATTACACGGCAACAACTGAAGTTTTAAAACTCCTAAACCCTATAACTCGATTACATTCAAATGAAACCAATAACCAATATTTCAACGGTCTAAGAAGTCCAATATGAACGACGGTCACTTATCTCCCCGACAGACAGTTTCAATCCAACTTTTTCACCTCCCCACATCGTTTGATATCGCAATGAAAACATTGACAGAGGTTTCCTCGCTTAAACTTTCTACTAAAGTACGCGAAACAGATAACAGGGAAATTTTAACCGCGGTTGAATATGCTAAGAGTACTTCTACCAGGAATGTGGATACAACTTTCCGACGGATAACCAACTATCAGTGATCGATTGGAGCTGGATACGGCACAAGTTTTGACGGTGAGGCAGGAAGTTTGTGTGAAAAGTGTAGTGTAGAAGTGTTGGTAATATTGTCATTGTTGAGTAGAAAAGTGGACGTGAGTTTGTTACTGCAAAAAAAGCTAATTCGTTATGGGGTAAATGAAGGGGTAAGGTCTAACAGGCGAGGGTAAGGTCCACGAATAAACAGAAGGTCTGTGTAAGCCTACACCATTATTCCTAGTTTCAGGCGAAATTAGGCCAGAAATTAGGTATATAGTAATGTCGTAGGTTAGATATATAATAATTTATTTTGTGAAACCAACATTGTCACCAATTCCAGATTCATTATATAATAGTCAACATATAATAAAGCTGTCGTTTCTAGACATTTTTTAAGTCTATGAACGATAAAGTACCTAAATAATTTCACATTTAAGTACTCATGTAGGAGATCACGTATCCAGTTTCCAACGAATATCAGCAATACATCTTTGTATAGCCGTTAAAGTATAATGTTGCTACTGAATTGAAAACATACCGCTCTGTGAGATCCCTCGTTGATCGCTTCGGAAAGAACCGATTTTCTACGCAAACCAAATGTATGCTGAATTTTGTAGTAACACGTAAATCTAAGTTACTTACAGAGGAATAAAATATGTTGTTTCACCTTAACATTGGGTATAAGTCGATACGATTGCAGCGGTAATTTTTTGTGCAAAGTGCATCTACCTGTAATTACATTAAATTAAATACGCTTATACATATATGTAGTCTGGCTAATACATATATGTCGATTAATATAAAGAAAAAATAAAAAAAATAAAAACTAAAAAAAAAAAATTTATCGAACAAAGTAAATAGAGTAAAAATGTGCGAGAATTAGAACAACATTTGAATAAGTACATTGCATAATTCACTGTGTTGTAAGAGCGGCAACGTCGCATCGCAACAATAATATGTCGGCGAATCAAACCAGCCATCTTCTCTATTGGAATTTGGATGTTTTTTTTTTTTATTCAATAGCCTCGCAAATCATCTATTATTTTGCAACGACTTGTAGTTTATGAAATCTGATATACCTAATGCTGAACTTTGTCGAGTGTGTGTTCACAAACTGCTGACGTTATGGAAGGCACACTCGACAAAGCGTACCTGCTAGGAACCCCATGATAGTATTGAATGTGATTAAATATGACACACCCGTTATATATAACTGAATGAATAAGTTTTAGACGTGATTTTAGATGCTTCGCCATAATGCCAATACAATTTTAATGCACTGTATTTTTAAGCAAAAAAAAAAACGTTCGAATAATAAATAATAAGGTTTTTTTGGGTTAATTTTTATTGAAGTAGGTATTGCTCGAACTGCCGGCTTCATTGACACAATTTTAATAACGCTTTCTGAAATTGACAGTTGATTTTAAACTCATTAAATGATCTGGAAAATCTCAGATACCTTAAACCAAAATAAACGATAGGTACCTCTATTTACCATTCAGACGAAAAAACGTATAAAGCTGAGTACACACATGGAGTTTTCAAAGTGCAGCTTGTTGCAATTTCACGGGCCATTGCTTCCGGTAACTAGTGCAAAGCCTTTTTACTTCGTACAGTTTAATGGTTAGCTACTTTAGTTTACATGTCTATGAAGATTTCAATGAGATTGTTCACTAAATATTTGTGAGTTTTAACGTTCCATTTTTTTCTGCACTGCATTGTATTGCACACCTATTGGTCTTACCATTCTCAAACATTGCCTTAGGGTTGGTTGATTGTTGTTCTCATAGTTTTAGGTCAGCCAATAAGCACCTTCATGTATCATCATCATCACATCAGCTTATTGTCATCCACAGTTGAATGTACGAAGCAATTCTTAAAGAATATGGCTATCAAATACAACCGGAAAAACCGATACAAGCTTAATAGGTTAAAGCATTCTTATTCAGCAATAATAAAAATTATATAAAATTTACTTTACCTCGCTTCAGAAAAAGAAGCAATACCAAGAAGTTTAAAACAAAGTTTCTCTCCCATTAATAAAAGTACAATATTTACTCCGACAGAGGTCGCTTTTACTTATAAATTCCAGTTTAATTCGAAGAAACTGGCCGAAGAAAAATACTTCGCGGCACCAGTGTTGAAAAGAAAACTGTTTTTAATTGTCTTTCAGTCGGCGAAACTTGCCTCCTCAAATATTTTTCATCAAAACTGCGACGACTTTTAAAATGAATGCAAAAGCTGCATCCCAACTTGATAAGTTTTCTGTTTACATTTGACAATTTGATAGATGTTCCTATATTTTTGTATTTAAGAAATTGTTCAATACCCGTATTTATTATTAATTAACTAAATTTATTTTACTGTTAGAATAGGTACTCTTCAATTTTGACAGTAAAGAATGAGTGCCTAAAACTGATTTCAAAAACTATAAATAGTAATAATATAGTACTCAAAGATAAGCAAAAGTCGACGTGTCATTTTTCCAGAAGCACATAAAAGGATCCTATAATCTCCAATATCATGTAAAAATCTTTTCTACATTAGGTGCTGAAAAGCTTCCTCAATAAATCCATTCATTTTACAGATACCCGAGAATATAAGAATCATTCATACTCCATTAAAATAAGTTTTTCAATAAGATGAATAACGATTCTGGGTCCGTGACTAACTAGATTTTTTCAGGACCAATTCGTGCTAGTGATCATTTCTCTGAATAATTTATTATGGCAATTAATTTGTGAAACTTTTTATATTCTCGACAATTCGCTTTTGCAGTATATAAATCTTGTGAAAGCGAATATTTTTAATGCTTGCAACATTTCTTTGATTCTTTTTTAGATTGAGATAAAAGTTATATCTTTCGAACTTAATCTACTTGAATTTATTATGATAAGTTTGTTTTCTTATTTGAATAATATTTCAAGTAAGTACGTATAAGGTATATTCTAGAAATATTTCAGTAAATGAATTCAGTAAACTTTTTTTTCTAATATCATGTTTAATAATATCTTTTCGTATGCCGTTGTACAAAAACGTACACATCGTGTCACAAAAAATGACCACCCATTTTTAAGTTAGTTCTCAGTACAAGGATTGCTAATCGTCATTCGGCCATCTGTTTCGGCGAAAACGGGCGATTGATGACGTATGTAGTTCATTAGCACCTCGTAGTCCACTCCCAGAACTGTTACATTATCACGATTTTCACTTATCATCTGCGAAACAAAAATATAGAAGTATTATTTACTGTATCATGAAATCAATAGCTTTAAAATAAACTGTGCGCATTAAAAAAGGCAGATATGTTTAAAAAATCACATCACATCAAACGCATTACAAGTTAGATTAATCTTTGCAGTCATCAAAAACAACTTCAAAACATATTATTTCTTTATTCAAATATATTCTGTATGTGACACATCAAAATTGTATCATTGTAATTGTTAAAATTGTCACGTAGGCAATTTTAAAACGCAAAAATTATATTGAGATTAAAATATATTTTTGGTCATTTTTTTGGACTCACATTGTAATTGCCCCCGCCATTGCCTATGAAGTCGGTTGATACCACTTTGTAATATTTTTCGAGTGATAAAGGCTCGTATTTTGGTACATCACATTCTATGCATCGAATGGTTACTTTGAGCACTCGATTCCCTACTGGACGGGCTCCATCGAAAACTGCCCTCATTCCTGTAAGATAGTTTGACTGCTTGTATGCCGCTAATTTATAAAACAATAGAAAATCAATTGTGTCTCGCGTGGATTTACGCCCGACATACACCGGGTTATTCCATAGAGAACAAAAATAAAAATAGTGAGCGGCATTATTTAATTTTCGAACAGACTATAACAGACGTCTTCTAATGTCAAAGTTTTTTTTTTTAACTTCGTACAAAGAGTCGATGGGTTAGCAACCTTCTAAGTCGGTTTTATGTATCACGCATCATGTCGATGAAAAATTATAGATGTTTTTGTTTTATCATATTTTAGTAAAAAATACTTTTGCTTTCTCTAACAAAAATAGACTCAATTTTATTTTATCCAAAGATAGTTTTCTTTAAATGAATGTTGTTCTTGAATTATGAAGGTATAAAAGAAAAAACTTGGCCTCCCCGTTTAAAGTGCCTACCACATTTTCTTCATAAAACAAGCCCTTATGAAAATATTCCAATTTCCCGGCAGATTAAACTTCGATATACATTATGTAGGCAATATTATGCTAATACTAACTTGTAGGTGAGAGTTGTAGCCTATTGATATTAGACTGAAAATCTTGTGTAGTGAAGCTACTATATTTGATAACTTTTTTTATTGGTTGGTAAAACAATGGAGTATTGTACCTCTGTGATGAGTTGAAAAAAAATTGGAGAATCGCTCAAGATCAGTTTTTGAACCGCGTGTTCATCACAATGTATGTGAATTTTTCTTTTGAATAAATGCTGCAATATATTTTGTTATAAATAGATTATAAAATGAATATTTATGGCTGTAGTTTTGTTTTAGTTTAATTGCTACCTCGTTTAAACATATCTGCCTTTCTTAATTCTAGGATATATCGCTATTTCAAATGGGCTCCTCAAAAGAGATATAAAGCATTGGTTTTTTTGTTAGCCCATACTGTTCCACTGATGGGCAAAGGCACCCATAGCATAGAACTATACAGAATGACCATTTTTTTCTCAATAATCTGTTCAGTTACTCTAAGCATAACAACATCCCATATTACTAGAACTTTAAGAATATTCCTTCCCAATTAAAAGCCTATTTTACTTAATTAATCTGAGCACTCACACTGAAGCCATCGCCGCCGTTCCCAATGAAAGACTGTGAGACGACCTTGTAGTATTTGTCAAGCTGCAGCGGTTCATATCTGGGCACATCACACTGTATACACCTGACTGTAGCGTTGAGCACCCTCGAGTTTACTGGCCGCAAGCCGTCAAACGTTGCTTGCAAACCTGTGGTTATTTCAATAGAATAAATATGCTATATTATCGTGCCCGAAGTTTATAAGGGACTTAATATTAATAGAAAAGAAATGAGAAAATGTCCTCTTTTTAAGCCGGTTTCAAAATAATATTATTTAATCACTTTTGTTACACCAAATATTGTTAAAATGCCATTGATTTTTTGCAGATCGGTTCATGAACCTTTAAAATCACACATTCAAATCAAACTTTTTGCTTGCTCAATAAGTAAATCAAATATCTGATTGTTAAGATAAAATGGTCCTAAAAGCCTAATATAAATTCAATATTGGGCCAAGTCTTGAATTAATTACAGCGAATCCTCTCAATACTGATTGGGCAATTTGAGGTCAATTTATCTCAATAATTTACTGAACATATATTTTCTATGACTCAGTATTCTTGAAAACATATTAAAATTTGGAGTACGTTTCAGCAAAATAATTAATATTTACTTGAATTCATAAATGATTAATATGAACAAATATTCGCCCAGTTTTCAAAGTTTATTTGCGTACGAATTACACAGAACGTTTCAGACCTATTTAAATTGTTTCGTACAACAGTAATTGTTTACAATCCTTAAAAGCGTAAATTAAACTTTCAGTTCGATAAAGTTTTTCGTTTTCGGAATAATATTGGTCCACGATTTAAAACGGCTGATTAATAACTGTCCAAATATTTGAAAACTTTATAGAAGCAGTTATTGTACCTACTAACGTTTATATCTTTTTTTTCTTTTAAAGTACCTACTGACGCTTATAAATATCTTTTTTAATTTTAATTAAACAGATAATTCTTGAATATTTCAGATATTTCAAAACGTTTACTTATAAAAGATGATTGCTAACCCATCTCTTCTGAAAAATATTTTTTTAGAAATAAACTCTTATTATTTTCAAGTTTTAAAATAACAGTAGATAATATTAAGTAAAATAACAGTAATATTGAGTGGCCTCATTTGTTGGAAACTTGCAGTAACAACAGAATTACCTTCGCCACAAAAGAAAATGAGAACATTCTAAAGATGCATTACAGTAGCAGAACTTTCATTCCAATTTAATGTAAAAACGCCCAAAGTTTCAAACTAGTTTTCTGTTCTTTCTATTTTAAATAAAGCGTCATTTCACTTAATAGACTGCGAAGGAGCTATAAATTTCAGAAATATTCTAATAATGAGAATATGAATAGCTACATCTCACGGTTTCACCCGCGCTCTGATAAGTCTGTCTTGATTGTTATTCGTATGTATATGTAGCTATTACATTGTCAAGTTTCATAAAAGATCGTACTTTATGCGTGATAAATTTAACAAAATAAATAAATAAATATATTTGTTATTCACCATACACACATGATTTATGACACAAACATTCAGATAGAACTAAAGTTTATCACACTTGTGATTTGAGTAGGTACCTTGGCAGGCATGTAAAATTGCGGTAAAATACTTTTACCTATCTAATCAATTTAATTTTAAAATATTATTACCTGACACTTGTAACATCCTCGCACCCAAATAAGGGTCGTTGGCCACCGAGAACTCTAACATTTCCATAATATGTTCGCCTTTTAAATCGAAAACTTCAACGTTGTTCTCAAAGGGAGTGGACTGTATCACTGACTCGTAAGTAACCACTGAAATATGAATTTTAAAATACTTTATTCTAGAAAACTTTGGAAACGAATCAACGTCTGGAACGAATTTATTATTTTGATGATGCAAAGGATACTTTTAATGGTATTTTTTTTTTGTAAGAATAGTTCTGAAAGGAGTTATTTTTACTCTATTCATGAACAAAAGCGCTTTGTCTGTCGCTAGTTTTATTTGAAAGAACACTTCTAATTTCTTTTAACACATCAAAACTTACAATTTGATAACGTAATTTAGATACACATAGGCATTATTTTTGGCATTGGCAGCATATCAAAACAAATGAATATCAAACATTTTTGCATGCAATAACAATACAATGTTTAGATTAAAATTAAAATTACGGCACCAAACAACATACAAAACGGTACTAATCCAATTATTGTATACAAATTGGTTCGGACACCGCCATCAAATAACTACTGTGCCACCAATTTATCGGATCGGTGATCAAAATTGAAATAAACATCGCCACTGAACAATTACACAGGCAGTTACACTAATGGCAGCGACATCACGAGTGCCGTCAATAATAATTACACTAAACTGTGGCTATGAAGCTATTAGTAGTGCAGAATATGGATAAAATGAAAGCGTGCATTTTTTTCTAGCACTTTCAGTGCTTTTCTGCTCATCATCTTTCTGAACATGGTTTGAAACAGGACTAGTAATAAACGTATCATCAAGTTGTAATCTTACATCGTCGTGTTAGAAATTCGCTTGTGATAATTACAACCAATAGGTAGAGCCACAATTGTCTAGGGATCTGTACAGCTGTAGGCCACTTGGTAAAGCTTCTATGATTAATCTACAACGTCTGTAACTTCTTAAGAATTTGAGCGAATCTTTTCTCGATTTAACCTTACCTCCTCTATCTATATCCGTTCTAATTCCACCCTGATTGATGACACAAAAGTGTGCGTAGTTCCACCTGTCACTTCCAGCTCTTTGTAGCGCCTGAAACGGTAAAAATGATTTATTATTCTCTACAAACGTTTTGCCTTCGTATTTTTAACCTTTGAACCTAAAGTAGGCAAAAATCTCTTTGATCACTTTGATCATAAAAGTAATCTAAACAATACGGCTTGACATAAAAACATCGATAAAAATGATTTAAAACTTTACCCTGAAACCGGATTTTTCTAAATTGATGTTAACGATAATAAAACTTACGGCATGCATAAAAGCATCACAGATTAAGCTGCCGAGATTGCACTCAGAACAAGCGCAGTTAGCTGATAGTTGCACCATGGATTCACCGATCTCTTGAGAAGCCAATTCCTCAACAAGGGGTGAGTATTGATTAACCTTTTCTAAAACATCTGGTGCTGAAAGTAGAATAAGATGAATAAGTTATGAGCTTTCGTTATATTTGACTCTAAGCATCGTAATCGTAAAAATCTTCTATTCTTTTCTTTTGAGGTTTCATTCACTATAAACTAGTTTGTGTTTACTTACCTTGTTCGATTTCATTTCCAATATAATGAGGATTACCAGCCCAACTCAAGAGGTGGCCACCATCATCGAATGTAAGCTTGATTTCACCCAAATATTGTGTATGCGCTGCTGCCTGTACTATTAAAACCTGCAAAAGATTAGCATTATCATCTTTTCCAAAATCATCATCATATTAAAAAATATAATCACTATCTCTTACTTTTCTAGTTGCTTGTTCCACTACTACAGGGTAAGGTCCCAACGGGATAAAACCACTGTTCTCAGGAACATCTCCATTGAAAAGCAAAGTATGACTGTGACCTCCAACAATTATGTCAATATGGGGACCAGCGTGAAGTGCAATTTCTCTGTTGACATATTTGATTAAGATTTTAATATCATTAGGAATTAAATCATTTGATACAGAGTTTTGAACTTCATTAGATTGTTAATTATTGGTTTACCTGTCAATGTCAAGACCACAGTGAGACAAAACTACAATGATATCAACACCTTGCTCATTCAGTTTCTCAGCTTCTGCTTTTACAGTCTCAACTTCATCTGTGAATTTTAGATTACCCGTTGAAGCTAAGATCTGAAAGTTTTGGTTTCATTATCCTTTACTATTTTATAGTTCACTTGAAGTGATATTTTTAGTGAAGTGAAAAGGAGTGCCTGATATAACAAAGAGCCATTTTTGTTATTAGGGGATGTTTTTCAAGAAGATATTGAAGTACTAAAAAAACCTTATACTTACATCAGTGGTAGCAATAATAACACCAATGATACCAATTCTTCTGCCATTTTTTACCACAATGGTACTTTTTTTGTATTTCCCTTGCATAGTCGGTTCATCATCATCGATTATGTTAGCTGTGACTACTGTTGAGTCTAAATATTCTAAGTAAGGGACAACGCCCTCGATTCCGTTGTCAAACTCATGATTTCCTAATACCTGGAGTACAACATTAAGAGGATTATTCAACAATAAAAGCCTTTTGGGTAAATAACCTAGTGACAGCGATGAGGAGCAATTTCTTGATGCCATTTATTAGTCTCAAGTTACAGTATATACGTTTATCTTAAGTATTCTGTAAATATGTGTAAATTCGTTTTTCAATCAAATAAAATGATTTATTGGAGGCAAAAAGTAAAAGAAATTTAAAAAATTGTAAAGAAACATTTACTCACATGAGCATCATGAGGCAGCAAATTCATGAAATCTTGAGTGACGTTCCATCTCAGAATATTGTACCAAATGGTTCCTTGAAAGCTGTCTCCTGCATTGAGGAGCAAGGACTCAGGTTCCTCTCTCAAGCGCTCGCGAACCAGAGTCGCGAGGCGAGCGAAGCCACCGATGCAAGGAGCAACTGATGGGTTACAGACTGTTCCTATTGGGCTAGTCTCTACGAATCTGAAAAACATCGTCAGTTACATCAATAGTAAATGTTTTTAAATACCCTTACAGTATTAATTTATCTTTAAAAAGATTATGTAGTATTTTTATGTATGTAATTTTGACTCGTAACTCTTAAATACCTTCATCTACGTATATTTTTTATCAGTTGTAACAATTTATATTTTATATATTCATACCCATTTACCCCGTTTCAGGTGATTAAAATTCTTTACTTTTGTAAAACAAAAAATATAGGTATATAGGTATCATGCTGTTTGTTGATAAAAATTGTCACAAACGAAAACGTGTACACTAGGTGATATCCATTTTATCACTACATAATCTAACACAATATCTCTCTAAGAATTAGGAAACCACTAATAAATAATATCAGTTATTGCCTAAGATACACATTCATTAGATATCGCAATCTAACGTAAAAAAGATAATAAATTATTCATTAAAGTGATAATTATTTCAATGATGGGGGCCCGTCTTGACGTGTATGCAAAGCTTGGATAATTCATTGTAAAGGGATTCAATGTTAGAGGCATCACTGAACTACATTTTTGTTCAATCCTATAGTACATACTGACAGAAATTAGATCTGTCCAATCACAAGTTCTACACTCTCTTACACCAATTTTCATCAATGTGACTGAACCAAAATACTTAGTTAAAGGTTACATTAATCTCAGTGTAGATATATAGTGTCAATAAAAGGATACCATTGAGTGGGTGCAGACAGACAAATATTATTATATATTTGAATAACGAAAACGAATATACATATATTGGTTGTTTAAAAAAATGTTCTTTAGTTTCTCTTTGGTGGAGTTCTATCTAGCTAAAAAACGCATATAAATAATATATTTCTGAAATTGAAGGCGGCGTGTTTTCGAAAATGCACGAAAGCAAAAGTGTCAAAGTACTCACCTCGCATGGAAGTCATTATAATGCAGAATATTCAGCTCATATCCTGATGCACTTAGAACACTTAAAGCTAGAGCATATGAAAATAACGATAATAATCTATGCATTTTAGCTAAAACATCAGTAGGCACTTCTACACATTAGGCAAAATGATATAAAATATTGGAACTAATCGAACGGATCTACATGTACGTATAGTTTGAAACGATAAGATAAAGGTTGATAAGCTAGCTAAAGTACATTTTAATATGCATAAGGAATTAAGATAGCGGAATGTTCTAATTGAAAATGGTGTCAATAAGGATGTAATAGAAGACTTATCTACGCTAGAATCGAAATGGGCCGAACTAAGGTTAGTCATCGCAGAGAAATTATTCGAGCAAGATTATAGTATGAAAGTTAAAATCCAGTTGAGGAAATATAAATAAAAATACAGTAATTACAAGATAATAATTTAATGTTGTAGGTACCTATAAATCATTTTGCGGTATTTTTACGAATATGATACTTAAAAAAATGCATAATGTGCTATGTTTTGGCAGTGATAGCATAAGGTTAAAGATTCTTGACTGACGTTTGAAGATTTCCTGGTCCTCTTCGGCTCATGGCAGGCAAGGATTATGCACCGTCATACGCCCATCATTTTCAGCAAACACCGGGGAATGCAGACGTATGTAGTCCAGTAGAATGTCATAATCGACTCCGAGTACTTCTATGTTCTTTCGGTTTTCAGCGATCATCTGAAACGTTTAAAAATATTTTTTGACTTTAGCTTTACATGTGAAAAGAACCTAGCTGCACGATATTACTTGAGGGAAGCGAAAAGGATGTATGCTGATAATGATATTTCAAATCCTCATTAATTTTCGAGGATGCAAAAATTCGGAACACATTTCAGATTTTTGGTTGAACATCTACTAAGAATCGTTAAAGCTAACTCCAACCAAGATTACTGAAACCAAATCGGAGAAGATATTCAGCTCCTGATTCTGAGAGGTGAAAATATATAGGGCAAAATATATCACTTACGGTAAATCCATCACCGCCTTCTCCGAGGAAGTTCTGTGACACGACCTTATAGTATTTATCGAGCTCCAGCGGTTCGTACCTAGGCACGTCGCATTCGATACATCTGACTGTGACATTTAGCACTCTTGAGTTTACTGGTTGGGAGCCGTCAAAGACTGCACGCAAACCTGTGAATGATAGGCGTATCCAATTATTTTATGAATCAATATGAAATATTTGATGGGCAAACAACTTCAAATCAAATGTCCAAATCAAAAGTTTTTTCTAAAAAAATATATGATTTTTTTTAGAAAAAACTTTCATGATTGAATTGAATTGAAATGATTTATCGTCATCGATTTGGATTTACCGATAACTAATCTGGTCATCTTAATTCATAGTAAACTTCAGAACATTTATAATTACCTGCTACTTGTAACATGTGCCTGCCAGGAGTAGGTTGGCCATTTACGGAATACTCCAACATTTCCATAATGTGTTCGCCTTTTAGGTCAAAAACTTCAACGTTGTTCTCAAAGGGTGTAGACAATATCACTGATCCAAACGTGATTACTGAAAAGATATCATAATTTGAATCTGTTCTTGTTAATTCCTTCGAACGTAGACTATGACTTTAAATCATTTATTATCCTCCGTTCACAGCCAGTTGCTCTACTATTATTTTTATAGCATTCTAGTCCTCTAATAATCATTATCTAAAACTTCAACGTCTTCTACTAACGCAGATATTTCAATCCCACCCAAAACAAAAATGTGAAAGACTGCCAAGTTCGATAATATGGGAACGCTTCGCCTATAAAAGAAGTGAGATCTGAATAAGTACCAAGTTCCATACACATACCTCAGTTAAAAATAGTTACTTTTTAATGATGTTACTTGGCAAGTTTTCACACACCTTGTTATAAACCTACTAAACGCAATGAATCAAGTATTTAATTTTCTATTAAAACTTGCCAAGTAACATCATTAAAAAGTAACTATTTTTAACTGAGGTATGTGTATGGAACTTGGTACTTATTCAGATCTCACTTCTTTTATAGGCGAAGCGTTCCCATATTATCGAACTTGGCAGTCTTTCACATTTTTGTTTTGGGTGGGATTTCATTTATTTTTGTAAGGTTGTTTATTTTATTTTTTTCATATGACTAAGTTAGTTAAGGAAATGACTCATTTATACTATCTTTCAGATTTTTTAATATGCACGCTTCTTACAAAGAAATGAACTAGATTTACCAACTGACTGACATGACATGTTATCATATATTATGTTCGTGGAGTTACACATTCGTTATTTTCGAAAGTGACTCACACTTGGCCGTTTTCAGATTTTTACTTTACTTTGACTAAATACAAACCTTTGTAACGAATTTCAGATCGGTACGACCATTCGAAGATATATTATATAAATATAGATAAATTTGGTTCGTTTTAGTTCCTTAGGGGTATAAACACCTTCATTATTTTAAAACCGACTCACACTTGACCATTTTCAGATTTTTTCCTTTACCTTGACATAAAGACCTACCTCCATGCCAAATTTCAAGTCAATACGACCATTGGAAGTGGTCTAGGTTTTTGATGAGTGAGTGAGTCAGTCAGTCAGTCAGTCAGTGAGTGTATAGTAAAAATAGCGATTTTCTGACATCAAAATCTCAAGACCTACAATGGGTATATTAATGAAATTTTGTATTTTAGATAAGTGAGGGGGTCTCAACAGATACTTGAAATTTGATATGCGTAAATAAAATAGATTTTGAGTTATAGGGTGTTCGAATTTGGCCCGAAATGGTTCGTGTAATATAACCCACGGCCGGTGTGTCGCTTTTTTTGCTCGAACTTGGCGGACACACTGCCGTGTGTCTAGATAGACTACTTTCTCGACATCTATAATTGCTTAAATCTTCAGTTCGGTTCGGTTCAGGTCTTTCTTACCTCCTTTATCAATAGGTGCTCTGATGACACCTCGGTTATTAAAGCAGAAGTGTGCATAGTTCCAGTTGTCCCCTTGAGCTCTTGATAAAGCCTGAAAAATTAGAAGAAATATTTAAGTTAACTACATCCAGCTAGCTACGAACTTTTGTGTGAATCCAGCATTCTGCTAAAGACCAATTATTGCAGAATGATTTCTTAGATTGCTTAATTTAAATTTAAAGTATATAAATCCTTAATTGAAATAAATTTATTACTCACAGCATGCATAAAAGCGTCACATATAAAATTGCCAAGATTGCATTCGGAGCACGAACAATCTGCTGACAGATCCACCATTGATGTGCCAATCTCTTCAGACTCCCTCTCTTCGATCAGTGGCAAATAGTAGTTTATCTTTTCCAAGACATCGGGCGCTAAAAATACAAACTATTATTAGAATAAAGTACCCCCGAAGCAACAAACGGTAAACTCTCAGCTATAATATAATTTTGATCATTTTGTAACTCATTGCTCTTACCTTGTACAATATCATTTCCAATGTAGTGAGGGTTACCAACCCAACTGACAAGATGGCCGTCGTCATCAAACGTGAGCTTGATCTCGCCCAAATATTGGGTATGCGCCGCTGCTTGCACTATTAGAACCTAGAAAAAATATTATTGTTAATAGGCTGGAGGGCATAAAAACAATAAAGCTAAAGGTAATCTAAATAGCAGGCAGGAGGATGATGATGACATTTAATTGTAATTCTAATGTGTTCTTTCAACAGATGCTCATTTAGGTAAACTTTGAAGTACTATTGTTAAACAGCACTTGCTTACCTTTCTTGTTTCTTGTTCCACTACCACTGGGTAAGGTCCCAATGGGGTAAAACCACTCGCTTCAGGAGCATCACCATTATACAACAACGTATGACTGTGTCCTCCAACGATGATATCGACGTGAGGTCCAGCGTGGCGTGCAATTTCTCTGGAAAAATATATTTGGTACAATAAAACATGCACTTGGAGAGGCCTATGTCCAGCAGTTTACTGCGATAGGCTGATGATGATGATGATTATGAAAACGTGCCAATGTGAATAAAGATTTTCATAGTTAGGTTCAGCATCCCAAAATAAATAGGAGTAGTAAACTTCCACCCAACAGTTAGGTTTGATTAATAATCAACAAATATATATGCTACAAAGGTTAAAAAAAGTATTTACTCATCTACGTCCACACCGCAATGTGACAACACTACTATAATGTCCACGCCTTGTTCATTCAGTTTTTCAGCTTCTTGTCTTACAGCTTCTATTTCATCTGTAAATCTTAGATTACCCGTTGACGCTAAGATCTGAAAATTTTAAATAATGTCGAGATTGTAAAATTCAATGGCTATAATTTGGTCTTTCATTATATGTGTTATCAAATGCTAGTTCCCAAGTCCGATATGTATTGTATGTTGTCGTCAATTTCGTTCTTTCGTTTTAATGATATCTATTTGTTACTTACATTAGTTGTAGCAATCAGTACACCAATTATACCAATTTTCCTGCCTTTCCTTTCTACAACGATGCTCTTCTCGTATAAACCTTGTATGGTTGGTTCATCATCATCAACAATGTTTGCAGTAACGACTGGTGATTCTAATTGTTGCAAGTATGGCACGACTCCTTCAATTCCATTGTCAAATTCATGGTTCCCTAGTACCTGTAATGTTAAACACGAACTTAATAATGAACTAAATTTTAACTTTGAACGGATTTGGATAAACGTTAGTTAGATAACCGAGGCTTTTTCCACCGAACTACTTGACCGATACACTGATATTCACTGGTGGGCACGGACACATTAAAGTTATCTTATCATCCTAGACTATCTGTGGTCTTAACACTTGCAAGAGATAAGATCATAATCAAAGCAAACTGATTACAAAAGTATCGGCTTGGCAATGAATAGGTTGTGTGTGAATTTGATTCACAGTTAGACTTAGTTGGCATCTAGCACATAGCTGGAAAACCACTTTTTAAGCAGCTAAGAACTTATAAATTTTACGAATAGCAACCTCAGGTATTTCATTGTAAAAGGCATAAAAAAATTATGTACGTACATGAGCATCATGAGGTAGCATGTTCATAAAATCTTTGGTGACTTCCCATCGGAATATGTTGTACCAGATGGTCCCTTGGAAGCTGTCACCTGCATTGAGGAGCAGGGAATCAGGTTCTTCTCTCAAACGCTCACGGACCATGGTAGCGAGACGAGCGAAGCCACCGATACATGGACTGTTTGCCGGATTGCAGGTAGTCCCAGACGGACTGGTCTCGACGAATCTGAAAAAACATCAATATGTTTTTAGAAGTCTACCAGCACTTTCACAATAGCGGATTTTTCAGTTGCTTTCCAAGTGGTTGATACATAGATACAAATTAGATTGTGTGTATTTTAGTATTCACTTCTTATTTTTGTGCGGTGTTATATTGTACATAATTGTTTAAGTGAGTTATGTATGTGTTCTGAACTAAGTATATCTCATATATCATAATCAGGCCGTAAATCTGTTCAATTATATTTCTTTTCAGTGCCTTCATAAAAAAAACACTATTCGAACTAATTTTTTTATTGCCTCTGCATCCATACACTCTTCGTCACTATATTCAATCAATAGCACACGTATATTTTGTTTAAGCCAAGCTAATTATATACAAAGTATCTAAAGGTTTATTCCAAAACATTGATTACCTAAAGACTTTATTTCCATCATCTACGTCATCACTATAACCATTCAAGAAACTGTCACGACGGATGTGACTTGTCAAAGAATCGAAGTCGTATTCAAAGTTGGAAATTCGCAATTAATCCAAGTTCCTAACTACTCAGCTGTCGAACGCACCGTCGGATTTGTCGAATTCTGCTGTCAAATCTTTGGTTCAAACGTTTGTCGTTGGAGTACTGAAAACCCTTCAGTTATTAATAACGAAAACTCTTATTTACCAATTTAGTCCTGAAAAACTTTGAATGTATTGAGTACTAAAATAATGTCGTCTTCTTGATGATTAAACAACATTAGTATAAAATGGAGTATAATCACTTTTGTGAATAAGCATTTTAAAGATATACTTGGAATGAGTGTAAGAAATATTTTCTTTATCGTAATTAAGTACGTCATTAGTATTTTCGATTAATTTATTTTTTTATTATATGTTTCGTTCTACACATTGCACTGTTACATAGTATTTAGGTACTAATATTATAAATATGAAGGTAACTATGACTGTCTGGCTGTCACACCTAAACTACTGAACCGTTTAATACCAGAGAAAGGACTGAGAAAGGAAATAAGCTACTTTTTATCCAGATGCGGTAGGTAGGCCTCATAGGGACGCGGATGGAAACATGAACTGCTAGCAACAGTTAGCGTTTTTATTAATTACACAAAAGATATGGCCACAAAATATAAATAGGTACATTGTATACATTTACATACCTCGCATGAAAATCATTATAATGCAAAATGTTCAAATCATATCCTGAAGTAATTTTAGCACTTAACACTATTAAGGAAAATGATAAAACTAATAATCTAAACATTTTTGCTAATAGGACATAGGTCTGACGCACTTTCAACACACATTTGAAATGTTCAAAAAGTAATTTGCGTTTAATCGACAGACTTGATCAGATAAAAACGATAGGTATTATTTTAGGAAATGATTTGCATTGAGATGCGATAATTATTATCTAAGATAAGAATTTTTAATCTAACGTGACGATGGTCATGCAAATAAAAATATAGGTAATTACATGGCTTCCGCCAGTGATTTCACTTAGAACTAATCTGTGTATCCGGATATTTGCATTTCTCTATGAATCATACCTATCTACCTATCTATACCTATATATATAGGTATATACCGAACTATCTATAGGCTATCTACAACCAAGTTCCTTCTAGACTCCTTTGTGTACCAGGGCCACGGAACAATCCCGCAGTCCCGAAATGGTTGCCTCTCAAGTCCAATAGTCTACATCCTAAACTAAAAAAAAAAAACATTATATCGACGAGAGACGTCTATCGTGTCAAGTAAAAATAAAGTTCAGTTTTAAGCCGTGACAGTACACGGCCAGACGCATTCATACTCTATCAGTGTATTAGTAGTGCATGCATGGTGCTATTAGCAGCTTCCATGTGTGTGTGTTCACATCAGCAAGCGTCCCACGGCCTCATATTTTTCGTAACGAAGCTCATAAAGTAAGTATTCAACTCACACCTTAATTCATTTCCTAGCTCCCAAGTACATAAATATAGTGCTATGCGGCTTTAATTAAGGCTCTGTTTAACCGCAAATTTTGTGACCGAAAAGCCGGCGTTTGCAATGTACTACTATTGACACGTACTAGCTATTCACGTGGTTTAACGAGCGAGCCAAAATGTTTGACGGTGAGTGCGCTGCGCAAGCGATTTTCAACCTTATTTGCTTTGTGACTGAGGGTGCATTGAAGTAAGTAGTTTGAATGAGCTCGTGCTTTGAGCTTGTTTAGTGTGATAACGTCATTGTCCAGCATAAAGCTTATGGGTCCTCGTGTTTGTAGCTCAGTCATCAATCCTCTTACAAAATGGAGCAGTAATTCCTGTTGTTTGTGCCTGTACAGGTGAAAATATTTTCTTTGTTTCTGTTGTTCGTTTGGATTCTAGGTAATTGTCAAACTATTTAGTAAACAAACACTCACTTATTCTTATTGTATAGGAATACTCTGGTTTGTTGTTGAATTAAAAAATATTACTTATTACAAATCATTACCTAGAAAATACAATACTAAAAACGAGTAGTTTTCCAATGAATGACCTAAATAAATATAATCCACGTACAGTTACAAAAACTCCAGATTACAAAGAAAACAGAACCTAAAACCTCGCATCTAACGGTCCATTAATTTAACAAAATTGACCTACCATTGCAAGCTTCATATCTTTCGATGCAGAGCCTCAAAAGTCGGAACCTGGCTGCCAGCCAAGTGGTTCGCGTTAAGATACGAACCAGTTCGAGTGGCTAATCCCGGCTTATTGCTGATATAGACCAAGTCATGCGTTATTTTAGGATAAAACCGCCAGCTAATTACGGAGTGCGGTTTTAAATGTTGCCTTTGCTGAATTTTGATTTTTGAAGTTTGCTGTTTTGCAAGTGGGAGTAATTCAGTTTTGTTGCATCTTTTATGTAGCGAATCAGCTGTTCTCCGGAGTTTACCAGTGGCCCAAGAAAACTACTTCGCTCACCTTGATAAAAAGTAGCTTAACTCCGTCTTTATATCAACTGTTTAAGCTATTTTTGTGCGACAGTGAACTTGGAAACTTACTTCCTCCTCATCATATTTTTTATACTGGGAAGGATTCCGGCAAATGAGTTCATTTGATGCTCATGCAAAGCTAATGAAACTAATATAGAATTCTTAAACATATAGGTATGAATATATGGTATATCTGCAAAAAATGGTGTTTGGGATTATTGGATATCCGTACATTTATGGCTCAGAACGTATGTGATCACTATGTGCGGATCTTAGGTCCCGTTTTTATTGCGACTGTCCACATTCGGAAAATGTGCTTGGTTTATTGCAATAGGCCTTGCTCGATATTTCTTGATCTTAAAAACGGATACGAAAGAACGTAAATATGGGTAGGTACTAGAGGTACGAGGATAAATACATACTTGAATTAGCAATAATGTCAAAAATCATTGATATTATAATATAGGTAATAGCAACAGTTTTTGTTGCAGAAAATTTAATTTAATTTGACTGACATTCACACGCTTGGTGAGCTTAAGAATAGAATAATGAAACTATCCCTAAGTTTAGCGTCTCAGACTAAACTGTCGGCCGATAATTAGTCTGATGATTGGTTGTTAAGTTTATTTGAAAGTTAAGAAGAAAGTTTTATGCCGATTTTTGTAATGTGGATTTTGCTATTCGTCTAGAAATTGATTTATTAAGCTTGTGGCACATTATAGCAGCACGGCAACAGCACGGCTGCAGCACGGCGTCGCCTCGAATTAAGACTACGGCTAGCTGCCAGCGCGCCAACCACGCGCTATCCGCTCGCCGTCGGCGCGCCGTCCACTCGCCGTCGGCGTGCCGGCCGCGCGCCGGCCGCGAGGTGTAAGCTTGCTGTCACCGCAAACTCAATATTATTTTAAGACGATTATGATTGATGTTATGATTGAACACGACGTAATGACGGTGTTTCGCTGCCGGCTCGGAGTCGGCGCGCAATTAGCACGCCGTCGGCGCGCTGTACGCATGAGGTCCGCTCGCTTGCAGCACGCAGGCGGCGAGTCGAGTTGTGTAGAAGCGGCAAGCACGCTGACTGCTCGCCGTTGGCTTTTTCATATTGACATTACGAAATATATTATAATATACACGATTTAATGCTCTAAATTGAATGACAACTTAAATGCTGGTGTGGAGCCGTGCTGTTGCTGTGCTGCTGTAATGTGCCACGTCCTTTATTAGTCTAATCAGACTATTGGCTGACTTGAGTTTGCAATATGCAGGGCCAGTAATACGAAGCAGGTAGTTTAAAAACACCAAAATAAGGTTAACCATCATAAAATTGAAGCATATTTAATAAAGCTTATCGTTCAATTAATTAACAGATTGTTATTATTACAGCAAACAAAGTCTGGTTTATTTTCTACTGAATAAGAAACGACGTCCTAAACACACATGATTAAAATTTAAATGTTTGTACGGAACCCTCGGATTATGGGGGACATCAAGTAATATTGCGTAATTTACTTCATTTTCATTACCACAACCCTAATTTGATGGTTTAATACTAACATTAAGATTTTAATTGTCAATTAAAATTAGCTTTAAACGCATCTTAGTTTTTGTTTTTTTCTGAAAGGTCAGATAATAAATATCTATAATAAAAAACAAAACATAAAACGTTGAATTAAGTGTCTAGGGTTTAAATTCAACATTTATAACTAACTATTAATGCGATCTCTTAACATATTCTAAGTACCTAAGTACTCTAATATTCTATATTATCTAATATGTGGAGATCTTGTGGGGAGGCCTATGTTCAGCAGTGGACGTCCTATGGCTGAGATGATGATGACTCTAATATTTATTTTTTACACCCAAATCTCCTGGCATTCTTGTTACAGAATGAATCTGTGAAAAATGATATTTTCGTCACATCTATTAGTCTTTAAAGAGAGTAAGTAATCTCTCAGACAATATTGTAAACAACAAACACCTATTCATACCTATTTTATTTATATAGCTACAGCTTATTCTTGGCAGCTTACCGACCCACACAACTCGCGAACTATTTCTGAAATAAGCCTTTTGCTTTTATATTCTGAAAGAGGGGCGAATGAAATATTTTTGTAAACAATCGCACTGTACTGTATTGAGGAGACACAAACAAATCATTATGTCTCTCCTATATATAAATACGTAAGTATGTAAAATTATTTTATAGGCTGAAGATAGAATGCTGGTCGTTTGTTTACATTAAAATATATTGAAATTAATTTTGCTTGTTTGATGCAAATGTATGATATTCAGAATATCTAAAAGATAAATGCCGTACCGTGTTCAAATTATCTGGAAGTAAGTATGTAGGTAAATGTAATAGGTACAATAACCACGCGCTAACCTCTTTTTAAAATTCACTTAGATATAGACAAACCATCTAATTTAAAAGGTTTAAGCCCATCGTTATGTTACTGTCATATTTATTTTTCATAACCTGTCTAGCTTTTCGTTTTCTATAAAAAACAGGCCTTATATACCCAGCAGTAAATACAAACACAAAGCTTAACAACTAGCGTAGGTGGACTACAGCCCAGACAGATTTAATATCACACAGTACTCTCTCAAAAGCAATATTTGTATAGTACTTTAAGCGAAAGGTCGCGGTTTAGTGGAATATAACATGTGGATGAAAATATGCGAGATATTTTAAGTGATAACTGTATAAATCAGCATAGCTTCATAAATTAATGGAAAAAAGTCAATTACAAAGAAAGAACATGTGTTTAAATGCGTGCCTGGAGACGAATATCCCTACTAATATTATAAATGCGAAAGTAACTCTGTCTGTCTGTTACGCTTTCACGTCTAAACCACTGAACCGATTTTAATAAAATTTGGTTCAGAGGTAGAGTTGACCTTGAGAAAGAATATAGGATAGTTTTTATCCCGGACTTTTGAAGAATTCTCTCAGAGAAGAAGAGGCTTTTGAAGAAGCAATAATTACAGAAATAATGACATGAGTTGGTGGCATGCATCCTAAGTGGGAAATCATAATAGTCTTTTTCCAACTGTGTTAACTAGGTATGTTGGGGTCAGCTTCTAGTCTTATCCAATGATGACCCCTTGGAAAGATGGGATTGGATCACAGGCTAATATGCAGATTTCCAAAAAAAATATTCTTTTAAAGAATTCAACTCAATTAATTCCATAAATACTTTAAATGAGCTTTTGAAAACTTGTAAAAATATTTCTAGTTACTTATCATTTTTCTCGTCACGAATGCCACCACCGAAACTTAATTATAAGCACGATTGGCTTGCAACTTAATTTTATGCCTCTTGCATTTTAAAATGAAAAGGTCTACGAAATCAAGTTCAAAAATATTGCTATGTGAACCCCGAACTTCTGAATACAATACCTTGTAATGAACTCAATCATAGCTTATTCACGTGGCATGTATTCTGTAGTCATATGAAATAGAATTCGTCTATCGTGTCTACAGTTACAGCCTTTTTATCGTCCCACTGCTAGGCACAGGCCTCTTCTCACACGGAGAAGGAGATATCGTGTCTACGTTACGTTTATTTAAAAGAGACTATGACCCTTAAGTTTGTTTCGGCGTTTCTTCTCAGGGATCAGTCAGTTAGGAAATGCCGACCCCAGCGTTCTTAAAATGACGTATGAAAGTAATGTAATTTTCAACTTCCAAAATCAACGTGAGTTTGACGTTTGTAAGACTAGTGGTCAGACTTTCCAGCTTCTGACTATCTGCTATGGCTGTACAAATCTATGTATATCATGAACCTCCAAAATAATTTCCTACCACATTATTATCAACGTAATCCTAAGCTCGGTGTTAGTGCGAACCAATTAAGGTTTAAAACTAACACGTTTACGGTCCCATTCGACAGGTAACTAACTTAATCCCGTACAGAATGAATCGTGGGGTAGGTACGGGATGGAATTGAAAGGGGCTGGGCAATCATTCATGTTCGAGACCTACGAAGGTGGGTAAGATTTAAATGACAAGGATCGTCTATATGTATAATCTGGATTTTATAAGTTGTCAACTATCGGTGGATTTCTGTCTGTGCCATATATTTCTATATTCTATAGGTGTACCTCTGGATCCATTTATTTGCTAGATAGTGATGAATTTTGACCTTAGCTTCACACAGATTATTCTTTCAATCTCTCATTGCAAAACAAAGGATCCATACGTTATAAACTTCCGCAGTAAGTTAATTGACATACTTAACTGTTGTATACTTTTTCTTTTTATATGTAGTAAGGATGTCTTTTTTGAGAATTTATTTTAAGAATAAACAAAGTGTAACTCTAGCGTAGTTTCCAAGTCAGACGGTCTTGCAAGGCTGTTTCCAAATAAAAGGATAGTTCGAATCGGTGACAGCAACTTTTCCAATCGAATGTTTTAGTTGTCCTAGCGCCACCGACTTCCAAGATATTTCCGTTTAACTTGCGTATTTTATGTATCAATTTTATTATGTGAACTGTCCAGTCTTAGAAAATAAAAAGAAATCTACCTATCATCTTCTTAGCTTTTCATCTGCTATTCCTGTCGGAGTCAGCTTTCGGTGTAGCTGGCTGCAGGTGAGGGTTGAGGGTGAAGCGACTGCCTATCTGACTTCCACAATTAAGTAATAGCTTTGAATAGATACATAATATGACTCATAATAAAATACATAATTTATTTTGATGAGCCTTGGCAGAAATCAGTTCTTAATGTTCAAAAAAGTTATACAATATTTTATTTTACAGCTTCTATGTAGGTTCCACAATTCCTCCTCAGTTCAATTTTCAAGTTAATATCTCCACGCGTTCCTGAGAAAAAAAGTCTTGACAGATAAACAGACAAACAATGAAGAAATTATTTAAGAATCCGACTACCTAAAATCAATATATCATTGTCAAAATTTTGCTTACATGGCTTTAGCCTTACAGCTTTAGTCATTCAGTATTAATGAACTCCTTCAAATCGAGTTGTTAACACTTCAACATCGAGTAAGTTTTACACAGAAGTTTATTCCGAGATGTTTGCTGTCGTGCCTGAAAATAGTTATTTCAGTGCTGAAACTAGGTTCAATCGAGCGGCAAATCGATGCGCTAAGCTTACGCCGTATCTAGCTCGTTTGTAGCGTGATATACGGATCTCTCGGATGGTTACTTACAGACTAACTAACTATTTAGCGAAGATTTTTATAACAATATTTACATACTCAAATAGTGGAAGGAAAACATTCTGTGCCAAGCCCAAATGAAATTGGGATCGGTGATAAAGTTGATACATCTTGGTTCATTATGTAATTAGACCAAGTCAAAATATCTTTTAAGTATTATTTCATACCAGCTTCCGCCCGCGGCTTCGCCCGCGTCTCGTTCGGTTATATCGCTATTTTTTGAACATTTTTTTTTAAATACATTCAGTGGTTAAACGTGAAAGCGTAAAAGATAAACGGAGTTACTTTCGCATTTATAATTTTAACAGGGATTATTGTTGGTTATACACTCTTTTGCAAAAAAAAACGGGCACCTATGCGAAATCTTAGTTTTAAGGACTTTACGTGTATTTCAAATGGTTTTAAATGATTGTAGTATGTTTCTAGCATCAAAAGAGTTAGCCGAGCATACGTGAGAGTGTATTCTAAATTTGAACTTTGTACAATTGCTAAGAAATTGGTTAAACCTTGTTTTGGACTAATTGCTGGCAGAAAGTTCGTCGGTGTTTTGAAAAGTTTTTGAAGAGATTTTCAGGAAAATGATAATGCAGTTTTAATTAATGATTAATGTACTTTTTTGTTAGATCAAAACATTTTTGAAAAACTATGCGTATCTGATAAAATTTTCACCTGCTCTAAATGGGCTATACTGATGATTGATGGCAATGTTAAGAGTTTCGGTATTTTAGTGTAAAGCGTTCTATTGTTTAGATATTGTACCCACGTGTTTTAAAATATCGCTTTTTCATAAATAAACACTATTTAGAAGAGTATCAGTACCTTTGGCTGCGACAAAACAAAATTAAAGTAAGCAGTGCCGATCACAACCCGTCTCCTATCGGACTTTGACATTTAAAACATACCAAATTTTGTGATAAATGTTAAAATTAACCACATGAAAAATGATGAGGAGGGTTAAAGCTATCTAAAAAGTCAAATTATTGCCGCGTTAAAGCTCTCGATAACTCCGTAGGTATCGGGTTACTAAACGATGATTTAGCTGAAAGGGAGTCAAGAATTCAAAATTATTGGCCAAACGTATGTTACTTAAGAAATGAGCAGATACCCAATTATTGTTATGATTTAAGCAGGAAAGTGCTGCAGATGCCAGAAAATCTCGGTGTAGGCAAGTTTATTTAATAAAATATCCGTGGGATGAAAACACGCTATTTGAACGCTCAGACTCATAGATATTCAGAGGTCTACGGAGTTTCCCAAGAGACGAGGTTGTTTAAAAATCAGTAATTACGAGACCTTAAGACCTCGTGCTCACAGTCTATGCGCTATTTTCTGTATTTAGTAGAATTTCAAGACTTTTAAAAATGTCAAAGTCCGATAGGAGACGGGCTGTGATCGGCACTGCTTACTTTAATTTTGTTTTGTCGCAGCCAAAGGTACTGATACTCTTCTAAATAGTGTTTATTTATGAAAAAGCGATATTTTAAAACACGTGGGTACAATATCTAAACAATAGAACGCTTTACACTAAAATACCGAAACTCTTAACATTGCCATCAATCATCAGTATAGCCCATTTAGAGCAGGTGAAAATTTTATCAGATACGCATTGTTTTTCAACAATGTTTTGATCTAACAAAAAAGTACATTAATCATTAATTAAAACTGCATTATCATTTTCCTGAAAATCTCTTCAAAAACTTTTCAAAACACCGACGAACTTTCTGCCAGCAATTAGTCCAAAACAAGGTTTAACCAATTTCTTAGCAATTGTACAAAGTTCAAATTTAGAATACACTCTCACGCATGCTCGGCTAACTCTTTTGATGTTAGAAACATACTACAATCATTAAAACCCTTTGAAATACACGTAAAGTCCTTAAAACTAAGATTTCGAATAGGTGCCCGTTTTTTTGCAAAAGAGTTTATTTTATTTACATTTTTTTTTCCTGAAACTTCTGGTATATAGGTACTTGAGATATTCAAATTAAAATAATAACACTATTTGGAACTTTTACTAAGGAAGCCATTATAGAAATCAGAAGCGGATTAGCCATGTGTCGCATTTTAGTCAAAGGTTAGCAAATTAACGTGCGCTCGGCAATTTAAATGGTGGTTTTAGATTAAAGGCGCATTCAAAGAAGTGCTTGATTAAGGCAATTCTTTCAAGGTAGGTTATTGGAAAGATTGTGGACGCTGAAATATTGAACGTTTGCTGATAACCGTAGATGCGGGCTAAGATGTTTATTGGATTTTTTGGCGTTATCTTTTCTGTAGAATTAAGCTTCAAATGGGACTTATTCGAATAACGAAAAATATCTCTGACTATATAAGCTTCATCTAAAACTGGGACACATTTACCTATTCTGTCTCATACATTCTTGATTGAAATATTTTAAACCGATTTAAATACATATCTCCTTTCACCAAAAGTGAAAAGTTTAAATATTACCAAAAATATCAACGACCAAAAACACAAAATTCACATTTTCCACCCAAAAAAAAATCCGTCAAAAAAACAACAAAACAACATCAACCAGAAATAAAGGAGTAAAAATACAAAAAGTTTTTAAGCATAATGCCGTCCGGCTCACGTACGACATACACACGTGCCGGTCCGGTCGTTACGGCCGATGTGCGGCGCGCATGCCGTTGCGATACCGCATAACCTCACCGGACGAGCGGACGTGCTTTTGAAAATCGTCCGTAATTTTTTGGTTCGTGTTTGAGGGATCTTTTGTTTGAAGGTGTCAATGACTGTTGTTGTCCCTTTTTATGCCGGAGCGCTGGTGTACGGGACACAATTGATTTTCTATTGTTTTATAATCAGCGACATGGAAGCAGTTAAACGTTTTGGGTTATATAACTTTGGTCATGGTTTGAAAATAATACTGTTGGAATTCAGTAAGGCAATAGAAAGCCGCTTTACAGTCGACACAGATCTTCAGAGTGCAGCGTTTCAGAATTTACATTGTATTCTTTAAAATTATAATTATATTTAATTTATTAACCCGTATGATTAAAATCGTCCCGTCATTCGCACAAATACATCTTACTTCAGTTACTACCTACGCTGCCCAAAGGCTTTACTGTTCGTAACATGAAGTTGATCTATTAAAAATTAATATTGTTACTCAGTATGGAAATGACAGTGTAATATACAATTGGAAACACATGATTGGTGATCATACAGGGTTGTTATTAATTGTTATTTATTGTTACACCCTATTTATCGTCCCACTGCTGGGCACAGGCCTCCTCTCACACGGAGAAGGATTGAGAATCATACAGGGTCGACAGGGATATTTGCCAACTTTTTGGCCACAGAATGCCAGGGTTTTTTATTACTTTGTATTAAATTTAAAAAAGGCCTTATATCTTCAAATACCTATCACGCAGAAAAGACACTTATAACTTTCTCATAATGACAAAAACCTTAACATTTGCAAACCGAGATCTTTCAGCGATGGTCACAAAGCTATCAAGTGTTAATATTATAGAAACAAGGCCGTGTGAAGTTAAGCCCATTAGATAGCTAGTCGAGTACCTGAGACCAGAGAGCATTTTCTGCCTTTCATACTACGTGGTGGTTACCTTTGGTTTACGATAGTGAGTTTGAAAATTGTTATATTTTATTTATAGTTATATTTTTGTATTTATAGACTATAGACATAGTCCTTATAAGAAACTGTGTTTTAGCTCGTCCTTTTTGAGTATTCATATGCTTGTATAGTAATTAAGTAGGGGAAGTCTCGGTAATAGTACAGGAACTCCTTTTCAATTGGACTTTCTCGCAAAATTACGCAGATATTAATGGTAGCTTTACACCCAGTTTTAAAAGTTACCAATAGATAAATGTCTAAGTCTAGACGCGTCTACAAACAAATAGATCGTGGTCATATAAATAAGTATGACCATTATTTTTTCAATTACACTCCCAATGCCAACTGACAATTATGCTCCCTATTTCCAACAGCTCCTTCCCAACCTTAAAAAAAAACTTCTTTAACTTACATAGTCTACAGAAAAGCCTAGTCTAAATGTTTGCTCAGTGTACCTGACCCCGCAACTAATCAACCACAGCCATTCAAAGGAGGTTTGAGCGACCACGTACCTACGTCCGGCTGGAATAGACACTGTTAATTGGTCCACGGAACCTAGCTCCGAACAGTTACCGCTTCTATTATCGAATTATTCCGACTTCCAATTATTCTGGTCGGGTAACTGTAAATCTCGGTTCTAGTATAAATTATATCTGTGTTCGAAATCCGATTGATGGATTTTGAAAATAGAATTTGGTTACCAGCCAGTTACATTGTTTATTCTACAAAAATGATAGAACATTGTATTTTGTTATAATATTTGATTGTTCATACAAAACTTTTGATGACTGATACAATTAACAAAATAAGTTGCTATTAAAGTTTCGCTCTTTATTTCGTTAGCGCAATGAGTGAAAATGAAAATGTAAAAACTTATAATGAGTGTTTTATTTTTGAAGTTTTAGTTGAAGAACAATTGTAATAGTCGAATTTATTTGTTCTATTATGCGAAAATAATTCTTGTTTCGAAGTAACGATTAAGGTGATTATCACATGGCACGGTACCGTCGCTAAGGGTGGGGTTAAAGCTGGCTTTGACGGATTTAACGGGTTTAGGCGTATGTTAGGCATTATCGGATTTAGTTGAAGCGAATGCGGCATGAGATCCGTTTCACCGCCAACCGGAGCGGTGCGCGGTACCTACCTACAATTGAATATTGAGTTCTTATTCTTATTGTTTTTAGGTCTCAACTGTCATCTGAACATCTTTGGCAATCGTTACGAGAGATAGAAAGTCTGACAACTGGTCTTACTAAGGAGTATTGGGTTGTCCGGGCTTCCTGTGTATTTAATCACGAAACGGACCGGTTAGAAAACAGTCACCTTGTAATTTATACTAATATCATAAAGAAAAATAATTTTCGTTGCTTTGTTCGTTTGAACCCTAAAGGCTCCGAAACTGCTGAACTGATTTCTCTGTTCACTGTTGGCAAGCTAGACTGCCCCCCTCCCCCCCCCCCCCCCGAGTAACATATTACATTTTCACCGGATACGGGGAGTAAGTATTATAGTAGGAGCAAGTATTATGAAAAATGAAAATATATCGAGTCTTCGTAGTATCCTTCGTGTGTATTCACTACAAAGGACAAAGTTAGGAGCATCGACAAACTTATCTAGTTTGTTTGGGAAGTAGACCTCAATGTCCAATGTAGGTGTTATACGTTAAACACCTTGAATACATACCTATTTGAATTATATTCTACTTAACCAGAAATATTAAATAACGTTATAGAGATTTTTAGAGAGTTGCTGGGGAGTTTGTTGCGCCACTTCTTCTTCCCAGCAAAAACACATAGAAAGCGGTAAAGGGTGGGCGTTTTGGGGACTGTCTTTTGTAAATTTCTGACGTTCGAAAAGTGCTGTTTTGCCTCCTAACTTAAATAAATGACTTTTGATTTTGATTTTTAATATCACAAAACTGATAGTGCGTACTCTTACGGATTTTACACATCGTTAATAAAAAATACGACCTCAGAATATTCTTTCTTTATCTACTACGTGGATATTGGGATAGAGTTAGTGTCTAACCCACGTTACTCCTAGCTAAGTCCTGTCAAAAATAAAAAGAAACAGGTCTTCCCTTTAGCAGACTAATATCGACACAATATAAAAATCATAAAAATAAAAATTATTTCCTTCCACGAAAAATATAACACTAATTTTCCTGTAGCCTTTACACGAAGCATCATGCTTTGTCTTGTTACACACATAGGTACCTAAAGTATACAAACAAGTATATTATATAGGTACTGTAGTATACATAGTTATATAGTACAGTAGGTAGTCCGGTTTCCTTGTTAACCCTCGTTGATAAGACATGTTTATACACCAGTCTTAGTTGGGTATAAACTTGCGAGGAACTTAGCTCCGGTTTTTAATATAGGATAAGAGTAACTTGTTTTAGTTATCTTAGGGTTAATGTTCATTTAGTTTAGTTGATGGGGAATGGTTTAATTTCTTTTGCGGTTTAAATTTTGTGTTGTGGAATAAAGTTTTGTTTACAAGTGTATTTTTTAGGCATTTTCAAACCTAGAACTAAAATAAATATTGAAAAATGGTCACTAGTGAAGTAATTAAAAGTTAATGAATTTGATTTCGAAAATGAATTCGAGAAATAGTTGTCCACTGTCAGAAATTCAGTCTTACATAACCTATTTATCGAGGTACGCAACAGACTACTTTTAATCTAGATACACAAAGGAGCCCACTTGACAAGGGTGAAACCGCGGAAAAGCTTATAATAATAAACTCTCAGACTTACAAAGCAGGTCTATCCAAGATTATCCACAGATAGAATACAAGAATTAAATTCATGAGAATACTAGCAACATTTCGCGCTAAACCGTAAATGCTTCATCAATTATTCGGCAGGTACTTGACCTTAGCATACATAATGCATGAACATCGCACCTTGTAGCGACATAGTTTACTTGGCCAGGACACTGGGGACTTCCAATTAGAGTGGGGATTTAATATTATAATGGAGGGTATTAAGGTGTTCGTGGCTATGTTACAACCGTAGTGGCCGATCGATTTAAACAACAATAGCACAACGCAAGCAATGCTTTACGCGGTCGGTCCGTGGATGGAAACGTCCTTGTCATTCTTCGTCTACCTATGTCTATATATCCGTGTTTTGGAAGGTAAACCTGAACCGTTTTCTGGTGCATTTGACAGTCGCTGTCAATCTCTTGAAAACTGACAGCTTTCAACTGCACAAAACATTCGGCACCCCTTTGCGATACATTGTGGAACCCGGCTGTCAGCGGTACTAAGTGCGCTTTATCAAATGAGGGTTTTTGAAATTTTTTCTGCCACCGGGTGGCGCCACGTATGCGTCTGGTCCAAACAGCTGTCAAATAGTATGGAATTGTAGGTGCCGAACTAATTGTTTATTGAAATTCTGTTATATTGGAAGTGTTATTGATTTTATTATGGACTACGGTCAGAATAAGGTTTCCGAACTAAAAATTGAGCTAAGAGAGAAGGTGCAAAAGTCACTGGTACTAAGGAAAAGCTTGTTGAAAAATTTGTTAACACAATATGATTTAGTTTTTTTTATTTACTCAACCGCAATAGTAAAACAATAATGCAGTGCTTTAATTATAAAATAAAAAAAAAACACCAAAATCGTTCACTATTCATAGTAAAGATAAGCACTTTGACAGTTATTGGACCTGACGACTCGGTGCTGCCACCTCGTAGATTGCCATTTTAGAAAACCCTCATTAATGTAAATATGACAGAATATGATCAAAAATAGGTTATCCAGTATAATAAATTCTTGCGTTCAGTACCAAAATAGGTCAATAAACCAAGCTACCTAACTATGTGGAGCATTTCACACATAATTGAAGAGAAGGAACCTTCTCTTGACCTTGGCATACATACCTAATGCCAAGACCACGTGTTTGTCATATAATTCAAGTAGTAGGTATCTCATATTATACAGGGCTAGGTTCCGCCTGCAGTTTCACCCGTGTCCCGATGGAACTCCTTTCCGTACCCGGATAAAATATAGACTATCACCACACATAAGTTATAATGTGGTGCAAGAAGTACATACATACATTGGTTCGGATGAAAAAGTCGGTAACAGCTAGTTTTAATAATTTACTTATACCTCCAAACAAATCATCCGTAAAGAAAAAATCGTAGTGAGTTTAATAATATAGTAGTAATACATAATAATATTTTGAGCAAAACATGTAGAGATTTTTTATAACAATAACACGACTGAACGGATTTTATTTTCAGATGTTTTGTATTCAAAACTTTTTTTAGCTAGCGTTTGTTTTTGTTAGGTAATTGCTTTGAAAGAATAGAGATTTGTTTGTTTTAGATAATATGATATTTCTATTTGAAAAACTGTGTAACATGAAAATATGGCTTCACGAAAATACTTGGCACTGTCCAATAAAAAGTAGCCTATATCATATCTAAGATTTTTTTTTTAATTTTAAACCAAACAAACAAACTCTTTTGTATTGCCAATTTTACCCTACAGTTGTTTTTTTAGTGGTCGGTTAAAACAATTTTTTTTCATGAACCTGGAATTTTCGCGTTTCCCATTTCTTGTTCGATAATGTTAAACCATTATCGCTTTTATGTTAAACATCTCACTGACGAAAATAGTTCCAAATCAAACTGAGATTAGTGAAAAGGGGCCTAAATAGATTAAGGTGTACATATGTATGTAGATGCTTAACAAACAAAAACAGTTAGAGCACGTAAGGCCTCAATTTCCCGGACATTTCGACTTACACGTGGAAAATCCCGGTTTAATCCCAAATTACATCGTAGACGGTACTTTTTAGGAGTCACAGGTGTCCGTTTGCTGGCCATAACCGTTTTGTTCTGAACTGTTCAGATAAAAAGGGCCCTTGCTTCTGAGAAGGCTAGGCAAGTTTTTACAGACGAGTAGCTACTGTCTTTTTAGCTCGTTTTATGTTTTACTTAGATAGTCTAATACGAAAAGTGAAGTATTAAAATTGTTCTTGATACGTTTGAGGCCCAAAGATGTTGCCCGTTAAGGCTCTCAGATTGTGTCTCAAGTTAATTATAATTATTTTGGACACTCACACAATGAATCATTGATTGGTCAAGCCAAGCCCTTGCAACTGAATACTGGTATTTTACACGAAGCGACTGTCTATCTGAATGTTCATCCTAGTTACTAGGTAAAACAATACTCCTTTTGACATTCAGGTATCTGACAACCTATAAGGACAGTCAAAGATCTTCAAATTATAAGTGCGCGTGCTTTTGCAGCCATAGCGACAGACGAGGGTAAAGAAGATACAAAATTTCGATGACTCGGGGTTTCTGCGCTATAGTCTTTCCTAAAAATATGTAATATTAAATAAATTGGTATTTTATGACACTAAACAAGTTCATGTAACGAAACTTTATCTTTAAAGAGAGTATTTATCACAAGGTCACAAACCCAAATAAGTATAATAACCATGTTAATTAAAGTAGGTACACGTTTTTTAGCTAAGCCAACTTTCTTGTTCCGCGAATCCTGCGTAATTCTCTCATTTCCACATTTTATAAAGATATTTTGTTAAGAAGGATTATTCGAGCCGAGCCGGGATGGAGAGAGAATTCATTTAATGTGAGTAATACTAGAAAAGAGGGATTGAAGACGTTTTATGGAATCTTCAGACGTACTCATTTAGAATAATTCAGGATTTTTTTCTAATGTCATTTGTGCTTGAAGGTCGTTAAATGGAAAATCAACTTTAAGGTGCTAGACATTGAGTACAATTTTAATCAAATAAGCTTTTAAAGAATATTCAAGAATCTTTCGCCTATCTCACAGTATTGTTAGTTTATCCCCTATGTTAGCAATGTAACATATTCATGGCGACTAACGTCATTAATGCTGCACTAAACTGCATATTGACATGCAATAAGCCCTTTGAATATTCATACGATAGCTTTGTTACGAATCTAGTATTGTATTAGTCACCTTAATTATGACTTTTGGGGTTCATTAGCGTTTCAATATAAGTGATTATTTCAATATAATTAGTTAGTAATCATTCCGTTAGTACCGATTGCGTTTTTCTTGCTGTTCATAATTATAAAATTTTCAGTCCTCATCAACTTTCAGAGTCATAAAATTACTGTCAGAACTGTATAATATGCTCATGTTTTGGACCGCTTCTGTGCTTATGCTTACGAAGACAATGTATATGTTCAAACGACAGCACATCAACCTACCTCAATCTATCTTTTCTGAATAGATTTTCAACCTTATTGCAATAGTGGAATGTTACTGTTCGATTGGTAAAATTTGACAGATTCGAATAAGCTGACCTGCAGCTGGCGTCTATACATTTAACAAGCACAAGTATTACTCACTCACTTTCATGAGATAAAACATCTAAACCAGCTGTGCGTACATTACACAATCTCAGTTCTAAAACCGTACAAGTTCAAAATTAGTTTGTGTCGAACACGTGATTGTCGGCTACTCGTTCGGGTCAGTTCGGTCCCGGGCTAATTAGCGGCGAACAAACATCATTAGCACTGCACTACAGCACTACAGTGCAAAATTCGCGCTAAACTGTATCCCCAGTGTCCTGAACCACTGTTTGGGAATACCCAGTGTTTCGCTCCATTTAGTGTAAAATTGCACCGGTAGCAATTAAAACTGAGGTAATGTTTTGAAATGTTAATCGCTAGTTTAGATTCGTCTCACGTTAATTGCTTTAGTTAAGGTGTTGTTGCTCTTAAACTGGTGGAGTGTTTTAATGGTTTTTACGTGATTTTTGTCTTTTACGCTATTTTACTAACACAACTCTTCCTGTCTTCCTTTGCCTTTAATAAAAATTGTCCTTTGTACCTACTTATATTTTGGTCCACAAATCAATTTTGGGTCTCGAATATGACAGTTATATTTTTTCCAACAAATAAAAGCCAACATTTACTTATAAGTTAGACCCCGTTACGATGAAAATAACGTGGACCGCATTCAAAAGTCTCTTAAAATAAAAATCCAGCGAGTTTCTGAAATCCAAAACCCACACACCTTCAAAGCTGACCATCAGTTTTATCTCAAGTGACATAAATACAGTAGCATTTATTGGTGCAGTAAAAGATGATATCTCGTCGTTCCGCACGTTGCGATGTAACTCAAGCGACGACGGGTGCCGGTGACTAGTGCAGCTTGTTGTCTGTCTGTCCTTTTGAAATTTATTGGTAAATACACTTTGTATGTTGTTACGTGAAGCGTTCTTTAAACGGGAATTTGGAACACAAAATAGTGGTGTTAGGTTGAAGATTTTCTTGCAAGTAAAGATTAGATAATGGATTAATTATTCACTAGGATTATTTTAATTTTATCAGATATGTATGAGTAAAATACCTTGATATTATTGGTTTGTTTATTTTACTGTTTACCAAAAAATATCGCGTTATTATATCGCACCTATGATATATTTTTCAAATTATAATTGATTTGCTAACTTAATTCTCGACTTAATTTTGTGTTGCAAAAACAAAGAAACAAAGCCATCTAATTATCTATCCGCAGCACACATCCAAATTAGAACACAAAAAAAAATTTAAAACATTAAGAACACAGCCAAGAAACTCGCAGCGCTGGAACTGCTTGAAATTCAACCGGGGCACCATTATACCCGGCTCCAACCACGCTCGCCAAGAATTCTACGCCAAAACGACTATTGCACTGAACAGACGAAATCAAGGAAACGAACAAATCCCACTATAAAGTAAAAACGAGAATCGTGAAACATTTTTTCCTCCGACGGTAAAAAGGCTTAGTTCAGAAACTGTTTTACATAAAAGCCTGGAATATGCAATGCATTTTTATATGAAGAAGAAAACTTGCGGTTCGTATAATACAATGTTTGCAACGGTAGACGAGATTAAAAGTTAGATACCGTCTTTATTAACGTTTAGTCTTGAGTTTAATTTTGGCTTTGTTGGTTTAACAAGTTGAACATGCGATTGTGTTTTTCGAAGAATATTTTGTGGCAAGTTTTGCCCCCGGGAGTTTTTGTTTGTGCTCATGCATTTGTAACGCAGCGGTTACGGGTTAAGTCGCATGAGACTGCAGTCAAACGTTTTACTCAAACAACTTTTATGAGACTTCTATTTGTCTTTTGGATTTCTTTTGTTTCTTTTAATGATGCCATTAGTTGCGTTAGATGTTTAAACAATTGTTATGAGTAAGTACGTTATTTATTTGAAAGTCTCTTTTAACTAACTAAACTTTTCTTACTTACGACATATCAAACTTATTTTCGGCATCGAAAATCTCCTCTTATTTATTTTAACACATACCTATTTATTTATTTAACAATTTATGTACACACACACAGAATACAGAGAAGAAGAAAAAATAGAAAAGATAGTACAAAGGCACAGCTTATTTCATTAGAAATCTCTTCCAGCTGGCCCGATTTATAGAAGAAAATATTGATAGCCTCAAAAGAAAAACTGTGAAAGTATATCCAATAAACCCGCAAAGTTAACAACTTTTACGCTTAGATGAACACTAACTACACCCATTATCATTTACCTTTCATATAATAAACGACATTTCCAAAGCATTTCACTTAAAACTGGACCCACATAAAATTCGTGCAAACCGATAATGATTCCGACCACTAATCGAATTATCGAATAATCGAACACACATTGTACCCTATCCAATTAAAATCTCGTTTCATCTTCCATTAATGTTAACTTATCGAATGAATGGTGTTAATCGAGCGAGTGATTATGTTGATACTTTCCCAATTCCTGGATCGATTTAAAATAAAGGCTTTTCTGATTGGAGGATATCGGATTGCATGTTTGCTTTTATTTGTTTATTCCGCCAGTTAATAGTTTACCATCATTCAGTTATAGGGCCGTCACGGTCAAATGGTTGATTTTAGGGCGGCAAAATTATCTAAAAGAGCTGTTGTGTTTTGTTCGTACTTTTTGACTAGAAGCTCTCGTCAAATTACTATAAGTGTAAAATGCAAAGCTATATTGTCCTTCTAATTAAGGCTAGTGTAGGTAAGGCAGTAACACCACTATGCAAATTGATGGCATTCAGTAACCTATAGCTTAAATGAAAGCTAAGGCTAAGCTATGATATGATCAGCCATCAATATAATCTGACCTCAATAAGCCAACTTCTGACTAGTTGTTTATAGTCAAGTAATTTTTATTGTTCTTTCAAAAAATTTTAAATTAAATTCTTTCCGTTTCAGTACGAAACAAAATAAATATTCCTAAGGAGTAAAACCTAGTCTGCGAAACGAAGAAAAAGTTGAAAATTCATTTTGGAATAACGCTTTCACTGTCTTATAAAGAAAACTTTGTGCCTAATTAATGAATGTTTAAAATTTTTCAGCGTAGAATTTCAGCCCTTTCAGAGAAACGCTATCAGAGTATACTGGCACAAGTATTTCGGAATTTATTAATTTATTTTGTACTGCAGATACTGCAATGTTGTTTTCATTATGAACAAGGTTAGTGTTTTGCATAACTAAAATTGAGTATTTTGTTACGTTGCAACTTTCAAGCATGATTTTGTAAGAGATGTGTATCTTGTGTGTGTGTATGAATTTGATTTAACTGTTTGCATACACTGTTATCATATTATCTCATTTTCGTAGATTGTATTTTATTTTGTTAATTAAGTGACGTATTATTTAAATAAATATCAGGCTTACAATAAGTACTTAGATCTTAGACAAGCCATTTGATTATTTCAGTGTTTATTTTTAAAGATGGTAAAGTATAAATCATTATGCCAAATTATTTGGGGTACTTATACATACTTACTCCTTCCAAATATTTACTCCTTCCACATTCTTATATCTGCCGTCATCACACAGTTACCTACATAGCAACACGGAAAAATAAGAACATGGAAATAATAAGTACAACTGAAACATTTTTATAAACCAGACAGAAACCTTCAACACGAAACGATACAAATGGGATCGTCAAATGTAAATGGCAAGGCAGCCTTTTGTTTCCAAATTAGTTGGCAGGCCTCAAACACCCAAGTTTATCCCATTGAGGCAAATAGCTATGCAAATTGATGGTTTCTCGATATTTCACGGCTAAACTCCGGCAATTGAGCCTACTTACTGACTACCACTAACAATAAAGTCTCGTTGAGAAAGAAAAATTGTTTTTCACTCCCCTAATGTACTAAATGGAGGAAGAAATGGTGTCTTACAGAGTTTAAGATAGTCAATTCGTTTTACGAATGTAGGTGCGTAATTTGGTGATTAGATTATTTTATTTTCTTGTATTTAACACTTATGGTAATGTATCATCATATCGGTTTATTATTTGAAATCAATCCAAATTGTGATGATAAGTTTTAATACAGTGTGTATTACATGTCTGAAAAATATATAATAAAATTTCTTAACGAAAATAAAATTGTGATTATTGTTGCTTAACAGCAAGTATTGCATTACATCATGGATATCAAATTGTCTTTATAAATATTTTATTTTCATGCACTCTTTAGGGAGAATGAGACTGGTATGTCACTTAACCTATTACACTTGCTTGCACTAAAAACACATTTACGTATTATAAAATCGCACAGCCCGTAGAAACGAGATCAATCAAACAACGTGACACCCTGACACGACGCTAATGTGACTCGCGTGTTTTTTTTCTTGATATTTTGAAATGCTAATGGGTTCTAAAGTTGGTTTTTATGCTTGTTACTTCAAAAATAAGAATAAGTGCCTACATTATAAGCACACTGTGAACTTTTAATCGGCCAATTGTTTGATCGGGCTCATAAATCAGTATGAAGATGAATGGTATCGTGCGAACATTACAATTATTGGAGCTATCCCGCTGGTATGTAACCTAATGAAAACTATGAATGTATTCACGATTCTTTGAAATAATCTGTCAGACAACTGTCGGGCCACCTATCGGCCGACGGTTTAGTCGAAAGTCTAGGAAAGCTCTTAGTACAATATTGTGAAGATGGATATAGAAAATGTATCAATCTTATACTTTTTCTTTGGGTATTAAGATGAATGGATTTTACTACTATGTATATTTGCGAAAGTAAAAGTGATTCTTTGTTATACTGTCACTGTATCTAGGTAAAATGGTTTTACGATTATATTGAAATACATTTTATTTCTAATTAGCAAAGTTTGATTGATTGGTAGCCTTTGATGATTTGACACCAACGTTGAATGTTGCTGACAGCGACTTAAAACATAATAACGGATCTATAGCTATTAAATTATAGGTACCAATTGGAAGTCAATCCCGGTACAATTTGAGCTTATTATATGATTATAACAAAATGTCACCCAACTGCAAGAATATATGAAAGTTCACCAATACGATTGATTAAAAAACATAAAATACAACGCTATAAAATTAGTTCGCTTTCCGGTTCCGATGAAAACTTCATTGGAATACAAATGAAAGTGTTAATTGAAAATACTTCTTCATTTCCTTATGAAAGTACGCACTATGGATAAAAAGTGCTACGTTTTTATTAAACTGAAAAAACTTCTCTTGGAACGAATTAGGAGTATTGTTAGCTGTCAAAAGAGTTAGGCTCAGATTCCACCAAAGCAGAGCTGAGAAGTTTTTTAATAACCATTATATATCTTTGCTCTAATTAGGAGGCGTATTATTGAATAACGAAATTTTATAAGTCGCCAAGTACCTTTTCACACTTACGGATTTTCTGTTCAGTTTTTCTGCATGACACAACTTTGACACCAAATGTCGTGCGTGTTTTCGTTCGGGCAATCCACTGGTGTGAACATGCTGTTAGTATCTAACTAAATCATAAAGTGCTAGTGTGTGCTACCTTTACTATCCAGAAGTATTTTATCCAATTAACGACAGTGTTTAGACTGTCTCGATCAAATAGTTTTCTGTGTAATTTCAACGACCTCATTTGTGTAAGTGAATAAAAAGGTTGCATAGACTTTTTTTTTTTTAATTTGCTGAGTAGAAATCGATACCTATCAATAAGCAAATTGCTACTACTTAACTATCGTTGATATTGGTTTAGTTGGAGGTTATATTATTTTTCATAGAGAAATAGGTAATAATATGAATGCCTAATTTTCAAAATCCATTCAATAGTCAACAAAAATATGAGATTCTGGCATTTTAAAAAAACATTTACATTTAATTTTTTAACTTACTGACCACATTTTCTGCTAATCAAAACACAAAAAAAAATATTAAAAGGCGACCTAAGCCAGAACCACATTTATCATACACTTAACCTCAGTATATTGTTGTCAATAAAGAATTTCATTATCCTTTATGAGCCCACGTGGGTTCCGCAGGGTACACTTATTACTCACTTATTACCTCATTAACACTTTTATTGACCTCAAACAGTTTGTCGTTACTCTTATTGGACATTAACCAAAGTTATGAAAAGGTTACAGAGGGTATTCTTTTTTATATTCGTGTCAGACTTGTTCTGATTGCTGAGTTACGAGCTTTTGTTTCGTCAAATGAAAGTTTGGTAGCTTCCTGCCTGTCATCATTTATTTTTATCGCCCCAGTGAAGGATACAAGTTTATTTTGGAAGGGAGAAGGAACGAGCGTTAAAAGGCTTGTTCAATATGAGATGGGGATGTCAGGCCTTTCAAAATCCGGACTTAAAAATACCGGCTTTAGGTTTAGACCACGAACTTTGTTTAAAACATTGGTGTAAACCTAATGCCAACGCCGGTACTTTTTTAAGACCACGTGTAAGTCCAGGTTTAAGGTCGTAAATATAACCTATCTTTCTTTCTTATGTTGTAAGAGCACTCTGGATTAAGCTCGCACCTTTACGTGAACATTCTTTATGTATGTAAAACTGTGTTATTTAAGTGCAATACCTATACTTACCTCTAGAAAGTAAATAAATATTGAATCATTTTAGACTGTAGACAAACTATTCAACAAAATCTGTACCAATCGAAATCAGGTACCAATCAACAAGCACGTGCATCACTACTCAAATGGGAATACTTGGTCGACTAATATGCAATGTGCAATACAAACCGATACGTGACACGTGTTTCCCCCACCCCTTTGTGTCCCCTCCACTGAGCATTCTCAAGAGAAGCCCGGTTTAATTGACACTACGGGTCGGTTGTATCAATCATTTCGAGTTACTTTTAAATCGTGTAGTAATTAATACTCGTTGTAGTATGTACTCATAGTTTTGAAATAATTATAGTCATCATATCTAAAATTCTATTAAAACCGGTGTCTATTATTCGGTAACTATCTAAAAATTTACAAATCACTTTTTGATAAAAAAGCTGGAAATATCATAAATTCTATTTTATGCCTGCCTCTGGCATTCGTATTAATTTAGTTTTATTTTTCACATCTCTATATTTGCATGCATTACAATACAGATGATTTTATTGTTTTTACTAACATAATAGAAGTTGTCATACTCATATTGTTTTTTCATAAAAAATATCCATAGGCTTTATTTATAGTGACACCTGTCACCCTTGCAAAGCAATATACTTACTATAGCAGCTACTCCCCTTTCATAACTCTTTCACCTTTCGCAAAAAAGTCACAATTTATTTTAGGTACCTACAAATTCTTCTCACCTTGATTTATTACGTTTATGATAATACATTTGTCATATTTACCACCTTAGAAACCCAAATAAATATAAAATCAGGCATCAAAAGTCAACCTGTAGGGTATCCCAAGTGATTTATGAAACAACTTGTATACCAACGACTATTTATTTCGTTGAGGCGACAAGGGACTGACAAATTACAATAAGGGTTTTATAGTTTCCTATTCAAAGGAGTGTTTCGTATATTTCATAATAATGTTGGCCTCAAAAGGAAGGATAGATGAAAGACAGATTCTTGAGTGACTGATTTGTTAGTCTCGCTGCCGAACGAACTGAATGAGGTATAGTAGGTATAGGTAATCATATTTGAGCATCAAATGAGCATGAAATATGATCACACCTTGCTCACGTCTGTATTTGCTGAGAATTTGACATTTATAAAATGAGTTTCTTTTTAATAACTTTTAGTTTATGTAAAATCTTACTTCCATTTTAGTGTAGTTCACCATCATTAAAAAAAATATATAGCCATAGCCAAGAATAACCGAACCATAAGGAAACTAAACTACATTAAACTGTTCTATAGAGATAGAATTAACTCATCAAGACCTACAGAAAGGAATATAACTCGATTTAAACTGGAACGTGACCACACAGTTGCTGGTGCGATAGAAGCCCAGTATACACGTGCCGACTTTAAAAGAAAAAGGAACAAAAGCTTTTGAAATAACCATGGATAGTTCCTGTACTAGATGGTTTGGGACTATTTGGGAGAGAAAAATGAGAACGAGGATCCTATTTCTATAGTGAAATGAGAACCTACCTACTCCTTTTTGGGAAGTCGGTTAGTAAGTCTTATTTATATGGCTTATGTCTTTTCTCAGGTTCTTTGAGTACCAAAGTTCATTGAAATTGGTACTGTAGTTTTGGCGTGAAAAATGACACACAGGCAGATTTTAAATATTTGGTTAATTCACATTTATGACGTAATATTATTAGTAGAAACATCTACACCCATACTTAATTAATTTATCTCTGTCTGAATAGATACTAACTTACCACATAACATAGTTAGATAAAAGTTCCCTATCTAGTCTTAATTGACCTCCACACTAGGTCAATCCCCAATCTACTAGTATATCAAATGATTGATGAACAAACATGCAAACTTTCTTCATCAACTAGACCAGCACGTACTCAATCCGAATTTCAAAACTACTATTGACAGGTCCTGAATTGAGCCAAAACATGGCCGACAGGATTCGGTTAGTAGGCTGAATTAACCGATATAGACTAGTCAGGTCTAACAATATTTTCACACAAGCGGATTTTTGTCGCGCGTAGCATAGCTGAGCGAATAAAATCTGTCACGCGGTTCCTGATCTTCTGTACCAGTAGTTGTCAATTGCTTGAAAACATCCATGTATTATAACACGCGGAAAACCGGGTTGAGACATCGCTGTAAGGTGTATAAATGCTATTGATAAGCAACTTGCGTCTAATCGTCGCGTCGTCGTCGTGTAGTGCGACACTTTTCACCCTTATTCATTTTCATAGCAGATAAAGAAAACCTATACCTACTTATTGCAACATCCGTTCAATACTTACCTTTTTCATGATCCGTAGGTACATAATATTTATCTGGTGTTATCAGTATTATCTTCTAACATACATATTTCTAAGACCAGTCTCAGGATTATTATTATGTATTTTGGAAAACATACTTTCTTGAGATAATCAATGGTATCAATTTATTTTACCAGTACTTAAGCTATATAATTACATTTTATGTGTGAAAAGGTAACAAACTTAATCCAAACAATAATAAAAGATGATTAAAATTATTTAATCTTATTAAACCCAAAGAAAATGTGTAGAAAGATTTCAATTGTACTAAACAAACTGACTTAATCTGAATAAATATCTATTTAAGTAAGATGTATTTTGTTTTATTATTATTGTATGCATTTAAAGCCTCCGTTTAACTGAATTTCATAATATTATATGATGTCTTTAGTTTATACGTAATCTATTTTAATTCTACAAAATGTAAAACAATACATAAGTTATTTCTTTGAAAACAGGCTTTAATAGTCATTATCGTCGTGGGTTCGATCCCCATTATTTTTTATGAAATTCATTCCATTGTTGACGTAAACCTCAGATCAAGAAAGAAAGAATAGATCAAGAAAGCGCTGGTTTTTATCATGAAATAATTTACTTACGCCTCATGGCTTTCCCTATCAATATTGTGTCCGAATATCTGAACTAGATATCTAGATAGATTTCAACCTATCATATAAATCAAAGTACTACAGACAATTCGAGCTAGGTTTCTCTGAGACGGCATTAATATTCTGAGATCGATCTCGGCTAGTTCACAGAGCCTACCGATAACTACTTTGGCTTTGAAGGTATTAGCTAACTGAACCGTCTTACTGGTAAGGGGATCACACACTGTCATGCATTCTGATGCGTTTTTCACAGTTGATTTCTATACTCCCATCTTGTATATTGACTATGTTATGACACTTGTGATGGCCGATCAGTTTTCGCAAAATACGCTGGATAGAAACTAAGAAGAAATAGCATATAGCAAAACAGCCTATCTCTGTCTCCAAAGTACCATCTGCCACTGTGTCTAATTGGTTTAGCAGTTTTTGAGTGAAACCGTGACAGACATCATCTTCCGAGCCTTTTTCCCAACTATGTTGGGTTCGGCTGCCAGTCTAACCGGATGCAACTGGGTACCAGAGTTTTACAAGGATGATGACAGACAAATTGAAAAAAGACCTATAAACCAATTAGTAATTTGTCTTAACCCATTTAATTCCTTCAACTGTCAAAAGAACGTTACTAAGAAACTTCGTACTTGACTCTGCAGCATGCAACTTTGACACAACTTCTAGCCATCCGAAGTACTCGTCGAGTTTGTCAAAATTTTCACAAATTAAATTGTTTCGTTACCACAGAGAAAGGGATCATAAAAAGGAGTAACGTCAGAAGGTTCAATCTTTACAACATTCATTATTTATGTTGTACTAACACTAACACATGTAAATACTATAACATTTGCCTTTTGAAATTATGTAATCATGTTCTGTCTTACCAAGTTGCCTACTTGATTGTGGTAGCCAGATAGGAATGTGCTCCCTATATAACAAAGGTACATCTCTGTATCTACCTCTAAATATACTTCAAGCCAATCCTTAATAAATATGTAGTTACGAAAATGCTAAGCAGATAAAAGGATGTGCCTCTGACAGTTCAAGATACATAAACTCAACACATACCTTCACCGTCATTTTAAGGTCAAAAAGTTTTTAAATGACCTAGCTCCTTCTCCTACTCGATTCGATCCATTTTTCTACAAACCTCCTGCTATAATGCTGGTACAATGTATGTATGTGTCAAGTGAACCTTTTGACAATTTAACTTCACAATACCAGTTAATTCGATCTTCTCTCTGTGACAGTCGTCGCTAACTCTTCAACGCTGTTAGGCAAGTTTATTTTAACCGCAGGAGTCGCCAGCATTACGCTCGTTACGTCTTTTATTAATATAATAAAACAAGAACATTATTTCTGTTCGTAACAACCACAGCTGATGTGTGTTGGAATTATTTTCTCTTTCGTTATTTTTGGGGTTACATAATGTTATTTTTAAGTTCTGTATGGTCTATGGTTTCATATAATTTAACATGTATACAGGACATTTTGACAAGATTTGCTTATTTAATAATGTCAAGACTATTTTGTTAGTAAAAATACTTTACAAAAGAAAATGTTCGATTATTTTAAAACAATTTCAAACTTCAGTGCTTTTCTTGAATAAACCAGTACATTAAACATTTCCAGTAACATTTTAAAGTTTTTAGTAAAAATACGATATGCAAATTATTTTGACGAAGATGGGCTTAAAGTGTTTGCCATTGAAATTACAACTCTGAAGCGAACAATTTAAAGATGAAAATATGATTTTCTTGGAATAAAAATATTCAAGTTCTTGCGAGTGAAGAGTTCCTCTTGTCTAAAAAAAAATGAGAAATGCGAATTTATTTTGTGTTCATTGGCGTGGGAAATCAGAAAATCGAAAGTTCTTTCATGTTAAAGGTCCCTGTTAAATGAGCTATGAACATGGGAGATTATACTGTTTGCTTTTGTCACACCGTATTGTAACATGGTATGGAATTCACTGCTTTTCATATTTTTTTCTCACACTCAACTAATGACTGTTTTGCTTGTCGTGAAATTAACTTTTAAGTTTTTTTAAACACCATGGTGAAGGGCTAGTGAAGATTAATTTTGAAATATAAAGACTCCCCTTTATATGAATTTCTTCAAAATGTAGAAACCAAAGACTTTTTCTTTCCAGGAACAGAAAACGGACAGCAGAAACTTACTAAGAAAGTAGTTGAAAGAAATATTCTCCTACTTTTCCACACTGGTCTTAATTTTCAGAGTTTAGTCCGGTGTAAGTGGCAGCCACTTCAACTCATAAAAGAATCTCTATATTTTTTGCTTTTGTTCCAAAAGATAATGTTTGCATTATCTAAATGCATAAAATTTAATGGCTTCTGTCTTATAGAATGCTGAATTCCACCATTTTTATTGGAAATGTTTTTGTTTTATTGTGTGGATTGTACTGTGAAACAAAACACCACGAATGAGAAAAAATACAAAGGCACATAGGTAGGTATATTATACACTTACATATATTTTTTCAGAATATATTTTAATTTAGCATCTGTCTATCTGGCGTAGTATGTCCAAGGAAAGTGACAGATCTAAGCGAGAAACATAGAATTGTTCTTTTATTGGCTTTAAAATGTATTACGGCATATGTGGATCTCAAATTCGTTTCAACCATTTACACTCGCACAAAAAAATACATACCACCAACCTACCACTAGATCCTTGAACCGCATGATCCTGAACAGACTATTAAAATTGAATTCTACCAAAAATACAAAGTCCTAAAGTTACGTCACCCAAAAGTCGTGAAACTCAGTGGAAACAATTAATTTGATAAAAAACCATCTGAAAGACCGAAGCTTGTTTCATGGCATTACGGTCTAATTAACGAAACTTTGAGGAAACAGTTGGTTTCCAATTTACTTGAATAATTTAATTTTTATAACGAATCAACTTTCCCTAATTAATACTAGCTGGGACTTTTTCCACAGAAGGATTATATAAATTAGATTTAAACGGTAATGTTGTAAGATTTTTAAGTGAAAGAATTGTATAAAATATCTATTAGATTTCAGTCTTTTTTATCTTGATCTGATGAACAGTTTGTTAAAAAAGTAAGATTCTCAACTTTCACTCGACAAATTAGTTAAAAATTAATTACATTTTTTAACCAATTTTGGTTAGGTTTACAGTATTGACGTAAGCCTTACGTACCGTACCGTAACTCCTATTGCAAAGAAATGATTTATCATTGCTGGCCTTCCTTCAATCTACAGAGTTGCTGTGACAAGGGTGCATCTAACCTATACATAATATACCTACTGCCCAGATGCATCTTTGTCACTGTAGAAGCACTAGTGCTACTGACAGTAAAATGTTGCCATATACCGTATTCCATTAGTGCTCATATAATCTGGACGGCTCATTAAACTATTAAGTGCCTGTACCTCGCTACGGTAAAGGTTCAGTAAAGGTGAGAGCACACTTTTGTAAGACAGGAGTGGTTTGGCTCGTTACCTGACTACTAAACTTGGCCTAACAGCTTGAATGTAATGTAGGTTTTGTGTAAGTGATTGTTCTGTGTTTTGTATGTTTTATTGTGGTTTGATAAGGCTGACGACACCGTTAGTAACGTAGTTGGGAAAAGGCTAGAAATATGATGAAAAAGATTTGACGATTTTCTCACTATATTACTGCAAGGGTTGAGTATTGGGTATTGAGTTATTGTCAACACCATGAGAAGTGGCTGGAGAAACGACACATATAACGGAGATAATTGATTTCAATGGTGGATTTGAATCCTTTTAAGTCATTATTTCAGTGGAAATTGTATAAACATTTTAAGGAAATCTAACATTTCATGTTATTGGCATATTGTGAAGTATTTTTAAACACATGAATTTGTTAAGTACTTGATCTGCTGAAATTATAATATGGATTTCAGGTTGAAATACACCAAACCAAAATAAACCATCCTTCTAGAAACAAAGATACATTATTCTCAGAACGATAAAACCTCTCCAACATTGAGTAAATAATTAGCGACTAAAATGGAGAGAGAGAGTAAATTCGACCTTATATACGAGTGCAATTATTTAAACCGGTTCGTTTACTAAAATAGCCGAGTGTATACTAAGAACACAGGCAAATGTTACTTAGTTAATTGTATGCATAAAAGGTTCATTAAACATTTAGCAGAAACAGGTGGAAATCTTAGAAGTGACTTTGTGTTGCTTCATTATTTACGCTCTTAATTAATTCGCTGAAAGCTGTATGATACATTGAATTGTTTTGGTTAATATGTGGTACTTTTAGTTAATAGGCGTATGGAATGGAAGATAACTTGTCTTTTTATGATGGTAGGTAAGGGAATTGAATTTGTAAAGAGTCAAAATAGGTAAGGGAGTTAGAGTTCTGAACTATGACTTAATGAATTATCGTAGGTACTCCTCTCCTTAATCCAATTTTTATTAGATACAGCATTTCTTTTTGTCAAGTTACCTCGATTGTTTGATTGCATGAAAGCGCTAATTTAAGAGACTACTAGTTTGATTTAAAAGACAATTTTAAAGAATATTCTACAAATTATTTTCCGTGTAGCAGTTCCCATGGGACGCGAGTGATAGGTACCGCTGCGGGAAGCTAGTATAAAATATTATTTGTCTTTGAATTTGTGTAATTTTACAATAAAGAGAGCTTACTTGCGTGCTGAATATCTTTCCCCTCAATTTACAGAAACCAACAAAATTATACAATCCCTGTTCTAATTTTAGGCCTAACCTCATTTCGAAAAGGGGTCAACAACCCAACTATTGCAGGCAGTTAACAAATTTTGGGTAGAACGGTCATAAAAAATAGGCTTCTAACCCTGCAAATGCGAATTATATTATTCCTGATAAAAATATTGCCCTCCCGAACCGTTTTGCGAAAGGGAACGGGTTGAACGGCCAACTTAGTGCTAGAAGGGATTAATTTTAGGGTTATTAAACTCTCTTGCAGAAGTATTATTTTGTATTAAAACCAGGGCAAACTTTCCGCCGACTATGTTGGGCTCAGCTTTTAAACTTTCGTATGATGAGGCTAAATTTATTGATTTGCATAGTTTGGAGTTTGAGCGAGTTTTAGTGACTAGCTTAATTATTTTTGAATATTTTTTTTAGTTGATAAGTTTTCCTATGTAAGTAGGTAGGTAAATTATTAGCTTTTACATTTCAATGAAATTAGCGAAAAAAGATTTTGTACGAAATTAGATGCTACTGCTTTTTTAAATAATTCCAAAAGGTGCAAAAACGGCTCAATCGATTTCCGCAAAGGCAACTGTTCCATGTGGACCAAGTCACTATCGATGTCTAGTCCTAACATAAATGTATCGTTATACCTTGCCCCAGAAGATAAAAAAATATGATGATAAATCCAAAATCTACACAAAAAAACTCAAAAGAAGAACACCAGTCTAATTGTCGTGCATCCCAACAATTACGAACAAAGAATACTAATCTCCTTCAATGTCAGCAGAAGATAGTAAGTGGCAATAAATCGAGAAACACGTCCGCACGCCTGTAACTAATGTTTCACCTTGTTTGCGCTAGATTACAGAATTGTCGACTAGCGGTCTGGTTGAAAAATCCCCCTTTGTTTGCTCGGATCTAGAAGATTTAGACGTGAGAGAATGCAGACAGCTTCTGTGCTGAACAATTTGTGAATAAGTTGGCTTTTCTGTTCTTTTGTTTTTTTTGTGTGTTGGATGGCGTTGGTGGAGTGAATTGTCTTCTTTGCTGCTAAATGGTGAATAAAAGAATGAAAAAAAATACGATGAAGTAACAGCGGGGGCACCAGTGGGTGCAGTAACGTATGCAGGTTTGCAGTACATATGTACAATACATAGAACTGACAGTACAATAAGAATTTTTGTACCTCTAGATTTCAGCAATAGGTAAGTATTTGAATGTACTCAATAATACAATGACATTGATTATTTTTCAGTTGTTATCATAAACGGACAATAAACCGGATGATAGCATAGCAAGTTAACTAAAACTTGCAAAAACATCCTTATATTATTCATTTCTGTTCGCTACTAGAAAAATTATTATTCATAACAATAAATTACCCATATATGTAAAAAAACTTCACCCCATCCCCAAACCCCCAAAACTATATCAAAAGCAAATCAAGTTAATACTGAAAACCAATAGAGCTTCTATCAATCAAACCCGCATCACAATGAGCTGAATCTACAATACAAACTACAAGATTGTGTAATAAAGTTAGCTAACCCGTCGGATGCAATTAGGGGGCCAGTAATTACTTTATTGGTGACCGGGGGACGTGCGGGGTCACGCGTACCGACCGGTTACAGGTTAACGAAGAAAATTGGGACGGTTGGAGGTGGTTTGACTCTGGTTTATGGATAGATTTGAAAAAGATATGTCTGTATTAGAGAGCCCATTTATCAAAAAAGATTGTAGGCTACTTTACATCAGTGTTCGAAGAAGATATGGTTTGCTTTGGTGAATTCGTCAAAGTCTAGCTATTGTTTTAGTACTTAGTTGAGACTCTGGATTCGGGTGGAAATTCGATTTTTAATATAACTTGCATGTACTGAAAGAGAAATAAAATAATATGGCATATAACTTTTTTGTAAGGATTGTAACACAGACTTCATTTGGATGTATCAAATAAATCCCTATGATGGATTCACATTGAGCTTTTCGCAATAACATTATTATGTACGTACCTATGTGTAAAATCCACATCGGTACAAACCGACACATATACCTACAGTGTCCTACATGTATCCGGATACCAAAAATACAAACCTATAAAATATATAACCCTCCTTAATGTACAAAATAAAATACCGTATCTACCTCACTTCGGAGATCATAAAGACGTTGAAATTACTAGCATGCCTACCCGTGCCGACACTTAATAAGAGGCCGTTGAGCCTTATTTTACAGATATTCAATATAGTTGGTACCTATACTGTCCCGGTGTATCATTTTGCGGTCATTTCTGACCATTTTGGGGTTATAAGGGAAGGGTTAAGGCATTCTGTTTGTAATAATAGGTGGTATTTGACATTTAAATTATGGGTTGATAGGTATTTTAGGTTGCTTGTGAGATTGGTGACACAGTAATAGGGAAGTTATGTTTAGAACATTATAATTATCTACATTAGTTTTTTTTAAGTGAGCCTTCAACCTTTTGTAATCATTTACTTCAAAAGGTTGAATGCTTATTCTATCCCCATTCGTTTTGAGGCAATGTAGAGTAAGTTTCGTTAGATCAAACCTAAACTAGGTATAAAACGAAACTAAGGCAAAAAATGCATTCATCGTATTATCGTGTTTTTCCACTTTCTTTTGTTAAGTTCTCTAAACTTTGTTATTCACCCAGACATTCCACATGTTTTATTTTTATATTTCTGTCACCTAGACTCAGAATGAGTATAATTTTTATTTTTCCGATATTCTAATTTCGAAGCCCTGTCTCCATTACGACAATTTCTAGCTGCAACTGCAAATCTGGAGCGTAATTAGACTGCCAGCCGTAACGTATGCTTCTAGTAATTGGTGCTAACACAAACTGCCTTAGCGATTTACACCCCTAACGTAAGGGATTGAATATTCCTTGTTCACGCAACATCGAGCGATGTGGCTATACCTATAGAAGGAAATTACTAATAGCATGGGTCATAACGTCTGGTAATAGTGTCCGTTTGTGATGCTTGGTTTGAGCTTTCTTTTCGTATGATATTTAGGGTGAAGGAAGTCGGAAAACCGCATGGAATTTAGTAGTTTATTACGATAAACTAGGACTTGAGATAGATAATTTCACATGAAAAATGTAGACAAATTCACACTTATGGCCAATGGATCTAGGTGATTCCTTGTAAAACCAATGTAAATTATTATTTCTATTAGTCTTGCTTTACGACCACAGTTCAGTCTAAAAGTTAAGAACTTAAAGTCAGATCTTTGATAGCTACAAGATTTTCAATATTATGAAAACCAAAAGTTTTCCCTGAGCCAATATATGCAGAACACGCCGTCCTACCAAAAACTTGCATGAAGTATGAATATCAATGAACGGGTGTAACCAAGCTGGGTGGGCAAGCTTGGGTTAACAAATCATCTTCTTTTAAAAATCAAAGATCAAATAATGTTGCTTATATTTGCTACTTAAGAGCACACTGAATACTTTCATGTCGGCCGATTGTTTTTTTGGGGTATAACATCTGCATTAGATGGATGGTAGAAAGCACATTATTTTATTAACAATCAGTTATTTAGTTGGCTTCAACCTGCTGAAATATTTGATTGGATTCAAGATTATCTTTAAAAAAAATTGCCAATCATTGAAAAAAAGTCGGCTGACCGTTCACGCACATTTTGTCGAACCTCAACGGACTGGTACTAATCAATTGTGGTTAAATCGGGATGGAGTGTATCTTACTGACTGGAAAACCACTGTTTTCCTTCTAGGACCCTGTACGTTCCAAGGCGGCTGCGACTCTTTCTTCTCTTCAACAAAGACCTTTGTTGCTTCATATACCACAAAGACACATAACATCAAGATACTAAGAGCCAATATCAATTAATAATGCATGTAAACGACAGTTGGCTGAGACAAGCCTGCCGGAATATTGGCAATTATGGCGCAATTGAGCACTAGTGCGCCCTAATGCGGTCATATTAACCTCTGTGGCGATGCGTAATAAATGTCAATAACATTCATAGGTGGTGTTTGCTTGGTAATTGTGTATGAATTAGTGAGAAGTGTGCTGTTACCTTAGTTTTATTGTCTTGAGTCTTGCTTTCTAGTGTGGAGATTCTGAGAAATCTGTCAGGGTCTCATGAAAATAATAAGGTATGTAGAATATTTCTATAGTAGCTCTTAGGCGCAGATTCGTTAGCTAGGCATACAGGTGAATGATGAAATGAGAGATAACTATAGAGTATGATGAATACCTCTCTACTATACACATGTACACGTTAAGATGCTCACAAGACTTTTGAGAGAACTTCCGTTTACATTAAAGTAATTTAAATTCCTCTTGTAGTGTCAGTTCTTTCCCTGTCAAAAGGCACCCTCAAAACAGTTATTTTTAAACTGCATTTAACTAACATTCTTGAAACCTAACCTTACAAAGAAACAAACAGACATCTTCACAGCATTAGCGAAGATGTCTCACTCACAAGTTGAAGTCTCTTGAAAATAAACACTGACTTTAAAGTCTAATAAAGCAAAAGTTACAAAGTAGTACTAAAGCAAGCTATTCGACGCATTTGCTCCGTCAAGTATTACGACTACAGTCAGTTAAGGAGCTTACAGAACTCTTAAGATATAATTTTTCTTTTCAAAGACGAACAAATTATGTGTAGTAGGAGTTGTAGATATTTAATCTTGAAATAGTATGGAGTGTTTCTTTTGAAGTTTGCTTTTTTTATCTTTGCACTTTCAAGAGATGATTGAGAAAAGTCTGAACTAGGGATTGTAAGGTGATTAATGCAGCCCACATACTAGAAGAGAAAATAGAACACGCCTACAATCTCTCTATGATTGATTTTATAAATCGAAGTAATTTACTCATTACCATGGAGCTAAATATTTTTTTTAGTTTTTTTCAGAAACTGCAGAATCTATGTATTTGAAAAGTTTTAAATGTGTATTGATAAATAAATAAATAAAAGGATTATATGCCACTTTTTTGGTGCGAGTAATTCTTAAAATCATGTGAAACCACCGACGGTAAGATGTTTTTGCCAGTTGAGATTTTTCAGGCATAGGTACATATGTACTACTCAGTACATAAGGTTTTACTATATGTGTAACCGAATTTGGCTTAGAGCTAAAATATCAGCCTTGTTTCTCGCTACTATTTTTGTACTTAATGTGGCTTTCCCTGAGAGTAAGTAGGCAGTAATTACTTACAGGCCCTACCTGGTTTATTCTCCTTGAACCCTACGTTTTGTACGACTTACGAGTTATATTATTGCTCATAGCCAAGTACTAATACGATATTCTGATTGAAAGGTACTATTTCAGAAACAAGCCCTAAAACTCTAACGCCACCATTCGACTACAGCATTATCTTAAAAATAACGTCAAGATATAAAACCGAACCAGTTATTTTGATTAAAACCGAAGTTTATTTATACCCTAACAGTATAGTCGGCAATATAAAAAGCCATTCATTTTCATCGCAAACCCATCCAACGTTAGGCTCAATCGTAAAAAGTAAACTGAGCATTTTATTAGGGTGCCCTAGTACCGTTGTATGTACGAATATATCCTTAATGGCTGTATAGCTAATAGATTTTGTGGTGAAATGTAATTTTTTTCTGATTCTTTCATGATTAACAAAATTAACACACTTTGATCTGGCAAATTCACACGTGGCACTACCATGGTCCATGAGTGTCTGGGAAAAGTGGACATCAGAGGTGGTAGAACGTGACTGTAGTTTACTGTCACTGTAGACAGCAACGTCACCCTCCATCCCGAGTGAACCATGGTAGTGCCACATGCTAATTTGTCGAACTATTGATCCACTGAGCCTATGAGGTCAATAATTCCATTAAATTGGAGAACATTCCTCTTGATTAACAAGATAAGACAATAGTACCTAATCCTTGTAGTTTGCTTAACTATTTCACGTAATTTACAAGGTAGTTAATTGAAACTACTATAACAAAGCCAATTCGTGGAAGTAGGACTAGACGAATTCCAAAATTTATTTTAGTACCTTAATTTAAATTACAAGTTAGCATTTTATTTTATCTTCATCAGCGTTATATAATTTTGAGGTTCGAAGGGTGCTGTTTTTCGGTCTACTCTGAATTAATGCTTTTGATTTGCTACCGCCTACAAAACCAATTCACTTCAAATCATTATCCGAAATAACATTCATTTCAAAATAATTGCAATACTGCAGTTAAATTATATTGTATGTATATCAACTAAATTACTACACAATAAACGATTCCATTTCAGAATTTCTGACCAAACAACCTTCTGTCGAACGTACCTATTTACAAAATAATAGGTAATATTGTTGTATCAATCATTCAATCAAAAGACAAATTCAAATAGATGTTAGTAATGAAGCAACTGTCAGCAAAACTAACGGTCAATAAACGTTCACAACTAAACAGATTAATCAAGATTAATTAATTTATGTACCTCAGCGCGCTTTATGAAGAGACCTCTGAGTAGCTCTTTAGACAATGTTAAAAACGGTGGTATCCACAATGTTTTTTTCAAATCAAAACCTTTATTTTCAGGCAGCATTGGCCCATAGATATTATATATCACAAAATAACATATATTATATTATACAAAATTGTTACTATATGAAAACTTAAAACCATGTTAGTAGCACTTCACTATGCACTATGTCACTGTGCGGTCCTGTAGCACTTGTCACACTTGTTTTTAAATGACATCTTTCTCTAGTAACTTCGGAAGTCAAGTGGTATTTTTATTTTGAATCTACCTACATGTACCTAAATAACTAATTTTCCAAACACCTTAGGTATATGGTGAACGATCACTAAACAGAAGACTGTCAACAAAGTTTAGATATTTACATACTTTACTATTCAGCTATGAGGAAGATACGTTCCTTGTCATGTTTAAAAATTAGGGTCATGTCATGCAATTAAACTTATTATCATTTTTTCTTTCATTTTTCGCTTACACGTACTAATTGGTCGCGTTCAAAACTGCTAGCTTTGAGGTGAATACCTTGTCTCATTTATACTCAGAGCCAAACTTTAGTACTTCGTTAGATAACCTTATCGATTCTGTTTATTGACTAGTTGTTAAACACGGGTTTGTGTGAGTTTGGACCGTGGCCGAATATTATTTGGAATAGACGGATTATTGGTACTAAGTTCGGCTATCCGTTTATTGGCTCGGAATTCAAACTTACTGAGGTATAATGTTTACTTTTGTGCAAATATTGGTTACTTAAACATAGGTATAAAACGGTCTTTTAGTTTTCTGTTTAATATCTTGAGGGCATAGTGTAGAGACTGCCTTGTCAACGATCGATGTCATTGTGATACGTGTCCTTGAAAGTTTGACCAATAAAACTATTGCAAATTGGCGTGGAAAACGAATGTAATTAATAATGTAAATACCTGTCTCGCAAAATTATTATTCTTGTGTGTGTTGTAGTCCATATAGTACTACAATATGCAATATTATAAATTATTACCTAAACCTACAGAGTCAGATAAAAATATTCTGACTTAATGCCTAAAGTCTAGAGGGGCAAAAGCCTCCAATTACCCAACACCCAAAGCAAATCAACCACAATCCGAACCTCATACCGTATTTATAATTGCGTACCTCGACGCACCGAGCTGTTTTATTCATATTTTTCCATTATACTGAAGAGTTAGAACAACATCCTTCTAAGATTCAACGAGGAGATTGTTTCTTTCCCCTCGGGGGAGGAATATCGACTATGTACGGAGGAGTGGAGGAGTGGAGGAGTGGAGGAGTTAGGCAAATATTATGGCTGGCTCTGTAGGGAAATACGGCGTCGCTCGTTATTTGCGGTGAGGTTCGTGTGGCTGCAGGTCTTGCGAAACTATGAGGACTTGATACAGGGTTCGTTTATTGAAATGTTTTTAGTTTTGATGCGGTTGTTTGACTGTCTGTGGCAAGATGATTTCTTATGTTTGTTGTGGTAAGTTGTGTGAGGATTTCAGTAGACTCAGTTTTTCTCATGTAACTGGTAGAACAGTGATGGTTGCTAAATTATCCTTGGTATAGATTTAGCGTCAGCGACATCCATTTTGATAATCTAATTGAAAAGCCTTGATTGGAAATCTGGAACAGTTGTAGCAAATGCACATAGAAAACTTTAGAATTCTTAATGTCAGTTTGTAACTTCTTATGACAAACTTAATTCTAAGTTATTACCATAGGTACTACAGTTCACATAAATCAAAAACATTTCCAAGTAATATCATAAAGAAACAGGCTTTTGGCTTTGGTATTATAGGTAATATTTACAAATACACACACATGATTTATGGGCATGCATAAATCAAGCACCCATGTTTACACGTAAAAATATTCACCAATATCTAGAACCCCAATAAATAATGTAACGAATTCTTAGGCAAAAAGTCTAGACCAAAGTTCTAAGAAAAATATTTTTGTAGCCAAAAAATTCGTCTTCGTAAAATAAACCGGAGCTACCAAAGATCCTGTGGAAAGAGACCTGTTATAGACCTGTTATTCATAATTATGAACCAAGATAGATTTCTTTACAGATTCCGTTTTTTGGATTTTGAATTTTTAAAAAGGTTTCAGATTTAGAATTTGACCTATAAAAACTAGAAAGTAACAGTTTACAGGAACATTTTTGTGTACATTAATTTGTTCTTATTTTTGCCGACAGCCTTGAATTCAGAGACGATAGAAAGTAAATCATCTCATAAATCTTGTTCTTAAAAAAATATACCTCTTTTTTGTCTCTTCTGCATGTCACTTAACGATCATATATCAACACAACCTACACACGAACTACACGTTTAATAGGTACACATTATTATTGAGTAAATATATGCATACTTAAGCAGAATTGCTATCATGAAAATTAGTTAAACTTTCAACTACTGACTAGTTCTTTCACGCTTGACCTGTTATGCCAATATTGTTACAATACATATAATATTATTGTCCCATATAATTTACTTAACGAATGTCATTTAACATCCTTGGCGGTCGTTACGGGTAGTCAGTTGCCAGTAAGTCTGACAACCAGTCTTACCCAGAGGTACTGGGTTGCCCGGGTAACTGTTGAGGAGGTCAGACAGGCAGTCGCTCCTTGTAAAACACTGGTACTCAGCTGCATCCGGTTAGACTGGAAGTCGACCCCAACATAGTTGGGAAAACGCTTGAGAGATGATATGACGGATATGTTTGTGACCCATATTATTTTCTTAAAGAATGTTAAGTTTTTAAGGTTCATGGAACTATGACGTTTTCTTGACACAGACTGAAGAAAACGGTGTAAAATCGCTGCTGCAAAATGAGAGGTGTTTGGTGGAGCGCATTTCCGTCACTGGAACTTCGACCGTCCGCCTTTGAAGCGTATAGTTCAGGAGTTCAGCTACAATATTAATTTATAATAGTAGTTATTAATAAAAAATATTGACCAAATATCGTTTAATCAAAATGGCTAATTCCGCTTCATGCAAATAGAAATATATATGGCTGTTCGTTATGTAGAAACTAATTACTTTACGATAAATGACGATTTTGCAACATATTATCATTTGATTTTGATACCTAACCATAAATAACATGCAGGAAGGCACTGAAATCGTGTTTTTTTTTTCAATACTTAGAGTGGTTTATTCAGCTTTTAACGTAGTACAGCTATAGCAACGTGATGATTACCTAAATATTTTGCGTGTAGAAACATACAATTTACCTTAAAAGTACTCAATAAGCATTAAATAAGCTTATTATAAATATTTCAATAAGCCATTTTTGTACATACTTATCTACTATAGCGTTTATTATACTAAGCAAGCCCTTACCAAATCTATTCAAACTACATTGTGCCAAAATTCACTTAAAAAGAAAATATTTGTCGGTCTACGCGTCACTAACTTCATAATACAACAGTCATTATCAATACAATCAAAAACGATTTCACATTAATTCGCATTCGAGCACAATCGAATAAAACTCGACTCAGTCGACAAATCAATATTCAATCGAATTAAATTCTCTCGATACCATGAATAGTAATTTCAATGCATTTTAAGTGACTTTAAACGATTTGCCTATTAAGATATTTTAATCTTATACTTTATTACCAATGGTGTGGACCTCAGTTTTTTCTTATTAATGCTATCGTTCTATGTTCTATGAAGTTAAGAGTGTAATTTTTGTTCAGTTATATAAGAATGTATATTGTCCATGTTTAGATGTTCCCAAAATAACCTTACTTTAGACACACTACTAACTACTAACCTTTAAAAAAACGATTTTTGGATGCTCGATAAAACTTCATTTCAAATGAGGAGAAGACGTCATGATTTCAAACAAGTCTGAAACGAGTCAAAAATAGCACCCATCTACACTAAAACCTAACAATTCTGACATCTCAGAAAGACCGCCCCATTCAGCCTATTTCTAACAATTGATTTCCAATACGAAAGCTCAAGCTCCTGACCTACGAAGTACTGTCGTCGACAGCTGTCAAAGTCACGGTGCAATTTAATTAGTCCAGTCTTACCACAGAGTAGTTAGCAACAGAATAACAAGGTAAAATGTTTTTCAAAATTGTCGTCGAAATATTTCGCCCGTAGTTTTTCAACTGAGCTAGTTAGAGTTCGGAAATTGAAATTTTTTCCAATGTTTTTTTTTTGTGGTAACTTTTAACGGTAGGTTGAAATTGGAATGGCTTGAATGGATTTATGAGCTTGATCAAGCCTTTTTAAATCGCATTATTAAGTAAGGCTTTTAAAAGGCTCATTTTCATTTTAGGAAGGCATGTTATATTGTGGGTTTACCTGTAATTTTGTACATCCCTCGAAAAATTTGTCTTGGCCTTCTGTTCCCTTTGAATAACAACCCCAAATCGTGATAACACCGCTTGGCACAAAATTACCATTTATAGGCACTTAAATCAAGATTACCCTTATTGTAATGCCCTGACAACAGTTACAAGGTAGGTCGTACATAAGTTATTCTAATGAAGACAGTTTAGCCTCAAATAGTTCATCTAAGAGCGCGCTCAGACTACAAAGATTTAGTCGGCCGATAGTAGATTTTTGCTCATAAGTCAGTATGAATATGAATGGATGAACACACGAAACAATGATTAGGTATCAGACCAATTAAAAATGTTGATTGAATTGGATGTGATTTAAAAAAAAAATATCATTTTTTTTCCTAACAAGGCCCGACTGAAGACAGTTTGGCCTCAAATAGTGGATGCAAGCAGAGTGAGATGAGACAAGCAGGCTTCGAGCTAAGTCTAACCGCATGAGGTAACAGAATCGCCGAGTGTGTCAACTGATGGGGACACACCGAGAATTCAAAGTCAGTCTAAAGAGCGAAACAACTTGAAAAGAAAGAAAAACACCTTGTGAATTTATTGTTGCTTTTGAAATTAATTTTGTTAATTTATCAAGAAAATATTATAAAGTCGAAAGAAACAACATGGACGGATTGAATAAGTAAAATAACGTCGAATGGTTTAAGAGCTGGTGTAATTTGAAATGAACGTTTCTCAAACACTAGGAATGTAGGTAGGTAGTTTACTTTTATGAGGTTACGTGATGCTGTTTCACCTAGATGCAAGTAAACTGGGGCAGATTATTTCCTAGTACCATAAAACCAGCTTTCTTAGAATTCTTAGCAAACCTCGGTCGAATAAGAATTCGAAGGAAGACTGTGTTTTGACTTTGGCTTTAAAACTATTCCCACAGCTATAAATCTAAGGTAAATAAAGTCTTTTAACTGACTTCCAAAAATGGAGGACTTATCAAATCGAATGTGGTTGTTTTTGTTTACAAAATGCACTGTTTTTCCGACGTCAGGCTGATTCGAAATTATGTAATAAGAATTGTTGTTTCAATATAACATTTTTGATTTTGTGTTTTTTGTAGTCGCTTATTTTTTACTTTTCTTATGGTGTCTTACTATAAAGCTAACCTCCTTACTATACCTGCCACTCTACCTACCCATTACAACAATCAACATACCCCAAACTGGTTTGCTCCTCTTGTCTCCAATAAGATCGTCCCTCCCGCTACACAACGACCGTAGTCAGACGCTAGGCGGTTACCAAACCCGCCCTAAAACAACCAGCCACACGGACTCCTTATTTGAAATGCAAAGGGTCGCATGTTGCCTCGCTTGGGACAAATCCACATGGTACAAATCGGTCGAAAGGAAACGAGACTTGAAAGTCATTAAGAATGACAGAAACTTCCAATAAATGAGTGTTGCAAACACTATTCAACTGATGTTATACGTAGTTGATATATCATTATACCTAACACATTATTAAGCTGGCTACATTTTATTCACATGTGGAAATTATAGCAACAGTAGAAATAGCAGCAAAACTACAAAATTAATCTTTATTCCGCCTTTCACAATAGTCTCCTACAATGATATCGTCTCCTGTCGAGTTTAAAGCATACTTCTATCATAAGTAGCTGCGTATTAGATATGCTTGACCCATCCTTGTTTCAGAAGGCAGATACCTACTCAGTTTCATTCAGTTTAACTAGAGAAGGTCACTCTGACATAGCCGTTAAAGAGGCTAGTCAGATGATGATATGCTTGACCCACATCCATAACTCTAACAATCGAATCCATCGATTAAAATATCAGCACGTTCATTGTGGACGAATTCCTAGCAGCCGTATCGATTCAATCGGCCACCGTTTTAATTTAAACGCCATCGAGAGATTGCCAGTTTGTGGCAGCCCGATTGGTTTGCACAGGACTGGACAACGTTTTCTGTGGGAATTTAATATGAGGTGCCCGTGTTACGTAATTAAGGTCTTAGAAAGACTTTTTAGGTACGGTCCATTAATGAGTTTTGGATGGTAATGTTCGGTTTTTTGAATAAAGTGTCCGGGATTGGTATTTTTTTTTATTAGACAGATGCCTCAATTACCATTGTAGAGGAACAATTTCTATGCAGAACAAATATTTGTATGTCTTTCTTACAGGTTTAATCAAAGAGGTTTTTTTTTATTTTGATATACCTACAGTCATTTGTGGGAAATCATATACGTAGTTTATTGACATAGTAAGTACATATACATATTTTATAATAATTTAACGTTAACAATATGCCACAAATAATACGATTACAATTTTCACAAAGAAAAACAAATAAACATCAAAAGATTTCCCAATTTTCCGCTCCAATGAAAATAACCAGTCATTTCGACATAAAACCAATAATGTAGTTACCCGATACTGTTCCTAACGAGAAGCCTCATGATCTCATTATATTTGTGCTGTCTAGATAAAAATGCAAGAATAAAGTTCGGCGTCTCGAAAGTTCTAGAAAATATCCTTGCGTACCTTTTCCATTTCACGTTGCCGAACTATGGCGTATATAAAGTCTGAACTGAGCTGAAAGAGTGTATTTTCTAGTTCAGGTCGAGTTATTCAATGGGCTGATATGAAAACATTGGATTTTCGCGCCGTGCTCACTCATCAATACAAATGTCTGTTACACTAGCGTGACATACAGACAGAATGGATGGACAACTGTTGATTGTATTTTTGATTGAGTAAAGCGTGAAATATAAATGAGATAATCTGATTTATGAAATTGAAAGAGCATTTCGATGACTATTGAAAAATAATATAATTGACCTGCCTAACGAGGCATATTTTGTGATGGGGGATGAACTTATTGTTATCTATTTATACTAATTTTATAAAGAGGTATTTGTAAGTTTATGTATGGTAAAATTTCCAAAATTCTTTCACTGATAGATAGCTACAATGTTCCTGACAGCCTAGGCTATATTTTATCCCGGTAAGGGCCAGTAGTTCCTAGTACTAGACGCGGTTGAAACCGCGGGCAAACGGCTAGTCCTTAGTAAAAGTTTACCTTTAAATAGATCTGAATTCTTTTAATTTTTGATATTTTCTATGTTATATATGTACAGTACTTAAAGTCGTGGTGGCCTAGTGGGCAAAGAACCAACCTCTCGAGTATGAGGGCGCGGGTTCGATTCCAGGTCAGGCAAGTACCAATGCAACTTTTCTAAGTTTGTGTGTACTTTCTAAGTATATCTTAGACACCAATGACTGTGTTTCGGATGGCACGTTAAACTGTAGGTCCCGGCTGTCATTGAACATCCTTGGCAGTCGTTACGGGTAGTCAGAAGCCAGTAAATCTGACACCAGTCTAACCAAGGGGTATCGGGTTGCCCGGGTAACTGGGTTGAGGAGTTCAGATAGGCAGTCGCTTCTTGTAAAGCACTGGTACTCAGCTGAATCCGGTTAGACTGGAAGCCGACCCCAACATAGTTTGGGAAAAAGGCTCGGAGGATGATGATTCGGAGGATGATATGTACAGTACTTCAATTATTCTTTGGAATATTACCTGTGTAGGAAGCAAATCAGTTTGAAATCCGTCAAACGTCAGTAGTGTTTTTGTGGTCCACTCTATTTAACTGTATCCCATACCCAAACTCAATAACACAAGACGATGAACCACATCAGTTTTCTGCTCCGTATTTACGTAGTTTCTAGTTCGGCTCGCAAGTCTAGTGGTTACTGTTAAACTGACAGTTATAGATGTTATGCATGTTTGATTTTGGACTTTCGTTGTAATGTAATAAAGTTCTTGTAGGTTTTCTGTCAGTAAGTGTTGCTGGTAGCTTTATCAGTGGTGTTAGATATAGGATACACTTTCCTCAATATGATAACAATTTTCTTTCTAATCGCAGCAGCAATGTTCTGCTAAGCCTTTTATCCTAATCTGATGACAACATGAGACCTTTGATGATTGAGGTACAACACGTCTTTAGGTTCGAAGAAAAATGCATAGTCCTTTTCGTAGACATCATTAACGATATTAATGGCTTCCGCGGCCGATTTCGGCCACGGCGGCTGTTCTCATATTAGGAAATCAGCCAGCCGCGTAGAACATATTATAGTGCACAAGCATTTGCGCAGACACAAGTATTCCTTCAATCTCATAGCCCGATGGGACGGCAATCCGACACGACCGGAAAGAGATCAGGCGCAGGACTGACATTTACTTGCTCTCCGATGTACGGGTGAATCAATCACCAAGTTCCAGACTACGGGCTGCTTTGTGAAAGTTTTAGAAAACCCACAAAGCGATTTCGGTCCGACCCCGGAATCGAACCCGAGACCTCGACACAGCAGCCGCGCTTGCAAACACTAGACCAACGAGGCAGTCAAAACGATATAAACGCATTGTTAGCGTAGAGTGATAAAATCATTATCCTTTTTCTTGAATACTATCAATTTCAAATGTGTAAAAATTTCTTCGATTGATTCCAAACTACCATAATACAAACATTCTAAAAAATCTGTTTATCCAGACTTAAAAACACCTCACGAGTTGTAACAAAGAATCTGAACTGGAACATAAAATCCGTTTTACTGACACTCCTAATCAAATAAAAAGCGTTAACTGTATTGGAATCTCAGATCTGAAACAAAGTGCTTAGCTCATCAAACCTTTAACAGGCTGCCTGTCTTTGAATGCTTAAGAGCGTGTACGTCAACCGCGCGCCATTTGGCCTAAAATGGTACTTTTCAAACCACTGTTTCTCAGTAACTACTTATCCTATAACTATGTTATTTTTTAATAACGCAAGGTAATTTCACTGTCTATATAGTTAATTGAACATAAATTTCAATTTGTGTAGTTTAAATACTTAAAACCCCTATAACGTAACAGATGTTTTATAAAATTCCCGTTCAGCGTCTATTTCGAAGCTTAAATTCGTGTGAAAACAGTGGCAAATCTAATCATATTTATTTTTTTACTCATGGACGAAATCCCCATGCCTATAGTTAGTTGAAAACATTTTTTGATTTAGGTCTCTATCTTTCAGAAAAAAATATTTTAACAATGTGAAAAATTGTGAATTTCAAATGCTTTTTTTACCTATCTATCTTACTTAATTTAATATAAAAATTATTTACTATAGTAATATAACTCTTTCTTTAAAACATAAACTTTATATTATAATTTAATCTCTCGTTTTTATTTTTTTATAAATTATTTAAAAACTACTATAAAACGCTGCACGCGAGTCAACTCAAACCAGACCGCCGCAAGGCTTCACAGAGAGAGGACGTGTCGCTCCGTCACATCGCGTAGGGTGAATAACCTCTGCCGTGGATACCGAGAATAGAGTACATTTCAAGCGCGACCAACAAATCTTGATACATTACTATTTTATTTAAAGCTCAATTTTGAAGCATATTTTTTTTATCGATTGAGTTGAAATTTTGTTTGAATGTTCAGTTTTAATGACAATGTATGATTCTATATCCAATATGGCGGTATACCCAAGATGGAGAAAAAAATGTTTTTAATGCATTCCTACGATATGGGTATCAAATGAAAGGGCTTGCTATGAATAACTCGAAAAAAAATGTGTCGCGAGTCTAAATCCAATATGGCGGACTCCTTAGGCTAGAAATCACTTATTGCAGATGTCTGTTACCAATCGAGCTATAATTTTTTTTTTTTTTTTTTCATTTTGGATGTACCCAAATTTTGACTTTTGATCTCGAATAACTTTTGAAGCATATAGGATAGATAACTTAAAACTTTATTTGCAATGGTAAACCCAAGCTCTTCACCAATATTTGGCTTTCCGGCAATTGTTGTTATTTGACCACAATTTTTCGGTCTGGATGGACTGGACCATTCATATAAACAATCAATTTTTCAAATCGGTCCAGGCGTCTTTGAGAAATCGAGAACAATCAAATTGAGAACAATCACAAAACAATATAATTGAAACCTCCTCCTTTCTTTTTTTGAAATCGGTTAAAATAATAAGTTAATCATCAGTCGACTATTTAGTACTGTTGAAAATTGTATGTAATATACAGAAAGTCCTCAAAACCAAGGTTTTCATAGGTGCCCGATTTTTTTGCAAAAGAGTGTAAGTATTAACGACTTATTTTCATGCTTTTATATTTTAGACATCCATAGACTTACACTATTTTCCCGCTATTAACTATTTACTAAATAATATATTTTTTGTTCTACCAATTTCACTCGAAAGGATCAAAATGGTTTGTGTGACTATACGTAAAGTATGATAGACACGCACACAGCCGCGACGCTAGTCTGCGCGGTTTTTTGCGTTGAATTACCTTAAGTTGACATCGCGCGCCGAGCGTACACGCTCTTAAAATGTTGAACCTTCACAAGGAATTATTTTGACTAGAAGCACCTACAAAGTTGTACAATAGTACTAAGAGTAGGAGCAAAAAATCTGTTTTTATATTCACCACAAATTTTGTAATGCAGATTAAAATATCTCAAGACTTAATTTTACCTGATTATTTTCTGCATGTCTAGAAGATTATGTAGCGCAAAAATTCGCAAAAATTCAAAAATGACTGGATATCATACAAAAATATAACTTATTATTTATTTTAAACGTCTAGCCTTTGCTTTGAATTCGTGTGGTATTTATAATTGTGTTTTAAAGTAAACGTCTAAATAAATAAACAAATTACATTTCTTTTATTGAAAACAAATCAAACAAAGTGAATTAAATATTTAATCAAATTGGTTTGAAAGTTAGATAAATTACATTTTACGTGTGTTGAACCTTAAAGTTTACAAAAAAAAAAACTTGATTCATTTGAATAATTTATTTTAATAATACTTTAGTAATTTCTTTATTTTTTATATTTTCTGGCTTAGTCTAGAGTCTAGTATGACTAACTTTATTTATATTTTTTTATCTTTTTTTAGGGTTCCGTAGCCAAAATGGCAAAAACGGAACCCTTATAGTTTCGTCATGTCCGTCTGTCCGTCTGTCCGTCTGTCCGTCTGTCACAGCCGATTTACTCGGAAACTATAAGTACTACAGTGATGAAATTTGATGGGAATATGTGTTGTATGAACCGCTACAAAAATATGACACTAAATAGTAAAAAAAAGAATTGGGGGTGGGGCCCCCCATACATGTAACTGAGGGATGAAATTTTTTTTTTCGATGTACATACCCTTGTGGGGTATCAATGGAAAGGTCTTTTAAAATGATATAAAGTTTTCTAAATAACATTTTTCTTAAAGTGAACGGTTTTTGAGATATCAGCTCTCAAAGTCGTAAAAAGTATGTCCCCCCCCCCCTCTATTTTTATAACTACGGGGTATAAAATTCTAAAAAAAATAGAGGTGATGCATGCTAATTAACTCTTTCAACGATTTTTGGTTTGATCAAAGTATCTCTTATAGTTTTTGAGATAGGTTGATTTAACTGTAATTTACGGAACCCTTCGTGCACGAGTCCGACTCGCACTTGGCCGGTTTTTTATATTCTAATTTTAGCAAAAATTACAAAATTGAAGGTATCATTCCCTTGTTTTCTTAGCCTTAACACCTATTTCTGAGATGATAGCAAATTCGTGTTTACTAGCCACAAAACTACTACTTCTATCAATAGTTGATTTGTTAGCACCTTCGTACACTATAAACCTCAGTAAAGAGCTATAAAACGTACACAAGTGCCTGTAAAAATCCTATAAACTGGAAGCCGCTGACAGATATTTTTGCCTTCTATTAGCAAAACAATGGCCCATCTAGTTATGTTAGGTCTTCGTAGTAGTATTAAAAATTTACCATACGTACGTGACATTTATTTGTTGTATGAAATAACTTAATTATTTCATTGAACATTTTCAACAGTTTCACTGCAAAAAACTTCGTACAAGAATAACCGACTTCTAAAAACATTTAATTAAAAGCAACAAAAAGTCTATTAGGCAGTACATCGGTCTAGAATTCGGTGTCTTGAGGATATAGCTATGTTTATTTCGACACCGACTTCAAGACGGATGCAATCAAGAGATTTTTAGTGTTTTTAGAAGTCGTTTTCTTCCTTTTTTGGAAGTCGGTTATAAACAATATCAATAGAAAACAATTGTAAAAAAACAAATACAAAAATTGTATTGGAACATCTAGAAAATTCTAGCGCCTTAACAAAGTATAAGGCAACGTGAAACAGCGGCGTCCGTTCAGATTGCTACGAACGGAGTGCCAGGCGCTTCCAATTGCTTTCCACTATGACGCTGCATGCAAATAGAACTGGTAAAGCCTTTGAGTGTTTAGATATAAACGAATACCGGATGTTTAATTAAACTGACCAACAGTACTATGTATTATGTGCTATGAATTAAAAATGACAAGGTATAATTTAACCTGCGGATTACCACCTTGTCATTTTTAATTCATAGCACCCACAGTTCTTCGACTTATGATTAGGTCTCATGGTGGTCTAATGCTTGCCGAATATCAGATACTCTGTCATACCAAAATGAGCCTTTCTTCTTTGAATAATGGAGTGACCAAATTGCAAAGCTCTTCAACAGAATGCATACATTTTAGATCTTCCAAAACCTGGTCGAACAGTATAGAAGGAGACCATCAAAGTAGCCAGTAATCCTTCAAAGGAAGGCGTACGTACATACATGGGCAGTATACTCTATGTTACGTTTTGTGCCAGTATCAAGAATGGTTCTCGCAGTTCATTTGTAGTACAGAAGCAACCCTATAAAACTGTTTGCCAAAATATGAAACAATTTTATTTAAAAAAACGCATATTTTTTAAGTATCGTTAGGTCCATCGACGTTATGTCATCATCATCAGCATCAGCCTATCGCAGTCCACTGCTGGACATAGGCCTCTCCAAGTGCACGCCACTGAGATCGATTTTCGGCTTCTCGCATCCAGCTCCTGCCAGCCGTCTTGCGCAAGTCATCACTCCACCGTGCCTGAGGACGTCCTACACTACGTTTGCCGAGGCGTTGTTATGTAATTTAACTGAAATCATTACTTTGAAGTCTATCAAAGTAAACTACATACAGAAAATTTTATTTTGCAAAAAAAGAACATCTCATTTGGCCTGATCTACTTTCATGTTACAACTTTAACATTAAAATACATTTTAAAACTTAAATCAGGATTTTCGGAATCCATTAAAGCAGGCTCCACTGCGGTATTCGGGATGCGCAGAAACAAAAAGGGTTTACTCGGTTTACTCCACCAGCCAGTCGTAAACCGGTCCTCATATAGTGAGCCCATAATATTAAGTGCTGAACTTGGAGCATCTAACTAACTGGAATCGCAAATCTCTATGCGAAAAAACTGTCCATATGATGATGTTCATGATTACTTCAAACCGTTTTCGGCCACGGCAACTGCTGCAACTCCGCAGTAATAATGGTCGCTGATGTGCTGTGTTACGACTGTAGTATCCCATCTTCTTTGAGAAGGTCCGCGCACGTTACAAAAATGTGAGAACACCGTCATTATAATTATGCCAACATACAAACACAACAAAATGGTGATAGCTCATTCAAGCATTTTCAATCCAATCGTTGCGCACACATACGGCAAAGTTTAAAAAAACAAGCCTAATTTGGGCACACATGTAAACATAGTTTGAGGCAGTGGTCCCCGTCCCGTATCTTTGGCTTAAGGAAAGATACAGCAATGACGCCTCCGGTTGTTTGAAGTCTCTATGGTGTTAAGTATGATGAAAGGTTGGGAGTTTGAAAGACAGATGCGGGTGAAGGGGTGAATGAACTAGTTTATAGCATCGTTTCTTTCCTTACCTCAATTTGGGATCATGGTGTCTTAAAATGTATGCATATGTTCCAAGACATAGTTCAGTAAAGGTTCAGGCGAAAATAAAAATATTCCAACAGTTTTGTTTTTAGGACCCTACAATAGCGGAAAAATATCTATATTTTGGTGCAAGCTAGTCTCAGAAACGTCTGTGCCTATTTAGTCGAAGCTCTAAGTGGCGGACAGCTGATCTGAAAGAGTGTCAATAATAGCTACTTTTACAGCTCTGGAAATTAGTTCCCTATGGATGTGATGGAAAAAAATCAGGCTCTCAATTAAAAAATGTCGCCAGGTTTAAACTGACCACCCCTTTAACTGAAAGCCGGAAAGCTCTACCATTTCTTCAATACAGCTTGTTCCGAAGCTTTCATAGCTTTGTCAATTTTCAAAGATAGCAAATTCAACAGACAGAACTTTATAGTCAACGTCACTCACAGAGAACAAACCATTTGATTGAAAGGCCTTTTGTTGTTCTGCTATGTCTATTTGATTATTGGTGTCAAACAGCATTGCTGAGTCCAATTTTGCATAGAAAACTGGTGGCCTTATCTATTTATCTCACTTTAAGAAATACAAACGTTTTTGAGTAATTGTGTTATTTCTTCATGCAAAACAACTTAGCAGTGATAATTCTTGTACCTTATACACCAAGCTACTTTTTATCCAGGTGGGCGAGGTTTTTCACATACTTATTTATTTAACTGGATTAATCGCCACTAAAGCGCGAGAAGAATGGTGACAGATTGTGAAGCTTGCTACCACCCCTGATATGAAGTCCACGACCACTCTGCCAAGAGTGTGACGACAAAGAAGAAGTAAGTCTGTAAGTCCTCCATAGTGTATTAAATAAAGAAATAAAAGAAAAATATTCGCTTTTAAATGAGTTCAAAATCCAATGTCTCCAAAAATTAATTATTCTATTTTTTTGCTTTATCACTGAATAATTAGGTAACAAACTGTTATGACGTCACTCCAATTAGTTTTTTATATGTTTGTGTCATGTTTCATCTCGTAAATTATCAACCGTGGGCTACTAACGATATAGGTACTTATTGTGTTGCTCTCGTATTCAGTTCAGTTAGAACCATCGACCGTGATCCATGTTGAGTGATGACTCGTCAAATAATAAGAAACATAAACTTTACGTGATTAGTAATTGAGTGATTTATATGTGCGCGAGTTAATTGTATAAAGTAAGTTGATTTTAAAAAGTATTTTTAGTATAATTCATTTTGTTATTTTTTTGGAACTTAGATGATGCTAGTTTGCCGGTATTATTTGGTTTCATATTATCTTTACACATAATATGTAGACGTCTGCTTTTTATGAATTAAATAATTTAATAATTAACAAAATTTACCTTTTATAGTATTAGCACAAATCTGTATTTTTTTAACAATTGTTTCCAGAAACCAAATACATGAATCTATCAAATAAATATTGTATAGTTTATCTGAAGATGAAGGTCAAATGTGTTTACGATAGGAGCAGTGTCGGCTGGCTAGCTAATTGGTCAAAATCATGTCGAAATAATATGAACCCATGATTTCATAAATTATTGAGCCTACCTTTATATGAACGCAAAACGCGTAAAATGTGTAGAAACAATGATAATACCTACGACATAAATACTAATTTTGTAGATGACTTTATCCTAATTTTGTGTTACAAAATAATACGATACGAGAGTTATTTAACAGCTTTCATACAGAATAGCTTCCGTCCGGTCCCTAGGTTTTCCATTTTGTAACTCGCGCCCCGTATAAAGTAACTATAAACTCCATTCATTCAAAAAAAATGCCATAAGTAGGTATCAATTGTGACATTTATCTGTTTGCATACCAATCATGGAAGATTTCAAGACTGATTTAAATGTATGGCAGGTCCACATCAATGACACATTTAAAACATAGCTTCTTATACATCTACACCATGCTAATATTATGCTAATACAAATAATTGCGTATTTATATCAACCATGAAGGTGATGTAAGTACATCTTGAATGATTTGTAATGATGACTATGAAATTATAAAACCTTTAAGGTCATAAAAATAGCAAACTGTTTGCAACAAAATATTATTACTATATCACCATAGTTACCAAAATGAAGTACTCCATATCTGTGGTCTATCTATACTGATATTATGATAGCCGAAAAGTTTGATTTTTGTTTGAAGGTGGTGCTAAAATAATCATCTTATATTTTCAGATGTCGCACAAAACAGCAGGCTTACTTCTGCTAACTTTGCTGGTTTCAAGCGAGGCTTTGAGGATCTTAGTATGTTTTCCCATGACATCCAAGAGTCACAGCATATTAGGTCATGGATACGCCAACAGACTGCTAGAAGCTGGACATGAGGTAATTCTTGGCTAACAGTTCTTGTCACATACCTTTACCCCTCTGAACTTAGCTGCCAGCGACTCTACGATAGTCCAAATGAAGTGAAAACAATACACTGCGGTGGACGTGCAAGATATCACATGGCAGACTTCAGAGAGGCAAAGTTATTTGAAGACCTGTCTGGTGAAATTACGTTTTTATATAGCTGAAAGTTTTTATCTACCTGCTATATTCTAACGAACTCATTACCTACATACCATTTGTATTTTTCCAGGTTGTCCACATAACATCATATCCAAGTAAGAAGATAGTCCAAAACTTAACAGAAATTGACGTCTCATATTTGCAAGATTTTTTTAAGGAACAAACCATGAATGGTAAGTTAACTATACCTACTATAGAAAATATTGCTTACAAAATATGAAATACATCTATTTAAAAGTGGAATTCTTACTTCATAATCTCCTGGTTATGTCATCCTGATGCAGAAATTCTATTTTGTGGAAAACAACTTAGGTACTTACCTTATCTTATCAGAAACAAATCGGATTTACAATGTGATTATTTATATTCCTCGTTAATATCATTATGTCAATTTCAATCATTGTTGCATAATATGACTTGCCTCCACCGTAGTCTTAAGGGAGTTTTTTTCCAAACATAACATATTGAGATTTCTTCCAAATTTTATCAAATCACATGTGATTGAAACACAAATAGCTGAACGTCCAAACCATCAAACTTTCACATTTTGTTATATCTATTAGTAGCATTGCTTTTTGAACCTAAGACAGGGATGGTTTACGCTCTCTAGGGAAGACCTACCTATAGTAGTGGACAGCAATAGGTTAACATGATGATGATCATAATGCTACCTTATTACGTTCCAGATGATGCCTTCAAACTCAAGAATATGATTGGCAAAAAGAACTTTGAGGAGTCTGTGTTCTTCTTCTACTTCGTTTTTACAATGCATAAGAACTTCTTGACTGACCCAAATGTCGTCAAGTTATTGAGTGATCCGAAAGAAAAGTTTGATGCTGTTGTCTTAGAATGGTTCTTCACCGAAATAACTGTTGGGTAAGGAGAAACAACTTTATAAATAAGAACGCAAAGATCGCTTATAACGATGACTTGCACAAAATGGCCAAATGGGAGTTGTATAAGTCTTAAAACAATTGCATTATATCAAGCTTCAGACAAAACAGTGACCTTGAATAAGAGTTTTTATAATGGTTCAATCATAGTGTCAGACATGTTCTGAATAACAGCCTATATCCTCGTGCGTTCTTAGGTACTCGCACACTGCACTCTTTTAGTCGGCCAATAGTTTGTTTCGATTCATATATCTGTATGAAAATGAATGAAAGTACGCACATTACTAAGACCAGGGATTTAGCAGGTATCAGACCGACTGAAAACATTGATTAGATCCAGATTTTCTTTAAAAAATGTTTACTACTATCATCCGACTGTTTAGTTTGCAGCGTGCGTCTTCGTTGTCCCACCAACATTTTCCTCATTTCTATTTCATTGTTTACAGAATTCCAGCACTACTCGAATGTCCATTAATCTGGGCATGTTCTACGGAACCACATTGGCAAGCCTTAAGGCTAATAGACGAAATCTCCAATCCAGCTTATACTTTGGACCTATTCTCACATAACAGAATTCCTTTGACTTTTTGGCAGAGGGCTGAAGGACTCTGGAAGGTGGTCAAGAGAAATGTGCAATTGTAAGTAAAATTATATAATGTGCAAGAATGTGGTTTCTGCTCGACGAATTCATTGATCATGGTAACATTTACACAGAAATGAATTTTGGCATGTTAATATTTTTGTAATGTGTCTAGTCATTCAAATGTTAGTAATAAATACTTTATTACATCAATAATTAGTGATGGCACAGTTTACTGATGACACTTTTCTAAAATATCATAATGAATCAGGAAAAGACAGTTCACTAATTATTAAGGGCAGCTATTTGTTATCAATGCAATTACGAAATGAAAATCATGATGACTTTTAATTTATTCATTTATTATTAACGATGTTTGAACTGTAAACACACCATACAAGATTTGACTACTCTTACCCAAACATGATACGAATAATTTTCCAACAGCCATTCAAGAACTCGATTGATCTTCACTATAATTCTTCTTCTTCCAGAGCAATCTACTATCCATTTGAAAAGTGGGCTTACAACAGCATTTACTCCGAGATAGCTGCCAAACGAGGAGTAACCATGCCTTCATACGAAGAAGCTATGTACAACGGATCCTTTATGTTGCTAAATGCCCACCCATCTATCGGAGGATCGATGAAACTGCCCCAAAATGCTGCTAACATTGCCGGATACCATATAGAAACGACGAAACCTTTGCCAAAAGTAAGCCTCTGTTTTTGCTGGTAAAAATAATATGCCTTTATAAAAATAAAATCGTAATAAAGACATTCTTAATACAACATGATAATAAAAACGAAGCAGCCTTTTAAATATATTTAAAGAAGGATTGACATTATCGATAAGTACTGCACTGAATTTAAATTAAACGACAATATCGCGGCCTTTTTATCAAAATCACAAGCGAGAGCGTCGCATGGAGGCGTAATATTTTTGGGCGATTATCTCGAGGCGACAGACATTATCCAGTGCGGCACACGCCTAAACCTTACCGACGCTGTTAATACGTAATCACGCCAATTCCCTTAGGTAAAATAAAATCTGAGCGCTTGAACTGGGCCAAAAGCAACGCGGACGGAATTTATTCTCTAATCTTTGCACCCGCTCAAAGGACTTACGTACAACAATAGGGAATCAAGCGGCACGCTAGGTCTCTGTGGATTTTTATCCAGCTATAATCTTATACTGCGGAATTGCTTGGTTTAACTTCGTTTGCTTACTGCAGCGAAACTAAGTTGCTTGCTTGGCACGTGCTAAACGTTTAGTCTGTTGCCCCAAATATTCGCAGGAAATCTTTGGAGATCACAGCTGTTTCATTTTGGCGTGCTGGAAACTTGTAATAGTCCAAAAGTGCTTATTTATAATATTTGTATCTTTTAACTCCTAAACCTACCTCCTCTGATTAATCTTAACCTATAAAACATGACTCTCAGACAAATGATTTATATGAAAATGCCATTTACCTATCAAATACCACTGCCAAATATATTAGTTTTGGTCGGTATCTTTTCTAATCATCATTCGGGGCTTTTTATCTTTTTATTATGACTTCAGGATCTCCAAAAGCTGATGGATGAAGCTAAACACGGCGTGATTTACTTCAGCATGGGTTCTATAGTGCAAAGCGATGGAATGTCGGAGGAAATGAAGAGATCTTTACTGGACATGTTCAGCAAATATGAACAAACAGTCATTTGGAAGTTTGAGAGTGATCTGACTGATGTACCTAAAAATGTTCATTTAGTCAAATGGGCACCTCAGCCTAGCATTTTGGGTAAGCTATCTAATCTTAGAGGACCTGAAATGAAATGAAATTAAATCGTTTATTTTGCAAGTTAGACATTACATCACTTTTACACGTCATTTTAAGAACACTGAGGTCGGCATTTCCTAACTGACTGACCCTGATATTACGTTATACCATAATTTTCAAAACGTAATGAAGTCACATCTTATAATATGCAATTTTGATTCTAGTTGATCAAATCATGATTGAGCTTTTTATTCATTACGATTGTAATGGATATATGTACCTACATCTGGATCACGAATTACTCCAGTTAATTACGAAAAGCACTAAAAATCCCTTTTTATTGATGCTCTTCTAGTAGTCTTATAAGGGCTACATCCAATTCTGACCTAGTCTACAAAAAGCCATATTATTGATGAGGACTTCAGACTTCATTATCCACCAGCACCAAAAAGATTTTTTAATCATTTTATCACTCACTTTTTCACATTCCAGCTCATCCAAACTTGAAACTCTTCATCACACATGGAGGTCAGCTTTCCACCTCCGAAGCGATCCACTACGGAGTGCCTCTGGTCGGTCTACCAGTGATGGCTGATCAACATTATAACATGATATCCGTGGAGGCAAAGGGATTTGGGATTAAAGTAACCCTGGCCGAAGATATGGTTCCTGAGCTTGATGCAGCTGTCAGGAAGATACTGACAGATAAGACGTAAGTTTTTTTCAAATAGTTTTAGTTTTTTTTTAGTTTTGAAGGTTGTAAAGTACCATCATAGTGACTTTATAATAGTCAGGGACTCGTTATTTTTTGTGGATTGTTACTATCGTTGCTATTTAGAGATCAGAAACTCAATTGACACCTACATACTAGGCTGTGCTGTGTAAATTCCCAAAAAATAAAAGTGGTTTTGTACCGATATTAAAAATATTTTCTTCTTTTTCCTCCACAGGTACACAAACAGAGCCAAAGAGCTATCAGCCCTTTTCCACGACCGCGAAATGCCTCCAGGAGTTGCGCTTACGCATTGGGTGGAGTTCGTGGTGCGAAACCGTGGCGCCCCCCACCTACGTTCCCCGGCAATTGCAGTTCCTTTATATCAAAAACTGTACTTAGATCTAGGAGTAGTTTTAGCTATATTAATAGGGTTTATTGTGAAAGTGGTGAAATATGTGCTAAGAAGGAGATCGAATAAAAACAGTAAGGAGAAAAGCAGTTGATGTGTGGTTGGTGTTTTAAGAGGATGAATCTTGATAGGGAATTCCTTATAATTTAGTAGGTACCCAACATATTTTTAATACAGATTCAAGTAACACTAAGAAGGACAAATGAATTTCTAAGCATCTTGTTATGAACCTCATAGTTATTAGAAAATTGTAAATAACTGTTAAATAAAATGCTCAATATATGTATTTTAATTGTTTGATTTCTAGTCATCGTGTCCTGAAAGTTGCGAAAAACGAGGGTCCTAAATACACCTCTGAAATAATGTACTTACTGCCCATCCTGTGATTCAGATTTGTATTATTTTCTTATTACAAAGATAATCTTTGCTTCTTTTAAAATGACATGTTATAACAGGTTATGACAGGTGGTTACTACACTATCATTGTATCTTGTAATCTTCGATAAGCTGATATAGCATTCCGTTTTCCTCTACAAGCAATGTGAATCATTATTTGTATAATATAAATCCTTATATAAAACCTGTTTAGTCGTGTGTAGTCGTCTACCGAAGGTCTGTAGACCACAGACGTTGTTCTAAAATTGAAAAAGTAAATAAACTTATTTGTAGTTTGTGCAACTGGCTGGAACTATTTGGATTTTTTCATGAATTGATATATAAGTAAGTTTTAAATTAATATTTTACACAGTTTAATAGTGTTAGTTGATGTTCATGTTCATTTATTCGAGCAAATATTAGTGTTTAGATTGGAACTAAATATTTCCGGGAAAATAGTTAAAAACATGTGTTAATCAACTAAGGTTTTTTTGTAAATAAAATCGAAATAGAAATTTCATGTTTTTTTTTTCATTCTGTATGTATTATTTTTCAGAAAATGGAAAAGTTAAACTTAATTTTATTAAGTATACTGCTAAGTTCGTGTTTGTGTGATGGATATCGGATCTTGGCAGTGTTTCCGACGCCAAGTGTTAGCCACGGTATTCTTGCAGACAATTTCGTGAAAACCCTTCTCAATGCAGGACACGAAGTAAGTACCTTAAAACCAAATCATATAAAAAACTATCGTAGTAAAACAGTTCATAGTTTGAAAAATTCTGATCTAACAGACAAACTGTTGTATACAGTTTTGTTGGACGCTTTGTACCTTTTAGAACATATAATGTACCTGTAATAAGAAATAAATAAATAAATAACAAACAAAAAAAAACACTAGCTATATACCTAACTAAAACGCGTCACAAAAATTAATTAAGACCAAATTGATTAACAGTAGTTTTAAAAAGCATACACATCTTAAAAGCATCTATAATAGGTACACAAAGCTTAAGGGAGTATTCTTTTGAACTACTGGACTATCATCGGCCTAGCCTTTTCCCAACTATGTTCGGGTGGGCTTCAGTCTAACTAGATGCAGCTGAGTTCCAGTGTTTTACAAGGAGCGACTGCCCTATCTGACCTCCTCAACCCAGTTGTCCGGGCAACCCGACACCCCTTGGCACACCAGGCTTTCTCGCTTCTGATTACCGTAAAGACTGACCAAAGATGTTCAAATGATAGCCGGGACCTACCAATTTATTGTGCCTTCCGAAACATGGAAGAACTCATCATGACATCTATCCACGAATGGACCAATCAGTCGATCCTCCCAGCATGGCCTTAGCCACAAGCTCTAAATTAGTACCTAGTAGTAAGGTTATGATAATAATATTTACTATTATGTCACTCTACGATAACCAAAGTTGCTGTTGCTATTTATGCTGTGAGTATCACAGCTGATCAGAATGATACCTATTAACATTTTTGTCGCCACTGATAAGGCGTAGTTATCTACACTTATTATAGAGCTATTTAGTTTGTTTGTTTGCTTGAACTCGCTTATATCAGGAAGTACCTATTAGAAAGAATTTAAAAAATGTTTTGTTATTAGATACCCCATTTATTACTTTTTTTCGGGTCAGTTTTCCCGAAGTAGTTCTCGCAAGAAAAACCACAGGCTTAAGCTTGATATAATGATAAACTTTAAATTACGTTACTCATGTAATCAAAAGATTACAAAGCAATTTTGGTTGTTTTTTAATATTTGTGTATCATCTGCCCATACTTCTCCCAAATACATTATGTTGGGGTCACATAGAAAATTATGTATTCAACGAAAAACTAAATATATTTTAATTGATTCCAGGTGGTGTACATATCGCCATTCAAAAATATAAATCATCCGAAACTGGAGATCATAGATGTCTCTCAAAACGTCGAATTATTTTCCGGTGAGTTAAAAACCTATGTCTACGCTGCCTATGTTGTTTTCTTGGGCTATTCTAATGTAAACCGATGAACCAATTTCAATAATTATATTCATATTCATATCATTTATTGCGTTCCACAAGTTTCACATGGTGTTACAATAAGCTTACAGCTACGTACATTTGTGGACCCTGTTAGGTTTAAAGAAAGAGATGAATGAAACTCCAGAAATGACCCACCAAGTCATCAGTTACTTACGATTTTTATTCTAATCATGACTTCGTAACACAGGTGAAACCATGGGCCCCTGTAGGTTGATAAACATAATGAAAATGAAAAAGATTGAATAAGAACAGTGCCTATTTCCCAGTCTAGACAGTTCATATTATTAGTTGAGCATAAAGAAATACCTAAATGCAAAGTCATTGTTGATTGCCGCGCCGTCATTTGTTTATGGTTCTAAAATGACAGACACAAAGCCAGAAGTGCCAATTCATTGATGAACAACAATTACTATATTTCCAACTAGCCGTTTTCCCGCGGTTTCACCCACGTCCCGTGGGAACTACTACCCGTACCGGGATAAAATGCTTATGTTACTAGGGAAGAGTGTAGTTTCCCACAAGTGAAAAAGTTTTTCAAATCGGTTGAATAGTTTCGGAATCAAACAATATAGGTAATTTTTCCTCTTTATTATATATATTTATATATTCGTGTGCATAATAAAATGTTCACACAAAGTCGGTCTGTTTATGTTATTTTATCGAAACTGTGTTGTTTATTTAATTGGTTCACCAATTACAACTAAATAACAAGTTGTTAATTAAAGTTCTAAGTTGGTACAGTAATAATAATGCCCTTAAAAAGGTCCTTGATAGGTACTTCTATATTTTTATCTGAGTTTGTGAAGTGGTCCCCTAAGGAAGCTAAACAACAACAAGAAGGTTTTCATAAAAAAAGTTGTTTATGCTTCGAATTTAGGGAATCCTTTTTCCTTGTTTCATCTGAACCGAATCAATGGGCCCGCAATTCTTGCTAGCATCACGAGGATTTTTATAGAACTACTGACTGACCTTCAGAACAGTTTGTTTCAAAAAATATCCCAATGTTAAATAGCCTTTTTAATAAAGAAGACTGTGGAATTCTTTTCATCCAGGTGTGGGAAGTAGTAGGTACCGCAAGCATGTGTGCAATACAAGTAGGGAATTAATATTTCCTTATATTTCAACAGATAACATCGACGTTAAAGAAGTCATGAATGGAAGTCTGGATCTACTAGACACAAAAGTTTTGTTCGAGATAATCACGACCATAACGGATGTGACGCTGGCTAACCCTAATGTCCAGAAGCTATTGAAAGACCCAAACCAAAAGTTCGATGCCATTGTAGCTGAATATTTCTTCAATAATATTTATTCTGCGTAAGTAGGTTTCATAAAAGATTCGAATTTTTTTGTGACCATTCAAAGTGTTGCTACCATGCGGCCCTCAGACGCAACGAGTAATAAAAGGAATACGAAAGGGTTTTATAAATTAACCAAATGCACCTTTTCGGGAAGCGTAAAGAAGAACAAAACCAGTAACAGTTTTAAAGAATATTTTTTATTTAATCCACAACTCCTCAATAGTACAAATACTGACATTTACACAAGTTTGGATGACTGATTTGGGGCAATAGATTGATCTTCTACCTAAATTTGACTTCTAACTGGCAAAATTGCAACAATTTCACTTCTATTTCTTTCCAAAATTTCGAAAAAAAAAACCAGCACCATATTCAATTTGAACATAAATACAATTCCAGGTTGTCAGCAGTCTACGACGCCCCGTTCATCTGGTTCCTCACCATAGTGCCTCACTCCTTGATCTTCGACCAGATCCATGGGCCGATGAACCCAGCATACAGCAGTGACTACATAGAATCGAGGATCGCTCCATACTCCTTCGTGGAAAGAGTTCGTGGACTGTATTTCACGTTGGGCTTGCTGTACAATCTACATGTGTAAGTATAAGTATGGATGAAATGTCTTTTTACTTCTATTGTATATGCAAAAGTAATGGTCTCTCGAAGGGTAGAATAATTATATATTTGAGAAACGTTTTTGTTAAGGTATGATTCCGAACCACGCTGCACGCAGCAGTGCTGCCGCGACACTACTGGTCCCCGTACAATTTCCATTGGCTTATATGAGATTACATTCCGAGCTAGGCAGCAATGTCGCGGCAGCAATGTAGCGGCAGCAGTGACGCGTCTGCCGCCGCAGCAAGAGAACCTACTTGAATGTTGACTCGTAAATTGACAACAAAAGGATGAATTTCTCTGACTCAGACTTCTTCCTCTTGCAACAGTATAAATAAAAGTTGGTCATCAATCGACATCTTGTCAACTCAAGTAAACTAACTAATACACAACAACGCATCACCACGAACAGAGCGACAATCATACCTTAACCCAAACTTTACTTACTGAAAAAAACTGCATTCTAATCTAAGGAGTCTAGACGGCATGTCTCTTCAAACCCACTTGACTTGATTAATAGCCAAAGAACATCAGAAAAACTCAATCAAAGTCTCTTTGGAAAGTTATTCTTGGTTGGTTATTCTAATCAATTTATTAAGCCTAGTGTTATATAGTCTTGATAGCATAGCGAGAAATGAACTAAATCTTCTGTTCCATTTCAGCATCTTCCCACCGGTAGAAGAAGCCATATACCACAAACATATACCTACGATCTTAAAATCATTAGGGAAACCAATTCCTGATTACAAGGTCCTTACATACAACGTGTCCTTAGTACTGGGTAACTCTCAAGTGGCTCTAGAAAGTGCAGTACCTTTGCCTCCGAACTTCAAACATATTGGCGGATATCATATTGATGATGATGTTAAACCGTTGCCTGAGGTTCGTATTATATTATTACTGATATAGATAATGTTAAGGTATGCTAAATCTGAACGAATTGGGACGGCTGTTGGCTACTTTGAATCAGAGTGAGGTCCACCGTGGCCAATTCCTGCCAGCGCTGCGAGATTGTTCGGAAGTGTTACGGCGGCCCTGGTACATAAAAGGGCTTAGGAAGGAACATGATGGGTTTTAGTCAGTAAGATTCTGACACTCCCTCCCGCTGCACTCACAGCGGGCGATGTTGGAAATCACGATGTTTTGTAGTTCACGATGACTCGGGTAAAACCGCGTTAAACAGCTGACATAATAACAACCAACTTAATAATAATATTTATTTAAATATTTATTTGCTTCCAATAGATATAAATTCAAGAGTCACATGATGCTGAGTAATATTGACCAACTAAGATGACCAATGAATTTGCGCTACAATCAATGTGATCAAACCTCTGAACTTTATGAGATAAACAAATTGTTGAACAAGATGACTTGATAGAAATGTGTAAATTGTTGCTACGGGTACTGCATATTACTATTATGAAGTACTTAACTCATTGGATTCTTACGAAACTACAAACCATATCATAACCTTCTTAGATTGGTTGCACCATGTATAACTATAGCGATAGCCAAACTCACCAACCCAAATAATAATATAGTTTACTTTTCGTTATACTTACAGTTATAAATTTTACATAGTATAATCATCGGCACGAATCTTGAGGGCTTACCTTCACCTGCGCAGAAGTGATTTATTAGCAAAGAACCAATCCCGAGTGACGGTTATGACGCGATGCGCTGCGGGCCAATCACCGCTTTACCCCGCCACCGCGCCTCACTTCATACCACAAAAGGGACCCAATAAATAACTTCTGCGATGATTATACAACCCCACCGTTATAATTAAATCTAGTTAAAATGGACAATACATTTAATTTTTCAGAACTTGAAGAAAATATTCGACAACGCCAAGAACGGTGTTGTATTCTTCAGTTTGGGATCAAATTTGAAGAGTAAGGACTTACCAGAGGATATGAAACAGGGTATTTTGAAAGTTCTAGGAGGATTGAAACAAACTGTCATTTGGAAATTCGAGGAAAGCCTTCCAAATACACCCAAAAATGTTCATATAGTTCAGTGGGCACCACAGCAAAGTATTTTGGGTGAGTTTTTTTTTTTTTTTAAAGTCTGTCGACAAGCGGACTTTTATAGATCACTAGCTTCCGCCCGCAGCTTCGCCCGCGTGGAGATCGGTTCTATGGCGTTTCCAAGAGAATTCTTCAAAAGTTCGGGATAAAAACTATCCTATGTTCTTTCTAGGTCAACTCTATCTCTGTACCAAATTTTATGAAAATCAGTTCAGTGGTTTAGAGGTGCGAAGCGTAACAGACAGACAGACAGACCGAGTTACTTTCGCATTTATAATATTAGTAGGGATTCATCATCGGCCTTTTTTTTATCTTACCACTGCAGGGCAGGATTTACCGCTTATCACCTGCTCCACGCGGCTAGATTATCTTAGACCTTGTAGTTTAGGTTTTCAATCAGTCAATTGTAATCGATCAAAATATCTGTCTCAACAACTCGTTACTATGACCAACTATTCAGTTTCTTACAGAAGAAGTAGAATTCACCCGATCTGAGACTACTAATTAATACCAAGAATTTATTAGACAATAAAATGAGATAGTCAGGAAAGATTTCAAAACCGGGTACAAAAAGACCTTTGTTTTTCTCTTTCCAGCTCAACCAAAATTGGTCCTCTTCGTCACACACGGTGGTTTATTGTCCACCACCGAAGCTGTCCATTTCGGAGTACCTCTGGTAGTCATTCCAGTGTTTGGAGACCAGTTTATGAACGCAAACCTGGTCGAAAAGAAGGGCATCGCTGTTCAAGTCAAATTATCTTATACCATGTATAACGAACTGAAGGTTGCTATGGATACAGTTCTAGGTGATACAAAGTAAGTGATAATTACCTAAAGTAAAATTTTAATAATTTTTTTCAATCAATCCTCATCAAGATGTCAAATAGTCAAAGTCAAAGGTTTTTATTTCAAATAGACCTACACAGGAACTTTCGAAACTTCTATTGCTAGGTGCACGGTTCCAAGGGTCTTATGGAGAAGAACTGACGAGAAACTCCAGAGGGATTCTAAGAAGGAAGGGCTAATACTTAATGAGCATTATTTCGATCTAGTAATTGATAATAATTCATGCGTAAAGATCTAACCTATGGATAATAATCACATGACAGCAGTATTTAATGTATTTCATATATACTCAATTACGCCTATCAACTCGTTATCTCCTGTATCAACGGAAATAACTCAGCAATAATATAAGGAAAAATATTTAGACTATTTAATATTTATCTGGTTCTTAATACCTATGTATGTGTTACCTACCTAATACTGTCCCATCGGGTTATGAGACTGAAGGAATAGTGAGTGCACCTGGAGGTAATATGTCCTTCGCAGTTGGCTAATCTCCTTACATCAGAACAGCCGCCGTAGCCGATTCTCGGCTGGGAGGATATCATTATCACCTACATAAAAATATCTTCTCCACTTTTCCACAGATACGCCACAAATGCAAAGGCTTTGTCAGCAGCTTTCCATGACCTGGAAATGAAGCCGAAAGTCGCTTTGAACTTCTGGGTGGAGCACGTGGTGCGCACGCGCGGTGCTCCTCACTTGCGCTCCGTCGCGGTCGACATACCCCTCTACCAACGAGTTTATCTAGATCTCTTAGCTTTAATCCTTTTAACTCCTGTTGTTCTGTTACTAGTAATTAAAAGATTCTGCTGTAAGAAAAGTGATAGGCAGAAAGTCAAACGGAGTTAAATTATTTTTAGTGATTTTAAGTAGGATTAGTCATCATCAGCCTATAGCAGTCCACTGCTGGACATAGGCCTCTCCAAGTGCACGCCACTGAGATCGATTTTCGGCTTCTCGCATCCAGCTCCTGCCAGCCGCCTTGCGCAAGTCATCACTCCACCGTGCCTGAGGACGTCCTACACTACGTTTGCCGAGGCGTGGTCTCCACTCTAGAACGCGTTTACCCCAACGGTTATCGGTTCTTCGGCTAATATGGCCAGCCCACTGCCACTTCAGCTTGCTGATTTGGTGGGCTATGTCGATGACCTTGGTTCTCTGACGGATTACCTCATTTCTGATGCGATCCCTCAGAGAAATGCCGAGCATAGCCCTTTCCATAGCCCGCTGAGCGACAGTAGGATTAGTATTTATTATTTCTTGTATATATTGGGAGAGTAATTTTTAGAAAAATTGTATTTTTTTATATTTAAGATTACAACTTGATTAGGTAAAAATCACAAAAATGCATCGGTATGTCATTAATAATCACAATTATTATTGTTAAACAATCATCATGCCGAGTGCAGATAAGTTGAGCAGTGATGTTTTTTATAAGGTTTTCCATTTCACAGTGAAACAGGAAGGCACCGTGCTATTTGTTTTTGATCACATCACATGACATAATTATCAATTACTGTCTTTATCTAATACGTACTGGGAAGTTATATTCTAAAATTATAATTATATAATTTATATCTTATAATCTACCTTTATCAAGTATGACTTGACAATTTGTTTTTTCTATTTCTAATATCCTCATAAGTTTACGTTGTAAATATTAGTACTTAGAAATAATTTGTATGTATCATCATATTCCTTACTTATTTGGCTTCTGCCACTTATTACTAGGTACTCGAGCAACTTAATAAGGAATTTCCTATGATTTTGTAAATAATTAAAGTGTGGCGAATTGTATAAATAGTAAATGAAGAATAAATGCGTTTTGGAAATAAATAATCTTTACTTATGGAGTGAGCTGCAGGATTGTCTTTCATCTCCTAACAAAATCTAGTGTCAGATCTTTTAATCAACCTGACAGCCTCTGATTTGAACCTTTGAGAAAGATTGCAGTATCAATCATAGATATCTATCAGAAAGCTGGCTTGCTACTTACTTTTGGACTTCGGATTGCTTTGTGAAAAGTTCTGAATGATGTCCCGCTTTGTAGATCTGATTTTTCCCTGACTCGGAACGGAACCTGGTGCCCTGTGAAGGGCATTCTCTCCAGCTTTATAATATTAGCAAAAAGCATTCCACGTCTACATGAAATGGCAAAGAATGGTACAAAATACAAGCAGAGATGTCATAATGTAAAACGTCCTACCAAAGCATCGCCGCACAAAAAACGGGGGATTAGGGTAAGAGGAACGTTACAGGCTCCTTTGAAACCCGTCCATTTTTGTAGAACCAAATATTATCGAAAGATGTATAAAAGATCCCGATCGCCTGGTTAGTTTACTCGAAACTGATCGTTTGATGATACGTAGTTTACCTGCCTTATGCCATCTCTGCTCATCTTCCTTCCTCCGTGATAATAAAGTAATAGCATGGCGACTGAATAACTGGAGCAATTCACTTGCTACCAGTAGGAGCACCTATCTATATAATATAGCTAACACATAAAGCGGTCAGATTCATTGCAGCGTCAATTTAAACACGATTGAAGGTTATAAACCATACACTTTGTCTGTCTATTTGCGGCCGAAAAAATAGGAGGGGAACCAAAATTTATTGCGAACTGATTGTTAATGTAAGATGACTTCAAAAAGGCCTGATAGGTGGAGATGATTTTGAGTTTCCGTTCATTCATTTTATGAATCCCTAAGTAATAAAAATCATCGGTCTTTTTGCCATCCCACTACTGGGCACAGGCCTCCTCTCACATGGAGAAGGATTGAGCAATCACCACGCTTGTTCAATGCGGGTTGGTGATTTCAGACTTTGTCGCCCCGGTATTATCCAGATGTTTCTCTTCACCTTTAAGTAATAATCATTTATTTACTCATTTTTGACGCATTCCTGGTAAAAATGTTGACCTAATTTTGATGAATTGTTATATGGATTTTTGAACCAGCTAAAACAGCTCATTCAAATATTGATTCAAATGTATATTTCAATCAGACGTTACCCTTGAGCCAATGACAGTAAAGTCAACAAAATAGAGTATGTTTTCTTAGCACGATAAATAAGCATTATTTATGCATTACCTTTGTTTGAAAAACTGTTATTAAAAAAACATCTTGGCTGTCGGGCAAAGCAGAAAAAACCGTCAAGATAAATGCAGTATCATGTAATTTTTTGCTGAGTTAGTAAGTTCCTCTATGCTAGTATTTAACAGAATACTTAAAACATTTGTTTGTAGGTATATATGTACCAAAAGCATGTGACCATCAAAATCATGTCAATAAGATGACTAGACCAAATCTTTCTTGATAATATTAATTTGGAACATTTTACCTCCACTCATTATCACAAAACAAATAACCAAATAATTAAAAATATTCATAACTCTAAACTCTTAAGCGAAGATTCCACCAACATAGTTTGCACACATTTTTAAAATGTGCACGCAATTTGTTTCTGCTTGCAGAAGCGCGTAGTAAACCAAACCAGAAGTAACATTAATTTGTGTGCGTCACAGTGCTACACGCCGGTGGAATCTCGCCTTTATTTCAACGGTACTCAGTCAGATGACATAATATAACTACCTATACCTACATAGATAACTCTACGTATAATAAGCTGCTATAGTTCAATCATCTGCGCTCAAAAGGAATCAGGCGCGAGCGCACTAAACACGCGCGTTGAATATTTAAAAACAAAACACATCAGATATTCGATATTCAAAATAAGTAAATGACGTCTTCCGCATTTGTTTTATAAAGACGTGTTTCAAAATGAAGCTTCTAGTGTTATTTTCTTTGTTTTTTGTTCTGTGTAGTGTAGAATCGTTGAAAGTATTAGTATTATTTCATATGCCCGTTAAAAGTTTAAGTATATTAGGAACCGGGGTGGTCAGACATCTGCTGAATGCTGGACACGAGGTACCTACCTACCATTTACCTATATAAACATTAACTCTAAAAATATATACATTTCACTTTAATAGCTTTTACGAAATATTGATAAGCCATGATAAAAAATACCATATTGACTGATAAAGCTTAATTTGTTTACAAACACTAATAGCATACTAAACGTTATCACGTTGTTTCGGTCCCAAAATGTTTAGACCTTACTTTACTTTATCATCATCATCATCATCATATCATCATCAACGAACGCCAACTACACAGGCCATAGGCAGCCCAAATCTATCGATCATCATCTGCCGAGCCTTTTCCGAACTATGTTGGGGTCGGCTTCCAGTCTAACCGGATTCAGCTGAGTACCAGTGTTTTACATGGTGCGAGTGCCTATCTGACCTCCTCAACCCAGTTACCCGGGCAACCCGAGGTAATACTGGTTGTCTTGCTAAAGATTTTCAATGACAGCCGGGACCTACAGTTTAACAGCCCTTATCCTTCGACTGATATAAATATAGTATTCTTCCATAAAATAGTTTCATAGTACGTTGAGATAGGTTCCATAGAAGGTCAAGTCTAACGTAATAATATCGCATTATCATATGTATGTCTGATGTTTGATTCGTCTATAAATAGATAAACCTGTATCTACGAGGAAACCAGTATAAATTACGTTATATAATCTAAAGAACGTAGCAGACAACGCAATTATCTCGTTTCTAGTACATTTATAGTGTGTACTTAGATAAATCGAATGTTTTGCTGTTTACATGCTCATTTGCATAACTTGACCCTACTTTGTGTGATGAGGTATTATTTTGCTTATTATACTGAGATAACAGATTCTTGTTTGTGATATTATCGAATTCATAATATTGTTAATAGGTTGCTCCAATATTTGTTTTTTTTTTTTATATAATATTCAAAACTCATCATCATGTTAGGTACTTAACAAAATATTTATATAAATAATAATATGTCATTTCTAAAAAAGGACTTGGCTAAAAAAAATGTTTTCTGCTTTCAGGTGACATACGTAACTGTGTATCCTCTGAAGAACCCGCCAACTAAAAACTTTAGACAAATTGACATCAGCAAGAATGTCGAGCTCGTTGCAAGTACGTTATTAGAATACAAATATCTATTTCCGAAAATATAAACATAATCTCAACATTTTTAAATCAGTATTTTACAATAAGAACTAGCTTGGAAAGGTATATTTTCCATATGAATGAGACGTACATATTAGCAACATTTTACAAGTTGCAAGTCTGTTGTTCTTCCGGAATCCGTGTAAAACCACGTATACAAAAACTTTGACAAAATCTTTACACTTAATTGCAGATGATGAAACACTTACAATGGGATACGTCCTAGAACATCAAATTGAGAAGAATGGAGCTTACCAGATCCAAGTGTTCTCACAAGAGAATGCTCGACAGACCTTCCAGAACGAAAACTTGAAGAAACTCATTCAGGACCCCAACGAACACTTTGACGTTGTTTTCAGTGATCTGCTTGAGTCTGAAGTATATGCTGGGTAAGACAAAAAATATTATGATGATGACTAGAATCAGTATCCAGAATTGAAACTGCCATCATATTAAATAAGAAAAATCTTAGAAACTCAAGTTGATAAAATTATTAAAATGGCTTAAGCAGCATTGCAGCAACTTTCAAATGGCGAAAATAACCACTCTTTTAGAGATAGGACAACCATCGGATCAGCAATATCCATTCAGACTGTTATGGAATTTTATAAAGAACTGTGATTGTCATAAAAAATCTATATTAATGTTCCCACTTTTGTATTTCCAGATTAGCAGTGCTATACGACTGCCCAATGATCTGGCTTTATTCTATGGGAGCCCACTGGCAAGTGCTAAGACTGATAGATCATGGATCGAACCCTGCTTTCACTCCAGACTACTTGTCACCTAATAAACTTCCCCTATCTTTGTTCGAGAGAGTAGAAGAGTTATGGGCGAGGATTAGATGGCAATTCCTTAAGACGTAAGTTTTATAATTATGATGCTTTATATGGTTAAAAAAAATATGGGCAGGATAAAGATGCAAAACTTAGAGCAGTACTTTTAGTGTTGGTTTGTTACTAAAACCTCATAGCCAATTCATAATTTATTCATTGAACATAGTTTTCAACCCATAAATCATCATCCTCCCAGCCTTTTTCCCAACCATGTTGGGGTCAGCTTAAAGTCTAACCGGATGTAGCTGAACTAGTTTTCAATCCATAAATATGAGAATGCCATTTGAACTTGATTCTTAATAACCAGATTCATCACCCAACCAGAAGAACGCAAGATTTACGAAGAAACCTTCGGTCCACTACTAGCCCAGCGTGGCAGAACACTTCCCGATTACGAAGAAGTTATGTACAATGCCTCCTTGATTTTCGCCAATGAACACCATGCAATCAGAGACAGGCCAGCTACTCCTCAAAACTTTAAGTACGTCGGTGGTTTCCATATCGAAGATCCTGTGCAACCACTGCCAAAGGTAAAAACAGTTAATCTAAGTCACAAAGAAGGAAACTTCATACAGATGATATGGAAATAAACTACAAGATATCAATGAGATAATTCAGCTTCCTGAATGTATTTTTTATGATCAGGGTCGATAGTAAAGAGGTTTTGATGTTTTGAAATAAACAGATAAAAAACTTCAATAACAGTATCACGCGCCTCACTTAATTACATTGTTATCGGTTGCTCTTCTTCAATAAGCCGCTGACCCTACTGATTACGACACTTTTTTGTTTACAATTGTTACCGTGTGTAGTTTTTTCTTATCTTTCCTGTTTTACTTCGCCAGACAACACCTTTTTCTGTGCTTCACATTTTTATAAGTCATTTAAAGCACTCATCTATTTCAATTTGATATCATGACTTTTTTCGTTAGCCCTTTCATAGATTATTCGCTCTCCTTCTTTCAGCAATAATAACTAACGTTAAAATTCTTTTACAGCATTTCCAGGACCTCATAGAGAATTCCAAACATGGCGTTATATACTTCAGCATGGGGTCGTTTTTGAAAAGTAATTCTTTACCCAAAAAATTGGTTCAGGAACTCCTGAACATGTTTGGACAACTCAAACAGACCGTTATTTGGAAATTCGAAACCACCCTGCCAGATGTACCGAAGAACGTACACATTGTGCACTGGGCTCCACAACCTAGTATTTTAGGTAAATATTAAATTGTCCTTACATTTTTATCTAAAACGCATATACAGCAAAGCTGATGAGTGATAATCATTATAGGTGATCACGCACTCAAAGAGCGAGTATTTATTGAATCGGCCAAGATAGTACTGCTGTATAAATAAAAACAGATAAGATTATTTTACAATAGCCATTACAAGTCTTTTCTCCTCCGTGCCATTACATCATACAAGTTCTTCCAATGATACTGATTTTGCAATAACTTTTTCAGCTCACCCAAATGTGAAAATCTTCATCACACACGGAGGCTTGCTGTCCTCAATGGAAGCCATCCATTTCGGGGTGCCAATCATAGGAGTGCCTGTGTTCTTTGATCAGTTCACAAACATCAACAAGGCAGTTATTAATGGTTACGCTTTGAGGGTCAACCTGAATTATGACCTGCCCAAGGGCCTTAGTGCTGCCATCGATGTTATGTTGAATGATGATCGGTAAGTTTCTGATATGGACATCTTTTTGACACAATATAGTTTTGTGACTTAGAAGGAATGAATGAATGTTAGTATGATGGCTGACACAGAGGAATGGAAGCTGTAGGACTGGCTAAACGAAATTATCCTAATGACTCGTTTTAATAATTGTCTGTCTTGCCTTTTGCCAAATATGTTGGTATCGTCTTCGAATCTAACGAGGTGCAGCTAAATATCAGTTTGACATGACGCGGACGCTTACCTGACCATCTCAACCTCTTCTCTCTCTCTCGCTCTTGTTGGTATCAAAATACTTTTCATCGTTATGTGTATTTCATTTCTAATTAGGACAATTTCTTTCGCAGGTACTCCAAAAAAGTGAAAGAAATGTCTGCAATTTACCACGACAGTTTAACAAAACCTGGTGATGAGATCGTGCACTGGGTTGAGCACGTGGTGCGCACGCGTGGCGCTCGTCACTTGCGCTCTCCAGCTTTCAACGTACCACTGTACCAACGACTGTACCTAGATGTGCTAGCGATAATACTGGCTGTTATATATCTGATCAAGTATATCATTGCCAGTTTTGGCACAAAGAAAGCTAAGAAACAGTCTCAGAAGAAAAAGAATTAGAGTAAATTATTGAATAGTTAGCTTTAAGTTTATAGTTAGGAACGTATTGAAGAAGAAATCACAATTAGGTAATACAAAGATAATAGAACTTTAAAGATTACTTTCACGTAATACTAAACAATAAAATGTAAGATCATCGTGATATTTAAATGCAAATTAAAGATAAAATGACAATTTAAGTGATTATAAAATCCACACTGTGCGCATGAAGTCTGAATTGAGTTTGATTTATAAAAAGTTTTAATTTAAGTTGATTTTCAATTATTTTGTACCCCTTCCCTAATTTTACTTAAACTTGCTGCCATAGTGAAATTATGATTGGCTTTGCTTCATTTGAGTTTATGCTGAGTTTAAATCGGATCGCTCTGAAAAACACTCTTAGCCCTTTTATTGACAAGAGACGTGAAGTATCGTAGAATAGTTCCCACGAGACGCGGGTTTAACTGCTTGCCGAAGCTAGTTACGATCATATATTTTATACTTAGTTCTATACATATAGCTAAAGCAATGGCAATGCGTATGTGCAATGTTTGCTATGACAAATTCAAAGGGGAATATGGATTGCCAGCCGTCGAGATATATTTTAAGCATAGCTTCTACCCGGTTTCCCCCAACTCCTCTTCAAAATACCAATCTTAGAAATTGTTACTATATAATATTTTTTATCTGCGGCTGAAACTACTGAAGGAAGCTAGTATCTGGATACATAATATAAAACTTCTTAAGTACTGCTTATGTAAAATTGAGTGTTATTATGTACAAAGTGAGTACCAGGCGTCATTATGGAAGACTAATGACGGACTAAAATGCAAGTCATTGTATACAAGTGGTCACTCTTTGTTTGCAGTCCCTACTTGTGGTATGAGTAGGATGATATTACTTAATTAGTTAAACGATTTGGATATACTGTCTATGAGCTGGACAGTCGTTAAGTCCATTAGAATTACCTTCTCTTATAAGTTATGTGATTAATATAGGACGTCCACTGCTGAATATATGCTTCTCCAATATTCGTACCTAATCATCTCCGGTCATTTTGTTAAGCATTTCAATGTCAGATATTTATTTAAATCACCCTTATTTTTAAGAGAAGGCTATAATTTAAATAAAGTAACGCCTAATTCGAGAATTTATAATAAGGGTAAAGTATAAATAAATAAATTTTATTTTATTTTCATAACATAAAACCTACATGGGTGCATCTATATCTACCTACTTAGTTCACAATGAAGATTTTGAATTTTAATTTAATGGATAAAATAATGATTTCCCAGTTCAAGATAATCTAGGATTAAAGATTTTGGAACATATCAATCATAATTAGACACTTACCTACCTATATTAAAATCTATGCGGAAAATACTTATCAAATATACGCATAATGACTTGCATTTTGAATCCAACCGACTCATAATATGTTGTCCTGTCATCAGGCTATCACGCAGTAAGCATCATCAAAAACTCTAAGAATCCCTTCCACATTGGCGGATATTCCGCTCGTTTATATATTGACTGTGTCTATTTAGATATTTCTATTGCCTTATGTTTTGATAACGAATCTTTTGCAAAACTATAACAGAATACCCAACTTCAAACACCTGGTATAAAGTGCAAACTTGTATTTTCTTAAATATTCGTAATAATTTTGGATCAACACCTAAACTATGAATTACCATTGAAAGTAGGTTTACCACTGTTTTCATTTTCACTCACCTATATAAAATGTAAGTACTTAGCTTGTGTTACAAACTCAAGGATAATGTACCTACTGTCTTTGAAGAAACTTACAAAATATAAGTCCCTTTTCGAATTTGAGAATGGTCCATTGAGAATAATGACTTAGCACAGAATCATGTCTGGTGTCGATTTCGTCACGAGCACAGTTCACTATGACTAGTCATAATGTTATGTATTAAGGAAAATGCGCTCAGACAACGTGACTTTTCACAGCAGCTCTGCAGTTGCACTGTCAAATCAAGCTTGAAAAAGAAAAGAATATACTAAATAAGTCTAACCTGCTGCAGCGAGCGCCTCTCACGCGGGCGCTGCGTGCGCTTAACGCTTTGTCACAACGGTTAGATCTGTTTCATTGCACTACGAATGAACTTACCAGAGCCGCATATGGTATGATATCTATTGGATACAACTGACATTTTATTTTATTTTTTGTATTAGTTTAGTTTTTATGGTTAAGTAGGTATTAAGTTTTGTAAATGTTAAATAAGTATATGTAGAAATAACTACGCTATTGCATTGGGTGGCACCTGTAAAAATAGTGTATGTTTGGTGGAAATAAATAAATAAATAAAAATGTTATAATTGCACAGAATGTACTCATAGGTAGAATAAAAATACAAATATTTAAAATTTACTTTTTGGGATCCTTTTGCATTCTACCGTAACTTAGCCATGCAAAAACTGAGGGTTTAGAATTAATTTTGATATGCTAAGAAAATAAGTAAAGAAAATTAATTTATTCCATTCCATTTTCTTTATAACCTTCACTTTTCAATTATAATTAATCTTCGTTCCCATGCACTTACAGCGTTAAACTTAGATACATAAAGTAAATATGTACTTATGACGACAGATGTAGAAACCATTCACTTTTTTTGGAATAGAAAAGCAAGCAAAACGTTCAATTAATAAAGTGTAGAACTATGAAATACCATTTGGTTGAACTGGAAAGAAAAACAATTTTCATTCAAACAGAGCTGCACGTTTAAAAATAACCATATTGTAAAGTAAAAAGCACTTTATTTGCACGTTTTTCAGTGCAATATCAATTCGAACGGCTGTGCAATTTATTGGCTGTAATGGCACACTGACTGCAACTTTCGAGTAGTCAAAAAACCTATCCCTTGTTTGAATTTTATCGTTCACGACTATACTACATATTTTAAAACATAAAAAATGTGTTAAATTATAAGGAACTTTTTCCCGCGGTATTACCCGCGTTCTCTTTAGTACATCAGTGAACAAGAAAAATAAATTAAACATATTTTTTTCAATATTTATCTTAACTTTATGAATACGAATAATCATGAAAAGAACATTAGAAAAAGAAAAATCGTATCACAAAAATAGGCACAAGGTCAGCTGAAAAAAAAATGATCGCCTATCAGCTGTTTGCTAGCATCAAACAAGCAACGACGAGGTTTTCTAAAAATATTGACGTTAGATCAACAAACTGAAACGGATCACTTTGAAAGTTATCCTTGTATATGTATAAAAAAATAATTTAGAAGAAAGAAAATATATTATTTTGAGAAAAATCAAATCTCCCTAAATAGATAACCAAGTTTTTTCAGTCACTCAACTGCAATTTTATTGTTCAACTGATTCTGCTTTTCAAATCGTTATTTTTCATTCAGGATTTTTTTTGTTGTTACCTATATTATACACAGGTATGTCAAGCACATAAGTAGGTAGGTATTGATTTCAGGCACGATTGATTTAATTTGCTATGCTTAGGTACCTACCTTCTAAAAACTGACTGCCATTTACATAATTATTATATCTAAGGTAAATATATAACGATGATCTAATAAGGAAAACAAACTAATTAAAATTATATCTTACACTGTTTCTAATCTGAGCAGTAAAGTGCAAGTCATTAAGATGATCGGAACATGATCGGAACCAACATTTTACGTTTTAAAAATATTGATATAATGCTTTAGGAATTTCATGCTTCGGAAATTATGTCATTAATTAGTTTGTAAGCTAATGGTGATGATTGGTAACAACTTAACATGATGATTATGTTGACTTATGTAAGTATTTGTATCATGTATTGGTTACCTGCCATGATGTCCATCATCATCATCATCTCAGCCATAGGACGTCCACTGCTGAACATAGGCCTCCCTCTTAGATCTCCACAGATACCTGTTGGAGGCGACCTAAAATTCTACCCCAGGTCAAGAGAATGATAAACAACAATTTACAAAAAACAGTACTTTATTTTAGCCATTTCCCCTATTAATGAAGGTCAGCTTCCAGTAGGATTATTTGCGGATGAAAACCGCAATCTGACCTGTTCGTTATTTAACTGTTCACTAACCACAAACTGCAAATACCATGACGCCGGCGAGATTCACCAAGCACATACATAACAAAAAGTTGTATGCATTAAAACAACGGGGAAAAGTATCCAGTATAAAGTAAATCGCAAAAGTACGCGAAAGAAGACCTTATTTCAATGATACGTTAGGACGTTTACACATTACGCCGCGGCAGCAGCTTTTTTTTTCAACTAAACTCGTTCATTTTGGGACTGGGAACTGCGAAGCCAACGCAGATGCGTGGACAGTAGGCTCCATATGTACATTCATTAGGGACGATAATGAAGCCGATAATGATGGAAATCGATCACATTGGATGATAAGGTAAGGGCCGATTTCTCCGGCCGTTTTCAATATTCAATCTACCTTTTGCTATCCTTAATCATCATCATCTCCCGAGCGTTTTCCCAACTTTGTTGGAGTTGGCTTCCAGTCTAACCAGTTGCAGCTGAGTACCTACTAAGTAGTGTTTTACAAGGAGCGATTGCCTATCTGACCTCAACCCAGCTACACGCTTAACGCAAACCCCTTGGTAAGACTGTTTGTTTTGCTTAACAGAAATAGGAATTTAACAGTATGGGACTGATGTCAAAAGTATATCTCTTTTACCTGAGCAAACCAATAGATATACATAATATGGTGAACAGCCATAAGAGTATAGGTATTAAGTTGCGTCAAAGTTATACCTATGTCATCAGTTTATTTTTCCCTGTCACTGTTTCTCCCAGATTCTGCTTTATAGGAATTCCCCGCAGTATGAAGAGTTACTCACCCAGGTGTTATTTTATAAGAAGGTACCTATTGAAGAACTTGTATGAGGCTGTGCCAAAAATGAATTTCCAAAAAAATAATTTGGTCTTTCAAAATAGTGTGCTTATAAGGATGCTCGTAATTTCGTCCAAACACGAGTAAGACTGCTACGTTATTTTCATGTGTTCTTACGTACTATATACCCACTTATAATATACCATGACAGCAACAACTGTGTAATCTACCTTTATTATAAATGTAATCATTACTAATTAATATTGCACTTTACGCCAAAAGGAAGTGTTCTAAGTTGAAGGGTTCCGTATATATTATTTCAAACGTGTAGGTATGATTTATTTATGACACGGAAAAATGCAATTCTTTTTGACAGAGTATTTTTATGTACCTTCTTATTTTATTTTTAATTTTTCTGTTTGTTGTATTTTCCAGAAGTAGTAGGTGAAAAATGAAACTGCTGGCAGAAGCAAGTCTTCAAAAAAATATAACAAAAAAAGCAAACAGTTGCCTACCCTTTTATTTTCTAAATCGTAAAAGTGCACAAAGTTTTCCCCTTCAAACACGTGTACCTACATAAATATGACCGTTCGAATTCCGTACTTAAATATTTTGTTTTATTTAGTGGAACCCAAAAACGTAGTAGTAGGTATACAAGTGTAATAATATAATGGATGCGGAGAACAGTTTACAATAATATTGAATGAATGGTCCCGCACGCGCACGTTGTGGGTTCTAAATTTAAACAGTCAGCTCTGTGTCTTCCACGGTATGTGACCAGTTCTCGCGCCGCGAACAAATGGTTTAAATATCGAATTTTAGTTCAAATTATAAAAAAATTAAAATAAAAGACGCTTGACTTTTTTATGGTGATTAAAAATAGTTGGTGCATTATTTTAAATTATTTAGATTAATTTAAAAATAAAATAAGTTTTTTTTTTTTGAAAAAAAATTTTTTTTAAAAAGGGTTTGTTTTTTTTCAGAAAATGGAAAAACTAAAAATATTGTTATTTGGCGTACTGCTAAGTTCGTGTTTGTGTGATGGACTCAAAATATTAACGGTGTTCCCAGTCCCAAGTCCCAGTCACGGTATACTTGGTGACAATATGGTTAAACATCTTCTCAATGGAGGACACGAAGTAAGTAATATTAGACCATAATATTGTCAAAATTAAGAGTAATTTTGAATAGCAGCGTGATGGTGACCTTACCTTATCATTCTTTCGTCTCGTCTTTATAATTTTATTAACGTTATCTCCATTCACAAAATCATTAAATTTTCGCAAGTTAGTGATATCATTTTTTTATTTAGTGTTCAAGCTGGTTATTAAATTAATTAAACAGATTTAAAATTCAGGTATTTACTCATATACTTTGTTATTCACATAAAGTATGAAATATGGAAACATTTCAGTCATTCGTCAATCTTTCTCATATTCAAGTGTACCCGCTTAGTAAGTAAACTGCTGGCTTTAGAAAAAATACAAAATACTTATATAAGTTTATGATTTCTGCTTCTTCAAATGGTTTCCTTTGATATCATAGTTATTTTATGAACAGATAATGGATGTTTAAATACTACAGTTCTTTACTTATTAATTCGTAACATACATAATATCATAATGCCTATGTAAACAGACAAACACCGCATCTAAATCATCCGAAAAGTAAACATCGTCAAATAATAGATAATGTTCAGACCTTGAAAGGAGACTATGACCTCTAAGATTATCTCCTAACTAAAGAGTCGTTAGTGAGAATATGAACATCATCTAATTTAAGTATCAATGATGAGGTAATAATTTCATACAATTTTTTGTTTTATTAACACGCAAAACAGCCCACAGCAACTGTGTCCACTAACGGCCGTTCCTAATGGTCTATATTTACCTGTTGATTAGTTAGCATTTTGATATTAGCTAGCATTTTGATATTAGCCTCATATAAGTACAAACTTCCATGTATAGTATTTTGGGAACGGTCATAAAGCGTTAGAATCGATGCGATATAATTCAATAGACCTAATAATTAGTTCATAGTGCTTTTCATTATTTTAGTTACTTATATGATAACAAAGACAGAAGTCGTGAGATTAGTAGTTGTATCTTTACTAAGCTTAACCTGTATTTTTTTTTCTAAAACAACAATTTCAAGATTTCCCATTTAAATAAAATGCATTGTAAGTCAATCTGCACATTTCTGTGTATATGAAGTGCATACAGCTTATAAATAAGTTAGTATCCTGTTATCACTACTTGTGACCAAAATAGCTGAGTGCGACAATGTAAACATTGTTTAAATCAGTAGTTCATAAACATCAGAATACCCGCTTTTCAATAGAATTGTTATATCAACCATATATATAGTGTAAACACACATCCTTCAGAAATCACCTCATGCACTAGCATGCACACTAAATCTATAATAATAGTATAACTAAGAAGAATCATTATTTTGCTTGTTTGTTTGTACCCTAAACACTCTGAAACTACTGAACGGATTTGAAAAAAACAAAACACTGTTGGAAAGCTACACTCATCTTGAGTAGCATAAGCTATGTATATTTTATCCCAGTAAGAGCTGTAGTTCCCACAGGACTCGGGTGAAACTGCGGGAGAACAACTAGTATGTACCTATGCCATACAACCAATGTCGAACCATTTCAAAGTCTTTGAAGGTTTCAGTAACAATATAACTGGTTTGTAAAGATTAAATCGGTAGTGTTGCTGAAGCAGAGATGACCCGATAGCATTGTAGAAGAACATTATCCTTTACCTGCAAATAACCTCTCCTTCGTACTATTATTACTTTTTTCACAAATGTGTGTTAATTTATGCTAAATGCAGCATCGTATAAAATAACAATTATTTTGTTTACAGGTAACATACATCACGCCTTTTAAAAATAAGAATCCTAATCCAAAACTGCATATAATAGATGTATCTGCGAACATGAAACTTTTTGACCGTAAGTATTGATACCTCAAAATAAAAAAATATTTTGTGCAATTCTAAACTATGTGTAATGACCAAAGTGTGTGCTAAGTATGAATGTGGATGGATGGAGAGGAAGAAGACCTACGAAAAGATGGATGGATTGCCTGGAAGATGACATAAATAGGAAGGGAGTGAGTGTCAGTATGACGACAGGGGAAAATGGAAGAGGACGACATATTGCGCCGACCCCAAATAAAATTATGAACAGTGCAGGAGGAAGAAGTGTAATGACTAGTCTTCGGCTAACATACGATAGTCCATAAGACTACAGGGGACTATAAATGTCCATGCTTGATGCATACGATTCTTAACCAATATATCATGGAAAACTCAACAATCATCGAATAGAATAGAAACCATAAAGTTGAAATTAAATTCAAGGTCAAATAAAACCGTTTACGTTGTCACTAACTGGATTTTATGAGCATAATAAATCTAGGAAACGTTCTAATAATAGTAATTATATTGACTACAAACGATCGGAAAATAGATTTTACTACATAATGACCAATAGCTATGGATGTTCATGTAGGTATTCATAAATACATCAATTTTTGTATAATTCAAATTTACTTTAAATGTCTAATTCATGTGTGTATAATTTAATTTTAATTGGAATTTAGTTTAATCGTCGTGTTTTTTATTTCATTGCATTGTTTTGTTTTATTTAATTTTAATTTGTTTGTACTATAATTCTAATTTTAATTGATGTTTTTTTTTTAATAATGTCGTATAGTTTTTTTATTATTTTTATAAATTAATGCATGCTGTGATTTCCTATAATTAAGGAAACACAAGAAAAGATAATTATAATTGTTAAAACTTGTCTGTAATGTGTATTCCTTGTTGGAAATCCAAATAAATAAATAAATAAATAAATACATCACAGACATCTACACGAGCACATCCTATCTGACCTCCTCAACCCAGACACTCATGCAACCCAATGCCTTGGTAAGACTGGTGTCAGACTAAAGCTTGGGTTTCCTAGGAAAGCGGTGCCGTCATATAGCGGCCGTCTTATTACGGTCGCAAATAGACGGTCGTCTTTACGGTGATCACATGTGGAAAGTACCACGGCCGTTTTAACACACCGTCATGAACTTTTTGTTAGTTGTATCATACTTACTAACCTGTTTTATTTAATATTTCTCAAATTTCACAACACCAATTCTGTTTTAGTTGACTTTTCTATAATCTTTACTTTTTATGTTAGATATTGCCTTCGTGGTTTCGAACGAAATCTATTAAAATTTCGTCGTCCTCGCTGCTCCAAGAGTTGTAAAAAATTTTTGACGTTGTTCCGAAAAAAAAACACAAATACGTATTAAAAAAGCTTCACCGCTTTCAATAAAACGTTCACCAAACTATCTGACACCGTCAAGACGGCCGTCATGCAAATGGCGGCACCGCTTTTTGAAGTTACGGCGTCAGTTACCGCTCTCTAGGAAACCGCCCCATTTTGTTTACATAGACAACGTTCTGGTGATGTCTTTCACCGCTGTATTACGATCGCTATATGACGGCACCGCTTTCCTAGGAAACCAAAGCTTAACTGGCTTCTGAATACTCGTAACTACTGCCAAAGATGTTAAATGACAGCCAACACCTACAGTTTACAGTCACAGTCATTGGTGTCCCCAAAATTATGATAACACTAAAAAACAAAACTACAGCTATTATAAAACCTATCTTCAAAACGATAAAGGAATACTGACATATTTACTAGTTGCTCATGTTACATATTTTTGTAGCAAACATGTTGGACGTAAAGAAAATAATGGATGGAGACAAGTATATGCAAGACAATGCACTGTTGTTTGTACTGATGAACTCCATCGCAAGTTCCACGTTGGGCAACCCAAATGTACAGAAAATGTTGAAAGATCCCAATACCAAGTTTGATGTGATCATTGGCGAATTTATGTTCTCTGATTTATATTCTGCGTAAGTAAATGTTTATTACAAAACGGTTGCGCTGAAGACTAAATTGCGATAATTAGATATTTTTTTCTATATAAATATTTGAAAAACTACTCCAGTTTTGACCCCCAGTTCCAGCGATACGGCTATCAAAATTCCATAAATGTTGTCAATATATATTTCTATCATGTTTGTCTTTAAATTGTCAGCTTCGAGGTCTTCAGAATTTTTGTCATCAAATTAATCAATAATCAAAGTATATCTTTCTTCCAGGTTGCCAGCAGTGCTCCAATGTCCCTTCATCTGGTTCTCAACCATTGAAGCTCACTCGATGATCTTAAACCAAGTTCACGGTCCTCTGAATCCGGCTTACACTGCCGACTATCTGGTGGCGAGGGTTCCTCCGTTTTCTTTCTATGGAAGAGTACATGAGCTATGGACTTTACTGGTGGGACTGTATCATCATAACTAGTCAGTATCAGTACAGAAATGCTATTTACCTTACCTCGTGTTAAAATGTAGGATCATAAAATAAAATGATCGAATACTCCTTAATCAACTTTTACTGAATGATTTTTGTACGTGAGTAGAACTGCTACAAGATTTGCTTAGAAAAAATCAAACAGACTTGTAAAATCAAACTCATCACTGTTTTGTTCAGTTTGTGCAAAAGAATATCTGTCATTACCGTGCCATTCATGTACAATCATCTTAGGATGTTTGAAAATGGGTTACGATGCATGTTTTGTAGAAAATGAGAGTATAATTATACAAAAACCTTACATTTGTTGCTAACTCACCAAATTATATAATATCTTACGGTACAAAAACCTTTGCTCGATTAAAATTCAGGGTCGGCCGTGATAAACCTAGTTATGTATTACAAAATTCCATGTGTCATGTACCAACGTCAAACCAGTTTGATCATTCGTTTCATTATTATTATTGAATTTTAATCTGTTCTTAATGCGCCTGTTTATCTTTGACAGTGACAAATGTAATGTTTTATCAATTATTATTTATGTTAGGAAATAAATCCGTATTTATATAGACGCCATGATTATGCAGGATTTGAATCAGCAATTATGCATAATTGTGTTGGTAATCTTTTGTATCGCCAGACGCCCTGATAACCTTTGAGATAAGCATAATTTTCTTTTCATTGCAGTGATTATCACGCGAAAGAAGTGTCTGATTACGAGACATTGATAGCCCCGATAGCAAGGGAGCAAGGGAAGCCTGTACCTGATTTCAACGTACTGAAGTATAATGCATCTCTTTTGTTGGGTAATACTCACGTTGCTATTTCAAACGCAGTACCTCTTCCTCCGTGTTACAAGCATATTGGAGGATACCACATTGATGAGGAGGTCAAACCTTTGCCTGAGGTTGGTAGACTTGTTGGTTATTTCTTTGAAATGCCTTCTTTTTGAATTTCTGATGATGGAAAATTATTTTAAACCAAATACACCAGTTATGAGATGAGACCCAGAATTTGATTACCTTAATCAATTTAAGCTATAATCTATACCCATGTGTACCCTTTTCTCAGGACTTGCAGAAAATTATGGATTCCGCCAAACACGGTGTTATATACTTCAGTATGGGATCAAATCTGAAGAGTAAGGATCTACCAGATGAATTAAAACAAGGACTATTGAAAGTTTTTGGTGCATTGAAACAAACTGTGATTTGGAAGTTCGAAGAAAATCTACCTAACACGCCGAAAAATGTTCATATAGTACAATGGGCACCACAGCAGAGTATTTTGGGTAAGTTTTTTCAATAGTTTCATTCAAACAAGCGATTTGATAAAGTAATCTATATACATAGTACAATAAACATAATCTTGAGGTTTTATATTATTGAACACCGCAGCAATAAAGATAAGGAAGTCGATTCTTTGGAGAGGGCATCCATTTATTCCTAGCGAAGGTGACTTCAATTGACATCAATTAACAATTGAATCCTCGTATCCAATCGTAATCTGAGGAGACGAATGCTCCGACATCAAATCGCGACTTGCATCTAAACAATTTAGAGCAACCGAATGCTTTTTAATCAATCTTCATTATGTAGTTTATGATGCTTTATAGCAATTTCGAACCTTGTAGCTTCAAAATCCAAATGGAACTTAGCATTTATCATTAATTTATCTTCTGTTCTATTCCAGCTCATAAAAACTTAATCCTCTTCGTGACACACGGTGGTCTCCTGTCAATCACTGAAGCTGTCCATTTTGGTGTTCCCCTCATCGCCATCCCAGTATTCGCTGACCAATACCTAAACGCGAACAGGATCGAAAAGAAAGGGTTCGCCATTAAAGTAGACCTGTCACGCACAATGGACCAGGATCTTAAAATAGCTTTGCATGAAGTCCTTGCGAACAAAAAGTAAGTTGGATACTGATTTTGAATACAAATAATTATAATGTTTTTTGGCTAGTTCGAATACTCACCACGACAAGTTACTGTCAATCCAAAGTCATACTGTATCTACTATCTGCTCACATATCAAGACCTGTTCGAGAGTGTTTACTGTTCTTTTCTAGACTCAATTTCCAAAATCCATCTTCTTACTAAAATTTTCTAAGTAAGAGCTCGTAAACTTACTATCATTTATCTGTCACCAGATACGCAGAAACAGCAAAAGCACTATCGATAGCATACCACGATCGTCCCCAAAAGCCGAAAGATGCCTTAAACTTCTGGGTGGAGCACGTGGTGCGCACGCGCGGCGCTCCTCACTTGCGCTCCGTCGCGGTCGACATACCCCTCTACCAACGAGTGTACCTAGATCTCTTAGCTTTAATCCTTCTAGCTTTAGTAGTACTATTGGTAGTGATCAAGAAGATTTTGGGTCTTCTAACATCAAAGAAAAGTGTTAAGCAAAAGAAGAATTAGATTAAAAGACATTCAGTGCTGTGAGACAAGTTTGAAGTGAGAAAGACAATATACCTTCGGATGATTTCAATATCCTATCTACATATGTATATGTGGATTTATTGAAATCCAGCTGTGAGACACATTATTTGACGAAAAAGAAGTTCTGATATAGGTACTAGTTTATCGATTTTTGAAATAATTATCTTGAAGCATAAGAATCATGTCAAGAGTCAAGGCCTTCTTTTGAATACCGTTGTGTTATCATCTTTAACCTTATGTCCTGAAAGATGCCCTGTCTGACTGATAAGGTTCAAAGTTATCAATAGCAGTAAAGTTTTTAAGGTGTAAATGTTTTTCTTGTTGTCAACTGCTGGTTTGTTGTATAATAATTAATTATAGTTCTTCCTAACTTTTGTGGATTCGTCAATTTTGAGTGATATGGTTTCCTATGAACATTTTATAATGCTGACTACTAATGTGTAAGAATCTGGTAGTGAAACTGAAACCCAAGTTTCCCGACAAACTAAAACGTAAGTTTCAAAACAACTGGTGATTATTAATTTTCACAATCAATGTTAAAGTAAATAGTTTTTTAAGACAAAAGGAAAACGGACGTTTATGCTGTCGGTTAAATGGGCCCTAATGTTGATATTGATGTGTATTGTATGTTTGATTGAACTTTGTGAATTGTGACTGTATTTTTCTATTATTGTAAATATAACAATTTGTTACAAACTATAGTTTTATTATGTATAGTTTAATGTCAAAAATTTTTGTAATCTTTAACATTATGTATTTTCATTACTATGGGTATCCGTAAACCTATTACACCATCAAGTTAACCTTTACTAAGAAGTTCAAGTATCTAATTAACTATTAAACTCATTAGTATTAATTAATCGAGTGATATATTCACATTAATTCCGCTCTAATGTGTTGTCATAACAACAGATATTAAATCATCAGTGCTATCATTAATTAAGTAGACATTACCGGTTCTTACAAGTTTTAAGGTAGAAACACATTATTGAAACGCCACGCCACCCGACAAAACGTGATGCGTGTTGAGTGGAATCAATTCGTACTATTTTCTATGCCTAGAATCACATTATAAACACCCGACGCAACAACATGCGCGCACACGCCACCCGATCCCTGACTGCCAGATCAACGTGTCGCCGGTGGTGGGGGTAAACACGCCACCCGACGCACCGCTCGCAGTGTGTTTCTAGTGCAGACCCGACGCCACGCGTCATTTGTTCGAGAACTTTCTTTGATTTTGCGCGCGGATTTGTAGCCCAAACGTCGGAAATGCCCGACGAAGTTCCACCGGCTATCGAGGACGAGTCCTAGGTACTTCATCGCCCTCTCGACGCCGATGGGAACCCCCCCCCCCCCACCGTGACTTGGGAGCCTGAAGGTGGCGCGTTCCGAAGCCCATGAAAGCACATGACCTCGGATTTGTGCAAGGTCACCTCCAGGCCCAGCAGCTAGATCCTCTCGATGACCGTCGCAACCCCGCGCGTCATTATGTCGGCCGCCTCCTGGTGCGACCTCCCCTGTGCCAGAACCAGCGTGTCGTCAGCGTAGACCACGCTGACGCCGCTAGGGAGGTCGGCGCGCAGCACCCAGTCGTAGCGGATGTTCCACAAGAGCGGCCCCAGAACCGACCCCTGCGGAACACCGCACGACATCTCTCGCCGGGCGAAATCTTATCTTAAAGATCGATGAATGACATTTGGTTAGCTTCGATGATTCTAAAACTTCCGTAGTTTTATAGAATAAAGAAAGAAAAAACGTTTATTTCTAATAAATTCTATTTATATACAAAAAAAACAACAAACAACGATTTTGACGTTGCTGACAATAAATGACAATAAGTGACCGATCAAATTGGATAAATGTCCAATATGCTCGGTCAGATTAATCGGTCAGTTATAACGTGACGGTCACTTTACATCTCTATACACGACTATACATGTTCACCGCCGCACATAGACTGAATTAAAAAATTGCGAGCGTGTCGTGGCATCACGTGTTGGTAATGTGCACAGTGCTCATGGGGTGGCGACACGTTGTGTGGCGTGGCGTTTCAATAATGTGTTTCTACCTTTAGTGTCAAAGGCTTACGCGGTGTCCTGCGTGAGCGACGAACGCGACGCGACGCGACGCAACACGACGCGACGTAATGCGACGCGATGCTATACGCGACAAATGTCCTACGTGATTTTGGTCATTACTTCTCAAATCATGGAGAAGTACAGTACATTTTTTGCTTGAAAGTTCATATTTAAAGTACAGACAGCAACATTCTTTCAAGTTCTTTGTGCTAATAAACGATTTCTATAATGTTTATGTTTTTTGTCCCACAACAATCTTTATTCACGCACTGCGGCGATCAACGCTTCTGAATAGTTCGTAGTGTCGCATCTGGTCGCACTCAAAACAAGTTCGCGTTACGTCGCGTCTCGCCGCAGACTGTCACATAGGCCGCATGTAGGGAATGCCGTTGAGTTGATCGCGTTCGTCGCGTTCGCAGCGTCGCGTCGCGTCGCGTTCGTCGCTCACGCAGGACACCGCGTTAGTAAGGGGATCCATCTTTATGGAATTCAGGGATAAGCTTCTTAAACTTATAAATGAATCAGGTGGTTATTAGTACAGTACAATAGTAACATTTTAGATTCGGATCATTAATGATTTGGATGACCTGACTGTTGATGTGGACTAGACAAAAGGAATATAGTTACTACCCACTTATGATTCTTGCCTTCCTGCTTATACCCAATATGTTTAACGAACTATGTTTTTTTTATGTATGCATAGCAAATAACTATGACGACAATTTAAATTCTTGTTCTTTATAAAGTCGTCTCTACAAAATAACTAATTAGTATTGCTCCTCATTTCTTTACAGGGGCTGAATCGTTGACATAGAGTACTATCAATGTTTGCCATAAAAAAATAGAAAAGACCTATATTTCTGTAGGAAGTTTTAAATGATTATTTAGGTAAAGATACAGATAGTTTACGTACGTTTTACGATTGTGATGAGCAAATTCATCATATTGTTTGCAACAAATATCTATATTTGTTTTAGATTCATAGTGAAACGTGTTCGCTCACGTGTCTAGTCTCACTTCATCCATAAATACATATTATACAGACACAAGACACAGCATACTATAGGTGTGTTTATTTATGATAAATACACTAGAAATGTAGATGATGCTATATAGACTAGAATAATTCCCTGGATCTTCCCCGTATGATATACTCCTTCGGAATGTGCTCTCAGTATAGACCGTTTTATAAGTAGGTACTTAAAATAAGTCTAATGTCGCCAAAAAATCCTACTATGAATAGACTTTTATGTTCTTTTTTTCTTCTTCATAATAAATGCAAAGGGGAAATTAAGTGTCTGTCTCAGGCCAGCAGTACTTACAGGGCAAAATCTATAACAAATGTATTTCATATGGTTTTAGGTGTCGTTTATATTTTTATGAATGGAATACAGTTTTTTTTTTTTTATTAGCTTGCATAGCAGATGTTACATTGACAAACCACGACGTGCCACGACAACGATGTTACTAATAAAATTAGTTCAAAGTTCAAACCGATCGGAATATTCATCATCCATTTCACTTTATATTTTGTTATTCTTCTTCTTACCAACACTTAAAATTTCTGTTTCGTCTGCTTTTTAGTACAGTCAACTTCAGGTCAGTGGTTTTATAAAAAAATCGTACTTATTACTATTGAGTTAAGGTGCATGATAGTTCCCACTGATGTGTGGTCTACCGTACACACAAATGCACACAAACAAATCTTCGTATCAAGGAACGGAATATTTGAACCAAAGAAACAAAAAAGGCTTCGACGCCTGCAATCGATGAAGATTTGTATAGCAAAGCTTCGTATTTTTTGTTTACCAAATAAAATTTCATAAGTATTCCGTTTCGTGGTTAAACTTTCCATAAAACAACAACAGTTTCCCGTAAACACCGATGGGGAACGTTTGGAACAACTGATGGATGTATCCTATTTTCATAATACCTCCCAAGTGGGTGCTTACCAGCCTCACGGAATCGGCATGCAGTAAAAATATGCAAGAACCTACATAAAATGCTCGGCTGTGGCCATTGTGGGCCCAAGATGTAAAGTTATCAGCATTTTTGGCACTTTCTTCCGCAGCATTGTTTTTCAGCTGTCCAAACTCTAGGTTAAGTTTTACCTTCTCCGACTAGAATGCGAAAGTTACCCTGTCTGTCTATCTGACTTTTATTCCAAAACTACTGAACTGATCAAATGAAAACTGTGTACAGATAGATAATTTGCAGGTCGTGAAAGGCTACAAGCGATTTTTTTAAGGATTCAGGAAGAAGTGCTTTCGGTACCCTCGTGGAAGCGCGGTCAACAGCAGTTGGTTATAAAATCTGTTACTACTCTACCGTCTTCCTCTAATTTGAATTCCGAACACATTTTAATACCAAACGTAATTTTACTAAATTCACATAAAGGTCAGTTAAGACCTTGGCACTTTGTTAAAAACAAAGAAGTCGAGACTCCACAGTCTAATTAGTCCTTAAGAATAATGGGCAGGACATGATGTCACGTTTCAAAGTTACAGCCTTAGTCTGAGTTTGAAAGTCTGAACAGGTCTGGATTTGACCTACTTGCAGTTCGGCCAAAATTTTGAAATGGAGGGAACTTTGAAAATATTCAAAGCGACTTAACGTTTAGTAGTATCTACGCTCGTAAAGTTTTTACATGCAAGAACATTGTGTCCTAGTTGAAGCATGATTTGAAGTGAATATTATGATTAATTCGTTAATTCAAGCACATTCACCCAGATGGTGCTGGTGCCACAAGCCTATAAAAGCATTTACCTACTTTACTACTAGAACAAAAAAACAATTGCAGGTAAACACACAAGCTTTTTGTCATCGGGTGGATGACCTCTGCTAGCCAATTCAAACTTCAAACATTCAGTCCTATGAGACCAAAATGCAGACAGAACTCATATTATTAACAAGATAACTTTTGACCATTTCATTAATATGCACATTCTATTATTCCCTCTAAAAAAATAATGTATTTTTTAAGAGTATACTTATGTATTACAAAAGTTCAGTAAATCTTTGACTTTCATTAAGCATGTTTTCTTTCCAAAAAAATTTTAAGATTATCACTACCTACACGCTTTATAACAATTATTGTGGTTTAATGATACCCGGTGCCTAGCAATTTATTTTTCCTCTACACCAACGTGACAGATAATGACGTCATTCGGTATCATTCGATAATTGACGTTAATTTCACCCTTTCTGTCGCCAACGTCCATACCACGTTGAATACACCGGTTCTCGTCCGATCACCGAAGTTAAGCAACATCGGGCGCGGTCAGTACTTGGATGGGTGACCGCCTGGGAACACCGCGTGACGTTGGCTTTTTGTTTTTTAAATTCGATAAATATAAATCCAAATTAAACAGTAGCATTTATTTATTTATTAAAGCTGTTATTTACAGATATTGATAAAGATGTTTTATTTATAGTATGGCCTCGACAGTGTCGAGGCAAATAGCAATGTGTGTCGATACACATTGCTATCACCTAAATATGACACAATTTACTGTTATTGCCGATATGGGGACTACATCATCTTTAGGTCCTATGATTGAGACTTTGCTTTACATAACCTGATCCCAAACTGACTTAAGAACGGTAGGTGTATGCAGATACTTAGGTAGGACATCAACATCAACATTTCAATTTAATTTTGCCAACTTTTTACCAACTGCCTTCACTCTTGTCTCTTTCTGTTTCTTAGAACATACAAGTTTACATACAAATCTTAGCAGTATGAAAAATACTAGTATGACCACTGATATTAGGCCTAGTAGGTCTAAATATAGGCGCTGGTATAGTGGTATATGAAGAGCTGGTGATCGTAAATGCGGGGCACCATTCGTGTTGATGACGTGATGTACCCAATGCAGTAGTTCAGCTCCAGGCTTCGCGATACGATCGTGGTAGATGAAGGAAAGCTCTTTCACCTTTTGTCTGTATCTGTAAGAATAGCAATATTATGTGTATGCCTTTTATCACTGGTGGATTTGGTGTCGCGCGGTTTACAACGTCATTTTTGGCAGTCAGTGTCAATTGTTTGCTGTTGCGCATATATAAGCGCGACACCGCCCTTATGTACCGGACGGTATCGCTGGAAAAATTCGCCTGTGTCAATCAATCAATCAAGTTGTTCGGAAACTAACAAAAAAAAAATTATGAAAAATTGATTATTGAGATATTGTTTTCAGTAGAATCTGGAAAGTGCTACTAGCTTTTTTAACCACCATGTTTCAAATTATGACTTACTTGGGATTGTGAAGTATTTCTTCAATAGCTGCTTTTAAGTCTGCAGCCACAGTGTATGATAGTTTAACTTCCAAAGCAAAGCCTTTGTTGATAGCTCTTTTAACATTTATGAATTGGTCTCCAAATGCAGGTATGCCAATAATGGGGACGCCGTAGTGGATTGTTTCTGTAGTGGATAGGAGACCTCCATGGGTTATGAAGAGCACGCATTTTGGGTGAGCTGGAATAAATTTAAAATAGTATTATTAGAGAAAATAACCGAAAAGTGATTAAACTCAGGCTGAAGACGTTACGAAATGTGAAAAAGAAATATTATAACCTACATAAAATGCTCGCTTGTGGTGCCCACTTTAAGATGTGAACATTTTTGGGCAGATTGGGCAAATCTTCTTCAAACTTCCAAAGCACTGTATGTTTCAGTTGTCCGAACATGTTCAGTAGGTCTCGTTTCACCTTTTCAGGCCAGTCTTTGCTCTTCAAGTGGGATCCCATGCTGAAGTATATTACTCCATTTTTGGCACTCATCATAATGTTTTCTAAATCCTGCAAAAAGTCAGTTAGTATCAGGATGGTAATATTTGAAAGTCATAGGATTTGATTAATTTACTAAATGGGTTCAAAAAGTAATTACCTCAGGTAAAGGCTTCACATCCTCATCGATATGGTATCCTCCTATAGGCTTATAGTTCTGTGGCAATGCAAGAGCCTGTCCCATAGAAACGTGTGAGTTTCCCAGTATTAGGGACGCGTTGTATCTCACATCATAGAAGGATGGGGCCTGGCGACCCCTCTTCTCCACATAAGGCACTATTAGTCTCTCATAAGCATCTAACTCCATACGATCGAAATGCCTTTACAAAAAAGAAATTCCATTTGATAATGAACCTTCAGGCTACAACTAAGTCGAGATTGGCTTGAATTTTTTCCTAATCATAGGATCTACTTACTTAAGTTCATAGTATCGTGCTTTGATTCTGGTCCACAACTCTTGAGCTCTCTGCAAGAAGTTAAATGGTGGCATGTTTGAAGAAAACGCACCCGTTGAATATGCAAGATGTGGTGCTCCATCAATGAGACTGATGTCTAATGAGTTGACTTCCATGGGGGACAGCCAGACCAGAGGACAACCGAAGACTGTCGCTAGCCTGGAACAATTTCAACACGAAAAAAAATTGTAACGTAACTTAGGAAATTCTAAATTAAATAAAGATCCGATCTATCAGAGTTATCTCTGGCATTGCGTTGTATGATAATTTTATCTTTTACTGTTATAAAGTCAATAATTTAAGTTATTGATTGCCTTGCGAGTCATCGCAGGGTCTGTCAGTGGATTTCATTCCCAAGGTGTCAATGCCACTACTGTCTGTCCGTCCGTCCAATTATCTGTGCGACAGGAGGTTGTATTTTATGAACCAGAAAAAGAGGAATATGAAATCCCAGGAAATCAAGAAATAATATCCAAGTCATGTCCCACTCTTAGTTAACATATTTTCACGTATTGGTTTCATATGAAATTAGGAATGTTGTGTTATTTTTTAAAGTAATCAGAAGCATTGTTTGTATCATTCAATTCTCATACGAAACAAAGTATGTATTATAAGATTAATAACAGCCCTGTGGTAGATATACCACAATATGTTATACTCTTTGCAAATAAATATATGTTATGGACCAAGTGATAAATTGGGCAGTATACATAATGCTCGGTCATTATGAAAAATGCCCAATATGAGAGTGCAATTTGATAATAATTATTCAAATAATCAAATTGACCGGGCACTATACATATTGCCCGTGACCTTTTGGGCAATGTAATACAAACATATATAATTTCATTTTTTTTTATTGTTATTGACATTTAACTTAAAATAAACTAAATATTAAACCACTTAAATAATCAGCCTCATGATTTGGATTAATTATGAAGGACTTCTGCCTTAAATGACATCATAAAATATATTTATGCATGGAAGTAAGCATGCAACATGCAGCAAGCATGGCTTCTGTCACGGCTCCGGCGCTGCAGGGCTCCGGCGGTCCCATGCGAGCTTATCGTCGCAGATGGTTTTCACGCTCACCACCGCAGCTTCGGCTTGCTGGCCGGCTCGGCCGGCCAGCCTCAGCCGCGCGGCGAGCGCTGAAACTACCTGCGCCTCAGCTCGCAGGCCGCCTCGCCCCTCTGCGCCTACGCGGTTTTGAATTGCATTCTAGGGGTAGGGCAGACAAGACTACGTGGAGTCGGTTTTGCAGCGATTCGTTTTCGTCACTAAGTTCAATTTTTAATACAATGTTTTGAATCCAAATTAAATTCTACCATTTAAAAAAACGAGCCAAGAAAAATGAGAACAAGATTATTAAAAAAACAAAATACCCGACTGCACACTAAAAAAAGAGTAAAACAAGCCCCACAATAATATTGATCAATCAAATGCTAAAAACTAATTATGTAATACCGTTTAAACAATACCTATATTAAAATACACTACAATATGTGTTCGTAATCGATAGTTAAATAAACAGAAACTTATTTTGAATACAAATTTACTGAATATAATTTATAAATATTGATGGAAAGCATCGCAGGCGGGGACCAACAGAGGCTTATTTATAGTCATTTCGGTTGTGCACCATTTAGCAGAATTTTCGTTGGTGGCGGTCAAGGTGGTCCCCGCCTGCGATGCTTTCCATCAATATTTATAAATTATATTCAGTAAATTTGTATTCAAAATAAGTTTCTGTTTATTTAACTATCGATTACGAACACATATTGTAGTGTATTTTAATATAGGTATTGTTTAAACGGTATTACATAATTAGTTTTTAGCATTTGATTGATCAATATTATTGTGGGGCTTGTTTTACTCTTTTTTTAGTGTGCAGTCGGGTATTTTGTTTTTTTAATAATAATTCTTTTATTTATAACTTTTTAGCTGTTTTTATTTAACGAAAATGTTGTAGATGTAGAAGACTATGTATATGTAAGTACCATTTTAAATTATTTCGACGACATTTGGCTTTAGATTACGAGTGATGTTACTCCGCAACATAAATTTACCGCCAATCTGGACTGTTGGTAGTGAAGAAGAAAAAGAATTAGGTGAGTCATTACTGCTGAAGATCCCGCAAACGTTTAAGTTCAGTTAAAGAACATTCGTCGTGGGGCCGGTCCAACAGCTTTTTTGGGTCAAGTGTTTTTATTGCTAACCCAGCAAGTGTTTTAACACGGCTTAGGGCTACATAAGCCTGGCCCTTTGCAAACACGTTTGATAGGTCCACGACAGCCCGATCCAAGGTGGTACCTTGCAGTTTGTGTACCGTTACAGCCCAACAAAGTATCAAAGGCAGCATCCGACGTTCAATCTTCCCTTGTCCGCGAAGCGCATCAAAGTCGACAGTGGAGGGCTCTATGCGAACCCCCACACCCAATTCATTGCCCTTAACAGAACGATCGTCGAACTCTACGAATACTGCCTGCGGTAACTCACCTGGTTCTAACTGCTCTCTGCGAAGAGAAGGCCACTCAATTCTTCTTATGATACCCATAGCACCGTTCACCAGACCGTGGTTTACATTGATGTTGCGGCGTAACATCACGCGAGATCCAATTCCAATAGTTAGTGTGCCGAGAATGCCCCCTGTTTTGTTCGGGTCGTCAGAAATGTATTGTTTGCGAGGGCACTGACCGGGAAGGGAAATTTAGAAAAAATATCCCGTGGGACTTTTAGGATAAAATGTATCCTATGACACTCCCGTAATCAAGACAAATCTAACGATACCTCATACATCAAAATCCATCAAGCCGTTTAGGCTACAGGAGGTCACAAAGGAACAGACATACATACATACTTACATACACTCGAAAAACATTACCCTCCTTCTTTGGCAGTCGGGTAAAAAACGAGGCGGAGTTAGTAAATTAGATGACAATTGTCTAATTAATAATTTTGTGGCTAGACTTATAATTTCCCATTAAAATAGAACATATAATTTAAAACAATAATCATAAAATATGTAGCAAGTAACAGGATTTATTTATTAGAACAACTGCCACCCTCGCACCGCATAAAATATAGCTTTATTATCAAATTGCCCAACTATCATGTAGCAATATAATAATGCCCGTACAATGTGATAAATAATTAAGTTAAGGTAGTTATTAATCACTTGGCCCGATAAAGCTAGACATTATTCATAATGCTCGGGCATTATAAATAATGCCCGAATTAATCACATGGTCCATAACATATATATAAAATGATAGATTGAGCTCGAAAATAAAATGATGACTAAAGCTAAAAGAAAAACAGCTAAAATTAATGGGACTTTCATGTTACACAGATTTTATGAAATTTCTACCGAGGCAACAAAAAATGTTGCGTAGTAACAGTAGTTAGTGCATTTATTTATCTTTCAACATATCATTTATATTTTTAAATATTAGATTATAAAAAAAAATATAAAAAACATTTAAAATATAAAAAATGGTAAATAATATAATCAACCTACCCCGCAGGAACATCAGCGAGCATCCAATCAACGATGACCAAGTCGAAATGTTCACTAGGGTCTTCTAGAAGCTTCTTAACATTTTGATGCTCTATTGTTTTAACAGCTAGTTCCAGCATCATCATCTTCACTGTGATGTGGTCATTTGCTGCCACATCCTTGTCCATGATTTTCTTGATGTTCATGATGCCCTCTGTAAAACATAAGAAATACTGTTAAGGCAGGTATTCTTTTCTACTGAAGGTAATTGATGACTAGGGGCTGCGGGATTCTTCGAAATGACTACCGGTGCCTGGTACATGAAGGGCTCCAGAAGAAACATAGTGGTTCCAGTCAGGAAGATAATGATACTCCTATAGACATTAAAATTTGATCTATGTAAACATGGCAGTCTAACTTTACCAAACCTCAATTATTTCATACCTACTTGGCATTAAATCAATATTGCTGCTAACATCAATCTGGCGAAGGTTTGGTGGAGGATTCTTATACTCAAAGATTCTGATGTACGTCACCTGAAATATTAGAGAATAACTCATATACATATTTTACACTTCAATTTACTCATTATAAGGTCACTGGTCACTCAAATATCATCGTGTTCTGTCCAGAATTTGTTAGGCATTTTAAAGAGAGCATTTTCTTCTTTAAGTAAATCAAAAATACCAAGAAATCAAGCAAAGACTCCTTCACCAACCTCGTGACCACCTTTCAGCAATTCTCTCACAACTCCATTGCCCAGATTTCCATGACTCCTGGACGGCATGGTAACTACCACCAGGATCTTAGCAGCCTCGCACGATGAACTTAATAATATGAACAGCAAAAAGTATGTAGCCGCTGCCATTATCTGAAAACATATGGGTAATTTTAAATTGTAAGTGTTACACTGGTGCATATTTTTTGTGTAGTGGGCATTGATCTGATGTTGAGATCATTTTTCTTTACACAACATCCTAATGCAACAAAGTCTCGGGTAGAATCTGGTGTAACATATTTATTGAAAACTAAGTAGCTGTAGTGTTTTGCAATTGTTCATTTACACAGTGTTTACGTTATTGCACTCGCTATTTCACTCTCAAGTGTAGTGATAATTGATAATCTAAGTATATATTTATATAATAAATTGTTGCTTCATCCCGAGAGGTAGTTTAGACCCAAAAGAAGGGCATAGTTTTGGTCACCGCGGTACATCACCCACTTCCAGAAGCCTTGTGTTCGTTCACTATACACACTTATACTAACCTATCATATGTATATGTTTTGTCCATCAGAAAATAAGTAAGGTCTGGGGGCCCTGAGATCTTGCTCTATTAAATTCAAAGTCAATGTCAAAAACGTTTATTGAAAATAGGCTAGTTTTTAGCACTTTTTCACGTCAAATAATACAAAGGACAGCACCAGCAAAACGCCCCCCTTTCACCACTTCCTAGTGTTTTATTATATTATACACTATTATATTTTGTTTTTGACTGCTAGACTATCTCCAAATAGCATAATGGCAGTTGAAGTGGTATTAAGATTAGTCAATTTAATTCTTTCTATAATCTCATTGTAGCTGGCACCGGGTGAACATTTGTTTATTATATTACTTTTACAGTATTGAGAGACCAATTTACCAAAACCTAGACCAAATCTATCAGAAAATATTTGTGATGAGATGTGATTTCCTGAACTATGTTTATGTGAAATGCTTGGTGGTGGAATATTGCACTGAACAGCGACACGAGGTGGTATTGTGTCTAGGGATTGCAATCCCGCAAAACGGGATCCAGCATTCCCGCGGGATCCCGCACCCTTTATCAAAGTGCTGGATCCCGCACATTCAAAACGCGGATCCGCGGATCCCGCAAAAGTTATCAGTAGATGTCATCATAGGTGACTCGCAGTAATAACATAAAGATAAGAGGAAGTTGTAATTTGATAATGAGTCATTGTCATGGATAAGACTGAATTTAAAAACTTTTGATGCAAAACATTTAAAATTTAAGTTTTTTTAAGACTGACTTGATTAATAATTACTCTTGCTTACTTAATTACAATTTAATTAATATTTTGTTAGAAAACAAATACTTTTGTTGCATTATGTGAGACATAATAATTTTAAAATTTAAAAGTTCTTTTAAGTAAGACTGCTTTAATAAATAATTACTCTTGCTTCCGTAATTACAATTTTATTGATATTTTGTTAGAAAACAAATACTTTTGTTGCAATATGTGAGATAAGTATATGATTTTATAAAAATAAAACTTGATTTTTATAAAAAAACCTGTAGTTTTAATAAATGAAATTAAAAAATGCGGGATCCCGCGGGATCCGCGCGGGATTGGTCAATCCCGCATATCAATCCCGCGGGATTGAATAAGTTGCGGGATTGCAATCGCTAATTGTGTCACTGTTCACAGCTGACTGCATAGTACTAGGCGGTGTTAACTGTAGGTCAGCTTGTACTGTTGGTTGAGAACAAGTACAGTTGTTATATTTGTTTTTAAGAGAATCAACACGGTCCATATATTCACTACCTAACTGGAGCAGCTCATCGGTAGCCAGAATATGTGCCTTAATTTGATATTTGGCTGCCTCATAATTGTGTGTAATTTTTGTTAACTCACGCTGCAGATCAAGCATCTCCTGTTGCAGAACCTGTGTATCTTGGTCATACATTAGCCTACTTTGTAAAAGTTGATTAGTGCACTTTAACTGTTGTTTTAAATTAACCTTACTTTTAAGTAAAATTAATTAATTTATATGTAGATTTTTGTTTATGACACACTCTCTTAATTTTTTGAATCAATTTGTTTATTCTAATATATTTTTTATTTTTTTTTGTGACTCATATTTAGTGAATTTGATGCAACAAGCTCATTAAAAAGGTGATGAGTGTCGTCACTTTCTTGTTGTTCTATTTAGTCTAAGCCTACCTGGCTTAGGCTGTGACCGCGTTCAAGTAAATATTTTAACTAAGTAAGAGCTTAATTTAATACACATCATCCTCCGAGCCTTTTCCCAACTATGTTGGGGTCGGCTTCCAGTCTAACCGGATTCAACTGAGTACCAGTGCTTTACAAGAAGCGACTGCCTATCTGACCTCCTCAACCAAGTTTCTCAGGCAACCAGATACCCCTTGGTTAGACTGGTGTCAGACTTACTGGCTTCTGACTACCCGTAACGACTGCCAAGGATGTTCAATGACAGCCGGGACCTACAGTTTAACGTGCCATCCGAAACACAGTCATTGATGTCTAAGATACTTAGAAAGAACATACAAACTTAGAAAAGTTGCATTGGTACTTGCCTGACCTGGAATCGAACCCGCGCCCTTATACTTGAGAGGTTGGTTCTTTGCCCACTAGGCCACCACGACTTCTTAATTTAATACACATATACGCATATAAAAAAAATAAGGTTGAATTGTATGTATAGTAACTGTAAATATTGAATAAATAAAACTTAATAAAAAAAATGAAAGAAAATAATTTTTAAATTTTTACCTCTATGTACTTTCACCACTTCACTTTCATGACTTAATATCAACTGTGCCAGTGATGACCAGGTAGGTACTGTTGTTAAGCCGGGTTGCATGAGTACCGATATCATCTCTCTGGCACTTTGTAGTAAACAAAGGTATCTACGTACTGTGTGGGTGAAGTACATTTTTTTTATTATCAGTCACCTTGCATTGCCCTGCAATATTTATCTAATCTTCTTATTCGCAAAATAACCTTAGCATGATAATCCGTGCCTACTAGCTTTCGTTCACGAGACTGTTCGCTTTGATTCGGTATATATGGATTTTCGTTATAATTTTGGAACTTATAAAAGGTGCCAGTATCCTTGAGTTAAATCAGGCTTTTTTCATAAGGAATGTCATCAAAATTTATCCAGTCAAGTATTTCAAGTTGTTACTAATAATACCTGTACCCGAACTATAACCTTCCGAATTATAAGAATTGTTTGAACTTTCCAAAGCCATCACAGCCAGAAAGGTTAAGATTACGTCAGGTGCTTATATTCTAAGCAGCATTTTGATCAATAGATCGGAAATCACGAAATGATCTCTCCTGCTGTAACGATGATGATGATGTCCTCCTAGCCGATTATCGGCTACGGCGGCTGTTCTCATGTAAGGAGATTAGCCAACTGCGCAGGACATATTATAGTGCACAAGCATTTGCTCACTATTCCTTCACTCTTATAGCCCGAGCGATGGGACGGTAACCGGGGAGAGATCAGGGGCAGGACCGACATTTACGTGCTCTCCGATGCACGGGAAAATAAAGAATATGATTGCTGTAAAATATATGCGGGCAAAAAGTACTAAGCAGAATCTAAATTATAGTGTCGTGATTACGCTAAACAATCACTCACAGTAAAGTTAAAATCGAGGAACTATAAAAACGAATTGAAGAAAGCAGGACAGATTTTTAAACATTAAAAACTTACATAACTCACAGATCAAATCAACGGGAACCCGTATCAAGTTTACTGTTCACTAACTCAACCGCCCTATCGTCGCCTAATCATGTATCTAAATAACTATTTCTTGAACATGACATAGGACTTCTAACGGCCAGTTTCTTCATCAAAAGTTAAAGTTAAAGAAACTAAAGTAAAAGTAACGGTCAAATTCGTTTTTTAAAGGCTAAAGTGACAGCAAAACTAATAGAAAAATTGAATTTGACCATTACTTTAACTTTAGACATTACTTTGACTTTTACTTTGGCTTTAACTTTTGATGAAGAAACTGGCTGTAAGACAATCATTATCAGTCTGTCACACGTTATCACATTTCTCTTAAGAGATGTAGTAAATCCCTTGCAACTTTTGGATACGGATGAAATCGAAATCGAAATAGAACAAATCGTGTCCGCACTGAAAGATGATAGTGCGGCTGGATGGGACAATAAGAAACCAATAACTTATTATCTTCTTTACAATTCGGGTTTAGCAAAATCTTGGCCTTCTTATCCGAACAAATGTTCTATTGTTTCAGTCGTTTTTTTGAGGCCATGTATATTTCGACGTGCCGTGACCAACTCTTGAAATTTTCAGCGAGCCAAAAGCCAGGTCCCGTTCGAACGATACTGATGGTGGTTGGGTAAGCGTCATACTCGTCGTCGTTTTATTTGCTAATATAGTCTCTGACCTAGCACCAATAAGAACGTCGTTTGTTGCCCACTGCGCCATTTTAAATTATGCGTTGGATACTTACTAAAATAGTGACGAAACCAAATATGTTAGTTTTTTTGAATTTTCATTTATATTTTATATTAAAAACCACTAAAAAACTTCTTATACATCTTACACAACAAATAACAAACTAATTTCTAATTATACTTCTTTGAGCTTTTTTGACTTCCCGAAGCGGTAATACCTCCACGCACGTTTTAACAAAATGTATGAAAGCGTTAAAACGATTGTGAGCACCACGGCAAGGTCCAAGAACATTTTCTGGTAGAACGGAACGCCCAGCGCAGGCGAGCGAAGGTGAGGGGCGCCACGCGTACGCAGGACATGGTTCACCCAATGAATCAGCTCGTCTCCCGGCTTCACAGGACGATCGTGATGAATGACGGCCAACTCCTTCGCTTTCTCGGCGTACCTGAAATTATTAATTAAAGAATTATTATGTAGCCAGATAAATGTTTTATTTTAGCTCTGATGATCAACAACCACGAGTTCTCGAAATAAACATCATGCCATTTATGTCTCACACGTCGTATAGCACCTTTGATTAACGCCTCTTTGAGAACTAACCTTTTATCATCGACAACTTCAAGTATAGTTTTCTTAAGCTCGTCAGTCATTGTGTAGGATAGATCCACCTTTCTCGCAAAGCCTCTAATTTCTGCTCTGTGTACATTCACGAACTGGTCTCCGAAGACCGGTATACCAATGATGGGTACTCCGAAGTGGACAGCTTCAGTCGTTGATAGGAGACCACCGTGAGTTATGAACACGCGAAGGTTCGGGTGAGCTGAAACGTAATGAGGTTTATTGAGTGAACCAATTCAAGGTGTCAGTTTACTATCCCATGATCACTACTTAAATAAAGATTTTGTAAATGGGTACTAAGAGTGTGTCTATGAATCCTGGAAGTACTTCAAAAAATAATTTGTTTGCAAACACACCAAGAATAGACTGTTGTGGTGCCCATTTAATGATGTGAAGATTCGGAGGCAGATTCGGCAAAACCTCCTCAAACTTCCACAGAACTGTGTACTTGAGGCTTCCAAACATCTTCACCAGGCTGGCCTTGAGCTCATCTGGCATGTCTGCACTCTTCAAGTTTGAGCCCATGCTGAAGTAGATCACCCCATTCTTAGCTCCGTCCATCAATTTCTGCAGGTCCTGAAACAATATTTTCATTTGTATGTTAGAAGTGGTGAATAAAAATAATTTAATACTGAGCCAGGTAATCTCGCTTGTAATTTATTATGGTAGATTTCCTGAAAATCTTGAAAGTAGCCCGTAAATTGTTTCTATTCTCAGTAATAATAATTTCTCATGACTTACCTCTGGCAAAGGTTTCACTTTTTCGTCAATATGGTAACCACCAATATACTTGTGGTTCTGTGGCAAAGATAAAGCGCTAGAAGTGTCTACATAGGCGTTGGAGAATATCATTGAAACGTTGTATCTGAGCTCATGGAGTGTCGGTGCTTTCCTTCCTCGCTGTTCAACAAATGGAGCTAGGTAAGATGAGTACACATAGTCTTGAATTCTGTCCAAAATTCTGCAAGTAGAAACAGAATTAGTTATTTCAAACAGTAACGGTTAATTAGAGGGATATAGTTTAAAATCGAATACTCAGTTTCGACGAAGAAATATTTGCTTACGTACAAGTAATTAAGGACCATATGTTTTATTTGGGTCCACAGTTCCGAAGCTCTCTGAATAAAGTTCAGTGGAGGAGTGTATGGAGACATGATGTCAACTGTGAACGCAGGGTTTGACGGCTGGTCGATGTACTGCAGAAGCATCCAATGAATTTCCACAGATGATATCCAAATCAATGGGCAGTCGTAAACTGCGGCAAATCTGTAATTAACGATTGATTAGTCGATTGTTTCAGATAAAACCATCTCCATGTTCCAAACTGAAATCGACAATAAATTGACAATATTGTCTTCAAAAATGCTTCAACATTAAAAAGGTCGAGTGTAGGATGAAGTCCACTCTTAACTGACCATACTCACCTGCTAGACATGCGTATTGGTAAACACTCTATGCGGCCCATCTGCGAGGAAGGCATTTAAAATTCCAATTGAAGCTATGTACTGATTTTATTAGGACAGGGCAATGTTGGTTGGATCCCTTTACACACTAAGTTATCTTTACATTCTTTTTGACTTACCCAGCAGGTATTTCACTCATCATCCATTCAGCTATGACCAAGTCAAACTTTTCATTGGAGTCACTCAATATCTTCTGCACGTTCTCGTTTTGAATCATTGCCTTAGACATCTCAGTCATCATATAAGACATGAACAATGCATGTAAACTCATATTTTTCCCTTTCATCAATGATTTTAACGTCATGAAGTCCTCTAGAATAGGATAAATTTATTGTTTGTTAGACTCAGATGGTTTAATACCTAAGCATCAATAGGTTCTCAGACAGATATTAGGTCCATTAATCTTCAATAGATTTATAAGGGTATTGCGTTTTCCTTAAAATGTTTTATGCTTCGGTTTTGTTTTACTACGACTTAGACTTTGTTGATATTAAAGGCGTGAGTATTAATTGACTTTTAACGTACTTTTATGTTTAAAGTCAATTCAAGTGTAAATTAAGACTTACTCGGTACGAGGTCCAAGAGACTACTAACATCAATCTGACGAAGAGCCGAGGGAGCATTCTTGTACTCATATGGTGTGATGTATGTTACCTGGAAGAATACAAAGGAACAATATTCAACTTCAGATACAGAAAAAGTCTAATGCAATTATGTAAACCAACCATAGTGGCTTATCACAATATAATAATTACACTATCTGTCCGATATTTTGCTATCTTGAGTGATTAGTCAATAGTCATCGTATCATTATTTCGGATTGTTATTTTTTTAGTATTAAAATGAAAAAGATTTCTAGTACTAACCGATTTCGAAATTTTTTGTTTCTTTTGAACCCCTTTTAGTACGTACCACGGTAACTATTTCGTAATTCCGGCAGAACATTAAACTACCCTAAAGAATAATTTACCTCATGACCAGCTTTCAGCATATTCCTGACAATTCCATCTCCTAGGTTGGCATGACTCCTGGACGGAAGCGGGTACACCACCAGGATCTTTGAAGCATCCCCTATTGCGAGCATGATGCTGAACAGCACCCAACATATTTTGGTCTTCTCCATAGTCTGAAATAAAAAGTTGTTGAACAATTTAGATAAATACGAAATCAATAAATGAAGAGGAGATTTCTCTTTAATGATAATGGTCAGTGGGTCGTCTTAGGGGCGGAGTTATTTATTAAATTAACAAGACTTACTTGACTAAGAATGGGTATTCCTAGCCAATCATGAACTTTTGTTGCAAAATGATAACCCTGACAATTAGGAATCTCTTCTTACAGGAGTTGCATGTAAGTCCAACATAATAGTATAGATAGATCTAAATCTCATTAACGTGCTTTTATAAGGTGTGGTTTACTTTAATTATAGTTACAAAGTTTGATAACAAGGCAATGCAATTTTACATGGATGCCCCAAACAGTAAATAAATTGTTCAAGAAACATCTCACCGAATATCATTTCAAATCAAATAAAAAACTACACGATGATCATTAAATAAAATTGATCACAAAATACACTCACGTTAACAGGTCCTTAAAAATTATGCAGCACTTATATTCGTATTTCTTATCAATCTCATTTAATTGTTGTAAAATATCAGTGTACTCACGCGCAGAAAACAAATATTGTGAATGATGTAGTAGCCATCGTAGATATGAGTTATATACCATTGTCTTAATCTGTAATCAGTAGATTAAACTGCACATAAGGCCTATCTTCAGATAACTTAGTGAAAACTACACTCGCGTCACTCGCGTTTGGGGTCTCATTCTCATCTCATAAGTAAGAAGTTGTGATGATGAAAGAGTAACAAACTTAGATCCGTTCATTGAAATTTGAATGTAAGTCTCTTACATAAGAATGATAAATATTTGAAATTTTTCATCCAATTCGTAGGACTTTACTCGAGGTGTGGGAGACGCCGTAGGACCCATAAAGATAGAAAATGGAAAAGCATTTACCAGCATCTAGAAATTGGTGATCGATGGTTATCATGGCACTTCTGCCCACATCACCACTTGCATGCACTAAGTAATATTATTATATGAAAATAAATAAGAACATACCTATATAAAACGACAGCAAACGCTGAAGACTGGTATCTGGATAGTCAGAATAACATAAATAAGATTGCAATTTCATCATAATATCGTTGTCAAGGCGTCCATACGAGGTCTGTTTAAAAAAATAAGATGACTTTTCGAAATTGGCTAGCTATAAATACTGTCTACGCACACTCCATTATCGATAAAACATTCTTAGCTTGATTGTAAGAGGCATAACAATGTGAAGTGTCTTTATTGGTTATTTTCTGATATCAAAGAAATGGAAGGAAGAGCTTATTAAGTAATTTTACATAAAACTTTGAAACGTCATTTTCGGATATACTTACTTATTTTTTTTTACAAGGGATAGTAACTGTGCTGTCATCCGCAAACATTGTTATAAACTGTTCAAAGGATAAGGGCATATCATTCACACATAAGATGAACAAAAATGGTCCCGTAACGCTTCCCTGTGATACACCGAATGAAATACGTTAACTTGATGTGACTATCTCTTGCCTTCTTCACAAAGTATTTCGTACTTTTCCATGTAATTAATCAATTCTCTATAAATGTATTTCTAGTTTTAATTAAGGTACAAAAGAAAAGAACTAGAGTTTTCACTGATATTTTTTTATTAACAGCTGACAACATTAAAAATTCTTACACATCTTATAAAATAAATAATAAACTAATTTCTAATTATTCTTCTTCGAGCTTTTTGACTTCCCAGAGCGGAAATACCTCCACGCACGTTTTAACAGAATGTATGAAAGTGTTAAAACGATTGTGAGGACCACGGCAAGGTCCAAGAACATTTTCTGGTAGAACGGAACGCCCAGCGCAGGAGAGCGGAGATGGCGGGCGCCTCGCGTGCGAATCACATGGTTCACCCAGTGAATCAACTCATCTCCCGGCTTCACAGGACGATCGTGATGAATGACGGACAACTCCTTCGCCTTTTCGGCGTACCTGAAATTATTAATTAAATAATTAGGTGATGGGCTGTTTTCGTTTCAAGTGCCTACACTTTATAATGAGATTCACAGAATTGAGGATAGGTAAAAAGATAACAATAACGCTTAAAATCCAGCCTTTTATGAGGAACTAAGCTCTCATGACCCAAAACGACGGGTTCTCTCTATATGAACTATACCTATTCATCATAAAGTATATTAGCCTAAACAGTTCTTAATTATAACATATTTGATTATTTAAGAACTAACCTTTTATCAGTAACAACTTCAAGTATAGCTTTTTTAAGCTCTCCAGCCATTGTGTACGACAGATCCACCCTTTTCGCAAAGCCTCTTATTTCTGCTCTATGCACATTGATGAACTGGTCTGCAAAGACCGGTATACCAATGATGGGTACTCCGAAATGGACAGTCTCAGTCGTTGATAAGAGACCACCATGAGTTATGAACACGCGAAGGTTCGGGTGAGCTGAAAAGAAAAAAGTTTAATGAGTCAACCAACATTAGGGGAATTAGAATACAGAGGTATTATCCCATGATGCCGTCTTAAATAATAGACCCTAAGGCTAGACACAATCTGAATATGTTGTCGATAGATTGAACTTTCAAAAAACTAGAACACGAAACACTAAAGTACTTCAAATAAATTTTTGAAAACGCACCAAGAATAGACTGTTGTGGTGCCCATTTAAGGATGTGAATATTTGAAGGCAGGTTCGGCAGGACCTCTTCAAACTTCCACAGCACTGTGTATGGGAGGCTTCCAAACATCTCAACCAGGCTGGCTTTGAGCTCGTCTGGCATGTCTGCACTCTTCAAGTTTGAGCCCATGCTGAAGTAGATCACCCCATTCTTAGCTCCGTCCATCAATTTTTGCAAGTCCTGAAAAATATTTTCTTTTGTATGAACTTACAATATGAAAATTTGTTAAGTAGGTAAGGTTCTCGTCAAGTTATGGGTATAGTGGACTCATAATTTATTAAAATTGATTTCGGAAAAAACTTAGAAGCAGCTCATACATATGTTTCTATTCTTAGTTACTTTCGTCAATCATAATAAATAATCTTTGTTCATACCTCGGGCAAAGGTTTCACTTTTTCGTCAATATGGTAACCACCAATATACTTGTGGCTCTGTGGCAAAGATAAAGCGCTAGAAGTGTCCACATAGGCGTTGGAGAATATCATTGAAACGTTGTATCTGAGCTCATCGAGTGTCGGTGCTTTTCTTCCTCGCTTTTCAACAATTGGAGCTATGTGAGTTGAGTATACATTGTCTTGAATTCTATCCAATATTCTGAAATTAGACACACATTTCGTTATTCTACAGCCATTTCTCATTAAACAGACATAATATGAAAATAAAAAAGTGAAAAAAGGCCGCATCGAATAGTATCAGTAGGATGGCTGAAAAGCATTATAATTTAATAGGGTTTCTACACAGTAATTTTCTTCTCCAAATCTCTTTAATTAGGTGCTTGAGCTTGTAACTCATAAAATCGATAGCAAAATTACTTACACGTAATTCAAGACTGTAAGTTTCACTTGGTTCCACAGTTCTATAGCTCTCTGTACGAAGTTCAGTGGTGGCGTGTATGTGGTCATGATGTCCACCGTGAACGCAGGGTTGGGTGCCTGATCGATGAACCGCAGAAGTATCCAGTGAATTTCCACAGATGATATCCAAATAAACGGACAGTCGTAAACTGCACCAATTCTAAAATAAAGGATAAGTTACTTTAGTCTGCTGTAAAAATTAAAACAAAAGTAAATATCATCGACATTTCCTCTCTGAGATTACATTCAATTCCTAAAAATTCTGAGTGGACTTATATTTAGAACTTGAATCGGCAGGAATTGCCTTTTTTGACTTACCCAGCAGGGATTTCACTCATCATCCACTCAGCTATGACCAAGTCAAACTTTTCATTGGGGTCGTTCAAAATCTTCTGCACGTTCTCGTTTAGAATCGTACCCTTGAATATCTCAGTTACCATATAAGTCATGAACGCTATGTTTAAGCTGATGTTGTTTCCGTCCATTAATGCTTTTATCGTCAGCAAGTCCTCTGGAATAGCATAAGAACAATAATTTGTCAAATTCCTAGGCCAAACGACAGGTTCTTTCAAGACATCAATTTCTAAGCCCAATCATATTTTAGCTGTATACATTAGCTGTTTAGGTACTCTTACTGACCGTATCCTACAAAAATCAGATCTGGCTTCAACATTGACGTCTTCGTTCTCATCATATAAATCTCAATCCACGACTACATATTCCTCTATTTAAACAATAAAACTAGATTAGGTCCTTATACACTTTTTCATCTAACAATGCCTCCTTCATCGACATCCCACGTTCCTACACAAGACCGTCCTTACACCATGATGTGTGTATGGCTGATCTCTATCCGGTCGTGTCGGATTGCCGTCCCATCGGACTATGAGAGTGAAGGAATAGTGAGTGCACCTGTGTCAGCGCAAATGCACTACAATATTTCCTGCGCAGCTGGCTGACCCTTTCAAGAGGACATCCGCCTTGGTTGACAATCGGTCTGGACGTTGTTATACTGTCATTTGTGGCTAAATACCAGCAGCTGTTGCTGATGAAGTTCAAGTTAGAGGAAAATGACAACTTACTCGGCATGAGGTCTATGAGATTGCTGACATCGATCTGACGAAGAGTTGGGGGAGCATTCTTGTACTGAAATGGTGTGATGTATGTGACCTGGAAGAAAAATGAGACACTTCTTGAATACACATTTTTAAAAACTGCTAAAAGCTGTTACAAACAAGTTCCTAGAGCACTCCTCCCCGCGCATAGACAATCTATGTTATTCTAATACAGAAGCTATAATTACGACCAAGTTTCTTCAAATCCTTCGAGAAGTTATGTAAACATAATTTTAGTAGGATTTTCAGGCTCTTATGAAAAATCAGATACTACATAATGGGTCCCCTGATATCAGTAGAACATGGTGTTTATGATAATTCGACAATTTTATCTTGTTCTGAGTCACCATGGTTTTTTGGACCAGGAAGTGCTACACAAGGTTAATAGGTAGATAGATATCACAAAAGATTTAGGTCAATGTAATAGCTAATTTGTTATGGCATTTCATATCTGATATTTTGTTATCTGAAACGATTAGTAGATAATCTGAATAAACATATAAATATGAACCTAATACCTAAATGTTTCGTTATCAAACTAATTTAACGTTTAGAAGGGAACTGCTTCTGGCGTTCTACTCAAAAGTAGCCTTTTTATTCTGATGTATGCATTAGCATATAACATGCAGTCGTTTTTGCGTGAAAGACGAACAAACAAACAGCGATATTTTATTTTAAACTTCCTTCTTTGCGTTTTGAAGTTACTAATGTTTCCTAGTTTTTTAGGAAGAACTGACTCACCTCATGACCAGCTTTGAGCATATTTCTCACAATTCCATCTCCTAAATTGGCATGACTCCTCGATGGAAAAGGGTACACCACGAGGATTTTTGATGCATCACCTATGGCCAGCATGATGCTGAACAGCACCCAACATATTTTCATCTTCTCCATATTCTGGAAAAAATATTATTGTTGTTTATATTTTTTTTATATCGTGTGAATCATTAGTATCACTCAAAAATCAACCGAAAACCAGTTTTCTTCAAACACTGTTTACTATGTATTTCCACGTTCAATTTTCAATTCAAATATTAGAATACCTACATGTTCTCTGTTTCATGAAAAAAAATATTATTACCTACCTATACATCAAATAGTGATTAATATAAATACATAGTACCTATGTCACTATTAAAACATGACTCGATCAATAATTATCTTTGCTATTTTTATGTATTTACAAGACATTTAAAAATAGAAATACAATGTCATGATTACTTGTAAAAAATATGTCTGCAAGATTACCTTTAATGCCAGATTTGGTTCCTTATTTATTACTAAGCATTTACTTACTTGAAAACACATAGTTACGTTAATTGGGATCTGAAGTATGTATTATAAAATTCTGTATCAATATTTATTTGTTGTCATACAACTTAATTACACTGACAATAATTTATTCATAATAATCAATATTAATCTATACTAGGTATCAAAATATTCATCCGCATCGCTGTCAGCTGGGATCGTGCCCAAAAGGCTGGCTGCATTGCCACGCTGGATGGCAATGCATATCCTTTGACCGAAGTATAGGCCAGCCCTTTGGTCACGAGTGGACTCCACTAATCGCTTACTAATTTCTCGAAATAGTCTGTGGGCACTTGGGCCCCATGGTCCCAGGGTTTCAACCCCAAACGGCTCAAAAATGCAATTGCCGGTGAGGTTTACATATTTGTGCCGCTTGAGGTTTTCCGCGGCCGCAGCAGCTGCACCGACACAGCTCGCCGTACTGGGAATATTACACTTGTAATATTTTTTTGATTGGGTAGGAACCCGTTTGCACTGGTTATAGCTACTTATGTAAGAAGCCTTAACCAGTTCCAGATTTACATATGTATATGTTTATTCAAGGATATTAAAGTAAATAAATCCTGTAGTCTTCTTTACGAAAAACCTTTTGTTTCTTTTGTAGCAATAATATAGAATGTGAATGTGGTTTTCCATTGTTAATTAAATATTGGCGTAACGTAAATATATTTAACGTTTACTGATTAATAAGTTTGACTACCGGAAAAGGCGTAAATGCCACTAATAATTTAAATAATTCAACAATAACAACTCACCTAATACAATTTCTACACAACGATCATAAAATAAAACTGATCACAAAATAAACAACCACGTTCTCAGCTGTTCAAATTATTACAACATTAATATCTTATCAACTAGCACTTTTAACTGTAGTAGAAAATCAGCGTACTGCAGACACTGAAAATATTGTGAATAATAGAACAGCCATCTGAGTATTTTATACGTCAAATCCTGACTTATCACTAGATTAAATACAAGATAAAGCGTATATCAACTGATTACTTAATAAGAATCTAACTCGGACTGATGTAATTAGTTGTACCTATTTCCAAAACGATTTTATCTTATTTAAAGATTACTTTAAGTTCGCGTATCGAATGGAGGCAACCACTTGTGTCGTGAATTAGGCTAGCTACTACTGTAGGTACTTTTTACTGGTGTGTTGTCCAATTTAGGCGGTTAGTGGCTAGATCAAGGACAGCGAGCTGGTTATTATTTAATCTACAATAATATTGTAAAGTTGAAGAGCTTGTTTGTTGGTATGCTTGAACACGCTCATCTCAAGAAATGTTGGACCAATTTGAAAAATTCTTTCACTGTTAGGTGGGCTAGTTATAGAAGAAGGCTAGGTAGGAGGCTACTTTTTATACAAGTAAGTAGTAATTCCTACGGGACATGGGAGCAAAGTCTGGCGGAAGCTTTAATGGTCTTAGACTAACACATCTCTGCTCGTGCTGCTAAGACCACGTCTTCATAGACATACCCTTGTATTATTGTTCTAAAGGGCTTCCCGTGACCCTGGACTACGAAGGGGTTAAATAGGGACATGGGTGGGTTTAGTTAGAGTCCGACACTCTCATCTACTGCACGCACATCAAATGGACCTATTTTTGAAGATTCTCGACCAAGTATTTGCTCCTTGGTTTAAATTCCGCAGAACGAAGTCGTGGGCAGAAGCTAGTATCACAGATTATTATAATAGTAAAGTATGCTCATTATTTGCTCAGTACATGAATATAGGATGAGATGACAATGAATATCAATTGCGGATTTATAAACCAATTCACGATTGCGCTCTAAACAGCACACTAGAATCTAATACACATTATCATAGTATTGTCAGTTGCGCAATATTTTGAATCTGATAATAGATCAGTCATTTGTAAGTATGAGACACAATACATGCAACATGTTATAACTCACAAATTTGAGGAGTTTAGTCGTTTTATTGAACGCGCCAATCTCAGGAATTACTGGAACGATTTGAAAAATTCTTTCAGTTTTAGATACCTAGGCCATTTATCGAGGCTGATCGAGGCCCATGGCCGATCATTGAACGTGGCCTGTCATTGATCGAGGCATACTTAGGAGACTCGAGAAGTTTGAACGCTAAAGTTAACTTTATTCAGCTGAGCAGTTCTTTTGGGATGCAGGTTTACCCGCGGAGAACAACTAGTACCTCTATGGGACAAACAAAAAACATGTAAATTAGTATCTCTTAAAAATATTAGTTTAATTAGGTGATAAAATTATAAATGCGTTGTCATCGTTAGTTAGCGCATCTCTTATTTATACAACAATGTTGATAACTTCAAAAAATTATAAACATACTTATGTGATAATATTATGGTAATGATAATCCGGTTTTAAAACATAGGCCTATCAATAATTTACCTACACTCATTGCGTAAAAATATATTCAGCAATGCGTCAAAACTTTGAAATGGTTTTTATTAACGTTTAGAACATAGTTTTTGTAACCAAATAAGTACCTTCATAATAAGTTTTTTCTTGCTGATGAGTAGGCCCTAGTTGCCGAATTTCCTCAAATCCACCTGACGGCCTCGGATGTGAAATTTTGACAGCGACTCTCAATCTGTGTGACGTTTAGGGACTCTTAATACACTTACTTGTGATCCCAGGTATGGGAGTGTAACAGAGCTAACTTCTAGTCTCCGGGTTGTTTTCTCAAAGTTTCTCAAAACCTACAAAGCACTGAGGGCCCAAACCAGGAATCGAAGTCGAGATCCCGGTCTCAGAGAGCGGTCTGTAGCCGGTCTTACAACCAAAGAAGCAGTCGATACTCTATAAGCTGGCAATTTATTCCCAGAAATATTAAAACGAAACGAAAGCCATCTTGGCTTCATCATCAACATCATCATCATCTCAGCCATAGGACGTCCACTGCTGAACATAGGCCTCCCCCTTAGATCTCCACAGATACCTGTTGGAGGCGACCTGCATCCAGCGTCTGTCCACCTTGTTGGTGGCTTAGTTAAGAAAAAATATTGTTGTTCTAATTACCTACATTCTTACCACATTTGCAAAGTAATACCATAAGATAAGGGTTAGCAAAATAATCCTAAACCCCACCTGGGTTCCGCACACGACATTCCTCACTATCCCATATTTTATAGAGAATTGACAGCCAGGACAAATTGTTCGGGACGGACAATTTATCATCACTGTCCCGAACTAAAGTGGACAACCATTGGATAATTGTTTGTTTACATGCTATTGATATATATTTTTTTCTCGATGAACCGTACATAGGTTGTCCAAAATTTTGCAGTTAGTAAGGTAAGGTGTAATGGCCTAGTGGGTAAAGAACCAAACTCTCAAATATGAGAAGCCAGTAAGTCTGACACCAGTTTGACCAAGGGGTATTGGTTTGCCCGGGTAACCGGGTTGAGGATGTCAGATAGGCAGTACTCTCTTATGTACTTTATTATATGCTCTCTTATGTACTTTATTATATACTCTCTTATATTCTTTATTATATACTCTCTTATGAACTCACTTATATACTTTATTATATACTCTCTTATGTACTTTGTTATATACTCTCTTTTGAACTCACTTATATACTTTTTAATATACTTTCTTATGAACTCACTTATATACTTTGTTATATACTCTCTTATGTACTTGGCCACGTTAGATGGCAAAGCTTAACTTTTGACCAAAATAGGAACCAATCCTTGGGTCACTTGAAGTTTCAGCAAGCCGTCTTGCAATTTCTTTGTACAGGAGGTAATCTTTTGTCTTGTCATGCTACATCTTCATTTATATTTATCACAGATATTTATAGGTATTGGTAACACTAGACGACAACGTTTTCAGTTAGAAACTACATTGTGATAGTGAGCATGACTCTTCAAAACAAGGATATATGTAAGACAAGCGGAGCTTACGCTGTTAATTATTATTAATCAATCAAGCATTGACCAGGACCTTAGATAAACAAAGTTATAAACACCTGATGAGCTAATGTTTAGTATTAAAAGAGGACTAAGGATGATACAACAGATTTTAATTACTTGATACCAGTCCCGGATTAACCCTTTATCAGGAGTGGCAATTATTGCCACAGGCCCCACATACGCTGGCCCCAAACCTACGCTATGTGGGGCTATGTGCCCCCTCACAACTGAGTGACAGATTTTTTCGTCATCTCTGTAACTCAGTTAGAAGTTATGCAGGCACTTTTCATGACTTCAATAAGGAGCCCCGCGCTGAAAGCGTAACAGTAGGACTTCCTTGGAGTCAGTTGGGGTTAACAGGTGCCTGGGATGCAAGATTGTTCGGCTTCCAGTCTAACCGGATGCAGCTGAATACCAGTGTTTTACAAGGAGCCACTGCCTATCTGACCTCCTCAACCCAGTAACCCGGGCAACCCAATACCCCTTGGTTAAACCGGTGTCAGACTTACTGGCATCTGACTACCCGTAATGACTACCAAGGATGTCCAATGACAGCCGGGACTTAAAGTTTTACGTGCTCTCCGAAACACAGTCCTTGTTTTCGAAGATAGACTGAAAGTACATACAAACTTGGAGTATTCCCAAGTTCCCAACCTGTAATGTACACTTACATAAAAATATACACTTCAACATATACCTACGTTTTGATCATGAAATAGCTTTAAGGGACTCATTAAGTGTTTCTTTATCTGCTAATTTATGTAAATCATCTTATGTAGGTGCCTGTAGGTAATCTGATTATGACTTAATTAACTACTTACAAACACCATAATTAATGATTGACGAAATCACACAATGAATTTGCATCACACATGTAAAGTGGTTTTCAATTTATCTTTTATTATTTTGATAAGTTAAGATATTTGAATTCAAGATTTTGGGTTTTTTGGTACACACTAAAATTAGATTTTGTCGATAGGTAATACCTATATTACTCACCTTGATAAGATTTATGATGTAACTCTTAACACAATTTTTTTTCTACAAGCATCATAGATAAAATAATCCCAGTCAAATGGGTAACTTTGCGTCTCCGAAGTTAATCAATCAGAAAATCCGCCAGTGTGAAAAGGCTGTTGTTGCATACTGGTAGATTTTCCGCACAGTTTTTCCGAACGACACCGCACCGCCCGGAATGTGTTGTATGCTCGATGGCATAGGTAGGTACGCTGCAAAAAAATCTAGCCAAAAACATCCACTTAATTTTACTTCACACCATTCAATAAACAACTTATAGATATCCTTATTATGGTCAGTAAGATATATTTATTTTAGTGGAAGAACAACCATGAGGTAGGTACCCATTATCTTTGCTACTATAATCGACGTGCAGTTGAGGACGCCTTTGTGTGCGGAATTCAATTATCTCCGCGTTTTGCATTCCATCTGCATCCAAACACGCTGATTCAACTTCTATTAAAGATGATGACATTAGCCGTCCTTTTCTCAAATAAGGACCTCGGCACATATACGCAAAAACAGCATTTGTAGGTCCTACAATATTTTCGTCAGTTGTGAGTTTCGACTTAGGTAATTGGTTTGAATATAAAGGGGCTTGTTGCTATCAATGATTTAATAGTTTCAGGAACATCAATATAGTCTGAAATTTACAGAAAAACCTATAACTAAACCACGTTTCGGTTTCTATTAAGACTGCTTCTGTTTCTATTCATACCTACATATCCAACTAGGTTTTTTATTGGAAATCATCAAATTACCCATCCCGCTGGCGTATTTACAGAGTGTACATAGCCAAAACGCATCCATAGGAAACTGCTCGCTGATATTTTGTAATGCTGTTTTTTAATTTGTGATTTCAAAGTATACACGAATTTTGCGTACTGCTCGAGTATAATTCGTAGCTGAGACGTGCACATGCATCTTTCCAATTTATACACGATCAAATTTAACTATACAAAATTAATATTAGGTAAAGCATTAAATAAAAAAGGCTAACTCAGTACGTTTAAAATGTAAGCAAGCAACATGCAGCAAGCATCGCTTCTGTCACGGCTCCGGCACTGCGGGGCTCCGGCGGTCCCATGCGAGCTTATCGTCGCAGATGGTTTTCACGCTCACCACGCGGCGAGCGCTGAAACGACCTGCGCCTCAGCTCGCAGGCCGCCTCGCCCCTCCGCGCCTACGCGGTTTTGAATTGCACTCTAGGGGTAGGGCAGACAAGACTACGTGGAGTCGGTTTTGCAGCGATTCGTTTTCGTCACTAACTTCAATTTTTAATACAATGTTTTTTAAAAGTTATAAATGGCAATATACTAAAAACGAGGCCGAGTTAGTAAATTAGATGACAATGTATAAATAATGTTGTAAAATTAGAAGCTTAATCATGTGTTCAATAAATATTTTTGTGGCTACACTTATATTTCCCATAAAAAATCAACCTGTTTAAAAAATATATAAAAAAAATGAATTTACGAGCATTATTAATATTTAAATTAACATTAAATGCTAGGTCGTGTTTAATCAAAATGGCGAGCATGCAACTGCTCGCGAATAGATTGGAATCGTAAAGTTTTTCGCGCCTATTCCAGTGTATACACGATAAGTTTGCATGCGGACTAGCACTGTATATTATGGAACAAAGCAAGATACTTTGGCCACTACAAAATATATGCGAGTATTTGCGTACTGCTGGTGTATACATCGGAAGATTTTGTATAAAAAGTGAATTCCAATCTATTCGCGACTAGTTTCACACGCTTGCGTACTAGCCATGTATATACTGTAAATACGCATCCCGCTGTGGGTCAACGTGAGGAAACGTGAGACTACAACCCATCATGTTTCTTCTTAAGCCCTCTATGTACCAGGGTAGCTTTAACTCTTTCGAACAATCCTGCAGCATCTGCCTAGATCTAGACAATTTTTCATGAATTGTACTTTCTGAGCGATTATGATTTTATCTTGAACCAAACAAGACTCAACAATATCTAGGTACCTACCTACTCATCTAATTAAATCAGCAATCATATACACAGTAGCCACGTCATCAAATAAAGCCTGCAATATTAATTTCTATATCATAAGTGGCCGATACCACCAAAGGCTAATTAATTTTTCGAGTGCGGGCCGTTTATAAAAGCACCGAAAATGTTCAATATTACTACATTTGTCATTCGGGAAACCATTAGCAGGAATAAATTCGACGATATATAACAGCTTGACTACCAAAATGAAGGCATTTATTGTGCTCTGCAGTGTAATTTCCATAGTTTATTGCAAAACTTTGGGACCGCATTCGAGGCAACACAAATGTAAGTAAACTGTAGCTTTCTTTCTGGTTGATACTTGGCCTTCTCTGTAAACTGAAATTAATTTCATACAATAATCTTGTGATTTTCGTCTATTTTCTGTAGATTCATAATCAGTCAGGTAGAAATCAGGTATTTTGTGTGCTTCCTTAAGGAACAAATGTGTCCTCATCCTACAACTCTTGAAATCGTGACAAGCAATAGGTTCTTTTAAACTACGCAGACCGAATGCCATCTCCGACGATATCCTTCTAAATAACTAGACCACTTTACCTATAATTAAATTATCATATGTTTGTTGTAATTTATCGTCAATAGGTACTCATAATCAAATTGTCATTTGTTTCATTAGTCATAAAATGTAGAGTCAAAACACAATATCAGATGTACCTAACAGTTCCTGCTAGATCATGTACATGCATGTAGGTATAGGTACGCAGGTATCTATTTGTATTCTATACAGGATGCACCTATATAAATAGATCTATGCATATTGTGTACCTAACTACCAAGGCGTATTATTAGTTTAGTACTAAAGTTTAGTTTGTATTCAGTTTCAGGCAATCAAAGATGTGTCAACATGTGGGACGAAGGATGTATCAACGGCCAGCTTCCCGGATCCGGTAAGACAACAGTTCATAAATCTTCCTAGAACATTAAGTTTGAGGGAGACCCAGCTAAAATAGCACTGGGCAACTGAAAATTTACATAATTTTACCTACCTACATTTTGCGCCAAATAATTTTGTATTTCCGAATTAAGCCATTGGACTCCTTGGACATTTGGTCGTTCCTTTTCGAAAAGCTTTGTTTGTCCGAAGATGGCTTCTACTGACTTCACCAAAACACTTCAAAATTATAACTTGAGAAATACACAAAAATTTACGCTTAACTAACTTTGTTTTTTTTTAATCATATTAGTTCGATAGGTTTTTATTTGAGATGATAGTTCTAGAGCTACCAAATAGTTAGGTACGTTAATGCCAAAAATTATTTATATATTCAGGTAACGATGACGACTATCTGAACGGAGGCTTCAACCCTGGCAAGCGCTGTGTCAACATGTGGGATGAAGGGTGTGTCAATGGACAACTGAACGGTGCCGGTAAGAAACCACCACCTACATCAACCTTAAGACCTTCCTGTCGACAGGCTACTGGTAGCTGGTGCTGAACTGCCAGTGCTTACCTACGCTGGGCCATTTTGGTAACAGTTACGTAGGTTTAGGTATATTTCCTTCGCGTTGCTTCAATCTGCTTGCTTGTGTATTAGGTAAGTAACTGTGACTAGAAAGGATTATCACCGATAAGCACACAGTAGATTGGCAACGGCTCCCTACTAGTTTTCTTGCTTTAAGTACCTACCTAGATACCTGTGGATAAGAAACGACCTTAGTTGTTTACACTTCTTATGAGGATTCATATCAGAAACGTTCTTCTTTAAATAAATAGATCCCTGGTCCCTAGACATGAAACACCAGTTTATTGACACTAGCTACTAAACAATAGGTATTGAAAACTCCTGAGCAAGGAACTACTGCCTACCTATTGATAATCATAATAAAGCTGATGTTTGCTTGTTTCCTTGCAAACGCTTACCTCAGAATCACTTGTGGTGCGTTTATTGCCTACTAACTTCCCATTCTGGATCTTAATTGTTATGTTATTATCTAGGCAACGATGATAACTATCTGAATGGAGGCTTCAACCCTGGCAAGCGCTGTGTCAACATGTGGGATGAAGGGTGCGTTAATGGACAACTCAACGGGGCCGGTAAGATGGCTAAGAATTTTCGGGGCACTTTCACCCTAGCTGATTTTCCGCCCGGTTTTTTGCTAGTGTGAAAGGGCATCAACGAAAATTCATTAATTGTAAATCAGTTGCTGTTTTTGACAACATAGAGAGGTCAATATACTACTTTTGCGCTTATTTCCGTAAGAATTCAAGCGGAGCGACTGGTGAATTAATTAATTCAAATTAACTACACCTACTTTTAAAAATCTCTCTTCAGAAACGAAATTCTCATTAGGACGAATATATCTTTTTCTTAATACCTATCTACTTCTAAAGTACCTTTACTCAAGCCTCCAAAAAAATTGTAAGTACCTACCTAAATACTGAACTGACTAGTTACGTGTTTTTCTTTCAGGAAACGACGATGACTATTTGAACGGCGGCTTCAACCCTGGGAAGAGGTCCCTCCACAGCCTTCTGCAGAAACTGCATAACTACGAACACCATGAATGATAAACCCATCTGAGATTGTTGCACCACGCCCAAATTTACAAGGCTTTCTTTTATTTATTTTTATTGTATTAAACTGGTCTCGTCATTTGCTTGAATAAATAATTTAAAATATATGCTCCTTTTTGTTTTATAATCGAAATTAAATTCAACCAGCTTCATTCTGTAACAAAAAGGTAAATCAAGGAACCAGGAAAAAGAAATAGCCTGTATATACTATAAAAACTTTATTAGTCCCACATAAACTGAGCTATGAGCACAATGCTGACATAGACTCTTTATAAAAAATATTTTTTAAACATGTTCCAGTGTTCTCACTGTTTCTAAACCTAATTACCTATTACACTAAAATCTATATACAAGTGAAATATTTTTAGCTACCGAATATTTTGTTACTGGACGAAAGGCATTGGCAGTTAGTCTAAAATTTGCTTGGCAAGTAAGATAAGTCTTTGAGTATAGAAAACAGTAACAGCTTACGTCGACAACATTAGTTATTTTAATATAATGCATTGAATTAATATAGTAAAAATAACCAACTAGGTATCTATCTACATTAAAATTTCACTAGTTTCAGAATAAATTTTACAGCTATGTGAAAAGTAGCTACCTAATCATTTCACATTGACTAACTAGACTCGAACTTAAAAGTACCTAAAATAACTGATCTCAAACAAAATATTACTTAATTATGAGAAATATTATCACAAAAGCGGCGATGTTAAATAATGACATTTAAATGTTGTTATTTTTGTATTACTAAAAGCGGTGGGCAAAGCATCGAAATTACTTAAAATTAGGGCAAATTGTAACAAGTGGTAATACTATCGGCTTGTACTTGTAACTAATTACACGGCAATTCAACGAGATCAAAATAATAGAATTAACAATTGTCAGCTGTTTACATAGAATTTTGATTTAGTATATAATGATTACAATCTTATGCAGTCTAACTCTTTATTGTCACAATAATATTGAACAACTTGCACATTGTTATCACAGCGCTAATCTTATCAATATTCAAACATATAGTTGCCATCATTCATTCAATTGTCATTTCATCACAATAATCCAGTAAAATAGAAATATCATTTCAATATATTTTGCAAGTTTAGTGTCACACACATTTCATCTAGATCAGACATTGGCAGACATTCTCTTTTCATTAGGTATTTTGCCACTTTAAATATGAAGATAACAATTTAATATAAGTACACACTATGAGCTAAAATGTTTAATATTACTATAAATTCTCACACCAATTCTAGTCAAATAAATTATTACATAGTAAAAACAAATTTTACAATATTCAAGTCTTGAAGAATCCTTCAATTAGTTTGGCCATGCCAATGTTCTTGAGCATACTGTGGCAATTCCATAGGCAATTTATTATACCCTGAATTTAAGCTTGGACCAGGATTACTCGGGACACTTTTTTGAACATTAGCTTGCCTAAATTTAGTAGAATATTTGTAAAAATCAGACATTTCAAAAGGCTTAGTCTCTTCTCTGTACGGTATACATTTTCCTTGTTCAATCACTGTTAGGTTTTTAGGTGACTCCAAGGAAACTGCACCAGGGGATAGCACTGGAGGACTTTGTGGCATCTGATTAGGGCTTTGCATGGCCGAGTGTCGGCCAGTAGAGATCATGATCTCATACGCTTGCGAATTTCCTACACTGGAAGTCCTCTTCAAGCTTGAACTCTTTTTAAGAAGAGACGCTTCAGATTTTGTTGGTGAATCTAATGAAGTCTCATACCATTGCTTCTCTTTCACTTTCATATCTGCTTGAGAGAGTGGTGAGAACTTATTCATGCCAACAGGGTCAAAATTGTAAGATTTTGTACTAATGGGAGTTAATTGATCAGCGTAGTGTCTTCTATCATCTCTGATGTAGTCATCAGTAGACACTTGTAGTTGCATGTGCATAGGATGTTTGATGGTATTATGTTCCCGTAAAGGTAATGTATTTGGAACAACAGCAGTCCTTTCTATAGGCATATGAGGCTGCTCTTGAATGTCAGGTTGTGACCTGTGTTGATACATCACCATTGGTGGTTCATGTTTCATGTTCTCTAAATGTAACTGATTGTAATCGCTGTGGGATGTTAAATGGTAAGTCTGAGTCCTCTGCAATGTGTTGCGTCGCACACCTTCTGCTCGCCTCTTAGATTGTTGCATCTGATGCTGATGAGCTAAACCTGTGAGGTGCTGACTCTGTGCCTTCAAATGTGATGCGTATTGGTATAACAGGGGAGTGTTACGCATACCATTTTGTGCCGGGTGTGGAGCCATACTACCATGAGTGTAGTGTGTAGTTATATCAGGATGGCTCGAACTAAAATGAGTTTCTCGTAATCTAGACACATTATGAGCTTCAGGAGTATTGTTGCAATAGATTTTATTCATGTAATCATTTGTCATGGTGTGGTGCCTGTAAATGGTACCTTGCTGCATATCATTCTGAAGGTTGTCATTCATGGGCTCATGTCTTCCTGCTAGTGCAGGGTATGTGTGGGATGTATGAATGGAGAATGTATCAGTGTTCCGCTCTTGTGGAGGAGAAGGGAAGAAGTTAGAACAGCTAGTTTCTGGACGTCGGACATGTCTTGAATGTGCACTTTTTGTTGAAACACCGGATATTGACGGCGTGGATAGTCTATGTGAAAGATTTTTACGTAAGTTGGCTTCTGCTTCCATCGTGCGGTCACCTGTAGCGGCTCTGAGGCGCCTGGACGAATTATCCGATCCATCTTGAACGTCATTGCCGTCTGTTGACCTATCGACACTCTTTATACTTCCTAATCTTTCTCTTTGAGGCACTTCGGGGCTTAAGGGCGCTTCTGGTGGCATAATGCCGGTTAATTGCACTTCTTGAACACATAATTTATAAAGTTCCTCGTTTTTGGCCGCAAGTATCTGCTCCAATTCCTTTTTTCGAGCTTGAAGCTTGAGCAACTTGTCCTGTTTATCAGAATGCAAATCGCTTCCCATTGTGCTCGTACCCATATTAATAACGTATCTTAACACACATAGAACATAAGTCAACGGAACGTCCACAGAAATGAATGTAAATAGTCAATGGATAAGTAAAATAAACAAAGAAAATTATAAATTCTTGAGCGTTGACACATTTATCACACGCACATCCGCACCCATGTTTGTTTGTAGAAAAAAAAAAGTTACGTTCCAGTTTAATGATTTTCGTATGTATTCACTTATGTCATTACTTTATAATGATTATGAAATATCTTTATACAAGAATTAGAGTTCTGGGCTTTTATAAGTATTATATTTTTACAGAATTTTACTTAGGTAAATTTTTTATTGAATTTCAAGATTTTATAAATGACCAAATAAATTGAACGCGTTTTTTCATCTATCTATAGTGTTGTGAATGTGAGAACCGGAAAAACCGGTTTTTTCTCACGCATAGACACTAGATAACGGCAGCTCGACTTTATTTTGTCTATACTATCAATTGTCAATAATTTGACATTGACAACGCTATCTTACTATCTTTTATCACAACTCGGGCTTTCAAGTATTGCCTCGGCTGCTATCAGTGCCATGTTTTAGAAAACACTAAAAAGTAACTCCGTAACTATCTTCCTTCCCGTACCTTCGTACCCCATATAGAAAGACCTATACCTCAATTCAGACAAACCCTGCAAAATGTCGAGAGTGTACAAATCAATTATAACTATTGCGGACAGGTTTGTCCCAGGTTCCATGCGTCCTATGTGGGAACATCCTGCTGGTAACTATAACTTACATCTCTGGAATATAGATTAAAAAAAAGAATGTATATTTTACGGTCGTTTTTCTGTTTTAGGACCTAAAACAATATTCTTCTGGGCGCCTGCTTTCAAATGGGTAAGTAATGCGGACGTAAATTCAAGGTCACACTATTTATATTAAAAAGACCTTGCGTAAGGGCAATTGCGCCGCGCATAAATTAATAACTAGACTAATATCTCTTTACTGGAAAAGTAGGTTGTAATAAAAACATAAATCTATAACAAAAAAAAATCCTACTCAATGCTGCGTTCCAAATTCAATTTATTACAATCACTTAGGAAAGGCATACTGCTGCAAAGTCGCAAATGCCTGAAGTAATATTGGATATCAATATTTATGCTATGTAATTTGTCAATTTTGACTTCTTATCTTGGTTTACCAGCATACATAGCTCTTTATGAGTGAGATTATGGTTTATCTGAAGAATCAGTTTTTATGACATGATTTTATTGAGCACTGTTTAATGTGACATTCACACACACTCTGATAAACTGATATAGTACTTAAGATTATGGGATCACTTCTACGGAGCATGTACCTATCATTACAAAAAAACTGTGTTACCAGTCACAATATTAAATATTTAAATGTATAAATAACATGAACCATCTATCATGGTTTAAAAAAATCATTTTGTGTTTCTGAGAATGTTTCCATTCTAATATCTCATTTGGGTTATTGGGTTGTCTGAATAAAACTGACTTCTGATATTTATAAAATATGTGCATGAGCAGAAATATTAACAATTCAACCATTATACATATTAATGCATATAATTTAATCAATAAATAATATTAGCAAGTTCATATCATTATAATAATATAATTAATCGAGACTTAAATAATGGTATACAATAACAATTAAATCTTTTTAGCTAACAAGAATATATTAACCAAATCAATATTATGTAGATAATGTTAATAAATGACTCATAAATGGGGCAATATAATTTAATTCCATTGCTTTTTAAAACACAGAAGTCAGTTTTATTCATAAACAAGTACTATGGCCTTGACTCACTTCATCATTGTCACTTTCAGGGTTTGGTGATAGCTGGGTTGGGTGACTTGAATCGACCTGTCGAGTCCTTGTCTATCCGCCAGTCCGCATCACTAGCGGCCACCGGCATTATATGGTCCCGATACTCCCTAGTTATTATACCTAAAAACTACAGCCTTTTTGCTGTCAATGTATTTGTAGCTTGTACTAGTGTATACCAATTGTCAAGAGCTTATATGTATCATAGGGATCAGGAAAAATTAAAACAGGCCCCAGCGCAGTAAGTGGTAAAACCTCTTTTGGCCAAGTGATTTTGCTGTGGTACAAATGTACGCAGCGCCAAATGTCACTGGCCAATAAGTTTTGTCTTTGGTTAGGTTGATAGTTACGGGATGTTACATGGTGCCACTCTAGTAGCCGGGCCTTAGTAGATCATTTTTTCAATTTAGATGCGAGATTTTCACATCTCCCTCAGATAGCTAGATTCTACTTCAACATTGACAAATATATATTTAATTGTTATTTTTATGCTAGCAAAGGGTATTAATTTATTATTAGCTGATTTTGTTTATTATTTATTTAGTTAATTTCAATTGTAGATTTAAATATTATGTATAATTAGTATATTTTGGGAAGGATAGGAATATATTTTTTTAATGTTAGTTTGTGATATAAGTACAAAGCCTTGTACAATTTTGGATCAAAATTATTCTGTTGATGTTGTCATAAGTAATGTATAATGGAAACTAAATGAAGCATCAAATACAATGGAGTGAGAAAATAGAATACTAATAGTGCACAGATTTTAGTAAATTTTATATCTGGCTTGAAAACCTGCACTGGTTTAACCAATCACATAATTATTCGATTTATTTATACTAATTTACTCTCCTGAATCACAGACCCTATATATTTCTAATACATGGTACTTGTGCATGGCCATTTAATGCCAGGGTGGCCAACGCTAATGTTCTATTTTGTGACTACATTGTGACTACCAATTCGTTAATTATGACACACAAATGTGGTCTTAAGAAGGTCATTCAAATATTAAAGCGCCATTTAATGGCAATACTGCAAATGCTGGCGGATACAGGTTGGGGAGTTTTTGGAAAATGCAGCATGGATGCCTGTTGATTGTTATGCATTCCATGTATAATATGCATGTTTTATGGCCTAAGGCTACTTATATGTTAAATATTTCAGACTTAAATGCGAAATAGGAATGTACCTACATGCTGCGCGCGCGAGTGCATCTCACATTCGCTTCTTTGAGTGATTAAAATTTTTAAATTAATACTTTTATAGTTCGTGAACATTTACGATTTGTAAATGATTCTTGACACGTAGAACTATAAAGGTATTTTTGCAATTAAAGTCTTAAATCAATTCGATACGTTCCCAAATAAATCTGTATTCGTCACATTTGTTTGCGATAAAAACGCTGTAACAATTCATTTCTGTTACAGCGTAAGTAATTATATTTTTTATCAAGTGACCTCAAGTCAGAATGATCCGTTGTTTAATTAACGTGATCTCGAAACGATTAATTAAGAAAGACAAGAATCTGTGACAATGTTGATAGTATCTGTTATCATAGCTTATCTAAATTGAGAATAGGTGCATAAAAATTCTGATTAGGTAAACATTTTGTCTCATAACTGTGATATTCTTAACGTAATGTGGTTGTAGACCAAACGAATGTTTAGTATTGTTATCTTTGTCATAGCACACCGTTCATGTAACATGGCGTTATTAAATCATAGTTTTGTAAAAGAAAACTTTGTCTATTTTTGTAAAACCTTTTTGGATTTGTGGAAATATATATTTTTTATATTTCGAACGTTTCTTGTTTCTATTTACTTTCTCTTCTCATTTGTTACTAACGATGTTCGTTTCTTTTAATTAATTTGTTTTGGCCTTCTGTCAGCGTTGCATGTGCCTGATGTAACATTTTCATTCACACCATAAAAGTACAAATGATAAGAATACCGTCATTTGCCTTGAACATTATTTCATCTAAGTACCGATATCAAGTTCTTACAGTAGGTAAGTCAGACAAAACCAGACAAGTGCGAGTCGGATTCGCGCACGATGAAAACTACATGCCCAAAAAATGTATTCCGCTGTACTTATGCAGGGGGCACCTTGGAAATAATGGGTGCTGTAAATCAGGCGGCTATAAGGCTTGAGCGCCTCTCATCACAAGCACAAGACCAGACTCACCGAGCGCACAAAAGTCTACCTATGTCAAAATCAGTAGCCTTATTTACTCGCTTGGGAAACCAGAAACCTAATTTTCGGATTGGATGAATGCACGGCCTTTTTATTTTAAGGGCCACCATAGGCATAAGTGTCGCCATTAGGTAACTTTGGCCCGCACATTAAACGCATGGTTTGTAAAAGAAAGCTTAGCATAGAAATCGCACGTCTGTCCGATAAAATATTGCATGGAAGTACAGTTGCAAAAGTTCCTTCTACCTGCCTACTGTCTAGCTTAGACCGTTTGAAAAGAGTTGGTTTGTTTCGAACGCCAACAGCACCGCGAGTGTGTAGACGCTATCACGTCATATGAAAAAGGTTCAGGAAGCAATCATTATAGTCGTGTATATTAAACATTGTGCTAAAATGGCCTAAGCATGGGTGTAGGTAGACGTAGTACATAAAGCCAATGAAATTCGAAAAATAACGGCTAATTACCTCTAATGGTGTAACCGATTTCACCCTAATATCTATATCGACGGCCAGTAACAAATGACCAAGGAAATTATTATGAAGACCTTCTTGGTGAGTAATAACAACTTCTTAGTCCTCTATGACAGAACACGTCTGACTTTCTGATTTTAGAGTTTGAAGCAGATGACAGCTGACTGTCTTCTGTAGTTTCAATGCCATGTAACGAATGAAATTTTTGTATAATTTATTATAAAAAAAATATAAAATTCCACAAAAATGTCTTCCAAACTATACAAAGCTATTATAACGTTCGCAGAAAAGTTTGTTCCTAACGCCCTCCGGCCCTTGTGGGAACATCCAGCTGGTAAGTATTTATGGTTTTGGAATATCCCAGTTGTGAATTAAGAACGATTTACAAGGCTTAGTGTCTTCGTTTCAGGTCCTAAAACAATTTTCTTCTGGGCGCCCTTCGGAAAATGGGTAAGTTCAATCAAGATTGCAAATCCCATAAACAAGAAACGATCGGTTTGTCTACACACAGTCACGTTTTATCGAGACATTTCTAGTTCCTTTTACAAACGATTACTGAAATCGTTACACAGAATTTCCATTAAATAGAAACCGGGAAACAGCTGGAAAGCCTGATGGCGATATTTCATGCATTGTTACTTTCAGGGTTTGGTGATTGCTGGCTTCGGTGACATAAACCGTCCTGTGGAGAAATTGTCTGTGCGGCAATGCGGGTCCCTGGCTCTCACCGGCACTCTATGGGCGCGATGGTCGCTCATCATCATCCCAAAAAATTACAGTCTCTTCTTTGCTAACTGTTTCGTTGCTGTAACAGGCTTTTACCAGCTTTCGAGGATATATTTATACGAAAGGCGGCTCGAAGAAGAAAAGAAATTGAAAGAAAAAGAGAAAAAGTAATCATCATAAACATCAGTTCGATTTTATGAAAAATTCTTGCCCCCCATTTGTAATCGTTATTATTGTAAATTGTAGCATTGGCACTCTATAGATGATTGTCTTCCAAATGAATTAGCTTCTTACGCTACCGATAAGCTTTCGAATCAAATCTCCCTCATCATGGCCCAAGGCCTTCATGCTGCAAATGTCTTTCTGCTGTTCTTACGCAGGCCAAAGTAAAACAGTAAGAAACATGACAAAAGTCTGAAAGTAAAATGTTCTAAGGGATTCCTAAAATGTTCTCCGAAAACAGAAGATACATCGGAGTAAAACAATTTTGGAGAAAAATGTCCCAGTAGAATTTAAATACTTACCTACTTGTTAAAAAAATGTATGTCCATGTTAGTTATTGATGAGAATAACTAGAATGGAGTTAACGTGGTTGAATAATCGGATTCGTATTTAAATTTTAAAAGCCTGTGTTATAGGCGGTGAGATGAATATTTGGCCATTAGTTAGGCACACTGGTTCATGAGAATGAAGCGGAGGTTTGGAGACTGTTTCCGCGCGCTATTAAGTGATTCTTTATTAAATTGTAGTTCTTCATTGAAACGTGATCATGTTTTGTACAGTACATGGCATTGATATTAAACTTTTTTTTCGCATTTCTGGTTTTTTATTTCACTAATATTCTTCTGACGGGAACGGAAACTTGGAATTCATTTTACCTTAGCATTTACACTACTAGGTAGGTACCTACCTTTCTGGGGTAGCCTGAAGATGTTGAAGATAAGCTCCCTAGCACCTGGGTACATATAGCTCCGCAGTAAATAGAATATATAGGTAGGTGCCTTTGTTCCTAAAATATTTTTCGCTCCAAAACATGGTTGAAAATCATCTTGGGGTGAGGGCCCTGAATTTAACGGAGCGGTGACGATAAGTACTGAGCGGAGAGTTTTAAATTACCCACGAAGAGAATTTCCCTATTCTATCACCACAATGCTATCCTCATCAAATCTCCGCTTCGTTCTTCTCGTCTCCTTTTTGGTGGAATCTGGCCTTAGCCAAGACGATTAAGTAGGCACCTACCTACCATGTTTTACGTCTAAGGGGCAGGGAAACAGGTGGCTATATATTCAAAAGGTAGGTATCTAGGTTCTTATTTGAGGAGCATGTTTTGCACGAATTTTGCTTGTTGGCAACACAGCGTTTCTGATGGGTTGGCTGATGGCATCAGGCTGATGAATACGATGCAAGATCGGTTTGTGTATGTTGAACACCGGTTTACATTGTCGGATATTTGAATTACTATCCGAACTGTAGGTACTCCGTAGAACAGATTTGATTTGCACGACCGTTAGGTATTTACCTACCTACTGCACGATTTAGGTAACTAGAAAAATCGTACGTAGATCCATTATTAACACTGTATTTGACGATAGCTGTATTTTTGTATTATACAAAGATCTTAGTGGCACACATGAATGGCACGGCGTGGTGCAGCTGTTATTGGGTAGCCCGTAGCTGCAACAGTCCACCGTTGGCTTTTACTGACGATTTAAAGGTCAAATCCAAAACACAAAGACAATCTCAAAGTTGGAGATACCTACGCCGTGCCGTTCATGTGCCTTTATACATTTTATTGATGTGATTGCGATGTTTCAGGCTCTCGTATTGGCTTCTCTGGACGCCTACACGCGGCCCCTGGACAAAGTGTCGACCACTCAGTCGGCGACGCTCTCGGCCACTGGTCTGATCTGGACACGATACTGCTTGGTCATAACTCCCGTCAACTATTCTCTCGCTATTTGTAACTTTGCGCTGGGCGTGGCGAATGGCGTGCAAACTGTTCGTGCTTATATGTACCAACGTCAAAAGGCTATTGCTTAATAGTCATGGTGGATGAAAGAAGTCCGTCTGTTAGATAGCCCGAAAATAATGGACACGTATTTTTTAATCACACAGGTGAAAATTAACGAAGATACACCATGAATTTTGTAGGCAGTAGGACCTACGTCAGTTTTACAAGCCCAAATTCTGATACTTAAGTAGGTATACCTACCTAAGATTTTTTTATGTTTTGTTATAATAAAAATAGGTGTCCAATATTTTTGCTAAGTCTAAAAGACGGACTATACCTATCACAATTTTTGAACCCTATCTTCACGTCTTTTGTTTTTAACGAGTTTATTGGGATGCAAAAGGAGAATAAACGGTTAGTTGCATCTTTAATATTGAAAAGTTAGATAAAAGTAAAAATAAAACCATAAAAATACTAGTTTACATAATTAAGTGCCATAACTATTCAAGTCAAGAGAACTAACGCTGAATTTTTATACATATTTAATTAGGTACCTAAAGAAATAGGTAATTTTATTCGAATTTATTAATTTAGTTATACAAAATACAGTCAAATAAACTAGTCACAAATTAAAAAACGAACTTGCCAAAAAAGTCCCACCAGGTAGTGAGGCCTACCTATACTGCTTGCCTACGAGCGCTGCCTAGGCGATCAATTAAATTGCGCGATAATACAATAAAATGTTAGTCGCTCGTCTAGGCTGCTTCTAAGATTTTTTTATTACACTAAAATATGTTGATTGGCTTTTTAAATTGCTTACTTATTACTCTGTTAATTAATGTCGCCTTAAAACTGGAAACAGAGCTACTCATAATATTTTAAAGAAATTCTATTATTTGTTGATTGAAATACATCCTTTATTTACTTTTCACTAGCCTTGAGCTACCAGTCTAAGTTGACACCTGCTTACTTCTTCATTTAACCGCGTTTAAGACCAATTTACATAAGATATTATTTACAAGCCACGACGCTACAGCGTCAAACTTTGTATTGCATTGTACTTATCACTAATATTGTTACTTACTAACTACCTCAACAATAACCGTTTCTACTAACAAAAGTAAGGAAATTGTATTGTTTAGGTTTCCTACTGACACTCAGTTTTGTAGCGTTGGACACAATAGGTTTTTTTTCATAACAATTGATAATATAGATTAGACGCCAATATATCTTACAATTAATTAATACCAATATTGCCACGCTTATCGTGTCAGAAGGATCCTAAAAACATTAGACATTTCCAATATATAGCCGCTTTACCCAGTATTTTTACTATATTACTATGTACCTATTAAATATACTTACTTACTAATATTTTAACCGTAACTTAATGCCATTGATTGCCAGAACAAAATAACTTTATTAACTTAAATGTAGATTATAATGTAAAGTTGTTATTTTTATTAATATTTTTCCAAATTTTATCGAATATCATAGAATCTAGATATAGTAGCAGTAGTTTGTAGTTTCACAGATTCATGGACTGATTTTCATAAATACCTAGTTTAATTTTTTCATCGTTATTGCATTAAAATTTTGGAAAAAATCAAACGATATGCATACTTATGAGTGAAGTAATAATTTTATTAGAAGTCCATGTATTTGTGTAGAAAGTAGTTTGTAGAGTAGAAAGCATGCACGCATGTACTTGTGTTGTTTGCACGTTTGTTGTTGTTATTAAATCTTGCCGCAAAATTAACTTTTTTTATTTTTAATGCTAACATTCCTCTTATCTCGCTGTCACACTTATAACACCTTTTATTGCCATTGTCTTCTAAAGTTGAAATTCCGAGGAATAACGACCAACTCACATGTATCAGTTAGTAATCGCAATATAAAACGGAATTTCCACAGCGAGTTATAGTTTGCCACTTAACCAACGTTACCTTACACCATGTATCATTGTATCAGAGTCGGTAACAAAAACCGATACCTACCCAGTGTCGTATAAACAAACTAGAAAGCGGAACTTGTCAGCAAGCCAACGATACAATGCCAATAAACGCATCGGAAGATCAATTCAATGACCTTTGCAATAAGTGTCAAAATCGTGCCAACTCGGGCGAGACCTTGATTGCATTTGTTTGAGGAAATGAATCTCAAATATAGAAGGGGATGACCGAAGAAACGATGGATGGATTGTGTGAAAGTCGACATGGCTAGAAAGAATGTTACTTGTGAGATGACGGCAGACAGAAGAGTATGGAAGAAGAAAATAAGTTGCGATGACCCCCAAAAAAATGGGATAAGGACAGAATTATGAAGGAAATAAAACTCAAAAATAATCTTAATAATTTTAATTCCTTAAACACTCAATCTTCAACCATACTCAGTAGTTTATCCATGCTAATAGGGCTGAAAGTTCTACCACTATCATTGGAATACATGATCACATTTCTTATAACATAACACTGCAATTCCCCTATCTTATACAGCGGTCTTCCTTCCCTGGTTTTGCCGGCAATAGGTACGAAGGTAATGCCTTTTTCAATGCACCTCGTTTCGAGTAGTTCTGAGAAGGATTTGGCTTGGGTAGCTGAGGCGATGACGTCAGCGATTCTAGAAGTTTCCTTAGGTTCGGGCATGGTGAAGCGGGGTGGAGGAGGTGGTTCAACGGACTCTAAATCAGCGCTTCGGTTCATCATGTCCAATGCTTTTCTGAAGGCGTCACGCACAGCTGGTTCTTTTAAAACTTCTTCGGGAAACATTTTCTGGAGAAGAAATATATTGATAAAAAAATGTTGTTGTTGTTTTATTTATCCATATTTTAAAGACTGGATTATTTACTGAGAGACACAGGTAAAATTTTTATCTCATTCATGTTGCTTGACTAGCAATTTTACCTGATATACTTAATATCACACAATGTGTAAGTACAGATCAGCACATCAACCTACCTCAATCTGTCAAATTTCTTCAATATCTTATCAGAATAGCTGAAGGTCAATATTCGACTGGTAAAATTTTACAGATTCGGGAAGGTTGGCCTGCTAGCGTAAGTCAGTCAGTAATTGTTGTAAATAATAGTTTTAGCTGTACCACGCAGTTAATTACAAAAATATAACGAAAAAACGTGCATGTTCTCTGTCGTAGAAATACGACACGTGCGCTAGGGACATAAAAAAGTAATTTCTTCTTTTTTTATTTGGGCAAGTTTTCCCTCCATATTATTGTCATATGTACCTTAAAGTCAGTATAAGAGTTGAGCACGGTGGCGTGCGGCGGGTTGGTGTTGAGCCAGGCCGCCAGCGCCGCCAGCCAGCGCGGCAGCAGCGCCCGCGCCGCCAGCGCCGCCACCGTGCCCGCGCCCAGCAGCTCCAGCCACTCCACGCACCACAGCCATGCCGCTGGGGGAATCATTATGAAGATTAATATTGTTATTTAGACAGATAGTGACATAAATAAAAACTAATCTTGATATTTTCGAGGAAATTGTGAATAAGTATGTGTTATGAAAATATTCTTGACTATTTATTATAGTTTTTGTACACATTATCATCGTAACCATGTGTAAAGGCGGATTTAACGCATCAGGCGTTCTCTACCAGTCAACCTCTAGATGGATAAAAATGTCATGGCAGGTGCTCCAGCACTAAATGAATAATAAATAGATAGAGAGTTTTTTGTTCCTCAAAGGCCTGATACTGAATAATACTGAACTGATTTGAAAAATTCTTTAAGGTTTATGAAGCTACACCCTTGCTTATACCCTTGTACCTACGTGTGCGGTAGCATAGGCTATATTTTATTTTATCTGGGTACAAGAAGTAAGGCCAAGGCCAAGCTGTTGTGCAACGGTACTCACTATTCTCCCTGCCGACGAGCTCAAGCGGCGCGTGCTGCAAACAGTGGTCTAGCTTGGGCACGATGTGCTGGTGCAGCAGCGCCCCCAGCGCCGGGCCCCACGCGGCGGCCCACGCGCCCAGCACCCCGCGCGCTGACGAGTCCGCCGGGTGCCACGCCGACAGTGCCGCGGCTAGGCGAGACCGGATCAGCGGGTACACTGAGCTGGCTAGTGCTTCACCTACGACATACAATATTAATATAAACACATTTTAGGATACATTAATAATGGCATCCTTACAGATTATCGGCCAAGGCGGCTGTTCATATAAGGAGATTAGCCAACTGCACATCACACATATATAGTGCATGAGAATTTAGGCGGATAGAAGTGCATTCACAATTCCTTCGCTCTCATAGTCCGATGGGACGGTAATCTGGCACGACTGGAAAGAGATCAGGCGCACGGGTGTACCTACCACCAATTTCCATGCTTCAGGCTACTTTGTGAAAGTTTCTAAAACCCACGAAGTGATTTAGGAAGTACATATATGCTAGTTTGGGAACGAAGGTTCCGTGGTGGGAAAGCATTTCAACAGTTCTCAGACCTGCGATGTCATGCCAGGGCAGCACCCAGGTGTGCAGCGGCAGGGTGTCGTGGGTGGGGTCCCAGGCGCGGACGGCGGCAGAGAGTTCAACAGTTATACCTGCGATGTCATGCCAGGGCAGCACCCAGGTGTGCAGCGGCAGGGTGTCGTGGGTGGGGTCCCAGGCGCGGACGGCGGCAGAGAGTTCAACAGTTATACCTGCGATGTCATGCCAGGGCAGCACCCAGGTGTGCAGCGGCAGGGTGTCGTGGGTGGGGTCCCAGGCGCGGACGGCGGCAGAGAGTTCAACAGTTATACCTGCGATGTCATGCCAGGGCAGCACCCAGGTGTGCAGCGGCAGGGTGTCGTGGGTGGGGTCCCAGGCGCGGACGGCGGCAGAGAGTTCAACAGTTATACCTGCGATGTCATGCCAGGGCAGCACCCAGGTGTGCAGCGGCAGGGTGTCGTGGGTGGGGTCCCAGGCGCGGACGGCGGCAGAGAGTTCAACAGTTATACCTGCGATGTCATGCCAGGGCAGCACCCAGGTGTGCAGCGGCAGGGTGTCGTGGGTGGGGTCCCAGGCGCGGACGGCGGCAGAGAGTTCAACAGTTATACCTGCGATGTCATGCCAGGGCAGCACCCAGGTGTGCAGCGGCAGGGTGTCGTGGGTGGGGTCCCAGGCGCGGACGGCGGCAGAGAGTTCAACAGTTATACCTGCGATGTCATGCCAGGGCAGCACCCAGGTGTGCAGCGGCAGGGTGTCGTGGGTGGGGTCCCAGGCGCGGACGGCGGCAGAGAGTTCAACAGTTATACCTGCGATGTCATGCCAGGGCAGCACCCAGGTGTGCAGCGGCAGGGTGTCGTGGGTGGGGTCCCAGGCGCGGACGGCGGCAGAGAGTTCAACAGTTATACCTGCGATGTCATGCCAGGGCAGCACCCAGGTGTGCAGCGGCAGGGTGTCGTGGGTGGGGTCCCAGGCGCGGACGGCGGCAGAGAGTTCAACAGTTATACCTGCGATGTCATGCCAGGGCAGCACCCAGGTGTGCAGCGGCAGGGTGTCGTGGGTGGGGTCCCAGGCGCGGACGGCGGCAGAGAGTTCAACAGTTATACCTGCGATGTCATGCCAGGGCAGCACCCAGGTGTGCAGCGGCAGGGTGTCGTGGGTGGGGTCCCAGGCGCGGACGGCGGCAGAGAGTTCAACAGTTATACCTGCGATGTCATGCCAGGGCAGCACCCAGGTGTGCAGCGGCAGGGTGTCGTGGGTGGGGTCCCAGGCGCGGACGGCGGCCAGCAGGCGCGGCAGCACGGCGCGGGCCACGCCGGCGCCCGACACCCAGCCCGGGCAGGCCGGCTGCCACAGAGTCACTGCCTGCAGCATCTTGGTTGGGGAACGGGGGTTCCATGATCTGAGAAAAGAAATACTAAGTTAAGAACGCTTTTGGTTTGGTAGAAAAATATTTTCCAAATAAATACTAGCATTACCCGCAATTACTAGCATATGTCACCAGGGAGTCCATCTCTAGAGCGGCAAAATAAATTGAATTTAGAACGACATGTGGACTGAGTTTGTGAATACTGGCCAGCAGTGGCGAGGGGTGGTTTAATGAAATAGGGAAGCCGCAGCAAAAAAAAAAACTGGGGGGGGAGTACTCAGGGATGGGGGGGAGAGGTAATGGAGGTAATTTCTCAGTCCACCTTTTAGCACTGACTGAGAGACTGATAGTTTGAATATGTTTTGTCGAGGAATTCGGCAGATTATTAATATCTATAAAACTTTATTATCTTTAGTTAGGTATATTAACTACTAGAATCTGAGAAAAGTTGGTACTAGAAACAATACATTTTAAGTATTTAATTTACCACGGCCTGTTAGCCATTGATATTTATCGTAGGTATATGTTTCATAAATCCGTCAGGATGTTAGTAATTTTAATATTGACGTATTATTGGTAGGTAATTCACCCGAGCGGCGTGCCCGAGTTTTATAACACGTTTTTATTCTCAAAACTTAACCTTGAATAATAAGTTCTTTCCTAAAGTAAATAATCTGTCGGAAAACAGTCTAATGCGATAAATGCTATCCTAGTTAAGTTTTTAAAGTAGGTACCTACACTCAAAAGAAACCTGATGCAAATTGTCTGCGTATCAAAATAACTCATTTCAACGTAGGTATCTCTATCTATTTTCACTACACACACTGTACTTGTACTGAGTACCAGTTCACACTGCGATCGCGGGGATTAGTAGGGAGTAATGATACTGCCAACTACTTAATCAAAATTATACACTTTATACACTTGGTAAATACAAAAAACTATAAATTCCCAAGTAGGGTCATTTAATCGCGGAGAATCTTAACACCGCGATTCAGGATTTGCATAAAAATGCACAACGCCATCTATGTTGACATAATGTAACTAAAACACTTTAACATAAAATATTGTACAACACACGAACTATGCTATTTCCAAATGATACACACACTAATAAATTCAATTAAGTAGGTAATACAAAGAACAAATTGTTAATGGTATTATCTAAAACAAAATAAGCACAATGAGAGTGAATTTGTCCTTTGTTTGTTTACATATTTGAGACCTCTAAGCGCTGTCACTCGCGCGTAGACAGATATAGCCACTCTACTCTTGACGCGTTCTTTCTCGTTCACTCGCGAGTTTTGATTGGTGGAACCCGCTCCGTGAGCCGGCTTACCGCTCGCCCTTATGCCGCGAACATCGCGCGGCGCGGCGTGGATGACGTCACACAAGCGTAGTTTTGTATGGAGGAGGAAGCCGCGGCTTGTTTAGTAGGAGCAAAATGTTTCAAGTAATTTATAGACAATTTTTTTTACGGTGGTAGGCGTTTTGTTATACCTACATATTTAAATTGTGTGGTTTAAATGATTATATTAATTATACCTATACCTATATTATAACTTATACCTATGCTTCTTTCTTGAAATTCGAAAGGGAAGCCGATGGGAATCGGCTTATTAGGACGCCTCGCCACTGCTGGCCAGTGTTCGTGAGGTCACGAATCAACGCCTTTGTACGGAGTGCCACGGTGATACAAGTTGACGTAATGTCCTGAGTACTAGCTTCGGAACACAGCCTGTCATCAACATTTTTGAATTTAGAAAACCTTCTTGGTACTTTTTTTCTTAATTTGCGTTGCGCGCGCTATTTTCTTTTTACGTCATATTGTTTAAAAAGTGAAAAACATATTCTATTCTACTCAAATGAGTGATTTTAGTGACGACGACGACATATATTTGACGCCGACAGAATTGATTTAAACTGTCAATAATGCGCAAATGACCTTTCTCCCTCAACACGCGAGAAGTATTTAAAACAATACGAAATGTTTAATACATGGCGACTAGTTAAAGGTGCCAAAACAATTTCAGAAAACGTTTTGCTTGCATATTTATTGAATTATATGAGACCAAGAAATCAAGCACACTATGGAGTACTTACTCAATGCTAAAAGCAACGATTAAGATGAAAAAAGATATTCATATCGAAACCCATACTAAGTTACTGGCATTTTAAAAAGAGCCTCATCTGATCGTCAACCAAAAAAATCTAAAGTTTTCACAGCATCCGAAACTCCGCCCCTTCACCATATGTATATATAACACACTAGCCGTTTTCCCGCGATTTCACCCGCGTCCCGTGGGAGCTACTGCCCGCACCGGGATAAAATATAGCCTATGTTACTTGCAGATAATATAGCTTTCTAATGGTGAAAGAATATTTAAAATCGGTCCAGTAGTTTTTGAGTTTATCCATTACAACCAAACAAACAAAGTTTTCCTCTTTATAATATTAGTATAGATATAAATATACGTTACAGAAATATAACATTGAAAATTAAGACACAAAAAATCACTTACTCAGCAGCAGCCGTCAACTGCGGTATATAATGTTGCCACAACAAGCTATTATACGCTTCCTCTGTCAGCAGTTTCCTCCACTTCAAGAAGGTGGGTATAGGTTCATCAGGTACTTGCAGCGGGTCCCAGGCTGCTATCAGCGAACTGAGTAATGGACTGACGATGTTGCCAGCAATTGTGCCTAGGCCGAACATCTCGTATTCTAGGGGGTAGGATTCCTGTGAAGAACATAGTTATTAATAAAATGTCATGTTAACTGTATTCATTTATTCAATTCAATTCAATTCAAATTCTTTATTTCAGACTTATTTTGTCCATATTTTGTTAGTAATACATAATACTTAGGGCCGCCGTACACGGACTGCTCGAGCAGTTAGCGGCTGAGTGAAATACACGGACCGCTCGAGCGGTCGGCGTCGACTGCTTGAGCTGTCGGTTGTTGACTGCTCGAGCTACGACCCAACTGCTCGAGCAGTCAAATGAGAAAACAGACGCCGCGAGGCGGCAAAGGGCGGGGGGGAGAGGGAAGTCGGAGAGCTGTCGACTGCTCTAGTGCAGTCAACGGCTCGAGCAGTCGGTGTATGCCTCGCAACCGCTCGCGAGCGGTCGACGGCACGATGGAATTTCATCATGCAGTTGACGGCTTGAAGCGGTCGCGACTGCTCGAGCAGTCGTGTGTACGGCAGCGAATGAATGACTATAGTTCACTGCGCGGTCGCGGCTTTAAGCAGTCGGTCTCAACTGCTTGAAGCAGTCCGTGTACGGCGGCTCTTAAGATCTATGTTAGTAAGCTTATTTTAATGTATGTAATAATATCCAATGCCTCCATATGGGACTTTCAATCTTACAAGCTATTAGCCTCAGGTAGCTGTTGGAACTGTCCCGCACCCTACGCATCAACGATGCTACTCTTTTTCTGATGATGGCATGGAAGCCGTCTATATTCGACTCTGCAAACATCGCCGATGCGCTGCAGTAGCGAGGCAGTCCCATCAGCAACCTGAAAGCATTATTGTATTGGATTCTCAGGGCACTGACGACTCGCTGCGTGTTGCTGGTCCACAGGCTGCAGGTATAAAATGTTTGACAATATGCTCTGAAAAGAGTTATCTTTACTGGCTTTGAGCATCTTGCAAACCTGCGAGCCAGCATATTGCATCGAATCGTCAGCCCCCTGCGTTCCCGTTCCACATCTAAATCATCTATTAGCTCCTCATTCACAACATGGCCAAGATACACGAATTGAGTAACTTGATGTAGTGCAACTCCCCCTAGTGTCACGGGCGGTACGCATGATGCATTCATGCGCTTCGCCCGAAACACCAGTAATTCGCTTTTTTTTGCATTATACTTCAGACCATGCTCTTCTGCATATACCTCACAGACTTTAAGGAGTTTCCTCAGAGCACTGATCGATGGGCTCAACAACACCATGTCGTCGGCGTAGCTAATGTTGTTGACAATTTGACCATCTATAGAACAGCCAACACCGGTGTTGTTAAGCTCACGGACCAGCTCCTTAACATAAATATTGAATAGTGTGGGGGAGCTCAATCCCCCCTGCCTCACCCCACACCCCAGCCGATAAGCTTCAGAGAAGGTTCCCGACCACCTTACTTGATTTGTCTGATGGTGATACCAATACTTGAATATATTGATGACACCCTCAGGCAATCCTTCTCTTCTTAGTTTGTCCCACAGTTTGCCGTAATTTACCAGATCGAAAGCTCTAGAGAGGTCCAAAAACGCAGCATACACCGGTGTATTTCGGTCAGTGTAGTACCTGACGGTGTGCTTCAAAACTAATATTGCACTCTCTGTTGAGAGGCCGGGTCTAAATCCAAACTGCGCATCCTCGAGTACCACCGACTGGGTGAGCCAGTCATTCAGCACACCGTCAAATACCTTGGCAATTATAGTAGCCAACGTAATGGGTCTGTAATTGCGTTTATCACTAGTGTCCCCTGTTTTGTTTTTAACGATTGGTACCACAACCGCCTTCATCATGTCCTCGGGCAAATAGGTGTGTCTTATACAGAGAGTAAATAGCATAGACAAAACTCGACACACATGTGGACCTCCATGTTTTAGATGCTCCACGCTGAGTCCATCATGCCCAGGTGACTTGCCTTTACGCATGTTATGTAATACCCGCGATATCTCTTTAGAGGTTACTCCAACTGGCTTTTCCACCGATGGACTCATAGCCTGGAGCATCCTGCTCTGTACAGGTAGCTGTGCAGGTAGCTGTGGATCGGTCTGAAAATGATTTTTAAATACATTTGCTATGTCAATTGCATCTACCTTGCCCTCCACGCTCACAGGGAGACTCGGCCTCGGATTGAGTCTACTGGTTTGCTTCCAGAAGCCTTTAAAAGATTTATTTTCATGGTGAGTTGCCAGAATATCCATGCGAGCCTGCTCACGATTGTTTTGGAGCCATTTAAGCTTTCTTTTAAAAGATTTTCTACTATCTGCCATAGCTTGCCATATAGGTCCAGAAGTTGGTTTACCGCTAGTCAGCCACCTCTCAAAATGATGCCGAGCCTCTCTGTGAGAGTCCCTAACATGCCTATTCCAGCCCACAATGGAGATACGCCTTCGACCCTCCCCGCGCATGCGACTTTGTATCGCTGCTTGTGATAGGGAATAAATAATATCAGTATACAACTTATCAATTATTTTGTTATGATTAACATCATCACACATCGAATCAGCACAGAATTCTAGCTCAGATGGAAAATCTATAAGCCTTAAATAACTATTACAGATCTGTTCATAATGCTGTATTTGCGTTTTGTTCCGTTCACCCCATAAAATATTATTGTTGGTTTTCTTAGTTACAATATTTTTAGGTTCAACCAAATCCAAATTGCATTCGACTAATAATGGTAGGTGATCAGACCAGTACACATCCTGACAGACTCTCACATTCCCAATACACTTCCACGCTGCTTCCGTTACCAGACAATGGTCAAGCCATCTCCTACAACCATGCGCGTCACTGACAAAAGTGTACGTGTCCGATCCCTCCCCCAGAGTCTCCATATCAGCGCATATCCACCGTTGATGTTTACAAAAATGTATCATTTCATCCCCGAAGAGCTGACTAGGGTGCGCATTCCAATCCCCCAACATAAAAACAGATTCTATATCACAATTTTCAATAATAGATACTATTTCCCCTAAACATTCTGTAAATTCTATAAGGTTTTCCGATGAGTCCGTTGGCATGTAAATAGAAAATATAAGTATTTCTTTGTCCACTAATGTTACTTTGATAGCACTTATTCTATCACTGCGGCACTGGACTGTATTCACTACATTAAAAACACTTTTTCGCCACAGTATTCCCACTCCACCGTAAGGTCTACCTCTTAATAAGCCACTCGACATATCTACTGCAGACTTACCAGTATAGCTAAAGTCCTCATCAATGTTACCAAGCAGCGGTATTTCGTGGGGCAGTAGCCACGTCTCCTGTACAGCCACAATATCCGCCACTTCACACAAGCCCTTAATACACTGTTGTGAACGTTTAACACCCTTACAGTTAAAAGATATCAACTTGACACTCGTAGCAGTCCTATCCATTGTTATTTATTTTAGATTGTTCATTTCTCTGCGCCTGTCCTTTGTTTTTAAACATAATATATTGCCTAAATAAAACTCCCGCCGGCCATAGATTCTCGTCCATGAATACTGATAATTTGTCTTTAGGTATAGTAAATTTGTAGGCTATGTATTCCTTTTCCTGCTTCATATTAATTCTTTCAGGCACAATAACAACCTCTGTCTTACTGAGTACATAATCTGCTACATCCTTTTCCGACGCTGCCTTGTTGACATTGTATATATAGAAAGGAATTCGGACTTCTGCAGCCTTAAATTTGCTGTCCGACATCACCGTCGCCTTCCCTTTGTTTCCCATAAAACGATTGTTAGATCGCTTATACGAGACCTGTTTCCAAGGTCCCCCCTCCTGTGCAATGTTTGCCCACGATCTCTCCGTCGCACCCGTGCATCGCTCTGATTCCATATTAGCGCTGTTTCCCTGCTCAACCGGTATTTGCACGTGCATACGGGCCTCACACGCAGGTTTCGTCTGTTCACTTGGCAACATCGCTGTCTCTTTTTTCGTCGAAACCGCGGTGTCCGATGGGTCCTCCACGCGCCCCTCGCTGGCCGTTGCTTGTGCAAGCGAGACGGAACTATTTGCATTTGTCCTGCGCGTGACTGCATGCGGCGACGATGCACCCGTATATTGATAAGCACTCTGTTTGTTATTTACTGGATCAGCTGTTTTCAATCCTACATTTTCAAAGTTAGAATTTATATTCTGCCGCTTATTCATCTCCTCGCTGTGGCTATTTGACACATACATCTCCATATACGAACTATCTTCCAATATGTATGCACCTCTCTGCCTATTTATGTTACTCTGCGAGTTTTCTATAGGAGAATGTTCAAGATTATGTGGATTATTTAGATTATCACTTCCATTGCACATATCTTCTACGAGCTTAATAGTCGCATAATTCTCTTTCACATACTTCATGTCTGATTGCAATGTTAGGATGTTTTTTAACAAATTTGTAACATCTACGTGATCAAATGTTATGGGCGGTAGTTTTTGTAAATCTCGCGCCACAAATACTGGAATGATCTCCGGATCTGTCTCCTTAAAAACCGTTATTATATCTTCCAAGTCCCTAATTGACTTGCCTTTACTCTTTCGTGTGATCATACGTTTACTGCTCGGGATAGCTTGAAACAGTAAAATCTTCGCGTTCTTAATGTCTTCTTCTGTAAATGCACTTTTACATATTTGTACAAGGCTTTCATTGTCCATGACTTGGATCTTGTTTTGCACAAAAGATAACAGCTCACTTATGACTATGTTGCATTTACTGCACTTCACAATGTTATTATCCATGATGTATATCGCTAGGTCAATGACCCCGCAATATAATAACCACACACACGTACCGTTCGCATTGGTCGCTCGCGACTGACTGATGATTTATAATATCAAGTTATCAATATATGTATCAGAATAATTTTGATATCTAATGACTGATCTGTGAGGCCAACGTCCACACAAAACTTTTTCTACCGCCATGACCCTGAGTTAAAAGTTCTTGCGAAAACTGGTATTCTACATTGGTCAACAAATCACAAAGTCAAAATGTGTATCCAACACTATTTCACAGTGCCCTTGATGCCTAGGTTTTTATGTATGTATTATGTTTTTCAACATTTTTTGTTCCTCCATGGATCAACCGGAGGTTAGGCACTTTCCAGAAACCTTCCAATTTATACTACTGTAATTCAAAATGAAGACTTCTACAGATAACTATCCTGGCTTTGTATATAACTAACATTGTGATTAAACATTTATTTTGGCAATTACCCACCTTCAACTCAGCGAGCACATCATGTGCAGTTTCCAACGAAACATCAGGCTTGTTCAACATCTCGACTCGCTGCAGTATGTCTTCAACCTTATTGATAACCTTATCTTGTTCCTGTAGCTTAATATTGCAATCTTCTAGATCTCGCTCTATGACTACTATCTCGTCTTCTGCTGTTTGAAGTTCGCGGGCGTTTTGGATTATATCCTGTGAACAAGGGAAGATCAATCTGGACTATAGATGAAACTTATTACCTTTTAATATTATAATTTATATTATACCAAGAGATTCTATAGGTACTCTATCTATTTGATTAGGCACTTAACGGGGAAAATCTTGATATGATTTTTTATTTTTGGAGTTTTGGCGTTTGTGTGCGGTGCTCGTGCGGTCATAAATTTACAACAAGAGCCGGGCCCTGTGGCTGTTTAGATCTCCGCCGGGCTCAGCCATTCATATCAGACCCGATGACCGGGCCCGGTTGGCGGTGAATGCTACCAGGCCAGCCGGGTTGAAAGACATACTTACCGGGTTGCATCTTTTTACAATAAATGGACAGATATAGTAACTTTGAGTCCTTATTCAGTTTTCTTTGCATTATGACAAGAAATTGTGCCTCTTTCCTGAAGCAAGATTTTTTTTCAAAAGCCCAGAATTTTTTTTTTGTTTTTCTAACCTGCTCGCAGCACTCCACCATTAACTGCAAGTTATGCGCGAGCTGCGGCGCGGCGAAGTACTGGCACTTGCGTCGCGGCTCGTGCTCGAAGCGCGGCGCCGCCGCCCGCAGCGCGTGGTAGCCGCTCAGCACGCGCTTCTCCTTGCCCGTCATGTCGATCACGGGGACCCGGGACAGCTCGTTGCTGGAAGGTCAATTGGGAATTTAAAGTCAAAGAAATATGTATATAGTCTCCACAAAGTTTTAACTTTTCGTCAAGGAAGTATTTCCGCATAGACCAATCTAGGTATCAGTGGGTAGCGGCTTGGGGGAGGGGCATGAATACATGCGGTAACTCGTGCTCAGAATTCAATCTCGGAATGACATCGAGTTTTACAAGAACAGTTTTTTAAATTATGTTAATTACATCAACCCCCCAAAAAGTTCACTTCCTAGTATAGCCAGAAAGAAAGAAGGTGGCAAACAAACTTCCTAGAAAGAGCTGCTTACAATTAAATGAGTGAAATCAAAACCGAACATTATTATTGAAAAAGTTCCCATTTCAAAAAGTCTTCTTAACATAATTTGGCCTTATATTAAAAAGAAAATGAGTAGAACAAGACAATTTTTAAAACCGAAAATCTAATTACAAAAATCACCCCTAACTATCCCCAATATATAGTAAATCCTGTGTACCTGGTAATAGTATGCATCGTGGGTTTACCCTCTTGGATGACGTCGGCGGCGTCGCGGTAGAAGTAGCGCCCCTTGTGCGACTTCTTCCAGTTGTAAGTCTTCTCTTTCGTGCCTTTCTCTTCTTCTTTCTCTTTCAGTTTGCGCAGCTCTTCCTCTTTTTTGGCTTTTTGCTGTAAGAGTTTGCAGATTATATTTACAGAAGATCTATATTGAATTGAAACATTGAACCAATTCAGGGACAGCATTGCTTCTACATGAAAAAATTACATACATACAATAGACATATGAATCTGTACTTCTTTGCCAAATAATTCATGTTTCACTATGTTACCCACAGTTCTTTATTAAATAGTTCTAAACGCAAACGTTCTTACATAATTTTATTGCAATAAAAAATCCCTCAACCTGATCATAGTTTTTATTTATTGTTACTTTTATGTATAAACTTATTTATATAGGAAGTACTTACTGCTGCTTTCTCAGGTCCATAAGCCCCAATAGCACCCCTTCCTCTTCTGACCGTAGCCTCCACCGGTGCTGAGATACCCTGCAGATCCTTACCCAAACCCATGCCTGGTTGGTAACCCATCTGTTGACATAGAAAAATATTGTTACTTCGTATACTTTAATTTTATAGGAGTTCACAAAAAGCACATGAACCATGTTTTAATCCTCCTCACTACTTGGTAACTACTTTTTGAAATGGGCTTGAAAGGCCCAACATGATACAAAATGTTGAACACAAGAGGATATTGTTTGCTTTAGATTAAGATAGTTTCCATTTGCTACAAATAAGATTATGTCTTAAACATTGTGGCAGAAAATTCTACCTTATGTGCCTTGTATGTCTAATTATCCAAGACAAGTAACTATTGTACAAAAATTTCATAGAACAAACCTTCAACAACAGCTTAGCACCAATACCCTTAGTGTGCTTCTCCCAAGTGCCGACATTGCTACCGAGGTTGACCGGCCGCATGCCTTGTCCCTGTCTCCTGATGCCAGCCGTCTCACTAGCATCCGGAGCATTCTGTTCTTCTTCATCAGAGCTGTCTGCAAACTTGGGGCGGGATGTCCCTGCCTCGGATGATTCTATTTCTGTAAAAAAAATATACATGAAATTGCATAAATTAAGTATTATGCACGGTTATGCCTACAATTCCAAAACAATGTGTTGATGGCAACTACTCGCAGGTTTTATGGCTATGCTACATTGCCAAGTAAAGTTATTGAGTCTTGCAATTAAGTGTTTAACCATTGAGACGAGATGTAGTAAGCAGATAGGCTGATCCCTTGAGACCTAATAAAATACTCTAAATCTTGGTGCAGGAAGTAGTTTCTCAGATACTGGTTATCTGAGGAAAAAACACTGGCCAGTTATGTATAAAAATAAAAAAGATTGTATACCTTTACTTTCTTCCTTTTTCTTTCCAGCCTGTTGTACTCCCCCGGCCACAAAGCCAATGGGAGCTGAGAAGTCTTTGGGCTTGCGAGATCTTTGCCTTATATTGTCTTCATTGTCATCTTCATCACTGTCTTTGGCCCAAACACCTGAATAAAATGGGTGAATTTAGTTGTCAAAGTTTAATGAATCTGCTGATGTATTTTGCTAATGGAAGCAATACATTTTTGATTTGTAGTAATAAGTTTGATGAAGTGTTAGTAATATTATGCTATTTACAGACAAAATATTGAATTCATTCAAATAAGAGACATTGAAGTAACCAATGATGAATGACAAGACATGTTTACAACTTAATGTTTTGAATTAAACATCCTCAAGGACTTATTTATGAAGAACATGTTTTAAATGTAAAGCAATGTACGTTACCGTATATCTGATGTTCCTTTTTGGCCCTCCTGTTTCTATTCGGATTAAATTCATTGTCTAAATCATAATCGGTAATCTCGAAACGCATTACTTCGTCGTCCGACATTTTTGCACTGTATGTAGCCCACTTAAATACTAATTATGTTTGTGACTGTTGTTTTTATGCTATTATTGCTATTAACTTAATTATTAGCTTGTAATCCATTTAAAATCACGAGTAAATCACCAAAACTCGAAAAGAAAACACGCTCCACTAGTTGCCATAGACAACAAAACATTTTTGACAGTGACAGAAGCTTTTGTCATAGACACAGAATTATAGGGATGTATGTCCATAAAATCGACTATTCAAACAAATTATTTAGGCGATTAACGTAATTTGTTCACGTTACGCTATTTCAACGGTTATTATTTCGGTCAAAGATCAACTTTTGCTGCAACTAAACACTCACCAACGTCTGCTTTTATATAAAACTTACTACAATAGGATGCTAATATTACGAAGCTAGGACTGTTTGTTTGCTGGAACGCGCTAACCTCAAGAACTACTGGTCCGATTTGAAAATTATTTCAGTGTAAGATAGCCCATTTATCTAGGAAGGCTATAAGCTTTTTATCTAAGTGCGTGCAGAGGTTCAAACGGGATGCGGGTGAAACCGCTGGCAGAAGCTAGTTATTATGATTATTTTTCCGACCCAAATATCGACCAATAGAATTGCACCATTCGACGTCACGTGGTACAACCTACATGGTATTATACTGATAATTTTTTTTGAATATTTTCTCTGGTCGTTGCTATGTCAAACTGACAGGTTGTGGCCGACATTTGGGACGGAAAAATAATCCCCCGAATACCACACGAGCTTCAAAATTCTCTGGCATTTCCCTCAAGGTTCCCTGCAAACAAATAAAGTCGTCAAGTTTTCCAGGAAAAATCACTCGCGCTTCGCGCTCGTGATTTTTTAACCTGAAAAACTTGGCTCCTTCATTTGTTTGCAACGAACCTATCGGGAAATACCCGATAATTTTGAAGCTCTTGTGGTATTATGGTCGCTGCACACAGCGGGCGGGGCGCGACGAGACGGGACGGCGACGCGACGCTGAGCAGTTGTAATGTACTAGATATTACGGAGGCCGCCACACAGACCCGTCCCGCTCGGCGCGACGCGACGCGACGATCTAGTACATTGTGTCACGTCGCCGTCCCGTCCCGTCGCGCCCCGCCCGCTGTGTGCAGAGACCATTATAAGTGAATATTCAGAATATTTTACGTACCTTCATTATGTTGACAATTCTGGTACGATCAGGCTCCTACTCCTACTAAGTACCTACTTTAAAAATTAAATACAGCCTATTGGCCCATCGTGTAATCACACTCAATTATTTAAAATGAAACCCAATTAGAAATAGGCATTCTATAGTTTTAGCCCGAAACTCGATGTGTGGGTCGTTATAGATCAAAGGGTAAGAAGAAAACACCAGTCTGTTAATCACATTTTTTATTAAAATTCATCAATATTTTTTTATTTTAAGTATATAAAACTCACGTAACATTACAATCCGTACTATGTATTGTGCATCTAGTCCGAGGCTTGAAAAATGGTTGAAGGTTTTGATTCCAAGTGGCAAGTCATGATCAGATAGGAAGTGGCAAGTTTTGTCAAAATGATCTAGTCCCATTTCAATTTACTTATAAATGTTACGTATTTTATTATTTGATTATTTCAAAAACTTATTTCACAACAAATATAATATTATAAAAGATATGTTAAAACACCAATACAAGATGTTGCAGTTACAAAAAAACCGCCGTAAAAGGCTCGATGTATTTCGAAATTGTCGAATTCATGCATTAAGTCTTACAATACGATCACAGGAAATGTTGCTATAGTAAATTTTGTCTTTACTGTAAACATTTATAAACATGTTTTGTAAAATTTTGCGCGATTAACATGTTTGATATTGAATATACATATTCATAAAATATAAATAAAATATTTGCATCCTTAGGACGGAGACGGACGACTTTTAAACGTTTTTATACTTAGGACGTAATTTTAAGGTAGGGCTACACTTGATTGTCGCCGACACGCCACACGGATTTTTATCTCATCATCATCATCTCATCGAGTGCAGCACTAGCCTAGTATTTTGAGCGAAATAGGTTCTACAAAAATCAAATAAATTCTAAATTGATATAAACTTTCTTTTTAGATAGATACTAATCATCACTAAAACAGTATTCTTTCAAAAACAATATAAAATACAAATTAAAACACAAAATAATCGTTTAACGAAAATAACTAAATAATTATTACACACAATATTGCAAATCATTTCAATCGAAATATTCAAAGTCAAAAGTTAGTAAAACAATAAAAAATAGTAATGTCCAAATCATAAAATACTACATCAGATAGTTAGCTTTCTTGTTAGTTTGTAGACACTATTTATAAAACATTGTTCGGAATATAAACAATGTCTACACAACATAAATAGTTAAAAACATAAATTATATTAAAATAGAATTAATAGAAAAAACACACAGACAAAACCGTAATTTGTTTCATTTTCACAATAAATATTTACCAAATTTTTTGAACATTATAATAATCACAGTTCAAAATTACGTTGATGGCAATCCAGTTAAAACGTTAAATATAATTGCAACTAATATTATTCTAGTAAAGTTAGGTACTTAGATTAAGTATGTGATGCTTACTACAAAAACTAAAAAACGAGTACACGCGGTACCATCTAAAATAATCAATTATTATGCAAATTTTTGTTCAACATCACGTCTAAGACATTCAAACTATTTTTTGAACATTAACGATTTTGTTTTTTTTTTTTAATCATCCATCTTTGATACTGTTATCGTGCTTTTTAAATGCTTTATGAAAAATCTTCTACTGATTCTTGAATTAATTCACTACCATGAAGACTCCAATATTGGCATTAAATACTGTTAATAATTGACATCTAAACTACTTCATATTTCAGGCCACAATGAAAAGTGTCTTACAAAAACGAGTAAAAAACCGCTAATGTTCTGGTATCGTCACACATCATAAAAACGGTCCAATCTTAGTTTTAAATATTTACACAACGTTGTATACGTTCTATACTTAGAAGGCAACTCTCAACACCTACGGTGGATCATCACATGTTTCAAAAACACTTCTTGGACTATTTAGTGAGAACACTCCCACAACGACATTCGTGTGTACTTCACTACACAATTACCTAAAATTATTTAGTCGATTACAAACTTCACTGAACCAATCATGCCGAACATTACATAAAAATCGACTAAAAAATCGTTAGTTACTCGAGTAACTTTATTATGGCGATTCACGTTCGAATTTCGACGTGGGTTTTAAACGAATGTGTCTTTTGTTTTTCCGCTGGCGGCGTTTCTTTTTACGTACATACCCGCAGCGGTGTTGGCTCTCAGTCATAAGGCTACTGCGTGTATGTAGCTGTCGTCTTCGTAGTTCCCTGCTGAAAGCCTTAAGGCATGTTCTTCGCATAACGCCGCTAATTCTTTGAGCCACTCGTCGAGTATGACTGCGTTTAGAATAGAGCGGAGGGTGATGGATTGGTTCCAATAGGCGTCTTGTGTGAAGATCGGTCGTTTTTGTGGACTGGCGTGGGAATTGCTTTGTGGACTGTGTGCGTTGTTTTGCGAGGGTGATGAGGCTGGAAAACCATAAACTCAGTGAAAATAACATTAAATTACATAATAATATCTTGATTTCAGACAGATTAAACTTATGGTAATACTTACAAGACAATCTCCTCCCGAACATATTGGAGAGACTGTTGGACAAACTTCTTCGTTTAGACTCCATGCGTCGGAATGGGGAGTCATCTATTTTTGCAACAGTAGTATCGTGGCCGTGACCTGAAAACACACATTTTTAACAATTAATTTAAAAGGGACCACTGATTTTTTATTTCTTTACATGAAAATACAGTTTAAATTTTATAAATGACTAGCCGTTTTTCCGCGGTTTCACCCGCGTCCCGTGGGAGCTACTGCCCGCACCGGGATAAAATATAGCCTATGTTACCCGCAGATAATATAGCTTTCTAATGGTGAAAGAATATTTAAAATCGGTCCAGTAGTTTTTGAGTTTATCCATTACAACCAAACAAACAAAGTTTTCCTCTTTATAATATTAGTATAGACTAATCCATAGCCATACAATGAATAATGAATACAAATCCAACGGACTCCTTCGCCATAAAAAATTTTAACATCGACAAAATAACACATTGCGCCACCACTTGTATGAATTCAATCGATTCTTTAGTCGATTTTCTTAGACTTACTTTCATCGTTAGTCTGGCCCCGCGTCTTGACTAGCGCCATCTCTCGCTGTATGAGGAAAACTCTCGCCTTGTCCACTAGCTCCCCACTGTTCTCTATACCTTCTGTTAATTCGTCCACTTCCTCTTTTAGTTTACTTAGAATCTGGAAAATAGATTCAACATTATTTAAAATTATTCTTGCCATCGTTACTATTTTGTTTCCTGAACTTAAACCATACCTACAATTAAATGCAGGAATTCTACACGCATGTCATAGAATGGGGCAGCAATATATATTATGAGTTTTTGTTTTAATTTATTTTTATGTTTTGTAATGGATATTTCTAAGCATTACTGACACTAGTCTGCAAGAATAAAGTTACTAAAAAAAGAGACACCTAATATGAAATATAGTATGTAAGTATGTATTATTACATAGGCTCTCGATTAAAAACAACGTGACGAATTAAACCTTTTACAAGAATTAATTGCTTAAATTAAACCTACTTACATCATTGTACCAATGCATAACATACATTAGGGTTGCACCATTCGGCAACCACGTAACTGCTAAAAAGTTATCGATAATTCCACAAACCCCACTCACTTGAAACAAAGAAGGCACATTAGGCTGCAGCACGAACCCTGGACACAGCAGCAGCGAGGTCAGCAGAGGAGTGGGCAACGACGCCAACTTCGACACCACGCTGGTAACTCTACAGTTCACTATCACGTCCGATTCTAGGAGGGCCGCCGTTTTCTTTAGGAGACTGGCTAGAAGTGGGCCTGGAGGAAAAGTTGTAGTGATGTTATATTGTAAGTATCGATACATGCCAGTTTATCGATAATTAGCTATATTTATTTCAGATCAATTATTGTATCTTTTGAAATTTCGAGCTTCTCTAAAGTTAATTGAACGTGGTGAAATAAATTTTACGTATACTGCAAACGTTGCAACAACATTTTAACTATTTACTTAATATGCCTAAATATAAATGACTATCCAAATCGATAAAAAAAATCTTCTCGTCATATGGTCTTTATACATGTTTACTTTGCCAAATCTATCTAATAAAATAGAACTAATATAGGTCAAAGCAAAGTCGATACTCACCAATAATAGATTCAGCACTGGCCCTCCAGCTCCTAATCAAAGGCACTTCTCCTTCATACTCCCTCGCGTCTCTCTTAACAAAACTCTTAATAAACAGTTCTTCCGCAAATCCCTCATCGACATCTTTGTACTTAAAGCTCTCATACCCACTACTCTCCCCTATAGACGTCAAACTGTCATGTTCTTTCCCTTCACTCGGCTGTTCGGTCTTTACTTCACTCTCTTGCTCATTCAATGACGTCAAACTATGTTGTTCCTTCTCCGAACTGTCACTGGTCTTAGTCTCATACCCACTGGTACAGGAAATCAGGCTGTCTTGTTCTTTCGTTGTGGGTATTGTGTCAATTTCTTTAGTGTCTTTTGTATTGTTGTTGGTTTCCCGTTTCGGGGGTGTTACGCTATCGTACCGGGAAGTCCAGTTGGTGCAGGAGAGGACGCGGGAAACTATTTCGAATCGTGAATCGCAAATGTAGGCGTGGAAGTTGCCGTATAGTGTGTCGTTGGGATTCTGGAAGGAAATAGAGATTGTCTCTTTAATTAGGAGTATAAAGATTTTTATAATGTTATCGAATCAAATCTTTATAGCCTTGTTTACCACATTATAAAGAATGGCCAAAAATCGTTGTCAATCCCCAATAAAAAGTCCATTAGTTGTATGAAATGTAATAACAAAAAATTAAATTAAGTTTATTTTTTATCGTTAATATGGCGCTATATAGAAAAAATTGATGGTCTGAGCCGAATTTATTGAAGAAATATGATCAAAAATATTCTTCTTAAATATTCTTACTTACCCCATAATTAACTTTAAGCTCATGAACGAAATGCGACATGGCGATATCGTCGTGTACGCCGTTGACGCGTCGCTCGGACTCACTCCGCAGGTCCAGCACACGTCGCCCCGTCAGGGCTAGCTCCTCTATCCATTGCTTAGTCTGTCAATAACAATATTTGCATGCTGTTGTATAACTGTGGAATGTGTCTAGCACTACAAATAAATTTTGTACCAACTCTCGTACCACATTTTATGCAAATAAATGAAATTATTACTATAACGAATGAAATCAAAATCTGACCTAATTTGGTTAGCACTTCTGTGAGTTATTTGAGAATAAGGGGTGGGAATTCGGAATTATTATTATTGGACAATAAGTCTTATCGTGTGTATATCTTGCGTGGCGAAAGTTTAACTATTGAGTTAAAAAGGGGATTGTGTTATACGGTTCTGGGGGTCAAAATAATAACTAAAACAGCTTCCCCACGAGGCTCTGCTATCTTAACATTGTAGGCGACCCCGAAAGCAACTAGGGTGTTTTTATAAGGCTAGGCTCACATCACCATCGGGTGATGTCCATTAAAGATAATCTAGACTACCTTTTATAATTAAATGTACGTACCATCTCCATAGGCCTTGCACAGCATCGCGGCGAGAGGCCCAAGAAGGCGACGGCGGCGTCCCTGTAGGGCTCCGGGTCTGCTATCTTGTGTCTGTAGGCCACCATCAGGTGGTGACCGTTGAGGAGGTGGCGGAAGACCAGGTCCAGCATCACGTCTTCGCAGTTCAGGTCGATGAGTGTCTCCATTAGTGCTAGGGAGACTAGTGATAGCTGGAAGGGTGTTGGATACAAATTATTATTTAAAAATATCGTACATTTTTAAAATCTTTGAGCATCTTGTTGCAGTATTAATTCGGGGTCATTTTTTTTTTGTAGCCATATTTTGTAGGCAGAATCTATATTTTCTTAATCTCTTAGGTGTCGAATTACGTTTATTGAAAATTCGAACGGAATGACTCAAATCATTTTCAACCATTATACTGATATGCATTAAAACTCTTGTTGTAATATCTAATGTGAAAATAAAGAGCATATATTTTTCTGATGTGCAAATGAAGAAAATTAATTTACATAAGCACTTGATTTTCATGCTTCGGTAAAAAGTTGTTTCGAAAAACCGACTGCATTATTTACACAATTGTTGACTCTGACTAGTCACCCTTTCACCATTCAACATTCAAAAAGTTGCCTTTCTTAGTGACTAACCTGAGAATTCCCCTCCAGCCTCCTCAGCAGCACATCCACCACCCTGACTCCATCGTACTCGTAGACGACGAGGAAGTGCAGCACGGCCCGCAGCAGCCCGGCCCTGGTCACGCAGCGCAGCAGCAGCTCGAGGTAGGCCATGGCGGCGGCCTGCTCGGCGGCGCCGCTCTGCAACCGCGGGGCCTTCGTCTATGCGCCGCCGGGAGTCCACAATAGCGGTTCAGTGACAGTGGATATTGAGTTTTAAGGATAGAGGGCGAAGGTTGGTTTTTGATTGTATTGCGTTGGGGGGGGGGGAGTGAAAATATGAAGTTAAAATAATCGGAGGGGGGGATAAATAGGGGTAAAATTTCGAAGTTAATCAAGAATTTTTTGTGATTGTTAAGACAGAGTTTAGTAAAGTGCAATTAAGAGTAACAAAAAATGGTTTTTAAGTGTTATATAGAACAAAATTATACAGGAAAATAATCAGATATAAGAGAGAATTTAATCAAATGTTAAAAGTAAAAAAATCGAGCCAATTTGGGGAAGAAACGAAAAAATTGGGGTTAGACTACAATCACCAAAATGGAGGATTTTAATCGATTCATAGCTGCAAACATTTATAGAAAAAAATACCCACCAAAAATTCTCATGATCAGACGAAACATACCATAGTTTGAGGCGATAAAAAAGCGGCACAAACACATAACATGAAAAACATAGCCCTTTTTAGCAGTCGGGTAATAAAGCTCGCGATGAATCGATCAAATGGATGGTTACCGTCACTAAACCGCTGTCGGCCACACCGGTGCGTCCCAAGTGCAATGACAATCCCATGTATACATGGGTTTAGCACATTCCAAAATATAACGAATTAAAAAAAATAGTAATATAGCAAAAGAAATAAATTTTTTAAGCAATTTTTTAAGAATTTTACTAAGGGTGAATTGCACGATTTAACTGTGACGATAATATCGTACGAATTTCGGTTGCCAAATCGCCGATTTGCCCAATGGTGCAGCTCACCGCTTTCAATATATATTTTTTTAATTCATTTTTATGCGGGATTATAAATTTTGGAATGTGCTTTTAGAATATAAATTCAAATGTAATATGACTTCAGATTTTGTAACAGGTAGCTATATTATTCTCCTATTAGCACCAAATTTAAGTCATAGTACATTTATAACAATTTTTAATGTTAAAAGTGAATGCACTTTTAACAAGACACATAATATTTTTTTATTGGTGAACATGACAAACCAATTTATAATGATTAAGTTTTGAATGTTACAAACATGGTTATAGCAAGATGCCAATCAATATAATAGAATAAATATATGTAATATTCATACAATAATTTTAGAATACAAGCTAAGAATATATATGTTTTACAAAACATCTATTTTTTATAGAACACAGCAGTGTTAAACGATATTTTTATAAAACACATTATTACTGTTAATCTCACCTGGATTTACTGAAAGAAATACTATATTTTAACACTCATTAGTCACTTATTCGATAATTGCATGTTAACATTAAAGTTAAAAATACTTTCTTAAAAAATAAACATAATAGATAAAATAATATAAATTAAATAAATAATGACATTGTTTCATAAACAATTTCTTAAAAATGCATTTAGGAATTTGATTTGGACGCATATCACTATCGTATATTTTTTTTTTGCATTATTCAAAAAGAAATCCATCCGACAACGTCCCGTGTCCCGTGGAAACTATACTTCGTCGAAAAAGTCTATAACCTTCCTCAATAATCGAGCCGTCTAATACTGAAATATTTTTTTAAACATTTGAGCTTTATAATATAAACATAGATTAGCACACAAAATACGTCCAAATCAAACTCCTTGAAACAAATCAAGACGCATACAATAGCGCTGTCATCCCACAACCAACGTTGTGACAAATACCTGTAAGAGTGCGGGTCCCATCACAGGTACCAGGAACCCTTGGTACAGCAGGTCTAGTAGGTGCTTCTTTATTGACGGGTGGGCCACCTGGGGGACGAAAATGTTACATATCAGTACCTCAACAGTCCTCGTCAAACTTTTTGTCGTCAGGGAAAATTGTTAGGAATTTATTGAGGATTGTATTTTGCGAGATTTGGTTTTGCTAAAATGAGATATCGCTTTTAAAAGACTTCCAAAAAGGAGGATTTTACGCTTAGAGAACATAACTTCTCTCATTCTCATAATTATCATTCAATTCTTCAATAATCATTTCATCTCTCTTATTCTAACTCTCTGATGTGCCTGCTGGAAGATATTTTTCATTAAATAAGCTGTGCTTTTGTACTTTTTTTTATTAGTTCTATTTTTCTTTTTGTCTGTATTCTGTGTGTGTAACTGTATACATAAACTATTAAATAAATAAATCAACATTTTTTTATGTATTTTAAAAAATTCGTCTCGACCAGATTAACATTTTCATTTGACTACATTCTGAAAAAAACTCGTGAATAAATTCATATTTTCAACACAGATAAGTTTTTACTCAAAACTCAAAGCATAAAATCTTCTACAATAAATCGAGAGTTAGTGAGATAAAATCATTCTTATTCCAACTACATAAGGTCCATAATCAAACCTACCTGTGCCACAGCGTTGCAGAACTCCAGTGAATCTATGAAGAGCGTTAGTTTATGTACATGGTTGACATCGTCGGGCGTCAGGCGGTAGATCTTGTCGTTGAGGGTACGCGGCAGAAGGGAGTAGAGACCACTTAGACCTGTAAGGTAAAAAGGACTTTGTGAGTATGATTGTACAGTTGATATTTGTTTAGAGTCAACCTTTTTCCAACTGTGTTGGGATCGGTTTTCAGTCTTACTGGATGCGGCTGATTACCAATTTTTAACATGGAGCCTTTCTGATTTCCTCAACCCAGTTACCTAAGCTGGTTGTTCGACTTTCTGGCTTCTGACCAGCAAAGATTGCCAAAGGTTTTTAAATGACAATCGGGACCTTCAGAAAAACGACTTATCGTAAAGGGTTTCTATCCTTTACGATAAGATGGTCTTCCATCCATGCCCAAAACCGGACCACAATAATTTGCATGTAACTCAGAATTGAAATTTACCGATATTGAAGTACCCGCGTTCCCAAGGAACTTCTTCCCGTATCCGTACACAAAAAATAGCTCATGTTACTCGGGGATATTCCAGCTTTATAATAGTGAATGAATTTTTCAAAACGATTCAGTAGGTTTCGGGACCTTTAGGGTAAAAATATATATAAAAAAATATGTATAAAATATTTCGTACATATTACATTAGTATAGAAATATAGCTAATTCTAGTATTACCAGTAGCGAGCACAGGACAAGTGTTGCCGGACAGCATGAAGTCTGCCAGCTGTGGACACCGCGCCGACATCTTGGCGCAGAGTAGCAGAGCATCTCGCGCGGCCGAACCTGTGCTACCTTCTCGATGTACTGATGCTAGTAAGAGACGGACTATTATGAACCTGGAAATTAGAAATATAGAAGAATTTCTAGAATTGAAATATGAATAAGATGGGAGTGAATGTTAGTATGACGATTTTTATATAACTGAAAAATGAGAAATAGTTGCATCGACCCAAAATTAATTTGGGAATAGGGCAGAAAGAACTAAGCACATAGTATAATACGTTATTGTTTTAGGTTTTGTATGAAGTTCACGGAACATACTTTATATTCGATCATTGTGACTACATAGGTATATAGGATTAAATTCGATTTTCTGTATACAAAATTTGACATTCCCAAACATTTGGAATTGGTTATTTTTGGATTACTTGATGATGAGGGTAAAATTTGTAGCTTCACAGCATATTAGAACTTCTGTCTTTATAAGCAGTCACATTTTGAGACACTTACTCAGCTTGTGATCCTTTATGCGTGTGTGTAGTGAGGAAGAACAAGTCTAGGAACTTCATATTCTGCATCAAGGCCACGCATAACTGGTTCAGGACAGATACTAGCTGACCTGAAAATATTAATATAAAATTTTCTATTACAAATTAAATATTTTATATGTATAATTATATGGTCTTTAGAATTTGTGTGCAGGAAACCTCCAAAAAGCCGCAGGATTTTATTTCACGAAAGCGGGTCAACCAAAGTTTACATGCATAGGTATTTTCCGGCTGAGTAACCAAAACACACAAAGACAATTTGCATGTACATTTAAACACACATATGTATGGTTCACCCGCTTTCGTAACCCATAACATATGGATGTTTTATTTTTATAATTATAGACAATTTAACAAAAATATTCGAATGTGTAATTATAATTTAGCAACATCATCTTATCAAAGACCGGATGGGTACATCTGTCTACGCTACATTTTCGACGCTATCTATATGTGTACCTACTATAAGCTATTTATATCAACGCATTCCTGTATTGCAATTAATATGTTCACAGGAGTGGACCTTATCTCTTCGACGTTGCACATTTGAGTGTATATTTATCAACATACGAGATAGATACACACATTCCTAAGATAAAATGATTCATCAGACTATATGTCTGAAGACAACTCAATTTCGTTTAAGATACTTATCGAAAAATGCTACAATACTTATTCTTATTCTACTATAATATAACAGTTGTTTTTCCAAAGATGAATGTTTGTAAAATTATCTTGCAGAAAATGTTTTATGATAGCACTTAGCTTTACTTACTTTCGAGGTTGGGCGGTGGCAATTCATTTCGGAAACCACTCAGCAACTTCAATAGAGGTCTTAAGAAAGGCTCTGCTGCTATCACCTGTACAAACAATTAACGGAATACATAATAATTCTAAAATTGGATCCATTTTGGTCATATAAGTGTTCATATGATAATAGTGAACGGTGATTGGTTGGACATAAAAACTTCCTGACATTCTAACATCCATTGTGGGATTGAAAAGAAGGAAAATGTGGATCATAAAGCGTGTTGGAAGATCATTAGCGCAGTTGTAAGTTCTACACAAAAGAAAGCCCGCCATCGTCCACAATAAGGCTGCTAAGAAATTCTTATTGAAAAAAGGATAAAGAATCTTAGGACCAGCTATGTAGCTTTTGCATTTACTAGGCATATTTTTTTGCATAACTTCATGAGACATCCATTACGGGATGCCTTAGGACTCGGGACTATTTGAAGGATTATAATGTCTACTTTCAGGACAAAGGAATTTCCTTCCATCAAATTACCTACACCTTCTTATCTACAGCTATCTGCAATAATATTTCAGATAATGAGTTTGGCATGCCCTTAATGTTAATTTCGAAGCAAATATGTACATTTAGTGATGATGCGAACATAATCAGAGAGTGATAATGTAGATAAATAACATAGAAACACTGATTATTACCTGCGCACTGTAATGGCTGATAAGATTCCCGAACAGCTTGAGTTGTTCCAAGCGCACGGCATTTTCGTACCTGAAATAAAATAACAGAGGCTCAGAACTCAAAAACTCTTATCTGAATTTTTCGAACGTCAAAACAAAAGACAGTCTCCAAAAACTCTTCACCACTTCCTATGTGTTTTTGCAGGAAACAAGGGGCGCAACATACTTCCCAGCAACATATTTCCTTCTGTTAGTAAAGCTAAACCAGAAATATGTTTATACTATGGTCTGTACCTATTAAGCTTCTGTCTATACTTATACTTATTAAGCGGAATTATGTCTACTTATTACTGCATTGATCAATAGAAAATTTACTATAGAAAAGCTATTGTGATGACTTAGCGAGTACAACTTCAATATTTTACAAAACAAACGAATTATTTATTTTCTTAGCTATACAAATTCATCATCTCCCGAGTCTTTTTCCAACTAACTTGTAGGCTTGTAGTCTAACCTGATGCAGCTGAGTACCAGTGTTTTGCAAGGAACGACTGCCTATCTGACTACCTCAACCAAGTTCCCCGGGCAACCCAATAACCCTTGGTAAGACTGATGTCAAACTTACTGACTTATACATATTTTTTCTGAGAATATTTTCGACATCAACCTTTTCAAGGTGAACTTTTAACACCCTACAAAATATTTTGTTCTAGGGCAAAAAGCTAATATACAGTAGGTAATTTGAAATCTTCATTACTTACAACTCTATCGATACTACAAACACTTGAAACAATAATTGATAAAATGATAACAAAATAACTAGCTCCACTGAATTGACTGATTACTGAAGATAAGCATCAATATTAACTGCGAGCGATCTAATTAATAAAGTATTTTATCAATAAGTTTCAGTTTCATAAAAATGTGGGTTAATATTAAACGGATTTATCTTTGGTCAATAAAGGTTACTGATAATGGTATTGTAGATTTTCATTGGATAAGTACAATGCGTATTTAGATTCAGGCTGATATAACTACTGTTTATTAATGTTCTTGCTACTGTATAAAACAATTGACAGCATAATAATATATAGGACGAGTGCTAAAAATATTGTTTATTTACAGTCTACATGCAATAACAAAATAAATTGTCTTTTATCTCTTTTTATCTTTTAATAAAACAACAAGCTTATTAGCATAAACTTGAATGAATATTCTATAACTCAATAAAACCAAATAAATAAAGCAAATCTTAACTAATTCGTTACATAATAAAAATATTAAAACACTAGAACTAATTTATGTTAAAATTCTTCACGGTTACCGAACGATTCAAATCGATTAACACGAGATAAAATGTCACGATTATCGATTCACTGACTCGTATTTTGTATTCGATATTATTCATAATGTTATCGAGAAAGTTGCTACAAAGGGTCTAAACAAATATAAACTTTCTACTGTCGTTAGTGTTTGTAGGAAAGTTGTGCTGTGTTGAAATTGCATTGAACACGCGGTTATGGTTGCTAGAAGTGGTGTAACATTATTTTGTATGAAGGTTTGAACCATGGGGTTCATGGCAGGTTGTCTAAAGTTATTACGATGACGCAATTATTGGAATTTCTGTCTAGAACTACAAGGGAACAAGGTTAAAAAAAAAAACTTGTAGAGAATTAGAGTTATCCAATCCCATTCAATCTAGGTATATGCGTAACGATAAGGTGGTGATTAACGCTCAATCCTTCTTTGTGAGAGGAGGCCTGTGCCCAGCTGTGGGATGATAAAAAGGCTGATGATAATAGGCATAATAGCTTCAGCAGTTTGTCGCGTAAGCAATAGAAACAATCAAATAGATTAGAAGTAAATTACGCATTTGATCTGAAACAAAAGTCAAGCGAAATCATGACCCTTTCAATACACCATTGAATTTGAATTGATAATACTAATATTATTATTTTCGCTAGATATAATTCTGAGTTCATATCGCTGTGTTTTGGAATCGCATGAATCACACAGGAAATTATAATGTTGACATTAAATGGCATGACCTAGCTGGGTTATATCATAATTGGGTAAGCAGTTTAATTTCGTCGTTATAATTATAATTGGAGATAAACTGGGTTTCATATCTCGTTGGCGCCTCTGATGCATGCATCGCCTGAACAAAAGTTTAGGCGTCTTGCCACACTTTTGCTTTTGTAGCCACTTCTTTTTCCCATTAAGAAGGACATAGGAAGTGGTGAGAGAGGCCTTTTGAGGATGTCTCTTGATTTGAAGTTGGAAAACTATTGTTTAGCCTAACTTGAATAATTAATTTTGAGTTTACTTAAGTTATTTCTAAGAGGCCAAAGAATATTCCAGAGCTTTCTAAGCATGAAAGCCTTATCGCATAAGCAGACTGTTTTAATCGTTTCTCTGTAACACGTCTGAATCGTCATTGCAGTAGTAAATACATAGCGGGTGTGAAATCTAATCGGCTTTTGTTGCGCGTAATACGAGTAAGCACCCAGACAATAAACACTTGTGAATTGAATTACTAGACATATAATCCTATTTTAAGTATGCTTTGATGTTACACTATAAAAATAGAAATGTGTTGCTGGGGAGTTTGTTCCACCATTTCTTCTTACAAGCAAAAACACATAGGAAGTGGTGAAGGGTGGGCGTTTTGGGGGCTGTCATTTGTATAATTGATGTTCAAATAGAGCTGATCCTCGGCTTACTTTTAATACAAAGACTTCTTACTTTTTCTATTTTCCTAACTTTGGCTATGACTTTTGACACCAAATTCCTGACGACTAATTTCAAGTTTGTAGAATATCATTTTTAATTTCGCAATAGGTATTTAAGACAAGACCAGTAAAGGAGCGCTCAGTTGAAGCCTTACGAAATTTACGAGCGACCTTCAGAGCAAACATTCATTTTAAATTGATTTATATCTACGTTAAAATGATGAGATCCACACTAATAATATTTTACATCACGAAAATAGAAATTGACTTTAAGAATCAAGTTCTTCGCTTGGACCATCAATAATAATTTCAGATTCTGATCAATGGCATAGGTAGGGCTCCTCTTCTTTAAACGTATAGATGGCTACAAAGATCTGTATAGATGGCTACAAAGAGAAAAAAAGAATTATTGCCTGTGCCACTTTCAGTCATAACCATACTATTTGGTATATTCTGCTCATATTTTTCAGTCGTTTCGGGTTGTCAGAAGCCAGTAAGTCACTGTAAGTCTGACACCAGTCTAACCAAGGGGTAAATGGATTGAGAGGGTTAGATAGGCAGTCGCTCCTTGTAAAATACTGCATCCGTTTAGACTGGAAGCCAATTTCACATAGTTGGGGAAAGGCTCGGGAGCTGATAATGATTCTGCTCATATATTCTAAAAGTAAAATGAGAATCCAAACAATTCAATAAAGTGACTCACTTGCCAGTACAAACAGCCCACTCGTACAGCTTATCCAACAAGTTTTCACTAAGCAAGTACTCCAAACAGGCGGCAGGGCTGGTAGCTGTGTTGATCTCCCTTGCTCTCGCTTCTAGGACCAGAAGTGTAGCGAGCTGTTCCAGATGATTTACTACGCCTAGTACATCGTCGTGAAGGTGGTTGGGCTGGAAATAAGGTATTATTGTCAAGCACAATTTTCTACATACATTTCATCTATGTATAGTAATGTTAAATTCGCAAAGGACTATGTTTTGTACAGTTATGAGTAGGTAAGATAGTGGAGTCCTTGAGGCAAAGAGACACAGGACATAAACAACATTTATTTTAATTAGCATGGTTTTTGTTATTTTGGTTGTTTTTTGACCTTTGAATGATAGACGGCTTGTAGTATGTGTTCATACTTATGTGTAAAATCATTTTTAGAATTTAGGCAATTCTAGCTGCCAATTACTAGCCTTTAAATAAAGTCCTTTCAGGCACTAAATGCATTACTTTGATTGGTCTTTAATATTTTCTTAGTCAATAAGTATATTTTAAGTATATGTTAAGCAAATACACATATACATTATATAGCAAATATACATTTAGAATCTTATTTACCTGCGACTTTTGTATAATATCGTGCGCTTGCTGCCAATGCTTGCAGAACGAGTTATAGCAAGCTTGGGGCTCATAGTCGTGCCTTGGGTCTAGAGACCTGGACAGCTGGCGCGCGAACGAGAGGCCCGTGGTGCGAAGCCAACTCATGGTTGAGGTTTATATGAGGAACAGCATCTGGAATAATTGATTGCCATTATTTTATAGAATTTACAAGCTATTCCCGGCTCTCCGAGGAAACTACCTCCCGCACTCGGACAAAAAGGCGGGTACTAATGTCCTGTCTCAGTCTTGTAGGTATACCTACAAGGAGCTTTATTCAAGGAGGAAACGAATAAGGAATGTATTCTCTAGAATTGTTTTCGTATTTGTCATCAATGATCCATATATTAACTTTCTAGATAGGTATGATTTATGTGTGTTTAATTATAACAAAGAAAATCATGACTGTTTGATGATAAGTTTCACAATTGTGTGCACGTGTACATATCTATATCACTAGTACGTACATAATATTGCAAAGTGACTGATTTCCTAGACATTTTATAGCTTATAACAAAGAAGTTACATTAGTTCGAGCTCATAAAATGACCTGGGGAAATACTAGTCTATATGGCATTCAACATATGTCCAACATATCGAAATAACATTCAATTAATTATATTTGCGTTCTAAAGGTTAACTGTGAACCGTATTTGAAAGGCCCACAACATACTATGATAGTATTCTTTTAACTTGACATGAATACAAATACAAAAAAGTGTTACAACATCTACCCATATCTGTAATAGTCGGTAATACTTATGTTTTGTACTCAAGTCTTCTTAAAAGGATGAGATCACACACTTGACACTAAACTCGTTTAGAGTTCTTTGAAAATTCCTAGAAATTTTATGATAGCATTATAGGTTTTCCTGTAGCATCTCAAGGAGCTGAATGTGGGATTTGTAGCTAGTACTATAATAATATTAAGAGTACAATATACCTACCTAGTGCATCTTAACACATCATCTGCCGTGCCCTTTTCCAACTACGAATGTTAGGGCCAGCTTCCAGTCTAACCTACATAATTCATTCACACATGTACGTGAATGTTGGTTCACCTGTAATTGGCGACTGTGTAAGCCCTTTACTACCTAAAACCTCCTATTTTGTTAATTTGTACACAGAAGCTGTTGGTGTTCCTTTCTTAAATAAATAAATAAATAACCTGATACATTTGAGTACTACTAGTGTTTTACATGGAGCCTGACCTCTTCAACCGGTTGTCAGACTTTTTGGCTTCTGACCCGTAATTAATGCTTTCTGAAACACTCATTTCAGCAGAAACAGACGTAATTTCATATCTAACATCTAGATTCTTATATAACGTAACTGTAAACATGCTGTATTCAGATCATTTATATTTACAGTAGTGAAGCGTGCTCATGCATTGTTCATCTATTATTGTACTCGAGGCACGCGCCGTAGTAATAGTAGCGTATAAGATGCATGTACATACATACAACGTACTATCGGGGACACTCCCGCTTGACCACTATGTTCCTTTTTGCTTATTCATTAGACCTGCCGGGACTGCGCGATTGTTCGAAAGAGTTACCGCGGCCCTGGTACAGGAAGGGTAGCTTAAGAAGGAATATGATGGGTTTTAGTCAGTAGGAGTTGGACATTCCCTCATGCTGCTAACACACAGCGGGAGACGTCATTTGATGACCTCCCATCAAAAAAACGCTTTCTTGCTTTGCCTTAATGACCTTAAATAAAAGATATTACGCTTTTCTAGAATGTTAAATCTATAAAGGAATTTCTTTGAATAGTGCTACAGGATTTCAAATGCAAAAATTCACCAGTGGTCAGGCAGAAAGGTCAGCGGTAGTACATATGTATACAGATTACAGTACCTGTATAGGATGCAACTAAGTGACATTACATGTCCCTATTTGTCTTTCAAGGTTGGATAGCTGTGAATTTACATGTTATACATACAAAGCATATGTTGCGGGTTTAAGTATCAATAAATGTGATTAGCATATCTTTAATTGTTGTTGTTTTTGTGAGCTTATACTGATTATTATCAGTCTTGTCTTCGAGATAGTCCTTTGTTGTTGCCTTTAAATGAGTTTGGAAAGACAGGTATTCATCATATTTCATAATAATGGGAAATATACTATTCCATGTTCAGATTAGTTTGCTGGGTCTTCGCAAATATACAATGTAACTAGAAACTGAATTGAAACCATCAGAAACCAATATAATATGAACACTGAAATCATCTGCCTAGCCTTTTCCCAACTATGTTGGATTTGGCTTCCGATATAACCGGATGCAGCTGAGTAGGTACTAGTTTTACATAAAGGGACTATCTTTCTGACCTCCTCAACCCAGTTACGTGGGCAACCCGGTAAGCTCTAGTAAGATTAGTTGTCAGACTTTATGAATTAACTTCATTGAAACATTCCCTTAAAAAACTTCTATTTTCCTCAATACCAGGATAACGCAACCGTATTATATAACATCATTAGTTAACACTGCAGATACAAGATAGACAGTACTTTTACCTCAACTTTCACACCATACCACACCATGGTTTGTATGGTGTGAACATAAAGTACCTAGCTGTGTGAATTCATGAACAATGTTGGTTGTCAGTGAAACTAAGCCTAATTACCATTTGTTGAATGCTTGTAATACAAACGCAGATGAAATACTGATATGATGCAATAGTGAGACTGGTCGGCAGCCAGACTTATGGACAAACTTGAATATCAAACTGGATTTTAATTTTTAAATATAAGTAGTTTTAGTTTGTATGTATAGTGTGTAAACTGGATTCTTTTGTAACTGTATTCATTCAGATTTTGTAGAATTCCGTTACAGGTTTCTTGAAATAAATAATTATGTAAATAAACAATGATAAAATTAGTACATATTCATAGGTGTGTTTTAGACACATTTACAATTAGTCTCTGATAGAATTAGCATTCACTCTTTTGGTTTAAGAGAACCTCGATTACAGCCATATACAATATTCTATATAAAGACTTTTTTAAATTAGCTCCATACAAGTAATTTTAAATTCACATCTGGCTTGTTCAAAAGAGTTACCGCGGCCCTAGTACATAAAAGGCCTACGACGGATTTTTAGTCAGTCTAACACTCCCTTACCGCTGCTAACCCACAGCGGGAAGGGTCATTTGACGATTTTTGACATTGTTAAAAAAAATAATAATAAGGCCTCTAACCAATATCAATATTTACTAAATATATTTTGTTTTAACTTTGTACAGATTAACTATTGCAGGTTTAACAAATCTGACAGTGAATGTTATAATTAAAATAATGATGATTGGCATGTTTCTAAAGACATTATGAACAGTAACTAAATTAAACGCACAATTAATAACACATTTATTACTGTTTTAAATTATTGACTCCTAACAAGTATTCATATAAATTTTACAACATACACACATTCATAGTATGCGTTTGACCATGACTAATAATTGTATATTGATTGCAGTCTAGCATTAAGTCATTCAAAAACATTGAAAAACTATCATAGTCACCATTATTATGAGTAAACACTTCACAGTTTTGCAAGAATTTTATCGTCTTGTATTCAAATAAGACCTTAACCTGGTAGTAACTTTAATAACACTCTTTGAGGAAAAACATCCCCACATTATCAATTTTGAACTCATAGCAAAGTTATGACATCTACACACTACAATATGTAGGAAGTGGTGTGTGTAGGCAACAGACAGCAAAACAGGCTAAGCGTTTGAGACTATATGTTGTATTTTGTACCTCAATCTACCAAGGTGTTAGAAAGAACCTTGACATTCGTCTTGTTTCTTCTACACTACAATTACCACTACTAATATTGCCCAAACAGTTTTGCTAACACATTTTACTATTCATAAGGAAATCAATTCAAATGTACTCACGGCCAGGAAGATTCTCGAGATGAATAATGATGCTTTATCCCGCAAAATAAACCACAAAAGTTACATGATACGCAGTTTACGATATAGATTGAAGACGATACACACTGAAGTGGCTTCTACACAACACTTTTACAATATTAATATGGTATTTCTATTACTGTCATTGCCATTTACTATCTTGTTTAACTCAATAGCTGCAAAATTGTAGCAAAAAACTAAAAATCGCAGAAAAAAGAATGCAATCCGTAAAGACAACCATGCATGAATGACAAATAGTGATGTGAAGTTACAAATCATACTAGCTATGTAGAGATGTGCCATTTAGTCGATTCTTAGGTGCGGTAAAAATACAATCTTATCATTTTTATTGATACCATAGATTTAGCAATACACCATTAAATTATTTAAAAATAAAAAATATTTATAACTTGACATTCCGCTGAAAATTCCGCAAAATTAAATGTCAAATATTCCCTTAAACTATTTATATTTTTGGGTGGATTATATAAATAATTAATTACTTAGTCTAAATTCTTACAAAATGCAGAGGACCAAAAGTTATGCAACGATTGGAGCAGCTGCTGCTGCTGGCGCTGACGATGAGCCGTTTCGAAGGTTTAGAAGTGTCACGTTATTTTCGGGCACGGGTGCAGCTCCTGATTATACCTCTCCATTTGATTTTGATGCATTTATTCCCTGGGTGTGTAAACAATGGTGTACATCTACATCAGTACTGATCATTTCAAAGACCCAAGGTAAGTAAATGGTTTGTTTATGTGTTTATTTACTAACTAGCTGTTTTCCCACTGTTTCATCCTTGTCCCGGCGGAATTGTCTTTGGGAATAGTCTAACTTTCCAAAAGCTAAAGATTTTTTTTAATTGGCTCAGTAGTTTTGGAGTCTTTGCACGCAAATAAACAAACAAACAAATGTTTCCTCTTTATAACGTATATTAGAAGGTATAGAGTATACAGATAGTTATCGAAGTAAGGAAGAGTCCATAATGCACATGACTTGGGCAGACAGGTGCTCTTAGGTACTCTCAGAAATATAGACAATATGAAAATATAATTCATTATTGAATCACAGAAAATGATAAAAACGTTTATTTAAAAGAAAAAATTGCGGAATGCCACATTCGCTTCAATCGTAACTGAGTCGTGATTGGATCTCAGTCGGATGTGAATCGTATGTCGCTTAAGTGAAATTAGCAGAATCGTGCCCCAGGTATCTTTCCCAGTGCGGGATGCAGTTCTCTCTCGTTCCGGGTGCAATCTTGGGGAACACCTAGTAATTATGTAGGTACCTAGATATTGTAATTACTATACCTATATAAAGACACCTAAAACTGAACTATGTCAGTTTTATTCGAAACTTTTTGTTCTTGTTTCAGATCAATATGTCAAATACGGGTCTAAAAGAACCAGTAAATCCAAAGTAAAAAGGACAAAAACCCTAGAAGAATTAACGCCCCACAGCTCAATTAAATTAGAAAATAAAATGTCGGTACTTGGGGGCAAGACCGTGCCTATTATTGCATACTACGACGTCAAACACCGACTCGTAGAACTAGCTATCATTGGAAGCACAACTGAAGTCTCAAGAAAAATTTTTCATGCATTGAGTCTATCAATTCCATATCACTCTATGTTGACTCGATTTACATTCCGTAGAAGTCTGACAACTTATCTAATTATATACGAGATAAATAGATTACTTCCAATTTCTAGCATAACTGAAGTTTGTTTCGACGATACGTACGTGAAGGAAGGCAATTATTATATTCTACTGGAAAACAGCTCGCAAGTGAGGTATTTGTCATTGAATAGATGCAGGATCAACGATGAAATATGCAAGAAAATATTCAGTAATCTAGGTATAGGCACTCAGGCATCACAGGGACTACAATGCTTAGAATTGGGCAGTAATGAAATAACAGATGTTGGCGCCAAGTACATCGCATCTGTGCTCAGGGTTAATCGATACCTACTTCACCTGAACTTGTCAGGAAACAAAATCACTGACATTGGTTTCATACCGATCTTGGACAGTTTAATGGAATTTAAATTGACGCGCGAAGAAAATATGGAACTGAAGCGCAGGAAACTATATTTTTTGAATAATAAGATGGAAGTGTATTCAAGATGTTTGGCGGAGTTGAAGTATGGGAAAAGTGATGATTTAGACAACGCGGCCTCTTCCGGCAGGAAGTTACTGATGAGACGTTTGCGCAGGAAGTCCAGGAAAATAATAGCGGAACAGAGTGTGCAAGATATTGCTGAAATGATGGCTAAAGGGATAGTCGGAGTATTTCATGATCCTTTCTCCGATGACAACGTGGAGTATAAAAATTGTGGTTTATACTCGAAAGGAAATTTAGTTATGTGTTATATAAATATTGCCTATAACCAAATAGGATATGCGTCGGTTCAAAGACTCGCCCAAGTCTTGAGTTATCAGGATTCAATTATTAAGTCTGATGATTCGGGCCTAGTAAGAATAACATTAGACGGAAATCCTATTCCAAATGATTGTTGGGAACTTTGTGAAATTGATATGTATTTTAAAAAGATTCTTTATCTAAGAACTGTGAGCAAGAAGAACAGGACTTCGACCATATTTAGTAAAAAATCATATTCCAAGCCAGGTACTCCCTCTGTTTCTACTACTTCTTAGATATCTTAATGTAGGGTGCCCGTCCGTGTCTGATTTTCAGTAGGACAGATAATCGACCGATTATATGTAGGACTACTTATCTGACTAGGATTGTGTGACCGTCTTCTTGTAGTACGTGCACGTTGCACTATTGATATCAGTGTGTTTATTCTCCTACAAAAAATCTGTCACCGGTTATCTGATGTGGGCTAACTAAGCCTGTCATTATTCTACGAGCAATATGTTTATCTACGAGTACGTTGATTTCAAGCTAAACTCGTTTTAGTTTATTTTAATAGGAGATATCTACTTAATTTAAGCCTGGGAAGATTTTAAGTTTATTTCGTTATTAAGAAGATTATTTATTACTTACTATTATGCATAACAAGTTTTACGTTTATTAAGTATAGTGTGGTTCTTTCAGCAGTTGCTATTTCTTTATTTTAGCATACAATGTCGAGCGAGAGAGAGCTTTTATTTATTAGGTAATTAAGAATTTATTGCTATAAGAGTTTATTAGCGTTTTTGTTGCTGTAATGTCGAGTACTCGAGTGTAAGATTATTTTAAGCTTATAAAGGGACTGCCTACACCACCATAAAGTAAATTAATTGTATTTTATGAACAACAATAACAATATTCTTTTCTTTGAACTTGTTTTTTTTTTGTAGAATTAGAGTATGGATGTTTGTTCATAGAACAGAAATGAGTAAAAATGTACCTACCTAACTAAAGCTTCTGCTAGCAGCTTCACCCGCTTCCCGAGGGGACTTTTTCAAGCACCTAAAAAAATAGCCTATATATTCTGTTATAGGTACATACCTACAAGCTACTGCCAAGTTTCATCAAAATCCATCCAGCAGTTTTTGCGTGCAATATGAACAAACATGCTTACAATCATACCTACATCCATTTGGCATTGATAAGTAATATTACGTAGAAGGAATTTGGATTAGTTGGATAATAAAGTGAAAACCTAGGAAAACGTTGTCTAAGTACATTATAGAGGCAACCGTGGCAACGCCAAGCTGCCAGAGTATCCAGAAGCCGCGTAGAGAACTGTAGGTAGCTCGTGGCCACGCTTCCAATTTGGTGACGTTACCAAACCGTCGCCAAGTGAGTTACGTTCCATACCTTTTTAATGTTAACTGCTTGGATACGTAGCCTGCGACGTCGCCATTGGCGTCCTAATGATGCAGAGTTCTTAGGATTTTGTTCGATTCCTCGACCACATACATAATTCAATTCACTACTGAAAATCGTTATCATAAAATCTCCTTTTGATTCTAAATGGCAGTTGAACTGTCATTCATGACACTTTGTAATTTGTTCGTTTCATGTTGTATAACGTCTTTTGACGCATTATTAATTTAATTATTTGATATTTTTCATTTTATTTTTATTTATTTTTCTTGAAACAAATCGTTATTACGATGAGGGCGGTATCTATGAGATCATTTAAGTCGGACACCCGATCAGATAATATAACATTGAAAAGTTCCAGTGATGATATTTTAGAAAATGCTGATTTTGATGAGTTTTTACAGGCCACCTGCAAGAAATTTCAATGTCCTACTGCGATAGTAGTCGGCAGGGAAACCGTACGAGGTAAGAAAGGACAATGCTATTCTTTGTATGGAAGTTGGGCTCAAGAGTTGCCCACAGTAACTGCTTAGTGTATTATGTTCCATAGGCTTATAATAGGTCCCAGACCGAAATATTTCGAAATCTATGCCAGGAGTCCTGAGAAAAACTGGTTTGACTCTTGGTTTGATTCAATATTACGAAAAATATGCTTACGAACTCTTAATATTCCACTTTTATTACCTTAATTGAAATTAATTATATTAATTGACAAACACGAGGGGTTGTATACGACAACTTTTTTTTAAACAACTTCCAAAACTGGAGGAGGTTCTCAGTTCGTTTATATTCTTTTTACGTTTGTACGAGCATAACTCCGCCGATTACCAAAGGATTTAACAATTATTTAATTTTCCAAAGGGCTTACTTCCCAAATGGTTCATTTATCATCCGGTCCAGGGTCTGATGATGGAAACCCTAAAAAATCGGGTGCAACTCTCAAAAATTGTAGGCACATATCAAGTAAAACCTTGTCATTTGGGTAAATGTATCCGACACCATAAAACAGTGGAGGTTAAGATCTGACCTGACGATGACGGCGACAGAGAGACTAGGGAACTCCTCAACGGTATCTACTAACTACCTCGTGTTTGAGCTTATTTTATTCGTCTTGATAAGATTTTTCTAGTAGATAGCTCATAGCGCAGGAGTCTTGATCTTCTAGATTTTGTACTGCGGTAATTGCCTTTTTTTCGGGCAATCAGGGTCAGTTCTTATTAGAATCCAATGCTTTTAGAATTTATTTTAAAAGCACAGTAAGTAAAAAAAATAACCTATTCCAACATTTTCCACTACTGGATAGACCGCCACATACTGAGCGTTGAGATTGACAATGTATGTATGAGACCTGATTATTATAATTGGATAACTGAATTATTATAACTGAATATTTGGGTTTCGTATTAAGAGTGAAGTAAATAACATATTTTGACCACTCCCACTACTGGGCAAATGCCTAAGACTTTGTAAAGTAACTATCTAAGGAGAACATTTGAACCGGTTTTCCTCGGGACCTCTGGGACCGATTTCAAAAATATTTTGATTTCTTGTTAAGAGTGAATTAAAGAACCTATTCCAACCACTCCCACTACTGGACAAATGGCACAAGCTTTGTAAACAGACTGTTCACGTGGAACATTTGAACCGGTTTTCCTCGGGACCCCTGGGACCGATTTCAAAAATATTTTATTTCATGTTAAGAGTGAAGCAAAGAACCTATTTTGACCACTCCCACTACTGGACAAATGCCAAAGACTTTTTTAAGTGACTATCTAAGGAGAACGTTAGAACCGGTTTTTCTCGGGACCTCTGGGACCGATTTCTAGAATATTTGGATTTCGTATTAACAGTGAAGTAAAGAACCTATTCTAACCATTCCCACAATTGGGCAAATGGCTTGAGCTTTATAAAGTGACTGTTCGAGTTTGACATTAGAACCGGTTTTTCTCGGGACCTCTGGGACCGATTTCCAAAATATTTGGATTTCGTGTTAACAGTGCAGTAAAGGAACCTATTTCGACCACTTTCACTACTGGGCAAATGGCTCATGCTTTGTTAAGTGACTAACTATGGAGAACATTTGAACCGGTTTTCCTCGGGACCCCTGGGACCGATTTCAAAAATATTTTAATTTCGTGTTAAGACTGAAGTCAAGAACCTGTTTTGACCACTCCCACTACTGGACAAATGGCTCAAGCTTTGTAAAGCGACTGTTCATGTGGAATATTTGAACCGGTTTTCCTCGGGACTCCAGGGAGCGATTTCAAAAATATTTGCATTACGTGTTCAAAGTGCACTATGGAACCCCCTGGAACTACTCCCACTGCTGGGCAAACTTTGAGCCCACACCCTGGCATTGTCCTTTATGAAAAGCTGATTTATACTACCGCCATTTCAAAATCTCGGTAATGCTTTTTCAGGTAGATTTTAGTTTTACAGGCACAAATTATGAGTACGCAACAGCTTTTTTCTTTTCTAGAGCCACCACCTAAAAGTTCGAAGCAAAGACAAGAATCTAGGAGCAAACGTGGGGCGGCAATGGACGTCTTGCCAACACCTTCAACTCAAAATTTGTCTTACCTCAACCCCTTCGACGAAAAATATCTCCTTGTCATGGCGATATACGACACCCTTAACCACCTGATCGAGATCCTGCTGTCCAAGTACAACGATCAAGTCATACCTCGCGTGCTGATGCAATTGATAGCACTCAAAGTTCCTCACACACGACATCTGACAAAGTTCACTATACGACAATGTCGTATCGACTTGTATACTATCTACGAATTAAATAAGATACTCGTGCTATCCAATATCACCGATATATGTTTGGATCACTCTTACGTGAAGGAAGGTATTTATGATGTACTGCTTAGTCAAAAATCATCTCTGCGAAATCTATCGCTTTCCAGGTGCTATATAAATGATCAGGTCTGCGAACGAATTGCTGCACGCTTACGTAGGTCAGAACCGGCGGAAGCTAGTTTGTTGACTCTTAATCTATCGTCCAACCAAATCACTGATGAGGGTATGAAACATTTAGGAGAAGCTCTCAGGGATAATAGACATTTACGGTATTTGAATGTTTCCGACAATCAAATAAGTGATGTTGGTGCACAGTACGTATTTGACGTGTTACAAGAATTTCTTTTGACTCAGGAAGAAATCTTTAACAGACGTAAATGCTATGTACAGTATTTGAAAAAAAAGACAGAGCTTTACGAACTGTACCTAAGTAAATTCGAAGAAGAAAATTCAAAAAGACTTGCTGCTAAGAGAAGTCTGACAGGGAGACCTAGATTAAGCCCGAAGAAAGATAAAGTTAGTATACGAAGGGACAGCCGTCATAGTACTTCTTCCATCCTGAGCGTTAAGGCGCGATCTATGGTTCTAGAAATACTAGGGCCTTTTCAACACCCTTTCAGTCCTGCTATGGCAGTAGTAAAAGATGGTGATCTGTATTGCATTGGTAATTTTACACTTTGCTATTTGAACTTGCGGTATAATAATTTGACATATAAAAGTGTTGACGCTTTGTTGACGGTCGTCAAACACCAGAAGATATACCGGACCGAGAATCAATGTGGCCTAGTGAGTGTTTTAATCGAAGGCAACCATGTGCCCGAGGACTGTATAGAATATGCGTTGATACATAAGGAGATGATGCGCTCAGTGACTAGAAGGAAACTCCCCGGGGATAAAAGTGTACCTAGTAGCAGATAGACGTCTTTTGAAGCTCATTTAAGATGGTTTTTGTACTGACAGATTTAGTAAGTAACGTGTTGTCTCGTTTCCACACTTCGTTTGCTGGGGAATCTACTTCATATTTCAAAGTTCTCTGTAGCTAAAAGTTAGGGTTGCAAGGAAAAAATAAGATTCATGCGGATTTAATCATTTATTTGATGATACAATAATTGTTACGTGTATTTACAAATTGTGTTTTTAGATAGCTAAGTATTATAAAGATTTAGCTTAAAATTTATTTGAACTCTTTAGGAATTGCAACAAAGCCTTCACTAGTTTGGTAACTTTCGTTTTTCAATATATCACGTCAACAAATCATGTAAAGACGTAAAAACATTAGAATATAATATTTTTTACGCATCTATGGTAACTAAAACTAATAAATAGATTTACTATGATATAATACTTAACATAAAAAGTCAGCACCAACTTTCGTTTGTCAAAATTGTGCTTAATACTGGCCCCCATATTATTAGGATAGCACCTAAACAGGGTATTTCCTTACGATCTAAAGTTTGACCCCTTATCAGAAGAGGCACTAAATAGGCAGATATGCTTAAAAACTTATCGTTAAATAGTCGCTACAGTCGTGAAATATCTGGCATTATTAATTTCTAGGTGGGAGATATTCTCTGTTGGGTTTCTGAGCTGGCCTTCCCCTACTGCCGTTGGGGTTGAAGCCAGGCCCACTGGGTCTGCCTGATGGGTAGCCTTGGCTACCTGGACCTGATCCTGGATAAGGTGTGCTGGAACTTGGGTAATTAGATCCAGGGCTTCCTGGACTACCAGAAGGTCCTTGTGGACCAGATCCTGGGTATCCGGGATAACTTCCGGATGGACCTTGCGATCCTGGGTAGCCACCGGATGGGCCCTGCGAACCTGGATATCCACCGGAAGGTCCTTGTGAACCCGGGTATCCTCCTGACGGACCCTGTGAGCCTGGATAGCTTCCGGATGGACCTTGTGAACCTGGATAACCTCCAGATGGTCCTTGTGAGCCGGGATAGCCTCCTGACGGGCCTTGTGGTCCTGGATATCCACTCGTTGACTGTATGCCTGGGTACGGTGTTGATGGTCCTGCACCAGGGTAGCTGGAAGGCCTTGAAGTACCAGATCCGGGGTAAGATGAAGGTCCCTGTGGTCCTCTACCACCAGGATACGATGAGCCTGTATTATAGTCATTGTAGTCAGAACCTCTAATGGAGTAATCATAGAGCTTAGCATTTAGTTCGTACAGGCCAGGAGCTGCATCACAGCTGAACTGATTCCACCAAACGCAAACGAAATCTTCTTGAGAGAAGATGGTTCCGTTGGGACAGAGGAAGTCATACGTTATGTTATTGGAGCATACGTGAAAGACTTGGCAACGAGTCTCAACATCAGCGTAGTACCCAGGTAAAGATTGAGCTTTACAGCTGAACGAGGTTTGGGGGATGTAAGATAATATGGGGTAATCTATGTCAGGTTCTCCTGGGATAGCCGAGTAATCCCCACCTTCGTAGCTACCAGTGTCACTGTCAGAGAAACTTGTAGTCCCATAATTATTCCCAGAGCCAGGATAATTCTGTCCTTGTCCGGGGTATCGTGATCCTTGACCAGGGTAACCGGAGCCTGAAGGACCTCTTGACCCTTGAGGGTAAGACGAGTCAGATTGTCCGGGGTAGCCTCCAGATGGTCCACTTGGTCCTTGTCCTGGGTACGAAGAGCCGGGGTAACCTGGTCTTTGGCTACCAGATCCAGGGTAGTTTTGTGGTCCTGTTGAGTATCCTGTAGTAGAGCCCCCGCCGTTGTAGTCGTCGCTTTGTGGCCGAATGGTTGTCCCTCCGGAGCCTGGTGAAGTCCCGGGTCGGCTGGATGTTCCTGGCCCAAATGGTCTGCTGGGCTTGTTATAGTCGTACCCATTTTGAGCTGCGACGAGGGCTAGTAGCACTGAAACATAAAAGATCATTATGATAAATGTGTTTATGATAGAGATCTCATTGCGTGTTATTGGTATGTTTCGTATTTTTTACTAGTTATTTTTAATAAATACTTTATTTTTTCTCGACTATGTACGATAGCGTGGATTATTTTAGATACGTATATTCCATTTATTTTTCGTATTGATAATTTATTATTATATTACTTTTGCTTTGTTTTTAATACTTTTATAATTAAATAAATACACTTTTCATTTGTTTACTTGTTTTTTCTTCATAAGAGACAAAGGTCAGTATTTGCATTTCTTCATTGGGTGCAAATGGTTCAAAAACAATGTGCCAAAGAGCCTGAATGCAACTAATTGTCTAATGTACATTCATTGGCACGTAACATCTGATCCAATTGAGAGTACACCCCGAGGCACAATGCCGAGATGAGATCGCGTGGGATACCCTGGTATCGACGAGGTTTTGCAATGTGGCCGCCATTTGGCGGGAAATAAACGTTACGATTTAGGAATTAGAATGTTTTTAATTGTTTTTTTTTTTCAATCTTGGTTTTTATGCAAGGCCGCAAGATTTATTGAAGATGCCTTAGAAGAAGCTATTGTTTTATGGTAGACATGGGCAAAACAGAACCGATTGCCAATTCTAAGACCTGTGGGAAGGCCACGCCATGGTGTTGGGAATGGAATATTAAGTTATGAATTACTATTCAATTAAATTCATAATGGGCGTCTTACCGCGGCAGATATGAAATTAAGAAAAAAAAGCAATAGTTACCTATACAATTTACGATCATCAACCAAATAGCAACTTCTAAGAGTTTTAAGTATGTAGGTACTTAAATTATCTCATATCCGATCTATGTAGTAGCAAATTGGCTTTACAAGTTAGTGAATTACCACTACAATTTCCAACTTGTTATCTATAAACGTACTAAGTAAACGGCTTCTAAGAATAGAGCAATTTTGTCGGAAGATTCCTTCTTTAATTTGTTAATTTTATACAAATAGGTTCTTAGAATTCGTTGTTGAGTTACATTGATTCGGTATTAAGTAATTTAATTTGTTGTTAAGGTATAGTACCTAAGTACGTTGTTTGTCTGTCAATATTTAAGTTAATTATTAATTAAGTTATGAAGATATTTTAGTCAGCGAATAAAAGTTAAGTACTTCTGCGCTAAAGTATGATTCCAAAGTTATTTTTTCCTCTTATATCCTTTTTCTTTTAAATAACTTAATACTTATTTGAGACTCATAAAGGAAAGCTTTGCTATTGCACAATAAAAATTGCAGTTCACAGACTAAAAAAAACCCCCGTGTTCCTTTATTGTCTCTTTTAAAGATCTCTGCCTCTCTAGTACTTTTCAAGCTCTAGTAAAATCGTAACTAATTTTCCATCATCATCCTCCGAGCCTTTTTCCCAACTATGTTGGGTTTGGCATTTCTAATTTTCCACATTAAAACATAGAAAACAATAGTGGATAATGTGGTAAAAATATTGTTTTGCATATTTTTTAAATAAAATTGTTCTCATTGCAAGCGAACAATTGACATAAGATTGTTTCACAATGGTAATGGCTCTTACGTTTAATGGTCAAGATGCGTTCGTTTTTAGATCGCTAGGTCATTAGGTTGATGGTTATCTAGATTTTGACTGAAATCTAAGTCTTTGTCATTTGTAGTAATCTTTTATTTTGTAAGCTTACTTCCAGCGTTATGTCATAAAATTTTTTGGAAAGCCATAAATTCTCTTTGAGATTTTTTAAAATCATTTAACGACTTATAATTGATGAAGAAGTGACCATCCCCATCTTCATAATTTTCTCATATTATTGAGATTCAGAGCTTATATTGCCCATTTCAGTACCTTTACATCGTGATTTAAATCATGTATCATTTCCATCTTAGGCGTTAAAACACAATTTACACCGAAATAGGAAAAAGCGTTAACCACAAACAATTCTGCATAAACAGAAATACTCGCTCTAGTTCTAAGCTCCAATTTCAAACCGGGAAGTGTTCCATATTCAAAATAGTTCGTTGCCGCAGTCTCACCACTAGATGGAGCATCTATCGTGCTTTCCGTCACGATCGCTATACAACAATGGAACAAGGAAGATTCAAATTATACCAACTTAAGAGTACAAACAAATGGTGAAAACGTGCAATTAAAATGAGACCTAATAACAAGGTTATAAAGCTTAAATTAGAAGAAAAGGATAGTTTCAGAACAGCATTTCGTATGTTGGTCTGATAACGTGCGAAGATGCTATTTAATTCAGTGTTACAGTTTGTGTCGCCGTTTCTTCATTAGTTGTATAAGATATTTACAAATAGGAAAGGCTATTGTAGATGTTACTTAAGATAAAATGTACGTGTAATCGTTTTTTGGCGGGATGTTAGAACAATTGAATGCCTCATTTGTCCCATACTTCAAGAAATCGTTTACATAGTACCTAAATGGAAATTATGGAAAATGGATGAAAGTAACGGAATGCAGGTACGTTAATTTGACAGTCCCATAGCTGACAAATGCGTTTTAGAGTAGATGAAACATGAGAAATATAGGTAAAGATGTAGACTGCAAGCGGTCTTAAGAATATGCGAGGGATAGTGGAAAAAATACACTTTTTCACATGTAGATACCAATGTCGGCACCATTTATCCTTTAAATCAACACCAATTCCCAACCTCGGAAACTAAATAGAGTGCATCGCTATTACACAAGATGCATTAAAACAGTTGATGTCCATCCGTAATGATATGGTAAATAATCTCACGCACGGGTCAAGTTTGTCAGGCAAATACTTAGAACAAGTGATACTTCATCATGCTTAGGAGTTTTAGATGCAGAATATGGGAAACATAATTTGGATGTTATAGCAGATTTTCGATTTGTTGGTAAAATTGTAGAATATTATATAGATAGATAAAACATTTATTCAGACAAACAAAAATACACCACAAAGATACACAATAAGACAAATAAAACAAAACAAGAAGTGGGTAGACAGAGAAACATGAAATACAATCAGAGATTAACGGCGCGCTGCAGTGCCTTACGTTTGCACCGAATGGGAGTCCAGCTCAGCATGTGTCAGGTAGAATACCTGACGCTGGTATTCTGCTGGATCCCTAAAAATGACGCACGGACGATGTAGATTAATGTTAAAGCACTGTTACTCATCTACATCCGGTTAGACTGGAAGCTGACCCAAACATAGTTGGGAAAAAGGCTCGGAGGATTATGATATCGTGGACAAATCATAAAAGGTAAGTACACTATTCAATATCTGAAATACCGACTTATGGTTTTACCCACGTTTTACCATTAGTTATTTGAATTCAAGGGAGGGATTCTCAGCTTTAATTAGACATTTCTAGTGTACTAGTTAGATCTTAATTACAGGCATTTGTGGCCATAAATCTTCAAAGCTAATTCATATTATGCAAGACCTAGGAGAAATTACGTGGTCGATCCATGTTGTCATTTTCGTGATTATCCTAAGGTGAAAGGTTGTGTGCGTACGTGTTCCTATATTGGTGAATCTTTGGAGATGACGGAATTATTATTCTTTGATATGTTTTCATCATTGAATATTATATTATCGGTAACGGTAATTTGTGTTAACGTTATAGACATTTTGTCAAAAATGAGTCGTGTAGTATTTACCTATCGCTTGAATTTGGAATTTCTTGTTCTATCAGTTGGTATAGTGATGAATGTTAGATATTACAAGTGTTTTTGGAAGGAAACTAAAAGATCTAGGTTTCATCATCATCATCAGCCTATCGCAGTCCAATGCTGGACATAGGCGTCTCCAAGTGCACGCCATTGAGATTGATCTAGGTTTGTCGTCCATGAATTAGGTATTGTATTAGTTGTTCTTAAGAAGGATCTACTTACTGCAAAAAATTGACAAACGCAGCATGGTGTTGGTGCTGCACCTTCTGGGCTTAAACTAAATCTGAAACAAATATTATTTCACTTGCATTAATTAACTTTCTGGAATTTGGTCCTTCGATCCTGACCATGACTTGCTCGGAGAACCATTGACTAACAGAAGCTATACCTAAAGATTTTTCAAAATTGTAATAAATCATAATGGAAGTAGTCACGGTATGAGCAAAGGCCTAGGAGTCAAGATTATTCATAAAATTAAAGCCAATAAGAATTTATTAGTTAATGCAATCTTCAGAATGAATCATGTATCAGAATAAACAATGATTAGTAGTCTTACATCCATTGCTGCCAACGTCTATAATAATCCAATCAAATATAATAAAAACGCACGAATGTTTGAAATTACTATAATGTGTAAGTAAGCGCGGGATGTTACTTGTCTTGTTACTAGCCGTGTAATAAGTATATCATTATTATGACCTACATCAGCGATGACTGATGAGCTTGCAATGCTAGTTAACTAAGTTTTTTTTTCTTTTAAAGGTCACTGAATTCTCAGAGGGAAACAGACTGGAAACATATGAAATATAAAGTTCAAAAATAGAAATGACACAATTTCATTAAAAGATAGAGAAATTGATAAATCATTTATCCAGCACAAACAAAAAATTACATAAGAATATTGAGGAAAAGATTAAAAAAAAAACAAAATAGGAACAAAAATTTGTTCCAACACAAAAAGCATTTAAAAGAATTGCCACTGGATTGCTGAAATTACGTACTAAAGTCGGGTAGACCTAAAAATAGTGTTAGTGCGATGCTGATGAATCAGCGCTTTTGGAACGTCCACCAAAACACCCACCCTTCATCACTTCCTAATCTTTGCTGGGAGGAAGAAATAACGCAACGAATTCCCCAGCAATTAAGTGCACTCGATAAAAGGTAAATATTTCTGAATCACTTGAATGTTCTCAAACGATTTAGATAGGTATGGGAATTTAAATGGTTCATAATATAATAATGTATAATGTATGTACTTAAGCTTCTATGTATGTATTGTGTATGTGTATGTATATGCTGTGGGTGAACCTAATAATAATAAGTAAATAAATAAATAAATGTATTGTGTTAGAGTAGAAGTTACGAGCTCGGGTCACCGCTGTCAAACATTCTGTTACACATTTAAAAGTAAATCATCCCTCTCGATTTCTCCGGGTCTTCTTGTCACAACGAGCATAATATTAGAAAACAAACGTATCATCACGACACAACATTGCACTCAAGTCATGACAAACAACATCCGTAGTTGTTAGGCTATTACTCACGCCCTAAATTATCTGTAGACACTAAACCATTTCAAAGAGCTGGCTCAGGAAGGCACTCTTCGCCATAGGCAGTATTTACTTTAATATTATTTTCATCATATAAAGGACTGGTTCTATTGATTTGTGTTCTTTGTCCGAAACATTTTAAGGTTAACATCACACTGTAGATACATTTCAATTTTTTAGGGCTATCGGGTTGCGCGTAACTGGATTGAGGACATCAGATAGACAGTCGCTTCATGTAAAACACTGGTGCTCAGCTGGATCCGGTTAGACTAGAAGCTGACCCCAATATAGTGAGGAGAAGACTAGGCAGATGGCTGGAATTTCAAGTAAGTCTTACATCTTTTGACCCATTTTTTTTAATACGATTAGCTTAAACCACCAATGAATCTCTTTCTCACGAGATGTTACAAATATTTCTCAAAGGGCCATCGTATTACTGAATACAGTACCAGTACTTAGCAACTCAGTAGTAGTACTTGGCCCCGGGTCATGTTTCTAATGGTTTGTTCTGAAACTGTCGGGGTGACGGAACGTGACTGACGCATCACTGCGGGGCGTCCACGCAATGCTGTTCCCACTAGCACTCAATTGCTGATGGTTGGTCCTTTCTATGGAATTTAGATGCTTTTCACACTACGTAGTGGGATGAAAGACCAATGTTTTTGTTTTAACCACTTCGCTGTCCACGAGGCAGACACAATAGTTAAACAAACGGTGTGTACCTATCACATATGACTCATAGGACGTTATTTTAGGGAAGTTATTAGGGTATTACCTATTACATGATTGCCCTCTAACAAAAGATGTCACTTTTGTTTGTTGTTGCAATAGTAAGTGATGTTAGTGGTTCTCGCGTTTCACTATCATCTATTTCACTTAATAATCCAGCACGCGAAGTTCTTCAATCATCACCTAATAATCAACAATGATGTAAAGTCCTATTCGAAAAAAAAAAACAATAGCCGACATTGTATCCCATGCTTAAGTTGTAAATCAAAATTAAGTACCATAAATTGAATTTTGGTTATATAAACTATAATTTCCAAATAAGTTAATTGGCGTTCTGAAATAAATTTTTTGAAATATACTTTCATTGATCTTGGAATTTGCCAATATTCTATGCTACCAAACTATGAAATTAAGTATTTTTGGGTCACCAGGTAGGTATGTTTAGTACTGTATCTACAACTGAAAGAATTTACAAAAGGATATAGCGTAATAAGTAAAGCTTCAAAAGTTTTGAGCTTTTAAATAAGTTAAATCCGAATTTTACGTAATAAATCTTGCACTTTCATGCTGTATAATTTGCAAATAATTTCTGATTTCGACTTGCATGTCTGACTGTATTTATCGCCAGAAAAAACAATTAGCTAGCATGCTAATTTCTATACCTATCTAATTCTAATTCTATCTGCCTAAGTGTTTAATAATCTGTGGAGAATCCGCTTAGTATTGAAAATAAAGAAATTATTTTTTAGTTAAATAACCGCACGCGATGCATGAATAGTTCACGAGCTTAATTTATTAATTAGAGAGCTGTTAAAATGCCATGTTCCTGATTTGTTTTAAATTGTTTTTTTCAAAATGAAACTATTCTTTTGTAAGACGGAACTAAGACTGTTTGAGATGTAGTAAATGTTTGAACTCCAGATATGCTACAAAGTCTTGGTGACATGGTTACCTTTTTAAAACCGTGATTTTCTAACGAAATTAGGTCAAGTTGGGCGAGCACTGTTATAGAGATATACATAGTGTCACCGGGAGATTTAACTATATGCCGACGGGTCAATTATATTGCACTAATAAAAAATATTATATGGACAGCCGAAGCTACAGCATCCCTGCACTTCAACTAAGCTCAAATTGGGATAATTCAATTACTTAAACAAATAGTTGTAACAAACCAGGAAACATAATATTTTGAAACAAAATTGACACATTCTTATGACATCGGAACCATTATAATGATGCATCAATTGTGAGGAAATGGTCGACTGAACAGAGATGAGCTTAAATTGGTGGTAGCGGAAATAAAGTGTGCGAAACTAACGGTGATTACGATACGTTAATTCATAAGATTTCTGTGAAGATTGATCGAGATGTTTGAAGTAAAGGGTTCTGCTTACGATTAACTTACAATGGAATTAGGTACATTAACTATTTATTTGTTTACTAGGTATATTTGTTGAAAAGCCATTCCAGATGAGACTGTAAGATTCAGTCAGTAAGAACTTCAGTTACTTAGTGTTTATGTATATGATTTGGATATATTTCAAATTGTGTTTTGGGAAGATTTGTGGCATCTTGATTGCGTATGGAGGCATTGATACCAATATGTAAATAATAAACAACAGCGAGCAGCATAAGCTTACAAAAAAATATTTTTATATCATCGAGATGTATGTTCATAAATCGTCATGAAATAAACAGAATTGGGCACTAAGAGTCGTTAAATCCTTTAATGAATAACTTAAATTAGACGCTAAGATTTAATACCTTCTAATAAATGTAATTGACTAATAAATCCTACAAACAAATTATTACAAAATTAAAACAATACTGATCCCTAAACCTGCCACTTATTCAACTCCAGCGCAGTGCAATGCGTCGATTGTTCATACATATTATTAAAAGCAAAAAGATCTCATTGTCACCGCCGCCACACTTGGGTAAAAACGATCAATGAGAAAAGAATGTTGGCCACATTGTCTCGGTATGAGATAGAGTTTTTACGAACGATATAATTATTGTGATTGTAATAGTGGAAGGCGTTTTGTTTGGAATTTATCGCTTATTCCGAATGAGATTTGTAGGCGATTTCTGTGCGTTATGTAGTGGACATGGGAACTTTGTATGAAATATCTACTTAGGGTTGTTACATAAGTTCTGTATTTTCGTAAGTAATGGTTATTCTTTAGAAAGGTCTAAATTTTATTTTTCAAGTTCAAATGCAGGTTTGAGCTTCTGCAATTCTGCTTTTTTCAAGTTAATTTTATGGCTATGAGATGCACGCTCAGCTGTAATTTTTTTATTTAGATAGACGATCATCTTCTTATATTTTTGGGGTAAGTTCCGACAAAATTGTGGTTAGTTACTCTTTTAAAGGTCTTCCTATGTATCCTCCTATTACGTTGTGTTTTTACTTTGCCAATTTTGTCAAGATAATTCAATTATAGGTTGGCACTCCCATATAAACGGAATCTTGTTTTTGAATATGGCATATCATTATGATGGATTACCGTTGTCATCGTCCTTTTAGAACAAATCAGGACACTTTGAAATTTAATTTACCTCTATAAAGGTTAGCTTTTAGCCAAAAGGTTAAAGTTGTATCTATTAATTTTGGGTAAATGACCGTATGTATTAAGTTAATTCTATTTCACAAAATTATAAAGTACTAGCTTGCTTTTTTTCGAATAATCTAAGAATATGTGAAAACTGTGAAAGTCGGGCGGGCGGAAAAATTGGGCGGCAAGTTTGTAAATATTTCTTTTGTGAATTGTCTAATTTATCCAGACTTTCAGTAAAGGTAAAGGGGTGCATAGCATTACAATACTATAAACCTAGCATTAAAATTTTAAATATAAGTTAACAAACACTCTTAAAAAACTTCACCACTCAATGCCCACCAAAAAAAAATCTACCACAATAAAATTCCCAAATAATCACAAAAATATCTCCTAAAACCAGAACACTGCATATACAAACTATTTTCGAAAAAAAAAAAAATAAACTCACCGAGTGCGTACGTAGCGCTAGCGCGTGAGCGCGGACTGTGACGAGGTGCGCTTGCACAGGCTTTTATCACCGTTGCCATAGCAACCACCACCGCTTACCAAGGGATGCGTACGATTTGCAAACGTAAAGTTTTGTAAACTAGGTCAGTTCTGTGATGGGTAGGGTCTGTGGTTTACCGGCTTTCAATTTGCTGGTCAAGCTTTTCATTGTTTGTGGGTTAAGTTAATTTCAGGTGTTTGTTTTGTTCAATTTTGTTCTAGCCTAGTTTCTGAACTAATATCGTAGAGCACCTGCATCTTTGGTTTCTTTGTCCCTTTTATGACTCTTAACAATTTTCCTTCTAAATAAGTAGATGAGGAAAAAATTGTCTCTCTCGAGCCTGAAAGTTTATTAACCGTACCGACCACCTCTAAAGTTCATCATGATAGCAATTTCAAAACTTTGCCTCTTATTGTATAATAGACACATCTTTTTTCTTCTCATTGTCTAACTTTGTCGAAGTTATCGCAATCTGCATCCTAGATAAGATATTGAGATTAGCAATTAGAAATGATACCCAGTACTTTCTACAGATTGGCAGCTATTCAAACGATCATTCGGACTGCAATCGAATCGAATGTATCGATTAAGTTCTCGATTCTATGAGATATGATGAGATCTACAACGAGAATTAAGAGCACTGAGTGCCTAGCTAGCCTAGCTCTTTAATTGGGGCAAAGACCTAGTTTTTATTTGCAATTTTTCGTCGTTGGTACATATTTCGTACTTTGTAAAATGTTGTGGAACGCAATGTTTGTTACCTAGTAAAAGTTCTGAGGTATTTTTTCGGAATCGGTGTACTTTGTATGGAATCATTGAGAGGGTTCTATTTTTTTTTTCCATACTTACATCTCTACCATAGCCACTTTACTGACCTTAGACATCATTCCCTTCTTTGGCTTGCCCTAGGACCAAAACTATAACAAGAAAGAAAACCTCCAAGAATAAACTGAGTTATTGAAATATAAATAGCATACCTTAGTTTAATGTTGTAAACACAAATAATTACGCCATTAAATGTGTACTAAGCGCATTACTCTTGCATACATCTTAACAAGGAGGGTCCATTCAGTGCAGTCTGAATGCAAATCCTGCAATCGTATGCAACGTGCAAGTTAAACGTATACCACTGATGATGTTTGTTGGCTAATGTGTGAAGATTTCAGGCGTTATGCTGAAGGACTAAAATACAAATAATAGAATACCTTTCTATTTCATGTTAGTGTGTTATGAAAATCAAAGTATTAAAAAAATATTGTCAATTATTTTTATAGGGCTGTTGGGATAGTTGGGTTGATGCGGTCAGATAGTCAGTCGTTCCATATAAAATACTGGCACCCAGCTACATTAGGTTAGATTGGAAGCTGAAACATTTCCATTCACATTCCCAACACAGCTTGGGAAAAGGCTAGGTACATGATGATGTGATAAGTTCCTAATAAAAGTAAGAAAACTACGATGCCAAAATATACTGGGTATTGAAATACAAACAACTGTCTAACTAAAGGACTAAAGATAATCCTAGTACATCTATTCCACTCAGCTTTTAGCACAAATCGTTTCACGTCCGTCACAATTGGGCAACATTTGTTCATGCTCGTCTTATTTATTACTCAAACGAACGCAAATCGGGATGAGTATTGCGCAAAGATGCTCAACTTTGACCTCAGTCGCTCCAATTTGAGGCATGCTTTATAAAATTAATTAAATACTTGGGTACTTATAGTAATTTAGCTTTTAAACTCGAGTGTATTTTGTTAGTCATACTTATTGCAGGTAGGTATTACCCATTGCGAGGGTACCTACAAGTATGTACTTTATAGATGTAATTAACTGATTTATATTTTTGAGACTTTTCCGAGGTGATTAATGATTCTTACACATAAGCATAGATCAGGTCCTGCAATAGGTGGGACAATAAAAATAGTTTTATGGCTTTCCCTAGAAATATTTGAATAATTTTAAAAGCTAAAACAAACAAGTAGCCTATTTACTCCGATTTCGAAAAGGGGCAGTATAGGTTAACAATTTTTTTGTTACTGAATACTGTGCTATGCCACTTTTTTTACCAAAGCAGCATTACACAAATTAACGACAATTTAGTAAAAAGCGATATCCTTCAGACCTGCAGGTCAGACGGTTATCAATGTTAGGACACAACTAACCCCTCGTCCGTTGCACTTCTTATCCAAGTATGGAATCCTCAATACGAAAGTTGTCTCATTTCAAATTTCGAACACGTATCTTCGGTCGTTACTGGCCACTTAAAAAAGTAAGTATGAGAAGATCCATCAAATAGGCCATAATACGGTCAAGTTCAGCCAACGCAATGCGTAACTACTATAATGACAGATTATAGTAAATTGTAATACCTTTGACCTTTAAGATTGTAATGTTCTGTAGATTTAATACGGATATTCTATTTATTTAAGCCACCCACTTCGTTGAATAGATTAGGCGGGTGAATCATTAAAATCTAGAAAGCTTTTTGTGGAGTTAGGAATGTTTGCATAACTGCAGCTTAACTGTGCATTATTTTTCAAGTATTGAATGGAATGAGCAAAAGCCCCGATGGCAATCTTATTTTTTATTTTATCCCTCAGATTAACTACAATTCACATTTTCAGAACATGAGGTCGCTAGTGTCGATAGATAGGTATTGCAGTCTTCGTTTTTACAAAGTTTACGTTCGATGCCCTTACTTATGCCGTTCCTATAAAAGGTCTCATTTTGATCAATCATCTGAAATAGATTTGAAACTCCAAAAATAGCCAACACTATTGACAGATTGATGGCACTTGTAAGCACTACAATGGCCGAACCGTTGCGTTGCGTGTTATCTGCTGACCTAGGGTTCATCTCGATCGTGACTATTTGCTTCTAATGAAAATCTTTTACAAAAGCTTGGCATAAAAATGTTCAGCAAACGTTTCACCAGCTTACCGTATCTCTCTTTTTCTTGCTATGCATCCCACGTAGTGGTGGGGTCAGCTTTCCTAATTTTTCTTTTCAATTTCGCTCTATTTATGACATCGCTCTTGGAAATCTATATCCCACCTATATCCGAAATCCTTATTATATACCTGGGATAATACCCATCTAATTTTGGGATGGCAAATAAATAAATGGCCTCTAAATCTTTAACCGGGGACGGAAAGTTGCACCAACTTACCGCATGTTGTATGTAAAAGACGAAGTTTTTGGTCCCTACCAAGTTAGACGGGGTCACAATTAGTGCCAAAACATTACATGCAAGACTAACATTTTTATTGAATGTTGTTATTAAGCTAATCGTTTTTGAGGCCTTCCGGTGTGCAAGCGATTGTTTTTTAGGGCAATTAATGATTAGTGTTTTGTTTGGGGTACTTACGTGTTTCAAATTGCGTAATGGTCTTCAATTTTAATCGCAGACTATCAAGTTTTGAGTTGTTTTGAGATTTGATTCCTTGTATTCGGTTCTAAACTTCTTCGAGGACGCTTCATTTCTGTAAAAAGTGTATTTTTACAAAGTGATGGATTCTAAGCGTTGGTCATGGATACATCATTAAGTACGTAAATGCATATTTTGTATTATCAAAAATCTAAACCACAAACTTGTAGACAATATTCGAAATGTATTTTGTCATTCACAAGGATGCACGTCATGCTTCAAATTCAGATAAGTAAAGCATTTGACATACAAACGTGCATTTGGCTAAGCGGCTGAAGATGCAATCGCTTGAGGACATGGATTATTAGGTACTTTTGTTCAAACCAAATGAAAGGTAAAAATTCTAAGCATTTGCTTAGAAAAACAATGATAGGAAAATGAAACAACACGTGGATGAATTCAAATTACAATTATAGGAAAAAAACAACTCTTGAACCATTTGTGTTAATGCCTAAGTTGACATCGCTTAATTTTACTTAATTTCTGTTTGATTTCTAAAAACACATACCTAGGTACCGGTGTTCTATGCTTTTGAAATTACTCTGAGTCTGTGTTTTTATTCCTTTAACTGTAATATTACAACAACAAAAAAAAAACACTGTAATAAAATAGGCCTTTGGACCTATTTAGATGGGATTATTGAAAGGCTTTTTAGATGAACAGACGAACCTTGGCTGAGGCCTTTGTCCAGCAGTGGACTTATTACGGCTGACATGACGAGGCCCTTATGGCAGCTTCGTTAAGTGGATACCTAGATCTCTATAATATAAAATAGTAAAACAAGCTAATCACACCTCCTTTAGTGATAGGAACCGGATCGTGTTGCGTGTAACGTCATTACGATCGTCGCTTCGATATCATCTCATGAGAATTGTTCCGATTATACGGTGACTCCAGTGTTACATCAGTGTTACAACTGATATTATGTTCAGTATTATGACTATCACTGTCCATGGAAAAGATAATTATTTTAGAATACTGGGACTTTTTGATGCCACGTGACTGTTTTTATTGTGGAGGAAAATGTATGGAAGAAGCGCGCTCGTAAGGAGTAAAGGGGGAGCGATTACCTAAGTACCTATGTGTTTAGTTTAAAGGAGGATTAGCCGAAATGACTTTAATTATCAATTAAAAGCCAAGGAAATGCCTCGTAGGCAGATGTAACATAAAAATATGTTGTATAAGTACCTATTTATTTAGTTATTTTATATTTTAAACACTATTTTAGCCATTTGATTGGCATCTGTCTAGCTAGCATGTTCAGTATGTTGAAGTGTGCAGTAAGATAGGCGAGTTTAATGTGACCCACAAAATTTAAACAATTAAAGTAATACCAGTCGTAAAATATCTAAGGTATCGTCGATCAATCACGTCATGGACATGAGTTAAGCTTTTACTCATAGGTCAAAATTAGATCATGTTTAATTGTTTACTGACTGGAACTGCGCCCTTTAGGCCTCAGGCTGTGACCTACTGGGTCATAATTATATGTATTTGTAAAGCGGTTTGCTCATCACATCATTCAATTAAAGTATGAAAGTGTGGGCACGGACTACGAAACGTGTTAAGTGAAATCTTTGAATTAATTTTAACTACTCTATGGGTCTTTTTCATCCTCTTTGGTCAAATGGTGATCTGTTATGTACTAGTTATTTTGTAGGATTATCGGAGTCATGTCGATACTTACCAAACTAAAGGTGGTGAAGTGGCCACAAAAGACTCTTCAAATTTGACATACTTATCTTATGCTAACGACATGATGAAGCACGAGAAATGTCTTCAGGCGTGCTCACCAGCCTGTTATCTGTTATGTACGTACATACTTATTGTTAAATAACAAGACCATAATTCATTTTACAATTTCTAATGTGTATTTAATAAGGCTTCGGACTATTAGAAGGCTTATAAGCAGACAGCTGATCGCACGTCTCGATTCAGACTCCTACAAAAAGCACTAACAGATTCATTATTGTCCACTTTTTCTAACTTCTTTTACCCTTAATCCCAAATACTGTTTCAACATAAATGTCATATCTAATTATTAACTACAGTTCTTTATAGTTTTAACAATTGAACAATGGATCCGTATCAGGCAAGGTATCGATTTTTTATCCGATTATCGAGTGTGAGTTTACAATCGATTCAATAGTCAATGCCGTCGTTAAAGTGTTTTATGACAAGCAATGAACTTAGATAATAATATTTGTATAGATTATCTGGGAATCTGGAGACAAATAAACAATCTTATCGCGTTCCCTGATATTGTGGGACGAGGGAAAATTCGGTTTTGGTCCATTGGACATGTGAAAATATATTTAGTGTCACAGCATTAATGATACATTGTGTCCTCGCTAATGATCCTAATAATTTTCAAGAAAACACAATTGATTGGTATCAATTACCCACGTGCAATTTAAGACATAAAAATACTTAACATGTTATCAAAAATATATAATAGGTGCATAAAAGTTACGTAAACTCATTACATTCACAAACAAGTATATAACTCACCTATGACACGATATGCGTATGAAATCCCACACATTATACATAGGTAGTAGCGTTCGCGACCTTATGTAATTTATCAAAATTATGAGTGGCGTTTGTAAAAAAAAACTTTGATATTTCGTCTCCAAATAGTTTTCTGTGCAATCTTTCTAGATTGCAGTTTTATATGTCTAACTGTTGCGAGATGTATCATTAGGGATAGGCTTAATGTAAGGGCATTAATAAGATGCAGAAACAAATGTTAGTACTTAAAGACCTAAGATCCTCACTATGGCCCGGGTAATGTAATTGCGTTTCAGTACCTAAGTACCTATGTGCATTTGCTCTGTCTGCAGTTTAGGTATAAGGTAGGAATTATGTGCACTGAAGATGGAAATTTAATAATTCTTTGCTCTGGCTAATTAAAGACGATGAGAAATTTATTAATGCCGAATTATAAGATGCCGAAAAACACAGAATGAAAAGCATGATATTAATGTTTCCTTTGTTGATCTCTTTCTGCGATATTCTGCGCTTTAGCTACCATTAGCGTCATTTAATGTGCTATGACCTTTACCCACGTAGGGCTGACCCCAGTGTCAAGTTAAAAAAGTAATGAATCCGCCATTGGGTTACAACGACATCACTGCTTAAATCTTGTCTCTAATTATTGTAGTCATTGGTAGGTACGTGTTTAACTTGACATAATATTAAAACTATTGTGACAGGGAAAGTGGTTAAACAGAGCCATGATTTAATTACCTATTTAGGTACTTATGTATGTGTGAAAATTACTCAACCGATGCCGTACGTCATTGTTTCAACGTCACACAAGATCAAAAGGATTTGAATTAACAAATTATTTCATAAGAAAAGATGATTTTTTATATCACTGTCGTCGGTAAGTAGCTTGTCAAGCCTGATCTCGCTCTGCCTTGCATTTTCCTTACGTTAACTACTACACAGGGCAACTACCTACGTTGTGGTATATTTTCAAAAAACAAACGTAATGACCAATCCTTCTTTCTAAAACCATATTCACTGAAAAGGAGCGTTGATCACTATGATCGATCAGTGACCTCAGATAAAAATAACATTTAGCGAAACACGCTCTTAATGAATTGAAAACATTGTAGATTGATGCCTGTCAATCCACGTTGGTGAGAAATGGCAAATGTTTTTTTTTTATTGATTTAGGCATGACAGTGCAAAATAATAACAAGGTGTTTTGATTCTAACAATGTGTACTCGTAGAAACATATCTCATGCCGGTGAAACTTTCGGAGACCATCACTCCTCACTGCGCTCTTTAAAAGGTCCTTAAAGGTCTCTTAAGGGGTCGTAAGGAATCAGTTGTACAAGAAAGATGGTCAAAAAACTTAATTTTTAAGTGTTGTTGAGCACTGTGCAGTATTTACTTTTATTGGTAGATAGAAACGGTATTCGGCCACAGAATAAATACAAGTAGGTACCTAATTCAGCCTCTTTCGTCAACCTGTACAATACTTCCGAATTCCACCATATACCTACCAATCAACTTACTTTTTACACACTAGTTGCAAAGTTGAATTCACTTCATCGACTTCTAGAACCACAGTAGCACAAAGTTCATTACTCGAGGTGCGGACACGATAGAATGTGTGAGAAAATCATTATTTCATACTAATGTGATTCTCGTATTCATAAGTAGTAATTCAGTCCATTTGTTTGTCAATCACGAAATTGTAATGTAATGGGAACTGTGTTTTTTGTGATACGGATGTTACATTATTGGTTGCTTTTCTTTTGTTCTCTTTGGAGAATGATTTAGGATAGTTTGTTCAATAAAGATATTGGGTAAAAGAAATAATGTGTAGGAATCGCAGCTGCGCCTTTTTTCTTTAATAATAGAAGTGCTATTTTAACCAACTTCCCAAAAAGAAGCAAGTTCTAAGTTCGTCGATTCCGGTATTTTAATAGGTAGGTTGTGAAATGAAACGGTACATATTTTTCATTACATATAAAATTTAATTATCAAGTCAAAGGTAAACTCATCGTTATCACTAATAACAAGAAATATACAGTGTGTTGGAAAGAAGACCAATACAATCATAGTTGACTCTTATTCGCATGAGCATAAGGTTTAAAGTACTTTAGCAAATTTTAAAATTAAAGCTACTATTTCATTCGGCTGCCTTAAACTTGGCAACTTCGTCGAAATTTTAAATGGCGAGGGATACAAGACTTTAAATGAACCAATAGCTTTAAAATCATTACAAACAACGGAAGCCAAAATACAAAAAAATAAATTTTAAATTCTAACAATCCGATACAAAATTAATTGCTTTATTAATAACTGATTATTAAATAATAATATTAGGTACAATATATAAACATTTTAAACCTACTAAATAGACTTACGGTATGGTAAGGCCTCTTAAAATCAAAATCATAAAGTTGTATGTTGACGGTGATTCGCCACAATGCTCCTTATGTCGCTAAGCTAGAGCACATTATTGAAAGTCACCTAACTCTGTACATACGCCCTTTCTAAATTCATCGTTCCATAATATAAGTCTTTCACACAATATCACTCTTACGAATCAAGCTCTACATTAAGAGATTCAGTAATATAGTCTATTTAGACGAGGCCTAGCGCCACTGAGAAATCACAACTTATGTTAATAGAACCAGAATACTTGATTAACTTTAAGCGGTATTTTCTTTGCTACGAGACACGAAAGAGTCGGAGACACAGCTTAAAAGTTCAATAAAAAGTATTCAAGTAGGAGTGTATAACGTGGTTTAAATGTATTTTTAAAATTCTATGAATAAAAGTCTATATCTACGTTGAACTAGATGATATACGACTTAATGATATTATCTATAGAAGTTACATTTCAACATTGGCGATAGACCTCAAAAAGTAAATGACAACATTACGATACTTTAGCACCACTACTAAAATAAGGCTGATAGATATAGGTGGGTATGCCAAACATAATAAAAAGCAAATTTTAATACTATAAATCAACAACCACTTTGTACTGAAAACAGTTCACTTTTAGTAAGTTTTCAGACTAATATAACAAAAAATACTTTAAATGGAAGCATCGACATGAAAATGCAACATTTCAAATGCAATACGGATGACGTAGTACTCAAAATTTCAAACATCTAAAAGTGATCAACTTTCACAGCAACAGTATTCAAAGTGGTTGTCGCAGGGAGGTGTATTTGGTCCCAATCTGTGCTGAGATGGGCTTCAGTGTCAGTGGCCTTGATCGTGAGGCCTAGTGAGGGCACGGCGTTCGCACAATGAGGCAGCCGGAGCGTCACAGGCCTCAGAAATACGAGGCCTTGAGGCCCGCACATCACTAGTGGGGACAGCATCGCTTCACCTGTTATTGGAACACAGTTTAGTATATCGCAAAGAATTAAGACAAATGGGTGCTTTAGTGAAATTAGAGATTTGAATGTGCTAAGTGTAAGGATTGCAATTTACAGATTCAAGTATTTTAATAGATTGACTTCTGAAGCTAGTTAAGAAACAGTTATTTTTTGTTTATTCTAAGTTTGGATTTGAAAGTAGTGTGCAAGGGTTTACAAATTGGCAGCTTAGGCTGTGTTGGGTAGTAGAAATAATCACGACATCGAGTTGAACACACAAACACAAATCGCAACACATTAATGCAGTTAGTAAGCAAGCGAGGCATGACAAAAAGGCGAAAAAGCGAGGCACGAGAGTTATGGAGTTAGAAATTATAAATATATTTTCTGAAGATTTAATCAATCTTAAGTAGGTTGATTTATAAAAGATGAAGACGAATAAAGCGAAAATTTTGAAACAAACAAAGTAGACGTCATTGAACATATTGTACAGTGCACAAATATCATCAAAGTTGAGTTCAAACATACTATCACGATGGATGTAAGTAGCACAGTCGACGTCTTCGCTCTTCGATTTCTAAGTACGAGTGTATTGTGTTGCAGAAACTGCGCAAATACAAATGGAATATGATTTATACAACCAATATTAGTCTTATAGGTTAGTTCATATAAATATTTGATGAATGTGATGTGGTATCGAAGCTATTAAAACTAGTGTGCATGAATACATTTTTGTGAAAATAATAAGGATTTGGTACAAAGGTTAATACTATTCTAGCTAAACCACTAACCGACAAATTAAGAAGATACTACGTTAAGTACAGGCTTGATACACACGAATGCCCTTCATGCAATATCGTGCAATAAATATTTAAATATACATAAGATAACATTAATCGTGTATAAAATCCAAAACATCGAATCTAACATTCGAGACAAAAATTTTGAACAGCAAATACAATTCCCAGTCTTTGTGCAATATTTCCAGATTCCAATCCATTCGCAAATATTAAATGCCAATTAGTATGTGCAGACTACGACACTACAAGGTTTTAACGCGTGCTTCGTTACAAAAGCCTTTACCGTTGTCCATATCGATGGGAGGTCCCCCCACTCGCTGGCTGAGCCGCGGGTCTGACACCGTAAAATAGATTTTTTGCTTGATTCCTGGAGCTATTGCTTTTGGCGGTATTATTAATGATACACCCCATTGTCTATCTTCTAGCACCCCTCCTTCGCTATCAAATATTCCCCAAGTTGTATGTGGTCCGTCAGGCTCCACTTCTGCCGGTTTACTAGTACCAGAGTCATTAGCATCAGATGTTGAAGGTATTACTGTAGTGTTCTGCTGAATCACAGTAGTTTCATTCTGACTGGAAGACATATTTTGGGAATTTTCTGCACTAGTCTCTGCACTCTTTTCCAAAATCTGTTCGCAGAATGTCACACTTCTGCTAGGCTTATTTGTTCGATCTTGTAAATCTTGGGAAGTGTAAGGAGTGCTTTGAGGTTTGTTCTCAAAGTTCATACTACACTCTGATGCATAATGCGTTTCCATAGATGTGGTCGATTCATAAGGAACAGGAACAGTGGTCACCTTGAGAGCGTTAGAAATGTGATCAGCCTTTCCATGCAACCTAGGAGCATACATCGGTTCACCTTTCAAAATGCTTGTTTCGATATTTTTAGATTTTTGTTTTTCCGCATCTGTTTTTGATTCCGTTAGACGGAGTTTCGAAAAGTCTATTTCTTGGAATGTTTCACTTTCTTTGCCTCCCTCAGCCTCCGCCTTGGTCTGATATACGGGCTCTCTACGAGATAAGTGATTAGCATGACCAAGCTCGTAAGGGCTACTTCTAGCACTACTGCTGCTAGCACTGTCTTGTTCTTCAGTTTGTGCCACTTCTTTTGTTTCCTGATGAGACTCGTATATGACACTCTCTTTCAAATCTCTTTTCGACACATAGAGAGGTTCTCTAATCTTTACCGAATCACTTTCATTAGCTTCTTTTCTAGTTTGATAAATCATCTCTTTTTTAGCTTGATTCCTTTGCTTAATTATTTCCAGTTTTTCTTCAAGTCGTATACCGTAACTAGATTCTTTTTTAGCGAGTAGCGCTGCCTTCTGGGATAAAATTTCTTGTTTAGATACATAAGTACACTCTGCGGAAGCAGGTCTTACATCAGGTCTCATATCCATCATTTCATGGCGAGTGCTGTATTGTGTGTCAGAGCAACTAGATTTAACTTCAGCTCGTGTGGCGTATGGTGACTCGGTTTGACCAAGTCGGGCCATCATTTCTGTTCGTGTGGCATATGGTGGCTCACTCATACATTTGCTCATAGGAGAAACTCTCCCGGGGTAGTTCACGGGTGTTTGTAATCTCCTGTCTGGCCTTACACCATAATGATTCTCATTCCAAGACGTGACAGGTGGTGGCTCGTATGTCCTCTTTCCGTAAATGGGTTCCTTAGAACTTTCCATTCTCTGTTTCAGCATTTCTTCTTTTGTGCTGTAAGGAGATTCGGAAAATCTCTGTCGCAACATTTCTTCTTTAGTTGCGTATGGACTGTCTGGTGTTAGCCTCGTTCGTAACATTTGCTCTTTACTAGAATAAGGAGATTCACTGTAAAAAGAATCGGATTGCTTTGATATGTCTTGTTTGTTTGTGTACATGCTTTCTCCCATTATTTCACTTCTAGTTGCATATGGGCTTTCTCTGACACTTTCCTCTCTTGTAGCATAAGGGCTCTCTCTAACGCAATCTGCCCTGGTAGCGTACGGACTCTCTCGAATGCACTCAGCTCTTGTAGCGTAAGGACTTTCTCGAACACATTCTGCTCTAGTTGCATACGGATTTTCTCTAACACACTCTGCTGTAGTTGCATACGGACTTTCTCTTATACATTCAGCCCTGGTAGCATAAGGCGGATCCATAATTGGCATTTGCATAGTATGCCTGTTTCCGTAAGGATTTTCAAAACTCTGGTTAGACATTTCAGATCGACTGGCATAAGGGGTTTCTGTAGAAGTGTCATACACTGAAGTATAGGTCCTTCGAGGTTTAGGAATAGGATCATAAACAATATGATCCTTGCTTTGGTATAACGGTTCTGGAGGTAACGGTTGCGTGGGGTGAAATGGTTCGTGTTTAACTTGTTGTTGTCTTTGGTAGATGGGGTCTATTTTGGTTATCATATTAAAGCTGGACGTCTGTCCGTAGATGCCTCTCCTATTATACTCTATGAGAGAATTCTGTCTACGCAACAGCGGGGTAACTTTCGGTTCTGTTTCTATGTCACACATGGAATTTTGCCTTCGCAGGCTTTTCATGACCGGTTTAGCATCATAATCTCTGACGGTACAGATAGATCCGTTTCTTTCATCACAAAACGAACTCTGCCGTTTCAGAATTGGTTTCAGTACTGGCTTTTCACAAGAAGATGAGTTGCTTCGTTGCAACATCTGGTTTCTGATTTGTTGGTTTCTCATGTGTATGCTCATATCGCTGAGGTCAGACTTCTCTCGTCTTAACATCGGCATCTGAGGCATGTTCTGTCTCTGTTGCAAGTCACTCTCGCACAGTGACTTCTGTCGAGACACCTTTTGTGAATTTTTCGTTTTCGAACGGAATAGATCGAGGACGGCGTTTTTAATGAACGATGGTTTTTTAGATAATTTCTTTTTAGTTTTTGGTGAGAACGTCTCGTCGCGCTCCACACTCGAGTTCATGGCATCTGATGAACTGCGGACACCCACAACCAAACACCCTCTTAGTTACTTAATGATAGATAATAGGACATATCAGATTATTCAACATGAAGTGAGCACAAGAGTAACGAAAATGAAACTATAATAACGGAACAATATTGAAATCTCTGAAATGTCCCAATGAGCATGACAATTTTCAAAACATGAATTTTGTGATTCTAAAAAAAGCATATTGAAATAATGATCTGGAAATATCAAAGAAACATTAATACAAATATTTCATAGATATATGGCATGTTACAGAAGATAATCCTTTGATGAATATAAATGACCATGAAATTGGAAAGTAGATGAAATTAGAAGATCGAAATAAAAAGAGTTGAGGAATACATATTGAATTGTAAAAAAGTAGTGAAAGAGAAAAAAGAACTTAATTCAATATGCTTTTATAACACAATCAAGTTGCACTAAAATGCAGACACGCACTGCCAATAGTTTGTTCCGAAACAAACAGCTAAATATCTAATAGATTACAATGTTATTACAATTTACAGACTAACGCCCCGATATAGAGATATATGTTACAAAATATATGTATAACTGTTTATATACCACATACAATACCATAGCTAATACTGTGGCCCGACAAGACAATGTTAGTCGACTGTGAAGCGATTGGTGTTTGCATGTTAGAGCAAATTGTACAGGGGCTGACGATTCTTAAGAAATGAAGTTCATAAGACTTGAAAATAAAAACATGCATTTTTTAAAAGAAATTCTTGACTGTCTGGACATGTTTTGTGAGATTGTAATAATGTATTTTTGGGATTTATAGTGTAATTCACGCAGATGATGTTGTGGCTTACCTTAAATTGTGCATATGTTGAGGTTTTCTGTAAAGCTCGAATGCTGATCCACGTTGCTCTCTACTACCTGCTAAATCTGGAAGAGTTGTAGACAGTTGAAATAAATTCCAGAATATCCGGAAACACTGGTTAGATTGAAAATAATAACAAAAAAAAATCCTTGGAAATATATTCGTTATTACCATAGTAACCAAATTGATTGGTGACCACTTTAGGGACACCTTAAACTTAGAAGGAAAAAAAGAACGCCATTGACTAGCTGACGGCACTTCGAATTTTGTCTAAGTGAGTAACTTGAGTAGTGCTCAGCGAAAGCTCGCCTGAATGCGTTTGATACATTTTTAGATAACTTTGTAATATTTTCTAGATGTACTTTGGTGGTACATATGAGTATAATGGTTCATGTTTGGGTCAAGTGTGGACTTACCTATGAGATGTGGGTTGTGGGGTAGGTTGATAGCTCTGTGGTGTGACGGAGGTCCCGAGTAGGGCGGTGACTGCGGCGGCATCTGACCTCCGTACATGTTTTGCTGTAATTATATCAACCGATTAGGACTTAAGTACTACTAACTCCAAGTTATTGTTGATTTGTAATATGTTTATGTACTTGGGTATTTTTCTTTAGGCTGTCATCATTTCTAACCATAATAGTAGGTAATAGTAGAATTTTATTTTGTACACAAAATGTTTTAAAATATAATAAAGCTTAAGCCACTTTTTACCATTCGGCATCCCAACATTAAATAAAGTTTAAATAGGGACGTACCAAATTTGCAGAGTTACTAAGCATATAGACATTCCACCGTTTAGCTGTGCTTTTTTACAGGAAGTTCAAAATTGTTAGACATTTTTAAAATAGTAATTTATTTAACTTTATTCCTCATGATTTTTTCTAAATAAAAATATTTTTTGGTGGATTAATGCTTTATAGTGATGTTACCTGTTGATAATTATTATGGTTGTGCGGCCTGTGCGCGGGCTGCGAGTGCGAGTGCTGGTGCGAGTAGTGCGGAGCGCCCGGGTAGCCGCCCGGCGCCGCGGGTCGGGGGCCCGGGGGGCCTGACGGTGGGGGTGGCTCCATGCTCTGTGGGGGGATGGGGGAGTTAGTGAGGTGTGCATGTACGTGGGGTGTTTAGTTTTGAAGGATATTTTATTGAAGTTTTGAATAGTGGATAAAAACAACAAAATAACAAGCGTGAATAATGTGTCATCAAACAGTGAAGGTCAAGAAACATATAACTAGACACACACAAAACTCCAAATAATTTTTAATAAAAACACACAAACTGTCGGCAGCCTCTACGTTATAAGGTGCCGTCTCTAGATTTCTATGAAGGTGTAGGTATCCATTTAAATATTAACGTGATTATTATGTGTTACTTATGTGTCAATAAAACTCAAACTTTGCTTACTACAATATTGTCACACCAAAATCAAACACTACAAAAACACTTTAATATTATCTTACCCCATTCCTAGGATGGTGCGAGTTGTCTGGCGGGCGGTAGTGCTTGGGCTTGGGCGGCGGCACCGGCTTGTACGGCGGGACGGGCGCTCCGCCGCGACCGCTGTAGTCCGCTTGAGAAGCTGAGTTTGTGCGCCCACTGTGCATAAAAAATATATCCAAATAAACATTATTTTTTTTTTAATTTCTGATGAGAAGACGATCACTGTAATTAGAAGAGAAACATATTCACATTTACAAAAAAACAGTCAACGCCATAATGTACCAAAATACTGCCGCCTCTATAACATTACGAAGTCTGTGGCATGTGGCAGTTTTTGTACCTTCTTTCGAAGTGTGGTAGGTAACTATAACGGACGAGGACAGTCAAATACCTACTAAGAGTCACTCAACCAGAGGATGACTTGATACTTGAATGTCGGTCGGACAGACACTCATCATCATCATCTCAAAAAACATTAAACGTCCTCTACTACACCTAGGCCTCCTTCACTGATTTCCAAAAGAACCAGTTTTTGGTGACTTGCGTCTATTACCTGCGACCTTTGTCCTCACTGCTTTGAAAAAGTCCAGTTTTAACAGTGGTGCACACTGGGCTATATTCTGCCTTATTTGGCATATCAAATATTAAAAATTACCTGCAATTTTCTATATAACAAACATACCTGTACTTAGCATGATCATTAGTAGGCACGTTGGGCAGCGAGGGTCCGCGCGCGTGCATCGGAGTGTGCGGACTGTTGCCGTTCATCGGAGGCGGACGGGAGGACTGAGGGCTGCGGTATTCTGGCGGCCTGGGTGATCAGAAAAGTATATTAAAATTTGACATGCCTTCTTCATGTGTGTCTATTTTGTACCTAAACGAAACTGCTAACAAAAGTAAACACGAGCATTTCGTTTCGGCCGTGAACAGTTGTTATATTTTTTTTGTTTGTTTAGAATAGTTTTAAATGAACAGTATTTCGTTCATTATAGATATCAGATATGAATTAGGGGATATTATCCCCTGAAAGAAACCAAACCGAAACCGAAACTAAATCCTAGCTAACTTAAAATTAATTAAAAAATCGGTTCACCAAAGTAGTAGCAAAGTTACATTGATGAAGTTGCAAACACATCTTAGTCTACAAATATGTACCCACTTTTTATTAAACTTGATCATTTTAAACACACTTCAACAGCACCACTTTCTTTATCATCAACCACCAACACAACATATCACCATAAATATCTTAAAACTACATAAGTAATAACATCTGCCATCTCAACCTGAATAATACTGGTTGCTTATACGCATTGTACCTAACCAAACTGAAGTTAGCAATATAATAGTTATTCTAAAGACATATCGTCCAGTGTGAAAGTAGGCACAAGTCAGTCTTTTGTCCGAATTCTATTGTCAATGGTGCGGTCAGTTGACTGCAACCTTTTTTGGGATTAAGGCAAAGCTTTTGTGCTTATTTTTTTCTGCACAGCATGGTATTTTTGAATTGGAGTTTGTATGTGTAGGTTTTGCACATTGAGTCTCTATAGGACATAGGTAAATAACTTATTTTGTGACTTATAATTTTCTTTCAATTTTATGTTTATTACATTATATTTGGTAAGTAGTATTGTAGGTATAGTGACATAAAAACGAGATCAAAAGCGAGTCGATCTCATTCCGTAGGTACCATGCATTGTCTATCTATAAAACGGCCAAATCATGTCTCCTGTATGAGAGTCTCTTCAAATATTAATTTTACTCTAGTTTCAGTGTCATTTGTCGTAGCGACACAGATATCCATCATCGGTGAAAATTTCAATTATCTTTCAAGTTTTATGATATACCTGGTGACGGAGAGTGAAATAGTAGTAGGTAAGAGTCCCGTATGTGCGGAACCCTAAAAAATACTGCAGCTTGAACAGTCAGTCTACTGACACAATAAATATTTTGTATTTTTACTTTGCGAATTTAAGAACAATTTTTACATGAATAAAAATAAAAAACCGGCCAAGTGCGAGTCGGACTCGCGCACCGAGGGTTCCGTACAAATCCTGTATAGATAAAAAGTGAGTCTCGCGCCAACCGTTCAGTTTAGAACAATCATAGTTATGGTAATTTCGTGAGAGTCAAAATACCTAGTTAATATTTTTTATTTTATAATATAACTAAAATACCTAAAAGGTCAGTACCTTCTAGAAGTTATTTTATTAACGTTATTTATATACAACATTTTATAGTCATCATTCAGAAATCTGAATGAAAATAACTAATTATGTCTTAAAGGTCATTGGGCATATCTGACCCGCTTTGTAAAAAGTGGCGGACATGAATCAAAGTAGTTTTAAATCGTGGAGAATGGTATGACGTTTCTTTGAATATGAATATTTTATTAAAATTCCATGGAGACGAATGTCCAGGATCGTTTGAAAAATATAAAAGACAAGCAGTTTCAGAGGATTGTACAGGTTGCAATGCTAGTTTTTATTATTATAGACTTTTCATAAAGAAGGAAGATGCCAATTCGGATGAATAAGAATAAGAATAAGAATAAGAATAAGAAATTTATTTCCAAAAAAGGTACATTTTCTGTTATCATTAGCCCCAAACTAGGCAAAGCCTGTATCTTGGGCGCTAATTTAGAGAGGGTTTACCAATATAAATTACCAGTAATACAAATTTGAATTTTACTTAATACTAATTAAAATAAAATTATAAAGAAAAAAATGTTATAAAAATTTAAATTGAAACTTAACATGAACTCTTATCATAAAATGACCAGGATCTGATGAGGATCTGGAAACCCTGAGAAATCGAGGGCAACTCTTGAATATTGTAGGCACGCATCGAGTCAAAACCAGACATGTGACTGTATTTTTGAGGGTACTGGTAAACAGTGAAGGTTTGGAGCTGATTTGATTATGGAGACTACAGAGAGTCGAGGGAACTCCTGAATGGTATGTTGCAACTACCACGTGTTTGGGCTTATTTAATTCGTATTGGCGAAGACTTTCCACATAGATAGGTTTGATTGCCATTGAGGGATCGATAGCAAAGATCAGATATAGTTATGGGAACTCCTTTACAATTTATAACGTAACCTTGTGTTGGAGCTTATTTTATTTTAGGTGATGAGAATTCACTACTAATGGGATCTTTTATTTTTGAGGGATTAATCACCTAACGAGCTCCAGTTTCAGGTTTTTTTCGAAACTGCCTGACGACTTGTAATGATCCGATGAATCCGCCGTGGGTCTGGTTTCCATACTAAGGTGCCCAATGACCTTTGAATGATTTAAAAATGTTCACAGTTTAGAGGCAATTATATTTAAGAAGTGTTTGATATGAATTTCAACTTTAATATCTCTACGCGTTCATGTGAAAAAGGGTAGGTAGTAAGTTTATAATCATTAAAAAAATATTTTATGTAAGCAAAAATAATATTTAATATTTTATGTAACTTCAAATTTATCATTTTCGCAATTTTTCCTTTATCTGTACTATATAACGTTGCTTCTTGCCGAATTTCAAGATTCTGAGTTCACGGGAAGTACCTTGTAGGTTTTGATTCCCTAGCGTGTGACGGAAATTCGTCTAAGGTGTCGGTATAACTGCTGTATCTTTTGATCGCGTTAACTTAGAGGTTTGATTTTTTCACTGCCTAAAGGGACAATAGACATAGGTATTTGGTATAAATTTCAATTTGATACCTTTATTCGTTCGTGAGAAATAAGGTAGTAAGTTTCATTTTATTAAAATATATTTTTTTATATTATATAACTAAAAAAATGAGATTTTCGGAATTTTTCCTATATTTGCATTATATGACAATGTTTCATGCCAAATTTCAAGACTCTTAGTTTACGGGAAGTATCCTGTAGGTTTTGATTCCTTTGCGAGTGTCGAAAATTTGTTGAAAATATCGACATAATCGGCTGTATCTTTTGATTGGCTTGGCTTAGAAGTTTGATATTTTCACAGCTTAAAGGGACAATAGACCTGAGTATTTCATGTGAATTTCAACTTAATACGTCCACGCGTTCCTGAGATAAAGGGTCTTGACAGACAGACAGACAGACAGACAGACAGACGGACAACAAAGTGATCCTATAAGGGTTCCGTTTTTTCCTTTTGAGGTACGGAACCCTAAAAATCGATAAATTATAATAATAATGAATGAAACTGACCTGTAACCATTATCTGGACTTCTATAATCCAGTGAGTTGTGTTCATGCGAGTTGGAGTTCCTCTGTGGACTCTGCGTCATGTTACTCTGGGACATGGCCGTTGGGTTCGGAGGCGGGGGTGGTTCCATTTTACTGTAACAAATTATAGATATTATATTTAATATAATTTACTAAGAATTCAACAACTTCAATCACAGTACAAACTTATTGAACCAATTAAATTGACAGGTAGAAGACTGACAGATAATCTATAGGTTATAATATTATAAAGGAACATCCGAACCGATTTGAAAAATTCTTATAGTGTTAAGTAACCCCTTAATAGAGGAATGCTATAGGGTTTTCTTAGGGTCCGTGGAATGGTCCCCACGGTATACGCTCGGGTAATAACGCTGGCGGAAGCTTGATCCAGAAATAAAAATCCCAACAAAATTTGGGAGACCTGAGGGTTCTAGCAAAAATAGTGAAGAAAGGCTAGGCAGATGATTACAATATGTATACTTACATGGAAGGCGGTGCAACTTTAAGGTCATCAGGTGCGTTGGGCGGCAGTCGACACGAGCCTACCGCCGAGCCGTTGTTTGACGCGCCGCTGTAGTCGTACGATGAAGTGCCGTCATATGAGCTCTGCTATAGATACGAAGAAAGAATTCTTAATTAGAATTAAATTAAATACTAATTGTTTTGGCTACATGTACCTGTAACCTTTTTTTTGGTTTAGGCAGACGTAATATTTTCGCGATGAAGTTGAAGTCTATTTTGGCAATTTAGCAACGCTTTGCTAACCTCGACTGTTTCTTACTTCATTTTTTTTAGTTAAAAGACCTTTTCATCTTTTATTGTGTTATTTTCACAAACACTACCAGCAGTTTTTTCATCTGAATCAAAGTTATACATAATTTCAAGTTCCACTTACCGGATTAGAAGGATGTCGATGCCTATCCAAGGAGCCTTGCCCCTGACTAGGCTGTATGATCATGCTGGTCGGCCTCGCGGTGTACGTAGCTGCCTCATCGCTGCCCCCGTCCTTGGGAGGACCGAACAGACGCTCTTGAGCACTTGGACGGTTCCCCTACGAGAGCAAATAGTCGTAGAAATTGCTAATAGATTTTTGCAGAAGCTGGTTATTACCAGGGATAAGGTCATCGATATAGATTTTGCTGCTGCAAATGGACTGTCAAATTGGTTTTCTACAGAATAATATACACAATTTATTTTTTTCTCGTACTTCTACTGTACCTAACTGTATTTTACTTTAAATTGGATAATAATAGCTAGGTATGTATAATTTAATTTAACATAACCTTCAGTTAGTTTTTGAATCTCGACTTGTCCAAGATTTGAATCTTGCAATTACCCCGTATACATTTTCAAGAAAAGCTCATTACTTCAGAAAATAATTTAAAGTCCTCCAGATAATACCAACTAAAATTAATATTTTTAATTATTTTTTTTATTATACAACATATTTTCTACATTTTTAAAAATTGTTATTTATTTATTCATTTTTAAGTATTAAATATATAAAAAAACATTTAAAAATGATTAAAATAATTTATTGATATACTTACACTCGTGTTATGTCGCATGTTGTGCGGCGGTCTGGCGGGCGGCGGCGCGGGCAGCAGCACGCCGCCCGGCGGCCGGCTCGCCGTGCTGCGCGGGGGCAGCTCTGGTACTGCCGGGACACCACGCCTCATTATAATATTAATCGGGATAGGGAAATTAATCTAGTAAGACCCTCGAGGGTAGCTAATGAATGACCGAGTAAGTCAACAAAGTTTAAAAGTAAATCTTGATAACTCGGTTAGACTGAATTGATAATTTGCAATATGATACATCAAGTGGCTTGGCAAGACTGAAGTTCGGTTGACCACCGTTTAAGTATTATGTAGTACACCACACCTCGGGACACTTGGCCATAGGTCAACGTCTACATGACAAGTCAAAGTTGGTGGTCAGGAACAGGACACCAAGAATTTTGAAGTGTGAGTGGTTCGTGGACCCCCGGCAAGTCAACCGTGGTTTACTGGTGTACACCTGGATGATTTTTAAACCCATTGTTCTAATCAATGTACAGAAATCATCAATATTGCCGAACTCACCGGTTCCATACAGCGGCGAGTGCGGCGGTGAATGTGTCATAGGATTGCACTGCTGGTAGGGCGGCGCCTCGTTGTTGCTCATGCTGTGGCCCTGGTTGTGGTTCACGCCGTTCGTGGGAGCCCCATTCGTGGTGGCCGAGAATCCATACTTGCTGTCTCCGTAACCGCCTTGCTGTTGGTCGAATTTGATGTTTTAAGTTACTACAATTAATGTGTATAGGATCAAATCATGCTAATTAAGTAAGAAGAACATGATAATATCGCATTAAGAGTAACGATTTTTTTTGTTAATGATTATGTGTTCAAATAGGTATAGAAAAAAAGTTTTCTTGATTTCAAATGCATTTACATAGTAAGTGGAGGATTTAAAAAATATAAATTACATAGTCTTGGTTCTGAAGAAATTCTCATTTATCCGTTTAGATTTCATGTTCGAAGTATTCTATATTCTATGATGAAGAATAAATAACACAGAAATAGACAAGACAAACAGCTACAAACCGTATAAGGAGGTGGCACAGCATCGGCCATATGGTTGATATCGTCGTCCCGATCCATGTTGTCTTGTGTCGTGGCTATCGAGGGGTCAGACGAGGACTTGACGAGTCTCGGCGCGGGCGGCGGACTCACTTCCAAGTCACTTTCAGGACTCGACGCGTATGACAGTCTGTTCTCAGTACTCGAAGACATTGAGAACAAAAAGTCGTCGGACAATGGCTCTGGCCTCTGTTTCGCCAATTCCCAATTTTCGCGTATTTTCGGCCATTTCGGTTCGCAGCGTCCGGCAGGGTGGGTTGTGGAATGGGGTGACAAGACAAGACAAATGAATGATTGCATATAACACATTACAGAAACTAAAAACGGGGTTTAGCGTCTGTGAATGATTAATGGTATTTTTGGGGTTTTACACACTTGGTAATCGATATTCAAAATCTCTTGTTGAAACTTAAAAAAAAATTAAAACGTGGCTTATACATAGGGCCAAATCGATGTTGAATGTTCTATATGGAGCCAAATTTTGAATATCGATTTATTAAAACACGAGTGGTATTAACACTGATAAACTTGTGACAAAATTTACAAAAAAACACACTGGCAGTAAATCTTGGACTAAAACTAATCATTAAAATAAATAAAATACATACATATTATAAATGATATAAGCAAATTAATATAAAGCGATAAAGCAGCCAATATACAGATAATAAGCTAAGAAAATAGTGATGAATACTTGTGCTAAAACTAGAATGGTAACTTTGGTTTACTTTGTTAGTACTAACTCTAAGTCTAAACATACCCTAAATGCTGTTCAGATATCGGTTTACTGATGACAGGAATTATGTCTCTTTCAGCTTCAGATTTACTTTCATTCTCAATTTTATCTATCTCTTCTAACTTTAAAGTTGGAAGGGACAGGTTTCTGTACTTATTCAAAGTTCTTAATGCAGGGCTAGGCAACGTTCGCGCTTCGCTAAACCTCCCCGGATCACCAGGGGGCTTTTCGCTACATTTGCAATTCGGGATCCTACACGTTTGCCTCAACGGTCTGTCTAATGTTTTCAACAACGGCTTCGGATTCTCTTTTTGAAGCCGTGCCTTCCATTCAGGTACTTCATTTGTCTTTTTTATTTCATTATCGGTTTGGAAAAACGAAGCGGGTCTATATTGATCTGACATTGGCACCACAGAAGAAGGTCTTTGAACATTTTGTAGTGGAGACTTAGTAGTTGTTTCTAAAACGCTGTAAGGTCGAAAACTCTGAGGTGGATAAACATTGCTTTTGTTAAATATCTGTGACAGTTCTGGACTACCATTCAAAGGAGGTTTCAATTTAGGATTAATCTTCCTTTGGTAATAATTCTGCCTGTCATCGTAAGGGTAACTAGCTAAGGTATGTCTGTTTTTAGTAGGGTAAGTATTTGGCACACTGTAAGCATTGTTAGGCATGCAAGGGGTTAGAGTTTCAGAGTAGTAGTATGGTACTACATGATTTCTGTTAGCGTCATACAGATGGTCGTGATGTTTAGTGCTGGGGTTAAGGTTCAGAGGGGGGAGGTTTTGGGGTGAACTGACGGGACGTTGGGGGGATTGGGGATACATGTTCAAGGGATAGGAGATGGGGTAAAAGGCTGGGTACGGCGAAGGAGGAATTGGGAAGTAAATGTCCGACACCATTTCAACGTGCTACACCGCCGCAAGACAGAACAGAAACGAATTGGTTAATATATAATGTTTATGATCATAGAAATGTTGATACAACTAAATGAAGACACTATTCGCGTGTGAGTTGTATCTACATTTTAGACATTGATTAAACAAAGTATAAAGATACTAGGAGACATTGAGAGCACATATAATTTACCAAATGCACCAAATTGACTTTACCAAGCAACCATCTTGAAGCATGATGCGTTTACTGTTGTAATAGACGAAAACGTTAACATTGAGAAATGAAACCCATAGAAAATGGAAAGTTACATAATATAAATAATACGAAATAATGTAATTATAAGTAATAATCGACATCTTATACCAGATATAATTTCCATTAAAGTTATAATGAGAATACTGACCTTGGTCTCAGACACCCATAGTTGCTGCTGCTGTGTCCTTTGTATCAAGTCTATGAGCTTACTGAACCAAGTGTTCTGGTTCGCTTCACTCAGAGTGATAGTATGAGTGAACACGTGACCCCAAACTCTTTCCATGTGTTGGCACTGTTCTAGAAGTTTCTTTGAGGATTTGTGAGCAGACCTGGAAAGATTGGTCAAGGTTACGATTTTAAATGTGTTATAACAGTCTTAATAAGTGACAAAGAAAATCTAAAAAATGATTTCAATTCATAGAGAATCACAGAAGTTGGTTGAAAAAAAATTGTGTACTTACTTTGGCAACCCAGCCCTCAGCTGTTTAATGATATGTTTGTTATCAGCTTTAAGGAATATCACAATAGGGTAGAACTGAGCGTAGTTGAGTCTGTCCACGGCATTAGGAGTGATGTCCAGTAAGGCATGCTTGCCTCTCTCCATTATAGTTCTGATGCTGGATAGGCGGATAATACCGGCGGACTTCGTTTTGGTATCTTCTAGAGTACTGTCCATTTCTAAACAAAGTCAAAATCATGTTAAAACTATTTTTATCCGTAGACATTGCTTGCGGTTTTTATCAAATCATGTTTGAACAACCAAATGATTGATTTCACGTAACTTACATACCACTCTTTACTTTAGAGGCAGTGTAATAAAATAAGTATATTTAAAGAAACTTAAAAGGGATTAATTACTCAATTAAACGGTAGAACTATATTTTGAAAAACAATGCGAAAATTTTTATCTATATGGACGACATAATTATTTAAATTAAGTTTTTAGCAAACCCATTTTTTTTCAAAAGAGATAAAAGCAAAAGGTGTTAGATACTTTTTAAAGCTCAAACTTACTTGGTGAGGAGAATTTATCAGGGCTCTCAGTCAGCAGTCGTTCTCTAGCTATGTCTGCGACGGCGCCTAACACTATGACTGGTCGAACAAAGCCGGGCTGCTTTAGTACTACTCGCTCGTAAGCCGGGAACTTGCTGATGCTGTCTGATAGAACTACCTCGTCCCAGTGTTCCTGTGTTAGAATTATAAAGATGTGATTCACTGTTTGTTAGGCATGGCGTGTGTAAAAACAATGTGTGTTTGGTAGGCAACAAACAACCTCATATACTTCCTGATTTTTTTTGTAAAAATTACATTTACTCGTATTCTACCATCAAAATGTCACACAAGTTTCCCTAACCGACTTATTTTTTTGATTATTTATCAATATCAGTTTACACTACTTTGATACTGCTTGAAGCATTTGATTGTTTGTTAATATTCAGGATGTTTCGGAAGAACTGAACCGATTTAAAAATTCTTTCATTGTACATCGGTGCAGAAGCTGCACTATCACTAGGTGACACAGGCAATGCCCCAATACGAGAAGAAACACCACGGGACGCGGATGAAACAGTTAGTCTAAATTAAATAATATTTGATCCCATACCTTGCCCAAACTCTTGCTCCGCCGATGCGTAGACCGACGTCTTCTGAAGAAGTTGTGTTTGCCGTCGTTGCCGCTCATCTCCTTCTTGGTCGCGTTGAACTGCGCTGTTGCCAGCTCTTCAGCGCGGGCCTTGTTGGGGATTGTGCCTTTTTGGACCTCTTGGTTATTACGACCTGTAAATAACATGTAAATACATTTATTTATAGTCTGCGCTTTTATAATTAAGTATGCTTGAAAAACGTTGGAAAAGAATAATAGAGTATAAAAAACTATTATAGTCCGTACCAAACATCCATACTTAGAATAAAATTGCTGCCCCTTTAAGATGCAATCTTTACCAATTAAGAGTTAAGAGTGTGATAATCATAGGAACCACTGGAGCAAAATGAACAAGTTTCAGATAAATCGTTTAACGAGAAAGCCTACTGCTTTTTATCCGGGTGCCAAAGCAGTTCCATCAGAACAGATGGTACTCAATATTTCGTATTAATGATACGACTTACCTATCCTATAAACCTGCCATGCCCCCACAGTGCCGTTGTGCAGCGTATCGACCACGTGGAACACGTCGCCGCAGCGGAACGACATCTCGCCGTCCGTCGGCTCCGTGTAGTGGAAATGTGTCTTTATGTGGAACGAGTCGCCCGCTGGAAAATAGAAGGTCATCATTAATATCAGTAAGAGAAAGTTCGGGAAAAACTTAGGACACGAATTTTACAACCAGTTCCTCATTATCATCTCTCCTTTCTCGAGTCTCACTACAGGGTAAAAAATCTTCTTATGCAGTAAAGGTTTCCTCAAGATGTTTTCGTTCACCCTTATTCAATTATTGGTGTCAAAGCCATATTTAGAATAGAATAGAACATCGTTTATTTCTAAGCATATAATAGTACATTGAGGTTTTACATTAAAAATTGTTTCAGGAATTGATTTAGAAAATATAATAACTTCTAAAAGTCACACTGATAATCTGGAATCGAAGCCACTGATAGGCTGTTTCTTTTAAATGCTAGGCCACCATTGCACTGAACCTGCACAATTAATTAATAAAATGGGGTACTCACGCATCTGTCCACTAGCCACAGCATTATACTCATCAGGCGAGTGCTGGACAATGAGGTCGATCCTCTCCTGCAGGCTCAGCAGGAACAGCACCGCCTCCTCCCGCGTCACGCCCTTCATCTCCATGTCGTTCACCTGTTCCACCGCACAAAACTGACACTCAATGTTCATGTCGTCCATATACACGAGTTACTTATGCTTAGGTATTATTAGGAAATAATTTTTTTTATGAAGACTATCAGACTTTCAATGTTTTAGAATCTTAGGGTAACTGTTATGTGGTCTCTACGTCATAGTTGCTGAGAAATAGCATCTCGGTTACGTTAGCTTTTGAAGTATCGAGTATACACCTATCACATATGTGAATTTGCTAGAAGCTATACCTCATGTCAATACTAGAAATGGGAACTCATTATTTCGCATCTTAACATCCTTACTATATTTGAAGTAAGTACCTTTATGAAGCTTATTGATTTAGCGCTGATAAGCGGGTCTGTAGAAACGCAATAGATGCTTTTGAAATCGTAACTTTGCATTAAACAAACCGCCTACGACAAAGTCAGTAAATTAATAGTTAGAAGAATAACTAAAACACATACCTTAAGTATTTTATCAGCAGGTTGCAAGCCCTGTAACGCAGCAGGACTCGTAGGTTGGACCCCCGACACGAACACCCCAGACCGGTTGCCGCCACACAAACGGAGTCCCACAGACCCCTCTTTTTGGAAACTGATCAGCCTTGGCTCACTCCTTTAAAGTAATACACGGTAATGTATCATATGGCCTTGACCTTAAGATAGTGGATCTTTGTAACTTTATATTTGTGATATCATCAGATATGGCCAATATGGGTTTAAAATAAAATTTGACTCACAGGCCCATGGATGTATTTATGCAAATGTTATTTACATTTGAGCAGTAATAATAATGAAATATTTATAACTTACGTTGGTTTATTTCTTTGATTATTCATGGCTTCTTCTTCATAAAGCTGTCTTCTGCTACTGTAGTAATCTGTAATGCAAGCATATTTTCTTTGTTATGTATACTAATACCATAAGACTGAAGAGTTTGTTTGTACGCGCTAAGCGAAACAACCAGACCGACATGAAAAATTCTTTCAGTGTCAGATGGTCCATTTATCGACAATATCAGCAGATTTCTATATAATACTTCAATATCCCTATTTGAGATTCATCATCATCATCATCCCCCGAGCCTTTTCCCACCTATGTTGGGGTCGGCTTAAACTCTCACCGGATTCAGCTGAGTACCAGCGCTTTACAAGGAGCGACTGCCTATCTGACCTCCTCAACCCAGTTACCCGGGCAACCCAATACCCTTTGATTAGACTGGTGTCAGACTTACTGGCCTTTTTGTGATTCTCTGTTTACTTGTTATCTGGTGACTTCTGATACAAGATTTGCACATACCTTCATTCCTCGGCGGCGGCGGTCTAGGCGGCTGGTCGAGCTGTTCGTGCGACATCGGGCCTCTTCGTGCATCTCCGCCGCGGACCGGCGCCGCCACGTACAAGTTCTGACCACTACTCGAGTACGCGGGCGACGCTTCTGCAGGACCGTATACATTGTGTGGACTGGCTTCTGTTAGGAATAAAGTTAGAATGATTTAGGCCTTTTCTTATATGTAACCAATGTAATAATAACATGTAACCCATGTCATAATATGTAACAGGCGTCATAATATGTAACCCGCGTCATAATACGTCACCTGTGTCATAATATATTCGTAAAAAAAAATATTAAGTATTATTTCTTCTGTTCGTGGCTGGGCTATCAAGAGGTTAAACTGTGGGTATAGTATTCTTATTTCTATGCCTACTGTGGTGGAAAGAATTTGCTAATCTTTCAAATCTTTTCTAAGGACAAATATTTGCATATATATTTCTACAATTATTTACGGTTATTGCATAATTTACATATAGGCATACGTTTAAAAGATTAACGTTCTTCTTGTCTTAAAAATCTTGTACAGAAATTGATATAATAGGCTCGTAAAGATCTAGTGATATTGTCAAAAGCAACGCTCAATTAGTTGTTATCAATAAGGTGTCTAAAAACATGTAATCTATTGCATATTTAAGTAAATTTGATGTTTTATCTATTTACAGCCAACAGTTTATTTACGTTTTTAATTAAAGCTTTTAAACTCACTTTCAAAAGAATTCGATCAGATACATATAAATATCGCATTTGCTTATTCATGTTCACGATTTATGCAAAATCTAAGAAAAAGAGCGCGATAAAGTTCACCAAAAAAACTGAAAAGCACTTACCAAGACTATTATAATTATTCTGGTAATTTCCATTCGTGACTGTTTCTTCCCTAATCAGTTCTCTTGTCACGACTAAGTTCAAGCGGTCTTTACAAGATTCTATGAGCTTCCTCGCTTCCTTGAGAGTCATAGCATCAGTCACTGGTGTGTTGTTGATCCTGGTCACCATGTCACCTTCGCAAAGACCCTGGCCTCCTTGGTTTAACTGTTCCCTGGCTCGTAACGTCAGTTCTTTGACGTACAGTTTGCATCCTAATACAATTCCAAAATCTGTAAAAGACGTAAGTGGTCATTAGGCTAATTCTAGTCAATGAATAAGAATCACAATTGATGTGAATGAACTTCAAATCTTTACTAATTAACTATGAAAAGTTAGTCATGCCCATTTATTTTGTTTTGTCTGCTAAGGTACTAGACTGATTTGGATTAAAAATGATGTCAGGGGTAGTCAACAAACCTTCTTTCTTTCCATTCCTACTAAGTGAGAGTTTGATAGTGGTGGGCGCGGTGGGCGGCGGCGCGGGCGCACGTCGCCGCACCACCAGCGACACGGTGGCGCCACTATCGCGCAACACTTGCACCGCACGCGCGTACTCCACATTTTCTAGCGGAACGCCGTTTACTGATACTATTCTGTCGTTGACTCTGGAAAGGGTATAACAATATGGTAATTTGTATAGAACAAAGATGATAATCATGTCACACTGGTTTAAATTGAGACTAAGTAGTACACTTTGGCTCATTCTGACAAAACCTGAGTAGGTGACAAGGCCTGAATTCTAACAGATGCAGATTGAGTGTCCAGTGAATAAAAACAATACATTATGGGAAAACAATGTCTAGCTAGAATGAAGTCATGAATTTTGATGTGTCAATATTTATTTAGATAGAAACCAAAAGAGACATCAATATTCTTGTAGGTGATCGAATGCAATAAACTAGTACTCACTGCAGTTTATCTTCAGCCGGTCCTCCTCTTAACACATCCGACACTGCAATGGAGGGGTCCCCACTGGCGAAGTGAGGGTTATCTCTGCCACCGGAGACAGCGATGCCGAACCCGTAACCTGGCACCCGGTTGAGACGGACTCGATGCGTCTCCCAACCAGCGCTGCGTTCGGCTGTCTGTAAAGTAAAGTTTGGGATTAGCTAAGGGTTATAACAAGTGAACATGGCTTATTTTATTTAAATGGTTGTTGAGAGAAGCGGTACCTAAAATTGGCTTTGTCTATATAGTGAAATTTGCCATTTTTACTTTATTTTGAGACTGATAGGAAATTGCAGGTTTATCGCTATTTTTGACCCATAATTCAAGATTGTTGTGACCTGTTATATCCATCCAGGAAACGAAACGATAAAATGATTTTGATACAAACGAAACAACATAGAAAATTTCGGAAACATCCAGAACAAATAACCTCAATAGTAGATAATGTAAACACTCTCACACCTTAAGAGAAAAGGTTGTAATATATTAGAACAACGATGTACTAGATTACAAGGCAAGCCTAGGTTTATGACTAGCAAGATTTATGATTGCCGTTATCCTTAACCTGGTACACCAAGATGAATTGCCTACCGTTCTTAGAACAGTTACTGAGGTAAATATGGTTTAGTAGGTAATTATTTTGGTTGTTAACTTAGCTGCTAATATAGGTAAATTAGGCTTGAGAGTATTTGTTTTAATAGAGGGTAATAACAAAGGTCTGTCCGAGCAATGATTTTAAACTGTTGGCCAAATAAGGTACTTTGATGATTTTGTTAATGTCAAATATAATGGAGTCAAAGCTGTTCAATATGGATAAACATGCGAGAGGTAATATAATTCCTAAACGGTATGCTAATATTGCTGGTTAAATAAAGATGTTATTTGAATACCCAGATCCGCCTAGACTTATCGGCCCTGGCCCCGCAAAGAATTCGAATATCTTAAGATACTATATAAAAGATAATATTCATACAGCCTGGTCGTTGATTACCGTTCATATATAAACTTTGTGCATACACTTGTACCGTATTATGTGCCTCATACATAACTTTATGGACAGAGGAGCCTTGAAGTGTCCAAGCTTATCACGAAACTACTGGCTTGCATATACAATCAGTTTAATTCTACGATTTAATACAGGTTATAAAAAGAAACACGATAATACCTTACACCTGTTCTCATTAATTAAGTGGCAGAGGTTAGCCCATGAAGCCAAACAACGGCAATCGTTTTACTATTGACCACTCACTAATCCCGATTCAAAATACTACGAATTTCTTCATATGAATTACACATCCAAAAGAAAAACTAGTTCGAAAAAATCAACATTCAATATTTAGAGGACTTTGAAAGGGATTACAACGTGGATTACAATAATTCGTCTATGAATATTCTATCTCCACTGCTCTTTTCAGCGGACATCCTAATACAATACAATTGAAAACGAATTCGCCACAACAAACAAAGTACACAATTTCCCTTCGATTACGAACATAAACCGCTACACTGTAAGAGCTTTTGTTCTCAGTATCAACGTTTTGACAACAATGTTCATTGTTGAGTTATCAATCTGCCGTTTTGCCAACACAAATGCAACTGTTGACATCAATATGCAAGGGGCAACGGGTTCCGCTCTTACTTGGCAAACAGTGTCAGCGACGATGTATCAATAAACATTTTGTAAAAGGATTATTTAGAGCCAACAAATATGGCGCAACTACTGTATTGGATACCTATATAAGTTTTAATAGAGTCGATTATAAAGTGTCTCAGAAATAAAATGGAATTGGGTTGAAGGAGGTAATTTGTATGCAAATACCCAGTCAGTGATTCATTCGTCAGCCCCGGTCACTGATGAAGCTAAGAAATAAAACAGTCAATAACTTTGATCAGTCAGACCTGTTTTTTCTTTCTAAATCTAAAACAAGTGTTGGCTCATTCGCTGAAAACAAAACGACTAGGATAGATCACTGAGATTGAACAAAGACCCCTGAAAGACCACAATATTGACAACCACAGCTAAGTAGATAGATACAAGCCACTCACAAGAAGGAAGCTTGTTCTAACAGAATTTACAGACAAAATTAATGATAGAACTGTAAGTTCTGTTAAGTACCTAGATAAATTTCACAGTCATTAGGCAGTAAGCGCCATGCGTCAGCCTACAGCAAACCAGCCGAATGAACATAAACATCAGATGATTCCCACGCCGTCGGGAGAGGCACTCCTTGATTAACTGCGTGAATTGCGTTGGACTTCACTCACGCTTAGTTCCTTCTTAGGCTCGTATTACAAAATCTGACTCAACACTAAATAGATCTACAACTTAGAGTTCTAAATCAGTGCTCTTTCATGCGTATCTTAATAATTTGATCCCAAAAGTAATATATATAGATGATCGCCATTCAAAGATGACTCACTAACTGCAGACCAAGATTGACTGCTACGGTCAACTAATTTTAGGGCACTTTTCTATAGCAAACTTCTTATTTAACATTTTATGGGAAAATTCCAACGTCATGCAAGCATCGCGATGGAAACATTGAGGCTGGTTATGCAACTAAATTTTCATCATCGAATCATGAACCATGCGAGAGATACTCATCTATAACATCATAATTATTAATTATGTACTGTATACTTGCAACTTTCAACTATATTGTAACTGACAATTTGAAAATCGCTTCTTAAGTTGCTTCTTAAAGACAGTAAAATTCATCTACATCGAAGCCTTTATCTGGTATAGTTTGTGTTAAGTCATATTCTTCTTTGTTATTACCACACATAAATCATAATGTAACGTACATGAATATCATTAATATTCAATTTACAATGAAATAAGTTAATTATTCAATTGGTAACGAACTAACCTTGCTTCCTACGCAAGTCTGTCATAGTTATCTACGCGCGTTTGAGACAAAAAGACCACATTGTAGCTAATGTTATGCCTTCTGTTGGCCTATTTAGACACACTTGAAAAGGCGTTGCCCAATTTCTATACAATGGGCCTGTAACCGTAGCTAACTATGCTGACAAACCTGCGCTAGTCAATAAATCTTTCAAGTATCGAAAGCTAAGTACAAAGGAGACAAAATGTAAAAAAAAATGCCTTCTGAAAGAACTGGTCAACAATTCCTCAATATGGGAAAATAAGAAAATAACAAAGACTCATAAAACAGCCAAGGGTTAGCGCACCTTCAACAAGTTGCAACAAGTTCAAACTCGATGTGAATCAGCCGAGAACTCAGATCCAGACCTAATTAAATAACAGGTTCACAGGCCCATAGACTCCTGACATTTAGCAACAGAACCGGTCATAAATTAATATAGAATTTCATAAATAACGTAATTAGTCTAAATACGTGTAGAAATTTAAAATAAAAACCAGGTATTATAATAATTTAAGGACCGTGGGATATAGTTTATAAAAGGCATAAAAGACAAGTTAAATATACAAGTCAAATTAGAGGCAGAACAGCTACTATTGGTAAGCATGGAAGCGTATGCTGACTTCAAGAATGCAGAATGTGTTGACAAGAATGTAAATAAAATTAAAAGTTACAAGAGGCTATGGCGTCAAATTATGAGATCATCATAAACATGTAACATAAAGATACAAGGCACCTAGTAATATTAAACGATGCTATAGAAATAATATTACCTTACTCACTGATGCTCGAATAATGTCTTAACATAACTTCATGTCAACGCTTTGGAATTAAATGCTTAATAAAATAAGTATCATTATTAAGTGCCAGTTATTAGATAACAGTTCCAAAGAGTATTTTATCATTGACTGCCTGCATATTAAAACGAATCGCCATAAAATCTAAACGGCATAGATATAAAATATTTATGGTATTGCAGATTTAAGTTTAAGAGCCAAGGTAGTTGTGACCAATTGGTTATTATGATCTCTGAAGCGTTCAAATCTAAATTTACTAAATTAGTGATTATCTAAGTTACTGCACGTTTAATTAATGGGCCTCTTAATTTGTTAACTAAGTACCTACCAAAAGAATTAGCCTAAAAGACAAAGCTTAACGTAGTGAACGTGTATCTGGCTCATATCATAATGTTTCCTTAGCTAACTTACGCAAAACATTAGACATCTGAATAAACAGAAGCAACTGTTTTAACTGACCATGATGAGGCCAATTAAACGAAGACTGACAAAACATTGCAATGGATGAAAATATTGATAATTTCCCAATATTTTTGAAAGTTATCGAAAGAGTGTTGTTTACAAAGCTGACACAAGACGAGTCCCAAACTTTTTGCCCATTTACGGAAACTTATACAATGAGCCACATTGAGCAACATTAGGTCAAAGTTGTTGTCTTGTTATTGGTATACGGCTCCTACGCAAAACCAAACAGGTAGATATTAAGCAATAGGAATCACATAAAGTCGAGCCATGGGTACTAATAATACATTAACGTCTAATATATTTTGTACGGTGCGTAATATTGCTGAGATTGAGTTTCAACTGCAATTTGAGAAAGGGCGTTCCACGAATTCCGAGCTATCGAGACTGAGATATTATTGTGGACAGACAAAGGGTCATTTGGTTGATGTATGAAGGAAGAATCAAATACACATTTAGAAGATACGATACATTCAGAAGAATAAGAATTGTGTAAAACTATAAAATGTTATAACGACTTATTACGTCGACGATATGTTAACCGTGGGAGGAGAACTCTTTGGCCGAGAAACATGCGGAATTTGTGTCGAATTTGTAGGAAGACTCTTGATTCTAAAAGCCCACATTTGACACGCATTATGTAGCCGTAGAAAACTAGGTAGGTACTCCATATACCATGCGAAGCTCCAAGCATTGCAATATCAAAACAAATTCACATGTTTGCAGTTTAGCGGCATATCTGCCCGATTAGTCATCCATTACCTTTGACTTACTTTATGACATCAACAAAGCTTGACCATACTGTCTAAACACAAAAATAAACGCTTACAAAGGAAATATCCCGATGGGCAATGACTTGTGAGTCATTCTAGCCGGAACTGTTAAAGTGTTGGGTTTATTAGCTAAGAACTTGGCTGTTATTACAACCTGCTTCGTTTCGCGCCCTCTTTAACCTTAGAACGTAACATAGTAATTGCAATAGAGTATTTATTTGTGTACGACTTGATTTCTGCTAATGATGTGTGACCGTTGACCTTACAGTAAGAAAACAAGAGAATTATTTCTATACCAGAAGTTGGATGCTAGTCAGCGATTTTAGAATATACGCAAAAACAGGTATCGACAAACTGTTAATGGCTTCTCATCCTCCGAGCCTTTTTCCCAACTATGTAGGGGTCGGCTTCCAGTCTAACCGGATGTAGCTGAGTACCAGTGCTTTACAAGAAGCGACTGCCCTGCCTGACCTCCTCAACCCAGTTACTGGTGTCAGAATTACCTACTGGCTTCTGACTACCCGTAACGACTGCCAAGGATGTTCAATGACAGCCGGGACCTACAGTTTAACGTGCCATCCGAAACACAGTCATTGATGTCTAAGATATACTTAGAAAGTACATACAAACTTAGAAAAGTTGCATTGGTACTTGCCTGACCTGGAATCGAACCCGCGCCCTCATACTTGAGAAGTTGGTTCTTTGCCCACTATAGGTTTTTTTAGTTACCTACATATAGGGCTGCCATCCGTCCGGGTTTCCCCGGATTTGTCCTCGTTTGGAGGCCGTCCGGGGGCCGTCCGGGCGGGGTTTCAAGAAGTGTCCGGGGAAAACCCGGACACTTTTCATAGGGCCATCTTAACCTATGGTGCCTGGGTATGCGAATTACCGGGGCGCCTAATAATGCAGAAGTCGAAGTGTCCCAAAACTCCAAAATTTTCGCGCTCGATCCGCTCGCGGCTTCTTTTCTTAACACATTCTTTTTTACGTTTAGCTACTTTAATATCCCAATATTCAAAAAATTTGGCGCTCGCTTCGCTTGCGGCTTTTTCACTTTGCGGATTTTTTTATTATACGAGTTTAGGTGCTTTAGTGACCCAAAACTCAAAAATTTTTGCGCTCGCGGCGACTTCAATTTACAGTTGTTTGTATTTTTCAACATTTTTTTGTCTAACCTAACCTAAGAACCTAACCTAAGAAGGTAACTCCTAGTTTCCATATGAGCTTTCTTAATTATGACCTTCGAAATACATTAAGTCACAATCTTTCAATACTAGGTACTACATGAGCTAGAGACGGCCCTGACTTTTCATGTAAGGAAGGACCTCATTGAATATTAAAAATTAGGTCTTGTTTTGTTAAACAAAAAAAATCGGACTCGTCCGGGGAAAAAATGCGATTTACGCCAAATGTCCGGGTTTTTTTTAATATTTGTCCGGGTTTGGCGAAATTCGAAATGGCAGCCCTACCTACATACATACATATAACTTTGTCAAAGAAAACAGTGTTTATGGAGTTTCAAGCCGTTCTCCGTGAGACCTACTCCTTGGAACCGTGCAACTAACTTGACGTTTCGAGAGAGCTTATACAGGCATGATTGAAAAGAATGAGTGTTGTGAGTTTGAAGATATTGTTAGTAGTGGCGCTTACGTATTTTATGCTCCATCTCAAAGACTCATGTCATGACAACTTTCGCTCGCATCATTTACAAGATTTGTAATACGTTAAATTATTCATTCACAACGTAATGACGATTAGCATGCAGTTGTCAGTCATTATACAAACAATCACGAATGAATTAACACATTTGTTTTGAATAATTAAGCATTATTCAAATAGGTAATGAATGATAAGTAAGAGTAAACAATAATTTGGCAGATGTAAATAAAATAAATGCCGAATCTAAAGAAACAAAGCGTTATTGATTTTTAATCAAATGGTGACGTTATTATTGATTTCCAGCGTTTGAAAATTAATTTGACGTTATTTCGAGATACTTACAAATTGTACCTACTTGTTAAGGGAATATTGTAGCACCTACTCTATACACTGTGGAATGCAAATAAATAATATGAATTAGAATACAATCTGCAGAATTGTATAAATATTAAGTTTCTCGGAAAATAGCCCGGATGACCATGGGGGACAAGATAACTAGTTATTTTTCCTCCGTAGTTATTGTGGGGATGACTGTATTTCTGACTAACGGTATAATCTACGGTTAATAACTACATACCTTATTTGTGCGTTGTAGAGTTTTCAATTTAACTCTCTACACATCCAAATTAAAAATTGTGTAAACAACTGATTAGGCACACATAATCAAAAGCATAAAGTAACTACTTTTACATGCGTTTTAGCACAAGAAACAGTGTTCTGCCTAAGCGATAAGGTTTCATTGCCACAAATTGCATGCTGCTAACGGAAACAGAGCCTCTGTTTACAAGATCCTCAAAAATATATTTATCTAGTTCATCAACTATTTTATATATTTTGTAGGAACACCTATCAAAAGTGTTAGTAGCTTAACTCAATCACAGAGTAGGTTACTTCACTAAGTACATAATATTATTCTAATGATGAACAGACTTGACACTTAATTAACTATAATAACTGAAGCATAACATTAATTAAGTAAACTCTAATACCTGTAACTTTTCAAATCCAAAGTTATCCAATTTCATGTTGAAGTAATTTAGATTGATGTCCCCTAACTCACTCATACATAATATGTCACTAAACTTTATAACAGCCTCAATTTCATTACCACAGTAATTAAAACACACAACACTATTTTAGTTGAAAAAAAAAATTAACACAGATCAAAGACACAAAAAAATACTTTTAATTTTTAAATCTGATGCAGAGCTTTTTGAATTTAGAATTTAAATGTTACGCCCAAGGTTGTAGTTGCCGTAGGCGTGCACCGGTGACGGCCGACTCACGCCATATGAGATTACGACGAACAGCCTTACCAAACTCCGAAGGCACTAAATTACAACCAAGTATTAAAATGAACTCTCCGAGACTTAATTTCTGTAACTAGCACTCGTTTTTCCTAACGCGGCTTGTTAAACAACAGTTGAACGTACTGCTACGCCAATTGAGGTTCTGTTTACTTCTATGTTAGTTCAGTTAGTAAGACCGGTAGCGTGTCCCAACATAGTACGGGAAAGAAAGTATTGACCAAACGTAACAATACACTCTTTAACATGTAGAGAGAGGAGGCTGACAGTCATTTATGTCGATAAGCCTACTTAGGAAGACAATATGGAGATTTCACTGTAGTTAGGAACAAAGTGCACTTGTTCTAGTACTACTTACCAATTTTAATAAATCTTAAATCTACTTTAATTGCCTATGCATGCCTACCTGCCTAATAAACTTAATGGTTAAACGATGTTTGCCATGAGAAATTAAAGGAAAGTTTTGGGTTGTAGGTATGGTAGGTATTATACACTATGAGCCTTTCCTGCACACTTTTATGAGCCAAAGTGTAATGCCGTGACCCGAAAACTTGTAAGCAAACGGTCATAACCGGCAGCAGAATGGTATGTAACAAAAAGAACTTTATGTTACCGCCTAATAAAAATCTTTTCATAATATAAATAGGGGCAGATCCATATTAGGTGCAGCCAGCTATCTAAGTAAATATTGAATTTGCTAAATATTTGTACAATAAAGCTCCAGAAACCGTTTGAACAGCTGACATAGACAATCGGGGACAAGTCCGGGGAAAGCCTGCAACGTACCTACTACTACTGAGGCACAATCCAACGCATAGTAAGTCACATATCGGTACTTTTAATTAAAGCATTTGTACGCATCTCTCATACTTTTGCTCTTAGTTGAAGAAAGTTTAATTTATTATTATCGAGCTTTTGATTTATTGCCGTGGGTATAGAATTTGAGATAATTATAATTCAAGAAATCGTAGAGTAATTCCCTTAATTACTTGAAGAGTATCAAGCTACAGAATAGGTGAAAAAACCTGGCCAATTCAAATACCTTTTTTTTCTACTCAAGCTCTATACCTTACATTAACGAAAGCGCTTAGGTAAAATGTAAACTACTAGGTACATATCTATGTGCCCAAACATCCCATTATACAAAATGCAACTATTCTAGTGCGTAAATACTTAGTCATGCTTCCAGTCTGCGTTCTCGACGTGCCGCGGTCCCACACCACACGACAGGTCTCAAATTGAATTCCAGTTACATTTTGTATTTCACAAAGCTGTCGAGTTCACAGTAAAGTGTAGGTATGCGGCCACATCATTATTCACCCAGCGATTCGTATACCAAAGCTACAAAAACCGCAGAACGTCACACGCATCACCGATGAGATGCACCACCTTTATGTAAACGGAATAAGGTTGAATTTCGCACGAACAGCAGTTGTCACAACAGCTGTTTTAGTTTTGTTTTAGCGCAGAAACAATGGACATTCTATCCACACCGAAGCGGTAACATTATCTGGGTCTTTTCACAACGTTTAGCTTTAAAAACCGGGATTTAAAGTTCAGTTTAGGTTGACAACGCTTGCAGTATCCTAGAATTGATATTAATACCCCCATTATGATGCGTCGCAGCGCCTATCGGCAATGTGTTATTGAATATCAAGTATAGACATTTGCTATAAAAGCTGATAAGTTTATTTTAGATATACAAATATGGGTGTTGGTATTCTGTCCGTAAAAAGAATATGTTATTTGGTCATTCTTTATATGGGTAAAGTTAATGGAGAATGGACTAAAACAGAAGATATGTGTTTAGCAAGAAAGTGAAGGTTTGTCTTGTTATTGTTAGAAATAATGTTTCTAAAAAAACTAGTTACATTACTAGCTGCTAGCTATAAAACACAGTAACAGTAATTCATACTGGTTACACCATCATCTATTTCCTTTTTTTGTCACCTTTTTATAGCATGCCATTGATGTGCCTGATTACTAGTGCCTTTATAAACACAACGTGAATGTATAGATTTTGTAAATAAATGTAATAATGTAGAATAAACACATTTGAAACAAATTTTTGAGAAATTCAGAATATTTATTGAATAACAAAAAGTTATTAACAAAATTATTGTGTATCCTTATGTATTTAACATACGTAAACAACTTATTACTACTAAAATACTATAAATATCCCTTGATACTGGATAAGTTAGTTCCTTTAAAATCTAATACTTCATCTGGGTTTGATTTTAATTTTTCTATGATGGCATGTTTATTAAATCTTATATCATTAGCATAGTCTTGCTTCAACATTCTCATTTTATCTATGACCTTGTTCCGAAGAGGTTTTTCCAAATCTGGATTCTGCAACATACTGGCCAGTTCTGTTATCCTATCAGGCAAGTTAACTTCATTTTCAGTATATTCAATTTCTATTGTTTTACTTCTTGTCTGCATCTCGCTGTACCCTTTATTTATTTGTTTACTAATATTTTTCACACAAATATGTTTCTCCGGAACTGTTTCAACTGTTGACTGCTTCCCGTCGTCGTCAAATACAATCTTCTTGTTTAATTTACAATCACATTCATTATCTGTTGAGTCTTCTGTGTTGAACTTTCGCTTTTTTCGATTACTAGGCCCTGCTTCACTATCTAAGTCCAATAAATGTCCATATTTAACCTCAATTTTCTTCATAACCTCTTTACATTTTGTGTACACAGATCTTAGCTCTTCGAAGTCATTTTTATCAATTTCTTGGGTATTATTTGTGTCGTCAATGTATTCTGCCGAAGCTGCTGGTATTTGCTCAGATTTTAGAGAGTTTTTATCAGACTTCCGCTTCTTTTTTCGGTTCGCCGACGGGGTTGGTGATTTTTCTTTGTTTTTATCATCAGAAGATGTTCTTTCATCCGTATTTATAAGTTCTCGGACATGATTTTTCACAATAACATACGACTTTTGTTCCAACAGTGGTTTTCGAATAACAGCAACTTCCACGGGCGTCTCGTTGTCATCATGGACGACCATCATTAAAATTACTTTATATCATTAATCTAAACTACGCAAAATTATATTATTCAGCTTATAAAAGCTTTATTTCGAATTGAATTCAATAAAAACACGTGCTGACCCACAAACATACGCCCAACAGTTTGACATTGACACTTGACAGCGGACGGTAGTGAAGTGAGTGAACGGCAGAGTAGACAACATGGCGGCGAACCGATACTTTAGTCGACTAAACTCTGCTTTGTGTAATACTATTTCTATCGATGAGTTTGATAACTACTTTTTCGCGTTTGAGTAATAAATTTTTTTTATGCATTGTTAAATTTACTTTTTACTCATATAAAAGTTACAACATAAAATATTCTTTAACTTGTAAAAATATTTCTATTTCAACTTTCTACATATTATCACAAGTAAAAGTTTTAATAATGCACATAACATTTCCCTTCAGGTCATAATTCTAAAAACAGTGAAAGATGCATTTACTGAAATTAAAAAGCAAAATTAACTGAGACTAATATTTTAACTGACATAGGGTTTAACTTATTTAGTATTCCAATAAAATAAAGAAAAAACTGCACATATCTTATTCATCAATATCTTTATTTTTCCTCTTTTTCTTCTTTTTAGGCACATAATCTTCTTCAACACACTCTTCCACTTTTTCCACATCTTTTTTCTTTTTATTTTTTTTATTTTCTACAGGTTCCTCCTGTACGGATTCCTCAAAACCACTTTTCTGCTTTTTCTTTTTAGATTTTTTAGGTTTCTCTAATTCATCTTCTACAATTTCAGTACTTATATCATTTTCTAAATTTTCTACAGTTTCTTGAATACTTTCTTCTTCTTGATGTTTTTTCTTCTTTTTCTTACTTTTCTTTTTAGTGCCGGCAACCTCTTGGGATTCTGGGACATTATTTTCATCATCAACTGTTTCATTTATTTCAGAATTGTAGAAAGAGAATGATTGAAAATTGTAATCTTGTTGGCTTTCTTCTTCTTTGTTCTCATCATTAGTAGCTCCTGCAAAACCTTTGAATGAATAGTCAGCTCTATCTTCATAGTCTGTGTTATTACTGGATAGGTTTAGAACGCCTTTTGATTTCATAGCAGCCATTTTGCTTTTGAAATAATCCTCCATACTGCCCTTTTCTGTAAAAACTTTCTCTGTAGTTTTTATTTCAGTAGTTTCTGAATTATCTTGTACCTCTTCTTCAGTTTTTGGATTTTCTTCCTTTTTCAGTGTCTTTTTACCAAAAATATTAGCCAAGTCCTTTTCACTGTAGCGAGTCAGGTCTTTCCCGCGGGTAAACTTATGATAATGCACTCTTGCTTTGCTTTTCTTAGATTTAACTTCTAGAGACACTCCACTGTGTAATTTTTCGTCGTTGTTATCACCTGAAAGTAAATTATAATGTTGTAGTTTTTTTTATAAATAGTTGTAGATAAAAAAAACAACGATAATTAAATTCAATTGACCAGAGCTTCAAGGGGTCACACTGATATCGTACGAGTTAATTTACCCAAGTATAATATAGCCATAAAGGCCCAACACTCTTAATAAACAATCATTCTATTGTTGAAATTGCGTTGTGTTGTATAAATACTGAGTGGTACTTACCATTAGACAAATTAGCTAATAACGAATTGAAGTCGTCTTCGTGCTTTGTCCACTGGTCGTTCTTGTCGTCAAAGCCCAGTCCTCGTTCATCATTCTTGTACCGAGCCACAACATGTTCCACAATTCCATTTTCTTTAGCACCTAACCCTTTGCCTTCACTCCATCCCATTTTTTCCAACATTCGCTGGCCGAATTTCGTTGAATCATTGCTCCAAGCATTATTTTTAGCTCGAAGATTAATCACTTTTTGTTTACGCCGGGGACCCGCTAACATAGCCATGTTATTAAATTTTTATTAACATCGCACACGTGAAACGTGTTGTCACAGAAACAAAATGGATGACAGAACAACTGTGTAGCTAAGTTCGGGACCCGGCACGGGCAAACACAATACGCAATTGGTCGACAGTGAAGCGAAGTTCGTTCGCTTTATGGAGTAAACAGTGTTGTGATTGGTCGCAGTTGCGCCATGTTGGTAGCACTGACTAGAGCGCGGTCCAGCTACAGTGGAGTTCGATTGTAAGCATGCAACTTTTTGATATATGAAGCATGAAATCTTCGTATAGTTTATGAGTTAGGGCGACATTTACACATTCACGTAGATTGGTGGGACCAGAAATCAGAATAAAGAATAAATAATAATATTCTGAAAAAACTCAGGATTTTAGCATAAATATTTCAAGTAATTCATTTTTATTGAAAACTTTAGATACTCAATGTTACGCAGATGCACAAATAGTCGAGTGAAAACTTAGGAAATGCATTTTTTCTGTTTGGTTTTTGCATTTCTGGGACGAAAATATCGTTAAGAACAACATATTTATTCCACCAGAAAAATAAAGTTTTTTACACTTCACGAAATCCACGTTTCATCAAGACTCACGATACTATAGTAGTTTTCTCCCGTTATACCCCCACACTTATCTGTCGCATTCTGTCCGACAGCAACCTCAATATTGTTATGGGGTGAGTCAGGTGGTGGATCTTTGAATTAATTACCTACTGTGTCAACGACTATACCTACTTCCATCAATAAATTAGATGAGCTATGTATAGTAGTAGGGCGCGATGCATTACGATCACATCATCGGCGTTATTCCCTCAGGCAAAGTGGGAAGTGCTGAAAATACTTGAATGCTTGTGAAACAGTATGAAGGAGAAGAGAGACTTTCTTGATGGGCGTAGACTGTGTGTGTAGACTGTGTAGGTCAATATTTTACGGTATTGAAAAGAAACCTATCTATTGTTTATTTTTTGTTAGCGAGCTTAGTATAACTTGTTATGATTTGTCTACGAATTGGCGAATAGTTTTTAGAAAAAAATGTAGGACTTGCATAAGATGCATCTTTTTATAATTACCTATATAAGTTTATTCGTTAAGCCATTTTGTATTAAATATGATTATAGTGCTAAATAATTCCAATTTATAGCATGTGTTACTTACTTCTTCATAAAGCAATATTTCTTGACTCTTCGCTTTAAACAAAGTGCAGGTGTGGCAATGTAAATATTGCTAAACAAAATATTATTTAAATAAAAGTTAGAGTACCGAAATATGCTAATTTAGTTACACTTTTTCAAACATACTGATACCTAGATCTAATATGAATCGATTCTTGAAAATTTGTATCGACAATGTAAAGGTTACATGCAGGCCCATAAATCAAAACGCGACTAATTAGCGTGACCGATGACAGGTGCAGCACTAACCGATCAATAAACGCAAGTTACACCATCGCGATCGCGATACTATAGCGCTATCTGTACTACACCGTAGTACAGCCACTTCGGGCACTTGTTGAACACCCGACGCAAATATTACAAGCTATTACGATGAAGATACAAGAATTCACGGCCCCAGAGGCCTTCGCTTATCGCATCAAACACAACGGCGGCCCGAACAAATAGCCTCCACTTGGCGCACTGAAACCCCCTCAACACTCAGGTCAAGGGTGTGGGAAACTGTGGGGGTGGCCAGAGGAGCGTCTGACGGCAAATACATACAAATAAAAGTTATGTCGTACAACGTCTTAGCGCAAGGCCTGTTAGAAAATCACTCGTATCTACTTGAACGTTGTGAGCTCGAATATCTGCTGTGGGAGAACAGGTCCGAACTGCTCTACGAAGAAATTATAGACCAGTCGCCCGATATATTGTGTATCCAAGAGTTAGAATCGACTTATCTGAATAGCTTTTTTTCAAGATTTGAAGAAATCGGATATTACGGTCTGTACAAGAAAAAAACTAGCAGAGGCATCGATGGCTGCGGGATTTATTTTAAAAAAGATTATTTTAAATTGGAAGATGTTGTTGACGTGGAGTTCTATCAGCCGAAGGTATCGATATTGAACCGTCACCACGTCGGTATCATCGCTAAGCTGTCGTCGTTCAGCATGCCCGAGAAGCCTTTCGTGGTGGCGAACACGCATCTTCTACACAACCCCAAGAAAGCACTCGTGCGACTAGCACAGTTGAGGATATTCCTTGCTGAGATCGATCGAGTCTCTTATGTATTTAACGGACGGGATTCAGGGTACCTCCCTATCATATTATTAGGAGACTTTAATTCTTACCCCGACAGTCTCGTCGTGCAGTTACTCAACGAAGGCCAAGTTAATACACGTCTAGACTTTAATAACAATGAGTGGACTGATATTGGCATCACGGATAACTGTCAGCATTTGTCGGTGTATTTAAACAGGAAGGAAGGACGACATACAAGTTTCAGTGAGGTACAGATATATAACTCTGTGTACAGCAAGCAGTGGCGCATGTACGAGCCACAAGCCCCAACAAAGCAATATCATCACACGTGGTTCAGCGAAATGTTCACCAGCGGGATTCTCTCACAACCATTTCACTTCCGATCCGTATACGATACAAGGAGAAGAAAAAATAATTTCTACACTGAAGCGTCCAATGGCAAAGATTATATAGTAGTGGATTACATTTATTATAATGCGTGTAGCGGCTTGCGGCCCTTGGAACGCCTTCATCAATATACTGATCAAGAAATCAAGGAATTTGGCAAACTGCCGAATAATGTGTTTGGGTCCGACCATATCTCGCTCGTGGCGGTCTTCGAGCTAAGCTCTAAAAGGCCATACTAGTTGCTGTCGGTTGGATACTTTTGTGTTCGTAAGTACCTACTCAACTATTTTATACAATTTACAAAATTGACTCCATTTGTACTAACAGTGCAATTATTAGGTGTTACCTACTTCATAAACGTTTTAAAAGTTGATGTTATTCGTAAAACTTTTAGAGCCCAATTTTAATATCCTATTAAATGCATGCCTCGGATAATTTCATGAGTGAAATGATTGATTTATAAAGCAAAATGATTTTGTTTTTATGTTTGAGCGCGACATTGCAAGCGATACGGTTATTACGTCACGATTTTGAGCGCGCGTGATTTGATGCCAGAACAATGGCTTTTTTTGTAAAATGACCGTCGTGATGGGAATTCGACGAAACAATATAGCTCAATGAAAATAATCGTCCGCAGGAGGTAACATTTGGATTTTTTCTGCGACGCCACATAATATTACTTACTGGATGTTAAAATTGCGGTTCATTAAAAGTTGTAGTTTAATGTTTGTAACTTTTTGATCTAAATGTTGATGAATTTGACTGTAGTAGTCCGTCGAATTAATAAATATTTACATGTCCATTACGCATTATATTTTATAATATTGTTACTGAAATGAAAATTATGCTCAAGTTATTTTAGAATACATTTTATTGAGATTATATCGATTATCTAATTGTTAATTTGCCGATAGTCTATACATTAGTTATTAAATTGTTTGTGTTGTGTTTGTTAACATATTATTCTGGCCTAAGTGTTGTATTAATTTTAAGAATTAGGTACCTTCAGGTATTTTCGTACATTATTTGGAATGATCGGTGTGTTGCATGTGGAATTCACTAGTTAAAGAAATGAAGCACAATTTTTTTAGTAAGAGAAAAAGACTTAGCGTATATTTAAAAAAGTTTCTGACATGTAAAGGAGATATTTTAATCGACAGACAATTTAATGTATTTTATTATTGTATACCTACTATGATTGTACCTCAGTCCCTTTACAACGAAAACCTACCTACCGAGCTTTCTGAATGAAATATAAAATCGATATTTATAAAGAAAGTATGAGATGTATCGTCATATTATTGTGAGCTTGGATTTTGTATCCACCTGTTTATTTGCATTTGTATGAATGAACGTATGAACCGACCAATATACCGACTGTGGCTGAAAGCTTTAACTTGGTATTTTCGGGTGCTAGTATGGCTAGGAAGGGTATTAGGTACTTATTACACATTGTCATTAGTACGAAAGCATACGCAGAGCAAAAAAAAATTATCCCACTGAAGTTTTGTCTTTGGACATATAAGCCTACTGTCAATCATGTTCCTATCTTTTTTACTTAAACAGTTTCTAGAAAGCCGACTTTGACCACCTTATTATGAAACGTGGTATTAAGAAGTACCCGCTTTAGTAATAGCTTTAGTCCACTGATTTTGTTCGGGGCGGTGGTTTAAAGGTGGTACAAAAGCTGGTACTTTTTTTAAACCACGTTTTATAATAAGGTGGTGAGAGGCTAGTTATTATTATCTGTGTCTGGCCCCAACATAGTACGGAAAAGGCTATCTTTGCCCTACTATGTTGGGCCCATTTTCCAGTCTTAGCGCGTTTGTACCATGGGCCATATGGTGCGCCTTAGTAAGACTCGTTATTAGGCTAGCCAGTTATTGTTTGTTTATTATTTTTTAATTATTCTAAGACAGCTACTAATGATAATGTGTAAGTATTATGAAAGCGTGTTGAAAAGACGCGTTTTACGGACTGTCCACGCGGTAATTTACCGATTTCGGTGTTGTGCTAGTTGTAATTCATAATTCTATGTCTATCTTTTATTGTAAACAGTCCATTTAGAATCGAATAAACTGTGTATCGATGTACTTTCTAAGTGTGATTAATAAATGGTTGTGTGTATAATTTTGTGTATTATTTGTTTATTCACCCCTTTCAGGATTAAACTGAAACTTGAAAATATATAAGTATGTAGATAAGTATATTTTCAACTTTTCACATTCATTTACGAAATAAATCAGCTCCTGTAGGTCGGTAGGAAACTACATTTTATGTCAGTCAGATTAGGGACCTACATATAACAAATAGGTACTCTACATACCCACATAGGGATGTACTTAACTGTGTGTGCCAGTAGTAGCCAGTATAAATAATTTAATGCGATAGCAACCCTACAAATGGCCGATGCAGTAAATTCCATTCGACTTTTAAAACCAATAAACATAGTGAGGGGAAAAAGTTACTAATTGAATATCGAAACATTTAATCTCAAGTGAGTTTATCGATTCAAAAATATGAGTAGTAAACTAAATACCATTTAGAAGCAGGAAAAGCCGTCAGGAAAATGGTTATTAAGTAAAGGATACGAGTTGTTATAGTCATTGCGCCTGTTACCAGTGCATTAATGCCATCTAAGCATTTCTGTTGCACAAATTGCAAAACTTGCGATATACATAGCGGTATTAGATTAATTTAATGCCATTACTGAGCGCACTACTACTCTTAATTAAAGATTAAAAAAAACCGTTTCGCTGTGTGTCAATCAGGCATTCTGTTTTGTAAATATGAAGAGATTTCTTTCTTTTGATCACACCCCTCTTTTTACAAGCTTTTATTATTTTTAATTGGGGAGAGCCGAAAAAATAACATAAAACAGGTTTGCCTAATTGAATGCGATTATCAAAGCTCTAACTAACTAGTGTATAGTAATCTTTAACACGTGTTTTGCTTTCAGTTTACTAACTTGTTCCCTACTTACGAATCTTATGGGAGAACCACAAAATTAATAAATTTCAGAAAATACCAAAAAAAACCGATGGAATTTGATTTCGTGCCTACAATGCAACTTGCAATCAAAGTTCCCAAGTAATACGAACTTGTTTATTTATACAGAGATAATACTTAGCGAAGACACATAAATCTTTACGTATTTGCACACACGACTTTCATTTCCATGAGGTGTGCACACTGTTTTTTGTTTGGCCATTAATAAAATATTCTAATAGTGAAACGTAGCCATAGCAGGCGCGATGTTTTCCACCAACACTGCGGTCTCGCTTGACCAGAGCGGCTTGAAGAAAGCTGCTAGTGAGAAGCATTCCTATGAAAACGAGTCTCAGTATGTTGTAGAAGTACCTAGGTAGAGGTACCTAATAGATATCTATTAGAACGGGACCACATCCTCGATATAATTATCCGTCTGAGTCCTTAATAAGGACAAGATGAAGTAATTTTGTCAGCGTTGGTAATCAACTCACAGCCAATGTGCTTTGACGTTAGATATGTTTAAATTGGTTGAAATAACTTATTATGAAAATTCGTTACATTGTGTAATAGTTTAAAAGAATTGTTCTTGTTCACATCGTGAGAATTAAACCGAGGCGAGTCTAGAATAAAGTGTTCGTCAAATACGATAAAAAGGATTACAAAATGTAAAACTGACGACAAAGACTTATTATGCACTTGGCGTCCAAAGTTGCAGTCAATAAATAATGCACGAGTAGTTAGAAACGACGTTTGTGATAGACGTCGTTGAACTTATCGACGAGATGATCTGTTAATCGATTTACATTATTTATATAAATGCTAATGAAAACAAGACTCGACTAAATAGAGAGAGTTGTTAGGCCACTGGCTGGTTGTACGCGTTGTTTATGGTCAGTGAAAACGCGCGAAAAGCCGCGCTTGCGTGACACTATCCATAAAAGCGGAAAACGTTTCGCGACTTATTTCGTGTTGATTAAATTTTATTGATTTTACACAACTTGGTTTCCTGTATTTTATAGTAATTAGAATTGTGATTAACATTGCCATTACGATTTCGTCAGTTTTTTTAAGTGGTGTTACGGCGGCAATTTTGAACTTATGAAAAGTGTCATTTTACATTACATGTGTGAACTGACTGGTGTGGAGTTGTTGTTGCTATACTAAAGTCATCAACCTAGTAATTTAAGATTTTAATTGACAGATAGGTACTGTTTCTATTAAACAAAAAAGTTATAGAATATCATATGTCTTGAACAACGTTTAAGCGTGCTGCGTGGTACTTCTTACAACGTATTTCAGGAAACATGACACTATTCCACGCAATGTAAATGTTAATCTTAGTGCTATGTTTAGGTGAATGTCCATATTGCATAGTCAACGCGGTTATTTTGCATCCCAGTTATTTTGAGATTTAGACGGGAAGTATAGCAGACGACCTATATGCCTACATAGGTTGCAGTACTTTAATAAAGTTCTATATTTGCGTGAATGGAGTTTGTCATCGTCTATTCAAGCTTTCAAACACTTTCTTGTATTGAGAAGACAGGTATAAGAGTTGGATGGAGTTGGTAAGAAAAGGAACTAAGTACCCTGTGGATAAAGATTATTTTTATGAAAATTGGTAAGTATTTCCGAGGAACTTTTCTGACACGTAGTAATTACATAGGTAAATGGTGTTCGGAATATTAATTAATCTACTAAACATAAATTCCTATCCGCAAGTGTTGAAACGGGCCCTAAATCTTATTTCCTAGTAGCCACATGGCGAGTCACGAAATTACCGGCATCCTACAATAATTCATAACAAACAGCTAAGTTTGTTGCACTTCGCTGTCCCATTTATCGTTCAGTTATGTTTGCTTTATGATAACCAAGCTTTTGACGTTAACTCAGGCGGTTCCCTAGAAGACTGTAACTCAGACGTTTTAAGCCTGAGCATTTACCTAAATGCCGAAACATTATCAAATGCTTGTTCAGTTCATTAATGTACAGGTATTCATTAAATATTAATACCCTATAATAGCATACTTAGAACCTTTCATACCAGTGGCTGGTGCTAATAATTAAAGGTCAGATTAACAGACAGCTCTTAAAAACTCCGGTAAATATTTGCTTCGTTCAATAAACGGATATTGTAGATAAAGCTCCCATGGCCCTCGACGTGGGAATCTTGTCGTGTGACTCACTCGAAGCTATGCGAGACGAGAACAATTTTGCTAAAATGCATTTAAAAATAAAAAACAACAAAACGTTTATCCACGATTAATTCTAGTCCTCTATTATAAGGTGCAACAGAAGCAAATAATTTGCGGAGTTAACGGTGTACCACGGAGGCTGAACGACTGGGTTCGAGGCCAAGAAAAATAAACTAAAAAAAGTAAATTATTGGAGACCCAACCACTTTGCCGTCGACAGCTGCGAATTGGCGCGAAACAGGTTTTTGGCGGGATCAGTGACGTCACCTGACATGTGCCTTCCACCAGTTTTGGATTCGTGCAAAAAACAAAGAGTCTTTCATCTCGGAGGTCCATTCTATTTTACGACTGCTTATTATTATGTTGGTGCATTGTCTGTTTTGAAAGCAGGTGATATTATTGTTACTGCGTAACTGCACATCACACAGACAGAGCCATAATTCTATACTTTTTAATGCAAAACTATGATACGAACTAGATCTAGCTTTTAAGCCTTCTTTGTCTTGCCTTGGTAAGTTCTGTGGTAATGTTTTTCAAACTTGAGTTTCATAGTAATTGCAATATACTTTGTTCCCAATATAAGTTTGGTAGGTTGGTTTATTTTTGTCTTACAGTTAGTTACGCAATCAAATTATATTTTTCATAGGTGAGATAACATGCTGTACTATGATAAAAAAGTTGTGTACAAAGGCATCATAGTACAAATATGAATCTTTGTCTAGCTTAATGACTAAGCTAATGTTTCGAATAAGTAACAATTACCGACTTCTCGCAATTAATAAAATATTGTTTCGCGATATTTTCCAATTAACTGGTCCATCTAATGAACTGTCTTCACTCGACCAAGTTACTTTCCAAGCGTTGAAGTATAAATCACACGCACACATCTATTTGATTCTGCAGTCTTATATAATTTGATACGAAATGCGCATGCAACCACTGCATAACTAACTCACTAGAGCTGGAAAACTCGTTTGTTCGACTATGAATATTTTTGTAAAGTTGCACAATGACACAGTCACATTACTATGTTAATGGAGCCATTGTTTAATGCGGATTTTTATAAGAATCTCTTTTGTTTCATAGTTAGTTGCAGTATCTTTTTGGCTGATGGGAAGATTTCACCAGGCAACGTAAATATTACTCGCATATTGTTAGACACCGCTAACCGCAAATTAGTGGTCAACGCAATTTTAGCTTTAACAATATCACAGGCTAGTCGCGCGCCACAAATAATGCTCGTAAAACCAAAATGTATCAAATAATTGAGAAGTCATTGCACTTATTCATAGGCAGGCATGCAACGGCAAACGTGTTTTGCTTCATCGATACCTACTCCGAGAAGCGGTCGGCTTACCTGAGAGTCACTCCGGACGTGGTTCAAATTATTCACCACTAATCCGTTGTCTGTTGCTATTGGATCCATTTCTGTACATTCATTATCCGTACAACTTTAAGTTTCAACCACACATTGCACTATACACGTTCAAACTTCAAGCCGCGGCCGAATATCACCGACACCAGTCTTAGTCACTAAAGAAAAACGCATCTAGGCACAGAGATAGTGAACACACAGGCGCCTGACCCTCCGGGGTAAGGCTTCACTGGCTTACTTTAAACAAACGAGTTACTCCACCGACTTAAATCAATAAACCTCCGTAATAACATTACGATGTGAACTACAAAAGTTTTCTCGGAAATGAAAGAGTGTGTACAAGTTTTGTTGAGCACAACGTCTGGCCGATCGTAAGGACGCCAGGCGGCGAAAAGTTACCCGTGCGTGATTTCTGGGGGACTCTCAAAAGCAAATGGTCATATAAGCTATCAATCTTTGCATACCAGAGTGGTTAGGTGAAACGGACATTCTCGTTTCGGTGCGTAACGCTGCGAGAGTGAAAGGGACAAAGTGTCCGCAGGTACTCCGTCTCGAAGTGGGCGAACAGTATCTACAGGTTTTGCTCTCCCACTACAAGGAGGCACGGAGCGGACTCGGAGAGCCTCGAGCTTGAAAGTTTAGTTGAAAAACTTAACAAGCATAACACAGTCTTCAAATTGCCACTTAACACCACGCACATCGAGTATTTTGGACACGTATGGCCATAACCCTCAAATAGTACCGGTTTGTATCATTTCTGGGTTGATTTGTTTGGAAATTCAACACGTGTTACTTTTCCTTTTACATATTAAACTTTCATTTACGTTTGATATGGCGGTTAGAAAATAATAATAACATTTCGTTTATTAATCGACCGTTAAAGCGAGGAAGGAAATTAAATCAAAGAAACGATCGATACATTTGATAAATCGAATGGAACCGGTCTCAATGCATCTCTGGTGAAGGCCGCTAGAGCTAACCTCTACACAGGACACTCCTGCGCAGGGACCCACGCACACTACGAAAGCTCCTCATGAATACAAGTAACCACATTCAAAAGAGCTGTCAGTGAGGCGTTCGCGTTATAGAATAGGGATAATTCTTACCTGGTCGTTACGTTCCTCTGCAATTGGCAGTTTTTTGAGGTGTTATTTCTATAAATACATTGTTGTCTACTTAGATGGGCAGGTGTGCATATTTCTCTTCAATACTGGTGCAGTAATATTGAGAATTGTTTGCTAACAATTTGTTTGTTTTTTTATCTATGCAATGCCGAATATCATCATTCGAGGATTCTACAGTTTCGTGTCCACTATCTAGTGGTACCTAATATGTGTCACATATTTTTTTTTGCAGTTAACAGTCGTCCGTACAATAGTACTAATGAAGCAAGACATTGGCCAGACGATGTATTATGTAGTGCGGAAAATAGAAATAGGAAATCCGCAAGTGACCGACATGAAACACGCAGTATTGTATTATTCAACTTCAAAGAGCTAACATAGTGTAGACCGAAGCCGTTTGTAGTAGAAAATGTTCCTACTTTTATTGCCAATTCATATACATGAATTAGCATCAATGAAATAAACTAGTCGTCTTGTAAATCCAGTTTTACTTCGAAAATACAACTTATGTAATTAATTCTCAGACTCAGCTGATGTCTAAAATTTTTAGTCCGCTCAACCTGTTTTTCTTTTAGTAAAATATCTCTCATAATTGCTTCGCTCGTAAACTGCGTCAGTATTACGACTACTCGTATTTATTATCAAATCGAAATATTCAAAAGATTTTTCATAAGAATTTAACATTGACATTAGGCATGGCATAAATACTTTTTAGATCCAAAATAAAAAGAAAAGTAATAACTGACAACAGTCAAACGGCCACATTAATTTTAAAAGAACAAGTCAAAATAATAATGTCATGGGTAAACAAGATCTAATTTTCATAATTACAGTTTCAGCAGTTGCATCATGCTTTGCAACAATTATAGACAATTCTAGGGGTGGCAGACGGCCATAATGGTAATATCCTTTTTTTTAGTTACCCTAAATCATGATTGATACTTTGGATACCACTACCCTTACTATTTTGAAGCGTCGGCAGAAGTTGCAACAAACTCTAGTTGTACTAATTGAGTAGATGATGTTGTTACTGTCTGACGAAAGCGTTAGAGTACCTAACTTAGGAGTGCGATGGGCTTGACTATATTGCTATCAGAGCCAGTACTCTGTTTGTAGTTAAAATGAACTGGCAAAAGTCATTTAATCACAACGTTATGTCAATAACAAATTAACAAAATCGTTGTTCTAACTGGGATCTGCGTGTCTTAATATACAGATGAATGGGTTTTCAAATGAGCTTTCTAATTTCAGACTTCAACGTTTACAAGTCGGACAAACAATGGCCAACAACCGTAATGCAAGCCAACTGCATCAGTAACTCCACAACCAGACACTACTAACATTTTGTCTCATCCCAAAATTCAAAATTAAAGTCCCGAAAAAAGCATTCACAATGTGGCACGGAATCAAACCGACTCGGCTCTGGCACTTGACAGGGATGAGACACATGAGAAACATGTTGCGCTCTCGCCTCACAGCCAGTTACGACAGAGTCTACAATCAGAGAAAAAGGAATGACTTGATTATGCTCGCCAGTATAATTTTTGGCAGTGGTATGGGAGTTGGCTATGCGTTCGGATTGTTCACTAAAAAAGATTGTTCCATTAAGAAAAAAGAAGTGGTTACCGGCGAAGAAGAAGGCTTCACTTGCAAAGTTGATCCCTGTCCCGCCCCTAAAGGATACCAGAAACCAAAACCGTGCCCTAAACCAGTGAAAGATTAAGAAAGGAAGCAATAAGTATGATTACATCAATAACTATACGCCCATGACATGTCAACCAGAAAAACTAAAAAATAAATCAAAATAAAAAAATAATACTAAGTTTTATTGTACCTGATGGATCGTTTGATAAGTAGTCTTTCCTCGGAAGTCCCTTTTGCTCCTCATTATGCAACAGAATTTGCATTTATAAAGCTACTGGCTACGGAATGTAGTTGCTTCATATTCGTGGGCTTGGGCATGCGGATCTTGATATTCCAAGAGTTGTGTGTGGCGTTTGGCTCGTACCAGAAAATCATTCCGTTGCCCTCATAGACTTAGGACCCCGCTTTCCCTAGATTCATACCTTATAGTTATTTATCTTTAGTGGATTTTATTATACTAATATAACAAAGACGTAACATTTTTTGTTTGTTTTTCTGTATCTTAAAGACTCCGAAACTACTGAAACGATTTGAAAAATCTTTTGGGCAGCTAAATAATAATGATCCTCGAGTAACATAGGCTATATTTTTATCCAGATACTTACGGGCTGTAGTTCCCACGGGACACGGGAGAAATCGCAAGAAAACAGCAAGTTATTAGTAGTTTCGTACCGATTCCGAATATATCTGCACACTGCTGGGTATCAGTCATCGTATAATAAACTTTTTAATAGATTAGTACCATAAATGTTTTTCACAAACTCTTTTGAAGTTTTTGAAGAGGTTTTGATTATTCTCACTTCTGACTTCTGACGAACAACCCCGAACAAACCAACCTTCAAAAATTTTAATACTGACAAATTCTTGTATTTATTTATAATAAAACAAATTTACCTTTAATTTATTTATTTAAATCTGCTTGCTAAGTAATATTAATTTAATTATAATTCATTTCACATTCTAGAATTTAGTCAAGATGGGCCAAGTACTGAAAGTTGCTGTTCTCTCAATCTCCATGGCTGCTGGCTACCATTACTACTTGACCTTCAAAGAATAAATCAAACCCAACGCGATGGCTCCAAAAACAAGGTTGGTGGTAGTCCTTATCCTTTTTTATGATGTTATAAATGCGAAAAACTGCTGAACCGATTGAGATTAAAGGACAATGGGCAGATTTGTGCGTAAGTATGAGTATGAGATTTGTATAGAATGTTGTGATTGCTCTCCTTATAACATAGATACAACATATTCTGTTAATTCAAGTAATTAAAAAAATACTTTTGTAAATCATATATTTGGTATTTTAGTCCTTTACTCGGCCGAAATCTTGTTGCTATTCTTACTTAATTCTTTGCAAATAAATGCTTATGCGTGATAGGTACGATTAAGTAGGTAAGTATAAAATGGTATGAACCAATATAGCTTGCTTTCCTTTAAGATCCAAAATCTATTTTCGCATTTGGAGGAGTTGAACACCTCTGTTGAGCTCCTGTTTTTTGAAAGCCCTTTAGAAGCAGTTTTTAAAACACCTTTTTGTCTTTTTACTTTGAATTTAGGAATTTAGATTACTCTAATTCTTTTCACTGTGAGATACACGATATATAATACTAGCCGTTTTCCCGCGGTTTCACCCGCGTCCCGTGGGAGCTACTGCCCGCACCGGGATAAAATATAGCCTATGTTACTCGCAGATAATATAGCTTTCTAATGGTGAAAGAATATTTAAAATCGGTCCAGTAGTTTTTGAGTTTATCCATTACAACCAAACAAACAAAAAAACAAAGTTTTCCTCTTTATAATATTAGTATAGATAACGCTAACTATCAATTTAAACGCTTGGTACTATTATTCTGCCACGAATTGCAGATTCGTCGCCACATAAGTAGGTACCTATTTGTTTGTCTCAAAAAATATCTATCCAATGATTCAAAGTACAATACTTGATTCATTTTGCCCATTGTCCTGGTATGAATGGCATTTTTTTGGATTACTTACAAATAGTGTATCTGTTTCGTTTATTAATTTTAGTATAATAAACGCGAAAATTTTCTGAGTAAACCTATATCAGTCACTTCTTGTTGTTGCGCAAACGGCTACACGAGTTCTAAAATATAGGGTACTTTTTATTCGGGTACAGGAAGTTTTCTCTGGAAGCGAGTGAAACCGCTTGTGGAAACTGGTAATCTGGCTCTGTATCTGGAGCCCTAACTACCCATTGGTATAATTTTTTAGGTCATTCTGTGTGTAGGTTTTTTATATGCACATTAAAAATGTAAGACATGTGTTGTAAAATATTTTTCCCACACAAAATTGATAATACATAGGTTGATATGCTCAAAATTGGCTTAATTTTTTAATGTTTTTTGTACGCAAAGAAAATAATGGTGTAAATTAACGGCCCAAAACTTAGGAAACTGAAAGCAACACGAATCGGGAAAATTCTCGGACATCAACTGAGATAAAAACCTTCTTAAAATTTTTGCATATGCATATTCTAGATCCTTCTTTTTTCATATTTTTGCTGCCAGTTTTAAAGGAGGGTAAATAAACTTTTAAAGAAACTTAGCTCTGAGCTTTTACGTGAAAATATAATCGCGTTTTTTATTTATCTACAAGCGTTTATTTATTAAATTATCGTAAAACCTTTAAAATCGCTATATTATTACAGGTTAAAACCTATTCGGCCAAAAAAGAGAAAAAAGTGCCAGTGACATGTCACGTCAAATTTTCTATGGCAATGTTTGACAGCAAGAAAAAGATACCGAAGGAAGCGTTTATTATAAGAAATGAGAATATTGTTATGGATTTAAATTTACGAGATCCAGAAAACTAATATGGACAGGTTCGAGCAGCTGAAATTCGTTTGTTTACTTATGTCGATGGCTGCCGGAGTGGGTTATTCCTTCGGGCTAATTACAGTGCCGACTGCCAGAAACCGGAGTACAAACACGAACAGTGTTGTAAAACAGGTGACAAAAGAAAACAGAACAGATGAAAAAAAGCTTCCTGCGAGCCGGCCTGCAGCCAAGCTGGAGGTCCTTCATAGTGCTAGTAGCAATAGTGAGAGTTCTTAATATTAAGGCTTCTGGAGACAGAAATGTTAAGCAGAAAACCATCTGATAAGTGGGAAGTCTTCTTACTCGTCGTTAACTTCATTTGCTTGTGTTTCTGACTTAGATTTTAAATGATTGCCTATTTCTATTTGTTAACACTTTAGATGTAAAATAGATGGCAATTAAAACGTATTATTTATAATTTTGGTTTGCTTTATTTTAAAAGTATTTATAGAAAGTTTTCTTTGTATAGGAAGGGCTGTCGGTGTCTAGATATAATAGACCTGGATCCTGAATTATTTGAACCCTAATTTCATAATAGACGTCATTTGAGAGGATTTTCACGTTATAAAGATTAAATCAGGTTATTTTCAAAAGTTGATGGATTCCATTGTTGTTCACATAAACCCTTAAAATTACTATACAGAATATTTAACAACCCAGACAAAAAAAAGTATGATCTTTGCTAGGGGGTAATTTTTTTTATATAGGTAGTACACCGTGCAGAGAAAAATACGGTTGTAATCACATGGTATAAAGAGGGAATAAAACTAAATAGACATGGTCCAGATATCCGGGACTTTATAATCAACACAGTGATTTGATTTGTGACTCACGTCGGTGACACAAATCGGTAACGCCCACAGAAAAACGAGACCACAGGTGGTGACTGCACTGATAAAATGTCACGAAAATAGCCTACAGTAATGTTTAACAATGCCATTGCATGCTTACATTGGAACTATTATAATATACGAATCACTTGATCGATTGAGGACAACAAATAAAATATAACTTGTTGAGTACTGGTGGGCTAATGGTTACAGCACATGCCTCTCTTGTACAATTATTGTGGGGATTCGATTCCATAGGAGGTGTAACTTGGGACACCAATGACTTAGTAAAGTTAAAGAATAGTAAAGTTAAAGAATCTTGAGGAAACCTGGACCTTGAAGTCTGAAATCGCGAATCAGCGCGAAGTGATTAACGCCCATGCTTTCCTTGTATGGGAAGAGTCTTCTTATTGTCAGACAATACCTAAGTACCTAATCAAATTAAAATGTATAAAGTAAAGAACCTCGTGACAATGCTTGCAACGAGCATAGCCTAATTGTGGAGGATAGGCTCTCCTACTAGTACTGGTGTCAAGACTGCTTAGACACTTTCCTAGCTTACTAGCAGCTGTATGATTAAATATAAATATGAGGAGATCTGTGCCACTGCCCAGCAGTGAGACATATAGGCTTACCGACATTCACAATTATATTCTAGGTGCTTCTAAAATTAGCAAGTAGTAGGCTCCCTATTTTTTGAAGAACTTAGAACCGTTTGGCACTTGTCAGTGGCTACTTATTCACTTACCATCTCAACAAGTGTTACAGAGAGCATTGAACTGGCCCTTCAAACAAATAAATTGAATTAAGATGCTAGCCTGGGTCCAATTTCTATTTCTATCTTTATAAATCAATGCTAGACGCAATAAACTGTGGACGAGGGTATCGCATACCTACCTCCTTTTTATGAAATGAATATTTCAACTGGTAACTGAATTTCAACAGTCAAGTCGTGCAACAGTCAGATTGATTTGTCATAAGCTTCAGTAAAATCACAGAGTAACCAACAAAATGACAAAGCATTAACAAATATAAATCTAAATAAAAAAATAATGGCAATCAGAGGATGGCAATGGGATATGATATGGTTTTCAGTGTCCTTTTACATAGCATATAATTTCATGGCTGGTGTAATAGAGAGATACGGAACACACAGAGTTGACGGAACGCCTATTAGACGAACAAGCCCGTTTCCCGACGAGGATTAAGTGTAAAAAGGTATACAAATCCATAAATACATCAATAGTTTAAAAACACAAAAAAAACCGCTTGTATAACTCTTGTGCACGCTCAAAGTCCACTGTAAGATAAGATCCTTCTAACAAGTCCAAACACTGCTGTGATACAATAAATAGCCATGCTATCTTCCGGCTTCAGCATGAGGACAGTTTTAATAAACCATAACATATAACAAATAAACAATAATCTAATAACAAAAATAACTGCCATATTCCACGACGCTACCATCCTTGAAAGGCGGTTGATCCCTAGATTCCAGAACATATTAATTTTCATTTTTTTTGTAACCAAACAAATTATCCACAAAATGTATTTCCATAACTGAAAAAAAAATACTTCCTTAACAGTTCTGTTCAACAGAAAAGCTGATCTAATATGCATTACCTTACAGCTTTAAACGAGCTTGAAAAAAATACAACCTTGCGACTGGAATGGACCCGGCTAAAGGTAAAACTGACTTGACTTGTATAAGTATATAGTTGTATGTTTGTACGTATAATATTCAACAATGAGATATCTTTAGGTTGGTGGGCATGGTTGGTATAAAGTAAACAGGCATTTAGAGTTTTTATTAAAGAAGCCAACCACCACCGATAAATTAATAATCCTAAGAGAGCTTTGATCAACGTAGGAATCCTCAACCCCGATGATCAGAGCATGTCTCTTCTATTCTGCCTATGGTCTTTCAAGTATAAAACCCAAAAGAGTTTCTATGAGCTGTACACTGACATTCCCATAGTGACAGTGATAGTTGATCTTTCAAAGATTACGCGTTCACCTATAAAAATGCGGTTCACAAAATGTATCCAAAACTAAATAGTTATAAAAAAAATATGTAACAAGCAATTCTAAATCGAAAGTCATGGCACGGGACGTTTTCCATGATTGGATGTTCTTTGGTTTTTCATTCTGGTTCTCTTACAAATTCTTCCAGAGAGTTATAGAAAGGTATGGGTCCCATTCCCCTCATCAGTTTGTGGAGGCGACGCCTGACAAGAAAAAAAAGTTAAATCCCGATGACGACTAACTGTGAGTACGTAAAATATTGATAAAGTTATAAGTTTCTTAATTACACATATCATATCATGCACCGACATTATATAGTTCATAGATAGCTTTGAATAGAGATGCAGAAATAATTCCGTATCATGGAATGATCTTCTTCGACCCTCGATGTTTTTAGAGAGCGAGTAAAATTCCTAAGACTAAAATAATCCTAAGAGATCCTTAGCTTTGATCAACGTAGGAATCCTTAACCCCGATGATCAGAGCGTGTCTCTTCTATTCTGTCTATGGTCTTTCAAGTATATAACCCAAAAGAGTTTCTATGAGCTGTACACTGACATTACTATAGTGACAGTGATAGTTGATCTTTCAAAGACTACGCGTTCACCTATAAAAATGCGGTTCACAAAATGTACCCAAAACTAAATAGTTATAAAAAATACATGTAACAAGCAATACTAAATCGACAGCCATGGCACGGGACCTTTTCCATGATTGGATTTTCTTTGGTTTTTCATTCTGGTTCTCTTACAAATTCTTCCAGAGAGTTATAGAAAGGTATGGGTCGCATTCCCCTCATCAGTTTGTGGAGGCGACGCCTGACAAGAAAAAAAAGTTAAATCCCGATGATGACTAATTGTGAGTACGTAAAATATTGATAAAGATATAAGTTTCTTAATTGCACATACTATATCATACACCGACATTATATAGTTCATAGATAGCTTTGAATAGAGATGCAGAACTCCGTATTATGTGGACTGATCTTCGTCGAACATCGATGTTTTTAGAGAGCGAGAAAAATTCGGAAAAAGGTATTTCTTTTTAGAAACAGTAGTGTAGAAAAAGAAGGTGCAGGAAGGTATGGTACAAAATGTTAGATGCTATGTGCTAGATGAACCGATGCAGATAGAGGAAGTGGACGATCAGAGACAGAACAGTGGACGATGAAAGACGATATGATTGCATATGACATCAGAAAGGTGAGGAAAAAAGTGCTAAACGGGGACAAAGGAAAAGTAATGGTGATGATGAGATGCAAGACAATGGTAAAAATTAATGCAAACTGCCTAAGACATGGATGGCTCACTTTCGGCACCTGCTTTTCAATAAAAAATAAGGCAAGATATGCTTCTACGAGCTGGGAGTTATGGGTCACTCAGCATCGTCGCGTCTTTGGTCCATCTAGCTACGATCAGCCCATGTCGACGGCGCGATTTGTTCCAGTACTCCTCAAATAGGTTCATAGTTGCCAAGTTTATGGAAAATCGCAATTTACATTTTATGCTGTATTAAAAAACCGCTTTTTATTCCTCTATTTCATAATTAAGTAATGTTCTGTAGCTCTTAGAATTAGTCGTTGACAGTGTAACTTCCCAACTTTTCAAAACGGTTAAATGCCTGAAAAAGCATGAAACCAAACAGTAACTTATATTTTATATCGTGCTCCGTTAGCTCCGTAATTAATTAAAGCAATTTAATGAATGCGAATACTCCGGAATATAAACCACACACCTAATTTATTCATTCAAGTATACTACCTATTCCAAAACAAACTCTTTGAGCCAAATGACCATAAATTCGAATATTTTTTATTCTTCTTAGCTGTCATCTGTCACATATACATTTAGAAGAATTGTAAAAATAAAAACATTAAAGTAAAAATTAAATTTACAGTCATGTCAAGATTTAAGCCACTAATTTATGATGTATTTTGGTTTTCCTTGTCCTTCTATGTTTCATACTCGGTTATGAAGGCAATTATCGCGAACCATCGATCTGACAAATTACAACCGTTGCAAAATGAACATCAGTTTAAGGAGTAGATTTAACACGAAAACGTGCAATTCTATCCCATCAATAACATTAAAGGTAACGTTTTAACAAGACCATACTAAAGTTATTACTGTCGCACATCTCTCATACTCAGACTTCATTTTCGCTCCTCACGCCCTGAATTCACCAACTTTACACCCGTCTCGTCGCACAAAGAAATATATAAAAAAATACCTTGTGTAGGTGGTAATTTTTTTTTCAATTTTTAGGATTTCAGATGATCAAAAGAGTTTTTGGATTGGTTTTTGGTAAATTATGAATTTTGTTTTGTTAATCCATTGCCCCTTTTTCCCCAAAGGAAATAACTTAGTTTTCTGCAGACCAGCGATGGTTACGTGTGGCGTAGAGTAGACCTCGACATGTTAAGAAACGCGCGTTGAATTGATCAGTCAGTCAAGACGGCTGTTTCTCTGTGTCAGGTGTGCATGCGTGGTATGCGTAGAAAGACGGACTGCATTTATTCATGAGTATCACAACACCACTGTAGGATGTACGGTTTTTTACACGATAATTTGACTAAACATACCTTTTTCCGTCTTTTCCTCCCAGGATATGTGTTCAAAGGCTGCGGGGGTGGTGGAATGTGGTAGAAATACGGAGGCGTGTAGAGCATGTCATCAATCCCGGCTATGGGCGTTCCTCTCGACGGAACCATAGACCGCACTGTTCCGTATAAGTTCCTGTTACGTCCCTGTTTCCCGTACATGTTCATCATCACACCGAATTCACACTGGCTCCACAGTTTTGTACCTTTGCACGTTCACGTTCAAGATGAAGTTCATAAAAACGCCCGAAAATTAAACAGATAATCGTGAAGACCACATTTGGTGACAAGCGCAGTTAATGTAAGTACAACTTATTTTTATTAATAAAAAATAAGCTACCGGAGTATTGTTTTTTTTTTAATTAAAAAGGTTTGTAACGAGGTTGTCTAATAGATAAATATTTTACGAAATATTAGGATCTTTAGTACCCCGTTTATTGACGATTAAATGTGTTGAGTGAACGCGAGCGACCGGTGATATTGTCACGGTAACAAATGCGTGTTTGGTTGTAGAATGCAGAGTTCCATCATGAACACATTACATCTAATTATCATAGTTTATCTGCTTTTTCCAATAGGCTACGTGGAGCGCGAAGTATCGACATAGTGATGTTTGAAAATGATTAAAAAAATGCGCTCACGCAGATTCGCGCGCCGATCCACATCGATAGGTTTAAAAAGTCTGTCATGATTATATTTTATTTGGATGACAATAAATTAATATTCAGATAATTGAGGCGTTTGAATGAACATGAATATTTTACGCTCTCATTCATCAAATTAAATAACTGTTGTAAATGTATCTTAAGTATTCCTCATATCAGTACGAATAATAGGTAACTTCTTTCCATGTAGGAGCTAATTAGTAAAACTGAATAGTGTTTCATTGTAGGACACATGTACATGAATGTAGGATCTTATAGTTCCAAAACATAGCAAACTTTTTACTTTAGAATTAAAAATATAGCAACAAAAAGTTTTTAACCAATACCGCCACCTAGTGGATTAAAGTGGAACAAAACTCAACATAGACAACAACGTCAACGAGACAACGTTCCTCTCGCGACGAATCACAAGCCACCGATGTGCTTACTTCCATCCGTGTTGGCTAGAGGGCGCTGCTTGACAGGTTACAACCTACTTGATAGACCGCGTAACTTCAAATTCGAAAACATTTTGCCAAAAATGGCGGACCAACAGAAAGTAACATACAAATAAAATTATTAAAATGTATTTAGATTGTACTATCACGACCCCGGTCGAAGAATAATTACCAAATTACACCAACATGGCTGCTGGGAAGGCTGCTAAGGCGTTTTTAAGTCTTATTTACGACTCTGTACATTGTGCCGGCATCTCAGGCAAGGACAATGGATTTGGCAACAACTACGTTTGGGCTGGCTCTTTGGAATCAGGGCTACAGATAGCCACGCATCATAGGAAGCCTTTGATGGTAATAATCCATAAGTCGTGGTGCACCGCCTGTAGGAACTTGAAGCCGAAATTCGCCAACTCAACAGAGATACAAACGTTAAGCAAACACTTTGTAATGGTCAATCTGATCGATGAGGATGAGCCCAAGAACAACGTATTTGCACCAGATGGGACTTACATACCGAGGTACTTGCAATATAGCTCTCAAATTGGCGAACCTTTGGCTAATCTCAAGTTGTCTTGACGTTAGTCGTTACAGCTGTTAATTTAGTCCACATTGCTGTTTATTTTGTGCGCCCAGTGTACTACCAGATGTTTTATAATTGATTTTGGATATGTTAGGATATTTTTGGTGTCGCTCATGCGTCTTCAGATTTACTTAGTGAGGAAATAGGATCAAGTGTAATCCAATTATATCTAGTAGACTTTGTGGTATTTGAGGTAGCTAGAAAAATCTGTGAAAGTGGAACAAGGTTTTTGCAGAAAACGCGTTTCCTGAATTTAATCTGTGTTTTCATAAGTCTTTAAACATAAGTGTTTGTTTGGGAAGTGAAAAAAGATGTGAATTTATGTTTAAAATGGCGTACATATAAAAGATATGACACGTCGCTTTTCCGCTCTTCGTATAGGTACCTGAATACCTATCTCTAAACTTTTAAAATGAAAACCAACCTATCTATTCTATTTTCTCTCATCAATACTAAGTCGCTACAATGTACAACTTTTCTGCTATTCTTATCTTTAAATAACACAAGCAATTTTGTTCCACAGAATCCTCTTCATCTCGCCAAAAGGTTTGGTGGACCCGGACATTGTAAACGAAGAAGGCAGTAGTCAACACAAGTATTTCTACAGCAAACCAGAACAAATTGCCAAGTCAATGAGAAAAGTGCTCGATAAATACATGCAGGAACAATTTGACGTATGAAGAACTTTAAGATCTTGACTTAGAGATGGAAATAGCGATCTTAAAATGAAACAAGGAAACAAGCAATCATTTTACAAAGATTAACATCTCTATTTTGGTTCTTTGTAAGCTTTGACAAACACACTTTCGTTCCAGGACACTAAAATGACACTTTGGCAAACTGTGATAGACGAGTACTCTGTAGCAATTAAAACACTGAAACCGCATGTTTGTTTTATATTATTTATCGTATTCTAATCATGAGTGACCTAGCATCTTGCAGATAACGTGACTAACAGAGGACGTTCATATTTCTTATGTTCAACAAAATCTTAACGGCGCCTATTTTCCTCCTGTCATATTTCTTACTCCCGTTGGTTCTTAAATCCATTGCAACGTTCATAAACACAGGCTTGGCTTTTCCACTTCTCAGGACTTATGTCTACAATACTTACATCTTCGACGACGGGCTCGACGTACATTTCCACGGTGTTGTTGAGGGGGGGTAGCGGCATCGGCATGGGAGACGCGGCCGCTGATGATCTTCGCGATATGCTGTTGCAGGAACATTGTGACACGGACCGACGGGAACGGGGAGATTCTCTGTGGACAATTGATATAGCATCGTTAGGTTTAGCTAATATTTATCAAAAGGGGTTGCATCCGATTAGATTGGCCAACTTAGCCAATCTCAATATGTTGACAAATTGGTAGATATGCTTCTAAGTTAGCTTTCCGAAACTTAGGTTTAATAGTTACGAGTCACTGATCAGTAGACAATGGCTACTGATCAGTTGTCAGATTATATCACTTCCACATTGCAACTTCAATCAACGATACAGTTTTGTGCATCACTTATTTACTTCCTAGCATGTTTATGCAATAGGACTGTTTGTTATGTGCATAATCAATCACTCAAGTACACATCACGGTACACTACATTCCAAGCTTCAATGAATCGGTTTAGGTTAATCTATAGCTTACTTGTCATCCGCGGTTTCATCCACTTAATGATAAATACCTATGACCAACTTCAGGGTCTCACCTTTTCACGTGCAAAATTTAGCAAACCAAACATGCAATTTCCTTGATTATTAAAAAATACATACGCATACTACATACATTCGTACTTGTGAGGTATGTTTTCCTTTTTACCGTAGGTACTGAAATAAAAATTGCCTTCAATTAGCAAAACGGAATGGGCTAGACTCCTAGGTACCTTGTTACTGAAACATAAATGCTCAACTGTAAATTACAGCACCAGTTCTTTCAGTTCTCATTACAGACAAAGATAGGAAAATGCTGAAGTATTTCGTTTGTGTTACTAAAAGAGAACTACTAAAACTTTGTCTGTAACTGTGCATAATTTAGCTTTCATTTGTTGGCTGAGGAAATTCTACATTTTACCTAGGAATGTGGGTATATTGTTAGGTGATCAACGTTCAATCCTTCTCTGTGTGAGAGGAGGTCTGTGGTCAGTAGCGGAGCCATAAAAGTCTGATGATGGTGATGATAATTTGGGAGTATGAATGAAGTGTACTGCCTATTTCTTATATTTCCATATATGTACATATAATATCTTTTAACATGATAATGTATTCCCAATGAAATAATTCAATAATACATTCGTAAACACCAAGCTATTTCCATTCGTTCTCAACAACAGAATATTAATTACTTAAAATTTTAATAACCCAATGCGGTCACCGACTGTCTGGGAATTGGGTCACATGGAACAACTGATGCGCATTTATTGTTGTTACCTAGATACATAATATACCTCAAGTGTAAGAAAACTAATAATAGTATTCCGATAATTATTAACCTGAAGACATTGGTTTGTTTGTTTGGTTGATTGCGGTGACCGAAATATTTCCCTTAGGAGTTAGGACGCGATCGCAACCGCAGGTAAGGGCTAGTAATGCCGTTTTTCTGAGTGCTCAACATGTTGCAAGGCTTGAAACTTTACAGATTTTCATGAAGTTTTACTAACATTGTAGGTAATCTCCAGAAGTACAGTCACAGACATTCTTTTACAAACAGAAAATTTTTCCTTCTTTGCATAAGTGCAGCAGGCTGTAGTATGTTCATGTTGTAGTATGTTCATTCTAGCGTAAACGGGTGATAGTACGTCCAATACATTTTAACATACTTTAAAGTATTCACAGATGAATGCTTTTGTAAATCTAGCACTAAACCCTTGTCAGTTTGAAAAGTTTGCACAAATAGAGTTAGTGCAGAGCAGTTAATGGGTCCTTAAACCGGGTTTTGGCACGGAGATTGGCAGTTAACGTGACGAATTGGGAGCTATTACCAACTTACATACGGAACTTAGAATACTTCGGCGTCCGTGGTGTCTAGAGCAAGCGTAAACTTTCAGCATGTAATCTCAGATTTGGATGTATATACGACGAGTTACTTTCAGTCTAAATTCTTAACTTTCGACCTTTGTGCAATATCTTGGATACATGGTTATAGTGTAGACGTCCTCTTTGGAATATCCTCCTATGTGTATGTATGTAACATCTTAAAAGAACAGTGCATATTCAGATTAGGGCTGTTATATTTATTAAGGTAGGTACCTAACCTAATTAGAATATCAATAACATGAAATCAATCACAAATCCAGTCAGAGTTCCAGTGTAGCAAAAACGATTCAAACTGAGGACAATGGGTTTGGCGTAAATGGGAATAAGCCAGTTTACTTCCAAGATTCCTTTAGTTACCTTCTGCTTCTCCGACACACGTGATGCGAGGTCCGTTCACACCTGCACCGGACTGGCACGAAGTACCCCAACTGAGGCAGCGGTCCTGGCTCCGTGGAGTCGCTGGAGTCACTCCACTCCGGCTGGCTGAATAGCTCCATGTCTAATGCCGACGGCATAGTGGTGACCACTTCACTTTTTGGGTACACTAGCTTAGTTCTCCTTTTGAAGTTTCAGGTGTTGCTTTCTGGTTTATTTGGTTGCTTTTCTTTAGAAACTTTGGAAATGGAGGCTTTGGCTGATGGCAGTTCTGCAGTTTATTGAACGTCCTTGAGGAAAAGGTAAAACACTTTATTTTTGTATTCGAAATTATATACTTCACGTGTAGTTTATATTTTTACTAGTTAGCCAACTAGCACATGACTCAAAATTATTATTTCTTTGAGATGATGCACAAGAAGATAAAAGGACTATATTTTTTGGCGGGCCTGGCTGTTATGTACACACATATGCAAATCAAAAAAGTGTGTGCTCCTTGTTGACTGATAAAACACCGTAATTTTATCTACACGAAACCAATTTGCCTTTAATTCTTCTGTACAGTAAAAAGATTTAGATGTCAACTTAGAATCTAATGCTGATAACACAATTTTCTATGTCACACAATTTGGCACAGTAGCTAACACGATAGCAAGTCTAGCACTGGTTTAGAAAGTACTCTTTGTCCCATTAACATTAAATTAGGTAGCACTCACAGGCTTCACTAATTGCACTATCTGACACTATGAACCACGTGTTAAGAACTTCAGTATTACGGAAAACGCGTCTTACACGTCCTGAAGTCAGAGTTTCAGTGTCGGTCGACAAGTTAGTGTACAAACAAAATGATTAGGTATATAGATAAGGGTGTGACGCGGCTTCGCTCACAATTAGATCTAAATTAAATAGTAAATGATATGACAAGATTAGATAATTTGTTGTAATAAAGTGTTTTTGGGTTAGCACGTATCCACTGAAATTGGAGCGCCAAGCCCAAAGTTATCGACGGTAGCTCAAAAAAATATTATGAGGGCTAGATTATTTTATCAATTACAACTTTCTATAATCATAAACCTGTAACATATTGATAAAGGACTGGTAGCAAATTGGACAATAAAAAATAACTGCTTAGTTTGAATAATAGATTACTTATGCCTAATGCAAGATTTGCTGTTTTATCGTCTATTGACCTCTTCGTTTCACTCTTCGAGCTCAATTAGTTCCATTTGCTTTTTGATACTCTTACGCTGAGTTAACCGACCGTGGAATGGCTACCCATTGGTCAAATCGGCGATTTGACAACTGAAAATGGTTCGGTTATCTTTATAATTAAATGGTGCAATACAACGTTATAATTGTAAATATTAGAATCGATACTCAGGCATGAATCTCAACTTCAGAATTAAATTGTACAGTACAAACGGCTTCAACTACTTTAGTACCGTTCAACCGACCAAGTTTGTCAATATTGGAAACATTACCGTTCAACATACGTATGTATATGAGAAATTATACGAGAGTTCTCAAATGCAGAGACGTGTTTCAAGAATGCACCTGTGATGCGAAACATTCCAACTTCTGAAGAGGAACAAATATTTGTTAAATGCATCATCGAGATGTACCGAAACGCTTTATTTACATTTCTTCACCTACCACTTAACTGCTATATACTGAATATACTGCTGCACAGTGCGCCCATGAATATTTTTGGAAGAGCTGCTTATGTAAACGTGTAACTTAAGTATGTTGGCTGACTCAAGAATTTCTGCTGAAATATATAGTTTGCTAGTGTCAAGTGTTCACGCTAATTGTATTACTAAAATGTTATGCTTGCATTAAATAAATCTGCCATACAGTTTTACGATACCAGATTACGTAACAACTTTTGGAGTGGACGAAAAAATCCAGTGATTTATAAATAACATTTAAATATCTCGAGCGCATTTGTCTTGGTGGGACTTTTAAGAGGCAATTTTGTTCCAATTCTGGCCAGGTTTTGCTGTAAAATCTTAGTCAAATACATTACTAGAGCATACTAATCCAAACATGCGTCCAAACTAATGCATCACACCGATTCTCTAAGATTACAAAGACCCGTTATTGTCACCAAAACCATGAGAAGGCTTCCGAAATCGCCCATTATTTCTCCCTCTCCTATGTTTTGTCTATAATCTATTATTCTATGGCCATTTCTTTAGCCCAGCAGCTGCCAACCTTTGTTTTTAAACAAATAAAGCTGTAGCCGGCTCGGGTTTCGTCAAAACCCACCGGGCATCAAAACGTGAGGGCACGCGCATTCCTCGGCAAACGATAGGTTTTTTTCTAGTACTTTTTTGGGATCGTGACTCACAAAGGGACCGATGTAATGTAATTATGATTGGACATTAAAATCTTTTTTTGGACAGAGATATTATGTTGAATGTTGCGGTAGAATAGACATAAGTGAATGGAATAGCTAATGTACCCAAAATAAAAATAAGAGAGTATTTTATACTTTTTATCATCTTCGCAACGACTAGTTAGGGTAACAATTGCCGCTATGCTTGCTGTAAAAACTTTTAATTTAAAGGCTGGTTTTAAGGCAGCACACGTCATGCAGGTCATAACATCTGCATCTCCTTGGCCCACCGACTTTTAAGGCTCTACATACAATGACCGGAATTTAAGTTGTTGTTTCCAATTTATATTGAGGGATTATTCATTCCACCTTAGCCTTATAAGACTATTAACCTTCCTGAAAGATATTAAATAATATTGTGAGGTCAGTAATATGGACTCTCGTTTTTGGCACAATATCCCCGGTAGATAGTGATTCTAGACTACAGACCTAGCGTAAGATCATTCATGGAATTCTAGCAGTCAATCCCTTTATGGGCTTTACAAAGTGCAGTCCATGTTCATCTTTCAACAACTCTATATACTTCCTTTCAGCCCGGAATCGACCATTTATCACACAAAACTAATGGTCCAACTTCAACTTCCAAATAGAAACGTCTTTGACCGCGAACAAACAGACAGACATGTCTCCATTCATTAGTATGTCTTGGGACATACAAACGTTCACTCATACAATTCATAGTAAATCATCGTCGAAGCTTTTAGTTTAACACAAGCAAGTACAGTCTCACACATAAGTGATAGAATTAATTATGAGAACGTTGGTGTGTAGCACAGGTGATTTTGTGAGTCACGAATGAATTGGTAATGTGGAATATTCATTCTGACCGTTGTAACTACGTGTACATAGTCAAAAGTCGAAGGAATGTAATTACAATTAAGTGGCAGGGTATTGTGGACATTTAATTGTACATAGGTTTACTGTCTTCTCTGATATTGTAAGGGGCATAAGAGAAAAGTTGAATTATTACAAGGGGAATATAAAATAAAGTAATCTTGAAAATGTTTAATAAAGGAACCTAAGATTTTCTCATAATTCTGAAACGCTAAACTCTTGCTCCATATTTTTCTTTTTTCATGAGCAGCCGCAGGTTTAAATATTTTTTTCTGTAAACATAGAAAATTGAGAGGGTATAAAACTTTTTATTCAATATTTTGACAAAAACTACGCAACAGACTTGACTTAGAGTAACCCCAAGTTATAACCACATTTCATAGAGAAAACCGTGAGAAACTGCAATAAGTACATCCAAATCTATCAATACATTCGTTCACATCTCTTCTAGCATTGGACAATCCTCAATACTATTTGTCGCAACGTCTAGACATTTGTATGCGGTGGCCGTAGTTCCTGTGAGCCAACCACTTAGAATAGCAGACACATTGAAAGCATTTTAAACTTGGACTTGTCACGCTTCCTTTGGAATGAAGAAAGTTTTTGTCAATATGTAATATGGTTAGGAGTTTTGAGTGCATGCATTTGGTGAATACGATTTGGTGGCGCCTGCTAAATTACTAACTACGCCTTCCATGAATGAGTCTCGGAATGACGCGAACGTTGCAAGGAGTACAGAAATTCAAATCATTTCTTTATGACTGTATCTAACTTTTGACGTTGTAATAGGTCGTAATTGTTAAGTCCCTAATAGCAATATGAAATAAAAGCAATAACTTTACGAGTTACTACAAACTTTAAGCCGATGGTTTCTGGCGTTCTAAAAATGCACAAAGACTTTTCAGAAGTTTCCTTACAAAAACTGGTCTTCCTACTTGTGGTATCAAACTGCATGCAGGTGCAACATTTTTGGGACTTAATGTTACCTTAGGACCTTTATTATTTAAATCAACAACTGTAGCCCATTGTATTTAATTTGCTGTTATAGTGCCAGTGCTGAATGACCTGGTTTTAATAAAGTAACCAAACTAGTTGTAAACAATACTTGGGTACTTAATGTTTCTTACTTCATCGCGAACTTTAAGACTGTGGTGGTGAAAGAGCGATCGGACCATCTAGCACATATGTATGTATGTAAGCTAGTAAAGCTTAACGTAGTAGATATGGGGTTCAATGTAGGCATATAGATTTCGTATTGTCTTAATTAAATAAATGTTAATGCGAGACAGTAAGAATAGAAATAATAAAGGCTATAGAAGAGCTCTCTTTTTTTCTCTAGCAAGGCGTGCAGTGTCGATAAAAACTGCATTAATTTCACTCAAAAGTTTCGCACCCCATTCATAGCTTTCTCGGACTCTACTCTTAAACCATATGTAATTTAAAACAATAGGACCTCAGAATTCTTAAAATGAAGCGTCAAGCGAGTGACGAGTCTGTGTGAGGTCCAAAAAAATAAACATCAGTCATCGTGAAAGCGTGGGCGATGCTTAGAATCTCATGTTTTGCTCTGAGCCATCCTTGTGGCTTTTTGTAAAGTCACATTAACGTGTTCGAGTTTCCTTAAAGGGTTTTGCTATGCTGTTTGATTTATAGTTACGCTGAATCGAGAAGGTGGTTGGAAGATCGATGGATTTATTTTAAAATACGCGTCTCCTGACATAACGTCGTATGTGTCTCCGCAAATCTCCCCATCTACTAGCAGACATGTACAGCATGCATGCCTGTTCAGTTATTCTTGAGTATATATCACGATCATACAGGCAGATAGTACGGCAGTACGGCAAAGGACTTATTTTGCAGGACTGTGGACGGAAAGAAAGTAATAATTAAACTTAAATTAAATCCTTTCTTAGGTCTCCTTTCATAATATTATCTTCGCAAAACATAAAATTAGACTTAAAAACCTTTCACTGATTTGGTAAACTTTTTCACTGTAATTTTACATCATTGGAGTATTTCTCGGGATCCCATTGCTATGGTATCTAATTTCATTACCCGTAACAAAAAAAAAATCAATGTTGGGTTATCCGTTGAACCTTAAACGTATCAAATCACATTACGAGTCGATCATCTTGATATCGTAATATTATTTGGAAATAGTTTATAAATAAAAGACAACATAAAGGCCTAAAAGAATAAAAAAGCTATAAACTAAAGATACTATTAGAAAACTAAAGACGTTTTTTTTATTATTTTTGCAACCTGCTGCCTCTTACCAGCAGCTGAAAATGTTCTAAATGATTCTATCAATCATTTTGTGAGTTATATAAAGTAAGTTTATAATAATAATAATAAAGTTTATTGATCCACAGTTACATTAATGAGTCACGTTTATAAAATTAAAGTAAATTATTACATATGTTCGCTGTAACTTCTCTATTGGAGACATTTTCATAGGTTCTGTGGTCCCCAAACTAGGCGCTGCCTGTATCTTGGGGACCTAAAGTATTAAGCAAGATAGTAAAATACATATTAACTTATATGGTTATGTCTGAATTCTTATTTGGCAAGTTATATCTAACAAGATGCTTAGTATTCAGTAGTCGTCTAGATATTATCTTATGTTTTAACATCTGCCAAAATTGCCGCTGTATTCAATTATTACTACGTGCTTCAGTTTTTGGGTTATTTTTGGAATACTAAATTAGTGGGGCCTACTTGAGTATTAGGCACATTACACGAGTAAAGTTTTTGGACATCTCATTATGTCAATTGAATTATCTTGTGTGGTCTTTGCATATTTTTTTTCAATTCTCCCGAAAGATTCACTGCACTGGCCTTATTAGGACTGGGCACAGCAGCAGACATTACTAAATTGATACCAACTTAAGCAGTAGTCTTCTTCCATAATTACTTCTCTATCCGTCGAAAACTTTTTATGAAAGAAAGTTTTCTATGGACAGATATTATTTTTACTAATGCTAATTACAATGAGACAGGTAAATCCTTGATTACATAACAATCAACGCAATAACCAAACTAACATGAAAACAACATTAAGAAAAAACAATAGCGTGGGTTTGTAAACGGACACAAAATTAAAATGTCCGATGTAATTGCTTCGTCTACAACTTGATGGAGATCGCACAAATTATGTAAATTGTAGACACGAACTACACGACACGTTTGTTTAGATTATAATGTTAATGTCGGACATCGTGAATAGTTGGATAATAGTACCAAGTTTGGATGTTATCTTGTGAAATATTAGGATCTATTCTGCTCATAAATTACATGGTTACATAGAAAAGTGCATAATCCATTAATTTACATTGTTACAATTTGTCAGTTGACTAAATCTATCGACATTTACCTCATTCTGAACGAACAAAGAACTTAAGGCGAGGAAGTGGTCAACAATAATTCCATAACCGGCACGCGCATCTAAGGCGCCAAAAGGGGTCGGAGCGTCTGAGCGGGGCGAGGATAACAATACGCGCGCTAGCTTATAACTAAAAGTCGTAAGCGACAAAATGGTTTTGTAATTTTAATATTTAGAAATGATAATTTAATAAAAATTCCTACTACCATTTTAAAGAGTATGTATATACTCAACTACTAAAAAAGTTAAGAGGCTTAAATCGGTCCCGTTTGCCCATAATATGTGAATCTCTTTTTAAAAAGAGGTATGTTTGATATATTTTTCTCTGTTATAAAAATTACCTAATCATGTTTCTACAACTAACAAAATAAGGCTTATATCATGAACTTTCAGGTAACCAAGTTGTATTTTGATCCGTTTTGTATTTACTGAGAAAAATTGACATCCTTGGCGCCAAAAATTCCAATTCGTCCTCTTAAAGCAACATAGTTTCATTTATAACTCTATAAATTCGTTCACGAACGCTTCTCGCTTCAATTCTACACATAGGCCTACACGTTGAACTTTGTTTCCGATTCTTAAACTCAATAACCCTCACTTTGTTAACAGATTGACAAACTTCTTCTGCGGTCAAATGAACCCTTATTGCGTGGACCATAAGATTGGAATTATCCAGATTTAGCTGTAAGAGTTTCTGGTGAGTAGATGATTCATCGAACATTGTCTTGTACCACGGCGACTCTTTGGCAATTGCTTTTGTGGGACAGTTGCAGTCCGACTGCCCTCTCTAATGAATGTACATGCATTTTGTATAGGACTTAAGCTTTCAGGGACATGTTGAGAAAGCTGATCGTGAGCAAATGTGTTCAACGCAAATTAGCTGGCATAATAAGCTTTTGTATGATCGACATCGACGTCTTGCATAGAAGTAGGAAATCTTTCGGACTCTAAAGTTTGACGATGCTTCACAACTATGTAAATGTTGGGGGTTCTAGTGTGCTTCTGTTTTAATATGCTCTTCTATTTTGAAATAAACTGCTTCCAGGAAATAAAACTAAATTGACGACACCATTGATTTATAGCTAGCGTTACTATTTTTGGGATTCGATTCGAGCGTCCTAAACGCTTCTTCTAAATCCGAACACACGATTTTCGGTCAACTTAGGTATTTGTTCCAAATAAGGGCGGCTGTTTGGAATCTCCAGTAGGCGTAAGCACTTAATTGCATCGATGTAAGATACTGGCGATAAAATCCGACGGCAATTTTACGTCGTACATGTATTTTTCATCCCACATGTGCCTTGATCTGCTATGAAGCGTTCGATTACTCACCGAATTATTTTGAGACACAAAAAAGATGTGTCGTCAGCCACCTCTAAAAGTAGGTGCAGCTTTTTTGACTCATTTTTTACCGTATCGATAAGTAAAAAAAAATGTAGTACTTGCGTATTCTTTGGCAACGTGTTATAACAATTTTTCGTCAACATGGATGTTTTGCATGTGTACGATTGCATGTTTGTAAGAATGAAAGAAAAATGAGACTGAATTTTGGCAAGCGAGTGTATGCTAAAGATAAGTTTTGTTTGTTGCATTTTATGCAAGTAAACTCTTAGCATACGCTTGTGGGCGAAAATATTGTTTTGCTTTCTGAAACTGTTGGAAGCCGGCGAAAAACAAGGAAATTTTTCATATCAATTGAAAAATTAAAGGCTATGTAAATCGTGAATGCAAAAGAGCATAATTGTGCTAACACAGAAAATATACGCAGATAAAAATGTTAGAAACCGCAACATGTTACAATAAAAATTCTAAAATGCCCGGATTATGAATTAACTACCCATAAGAGTACACAAAACATTTCTCGAATCTTGTAATTGGAAACAACAGGAACATAAGTACAATATGGCTTGGTACGTGACCAACTATTCGCTCGTTACGTCTTTTTCTGAGCCATAGCTAAGTCGGCTCAGCTTTTTTAGACGAATTTCGAGCCAGACGTGTGGGTCATTACTAAAAAGGTTTTTGTCCGATATCCCCTATGAATTCTCAGTTTTTGGAATTTGTGGGAAAGTTTAAAATAGAAGGCCTTTTTCAGACTAGGTAAAGTGGACACATGTTTTTAATATTTGAATTATGAAGTTAGAAAGTTAGTGTTGCATTAAGGATCCATTTGACACAATTTTCATTTATTTTAATCTTTACGATCTCAAAAGTAATCCTTTCGGCTTTTATCGCGTGTGCTATCTAAAGAGCTACACTGTGGCTTGGAATAAGTCCCGGGTCATTGTATTAAGGTTATTGTTTACAAAACTGACAACTTGAGAAGCATTACTCATATTCGCTAACCCTTTAACTAACAATAAGTGTTTCTTTAAGAGAGTCGTTTAAGAAAGGGGATGGGTCGTACCCTGGTCTATCTAATATTATTTTTTATTTATTTTTGCGCGATAGATTCGCACTAACATTGAAATTCATTAATGTTTTGACTATGTAAGTGCCTACTTGTACCTAATGAGATTTATTAAGTCACTGCTCATGACTGTATCTAAAAAAAACTTTGGTAATGAGTTTCGGTTTATTCTACGAAAATACGCCGTACCAAAATGAAATGCAAAATCTTTAAATAGTTATATTATTGTTTTGTTTGCCATTCTAAAGTGTATTGAACTGTAAATACAGTCGAACATTTTGTTAGATCATTGTTTTTCTAAGTATCTGTTAGCTGCCAAAAAACTATTAAGACGAGTTATTTCTTTACGTCCGAAAATATTTCACGGATTGCGACATAGGGTGACGATGTTTATGATTTCATGATATTTAAGTAGCGTAAAATCTGTTTTTCCAACTTTATTTATTATTTCCTGAAAAATATTCTATTATTTTCATAATTTCTTTACCATCTTACAAGCTTAAGGGGTTTTTCAAATAATTGCTTATTTTGGGAAACGGAAATTGACTAACATAGACAGTGCGTTGAGTCATTTATGTTTTCGGATTTATATTAAGGAGCTGTCACACGATTTCACATTACTAGAGCATCGGTTAAAGGGGACAGTTGTGTATTTTTAGTTTGTCTGACATACTTATCAGGGTAAAGCTTAGTCGATTTTCTGTGTTTAGTCGAATAGGATGGATTCAATTACCGAACTGTCTTGTCTAATTCAAGATCCTCTGGATATTCAAAGATTGAAAGAAATACTATAGATTATTTGTTTATGATTTATTATTGATTGATTATTTATTTGTAATGTTGTGAGCTGAACTTAAAAATGCGTGTAGGAAAGTAGGTTAATTTTCTCAGCTATTTGTACCTACTATTATGGGATTATTTGTCTGGTATTAGTAGGTATTCACCCATATGTCACTCTAAATATTGATGAATAGGTATCCTCTTTTTTGTCTGGTTATAAGTGATTCACTACTACCGAATATTAGGCAATTATGTCATAATTTGTTTTCTTTTGTATAAAGCAAGACCTTAAAATAATGAAGTAATTAGGCTCCGTAGACGTAATTTACATCTGCAAATCATATTATGACAATATACTGTAGGAGTTAATAAATTAATATTACTCCTACAACATTAACTTAATACAAAGATCATTGGATACGGCAAAGGTTACCTGGTAGCGACTACAGTAAAAGTTTGAAGGTTATTTTAGTTCAACATAAATAAACACAATTGTATTATTAGAGGCAAGACAAAGTTTACTTTCAAATTCTATTTAAATATCTCTTTAAAAAAACATTTGAAATCTTGTTATGTCTATGGCTTTAATAGATTTATGAAGTTTCTTTTTAATTAACGCGTTCCTCGTTCGTTTACGTTGCGTAAAAGAAATGAGATTAAAACAGAATTTATTGCTTGTTAAATGTAACAAAAGAGTTTTAATTAAAATAGAAAACGTTATTGAACACATTCACCTAAGTTTACTTAACCTAGCTAGGATATTTTCAGACCAAGAATCCTACCTACATGATGACTTATTAGGAACGTGTCTACCTTCATTATTTATTATAAGACAAGTAGACTTGATTGCAGAATTTAGTACCACAATTTTATCAACATTACATAGTCCAAAATCATGGAGAATGCCCATAGAATTGCGAATCAACTGTAGATTAATCAAATTATTCCCATCACTAATGTCAGTTAACTGAAGTGACAGATGTCAATGTCAAACTTCTTCTTTTAACCCGGGGTTCGCAGAAGCATACCGTCTAAAACTGAATTATCCAATGCCCCAGTTTCAATTGCATTAAATATTTCTTGAGTTTACTTAGCTTAGCTCGATCCCGGATTCCCAGTGCTAAAATAACTAACTATTGATCCCAGAAGACGAGTTTGAATTGCAAAGAGGATTTATCTATGTAGTTAGTATGATTCTAGCCTCCGACCTACTAAGAGATTCAGTGACGTAAGCTTCCTCGCTACCTGTGCCAAGTTTTATCATAAGCTATTGTTCTCAGACTTCATTAAGTTTACCGCAAACAAACAAATAGATTGAACCTATTCAGTTTATCTACCATCTTTGTGAAGTTAGTGATGTTCGAGTTTAGTTTAATTAGTCGATTCTTGTAAAATATCGATTACAACTGTATCTTTATGGTTTATCCGATACTACTAATTTGTCTATTCATTCCTCATTCGCTTTTCAAATTTGAATTGTCTTTATTATAACTGCCAGTCGTTTCACTGTATGCACCCGCATAAGCAGCGTAATATAAATCTTCACAATTGATAAGAACAAAATGTTAGTCTGTATTGATGCCTGTCCGTCCGTTTATCTCGATCGCAATAAAACTTTATTGTCTTGTTATCAATGTCAACCATCAATCAGGGATGAAATTTGTTCGATTCTACACCTTATCCCGTTACTAATAAAGATCTATTTTGGGTATATTTTCGGGGGAGCAATGAATCTATAGCGTTCAAGGCCCTCTGTGGCCCCATGAGTACCATTAATAAAGATTTTAGCCGTAATAGGAAATCTGTTAGACTTCACACTTGAGCGCAGGTAATGTTTATTTTGTCAATTACTATAGTTTTCTTTCCAAGGAGCAATATCTGATTTGTTTCTACACATAGAAAATTGCACTCAAACATTGAATCTGAGTCCCCTCTACCATCATGAACCACTATTGTAATCGCTTCATCGTCTCTCGGTCTAGTCATCGAAAAAATTCTATCCTCAAATCATTCTTGATAAAGAATTCCACCGAGTTCGTTCAAATTGGTAATAAGAGCAAGCTCTCAAATTCACTTAGTCATAATTCATCTATCAAGCACACCTGAACGATTGCACTTAAAAAGTAATCGATGTGGATTGAATTTCGATCGGATATTGCACATGTAAATCCGATCTCGTCGCTTCACTCGCTTAATCAGTTCACTCTGAACGGAATGAACGAACATTTGAATAAGCTACCGCTACCGAGTAATCTGGTTAATGGAAAGTACTCCTGTGGAACTGAACAATAACTTCATTATGTGAATGTTGGGACTTTCTTACTTAGGCCTAAGTTTAATAAGTAGTCCTTCGCACAAGTTGTGGCAGTATTGTCATGTGAAGATAGTTCTTGATATGTTCTGTTCATACAATTCTCGCATGCGTCCTTTTTGCTTTGAGTGTCGAGATAATTGAAACTTGTCGTATACCAGGTTGCTGACCTACTTCGTTCTTTGTTTGCACGATAAAGGCTGCAGGAATTCAATAACTTCATAAAGTCGAAGCTTAGCGACTATAAAACAATTGTACGATCTGCAATAACGTTTGCAACATCAATGAAACGCAGACAATCCTTCAATCAACGCTTTAGTTAGAAGATTAGACGTTGTACATCATACGACGTCTACGTACACATAACAACATAGTACTAGTCTGTCAACCATGTAGGTTGTATGAATCAGCGATTCAAACCGGCCACTACGTGTGCCAAACGTGAACACGCTGTCTGGCTGTAAAAAAACAAATACGAGTATATCTGCTTACAAACACGTGGAAGATTTGGTTACGAATAAAGATTCAACGTGAAAATAATCAGGTTTCAATTTTAAGTAGCACGTTTGATAGTACTTATTTTAATAAGCTGCGAGAACGTCAGCGAAATTCGATAACAGTAATCCGCTTTAGTAATATACAATGTTTGCAAGATGCATTACAGTTTAGCTACCTTTTAGGTTTTTCTATCAGACATTTCCCCAATAGTATCAGAGTCAGGATTTATGTCCTGTATCTCAATTAAACTTAATTGATGTAACGTACATATTATATTCATTACAGATGACCTGATAAACAAACGTAGGTGTAAAAGAAAATACTATTACCTATACAATCTCCAAAATCCCACACAACAGACCATTCGTCAATCCAAAAATAGTAACACAAAGTAAATCCCAAGTCTCCAGCTGCCTCGAAATTAAAACAGTGGACAGCACTCTATCTAGCCGTGACAGTTGTATGTCCAATGAAAAAATGGCGTGTTTTAGCTCTGTTGTTGTAGTGGACGTGGTTTGTGACGTCACAAGACAGACCAATTTTTAGGGACGATGTGATCCCCGACGCCTACACAGTTGGTGTCCGATCTGGATGCAGGGTTGGCCATACCTATGTGATGATTGATGATCTATGTTGTGGTTGTTAAAGCATTATTAGGTGATGGTGATTTAAAGTGTCGTAAAGAGACTGAAGAAGTTTAGTTTTCTCATATTTCAACTACGGACTCAGATTCGTTTTCTAATGAGTTTTTTTCTTACCTAGACTACCTAATAACCTTTCCATCCATAGCTGAATGGCACTTATTCATTATACCTATATTTTAAATACGTAGCCTACGTCACACAGGTACAAAAACTGGCATCTTTAAAAAAACTACAAACATTACAGCAATGGAAATTCCATGATAAAGATAAAAGGAATAAGAACTGTCAAGTTGACAGCCCTGACGCCATGTTTTGCAGATCTATATCCGTTGGTTGTCGTGTCTAGTCGTTGACATATTTCGTATGGATACACCACCTCTATGGGGAAATACATGGAAATATGAGCGGGATGGGATGTCCTCACTCTCGTATTAATAGATTCCTTCTTAGAGTTATAAGAAGCAGGTGGATTAGTGTTAAATGTCGCACCAGAATTAATTTACGGATTAAACATAAATGAAGAACTTCTTTTTTTTCATTCATTTTGGTGTTGTAATAGAATGTAATAGAAATAATATGTTAAATGAGAATGTTTTTTTTTTGCTTTTAAATTTATTTGATTATGTTCAATTCCAATATACATATGTTTTATCGTAATAAGTCATTCATTACCCTTACCTAATTAGATAACACGATATGTAATACCATACCACTAACTACAGACGCTACCATTGTAATGTTTCTTTTTTAAATAAAATTACAAACAATAGAAACAAGACACATGTCAATTCAAATTTCATATAACATTGAATTTCAAACATGAACCCTGTTCTGTGGAATCGGACAGAAACAAACACCCACAATGTTAGATTTATTGTTATTGAGCCTAACACCGCAAGACTTGCTTTAACAAATTAATAAACCCTCTTGTATATAGCTTTAGCTAAGTCTAGGTGTTATGAGGTTTGTAAAGGAGGAATCTGATCAACTGAGTGTTCGACTAACACAATATTCCAAGCAATAATTTTCAGGTAGGTGTCTATAATATAGAGGTACTTTGTTTATTGTATGCTATTTAAATCACACTCATTTATTCGTTATTTGAACAAACATTTTAATATCAATCTCTTTTCAATCGCGTATTCCAATTTCAAAATTCTGCTCCATTAGGAACATCAAACATCAAAGCAGTGATGACCCCTTTACGTTAATAATTCGATGCAATATCTATCGATGTTTAGTCGATTATGCTTTTTACGAATGACATCATCGAGTTCAAAAGACAGCGCGGTGTCGTTCATTCATTAAATTGACGTGCGGTACAAACACGTACGCCTCTTCATTGCTTATTACATTGAATCTAACGAGCTGTGGGTAGCATGTGACTTGGTACATGACCAATTTCGTTGGGTCAGGCTTGACAGCTGATAAACAAACTAGGCAGGACTTTGTTGTTATAGATTAAAAAAAAGTTTAATTAAGTCTACTAACGAAATTAATAATGTTTATAATTCGTCCTGACAGATAATGTTGACCTACTCTCGTTATCCAGCTTCATCCGGCGAATAATTCGTTAATTCAAAAGAACTATATCCAAGAAGAAATGGCATAAATATTGTCCTCATTTATCCGTCATTAGCAAATTCCGGCAGCAAATGTTTTCACATCCGACGCTGTTTCGCTCAGGTCATTGCATTGTGCTTATATTTATAAATAAATTGTTTTGACTAATTAGAGCGCCTGTTATATCAAAATTGGACCGAAACAATTTATCAATAGGTCAATCAATTATCATTTTTTGAATGTCAGTCCAATAAAATGCAACTGCAGTCACTTGGCCTTCTTTTCCAATTATTCAACCGTTTTAAATAATATTGGCACCTGCCACGAAATAACTCTCAATAAAAAACGTGCACTTTAAAAACTGGATTAAATAATATTAAAACACTTTCATCACAATACCACTCTCACTTTTAACACTCGTATTCGATTATTCGTGTTCGTAAATCGATTTACCTCACTATTAAGCACACGCACTACTAAGCTACCGCGATTAAGTTTTTATTCAAAAAATTTGAATTTCGAAAATTTTGTTTCGAATGCGTCAGTCAGCGAGGCGAGCGCGTCGCGACGCTCGCGTCGACTGGCAGCTTTCGGCCGCTTGCCAAAGAATCCATGCCTGAAAATATATTTATGTGGATATGGTTATTTACCTTCTGAGTGTCGCGGCGTATTTAATTTTTTAATTCAATTTAAATTGTAGATTCGAGAGGAGGCAGGTGGAGTAAGTTCGCGAAGTACTGAAATTCCACAATACAGACAAGGTCACTGATCTCAAGAAAATTGATCGCACGTTTGAAGTTGTTGGAAAATACTTGCACAACATTTCTTAAGCAAGCTCAATTATGAAGACAAAGGAATTTCCAATCTTAACATTCATCCATTCCCCGCATACAAATTCACAAAATTGACAAAATTACGCAAAACTCTTTCATGTCAGTGTGCAATTACCTCGACATCACCATTTGCGGTTCATTACACTAAACGTGAGGCACTCCCAAAGTCAGGCCAATCAAGATAAATTTAAGCTCATAACAAGCCGGAAACACGCGTATTTATATAAACTTCGTAAAACTATCTAAAATAAAAGTTCTGAATGCAAGCGGTCCGCGAACTGCAACTAACAAGACCGATAAAAACTGATCTGAACTACAAGCAATAATCAACCTTGTTGCTGAAGAAATAAGGCTTTTTGATGTTGTTATAAAAGTTAGTTTCAGTCATCGTGGGTGGGAAATATAGGCGAATTTAGGACAGATATTGCTCGACCCAGCTTGCAGTAAGAACGACCTAAATGTTAACCGACATAGAAATAATGGCTGAAAATTGGTGTTAGTGCCAACTGTACAATAGTAATTCAGAATTGCTGAGTCAAAAAGTCAGATAATGATACATTTTAGTTACTACAAGACATATTTTATTTTCTTTAATGACCAGGAGGCTAAAGCAAAAAATGGTGAGGTTCGCTCTCACGAAGTTTCATAAGATGACGATAATGACAGGAAATGAGCCTTGAAACTTGCCCACGTTAGTAAACAAAACAACACTATCCTAGGGAATATATTCGATCAAAGACGACAAAAACTAATTAACATCCTTTGACGTGAAATAATATTCACTTATAGCCTTAAGCTGGTAGCTAGACAAGTCTTGAATTGCCTACAAAGCACTTTCGTTAGTGACTAAAGATATGTTACGTTCTAAATTGAAAGACAAGTACAAAAAGTTTCTTAAGTATGTATCAACAAAATCTGATAATTAGCTCATTACCGAATAGCAATTAAATTATTGAAACTGCTTAGTTAAATCAAGATAATGTAAATGAGACAAATATAGCAGGCAATACTAAATGTGAGCAGAATGTAATTAGTAATAAAATCTTGCGCAGACCAGACGTTTCTGAGGTGCTTATGGACGGCATAATTATAGAAGTTGATAATCCATTAAGTGAGATAGACTAGAGTAACCATTTCCCTTCTACAAAACTACCACAAACTCGTAGTAGAAATAGCGATGAAGTTGTAGAACTTACAGCAGGCGTACTTGAAATTAAAACATCAGAGAGAACATTATGTAACACAATGCTCGTTGTTTGAACAACATCGAAACACGTGCGCTGGGCTCGGGTACCAATCAGCTGCTTTATCGACAAGCGTAAGCTGCACCTTTACATTTGCTTCATAAAGAAACCGTTAAGCGCCTCCACATTATGTGTTCCTGGTACGATTAGAAAATAATGGCTTACAATTTCATGGTTTATTATTGCAGCTTTTTTTATTTCTTCCGCGTCTTTTGTCGCTTCTTTTGAGACTATTTTGATATTGTGCGGTTTATTGAACATTGTTGAAGCATGGTTTACAGTTCTCCTTCTTTCTTGTAATTTGACTTGTATGGTTTTATGATATCTTCACAGTTGCATCACAGTAACGAAGTCTAAATGACGAAGAATATTTATTATCTTTTCGTTCAAACGATAGAAAGAAAGAAAGAAGAAAGAAAGAAATTCTATGAATTTCGGAAATTCGGAATTCTATGAAATAATGTAATTCAATACTAATAACATATTATAATTCTTGTTTTGCTTCAAACTAGGTATGCATACAGAGGTGTGACATATCACTTATTTGACGATTTTTTAGTGCTAAGCTTACACTTTTTGATATTTATGTTGTCAATATGCAAATTACTATTCGAGCTATAATAATGTCAGTATCAGTTGTTTTCAACCTAGCAAATACCTAGTTAAGATCTCACTAAACATTATCTCAAAGGGTAACTTGGCGGAACTCCAACGATTAAGTTTTATCAGCTCGTTAATATTAGCTGACAAACAGACCTCTTTCAAACTGTTATACTGTGAAAAATATCAATTTCGTGCCCCTCTGATATCGGACTTATTACGCGAGTTTTTAAGTCTAAAAATAAGTATACATAGCTACATACTACATACCTTCACCATAACTTAAACTAGGACGTTAGGTTGCTTGCATTTCTTCTAAATTGTCTATGCATTTAAGTAGCTGGGAGGAAAATTATACCCCAAAGTGGAACAGCCACCATTCAGCCTCTAACCTCCGTGTTAACCAAAGGACTGGCCACAAAACCGGTGATTAGCTTTATATTCAATGCTACATTGTTTATTTATGTAGTACACACCTAATATGCAATTCCTGGCGACACAATGCACATCCGATGTCCCTGACATAATTAATTGTACGGCCTTCTGCTATTTATTTAAAATCTGATACGGTATGTTACATAATTAGTTGGCCGTGGAAATTACAGCAACATCAGTATTAAAATGGTAATAATGACTACCAATACTGTTTAGCAACACTTGTGAATAATGATCCCACCCAAAACAAAAATGTGAAAGACTGCCAAGTTCGATAATATGGGAATGCTTCGCCTATAAAAGAAGTGAGATCTCAATAAGTACCAAGTTCCATACACATACCTCAGTTAAAAATAGTTACTTTCTAATGATGTTATTTGGCAAGTTTTCATACACCTTGTTATAAACCTACTAAACGCAATGAATCAAGTATTTAATTTTCTATTAAAACTTGCCAAGAAATGAACTAGATTAACTAAATGGACTAGATTTACCAACTGACTGACATGACATGTTATCATATATTATGTTCGTGGATCAAAGTTACACATTCGTTATTTTCGAAAGTGATTCACACTTGGCCGTTTTCAGATTTTTACTTTACTTTGACTAAATACAAACCTTTGTACCATTCGAAGATATATTATATAAATATAGATAAATTTAGTTCGTTTTAGTTCCTTGGGGGTATAAAACACCTTCATTTTTTTGAAACCGACTCACACTTGGCCATTTTCAGATTTTTTCCTTTACCTTGACATAAAGACCTACCTCCATGCCAAATTTCAAGTCAATACGACCATTGGAAGTGGTCTAGGTTTTTGATGAGTGAGTCAGTCAGTGAGTGTATAGTAAAAATTGCGATTTTCTGTCGTCAATATCTCAAGACCTACAATAGGTATATCAATGAAATTTTGTATTTTAGATAAGTGAGGGGGTCTCAACAGATAATAGAAATTTGATATGCGTACATAAAATAGATTTTGAGTTACAGGGGGGTCGAATTTGGCCCGAAATGGTTCGTGTAATATAACCCACGGCCGGTGTGTCGCTTTTTTTGCTCGAACTTGGCGGACACACTGCCGTGTGTCTAGATAAACAAAAAGAAAGCCTAGGTTTTAGGAGTCTTACTGAGACGAGTGTAATCAACGCACATAAAAATATGGAATGAGAAACACATGCATAATTACTCAGAGTACAAACCTGTGTAGATTATGGTTCATCACCATATTTTCTTTAGTGTGATCACCGTATCCTGCAACAAAAACAAACAGGTAACATTAATATCCTGGCAATTGACAATCATTATCACGATATTTATCTTAATCTGTGTATCGTATCGCCCTACTCTTATTCCCCTACACTCTTACAAACTGCATTATCGGCCAACTTCTACATCGCATGTATCAAGTGTTATTTTTCTATGCGGGATGGAGAACTGATTTTTTCAAACGCAGCCTTAATGAACCAAAGCCTGGTCTGTTTTGGCTTCCGTCCCATTTTCAAAACGGTTAGTCCTAAGACGTTCCGGTTTCCTCACAATGTTTCCCTCGCTTCGTAAAGGAGTAGTAATGGAACTAATTCCTGAGCTTACAAATACTTAATGAACGATCTCGGGAGACTTTCAAGTGTATAATTAATTAGTAGACTTTGAGGCTATTGCTACTGAAAGTCGAGAAGCCTTTACGTAACACCCAACAAGACTTCCTTGGCCTAAATATGTAATTTAGACAACAAGAAACTTGCTTAAAGACTTTAAGACTTTCTTGTCGTTATAGAAAATTACGCAAATTAAAATATCTCATGTTGTCTTCAAGAAGTTTTGTACCAAAAAAGGCACACAACAGAAACTTATGGATAGAACTTTGAAAAAATAAAATCAAGATCTTTGAAGTGGTTTTGTGTGCAATGACGTAGGTATAGTGCAATGATTACAGGATGTCCATCTCGCTAATATGCGGTTGTCGGATGTCGTTGAAACGTTTTTGTGACCACAAGTTGTCACCCGTAATGAGAGTGCACTTAGCTTTAGGTGGCGACGTTTTTTTGCTCCTTTTTGTCTATTCTTCGAAAGTTATCATTGATTTTTGGTACATAAAAACTTATAAAGGAAAGGTAGGAACTTTGCAAGTCCACTGGTCAAGAAGCAGAGACAATAGTTGAACAATCATTGTATATCACATATGCCTCATCATGGGACAGAGAAGTTGTTAGTATAGATTAAATATTTTGTCAGAAACATAATTTCTCCAATTTTAGAAACTATTTTCCTTTCAAATGGAGGAAACTTTAGATGTCACTGCTTCGAATAACTTTTATATTTAGATATGCATCGTTTAGAGTGCGACTGAAAACTTCTGAAGTAGATTTTCTTCCATTAGAGATACAAACAAAACATACCGGTGTCATCTAATAAATGAGAATATTCAGTAATAGACAAATGTTTAGATTTCAATCTGTTTCGGACATTAATCTTAACACCTTGAAAGCTTTTAACTAATTGTAAACAAGTTTGAATTGTTATTATGAACTTGTAATGCTTCCCGAATACTTTTCAGAGTTCATTAATAACGTTTTGGACGTAGATAGAGAGAATATTAAAATGTTTATTGTTAATGTTCTTGTGGAATTCGTAACTTTAGATTGAAAAGATTCTTTCAGTTCCGTTCTTCTACTTTTGTTGCCGAATTTCTTGTCGCCATATTGGATACGTTTAAAAGTTTTTTTTTTATACTTAACATTTTTTCTTTCGTCATCATGTACTTTTCCAATCATCATGTTTATTAATATATTTTAGTTAGTTAGAGGTGTAGATATGAGTAAACGTAACTATGAATAAACATTTTCGAAACCCGACATAGACGACATGGTAGCATTATTACACAAATGCATACAAATAAAGGAATATCCGGGAAGTTATTGAACCAACTTTAATTTATTTAACGGTCACTTCACAGTTTTACATTATTCATTCTTTTTAAAGTCATTCGAAGGAAATTCTTCGTTCCTATACAATAGTGGACCTGTCTAAACTATTTAGTTCCGCTGCAACGGATACCGTAAAAAGTTTAATAAAATGGATTCGGTAATTTGGTTTTATTTATGTAAGAAATTACAATATGATTTGGGTGTTCTGAAGTTCAGCTTTGATTCGTTACTGTCTGGTAGAAATAAACATTTTATTGAATGAACGAAAATAAAGCTTGGATTGGGGGTCATATTACTATTCGACATGTCCACTAATGCCAACAAGTTTACGTGCAAAAAACTATGTATAGATACATATACTTTTGGAATGGGCAACTAGAATCAAACTTAATTATATTTTTGACATTCATAAGTGCTTGTAAAGACCTAAATGAAATAAATGATTTGAGTTTGACATATAGGTCCTCCTTTACCTATATCGTAAAAAAATCAACAACAACAACGGTTCATTGTTAACTTTGTATCCCTATCTAGCCCTACCTACACTATTCAAGTTCAAACATCGAATAGCTCACTCATGACGTAACTTATCTTTGTAACCGCCACATTCTATGTCAAGTACAGAAAGATGCACATTTTCTCACAGAGCTCATCAATGAGTCTAGTCATGATCCGATGACAGTACTGTTGAGCTGCGCACAGAATTCTTGTAATTACACTTGATTTGATGAGAACGCCGTCTGTTGTGTGAAGGCCGATTTGATTGTAGAAATGCCTTTCGAGACCTTAAGGTTAGAGCGTGAGTTGATGAAGAAGAAAGGTGAAAACTTTATATTTCTACGAAGGTGTCCACTATCATTTTTATTTTATTTGTAAGGCAGATTTTGGAAAATCCCCCAGAATAAATGGAATTTGGAATTTTTTGTAAGATTTGCACCAGTGCCAAGTTGGGCTCAGGTGAATTTCTTTGGTCTTATCTTACCTGCAATTATATTACATAATCGATACACGTGTATCTACTTAAGCGTAAAGAAAACATAAATGTATGAGAACGTGTATAGAAATCCTATTACAACTTATCCAATCTAGAACAGAAGTTATCCCAAGACTGTGCCGCTATTAAACCAAGTAGGCCACATATTGATTTAAATTTCTACTGAATCTATGCCACCGATATACGTCCACAGATAACATATCGTATATTTGACAGCGCGGTAGATCAAAGCCATAGATAATAAAACTTATATTGGGTCTTCCGTGAAGCGATTTGTAACAAATCGTTGTTGATGCACCGTTTCCGAAACAAATAGGGACTGACGTAGGTTCCGCTCTATTGATTATTCGTGAGAATAGCCCTAAATATCGTGTTTATTGTTTACTGGCATTGTCCGATACATTGTTGACATAAATATAATACTGAGTTCATTGGTCACCATTGCTGTGCAATATTTGAGCGGCTGACCCTCTCTTAGGTCATAGAGATACTGCAACTGAAGCAAAGATATTATCCCGAGTATATCTTTGCAGCTATTTGATTGGTTGAATCTAATTTAAGTAATGCTTGAGTCTTGAGTCAGCCTGTAACACAGCTTAGTTTGTTTGTAACTTTACGCTTAAATAGCTGTAAGTCCGATTTAGATAGCTTTGGTAGTAGATAGATGACATAAAGAACATTTTTATTCTTGTACGATAAGAAACAACATCGTGAAAACGGAGACTAAAGTAAACTATCTTTCCTCACTGCAGTACTTACCTAGTCATCATCATCATCATCATCAGCCTATCGCAGTCCACTGCTGGACATAGGCCTCTCCAAGTGCACGCGACTGAGATCGATTTTCGGCTGCTTACTTACCATTAACTGCCACTAACTTACCTAGTCGCTAAAACCCTACGGGAGAAAGACTGACAACCGAATTGAAGAAAGTCCAAAACGGCAATAAGTACAGAAATCAAAAAAAGAACTAGCAAACATTATATCAACATGCTCCAGGAAGTAACTTAACACAAGCTGTTTACTATCGAACCACAAAGAAGTTTCATTCACGGAGTATGTACTAACTGCAGCGATCAATCGCGTTGTTGATCTTACTGTATCGTAATATTCAGTTGGCTATTAAACTGTTTGTAGATGAAACAGGAAGGGTTTAGTTATATTAATGGATGGTTAAGCTGTGAATAGCGTTGTTTGGGTGGTATGGATAGATAAGTCTCGTTCCTGCGGTGAAACGGTGTTTTTTTTTTCAGTTGACTCGTTCATCATTAAATTAATTAATATACATACTTATGCTCCTAGGTAAAGTTAATAGCATATATATGAATGTATGTCTTGTATTTCACTCCGAAGAGTTCTAGTCATAAACTTTTTCAAAATATTCTGAAACGAGACGTAATTTTTATCTTCAAAATTCTATGTTCCTTAATACCTCTGTAGAAAAACTCAAATAACAGAATAATGAGTGCATAACTCGAGCGTGTTTTTAATGATAGTAATTACAGGGCTAATAAAAAGTTCAACAGCTCATGTTTAACATTGCACCTGAAAGGTCAATGAACTTCTAATAAGCGTTATGTAAACAGAAACAAACATGGCTGCCCTTGGTCTGTGGTCGCAATCAGCTTTGTTCAAAGAGTTTCTTTGACTAGTTATTTAAGTACGAAGTAACTCTAAGTTTTGAGGTCGTTAGTGTCTAATTTTCATGTAAAACGCAGACACTTTAGAATAAATAAAGTAAAGAAAATTCATGCTGAAAGTGGTTGTTTATTTAAGTAAAAAAAACTTGTGTTTTGGCGTCTGTTAAGCTCAACTTATATTGTCTTTTTTAATATCTGTCATTAACGTAGTTTATTTGCAAAAAAAGCTGTCGTTTTACAGACCATAACTAAACGACTAATCCTAGAAACTGCTATCTATTATATCGTTTCTTGAAACTTCGAAAATCCTTTTGCCGACATGTCGTACTAGTTTGGCAGGCAAAATACATATTCTGAAACTCATTTAGTTATGTTACGGCGAAATCTATAGTACCTAAGTACAAAATCCTTATTCTTCAAAGCGAATTCTAATACAATTAATCTCTGTCGTCAAATGAATGCTTATTATTTTTAGCCTTTACAAGAATCTGTGAACAAAACACGTGTCAAGTCATCCATCTTGCCAGAGACAACTAAATACGGCTCCAGAGACAAAACAAAATGGCGCCAGAAACTTAGTCTTTCAGCTCTTGACAAACTTATTATAATTTCTGTAATTAGTCTTACGCTTGACACTGTGGATGGCTGAGATGTTTCTGTACTTAAATAACTTAAATAAACACAATTTTTCATTCTGTGTAAGTTAGGAATACTTAATTTATCTTCTGGATTGTTTACCTACAAAAAGAACTTAGGGCTAACCGCAATAAAAAAAATCTAAGGGATATTTCCGTTCTACGTACATTAATTAAAAATATTATCCCTACTTAATATAATTAATTACAATGAAGCTTAAATTCCTCGCCCATTACTTTAATAGTTTAAAGTGCACTATTAAATTCTGCTGATCTAAATAAGTACTCACTTTGATGATCTAATGGCACCCTCGGCCATCGTTCTTCCCGTATCGAGTTCCTGTAACCCGAGATTGTGGCAACCATAGTCACTGAACTCACTACAAACTCGATTTACAATCTCGAAGCTACTTTTTGTAGCAAGTCAATGCAGTCAATGCTTTGAAACGTTTATCCACTCACACGATTTTGTTCGTCGTATCAATGAATGTCATGTTCGCTTTCTTGCATATAGAATACGGTTAGGAGGTTACGGTTAGGTCAGGTTAACCGTTTTTTTTATGCAGCAACTGTTTAGTTTAATATTGTTAGAATCTGAAACTCTAATTAGGTAATAGGTACTCAATCTTTCTCTGTGTGAGAGGAGGGCCAGCAGTGGGACAGTAAAAGTGCAGATGATCATCTCAAGCTTTAGATAGGTACTATACTTGTGTACATGTACTCAATGTGTTGGCGAGGATTTATTACTAAGGGGATATAAACTCAAATTATTTTTACTTTGAGTATTCCAAACGATAATTTCGTGAGCTTTTACCATAGTACAGCTTCTAAAATCGTACTGTGACCGCAGCTTCCTCCATGAAGGGTTGTCATTGAAGAGTCTTTTGTCTTCGATGAGTGAGGAATTCATTACCATGTGTAATGTGCTGGAGTGGTGCCCAATCAACCGTTTACTGGTCATCGCTCTCAAGTATCCACTGAGTAGGTACCCTGCTACTTGATTTATGTAAAGTACCTACCTGGTAGTTTTAATTATGCGTAGGCACGGAGAATTACATTTGAGACATAGTTTTTTTGGTCATGAGGGGACTTTTTGAAGTGTATGACTATGAGTAGAGGAAGAGATGGATGCATAGAGTGAAAGATGGCATGCTTCAAAAGTGACTCCCTTGATAATGAACGAGTAAAGTAACTAAACAAACTTGAAACAGGGCATTGAGTTGAGAAGCTTTTGCAGTGCCAAAAATAAATAATAATACATAAAAATCACGCCTGTTTTCCAAAGTTAGGCTTAAAATATTCTTAACCGAATTAATTTTGGTAAAATGTCAGAGAAATGCCGAAAGGTCGCCTCTATTTTTATCTCTAAAGTAAACGGTTGACTGTTGCCAACATAGATTTCGGCAGCAAAGCCTTATTGCTGTATAGAAGCATTTTGCCCGAAGCGAAGACCAATATAAATTCGAAGGCAGGTTTGAGAATCTGACCATATCTTAGTAGGGTCTGCACTGCTAACGTATCTTAGTAAAATGTACAGAATTAATTTCATATTGAGTGCTGACGAAGACTAATCAATGAGTAGTACATGCTTTGGTAGCTTTTAAGGTTGGCCTTAATAAACCCGACCCATTATAAAAACAGACGCTAGTAAAGTGATCGTCTTTTATTCCCACTTCTGGGACTCACTCCTGTCAAACTACTGTCATTCACACGCGGCCACTAATAGTCAAATTAAAAAAATATTCAGCAATAACCGTGGGGGAGTCATCGCCCCTATGTGGATGTTACAACGTGTGGCTTAAGTTACAAATGTATGCACACAATGTACACACGGTAATGCTTTTACTTAACATAGTAAACAATGCTTCGTATGTTAGTTTTGACAGTTTCTCTGCCTATATTAACTGTAAGGTCTTGAAGAAAACAAATTGAGGTAAAGATGGCAACCAATGTACAAAAGCAATTTAGACCATAAAGGCCATATGTGGTTTCCTGAATATTTGACTTACAATACGGATATCATTGGAGAACTTCTTTAAACGGATTTACGCTGCAAAATTAAGCATTTTGAGCAAACCTAGTCATTCTAGTTTTGACTAAACTGCTGAACGTGCCGTGCTGTGGTCATTGTTGGATTCATTTGTACTGCAATATAATCGTAGAGGTACAATTCTGTGTTACACAATCGCACTTAGCCAACACACGGAACAAACTGACCAGTTACACAGTACGATTACATTTTTCTACAACATTTGAGTCGTTAAAAAATAACGCATTCCATTCACGGCCCGACATTGTGTGACGAGCAACGTGGACGGCTATAAAATGGACCGTTTTATTATCGCGTGCTGCTGCTATTGCAGTGGGCCTGTCTGTCCTTTTTGTAGTTTTAATTCATTACTCAACGTTGTTGTAAATTATCACCTTCCATTTTTGTAATCAATTGTATATGGGTTGGCCGTTAGAGTGGAAGACAAAGTGCTAAATAATAATTCTAGACCGTCCATCAAAGTTCGATGTATGAATTAATCTTGACTTAACTTCGAATAAATGAACCAGTTCTCAGACTTTTTCTTTTTTTTTTCAAATAGAGACCAAATTGCCGTCCCAAACAGAGCGTCCTAAGCTCCAACTGCATTTTCTTTCCCCAATAAACTTTATCACGGAAACTTGGCAAACAAAAGGAACCGATTCTGGACAAACGGTCAATCCGTATGCGCCATACGTTACCTCCTACGACAAAAGTCGCATGAATAAGTCCCAAATCCGATGAATGTAGATGGTCGGATAAAAGTCGCAGCATTCGTACCCAGCCTTAGCGCAAATAAAAAAAGGTTTCATTCAGTATCAGGCCATTCGGGAATTAAGCCGAAAATTCTGAATACAGACTCAAACATAGACGAATTTATTCATTAAGCTCGTTTCATACCTTTAATAAATGATTAGGTCGTCTGGCTCCACTCTAATTGGTCTGAATATTTAAATGGATTAATGAAATAACAGATAGTACTAGGTATGTGCCTTTGGGATTATCTAAAGTAGATCCTAATAGCCATTTTTCTCAGTAACTCTTCAAGTTTTTATCAAACTTAAATATCAAGGGATTTTATTAAAAGTTATATCATTGGATGACTCCCAAAATAATCTTGAGTCGTAAAAGAGCTGAAATGGTAATGTATCACTTTCTGTCAGAAATTCCACCAAGTTTGAAATGAATTTTGTTAGATTCATTTATATTTTACATAATATTTAAGTTTGCTTATTTTCTCCAACTTCGCTCTCATGCTGGATCAATTTATATAGAAGCTTTTAAAGACATTTTTTTTTGTAGTACAATTGAGAACACCAGCGTCAATTAATCAGCTCCAATTTTTTAATAACTCCACGAAGCTTATTCTCATCATCATCGCTAGAATCATACACGATGCAATTATCATCATTAACATACAATTCTTTGATCTTGGTCCCATTTCAGTTTCTGATTAGTTTTTCAAAGTTCACGGGTACGTGGGATCGATTCCCTGGGAAACAAAGGAGCGTAGAACAGATAATAGTCATTATGATGCTTAAAAGCAAACTTCTATGAAATTAACGGTCTGGCTGGAATTGTTAATGGTTTTCGTTTTGGGAAGAAGTCCCGTGATTTACTGACAAAGTTGAGTGAAAATTATAAAGACAAGAATATGCTTGAAATCGTTGCAACTTACAAAGACAATAAGAAAATATGCAAAATGTCATTGCAACTGATAAACGTAGATATAAATGAGGCTGAAATTGAAGGCAGAATGATCTACATTTTTTTATATTTTTAGGAACCGGTCATAATTGAGGTTCTGTATTCATGTTCTCTTAAAAAATAATAGAGAAACCGACAGAGGTGCTCAAAAACCAGCCACTAGAAATAAAAATTTACTTTACCCGATAGGTAATAGGTACCCAAGATAGCTATTTACACATTCAACACCAAGAAGTATTGTTATGACCATCGAAGAATAACCCTAAATTCCCAGCACCTTCATTACACCAAATTGCTTATACCAATTCAAACGTGGGCATAGCATCGTAAATTACCGCTCACCTTTTGTTTTTAATTTCGGTAAGTGCTCCAGTACAGGCATTAGACTCATTTACTACAGCAAAGTAAGAAACATTAGTTCAACAAAGTACTCCAACAAATCCGGAAAATGAGAATGTCCAATTGCTAAATTGCAATTGAGTAGAACTGCAATTAATTCGGTTCAATGACCGAAGATCACAAAATGGCGGTTGAATTCTTCCTTGGTTTCCAATTTTATTGCAGTGCGGCTAATTTCTTTTGTTTTTGGATTTTCAATCGGGGTTGATTTCGCTGTATTTGTCATTTGGCAAGATGTCGATTTTACAATTCGACTAATTTAAAAAAAAGTTTAGACGATCAAAGTGTTCTCCATAAAATTTATAATTTTAAATGTCTATTTGTGTCTCATTCGTTTATAAAAAAAAAATATGTGTTGTTAAATAAGAAAAGAAAGGACCGAGGTAGATAAATACTGTTTTATTTATCATCGAAGGAATACTTAAAAAAAATTAAACGTAAAGAAAGTGCAGGACTTCAAAATCCAGAAATAAATGGTACGCCAAACACAGAGCAACAAGCACAAAAATGTCAAAATATACAACCTCCTTAGCCCAAATGTTAGAAACAATTAGAAGAAGCAGAAACACTACGGAACAGAATTCGCTAATTCAATTAAAACAATCATAGCAGTGCTCGTGACAATCTCCGACAATTCAGCTCATTGGACTAATTAGTGACGTGTTCGGTATGTTAAGCGATGGCCGTTGACCGGTAATGATTTTTATATTTGTTGCGCAGGATTGGGTTACTATACTCTCTGATGAAGATGCCTTGTTGGCTAGAGAGAGAAACACGGTAATATAACCGTGTTTCAATTGGACAATTGGAATATTCGCAGAAACGCTGCTCGTCACATCATTTTCGACTGATGATACTGATTTTCGACATCTCGGCAACAGTTTACAATTATAGCAGAAAAGGGTTGGGTAAGTTTAGTGCACCTGTCTTGCTAGAGATAAGAATTCTTATTCTTCTTTCGTGTCGATGACATGTCTTATAGTAAGGTGAGACTACACTTTGTCAGCCCAATATGCCGCCACAGCGAGAGCAATAAAGAAATTCTTATGTTATGGATTGTCTTGAACTTTGTCATAATCAGAGGAAACAAACGCCACTGGAAAGAATGCCGCGATCTTCCTGACACGTCACACGTCATTCCTGCTGATCTTGTTGCAATAACAGTGTTTGGTACATTCTTAATATCGTTATGAGAACAATGTGTTCTTGATAACGTTTGTATACAACAGGTCATTGTGCTGAACGACAATAAGCCATTGTGGGCGAATCCCACGAAATTTTATTTAAATGTTGCTAGTATGTAATGCTGCAACTGTTTTGGTGTTTATTATGGAAATACTTCCTGTACTGATGTTTTGATGCTGGTATTTCTTATAGAATCTTATCAGAGAATGGGCTGGTTTTTTCTAAAGGCAAACAAAATAGCAGTAATTTACTATTTAAAACGAAAACTTCTGCATATATCAAAGCACACTCTAATATCGAACATGAGATAGCTCTCAGTTTAATATGCATTGAAAACTGCATGCAACACACGAGATTGACTTCCCTAGCGACAGCTTCATTAAAACTTGAATGCATGTTAAGCAACAAACACATAAAAGAGGAATTGAAACTGTCGAGTGTCGAGTCAGATATTGCACCGCAGACAAGCTGTTGTCTAGCATTTATGGCCATTTTCGCCAGTCAATCCAATTGACAATACTTATGTACTTACGTCCAAAATAACCTGGCGAGTATGATGTTTGCCAATTGATACTATTATTCTTATATACTTATCTGTCTACTTTAGGAAAATTAATTAATCAATCTTAGGATAAATCGTTTAGAATAAATCTTCAGGAAAACTATAACTTCCTAACACATACCTAACTATTGCACGTGCTGTGTTTGTTACCTCACTAGTAGAAATGTGTTTTGCTGCCAAGGAAAGTGACTATCGAGCCTCTACTAATAACTTTTTAATGATTTGAATCACTTTCTATGTTCATCGAAGTTGCTGCACAAAATAGAACAGAAGTCAATCTCATGTATGTACTTCACTTTTCATGCCTAAACTCGGCGGTCGCGCTAGGGTTGTCAACTTTTTTATACGCATAAAACTAACGTGGTAGTGGGACTCGTATCTAATTATTTGATGTATTGTTGAGAATAAAACAGGAAAAATGAAATAGAAACCAATAATAATCAAAAAAATAATGTGGCATACAAGAGGTTAATAAACACTTTCAACGGAAATTCGTTTGAACGAGATACCGAACTTTTTCAGAAACCGCAATTTATAATTTTGTTATTCATACGTATATACTTACCCTACTCTTTACTTGTGAAAAAAATATTTTTGTATGTAATGGGCTGGTACAGTCCCCGATCTAAGCTTGCTTCTACCTACAGAAACCTTGATGTGCGAGTTTTATTTCGTCTACCTTACAACATACTCTCGCCATGATCACAAAAATTATCAACTCCTACTAGTAATAATCTTTGAGGGTAGGTAGGCAGGTTTGCCTGGGTCGACACTAGCAAAACTTATTACGGCATTGGGCCAGAGGCCTCCCCGGGGCGCTTACCTACCCACCTAACTGTACCTACCTACTGCGTTTATTAATCGAACCATAAAAATATGAGAAAATAAGTAGGTACATAGGTACTAAAGGTAATACGGCAGGCTAAAAAAAACGACAATTCACTGTTTATTTTTGTATAAAAACAACCGTCCACTGAACAATTATAAAACGACTTTTTGTTGCTCCATTATTACTTTTTCTTTTGTTATTAAAATTAAAAATATTACAGTCAAATTACAGATGCGTGCACATTTATCTACCTTGTGTGTGACGCGCGTATCTCAAGAAAACGGCAGCCGCGCTCGCACTGTTTTGAGTTGTTTTGAGACAGCGCGTCTGTGAACACGCACACATAGACACCTATGTCTGCGTGACTCGAACGCGCTTTGTATGTAGATTGACTTCTGTACCTATGTATTTTGTGGTTGCTGTTTACTCAAGATTATATCCTACATTATACTTGAGTTAATCTGCAACAGCTGATATTACGATTCTTTGAGATCTATCTATGATTTGAGGAAAAAGTATCAATTTCTTAAAATACTAATGATTTTAAATTAAAACTGGTTGTTCAGGCTGCAATTTACTTATCATAGATATACGTGCCTAATAGTAAAAACATAATTAACAAGCAAAGTACTTTGGCCTTAACTATTTTTATTATTCCTGACCTTTTATCTCGTTCGTAGAACAAATTAGACAAAACTTGTGCCATTATCAAGAATTGTGAGTCAATAGGAATTGTTATCTTCTACGTTGCTTGCCAATGTTCCTAACTTGGAACGATAAATAAACATTTTGTACTTCTAATGGTATCAGGCGATAAAGGGGCTGGTCATTTTAGCTTCGGCAACTAGCAAGAGGAACTCATTCATTCTACTCATTTTATATGCGATCTGGATGACCGATAACCGTTGGGGTAAATGAGTTCTAGAGTGGAGACCACGCCTCGGCAAACGTAGTGTAGGAAGTCCTCAGGCACGGTGGAGTGATGACTTGCGCCAGACGGCTGGCAGGAGCTGGATGCGAGAAGCCGAAAATAGATCTCAGTGGCGTGCACTTGGAGAGGCCAGCAGTGGACTGCGATAGGATGATGATGTGCGATCTGAATGCCTGAGTTGACGATGAATCTTTTGGAACAGTTTCCTGGTGAGACAGACTTACAAACTTTCCGTCTCCTGATTACTCGTAACGACCGAAAAAGGACAATTAACAGGCATTGTAAATTAAGGTGAAAGTTTAGGAATAAATCCTGAATTTCATTTACATTTGAAATGTTCTGAAAATAAATTTTGCTCAGTTCAGTAATTAGTTGTCAGCGCCTAGTGTCTGTAGTTTTGTCAACGCATCTAATAAGCGATTGGTCCTTTACCAGAGCTAAGCTGCTTTTTAGTGCTAATTTTGTTCGTGACTTTGGAGGGTACAAATATTACGGATAATAAACCTTAAGAAAACCAGTGATTAAGGTTTTGATTTCTAAATAGGAATGTTAAATATAAAATTATTTCTCAACAAACAATTACAGTTAAGTACTCAACGAACACAGCAAATAAATTACGCTACAACTTATTCGGCAGCTTCAAAAAATAAAACAAAGCCTGTTTACACGACACAAATTAAACTACCGATGCGGATAAATTCCACGGTCTCGTTAATCAATAATTAACAGTTTTTCTTAATTGAAAACAATATCTATTAGTTTGTTACAGTCATGCTTCTGACTACACCATAAATTGTTGATTTTAATCTGAAATATCGTTTTTTATGGCTGCACCTAATAGTGATGGGATACGTAGCAACTTAATACGATCCGGTTATTCGATATATTTTTTTAATTTGTATACATAATTCATTTTTAATAGTGTCTGTTCGAGATGGTTTTTTATATTATGTAGAGTAGAAGATTGTTTAACTGTCATTGTAGAAAATATAAGACTTTTTCTCGCGTGTTTGAATGAAAACATTTCGTAGGAAACGTAAAAAAGTTAATTACCCGGTACCCAATTAACCAGTGATTAAGAAAACACTGAAACTGAAAATTGCTAAATGAAAATTAACTCCTTTACTCAACCGTAATTAATTTGCTATTACAAAGTGCACGATACAAAATAAAATAATAGGTTCTAAAACAAACAAACAATAAAAATGAATAAAGAAATTAGTCGATTAGTCGATTTTACAATAAATCACGCACCCGCATCTCTAGTTCGATATGCACGGCGGAGCGTTACAAGTCAATATCGTTTCAGTAATTGGACATTATTTTTAATTTGGAACGCGGGCATCGAACTTCGAAGAGTAGCTGAACTTTTCTATGCACGTATAAAGATCAATAGCTTGGCCAATGGCGTTTTATGGTATACGAATTTCGGCGAAGGTATCAAGGGAATCGATCGCTTTTTGTTCCCATTGCTAATCGATTATCATGTGACAAAGGCTTTTTATTCTTTAGGCATCCTGTTAAAATGAAAAAAATATCTATGCAGATCATTAATACAAAAAATACAGACAGAAAATATCTACTATATGATTTGTGAGTTTGAAAATCAGAAGGTGTAAAAACTGTTTAAAGCAAAATTGTCTTATTTTCTAGATCGATTTACTTGAAAATTGATCTTACCTAGTAAAAATAAATAAGTAAACTGTGGTTAAGATTTCCTAAGTTATTGCCTAACCACAAAATGCTTAGTTTCGTCAAACAGATTTCTACAAAGAAAGGCTTAGGCATTAATGCACTTAAAGGCAAGGTTAGTAAATACTTTAAACTTAGGAGAAACATATACATACCTTTAAATACGTACATATATATTTACCATTTATTTTCTCCTCCAGATTATAACGTAGGGGAATTTGTCCTAAATCTCCTCACGTATAAAGAGCTCGCCACATAAAATCCTACAAATTCCAGTTTAACAAAAACTAGATAATAAGTTGTTAGAAGACGTTTCCCATGGTTTGTTCACACGAGCCGTCACACCCCGTGAGCAATGCTATAACGAACTACCTACTCAATGGCCCACGGGGTTGGCCGGCCTTTGACCCGAGACGTTACTATGGGATGGGAGCTCTAGTAGTACCGTGATTGCCCGTGAATATGACATTGTTGTCTTTGACCTAAATCTAGTGAAGTTGTAAAAGATGTTATGAAAAAAAGGGTAAGCGATAAGTTGTTAGACCATTACCACATGTGCCTTTACTTTCTGTCTTATTAGAGACCAGAGGTTTAAATCGTTTGAGACGTCAAAGTGTGCAGATGTCCGCAAATGAGTAAGTTATCTGTAGGTAATGTAATATGAAACTTGGAATCTGAATTTACTCTCATGGATTTCATCGGATCGTATACTTTTTTCAGTTGGACTTATTTTATGCATGCGGTCATGTTCTGTACCTAATAAAACAAACCAAGATAACGCACGAGAGCACAAGCACCCCTAAAAATAAGACAAAAAGCAAGATGGCGCCCACCAATTTGACAGATGTTCAGCATAATTTTACCGCGCAATATTGCATCGACACTTGGCGCCAAAACATCTGCTCGTGCAAAATATCAACATTTGCATCCTTTAACCATCGGCAGGTGCAGACAGCACGCGTCGACCAATTTATTTTTCATCCTGTTTTCATCTTACTTCATAAAATACATCTTACTTCTTAAAAATATATTTTCTTACTGCGTTATAGCGGGCAGTAATCACGTTAATAATATGGTTAATAACTAGTGGGTAACCTTGACTTTGAAACGTGCCTACACATAGTACGTACATGGTTAATACTCGCAGGTACATAAGTCTCAAGTAATGACGCCAACAATATAACATTGAACAAGATATTATTTGTGTCACGTACCTATTAACCTATACTAGAGTGTGAATATCAGATAATCATATATCCAGACATGAAAATTAAGGAAATAGCTGTGATTTTGTCAATTACGGCTCAATTTTTGTAGATTTCGTTTATCGTTTGGATTATCTAAAGTGAGAATCATCAATCTAATTCTATAATTAAATTAACTTGACTTTTATGATTGAAATATTTTTTTGTGTCACTTCAGATGGTACTATCAACTCTATGGTTTTATCTTTGGGGATTGCCTTGTGACATTTCTCATGAAGACCGATCATAATACATATGTGCCCAGTTGACGGAAAAAGGTCCCCCTCATTATAAGGAACTCGAACAAATCTGACATTATGTAGACTTCTGATAGGTAATTCCTTCCTATAATTCCGGAAAAAGGCTGAAGTGGCGTGCGCAAACTGCACGTGTGTTGAAATATAAAAATAAACTTAAACAAATAGCAGAAATTAATTCTGATGAATATTAATCAAGTGCTTATATGAACCGGTTATAATAAATATCGTGTGCATAACAGGTTGCATCAAGTTTTTTACACCTGATCTTCAATGTATTTCTAGTTTAAATAGGCAAAAACATCTGAACTATACTCTTTAAATTTTAAAAGTATATTCCTTTTTGCTTGTTTTTTTTTTGCAGTCTGATTTAAATTACTACTTAATTTGTTTTGACTTTTTGTATGAGTCATCCTTAGCACGCGCCATCGCCTGACCACTTGGTGAAATGATTTTATAAATTCAATAATTGAACATTGGCCTTAAGGAATTATACATAAGATTTTTTAATGTTTACGTGCACAATATTACAGAACACAACAGCAGCCTTTTCTCTGACAGAAAATCGTCAAAAATCCCCAATGTTCCCAAAATATTTCCTAGCTTCTCCTGAATTCCATCACGAAGGTTTACCTTTAAAAGATCTCTAGACTCTAGACCTATTGATGTGCTCTGGTATGTCTTTCATTGTCAAGTTTTAACTGCACAGTCAACTATTAGACACCAACAAGAACCGTACTAACGTTCGATAAACCAGAGACAATCGTCTGTTTTTGTGTTAACTCACACCCGCTAACGACTTCTGAGAAACGAGAGAATACTGCCTTACACGATGTTCTCGGAAGAACTTGCTTACTTAGACGGATTCGTATCAAGAAGTTAAGGATGTTACGATGTTAGAAGATATTTCAGTTAAGGAAGCTCCGGTATACTATCGATTTCCAAAACACTCAAAAGAAAAAAAAACTGCACGAAGCGTTGCTACTATGTCGAGACTATCGGTTTTGAAGATTGGCTCTCAGCTCAGATATTGAAGTGTATTTTTGACAGAATTTTAATCAATGCAACTTAGTGTTTGGAAAATAAAGAGATACATAATCATCATACTAGGGCAGTCAAAGGGCTAACAGGATTTTCGTGTACTCTGCTGGATAGGACGAATGAACAAACTCTCTTACGAAGTACTACAATGGGATACATCTTCGAAGCCTTATCTAGGAAAATAATAAACAGTCATGGATTTAATTACTACGTCCTTTTGTTATCGGCTGATCGTAAATTCCTTGAATATCTTATTCTCTACAAACAAGGCGCTAAACTTCTTCTACTTAAGTTTTACGTAATTCAAGCGTTCTCAAAATATTTAAATTCTGTAATATTGTGAGTTTTATGAAGTAATCAGATGTACATGACATTGTGTTTTGAAGGCAACTTGCTCAAGAGACATCTCCATTATTATCATTATGTCAAATCTAATTGTAATCACTGCTTGGAGGTTGATTACTCATAATTCATAAAATTCTTGACCTTCAATCCATTTAATTGGTCATCTTATTCATGGTGCTAGGATGTGGCTGGTGCCATACTTCTCTGAATCATCATAATCGCAACTTCTATTACTGCTACATTTGGAATTTGACGGTTTTGGAAGGGCTTAATTCTAGATTCTAGCGTCTTATCTGAATACAGTGACCCAGACTACTGCTGGTCCCAAATTCAACCATTTTTCTAGCAGGACTTTATCTATGAACCTTTACAGGTACTTGGTTTGGAATAAAACATTCTAATTGAACACAAACGTAACCCAATGTGGAAACTACAAAGGCACAGCAGAGGACATAAACATTAACGTTTACGGTCAAGCCAGTAATTGCGGTTACATTTGAATTACGTGAATGACCAGGAGCTCAATAGAGGATTGATTCCCATAGTACAGGCGGGGTCAATTTCCGAACACACCCGCATAAACTCAGCCTTGTCCCATCAACTAAATCAGAGGATTTTCAACCTTACGTCGTGTACCAAAAGATTCAATGCCAAATTTAAATACGGGTCCGTCTTTGTAAAGTTTGAATTATTGTCTCTAACAATTCTCTTCTCCCCTTTTTGATCGGTCATGCAATTTTTCAATCTAAGTCGAATTGGTACGTTCGTGCGAGGTAGCAATTTCTTTGTAATAATTCGGCAGTTTTTACCGTTTGGTAATGCTCTAGGCATGTATTTAGGTGTTTAGCGTAGCCTCGATAAGTTTTTCTGTTATGTGACAAGTCTTTGTCCGCGCTCGGTCCAATTTGTTCCTTTCATGAATGTTGTTGAACGAGCCGTGAAATTTTGACGTTGTTTTGTGTGTGCGTGATCTTCATTGTAGCTTTCTGTTCATTGGTCTTCTTCGGTTTGTTCATTTTTATTAATTGTCATGTCTTATCTAGCTACCCTCTAATACCACACATGTGCCAATACTGCAAGCCCAGTTGAATGTGAAAGATGAGGAATACTTACATTTGTTCTTACACACTAATATCTAGGTAGGTCATATTAGATAGCTTTAGTAGGTGTAGCATAGTGTAGGTTACATTAAGGAAATTCTGCTAATGTCCTGCACCTTCAATCGAGGACTTTTTGATCCAAGTAGATACGGGTATGTACCTACTTTCCTACCTATATCTAAGTACTTATACGTATATGGTAGGTACCTACCTAAATAACCTAAGACAAAATAAAAAACACACCGAGTTTATAACCTACTTACTTACTACAAGTTAGGGAGGTAGGTACCTACAATGTAATGTTAGGTACGTAAGTACAACATATGGCTATGATTAGGTATGTATGCTTAGGAAGGTAAATAAGTAACTTTACGTTCTTAAGAGTTGTAGAGACCTACATATACCTAACTACTACTAAGCTAGAGCGTGTTGATTAAGCTCATCTTACTCCATCACTTAATAATATGATGCCTGCCTACCTACCCATACTAAGTACCTATATTATGATCTACAACGTTCGCGTAGGTAATTAATTAGGTAACATTGATTTATTAGCGTGATAGATAGGAAAGTGCCTATACCTACTACTAGAGCACACATTACTAAACATCAGTAGCTAAACAAAAAAATGATTAGGTAGGTAAAGGGTAAGTACCCACATCCAAGTTCAAAATTAAAACTCTTCCATTTAATTGTAAAATAAGGGGTATCTATGTGTACTTACCATTGACGATGAACCTGTGCCTATCGTTCAGCAGCTCCTTGGACAATTTCGGGCATTCCTTACTCAGAACAACACACAGATCATTTAACTTGGCACCGCTTTGTTTACTAACAATCTCAATAAAATAATTACACTTATCACTGTCATTCGCGCCCGTTATTATTTCGAACTCGTTTAAATTAAGAATACCTTTCTTAACTAAGACGTCTAGAATATTTGTATCGCATAGTTCTCGTAATAAAATGTGTTTGTGGCGTAGGAGACCGGCACAAACGTCACCTACCGCAGCCATCGTTCAACTAACGCGCGATGAAAAAACTTCATTGAGTCCCCCTCATTCAAACTTGAACAGATGCGATCGTGTAAGCAAGCATGCTCCACTTGGGTACCTTACCCTTGAAAAAGGCGATTTTGGGTAGTTCCATCCTTTTCTAACTCCTTGAATCAGGAGAGATAACATCTTTTAGTTTGATAAGAGAAGTTTACGAGTCCGTAGATCGTGAGACTGGGACGTAGTAAGTTTAAACCAAGATCATTATGACCGTAGAACGTTTTTGTTTATTTATCAAATATTATTGAGCAAGATAAAGAACAGTAGTAGGGTAGGGTGGTAGCCAATGAACCGCGTGTACACTATGAACCATGGTACCTACCGGTCATACCTAACGTTGCTAGCTCGCGCAAAAATTATGTCGAGACTCCCTTGCCACGTCAAGAAGTTTGGTCTATTCGCCGTGGGTCTGTCGCGATATACTCACCTGTGAGCCGCGTCTTAGTCTTCTACTCAAGCAAAAACGACAAAAAAAGGTGAGTTTCTTTTTGTTGTTACTTTAATAATCTAACTCTTACTTAACTATGTGTGAATTGTATGTGTAATGTAGATCATTAGGCTTGTCTGAGACTATTTTTTGGAATTATTTCTCAACGGTTTTTGTATAAAACATGACCTAACATTTCATAAGAGGGGGTGGGTACGCTGTGAGCCATTTATCCTGGGTAAGCAATGAACCACGGTTCATTGTGTATTGTGTACCACATCCAGCGGCGGCCCTAGCCATTGCGAGGCTACGTGCGGTAGGTCTATGCGAGGCCCTTTGTCCTACGTGAAAAGTCTGTTGTGAGCTAGGAGTTATTTTGTTGTTAATAAAAGGACTTACAAGCGGCGCTACCTTCTAGGTTCGGCTAAAAAAGGATGAAAAAAATAAAAGAAGTAGAAAATAAAGCACCCGCGAGCGTAGCGAGCGCAAAAATTTTTGAGCTTTGGGTCACTAAAGCACCTAAACTTGTATATCAAAGAACGGTGCAAGGTGAAGTCGCGAGCGCAGCGAGCGCGAAAATTTTTGAGTTTTGGGACATAAAAATAGTCTAATCATGTTAGAACGAACGGCACTGACAAGCGAACAGCCGCGAGCGTAGCGAGCGCGAAAATTTTTGAGTTTTGGGACATAGAAGTACTCTAATCATGTTAGAATGAACGGCAGTGACAAGTGAACAGCCGCGAGCGTAGCGAGCGCGAATTTTTTTGAATTGTTGGTTAAGGACTCTCAAATTAAACTCGGAATTAAGCACAAATAAAAAGAATCCGTGACTGGATCGAGAGCCAGTTGTTTTTGTTACGTAGGTGTTCCAATTTTTTTGTTAAATTGAGAACTCAAAAAGTAAACGCAGAATAAATAAGAAATAAATAAAGAAAAATATTTTTTTCTTGGACCAGATATAGGTATATGTATTTTTTAATTATATTTTTTTATATTAGTGTGGGTTGTAGCGCGAGGCCCCCCCAAGCGCGAGGCCCTGTGCGAAGGCACAGTTCGCACACCCCTAGGGCCGCCACTGACCACATCTTAGTGCTTTGTATGATATATGAACAGGTGGGAAGTATTATAAGACAGTTAACCTCTAAGTGTAAAGTGAGTACCTATAATTAATTACCATTATTCGTCTATTTCAGCATGGGGCGAAACACGGTAGGGAGGAAAGCACGTAAAAAAGGGTATCACACCGCGGAAGCTACACAAAGAGGTAAAGAAAAAACACTTGTCGGGATTAAGCATTCGAAAATTAGCAAAAACTGCAACCTTCTCTATCCAGTATTGTGACAGACGAAGTATTTGTGCGAAGATATGTCACAAACAAAGTACAGGAACAATCCTTGTAGACTAGAGCCCCATTATGATGCAAGTAAATTTCTTACTGCCCAACATGAAGACAGCATAAAGAAATGTTGATTGTTACAATTTGTGATTTGGACAATAAAAAAACATAAGTCTGAATGTGATAAAAACACGTCGACTTTATAATGCTTTAAGAGCATTTTAATTAATATAAATATACAAGTACAAAATGTTTTTTCTTTTTTCCCGGAAAGAGTTTGTGCGTAACTTTTAAGATGTTCATAATTATTGTTAAAAATTAAGTTTTAAGGCTGATTTGTTGGTTCTTATATGTATGTATAACCCGAAACTTAATAATTATAAAAAGTTATAAATAGTGTATTTATTTTTCTTTAAAACAAATAATAATGTTTTTTTTTTATATTACCGTGATTCATTGTGTACCACATGGTTCATTTAGTACCACCCCCCCGGTTCTTTGTGTACCCCTAGGAGTACGCTATGAACCATTTCTCATGTTTTAAAAAAACATGTATAAATTAGACAACAGCAAATGTTTTCCACTTATTTCAATGCAATTTGGCAGCTTATTAAACAACCTATCATTTGAGACAAAAATATTTTCTTAGACTGTAAAAACGAGCGCGCTAGAGATCTCCAAACTTTTGGTGGTCCATTGGCTACCACCCTACCCTAAATGCCTTACGTTAAGTTAGCAAGGTTAATGTACCTACATGTTTTAACCTAATTAATGTTTAGTCCGTTAATGTGATTGTCAATAACTCATAAAATTGTAACAAATAGACGTTTCTTTTACAATATTATGTAGGTATTCATGCATGAGAATAGTAATGTTAGGTAGTGAATGTTTCATAATAAATAAATCACGGTCAAATAAAATGATCGAATAAAAGTGAAACGTGTTCGGTGTTCGTGTTCAATGAAATTGGCATTGAAAGGCTTTAAAAACTTTAAGAAATATTATATATAGTTTTCATGTAAGGCTATGTATGTATCTGGCGCGCTCCTACATAATTACCTACCTACATGCTATGGTTCAGTGGAAGTTTCAGTAGACAAAAGTGAAATAAAGTTGCTTTCACGATTTTAACAGCGATAAGAAATTGATAAAACGTACCTAATGAAGAATGTTTTATCTTCTCGTGCATAAATAGAACCTATGATAAACCAATGTTCGACTGCCTTGGTCCATTGGGTTTTGCAATCGACATTGCGGAGCACGGAGTTTCGTGTTCGATTCCCGAATGCAGCTTACATATATCGATTACCTATGCAAATTATCCATCATAATATTACTAAAAACTAAAGTTAAGTAGATAACGTACATAAAAGTAAATAACGTACGTACAGACAAGTAAATTCTAACCGAAAACATGAAGCAAAGAGGAATACTTAAGTAATTTATGAAAGGTAATAACTATCATTAGGACTCGGACTAGCCATGTAATTCAAAATATAAATAGCACCTCTGTATATTGCTCCCTTGGGAGTCGTTTTGGGGTAGATGAAATCTCAGAGATTCACGTTATAAACTACCACACCTGCGATATTATTGTAGTGCATTGACTTCCATTCCTATTAAGTTAAGTAGAATATACCTACTTAAAGACATAAAAAAGTCTGATTATAAATGTGGTCACTGGAAGAAGAAAATAGAATAGTAACAAGTGATGTTGCCTGATATTTCCAGCCCTGATCAGTGCTGGAAATAGGCCTCTCCCGTCACACGCCATTGATCTTGACTGGGTACGAAACAAATCACCCTAACGCGGTTTCAGCCGAGTGTCGAGGTAACTACTTCTTGCATCAAGATAGGAGTAGAGTAACAATATTAAAGCTCGTCTAAGCTGAAATAAATTACGTTTTTATATTTCAGGACAGGCAGACGTTGCAGTACTCCCTACTCCCCCTAGCGGAGGGTACCGGCAACTTTACGATTCAGCCTGAAAGAAAGAATCAAGAAACTAATTCAGGTAATCAGGTGATGATTTTTACGTTTGATGATTTTGGTGATTATTCCAACGAAGAGTAGGAATCGAAGAGTAAAAAATCAAATTTTTATTTGACTATTTTTTTTTTGTATTATTATATTTTATCTGTGGATGAAATGTTTTCCTTCTATAGTCTGTATTGTTTGTTTGACGTTCGTTTCTGTCGTTGGCATTCTAACCTCAATTTATGTTTTCTGTGAAATCTTATTTTCGGTTCAAGACGTAAAATATTGTTTATTAATCTTCGTAAAGTTTATTAGTGATTTTGTGTTATTAAAACAGGTGCCGAAAATGGCGCCAATCGCTAAGAAAACACTAGACGGTAAGTCAAAAGTGCTCTAAACGTAAGTGAACTTAAATTGCAAAAATCTTCGTTTTCTGAAGAGTTTTAGGTTTTATTACCATTTCCCGGAGGAACATAGCCCCCAAAACATTGCAATAACTAGTTCCATATGTTTATTTACTAAATGAAGAAATAGCTAAGTTCAAATATTTTAATGTACTGATGTAATTAGTGATTAAAGTAATGTTTGTAACTTGGTTGCAGACACGGATTCCGGGTCGGATTCGGATAGTGGGTCCAGTGCAAGCCGCAGCAAGAGTCCCAGCCCCGCCCCGGGAAAAGAAGGAAGCCATTCAAGGTATTGCACAATACTCTTTCCATAAGTTGTATATTAGACTCTGTCACACTATCAAAGCCTATCATGAGTATTAACTTACTTAGTGGTTAACTGGCAGTTAATATTAACTTCATTTTATTTCAGATCAGTGTCTCGGAGCCCAGCTAAATCAGGAAGTGAATCTCCTAAATCAAACCGGTCTGCCCACTCCAGAAGATCTTCCAATGCTTCCAGAAGCAAGTCCAACTCACCCGCTCGCTCCAACAGATCACGCTCAGGGTCTGCTCAAAGCAACAAATCTGGTTCCTCAAGCCCCAAGTCCAATGCATCAGGAAGCCCTAAACAAAGAGCTTCTAGGTCTAGAAGTGGTTCTAGGAGGTCCCGTTCAGGTTCAGCTAGTGCTAGATCTCGCTCAGGATCTCCTAAAAGCCGCTCAGCCAGCCCAAAATCTGGACCTCACAGCCCTAAGTCTAGATCACAGAGTCCAAAATCCAGATCACAAAGTCCTAAATCTCGATCTCAGAGCCCAAAATCAAGGTCACAGAGTCCAAAGTCTCATGCTAAAAGTAGGTCAAGGTCTAAGTCAGCAAGTGCAAGCCCGAAGAGTAGGAAGTCTAGATCCAGGTCTGGTAGTGCCTCGTCAAGCTCCAAGAGTCCTGTGGCTAGACCTGGTGGACAGGACAGCAGGTCAAATTCTCCAGGACTTATGATTGATGATGCACAGGCTAAGGACAAGTCAAAAAGTCGCTCAAGGTGAGAGTTTGTCTACATGTACTTTTTAATATCTTATGGTCGTAATCTACTGACAAATGAATGTTTTCTTAATGTTTTATTTTTCAGATCTGGTTCAAGACATTCAAGATCAAAGTCCCGTAGTAAGTCCAAGTCAAAGAGTCGCTCCAGGTCCCGGTCAAAGAGCTCCAACGCTTCTGAAGCTGATGTTGGTAAGTTGTGAATGTATGTGCTTTCTTCGTAGAAAAACTGCTTTTTGTACCCAGCACATGTTGAAAACAAAATTATAGGTGTTTTATCAAGCCTTTTATTGTTCATTCAGATCATGAAATGCTCTTCTGCTCATGCAATAAGTATATGAGCATATGTAGTGTGCACCAATTCTTAGCTATGTGTATTGGTCTTCTTTTATGTACCTAATTAATTACAGGGGATAAAAAGAAGCGTGCAGTTCTATCAGACTCGGAGAGCGATGGCGGTACCAAAGCTACGCCAAAACGCAAGAAGGCAGGCTCTGACAGCGGTTCCGAAACTAGTGATAAACCTAAGAAGAAGTCGAAGAAACTTGTGGATTCTGATGACGATGAGGAGGGGAAGAAAGAAGAGGGTGATGGTGGTATGTAATTTAATTATTATTTTTAATCTTTATCTTACACATAATATGAAATATGCAATGAATACAGACAGGTTGGTTGCAATGAGTACACCCAGAGTTGGGTTGTTGTACAGCCAACCCTAAAGGGATGAGAGATTTGTTTTCATTTATTAATCTAGTTTATTTTATCTTCTGCCGAATAAGGGTGCCCATATATAAATTGAGTGTATGGGGGAAAAAAATATGTTTTATTTTCTCCACAGTAACTGCGGATGCCTTATTCGGAGACGCATCAGACATAAGTACGGAAGACGAGGGCGGCGCCGACAAGCGGTCCTCCCGCTCTCGGTCGCGCAGTGGGTCGCGGTCGCGCAGCCGCAGCCCGCAGGACGCGCGCCGCTCCGGGGACGAGGGCCGCGCTAGTGGAGACGAGGTGAGGGTACTGCCAGGGCTGCGGGACACACGAGGGCGGCGCCGACAAGCGGTCCTCCCGCTCTCGGTCGCGCAGTGGGTCGCGGTCGCGCAGCCGCAGCCCGCAGGACGCGCGCCGCTCCGGGGACGAGGGCCGCGCTAGTGGAGACGAGGTGAGGGTACTGCCAGGGCTGCGGGACACACGAGGGCGGCGCCGACAAGCGGTCGTCCCGCTCGAGGTCGCGGTCCCTGCCGATGGCTGTGGTTGGTGGTCCCTTTGGCAAAAAAAAATACGTATTCTAACAGCCTATCGTTTTTTCAACTATGTTGGGGTCAGCTTCCAGTCAAACTGGATGCACAGCTGAGTTCCAGAGTTTGATGTAGAGTGACTGTCTAAGTGACCTTCACAACTCAATTGCCTTTGCAACCCGATGTCTTTGGTAAGACTGGTTGGACTCATAAACTATATGGTTACCAATGTTCTGACTGTCTAACCAAGTACAAAAATTAAAAGAAATATCTGTTTCAAAATTCTTGTTGCAATTCCAGCAAGAGCCTCGTGATAAACCAGAGGAAGAGGAAGAGGTGGAGATCCCAGAGACCCGCATCGATGTGGACATGCCCAAGATCTGGACGGAGTTGGGCAAGGAGCTGCACTTTGTGAAGCTGCCCAACTTCTTGTCGGTGGAGACCAGGCCTTATGATCCCAACACTTATGAGGATGAGATTGATGAAGAGGAAACTCTTGATGAGGAGGGTCGGGCTAGGTGAGTGATGGTGTTTAAATTGTTTTTTTTTTCAGGACTTGAATTATGAAATTGATGGTAACAGAAATATGTATTTGGTAGAGAAATAGAAACTGTTGACACTTGTTATTAGTTTGATGATAAATCCCAATCATATTTATATATTTCTTTAAATAAATAGAAACTGGTATTAGAAATGAATTGCGTCTTTTTAAATTATTTTATGTCCATTTCTAACTGACTTCGAATAATGGTTCTCAGTTTGACCTACATGAATGTTTATGAGTGGTTATCTCACGTTTGGCTGAACCGAATTTGATGCGATTTTCAGCATAGTATTTGTCAGAGAGGAGAGTGTTTTAGGTATATTATCGGAGTCAAGTTTATTTTTTCTGTAGAAAGTTTTATTAGATAGAATAGAACTTTATCAGCCATTTACCTACATTCCAGGTTAAAACTGAAGGTAGAGAACACAATGCGCTGGCGCACGGTGTTCGACAAGGAAGGCAACGCGGTGAAGGAGTCCAACGCCCGCATGGTCAAGTGGTCTGATGGGAGCATGTCGCTACATCTCGGTTCAGAGATATTCGATGTTTATAAGCAGCCGTTACATGTGAGTTTTATTTAAAAAATATGTATTAATTTTATTATCTTGACAACATATTTAGAAGTATTTCTTCTATATGTTTGTACATACTTTTTATATATATGATACCCTAACTTGCTACGATTCATTTGTGTCTCAAGAGTTCCCTGAAAACTATACTTTAAACTTACTTGTTAGACAATTAACTAAAGGTAAACATAATCGATAGACACATCCAACTTTTTTTCTTAGAGCTCAAATTAAAAAAGACACTGACCAAACAAGTTTCTAACTTTGGGAATTATACTATACGCTTCTTATGTCAAAAATATTATTTTCACCTTTGAAAGAGACACACCAATATTGACTGTACTCTTAGGTCACTTTAAAAGCAATGACTTCTACCATCACTTTAGGAAAGCCATACAACGCCACTCAACAACCTAACATACTAATAAAACCTTATTTTCCTCCCCAGGGCGACCACAACCACCTGTTCGTCCGACAAGGCACAGGTCTTCAAGGCCAGGCGGTCTTCCGCACGAAGCTGTCCTTCAGGCCTCACTCCACGGAGTCGTTCACTCACAGGAAGATGACGCTCTCGTTAGCTGACCGCTCCACTAAGACTTCAGCTATCAAGATACTGTCGCAAGTCGGCGCTGATCCCGATGCGGATAGGAAGTATCAGCTTAAGGTTTGTTTGAGATTTTTGTATGGATATGGTATTCAGTGGGGTTAAGCGTCCAGATATGGGTAAATGGAGACAGGCGAATCTATTAGCTGTTACAATGTAATATGGATGTTAAGTTATATTATAAAAAAAATCCTAATGTAAACAAGTTAGTAAGTAGATCTTGCAAGGTTTTGACATATAAAGAGATTGTAAGTTATTTTTTATTTCAGATATTTTTTAATTGTTAATATCACGTTATCTATAAAAGTCTTTCAGTGGCATAAATATTTCATATAAATGGTAATGGGTTGATTTTTCAATCACTTGATAACTTTAATCTGATGAATTTGTTACATTTTGACAGCTTTTGTATATGCCAGTATAAAATAACATAAACAATCGACCTTAACTTTTACATTTTTGAACAACCAGAAAGAAGAGATGGAGCTCCGCGCGGCCATGCGGTCCCGCGCGTCCACGCGGCCCAAGCGGCGCGGCGCCGGCGCCCGCGCGGGCGCGGGGGCCGCGCGCGACGACTCCGAGGACGAGGGCGGCGTCTCGCTCGCCGCCATCAAGAACAAGTACAAGCAGGGACAGAAAGGTATGTACACTCTGTCATGTGGATTACAATTATCGGATGAAATAGAAAAAAAAAATATTATTTCTTAATCAAGAGAAACAAAATCGGATGTTAAATTAAACATTAACGAGAGGTAATTGACCTGTATTGACACTGATATAATGAGGATAAATATTGTATCGAACTGTGATTTTGAAAGCAAAATACTGACTGAAAGTACTACTGTTAAAATCAATTTGTTCGCAAAATGGCAATGTGTCGGATCTTTGGAGGATTCTAATGAAACTGTGATTATTTTTTTAAAACGACTCGCAAATAAAATTTAACTGACCTCAATTTAAGAGACCCATACTTTCTTTAAAAAATCACATACCTCCAATTGAAATGCAACTGATATTCTTACCAATTTCGTAACAGCATCAGCAGGCGCAGCGATCTACTCGTCAGAATCAGACGGTTCTGACGTTGAGACGCGTCGGGCTCGCCGGCTCGACCGCGCTAAAGCGCTCAAAGATTCTGACGACGAGGGTTCTGACCATGAGGCAGATCAGAACACTCCGAGACGTACTTCTAGTGCAAGCGGGTCGGCCAGTGGTAGTGGCAGTGAGTGATAAGTGTATGACGATGATGGCCCAGTGTAAAGTTCAGTGTATTTCGACCATGATGGCCCAGTGAGGTGAGGTTTTGTGTTGCAAGATTTATGGAGTGTGTCTGTTGCTGGAATGTGAAGTAAATGAAGGAAAAAAAGGTTTTTTTTTAATTCGGTAATTGAGGGTTCTTTCGAATTGGACGTTCCGTGTCGCATAGCTGAGGTGCAAGTTGGAAGGACCTTGACATTATAATTTTTATGCCCATTTTCGAGAGTTAGTTAGACTGTGCTGAACAATTTCTTGTTCCTTCTGTTATTAAGAATCAACATTTTTAATAACAGAAATAACAAGAAATTGAATTTTTTGAAAGAAGTGTGCAACCACACTTCTATCAAAAACGACTAATTACTTTTAGATATATAATGTACAGAGACAAAACTGCTTTGTTTTACATTGAAAGGAGTGCATGACTCAATTCACATATTGTTATGTGAAAAAGATATTAAGTTAAATGGCAACAAAACATATTTTTTGTTACTTTTATAATTAAGGACCATGTATTCTGTATAAGTTGTAAATATAGTTATTTAATTCACATTACTTTGTTTCGTTTTATTTAGTTGATCCTAACTTTGGTATGAGGCCAGACCAAACATTTGTTTGTTACGAGTCAGACCTCGCTGTATTTTTTAAGATACTGTATTGATAAATAAACTGTAAAATAATTGATATTACATAAAGTAAGTATCTAAGCAACAAGTAGGGACCATGGAGAACACAATGGTCTGATGTTTCTCAGCATATGTATTTGTCAATATGTTTAATCAGCAGCGATTGTTTAATAACAATTAAATATTACTAATCGATTTTAAGTCCATTATCTAATTCGTAAACCGTTATTTAAAAATGGTTATTGCAAAGGAAAATTATTAGTTTGCTGTTTTAGCAAATTATGAACTGTTTATGACAAATATTACGTAGATAGAGTTACCTATCCAAGACAGACCTTTACGGCTTTAATAATGTTCCAAATTGGAATTGGTAAACAAAAAAAACATTCAAGTTTCAGTTTTTTCATTCGTCAAGTCTTATCTTAGTTTAAAATTTAAAATTATTAATACTATACAACAGTATTATTTACCACAGTATTATTATCTACTATTACACTCAACAGCGCTTCTCCTTCATGTACCATTTTCCCGACTGCTAACACTCTCCAAACGCCAGAGTCCAGTATAGTAACGTTGGGTATACTGAACGCACAGGTATTCAGACTTATCTCTCGTCTATCGTAGAACCTGTCGAAGGTAGACATAGGTGCCACGAGCTCGCAGCTCTCCAAGTCAGGAATGGGGAATGCGATGCTTAAGTTAAAGGTGTCCCCTATGTTAAGGGTAGGTTTAAATGGTGTCAGTGGTACGTATTCTGGAAAGAAATACGACAGGAATTAATATTGTGGGATCCACATATTCATCTATACTAATATTATAAAGAGGAAAACTTTGTTTGGTTGTAATTGATAAACTCAAAAACTACTGGACCGATTTTAAATATTCTTTCACCATTAGAAAGCTATATTATCAGCGAGTAACATAGGCTATATTTTATCCCGGTGCGGGCAGCAGTTCCCACGGGACGCGGGAAAATGGCTAGTATATTATATTATAATCCCATTGAGGCAAATTTTAAGTACTCTTTAGTAGCGGTTCAGATTGGTCAGCAATCATTTTTGTTCTTATAATTGATTCCAATCAAAATCTATTAGTAGAGAATTTTGGAGTTCATCTGTTTGTTTATCGTCTTCTATAAAGAGAATCTGACCGATTATGATGATTTGTTGTTAATGCTTTGTCACCGGATAGGTGGCGCTGTTGTCGACACTTTCGGAAAAGCAATTGCTGTTCAAGCTACGGTTATGAAGGAGACGATAAATTGTCCTAGTGAAGATACAGTAAAACTAAGATTTAAAAATATAAAAAAAGTACACAAACCCACCTGTTATCGTAACACTGATAACCTGAAACATTTCAATCCACTCGCCATCAATATTTTTCGTAAACACACTAAGCACCCAATTCCCATGGTCTTCAACCATCAGAGGTCCAATCATGAACTCATTCGGTTCCATTTCACCCACTTTTTTATCAAAGTCATCTTTCCATGGCGCCGGCCTGCGTATACTGAATACATCATAATTATTACTCTGAGTAAGTATAGGTTTAACATTATCTACGAATTTCGCTACTAAAGTTTGGTCTTCATCATTAGCTTCTTTTCCGAATGTTGGTGAAAAGAGGTCTAATTTCATGACGTCACCGTTGGGTTTGTGTATGTAGTAAGTAGCTTCCTCGTTGATCACCGGTGCTGATAGGCGGATGACATCGTTTAGGAACGCCGATATTGATAGTGGTCTTAGTTCTACTTTTGATTTTGCTAGAAGAAAGAATTTATATTACACACATTTTAAATGCTAAGTCACAATACCTACTATTATTTAATATCATAAATGCGAAAGTAAATCTGTCTGTTTGTTACGCTTCCACGTCCAAACCAGTAAACTGATTTTAATAAAATTTGGTACAGAGATAGAGTTGACCTTGAGAAAGAACATAGTAGCATAGTTTTTATCCCGGATTTTTGAAGAGTTCTCTTGGAAATGCGATATAACCGAAATCGACGCGGACGGAAACTAGTTAGTATTAATAATTGCTTATCTAAAGTAACAATTGTTCCTATATACAAAGCAGGAGACAAAACTTTGGTGTCAAATTACAGGCCAATCTCTCTACTTTCTAGTTTCTCAAAAATTCTGGAAAAACTAATAAATAAAAGGTTAAAGTACTACCTAGAAACCCATAAACTTCTCTCTGATAATCAGTTTGGGTTCAGAGAAAAAATATCAACCGCTGACGCTCTTCATAGGGTAACTTCGTATCTAGTCGAAAAATTGGACAAAGGCCAGAAGTCTGTAGGTATATTCCTAGACTTGGCTAAGGCTTTCGACACCGTATCTGTACCGATCCTCATAAATAAACTCGAGACCTTAGGAATTCGAGGAATACCACTCCAACTTTTTCTAGACTACCTGACAAACCGAAAGCAGGTTATAAAAATTGATAACAGTGTCAGTTGTGAGGAAAGTGTTGCTTTTGGTGTGCCTCAGGGCAGCGTAATGGGTCCCACGCTGTTCCTAATATATATTAATGACCTTTGCAATTTGATTTTGCGAAATGGTCAAGTAGTAACATTTGCAGATGACACAGTTTTACTGTTCAGTTCCAATACTTGGAAAGAAGTAACTGAAGTAGCAAATGAAGGGTTTGCTATAGTAACCTCTTGGCTGGACAATCATTTGTTGACACTGAATCTTGATAAAACTAAATTTGTTACTTTTACTATTAACGCCAGAACTCAACCTTCACCGGATTCAATAGTCATACAAACTCACAACTGCAACAGCCCATGTTCCTGTCATTGCAAACCAATTACTAAAACGAATTCTATAAAGTATCTCGGCGTGGTAATAGATCAGAACTTAAGCTGGAAGGAGCATGTCATGAAAGTAGGAAATCGTGCAAGAAAGTTGATTTATATTTTTAAAACAATTAGAAACGCTTGTGACATTAAACTGCTAATAAAAATCTATTTTGCATTATGTCAGTCTATATTGATGTATGGCTTGAATGTATGGGGAGGAACTTCAAAAACCACTATGTTAGTGGTCGAAAGAGCTCAACGCATGGTACTTAAGGTCATTTCTCGCAAAAAGTACACTTATCCGACACACCTACTTTACTCTGATCTAGGGGTTCTCACGGTACGAAAATTGTTTATTAAAATAGAGATCATGGCACAACATAAGGTAAAACCGCACTTTACGAATAGGAGACGTTTGGATATAGTTTATAACATACCCAAATACCGTACTACCTTTGCACATAAATTCCATAACTATCTTGGACCTAGCCTTTACAATACAATAAGTAAAGATCTTAAATTGAAGAATCTTGATAGCCAAACATGTAAAGAAACTTTGGAGAAATACTTAAAAACACTAGACTACAACACCACTGAAAATCTGATAAAAAAATTAGTATAAAAAGAGCACATAAATGTAAGCACACATCAATGCACACATCAACGTACACTTACTGTAACTTACACAAAACATACACTTAAACACACTCATATACATACATAAAATAACACAGATTAACTACATACTTACTACACATACTATAATTCACAATAATGTACTTAATTTCTTAAAATAGCTTTAAGATATTTGTTGCCTGAGTCATTGTAACTGGAACCATGTGTGAATGTGTTGTAATAAGGTTGAGGAAGACTATCCGCTCGTGATACAGTTCTACACTAGTACGAGGGGATAGGGTGAACCAATCCAAAGACAACCAAACCACTTTCAATTTCATTACGCTGTTTTTTACATTTCTGCCTAAATTCTAATGTGACAATACCTTTATTAAACTTTTGTATAGCTTTGTAACTTGCTTAATCCAACGCAACTAAATGTATTATTCTGTATAGTTGTCTCATATTTGTGAATAAAGTTTTTTATTATTTATTATTTATTATTTAATTACATTCGCCGAAATGGGACTCGACCCTTCAACCTTGCGGTCATTTAACTACTCAGCTATTGGGCTTACTTTACGTACCTACGCTTATAAATAAGATAATGTATCTGTATACTGTATAGCACTGATAGTTTATTCAGTGATTTCATTTAAAATGTTCTATTTACTCTTGTTAACCAAGGATTTTTTATCTTGAGATAAAAATTGCTCAAATACAAATGTCTTGTGTTTACCTACTATGTTTTACTATGACGACAAAATTAGTATTGTTGAAATCTGGGAGTAATTTACTTTTCATTATTTATATGAAAATGTTTTCAAGAAATTATTTGTAAGTGATTCTTCAAGAGTGAAAACTAAGTTTATATTTATTTTAAATAGTCGTGTGTGACTAACCGTTTAAAGTCAGTTAAAACAACTTGAAGTGCTCTAAATAGCCCTGTTAAACCTTAATCAACTGTCACACATTCGCTTTGCATCACGTTCTACTGAAAGCGTGAACAATTTCATTTTCAGTATCTACTGCATTTCAAACCAATAAGTAGATCGATTGAGCTACATCAACATTGATTTGACCTATATTTACGATCATAGGAATAAAAGATACTATTGATAAACAAAACAACGCATTTTAAATTCAAAATTAAATCAAAAACATGAAAATTCAAAATTAAATCTCAGTTTCTATCACGCCAAAGTTATTGAATTAATTTTCTCGATTAATTAACGCTCTCATTCGAGCGTATCGATTAGAATCGATTGTGGATACGTACCTACTATTTCTGGTTGTGTATGTTTGTTGATGGTAACGCACTGGGTAAACAACGGGAGGGTAAATGTCAACAACACGGTGACGTCGGTTACCCTTCGCGCGGGAGAGAGCGCGCGCATCACAGACCGGCGCGCAGTCACTGATAGCCGACACATTACTACGCCTGATACGATATTTTACGTACACATACATATGTATAACAAGTCAGTGTGTACTTATTTTTGTTGACTTTCCTAGTAAACTTTTTTCGCTTAAAAAATATTTGAGCAATATTTGAGACTCGTTGTTATATTTTATCTAAGTTTGTCATTAATTTCTGAAATGAATCTTGTAAAATCTACACGTACAACGTTAATTGATATAGTTGGCAGTGGCCGGCCAAATAACTGGGCCAGTGTTAACAGCGCTGCGTCAAAAATAGTAGGGACAATTATCTCGAGAGGGTGGACAGTAATGTAGCTTCTAGCATTAGTCATAGAGTAATTGAATGCATTACCAAACCAGTTGCAGTTGGTCGCATTTTATTTCTGACACTGATGCAAGAATAATCAAAAGAGTTAGTACCTTTGATTGTAAATAGTGACTGAAGGAATACTTACCAATTACATACCAGTTTCTTCTCTTCACACAGTTTCAGCTCTTTCCACAGAAGTAGCAGACATTTCCCATAATACCCATGCTTGTGAGAGGGGTTGGCAATTTTGACACAAAGCTAAACTATGCAGACAGAATGCACTTGCAATGGGGTCTTATCATTAAGAGATACCGCCCCGGACAAAATGCGATAGATATTAAACGGAATAGCATCAGCACTGCACCAATGCTAACTTTTATAATTTTTATGTCTTTCTATAATCTAACTGTTAGAAGTGGATGATCAGCAAAAACATTATTCAATGTTTCCTTATTATGCACTAACCAAAATAGAATATGTTTTATCAGTTTTGACAAACTTTTACCTTGTTTGCATTTTAATCAATCTGTTCCCGATCAGTAAAATGCAAATATTAACTTTTATGGATAAGTACCTACTTCGCTTTATTTCGAAATAAGTTAAAAACAACAGGTTAGGAATATAATAAAGTTTATTTACAACTTAATTAAGCAAGGGCTGCCGCAATGATCCACCTAGTGTAGGCAGAGACGCGGGTGTTGATATCAGGGTAGAACAGGTCGGCGCAGCCTTGAGCTCGGGAGAACACGCCGATGACGGCTCCATTGCTGTCCAGGAGTGGGCTTCCTACGTCACCCTGGAAGTTAAACATAGTTTTTTAATTCTAGATAGGTGTCTGCCAATTTTAAACATTTTTGATCGTGGAACCAATTAAGTAGGTGACAATGGGCGGTATTGTCAGTAAGAAACATCTCTTCCAGATATTCGTAGGATGGATTAAGACGAGAACGAAAAGCGAAGCCTTTAATGATAGATTAAGAATGGATAATTTTCGAGTCCACTTCCCTTGATCGAAAGGCCTAGTTTTTAGAATTTCTAGACCATAGATAGAGTATGGATATAAATAAACGATATAATCTGGTATTGAGTACAAGATAATGCTATCGTTGTCTACAAAAAGGGAATGCACTAAAGAGTGGCGGGTCAATGGTTCTTGAAGTGTTGCACTTCAAGAAATGTGCCATTTCCAAATTATGATTACCTATATTTTGTTTACCCTTGTAGCTTATTCTCATATTTACTGCCTGTAATAGTTTAAAGCTGTAGAGTTCGTTTGCTTCAACGCGGTAATATAAGGGCACTACCGATCAAATTTGAAAAAAAAACAATGGGAGATAACCCATTTATAGAAGAAGGCTATAAACTGCATCTTATCTAACTGCATGAAGTAATTCCCTTCCCACAAACTGCCGGTGGAAGCTAGTATATTTTTCTCATAATAAGGTGTTACAAACACACTTACCGCGCATTGTCCTCTCACGCCGACATCGAGCCAGCCGGCGCAGATCATGTTGTCGTTTACCGTGAACCCTGTGTCAGAATGCCTGTTCTGACAGGTCTGCTGGTTGATCAGCCACACCTGGGCTACCTGCAGCTGCTCAGACGGTGTCGGGTTGCTGTTCTGTAGGCAGAAGATGGGATAAAAGATTATGTGATGAATCTGGAAAATTCTGTGCGAAGATTACGCGAAGACCGGAGCGATGTAGTGGTTCTAAGGTTTAGGTAGCTATTACTACTGTATATCTCTGTATGTACGAGTAGATGCGTTTGTTCGGATGTTGTCAGAAAACTGTAATTTGGCGCGGTAAAATCGGAATGGATGAAAGCAGGTGATGGATATATGGTAGGTACTCCAAAACGGCAAATACGAGAACAATACGGGACAATAAAAACGTTCAATATGAGATGTAAATTCATGAAAAGGCGCTGCTTTCAATTCAAGATCAACAAAGTCCCTGCAAAATGTATCTAAGTATAGCAACCTGAGTGTGACTGACATCAAGTGTCCTTCGTGTCTGACTGACAATATCGTGTAAAATAATTCTGAAAATATTATCTTTTATTTTATTAAGATATACATTAAGTATACACAAATGTGCATGTTTCCGCACAGCTGAGATATGTAAACAAAGACTAAACTTACATTGTGGATATCAGTATAAACGTATATTGAATGACCTGTTAGTTGGTTTTGATGCTTCTTTTCAAGGCAGTCAGATAGGAAATACCTTACTGAACTAGTTCAAAATATTGATATGTTAAAGTGTCATACTTACAGAAGTAACTCCCCATCCGATAGCAAAGACTTCTTGATTGACAGCGTATGTGTAGCCACCGCCAGCGATGTTAGCAACAGCAGTCAAATTCGGCGTAAGACCAATGTTAAGGTTGGTTCTCAACACTGCGATATCGTTGACATAGGTTGTGGGCGAGAAGTTCTCGTGAGCTGTGATGCGATTGATGATGTAGATCGTACCTCCCGAATTCGCGTTGGTGGAACCAACCCTAGCTCGCCACCACGTAGCTGGATTTAAACTGGAAAGGGAGTTTTGAATGTAATAATCCTTTTTTAAAACGGTTTATTGTTACTTATATTAACAATAGTATGTGATGTATAACAATAAATCACGTTTAGTTAGTTAATATTAATACAATGTAGAACAAAGTCGACTGCTACTCATTGTTGGATAAGTCACGAACGGCTCTCTTGGACTACTTTACCAAGTGGATGACACGATCCTTGCCATCATACTTACCTACTTAACATAAATTATAGCTTCTATGTAATGATATTAAACAATTTTTTTATATAGCTCAACTAAATCCAGCAAACTCTGACAAGAACAATGAACTACGTCGATTATGAATCTTGGTTTAAAAATAGCTATGTATTATAGGTACCTAACTAGTAACTAAATTAATTACTTACAGTTTTCTAACAAAAAAGAAAAGACAATCGATTTTCGTTTCCAAACTTAAACAGAAAAATCGAACATATATTCGTACTTACACCCCGTTCACGTGAAAGCATGATGCGGCAGACAAAATAGCGTTGGCTGTGATGATTGACCCTCCACAAGTCTGGACGTAAGCCCCCGAGCCTCTATTGGTCAGTAGGGCTGCAGAAAATGGGTACTCATTGATGGTAGCGACGCCTCCACCAGCTATTCTTGAAACTGAGCCTGAAATTGTACAAAAATAAGGATTAAAAAAAAATTAAGCAGTAAGGAAAGGATTGTAGTATGTTTCCCTTTGCTTTCTTCTTATTAAGACCCTATTGTCATTCAATTATGACAAAAAAGAGATTGGTAACGCGTAAGGAATCTAGAAAAGACGTTATGGGAATCAAACATTGCTATTTTTTACCTTATGAGTTACTTGGGGTGATTAGAAACGCTAAAGTTAAATTAAAAGAAGGACATTGAAGTGTACAATATTATTCAATGATGAGTACCTATAATTCAGTGTTGTAATGGTTTCCTGTTTCCTACAGCTATATTGCGCTTAGACACGACATGTTGTTAAACGATTTTCATATATTTTCAGTTATCGTGTGTATTCAGGTATTTTAATATGCGTTAGGTGCTTTGTATAATATTTTACAGAGGTAGATTTTCTTTAAGACACTTTTTATAACAAAGTAGGCAAAGAGCTTTTCCATATTCAGGAATACTGAATACCTATATAATATAGCTCCACCAAAAAGTGAGTTTTCAGATATCCACATTTAGTTACTGTTTTGAGTCAGATAGTTTATACTATGCAGACAGGTTATTTGAAAGACAGATTTGGATTGTCAAAAGATCCTCAAGATTTTAATACTTGAATATAGAAAAAATAAACTATTGACACTAAAAACAATTACTCACCTGTGGCGGCATCAGAGAATAGATAAACTATTAAAAGAGCAGTTAACTTCAACATTTTGTATTCAGCAATTTAGAGCCAATTAACTACTAGATACATTTAAATAAAAAATGTGTGATTATCTACAATTATCAATATTATCACAATTATTTATCAAATAATCGAATTAAAATGTGTCCTTCGAATGATAAGCTAGATAGGTAAGTCCGTATATAAATGGAGCAATGAACCTTTTCATAAAAGTATTAACATAATCAAAGTAGGCAGGATGTCAAATATCTGCCGGGGTTGCGGGATTGTTCGAAGGATTGTACCGCGGCCCTGGTACATAAAATGCCTACGACGGAACACGGCTGTTTTTAGTCAGTAAGAGTCTGACACTCCCACACCGCTGCTAACCCACGCAGCGGGAGGGGTCATTTGATGAATTGTGACGTCGAAAAAAAAATTACGAATATCGCATGTATTATTATTTCGAAATTATCTAGATTGGCTATCGTAGACTAGTAAACCGTGTGGATAAATACTGCTAAACCAGTCGTTTTCAGTGTGTACCTTGTTTGGGAATAATTTCAGCATTTCTCCACATAGTAGCCTATTACGGCCTGACCGAAGTATAGATGTCGCTATGTATCGACACATGGAGACGATTTACTGATATATTAAGGGGCGTTAATTAAAGTAAACCAGATGTATAAAAATATTGTTTTTATTGCATTCATTGATACATCGTTAAGTTATTCTATATACTTCGTATCTTACTTAGGTACATACTTAATATTCTTCTGTTTGTCATTTTATTAAAAGTCCGCCCTGAAATAATTTTCCTCTTTCATTAATAAGTCTTTGTTTAGTCATGTATTCTTTTATTCAAACCGACAATTCGAGTATCTAATCATAATTCTACTAATTTGTTGTAGGTCACTTTATCTTCTAAACCTAAATTACATTAAGCACTTAAATGATAGGTTGTACAAAATATTTATCTACCTAGTTCTTGAAAATCATTTCAGAACCGGATTTAATCGGAACTGGATTATTCGAAAGGGTACCCATGTAGCCCTGAAACACAAAAGGCTCCTCTAGGGAACTTAGTCAGAAAGGGACAGGAACTTTCCTTTCTAATGTCATAATACTGCCTACGTACCTACTTTCGATTACCCACATTAGAAAGATCATTGGATGGTTATATGATTAAGCAGGACTATATGACTCTGCTGAGTGTCTGGTCTTCTGTAGCGGCTCTCACGTAAGTCCACTTGCGGTTCTTCTTGATGACGAGGATGAATGAAATGAAGATCATCACCAAGCAAGGAATGGCGAAGTACAGCCATGTACGGTGTTTTTCAACAGGATCTATAAATAAAAAACATAGTCAGCCTTTTTATTGTCAGTATCAGAGCAATGACACATAAAGAACAAATGAAAGTTTATCACCCGCTTGCTCAATGCAAATAGGTAGGTGCTTTAACAAATGGGCCACCAATACTCGACATAATACTTAACAAGTCATAAGTCATATAATACTTAACAAACCAACAGATAATTATTCCAGAACTCTTATTAGCACCCTTACCAGATACATAAACGGCACAGAAAGTCCAATACTCGTTTGCATCAATGGCATCTTGTAATCCAACATGACAGGTCCAGCCACCATTGTCTGATCTCCGAAAGTTATAGAACTTGAGGCCACAGTCTCCTGCATCGAAACTACTGCCTTCGTACTCGTAGAGTGGTGTTGAGGTATCTGAAAATGAGGCAGCTGGATAATCTCCGTTAAAAATACAACTTTTCTATTTTTGCAGTTAGTGGTCAAACAAAGTGGGAGAGCACGTAAATATCGGTGCTGCACCCTACTTCTTTCCAGTCATGTCGGATTGCCATCGGACTATGATAGTTAGAGTTGCGCAAATGCTTGTAGCTGGCTGATCACCTAAGAGAGAGCAGCCGTCGTTACTGACAAAGAGTCTGGACGCCATTACTCCACAAACAAAATAGGTCTATAGAAATGATGATACTCACATGGATCAATATTGTAGACTGTACCATTCGGTGCAATGATGTAGCAGTAGCCAATTTCCGTACCCGCGGGACAAGACATAGTTAACTCCTGGCCCTCATACGCCAACACCGGGATAGCCCCCGCGTAAACTATCAACATTATAAGAATTTTTTACATAATTCTTATTATTATAAGGAATTTAAATAGCAAAGGACAGATGCACATTGGATTTATGATTTTTGAAATACATTTCCTTAGAACAAGTCTTGTCGTAATCTTCAACATTTCTACTATCAAACATTATCGAAACTGCGTAATAATGGCAATCAACTTTCGACCGACTTCCCAAAAAGCAGGAGGCTCTTAACTTAGTTTTTTTATTATTATATTGTGTGTTTTATTTTAATTTAAGTATGAATTGAAGCTGGTAAAAATGATAACTGAAATTCATCAGCACAACATACTGTCTCCTGTCACCTGCACTTCGAAAGTGCTATTTCGATATACATCTGTGCCTGCCTCGCCATAAAAGGCAGTCCATAGTCCTTTGTGATAAATAGTTACTCTATCCACGACGATTCTGCATGGACCGGGTCCTTCGGAAACCGTTTGGTATCTGTCGTCTCTAATACTGCAGTAGACCGCATCTTTTGGACCAATGGTCACATTGATGGAACTTCCAACGTTCCATACCAAATTTTCGAACGTTGTGTTGGTGGTTTCTGAAAGCAGAGAAAGATAAAAATATAAAATTCATATTTCATAAAGTCAAACATTTGTTAAGCTAAGCACTTTAGACTTTTTTACGAAGCACTGATGTAAACTGCAAAATTACTTTTGTTCTACTGTAGGTGACGAAAATTTTATTTTGGGCTATTCCACCCTCGAAACTCAATTAGATGACTTACCTACAACTCGCATCTTTATAAACTTAATTTTATAAATTAACTAATTTTTACTACGTAAAAAGTACATGAATTTCAGTACCTGTTCCATCAACAAAGTAATAAACTAGCAATAAAACTGATAACTTCAACATTTTGTATTTTCCATATTTTTGTATTTCGCAACATGTGGATTAGGCTTCACTCCTCACTCGCAAATATTTGAATACAATAATAAATGATAATCGTTTATCAGCATTATATCGTTATAACATGATAACGTTCAGAAATAAGTGGAACACTGAAGTTTTCTTTTGTGAAATTGTCTTCTAGACACACCTTTTTAGATTGCCTATCTATTAGAATCTTCGTCACGTATCTAGGTACTGACGAAGAATGAGAAAATGTAGGTAATACTTACCTAATCATGTGGTTCCTCAACTGTTTTTGGACAGATTTCATTTCATATATCTCAATCAGTTAAGAACGGGCTCTGAGAAGCTCTTGTTTTTAAGGGGTTTTAGCACTATCACCATAATATGATAACATACAAAAATAATGGGTCGAAGTCCATAGTCCAGTGATGACATGCATCTACGGCACTTCCATATTCCAGAAGAAGCTAAGAGCTTTGGAAAGCTATCCTAGGAACCCCCTGCGATAAAAGCTCTGACAGTGTGAGAGAACTGGGCCCCGATTCTCCTAAGTTAATAATGTCAAAATCGAATAGAAATCGAATCGCAATATGATCGTAATAGCAGTTTTAACCATATCGGGCATTCTGCTACTAGTAAAAGACCAATCGTATTCGATTGACATTTGATTGGTGTGCGATTGGTCTGCTATTTAAGCTATTTTGATGATTTTGGTCTATACGGTAGTTTGCTGTACAATCATTTTGCAATCGTAAATCATTTGCAGACAAAATGATTCATTATTGAATGACAGAAAAGGATAAAAACGTTTATTTCAAAGAAAAAATAGCGGAATGCCACATACGCTTCAATCGTAATCGAGTCGGGATTGGATCTCAGTCGAATCGAGTCGAACGTCAATCGAAGGGTGCTTAAGTAAAATTAGGAGAATCGGGCCCCTGGCAAGCTTTTCAAGGACCGCGTATCGCGAAGGGTCATGAATGTGTTAGTAAGTTTTAGACGCTCACTTCTGCTTTCTACTCCTACTCCCAAAATAAACCCCGGCTGAAGATATCGGGCTTTTAATTGAAATAATGAGTGATTACGTCATTATGTATCTCAGTTTAGATTTCCAAATACGCTATTTTTATCACACTCGGCTGAGGCTACCTAAGCTTAGACCTCGTTAAATTTTTAGGAACTCTTCTCATATAGTGGAGCCTATCTCCTGTATTGATCATATTTCATGAACAGACATCCGAAAGCAATAAAACAACAATGTAAGAAATCAAAAATTTTATTCGTTAACAAAAATGAAACAAACAATTTTTTCGTAAGGTAATCGCATTTGTAACTTCATAACAGTACTGTTTGTCATACAGTACGATTGAGTTACTTTTGAATTCTTTAAGGGTGCGTCTACACAGGGTGCATGCCTAACTGGAGCAAGTTAACATGCGCAAGTGACAAGTGACAAGAGCACGCGGGTGGGTATTTTGCTTTGGTACATGAGCGAGTCGCTGGATCCGCACATTTTTAAAATACATGCAACCTGCGCATGTGCCTCAACATGCGCAAGCTACTTGCACCGTGTAGATGCACCCTAATTGATATTAATAATAAAAATATATAGTAAATAATTTAGAACTGTAAGTAAATAAACTCTTAACTGATCATAACAAAAATATATTTTTAAAAAGGTACTTTAAACTTTAGGTGGCAATTCAGTGATGATATGCGTCGGCTGGACTGGTTGAGTCTGCTGGGGAGGTGGTGGATGTCTCCTGAAGCTGTTCCTGATATGAGCTGCTCTCGCGTAAGTCCACTCGCGGTTACGCTTGGAGGCGAGGGAGAGGGCAGCGAAGAGCATCATAAAGAAGAAGATTGCGAAGAACAGCCACAGGAAGAACGCAGCCACCGCTGAAAGAGAATAGAGATTTTAGACTTTAAGTAACTTGGGGATTAAATCTTCGAGTCACGAGCACAATCCTCATACAAAGGCAAACAAAGATATCTAAGCCATTATGGTAAGGTACTGAACGAGCTTCAGAGTTTGACTGTACAGCGTGGTCTTAGATTCTGCTTAAATAACAGGAGACTCGTGTGAAGGGACACCACTTAAGTTAACGAATAATTCGCTAGTGTAAAGCCGCTCTCATTAGCTACCCTAATAATATTGTTTCTGTTAAGCAACAGGTATTAGTATAGTATAGCGGATATAAGTCTTACAATGTGCGCCGCTAGATGGCCCGAGACGCTGGGGGTTGGTGATGCCGGTGAGCTCGCCGCTGTGGCCGGTCAGCTTGGCGGCCACGGTCCACGCTCGCCAGTCGGCTGCCGTCGGCCGCAGCGCGTGCATCACGCACATCCCATTCCACATGCGGCCGGTTTCCACACTGTACTCCAAAGGTACGTAGTCCGACGTGAAACCTGGAAATTATTAGAAGTAGTAAATAAAAGTGTTTGTTTTCCATCAAAGTGTTAGTTTGGGCATTGGAGAGTTTTTCAAATCGCAACGCAGGGACACAGAATAAGTGGTCATGGAGACGCGGAAGAATAAAAGTAGGTACGCTGATCAGTAATACGTAAAGTCAAAAATAAAGGAACTAAAAAATAAGTCTGTGAAAAGAGCGAGAAAAAAGCGGGAAAGTAAACTACCCGAATATTTGGTCTCTCCTGTATATAAATTACGAAGTATTTGATCAGCTCACCCATTCCGTCGCTGCGCACAAATCTGCAGTATTCCAGTTCACCTCCATCGCCCACGGACATCTCCACTGTCATAGTGTTGTGTCTCGAATACTGTTGCGTCCAAATACGTTCTGTAATATATCAAAATACTTACATAACTAATTAGGTATTAGGTAGGTAGGTAAAAAACAGCATTTTTTCCAGATAGCCCATGAGAAAGCTGCCGTCGAAATCGTGGTGGCCTAGTGGGTAAAGGACCAACTTCTCTAGTATGAGGGTGTGGGTTCGATTCCAGTTCAGACAATTACCAATGCAACTTAAGTTTTTGTGTGTACTTTCTAAGTATATCTTGGACACCAATGGCTGATAAAAAGGTGAAGGAAAAGATCTTGAGGAAACCTGGACTATATAGTCTGAAATCACCAACCCGCATTGAGCAAGCGTGGGGATTAATGCTCAATCCTTCTCCGTGTGAGAGGAGGCCTGTGCCCAGCATTGGGACGATAAAAAGGCTGTAACAGTTACAGAACTAAAGTAGTTCGTATTCTTTTAATCCTTAACATTAGAAGAAGTATTTACCACTTAGTGACAAGAATATTTCGCGGGACAATTCTTCTGTATAAATGTTGTCTGCCAAGCCAACATTGCAGGTCCACCTGCCCGCCTGAGACGGCTGGATCCTGTGGAACCTGATGCCACACTCGCCGCCACTGAACCCGGTGCCCACGTACTCGTAGTCCGGCGATGATATAGCTGACAAATTGAAAGAGATTATCCATATTATTTGTAGAACTTGTTTAAAATTACGCGGATATTCTGAGGTCAAAGATTTGGCAAATGCCTCTATAGGCACATATTACTTAATATTATAGTCGAGCCTATTTGATTTGTTCCATCTTTCGAGGGATGACCTATATACACACATGCTTTCTAGACTCGATCTATTTCTCATGCATAACATGTCATTTTGAGGTCTTAAATAAATCGTGCGGCACTGTGACGCACACCAATTTTTCTCTTGGTCTACTCGTTCTAGCAAAACATAACACGTTGCTTGCAAACATATCAAAAATTTCCTCAAAACTGCAACGTTCGTACCGCGATAAATTTTAACATATTGGAGTCTCGACCATAAGATGTGCCATCGTAACTATCGAGACTGTAATCGGGACTCACATGGGCCAACATTGAAGACGGTGCCATTAGGCGATCTGAAGTAGCAGTATCGAATGGCGGCTTCTACGGAGCAAGACATCACGACCGGCTCCAATTCATACGCGAACTCGTCGTTCCCACGCAGCTGTGGCTCTGGAAATACATACAGGCATGATGTTAGCACCAAGAACTTTACAACGGATGGCGAAGTGCTATGAAATGAGAGTAACCAGTGAAAATCGAGAGGGGGCCACTAATTTGTGCCAAAGTAAGGTCTTCAGTAGCGTAAAAGGCGTTTAGACAGTAACTTAACTTCCATTTTAGGATGATTCTTTCGCTCTAGGCTGCGACTTATCCTATACTTCTCACTTACTAATAATATGTATTATTCTGGATGGATTCTATGACAATATAGGTAGCTTTTATACCAGATTAACGGCAATTTTTGATGTATATGAGTGCAGTTTCCTCGGAACGTGAGAAATGACATAGGCAGTGCTAATATTCATCGTACGCACCAGGTCGGTAGAAGTCAGAAACCGAATCAACATAGATGAACCCGTGCAACACTCCTTGTGTAGTGTTCAGGGCACAGCGCCAAGTTCCCTGTTGCCATCGGTCAAAGGCTACGATACGAAGTGTGCAGACGTGGTTCCCAGTATCCGACTCCTGACTGTAAAATAAAAACAAACGTTTACCGTTGAACCAAAAACAAAAAAAAAGCTTACGCTGTGGTAGATGGAGCAGCGAGTAGTCATTATCGAGATAGTTGATCTAACATAATCTGGACTTGTCGATTGATGACAATTAACACTGATGGAATTATCATTAGAATTTTAAATCAGAGGAAGAGATAATACTGAGAAAATGGCTGAGATGAGATGAGGAGCATGGCCCGCCATCAGCCTGGGCAAAACAAAAGAAGACAGGGAAACAACTACAACAATTATTTCAGGTACTTATTGACATTGAAGCTTGAAATAACACAGTTATTTAGTGATTCGATGTAGACGTTATACCTCATGACGCCTCCAGCGAATCCATTCTGGCCGACCCCGGGGCTTGCTATCATACTATTGTGCGAAGGACTTCGGAAGCTGCAGGTGCTGACCTCGTACTCTCGTGGTACGGAACAGCTCAGGGTCACCGACTGACCTTCCCTTGCTATGCTTCTCATAACCGGTGTTAATGTGTCTGGAAGAAATAAAGACATCTCTTTTGTAGACACGTGCGGTATGGAAGTCTTGTCAGGTACGGTACTGTTCCTTATTAACCGCTTGTATGCCGCTAATTTAAGAACAATAAAAAATCATTGTGGCATACTACGGGTTAAGATTATATGAACTTTAATGAGAAAAAGATTATAAAGGCTTCTAATTTGTGTTTTGTTATGTTTATTTTATTTTAAAATTGTACATTTCTGAAATAATAAATAAATAAAAAATAAAATAAAAAAAATAACATTTTCCCTTACATGACGATCTTTACATAGACTTTGCGGACAACATAATTTGCAAATGTAGGTATTTCACCATAATATTTATTTATCAATGCAAAAGCAGACCTATATCTTGACGTTATCAGTAAATGTGATCTAGTACAAAAACCAAGTGATAATTATGACGATAAGTAATATCGGTATAAATAGTACAAGTAGTATTACGATAAAAACTGCAGATTAGAAGATTTTTGTGAAGCTACTACTATTTTGCATGTAATGCATGATTCATATAAGGATGTAAATTTTTTGATGCGTACTTAGGTAGGTATATCCTGCTTATTGTTTTATTCATGTCTAGACAAAGTGTTGTGTACAACATACCTTCTCGTCCTATGTTGACTCGAAAACTGCTGTAATATGTCGTAACCGCGCCAGAAATGCCAATATTAACACTCCACGTTCCTCTGTGATCCATGGTTACTCTGTCCACAACCATTCTGCACGGACCAAATTGTTCCAAAAAGACACGATATCTATTGTCCATAATCCTGCAGTACACTGCATCTTCAGGACCAACGATTATATCGACGGAACTTCCAGCTTCCCATGTTAAATCTGGCAGGGTCGTGTTATAGAGTTCTAAAAGATAAAGAAACTGTTTAGTCATTCTCAAAATAAGATCGTAATCTGGATCTGGAAACTGGTGAACTCATAGAAATAGAATTTGCACGTGTTGGGTGCTCTTGAGCAAAAAATGCTGCTCACAAGTATACCTACATAGAAGCCAAGCAACACAATGATTTCGTACCAAGTAACAACAAAAGCTAAAACATATTGAAAAACATTTCTATAGCATTACCTATAATATTGACATTAGTATCAAACTGCCAGTTTGTAGTATCTTGTCCATATACGATACTCCAAGTTCCACGGTGAGTTTCATTTACTCTTCTGATGATATAACCGCAGGATTCATTATTGAATCTATCGACTGCTGGTACGGTGACTAGCTTGTCATCAGGCCCATACAGCCTGCATGTCTCGTTCAATGGTGTCGCATTCGGTAAACTCAGATAGAGATCATTTCCTCTGACAATGTCTACTTTATTTCCAAGAAGAGACTGTGAGTCTGAAAGAAAATAAGGATTAGAATTATATGGAACTATAGTTATAGAAATTTCAAGTAGGTATTAAATGTTCTCCAAGAACAAGAATGGCCCTAGTATTGAGCCCTTTGGCACACCTAATTTGAAGCTTTGACTTCATTAGCCTCTAAACTATAAAACATGAGTCAATAACATTCAAAGCTCACTTTTGTGTTTTGTAGCGCAATTGTTATGAAACAATACATCTACAAATAGCGTAACCGAAATTTGTAACCGTCAGTTGCACAAAGCTCCATTAAAGTTAAAGCTTCTTTAAATCTATTGCTGGCTCTTTCTTTGTCAACAAGATAAAAAGTGTCAGCAATAGATTTAATGAAGTTTTAACTTTAATGAAGTTTTGTGCAACTGAAGGTTTGTATCATAAATCATAATAATATATGAAATGTTTTTTATTTTTATATTTAATATTTAAAAATGTAAATTATATGTTCTAAATAAATAAATATGAAATGTTTCAAATTATTGGTACCTACTATTGTACTTTGTTGTACTGAATGGACTTAAAGTGTTTTTAGGGTTACTCCAATATTAATAATTTGCCTTTATTTCCTAGCAGGAAAATGATTATTAAAACTGACAGATAAAGGAATTTTATCTATTGATTGATGACGACTCGCTTTTGCGACATAATTTATTTGTTTGAATAATGAAGTTATCCGTACAAAGATAGAGGTTAAGATAAGATTCAGTTGTAGGTAAATCATCGCATTTTTTCAGTGTGTAGGTATTGAAATTAGCTACTTAAGATGGTCATTTTTTCAAAAATCTCAAAATGCTAAGAAAAGTGCCACATTAGGTGCCATATTAGATGCCAAGTCATAAAAATCTGGGGATTTACCTATTAGTTTCAAGCAAATGGCTTGCGTGCATGTTTATTGTTCGCACTTTTATGTAGTTTTCCATGTTCCTTGCTCCAAGTTAAGTTTTGATCATTCCAAATGAGTAACATTTTATCAAAATACAAAATTGTAAAGCTAAGAAATCAAAACTTAATAAAACTTTTGTACCTAATTAACATGACTCTTAGGTAGGTAATTATTATTCATAGCCACTTCGATTTCTGATTGAGATTGATAGTATCCAGATAGGTATGTACCTACCAACTGTTATTAAGGTTAAAGCTCGAACTACCTACCTTCAGCAGATATATCTAAATATAAAAGTTTTTTTTTTACTATATTTTAGGTAGGTAGGATATTAGTTAACATCAGATAAAAGACATAATAAAACACCTGAAAGTAATTTTTCATGTCTTTGTTAACTTCGAAAGTTCTTTCAATTCAATCATTGCTCGGAGCCTCGAAGTATATCTACTTATTTAAAAAGTTTATCGGTAAACACTTGAAAGAACTTTCGGAGTTATACAAAGACGTAAAAAAATTGATAGGTAGGTAGGTACCTACTTCCATAATGACGTTAAAATTTTCCTGTACTTACCTAACTCACCAGTCACATTGGCTAAGCAATAAACTAACAAAAAAACTGAAAACCTCAACATTATGTGTTTGCACTAGTGTCCACTTTAGAAACCTGACTGTGGAACATCAGATTTGTATATAAAAACAAGTGATAACCGAAAATTATCAGCATTATCACCATAATATGATAACGTAGGTAAATGCAAAAATGAATGGAATGATAAAGTTTTCCTTTTATGTAGGTATTGTCTACAGAGCAATTTTTTTATATCACGCTTTTGATAAACTGTCTCGTTTCCTGCTGGTTAGCATTCCTAATCTCTTCTCATATTTACTCCAACTTCTCCTTCGTCAAACCTTTTGGAAACTCGCAACTTCATCATATAATTTATTACCCACAACATTTCTTATCTCGTTTCGGGTCCGATAAAAAGCATTGCTATAAATAATTGTATCGTAGGTAAAATCAATACGACTTAATTAAGGACTACCTACAACAAATTATTAAAAGTTCCGATTATTTTATTTAAAACTAACTCCTAGCGACTTCGTCCGTGTGGGAACTTTTAAGTTGCAACGATAATATGCTAGCATTAATACCGTTTAAAATTCGTCTATTCTTGAAAACTGTAAAGTTAATTGTTTATGAATGTCATTTATGTTGATTACAGTGGGGAAATACCGTAGGAGATTAGCGGGGCTTTTCTAATCAGGCTCAACTCAACAATACAACTCAGACTCAACAATCAGTTATAGGTACGCTGATTGTACTCTACAAGACCAGAGAACGAGTATTTGCCAAATTGATTTTCCGATGATGGCCAGGTACATGGAAACGATGTCGTCGATATTTCACGTTTTATCTGTGAAGCTGTCATGTATGATGCGTAAAATGAATCGCTATGCCGCTTTTGTCGACATTGACAGTGATTAGTAGTAAAAATTTGACGTTTCCGGCTGACCTTCAATGAAACTGAGCTTTTGTTTGACCTTGAGAATTTGAATTGAATTGGGAACCTCGATTGATTTCGGAAACCTTGTCCGCTTGCGTCGCTAATTAGTAACTTTTTTACCTGAAAATAATATAGACTTAAACTCAGATTTTTAGCAACTAATAGATTGACACAAGTACTTAAACCCACCAGAAATGTGTGGTCGAACCGGACTGTAAGTAAACAAACTTTAATCAAGTTGTTTTGTTTCTATAATACTTATTCCGACTAACAAATACTTATTGCGTTTTCAGATCGCTAAATAAAGAAAAGGTTCAATGTGCTTGTGGATACAAATCAAAAAAGTCTAATTTATACACCAAACCTTCTTGGCTGCCAGAATATAATGCGGGCAAGGAGTATACTCCCTCGTACAACATTGCTCCAACGGACGTAACTCCAGTGCTTGTATCTTCTAGCAAATTCCCGAACGTAGAAAATGAACGAGTTCTTAAACCAATGATGTGGGGTATTATCCCGCCATGGCATAAGGTACCCGCGATACTATACGATTATATTGAGAATACTAGCCGTTTCCCGCGGTTTTACCCGTGTCCCGAGAAATCACTTCTCGCTCATGGATAAAAAATAGTCCATTTTATCCTGATATACAAGCTATATGATTGCCAAGTTACATCAAAATCAAAAGAACAAACATCCATACATATTTTTTGTGTTTCATATATAGGTAATATGATGATAATAATTCGTTAAATATTTTTTCTGTTGCAGGGAGATTACAAAACACATAACCTGAGTACAAATAACTGCCGCCTAGAGAATATAAAGAGTTCCAAACTCTATACTCTCTATACTCTATAGTCCTATATTAAGTAATGGAGGTAGATGCATAATTGTAGCGGAAGGTTTCTATGAATGGCAGACAACTAACAAGTTGTCTAAGACCAAACAGCCATATTATATCTATGCTCCACAGAATGATGGCATAAAGGTTCATATAAGACTATAATTAGAATTTATAAGGTTCAAATTGCAATGCTGAGATATGCAAATATATTGTAGATTGATGTAGTAAAAAATCCATAAATAATTAACTTAAAACACATATAAATTTGGAAAAGGACTGATTGAAGTAGTAGGGATAGTTAACACATTTACTTTCAAGACACTAACAATAAACCAAAGTTAATCAACAATTTAATAACAGTTAATAATTTCAGATTGATGAACCAGAAACATGGAACAACAGTTTTAGTGAAGAAACCGGCTGGACAGGAATACACCTACTTCACATGGCTGGCTTGTATCATGTCTGGCAACATGAGGACACAATTATTTACTCATATTCTGTCATAACAATGGAGTCCAATGACACCTTGGATTGGCTGCATCACAGAATGCCTGCTATTCTAAATAGTGAAGAACAGATTGAGGTGATCAGAAACAAATTATCTATAGAACCTATATATCACAATAGAATCAGCATTTAAAGTTTTTTTTTTTTCAGGCATGGCTCGACATAGACAATGTGAAGCCTGATATGGCCCTCAGTTATCTAAAGCCAGTAAAACTATTAGCTTGGCATCCAGTTTCAAGTGGAGTTAACAATTCCAGAAACAAAAGTGCTGATTGCAATAAGAGATTCATCAAGGAAGAGAAAAACAAGAAGACTCAAAAAACATTAAACTCTTTTTTTGCTAAAGTTGAGAAACATAAGCTAACTGACCAAAGTGATTCTGATAACAAAAGGCAAAAAACTAGTAATAATTAGGCAGTTTAATAAAATATTTGTTGAATAATTAATTTTGTTATATATTTAAACTCCTTGAGAGCATTAATAAAGCACTTTAGTGCTGACATGCACACAATGTTTCACACTGTTTCTTGTCTAGGCCACATGAACATTGCTATCAAAAATAGAACTTATATATTTTCAATTCTGAATTCTTTGAAGTCAGCCTCACACCTGATTGTTTTGTGATTCTTCAAGAAATCGGACACAAAACTGGTGACTTCATATTCCTCTGCAAAAAAACGGTAATTTTAATTATCTAGTTGTTAATTTTCTTTTCTGTACTACATAATTATGTTGTATGCCTACCTGGATATCGGCTACACTGGTAGATAAGTCTGATTAAATGCTTAGCTAAAGCTTTAAATATCCCTTTGCCCTTGATATGGCCCTTTATGTAATAAGGAGTAAGCAGCTTTACAACCCAGGGTGCAATGCGCTCCTTACAGCTGACTACAAATTCTGGAGTTTCATCCAATGGTGAAAGAATTTCTTCATCATCACTATCATAACCAAACAGATATGCAAATTTTTCTTTGATCTGTGGAAAAGGCAAATAATGTAAGAACTAATATTTCTCTACAAATGCATACATTTTACTTTGTAATGAGTAACAATTCATGTGAGATAATTTAATTAGAAATACTGATTTTGGTTGGCAGACAAAACCATCTTTATTTTATCTGATATCATCGTTTACTATCTGACTGGATGTTAAAATAATTATAGTAATCTTTATTAGAACAAAATTGATTTAAAAATCCACAAACCTTATCCAGTGCCTTTCTATCAGTGTCCCCAATTTGGTCCAGTAGTTCATGTAGCTTTTGCTTCAAGAAGTATTCCTCACACAACCACTTGCTTGAACCACTTCTTCTTTGTTTCTGTACATCAGTCTTCTGTGGCACATTATTATCATTACTGACTAACATTCCCGCCAAGTTGGCTAGCCTCTCATCTAATGATCTTATTTGAGCCGCATGATTCTCAATAACTGCATCCTGCCTAGAGCTATTCACAGTGTTATCTAATAAAGCTGTATTTTTCTTAGTTTGATCTTCTTGAGTTGTATCTAATTTGTCATAGAGGGCTCCTTCAAACAGGTCATCATCATTGGCATCTCCTTGAAATAGTTTTTCTAGCTGCATCATTAATTCATCTGAGTCTTGAGATTCTACTGACATTCTTTTGTTTTGTAGTGGGGCCATGTGCTGGACTGGCTCCACTGTAGGAACTTCTGTCTGTGTCTGCATTGGGGGTAAGTTATTACTAGCTAGAGGTGGGTAAGCAGTCTGACAGTGGGAGTTAGCTGCAACTGATGTATTAGATTTATCATTACTGACTAAACTAGACAGTTGTTTGTCATCTTGCTTTGGTGATGTAGACTCTCTGTGTCTCTTGCGTTTCACATGGGAACATTGACAATTAACATTTTTCATTGTATTTGATGTTTGAGTTTTTTTATCATTTTCTGGTGGCTTGTGTAAATAGCTGTACAATTTCTTGTTCAGCTTACCTTTTGCTGTGTCCCTTTTTAACTCATTCACCTGAAAAAATATACTTTACCATTACAAAAACACATTTTGTGTTATAATTAAAGATCATATGAAAACTATAATTATAAATGCATAATTTCTATTTCTATGAAGAAAATAGTTTAGTGAGGTAAAAAAAATGTATTACCGCAACAACAATATGTTTCCTGTAGAGCTGCACTACCATGCAGGCTTTGGCTGCAGACAATTCTATATTTTTAGCACATCTCCAAATGGCACTAGGAAGATATATATTTTTGTTGACAAGTTTTTGGTGGGTTTCATAATTATTTGACAGGAGTTTGATTACATATTCCATGTAATGTTTTCGAACCTGGTAAATAAGAATTCATTAATTAAAGTAAGCAAAACTTGATTTCTATCAAATTGTAATTATATACAACCTTTGAAATAAGTAGCTGAGGTTCTGATTCAAAATCAGGTAATGGCATCGAGAATCCGTCATCCTCCATGAGCAATAGATCTAACTGATCAACATCTGATGGTTGACCAGCCATTGCCATGCTGGATCGATTAACTTAATTAATCTCTCACAACACGATAAATAATTACCGGTGACTTAAAAACAAACAATTAATATTAAACAAGTCCATAAAGTTGTCATTGTCAACATATGACATTAAAAATAATGTCAGTGTCAGCAGAACTAGGATTAAAACCACAGATCTCACACACACACAGACTCACACGCATTACATTATCTGTTTTAGAGATAACCTGTGAAGTTTTTTTTTGTTTGTGGTTTGCCGGTCGCGCCTGTGTATCTGTATTCTGTATGCAAGTCGCAGTCACACACACAAAAATAAAAATTGCATCTTTGAGGGTTACCTATAATTTCTAATTTTTATCTCCGAAATGGCAGATTCTACCGTGATAGACGTGACTAAAATGAAAGTAGTTGATCTACGTAAAGACCTAAAGGCACGTGGATTGCCGTATTCAGGAGATAAAGCTGAATTAGTGGCGCGACTTCAGGCGGCAATGTCTCAAGACGAACATGGTGACATCAACTTGGACTCCGATGAAATTGATTCTGATGGCGTTCTCGAAGATGAAGATGATAAAAGCCAAGGTGATATACTTGATGACTCCGCAGTTGACACATTGAATGAAGAGTTGGCGCTTTCTGAACAGCAATCGCCGACCAAACCCACAACTGAAGTGAAGCCGCCACGAACTCTCAAAAGGAGAATAACATCGACAGAAGCGCCTAAAGATAAATCCGAAGACACAAAGTCCTCAGAGTCTGCTGCTAAGAAAATTGTGTTGAACAGAGCTGTGTCTATCACTTCTCCTCCTAAAACAACTGAAGATAAAGAAGAGATAGTTCCGCCAGAAGCTAACCCCCCTTCAAGTAATAAGATCAAAATTACTGCAGACATAGATGCTAAAACTAGGCTGGAGCTAAGAGCAAAGAGGTTTGGTTTGCCGGTCAAAATGAGTGAAGACGAGAGGAAGGAAGCTAGGAAACAAAGATTTGGTCAAAATGCACCGTCCAAGAGTCCTATACTCTCTGATACTGGTTCCCTATCTGAGAACATGGAGAAACTAAAGAAAAGGGCTGAAAGATTTGGTCAGTCTGTCTCCAAAATAATGACTGATATTGAAAAGAAAGAAAAGTTGGAGAAGCGCAAAGCAAAGTTTGGGGGGGTCGCATAACAAGCAATGAGGTTCATACAGTTCTGTAAATAATTCACTTTTTTATTGTAAACAAATGATTCTTATATTCAATATATGGTAACTAAAATGAATGAGGACATAACATTTTGGTCAGACTTGCTGATCAATCTCGGGTGTGAGTCAGAGTGACTCTTAGAAGTAATTCAACAACAACCAATAAGAATCTTAAATTAAATCTGTTGTGACATTGCAATTAGTATTTAAGATACTTTTAAGATTAACTTTTAGTGATAATTGTGTATGCTAAGGACATTAAATAAAATTTGACCAATACTTTTATGCTTTATTTATTTATTTTCATGAAAGATCACTAAATGGTAGTTCCTGAAAGTCATCTACCAAAGTTTCTTTGTCTATAGGTGCAGTTAACAAATCATCTGAAACTGTGAAATCTTGTGGTATGTGCATAGCATATTTCATATAAGGTTCTTTGTACAGTAATGCCCAGCGCATAGCTATTTCTCTATGCAAGGACTTCCTAAATGCCATGCAGTGCATGTACTTTGCTTTTTCATACTTAATCCTATTAAATCCAATATGAGCCAGGGTATACCTCCAACACTTAATGATCTTGCTGTTTGCCCCAACATGTTTGGAATCAGGTGTGTTAATTATTAAAAGTCCACCAGGTTTTAACAGTTTATAAGCATTCTGACATGCTAATATTCTTAACTCAGAAGAAGGTATGTATTCTAAGACAAAGCAAAATGTAACAACATCAAATGAGTTTTCCTGCAGTTCAGTTACCACTGACCCATCTGTAATATTGCAAGGACCTATGTTCACATTTAGAAAGTCACATTGCATTACTGAAGTGTTAGCAGGGCATAGATCAATAGCTAATACATCAAAATTGTCGTATATTCTGAATGGATTGTAACAGCTGCCAACATCTAGCAGCTTTAAAGGATTAGAAAATGATTCTTCAATATCCAGTTGTAAACCCATCTTCTCTGATATATTTAACTCTTTTTCTCTATATTTCATGTGAGTACTGTTATTGAAATAGTCGGTACAAAATTCAACCACCCATGTTATTCGTGAAGTGGCCTCACTTGCGTCACTGTTACAATTATTTTCCCAGTGTGTAGTCGCAAGTTTTTTCATACATTGTGCGTATTTTGATAACTCTTCTTCGTTGCTGCAATGTTTCTGCCATGCAGCATCAGCTCCTAATTTCAAAGTTGATTTGCGCAATGATAAATGAACGTCTTTTATGTACTGGGAAAGCAATTTATGTTCTTCACTTGCCATTTTTAGAACTACCTATATGGCTAGGTCCAGAAGGAAAGTAATGCACTATAATACTGGTATTATATTTAACATTCAAGTTATATATTTAATCCTATTGTGAGTTGTAAAAGTAAATGGGCATTTACAATACACTTTGTAACAACAATTGCTGAACAATAACACATGCATGCAGCATGTAGTTTTCATCTTGTAATTTTTTTTAGAGATTTTGACTGTCTGTCATGTTCGGTTATGTCACTGTCACGGGTCAAAAATATTTTTGAAACTTATGGATTTATTCTTTATGCTCCTGCTACACCTGCGTTAGCGTTAACGTTAATGTCAATGGCCAACTACGCGTTACTTATTGCATTAAAAATGCGTGTTGGCTACACTTACGCAAAGAGTTAATCCCTCATGAAGTAACGCGTTAACATACATTAAAGAGATTAAACTCAGACACACAAAATAATTCTAAAAACTAAAGCTTTCTCATTTGACCATTCCATTACCGTGCTCGTAAAATGCAGTTACAACTTAAACAAAGTATCTACACTCATCCTTGCATGCGTGCAATGAGATGGCATTAATGTAGCCAACATCACTTAGCGCTATAAGCTACGCACTAAAACCCTTTGATGCGTCCAAAAAACCGACACCCGAGTTATCGCTTAACGTTTAATGCTATTTATATTGCCATTAGTATAAATTGACATTAAAACGTTGGCCACATCTGCGTAATGCCAAAATTTAACGCGTTAAGACGCAGGTGGAGCAGTAGCATTACTCTAATTTGTTTTTTTTTGTTTTGTTTCATATATTTTCCCATGTGTCGTCACTCTCTCACGCGAGTCGCTGGCAGAAATTGCCGTTAACTTCGGCAGATGCCATATAAAAAAAATTAAATTTACCTTATGGGTAAAACTGGAGAACGCTATGAAGGCGGTAAGCTCAATGAAAGTTCACAAAGCACGTCGTTATAAAATTTCCCAGCAGTGTATTTTTAAATCGGATCAGTACTTTCGGGGCCTATTTCATGCAAACTGTCTTTTACGCTTAGACCTCTGGACCGATATCGATGTATCTTGTCATTTTTTGGCACGAAAGTGGGAACTGGGTGTGATTGAAAAAAGATTTGTCTCATCTGTGTTTTAGCTATGTATAATTACATTTAAATAAAACTCAATTATAGAGATAAAGAATATAACAACTAAAGTAAGGAATCTTATAAGAGTTTAGATTACTTTTCCAGTTGTTTCACTTTTATTCAGTCTATAAATAATTATAATCCTATAACACCATAACACAATACAATATGTATAATAACTGCTTTTCGGGCAGGTTTAAATAATATATCGTTTGCCGTTTTAATCTCAGCTTTTCTGCAACATGATGGAAATAAAAAGGTTTCAGTAAATCTAAATAATGAAATACACTTGTAATATTATAGAATTTAATTAGGGTACATACAAACATTTTGTAATGTTGGAGTATAATAATCAAACTAATAAGCACTTTGTTTGAGTAGCTAGTGAAAATTTGTGGGTAAGTATGTTTTCAACTGTTTTATAAAAATAACTTTAGAGAGGAGTCAGTGTTTACCGTGAAATATGTTAAAAACTTGCTGAATAAATTAAAACAATACCTACACTTTATATAAGATAAATACAATAATTATTTTAATAACGATCCTAAAGAAACGACGTCAAACTCATGAACGACCGTTGTCTTTGTTTATAATTAATTTTGAGTAATCTGCGAATTTGCGAAATATTAAAACTTATCTAATCTTAATGCAAATGCAATTCGATAGGACTCCTCTCGTACGATAATAATTTAATAACGACGCCCTATGCATATCATTATTCTTTTTAATTTAATCGTAATTTAATCGATTAAAACATTCCATCACTATTAATTCTCTACTAGAAAAGAAATCACACGGATATTTCGAAAGCCAACAAAACAAACAAAAGCGTCCACTAATAAGTGTTAGCGTAAAACAAAGAAACGAGTCCAGGTAAGGGTGCGAGGCCGGTCGGAGACGCCGGCGCCGCCCGCGACTCCATATGTACAACGGATAAACACTAACAACATCGACGGCCACAGACTTTACCCCTTAAGTGCGAGCGCGACCGAGGTCGTGGACTACCGTAACATCTAACATCCAACAGTTCCACCGGCGCGGGCGCGGGGCCCTAGCTGCCGGGCAGGGGCCGGGGCGGCGCGGCGGGGGCCGGGCGCGGGGCCCTAGCTGCCGGGCAGGGGCCGGGGCGGCGCCGCGGGCCGCGGGCGCGGCGGGGGCCGGGCCGCGCGCCGCTCCTACCTGCCCTCCGGCAGCTGGCGCGCCGCCGCGTGCGCGCGGGCCGCCGCCTCCTGCGGGGGGATACGACATTACTTTGGATTGTCACTCAAGCCAGCCGTACTCAACCTTTTTTTATTGGGGCCATAAGGACGATTCCGTCAAGATTCGCGGGCCACAAAAAATATTTAGGTGAAAAAGAAAGGCAAGAGTAATGCGCTTAGTACACATTTAAAGGCGTAATTATTAAAGTAAGGTATGCTATTTATATTTCAACAACTCTATTTATTCTTGGAGGTTTCTTTCTTGTTATAGTTTTGGTTCTTGGGAACGCCAAACAAGGAAATGATGTCTAAGGTCAGTAGAGTAGGGGGTGCTGGGGCAGAAAACCTCCACGTGGTGCACCCTTGGGGTGCGGGCGCCGACACCCTTAGGACGCTTCCCGATGGTAGTCGGTGCCCGCATGTTGATATTCTGTCTAGTGGGGCCCAGAGGCGGCCATCCCAGGAGGAGTGCAGGTGAATCCTGCAAGGGAGGATCGCCCTTCGCGAGTCCCAGAGCGACTACGTGCGGGAGCAAGAGCGGGCCCGGTGTGCACTTACCCTGCCTCCGGGCAGGTGGGGGGGGGGGGATATCCTTTCCACGACCGTTAATCTCGTAACCTCTGAGGAGGTCTCCTCAGAGGTTACGAGATTGACATGACGGTCGTCATGGTCATGTCTCCGACTTTCCGAAAGGGGCCGAGGGTCTTGGCTTAACCGCCCGGGTCTCGAGGAAGATTAACCTCTCTAAAAAATCGCATCGAGAGTTACTGCTATGCAATTGGTTGCCTGTAAAGTCGGTATACGGGCGAAAGTTTTGCGTGACAACGACTTTGAGTGGTAAAATAATTTTAATGTGAATATTCATTTGTATAGTAGGAAGAAGGATGAAATAATAGTAACAATTTAAAACATTTATTTACTGGTGTGTATGCCTATCTCTCTCACTCTCTCTCTCTTGCTCTTAGGCGGGCTAACTGTGCTCGAGTGGAAGGGACGCGTGCCTTTCACTTTTTATGTCTGTCTCTCTCGCTCTTAGGCGGGCTAACCATGCCCGAGTGGAAGGGACGCGTGCCTCTCACTCGCTCTCATTGTGAGCGCATAGCGTGAGCGGAGCGGAGCGTAACGCAGTTTCTTGAAGTGTCAGCCGGCCAACCAATTTATAAGACGTTGTCACGTCAAAAGGGCGCGGGCGCGGCGGGCAGGGGCGGCGCGGCGGGCGGCGGGGCGGGTACACTCACCTTGGTGCGCGGCTGCGGCTTGACGCGCAGCGTGGCGGCGGGCGGCGCGGGCGCGGGCGCGGCGCGGGGCGCGGCGGGCAGGGGCGGCGCGGCGGGCGGCGGGGCGGGTACACTCACCTTGGTGCGCGGCTGCGGCTTGACGCGCAGCGTGGCGGCGGGCGGCGCGGGCGCGGGCGCGGCGCGGGGCGCGGCGGGCAGGGGCGGCGCGGCGGGCGGCGGGGCGGGTACACTCACCTTGGTGCGCGGCTGCGGCTTGACGCGCAGCGTGGCGGCGGGCGGCGCGGGCGCGGGCGCGGCGCGGGGCGCGGCGGGCAGGGGCGGCGCGGCGGGCGGCGGGGCGGGTACACTCACCTTGGTGCGCGGCTGCGGCTTGACGCGCAGCGTGGCGGCGGGCGGCGCGGGCGCGGGCGCGGCGCGGGGCGCGGCGGGCAGGGGCGGCGCGGCGGGCGGCGGGGCGGGTACACTCACCTTGGTGCGCGGCTGCGGCTTGACGCGCAGCGTGGCGGCGGGCGGCGCGGGCGCGGGCGCGGCGCGGGGCGCGGCGGGCAGGGGCGGCGCGGCGGGCGGCGGGGCGGGTACACTCACCTTGGTGCGCGGCTGCGGCTTGACGCGCAGCGTGGCGGCGGGCGGCGCGGGCGCGGGCGCGGCGCGGGGCGCGGCGGGCAGGGGCGGCGCGGCGGGCGGCGGGGCGGGTACACTCACCTTGGTGCGCGGCTGCGGCTTGACGCGCAGCGTGGCGGCGGGCGGCGCGGGCGCGGGCGCGGCGCGGGGCGCGGCGGGCAGGGGCGGCGCGGCGGGCGGCGGCGGCGCGGTGGCGGGCGCGGCGCGGCCCAGCGACGCCAGCACCAGCCCGCGCAGCAGCGCCGCGCGGCTCTCCGCCTCCGCGCCCGCCTGGCTGTCGCTGCCGCCTACAACAACATTCACAACGTTAAATTCGAAGCTGGGACAACCCCCAGAGACCGCCAACATATGAGATCGTTAGACAGCCAGTGGAAAATCTGCCATTGTAATCTTTAGGTATTGTGTAAAAGCATGTAAATAAATTAGGCCTCCAAAATGCCCTTCATGGATATGTAAGAAGGAATTTGTTTTCACTGAAAGGAAGACATATACCGAGTGCTTTCGTGTCTCCCAATTACATCAGCATTTAGACATTATGGGAATCATCAATCCAGAAACTTTCACAACTAGTCTTACCAAGGCTCAATCATTCAAAGTACAACACTCGTACCTTCACAAGTAGCCCCTAACATAGTTGAGAAAAGAGTAGGCAAATTCAAAGCAGTAGACATGCAACAATATGAATGTACATAAATAGCTTACCGAGAAAGCCGGAGAGGAGAAACTGTGAGTCCGTGGGTTCTGTGTGCGGCTGCGGCTGCGGCGCGGCGGGCTGCGGCGCGGGGGGCGGCGCGCTGCCCCCGGCCCCGCCCCCGGCCCCCGCGCCGCCCGCGCGCCGCGGCAGCCGCTCCAGCTGCTGCCGGGCCGCCTGTCGGTGAGTAAACTATAATTTAGCAAATTTCATGCACACGTTAGTCAAATGCTTTTCATTAGAAATGCTGGAAATAAACTATATATGAAAGGGTAGAACCTCGATTATTCGAACTAATTGGGTCTGAGATTGATTTTAATAATTAGTAAAAAGAAAAGTTCGAACAAAACTCCCTGTTACATACAAAACAGTACTGTAAACTCAGAGACGGCTACAAATCAAACAACTAGTTGACCATTCACATCATTATCCCATAAATCTGAATTAAGTGGGTCGGCTCAAACAGGTTCAATGTTCTGGGCTCGGTGCAATATTCTTTTTTACTTGTTGAAGTTGAGAATCGTTATTTGCAGAGACACAGTAGACAACAACGGTGGTACAACGCCATCCGTTACTTTCTTGGGAACAATACTTATTTTTTAATTTTCTAATAGAAAACCATTACGCGCGGAATCTCAAAAACTAAATCTTCCCTAAAATAGAGCGTCCGAATAATCGAGGTTCCGACTAACAACAACACCAACTCACCGTAGCCTGCTGCCTCTCTAGCTGCAGCTGCATCTGCAACTGCTGCAGCTGACTGGGCGTGCCGGGCTGGCCGGCGCCGCGCCTCACGCCCGACAGCTGCGAGAGAAGCTCCGCGATCGGGTCCACCACGGCGTCGCGGGATGACGGCGACAGTGATGAGATGCCGCCGCCCGTGCTGACGGGAAAAAAAAAATTACTTGTGTTACCAAAGAGAAGAGAAGGTGTTATCATATTCAAGGGATGGTAAAAAAAGGCAAGGCAAGAGGCAAGGACGTCCAAAAACCAGATGGAAAGATGACATTTGTCTGACATTGGGACCATATTGGAGTATAGTTATCGGCACGAATCTTGAGCTCTGACCTTCACCTGTGCAGAAGTAATTTATTGGGTCCCTTTTGTGGTATGAGGTGAGGCGCGGGGGCGGGCTATAGCGGTGATTGGCGCGCAGTGCATCGCATCATAGCCGTCACTCGGGATTGGTTCTTTGCTAATAAATCACTTCTACGCAGATGTAGGTCAGAGCTCAAGATTCGTGCCGATAACTACACAGTTCCACAAGACAGGGCGCAATGGAAGGACTTGTAAGGTGCCTATGCCAAAAAGCACACCAAGCTTAGGGATATTATTAAAATATGCAAAAAAAACTAACTGTAAAAACTCGGAAATAAAGAATATTATTATTATCATCATTGAACGCCCACTGTTGAACTCCACTGTTTAGACCTCCACATAAACAGGTTGGAGGCGACCTGCATCCAGCCTCTTCCTGCGACTTATTTATAACTAGCGACCCGCCCCGGCTTCGCACGCGTATCACTACATAGTATAATACTCAGACGCTTTCTCTGTCCCTATAACCCTATGTATGCTTAAATCTTTAAAACTACGCAACCGATTTTCATGCGTTTTTTTTAATAGATAGAGTGATCGAATAGGAAGGTTTATATGTATAATAACATCCATTAAATTTTGGGGAAATACTGATATCTCGTGCGAAGCCGGAGCAGGTCATAGCAAAGCAAAGCTATTTACTGAGAGACTGAGAGGTCATAATAACTTTTATACCATTAATCATGCACTTTACTCTTTTAAACTTTCTTACCCCTTAAAATCTTTTCCCACAATATGTAAGCTAGGAAGAAATATTGGTTCCCAGGTCCTGTCACCCATTTTAATAAATCTCCTTACCAGATGCATCGCAAAAGCCTTGCCCGAGAGTCGAGACTTTATGTATAAAAACAAGACTTGTATGTTGTATATAGTTACCTGAACTGCATATTGGTACGCCGCGCGCGAGTGACGCCGCGGCCCGTGTGCTGCATTCGTCGAACTCCGCCATGCCTGATGCCGCTTGGTTCATCGTGCATGGACGTTAAGGAATCGTATTTATTAGTTAAGAAACTAAAATAAAAAATTTGAAAGAAAATACTGAAAAAAATTAGGGACTACTTTCTTTTTCAAAATTTCAATCAACTGTCCTAAAGGTATTCTTCCGACACAGGCGTCAGTCGCGCGCCAAACGTGCGCGGCTCAATTGTCGCATTATGGAAAATCTGTGTCGGGAGGTTACCTTTCGGGGTGTAAGAATTTTGTTTTTGTGTTAGTTGTTGATAATAGAGCAACATAACTCGAAAGAGTCAAGTTTGTATGACATTAAGATCTGTGGTACTTTCAGATCAAAAATCTGGGATTATGAAATCATATCAAGGCAGTGTTTTTTATGAGCCATAGCCATAGCACATTATTTAATACCCGCAGTTTTTTTTTACATAGCACGCTTTTATATGCGACACCTGATGTGCGAATGAATCATTTTTTCTTCATGCAATGTAAGGCGTAAGGTGTCAATTGCTACCGCTAAACAAACTAAGCGAATTTTGCAGTAGTCAACATTAAAAAAATACGTAAATATATTGAAAAGGATATAAGAAATGAAATGAGATCTCTGGGACCAGTCCTGTGTTCCAACGTGAGATGTCCAGCAAAATCATCAGTAACAAAGTTTGGCTCCCCACCGGGCATCGAAGCGCACACTGGGCATACCACCTGTACAAAACAACATTATTTTAAATTAAGAAAATTCACAAAAAAAGTTATTTACAGCCTTTGCACACTAGCGGATTTTCCACTCGGTATGTCAGTCATTTTTGCATTGGCAATTGTTTCCTACCGCTCGTACGACTAGGCGATGTCGCTCGTAAAATCCGCCAGTACGAAAAGGCTGTTAGTCAGTAACTATCTGTCTTATGCGGAAATGTGGATCCAAGTAAGATACTATGAATTGATTTTCTTTTATATCCTATGCAATCTTTTTACTTTCTGTAACTATGGTTTGGGCCTCATGAGTGAATACCGATGAATACCAATGAAAATCACCAACATATATTATGACTTCAAACAGATGGGATGAAATGAAATTAATCTTTACCCTTGAGTTAATTTTGGTGTTTCTTGTCAAGGTAGTCAGATAGGAAATGCAGCCTCATCCAGTTTAAAATACAGACATTTCAAAGTGTTTTGTACAGTTATGAACAGAAATAAAAATAAGATAAATGATTTCCCATGAATAATAAAGAATAGCCATATAAAAATGATACTCACAGCCAATGTAGTGTCTGCATGCTCTGCCGTAACATGCTCCATGAGTGCTGTGTCAGTGAAGCCCATTCTATTGCAGAACGGACATGTGTATGCCTGAGGCTGTTCCAATGTTAATGCCTCTCCACCATAGTACAGATCTGAAGAATGAAAAAATGATCATGTGAAATGAAAAATATTCCAACACTAGCTTCCACTAGCCATCCCATGGGAACTTCTGCATAAACCCAGATAAAAAGTAGCCTATAGCGTTACTCAATGAATGGGCTATCTATCACTGCATACATTTTCAAATAGGACCAGTAGTTCCTGAGATTAGGATGTTCAAGCAAACAAACAAACTCTTCAGCTTTAAATATTAGTATAGATATTCCAAATGTACATTACGAGAGCTGTTATCTGTGCTGTACCACCCGTGTCCCGGGGGAACCAATTTTTGGACATGGGTTGAAAAGAACGCAGGTCCTTTTTCAGGTACAACTATCCCACTTCTGAATAAACATGGATTTAAGTTAAGAGAGGAATGACATACATTTTCATTATTTTTAAACAGCGATTCACTTTAGTGTGTGTATTAATTATTTGCAAGAAAGTGTACCTCATTTCAGAATTCTGTTCAGTAGTTTTGGCTTGAAACCGAAGGACAGAGTTACTTTCACATTTATAATTAAGTAGTAAGGATTATTCTTAATTTGACCTCCATGCATTGATAAGTTTTGACCTCAATGATGTTATTTTACAAAAAAACTATATAATTTTCTCGAACAGTAATTATTGTGAAGAGTAGATTCCCAGAATATTAACAATAATTACTTTTATTTAGTTATTGTTTTAACATGAATGTAAATTGTATTTGTAAGTTTCCAAACATATTTCTTTATGATATATGAAGACATTAATGGTTAGCTAAGTGCCAATAAAGCCATGAAACAGTTGATATGCTGTAAAAACTTTATGTTTATTAAGAATGATAGCTTGCTCCATTGTTTGTTTACAATCTCAGGGACTTTGATTGTTTCCTGAGCATTTGAAAGCAAAAACATGCATACATAAATTAATACTAAATTGCTTATTTATTTCTTAACCTGATATTTATTTTTCTCATTCTAATAAGCTTAGATAAATATTACCTACACACATTTGTGAATGAATTAATTTATGCACCTAAATAAAGCAATATAAGCTTAATACTATTTATTTATTAATGAATGAACCCAGAAATGGTTAGTAGTATGTCATTTCAGAAATAATGGCTGCATGATTTTTAATATATTGGTTACACATAGGGTTCTTATAAGAATATTATTAGTAGCATCATAAGTTGCTTTATGGGTGTTAAATGGGAACAAATGGTATGTTTATGAATGTCCTCAATTCACTGTATCAAACAAATGCCTTTGTTTGTGCTACTTAAAACAACTCATAAGTTGAGTTTAGGCAACTAAGTAAATATAGTTTGGCCTCCTTACTATAGGCTGTACACAACAATGGAGCACTTGTTTAAAAAATAATTAACAAACATAAAATTTTCTTTGGCTTTCTAAAAATAGATGTTGGTCAAACAAAAAGATGTGAATATTTGTGTTACTTTTGTGGTGTTAACAGTTTATAAGCACATTATCTCTGTTTTTAACCTTGCAGGAGCATTATGCTTAGGCATTTGGCATATAACATGTAGTCTAATATATATAGCACTGTAAATAGGTCTCACCAAAGTCACTTCTAGATAGAATGCATTGCATAGGATGCTCTGTAGTGTGTTGGTTTGTGGTAGCGCCGGACTCATAGCAGGCTGCGCACAAGTCATAGTCGATGCAAATCAAACATTTGTATCGTCGTCCTCTGAAGTTATTTTTCAAACAAGAATCACAGCTGACTCCTGAAAATATGTCAATACACGCAATACAACAACAATTCTCCATTTCCTATTTATTGAAGACAATCTAACCAAAATTGAATGCATAAAACGTATAATTACGTTATGATGACAATATTTTCATATTTTTTTGCAATGAAATTTGCAGTGACAATAGCATCGAACAAATTTTGATTATCATTACCCACCTTCATGGCGATTCATTTTCGCCAGAAAATGTCGTCGAAACAGACACTTCTTGGCACCAGAATTACCGGTACTATATGAGGTATTTATATTACTAATCTAAAATAAGTAGCACAACATATAATATATTAAAATACAAGATTGTTAACAAAAATTTCCAAGCAAACCTAACCCAACCAGGCCATAATGACGTCACATAAATGAATGAACCATCGATATAGCTTTTTTCTTTTCAAAAGTAGGCAACAGCACCGCTTATTCTGCTAATACTGTCACGGTTTAATGCATATCAGCATATCTTTAAAATTCAATACGCTTTTACCATCGATCTTCGTAACTTATTCATGATTTCGGCATATCTTCGGGATCTCTTTTAAGATTCACAAGTACGAGTTTTAAATATCAGAACATGGGGCGAACACTAGATGTGATTGTATCTTAAAGTTATGGCATTCGCTTTTTTATTTGAATTTTTTCTTTCGATTGAATGTAATGAAATCTGGGAAGGTTTCAACTAATATTCATTCCAAATATTAAGAGGAAAATAGCTTGAGACCTATTTCCTGACCTCTAAGTATAGATAGCAATTTGGTCGTACTCTACCGGTGCCACAGATTAAAAATGCGAAGGAAGAAGTCTTCTTTTTTGACATTTATTTTTGACGTTGACTGACAGCTATTTTAAAAAAGTAGCCTGGCTTTCGTTTCTCTAATTTTTGCATTTTTGTTGAGTCCTGTCTGTAAAATTATTGTTTTTAATACAGTGATTCATATTTGAATTTGCCAAACCGTTGGTGTATTTTAAATTATTCAAAGGTTTTCTATAACAATACAGTTTAATATTATATGTGTTGTCTTCCATATTTTTATTCCTCATCTTTTTGCGCGGGAATCGGGTGGTCTGCAGGTGTAATGAAATAACATTTTTATTATTAAAGATTAAGAAAATGACGGACGCGCTGTGCCATTTAGTTGTAGATGGTAACGAAGTTTTGGAATTTAAGCTGGGTAAGATTGATTAACTTCTGTCTTAGTAGATTACAATCCATCAAAACATCTTGCCTGTTATACCATCCGGCGTACAAAATAACATTTTGCCTAATTTTTGAGTCATTATCTTGTGAACGAAAGCTGGATATATTGTACTAGCGTTGTCTTAAGATTGTCAATCTTAGTGAGTATTTTGGTGTATTTGGTGTGAGTGTAAAATCCTGTTTATAATTTCAGTAAGGTCTGTAGAAGATCTTGAGAATGACGACACAAGTTTCGGTCCTGAGATGTGTCACCAGGTATTTGGGGAGAATGAAAACATATTTGGCTACACAGACTTGCACATAAGACTTTATTACAGCGCTGGAAGTCTTCAGACATATCTTGGTATTGAATACACGGAAAAGGTAACTATTTTTACACATTTTCATTGCTAAGTTGTTTACAAGACAACCCACTGACCAAATATAGTCTTGATTTTGATGTTTAAATCAACTCATTAATGAGAAGCGGGATGGTTTATTCTGAATGTAAACGTTATTCGTTTCACAATGCATGTAATGTTTTGAAAGTTTATTAGTCACACAGAGCTGTACCTAAATAAGTAATACTCAATGGATAAACACTAAACTAGCTCAGTATAAGAATGCAAAAGGATAGTTGTGAAATAAAACCTGTTTTGTTACCATTGAGGTTATTTGTTTGTCATTACAGATTGAACCAAATAAATCTGAGGGTATGAAGGCAGATGATGTAGAAGGTGCCTTGACAAAAGTGTTGGCTCCAGGGTATGTTACCAACTTGGACCACTTTGTCTCTATACTGAAGAAAGATGAGTCGTTCACACCTCACGGACAGTTGTTACATGCATTCTCTGTGGACCCATGTAAGTATAGACAACTAATTTTATAAACTGTACCTATTATGGTTAAAATCTTGTCATTAAACGTCATATTCTCATAGTTTTAATGTTTGGTTTGTTGACTAATAACATTTGCAAAACGTCACAAGTTCAATGAACTTTTGCATGACACAATACATATGTATATGTTTTATACAAACAGGTTCTGACTGTTAACAGATAAATCATGTTTGTATACTTAATAGTAAGTATGTAGTGTTAAATGTGGTAATAATAACCTACTAATGTCATAACTTCAATCTTGATGGAACAAGTCCGTGTTATGGAAACTTATGCAGTGTGCAGAAGATCAATCTCTGTGGTATGCTTTGGTGGAGATTTATGTATATACTGCAGTGTCCTATCATAGAAAAACCAACTTCTTAAAGCTGTGCCCTATAGGGTGTCCATATTGTTTCCCCTGTATGACATACAGAATGCCAATGAAGAATTGAGTATAGCGACAACAAGAGCCACTGGAATTGTTCATAAAATATTTGAGTAATTATTCAAGCATCATATAAAATTTTTCAGTTGACGGTGGTGAGAAGCGTTCCTTTGAAGTGTACTATTGTGAAACATCCACACCGGGTTTCCTGAACTTCCATGAAAGGCTGCAGACATTCCTGCTGTGGTATGTGGACGCAGCCTCATTTATTGACGTGGATGATGATCAATGGACATTTTTCACTGTGTAAGTATTCTCTAAAGAATCCTAGCTTCCCTGTAACTAATGATTAATGTCATTTTCATTTTACATGCCAGAAATATCTACAATAACAGCAGTTTCAGAACAATATATGAGTAGCCCCCTGCAGTTTCACCCCTATCATGAGGGTACTACTTTCTGCACCAAGATAATATAGCCAATATCTTATTCTTATGTATCAGCAGCATTACTCAAATCATTAATCAAAACTGTTCATCCAAATTCATGTTTGTTATCTTAAGGCAGCTTTCCTTATTTCTAATCATTGTATAAGTGACTAGATGATCCCGCGAACTTCGTATCGTTTAAACCTTCCCTGGACCTCTACAAACATTTTAAAACTAAAATAAGCCAAATCGGTCCACCCATTCTGGAGTTTTACTGAGACTAACGAACAGCAATTCATTTTATATATAAGATTATATGAGTGAAGTGATAAGAGACCTAAATGTTTAATTGTTTTTCTAAGATTTAAGATTCACCCTCTCATTAACTATTCCAGTTTCGAGAAGTTCCAGTCCAGCGAGGGCGGCGTCCGCTACGCGACGGCGGCGTACGCGACGGTGTACCGCTACTACGCCTACCCGCGACACTCGCGCCCGCGCATCTCGCAGGTGCTCACGCTGCCGCCATTCCGGAAACTTGGGATTTGTGCTCAGTTGCTGCAGGTAATGTGGTACATTTTGGAAATAACGACTAAAGTTTTTGGCGGTCTAGAATATGGCACTCGACGCTGCGTAGAGCGCAGAAGTGCGCGTGGGGTATCTATCGCATAATTTTGATCGAAAGTTAGTTCCAATTCGCCATCAAGTTTGGCGAAAACTTTAAGATTATTTTTACTATCTATACTTAGTCCTTCAATAAGAGTAAATAAGTACACGTTCACCAAACTACAGAAGATGAAAACTCTTAATAAAGCAAATGTGCTGTAGCTGAAATTCTCTAGGACTTATACTAAAAAAAAAAAACTTTTGGTCACTCATTTGCCAGCTAGCATTGATATTTTGTTAAGTAACTTATGAATAATTTTTAAACTTTCAGGCAGTATACTCCCACTTTATAATACAACCAGAAGTAGTAGACATTACTGTGGAGGACCCATCACAAGACTTCCAAAGGATTAGAGATTATGTTGATGCTAAGAACTGCAGTGGTTTACCAGCGTATCAACCTGCTAAGCTACTTCTAGGGTAAGTTTTGTTGATTTTGTGACTGTTTATTTTCCTAAAAAAGAAGTGATTTTTGTCATAGTTGTTGGTTGGTCTGAATCGAATTGGAAAAAGTAATACTCCATACCTTTGTAGTATTGCTAACATTACTGTTGTTATTGCATAAAATCGAGTTTTTGGTACCCAAGATACAGGCATTGTTTTAGTTAATTTGTTGTAACATTTTTTTAGTTAATGTATTCCTGTATTTTCATGAATCGCACATCTTTTTGAAGCCATAGTAATCTTTCATACTCTGTCATTTCAGATTCTCAGAAGAAATGGCGAATCAAGCCAGTAACAAATTTAAAATCAACAAGAAACAAGCTCGGCGCGTGTATGAAATTCTCCGTTTGAAGAGCACAAACACCTCAGATAAGACTGCCTACCTGAACTACCGGCTTGATGTCAAAAATAGATTAAATGCACCTTTTCAGGTATGATATACACATTACATACTAGATTTTACCTGTAACTTACGACCGAATATTAGAACGATATTTTCACACATTAATGTTTTCTGCGACGGATATACTTTAAAGTTAAGTAAGGCGAGTATTCGGTTCGCAATCTTATAATCAATTTATCACCCTTTTTCTCAGCTATCTCCATGTCAAATTTTATCTCCGATGTTCACCTATCTTGGCGTGAAAACGTAACGAAAAATCGTTCAGATACATATTAACATGTATGCTTAGCATACCAGAAATTTTACATATGAATTGTATTTGTTACAGAAAAAGAAATTAGAAATGAAGAAACTGCAAAAAGTTTTGAAGCCTGAAGAGTACGCGGCGACAGTTAGTGCCACGGGACTGAGCGAGACACACGGCCGCCTCGCCAACCAGTACCTGGCCCTAGAACACGAGTACCGCCGGGTCATACATAGAATGGAACAAGATTAACCAATTACCAACCAGTCAGAAATATCATTTTTTTTACAACACCAATAAGGTATCTTACATTGAATTTTACTAAAAACTTTTAAAAATAAACGGCTGGCAACACCGGTAAAAAAAGATTACAAATGATTCCGTTGAACTATGGTCACATTTTCTTAATTTTTGTTCAAAGTAAATGTAGATAAATTGTTTTTTTGGCAGTAAACATGTTTGAAGGGATGTGTTTATGTTTTTTTTTCGTTATTTAAATTGTAAGTCTTTGATTATTTCCTATTATTATTTTATGTATTTATTGTCACTTTGAATTCTCACTAAATCAATTACATTGTCGTTTGCTTTTTCGGATTTTAAATATATATTACATTGTGAAAATTGTAATTTAGTTGGAGATTATTTTATGGTTAGGTACACTAATCCTTCTGACATAAATTGCCATGTAACTGAACATAAATAAATAGTACATAATTTAAATTTCCTTCTGTTAGACGTCTCACAGCCCGATATGAAGGTAATTTTTATTTTAGTCTATGGTGAACTGATCTATTTTATAAAAACTTATAAATTTCATGTAGGTCTCTAAGCAGGGATATCAGATTGGTTAAAATGGGATTCAAGAAACATCCTTTTTTTCTACAGCAATCTTGTACAACTGTTTTATACGCATCAATAATAAAACTAATGTGTAATTGCAAGTTTTGTCACCGAAAACTGTGTTTTTGTTATATCACAAATGCTCATAAATAATAAAGTTGATCTGTAAAGTTACGATCTACAACTTTGTCGAATTTAATGTTTCATTGTAAATTAACATTGATCTCAAGTTTCTTATAGAAAACATCAGCGAGATCATTTTATTGCTATTTAGTAATTAAATTGATGTATGTGTTAGTTTTATAAGCAAACATTCACAAAAATATGTTGGTTAGTTCTAACACCTGGTTGAAAACCAATTGAAAATGAGGTGTTTTGTTCAGTTTGAAACTTTGGGAAACAATCTAATGATTTATTGTGTGCCTTATGAACACAGCTCGCCTTAAATTTAATTTTGGTGAATAATGTATTATTACTTTAAGTTTTCAATACAAGCTATGTCTAATTGTCGACTTGAATATCGCAAAATCGTTTTTGTTTGAAATTGGAATGTAATTTTTCATAATAAAACACTCGTTTTGAAATCATATTTTATTTATTTTGTAAGTTGTCCACTAAAATAAAATGCTATTACTATTGCAGTTTTCTCACTATAGATAGGATTGATTAAAAGGTCGGCCAGACATCTACATTTTTTTTGGTGTAACATATAATTCACGTCAAATAACTTTGCCCCGCTGAAATCAATAGTTTGATGCCTCGCCCATGCGCTTAGTAATGTTTTGTTCTTAAATTTTTAGTAGTGCGATCACTTGTAGGTATGGACCCATTAAGCCTTCCGTTCAAATCAGTGCTGCGTACTTAGATTTTTTGTAACCCTTTGAAGACCAAGAATAGTATTTCAAAAGCTCAGTAGTTCTGTAGCATATTTTTGAGGGACGAAATTATTTGACGTGAACAATACAGGCTTACGTTTACTTGGTGCATATTATTCCATCTCATCGTTATCTAAAACGAAAGAAGAAAACCAGATTCTGTATAATGCATTTTTAAAATTTTCACTACACTGTACTTATTATAATAATAATCATATAATGAATAATCTACATATAATGTGAAATATTTCACGCAGTTGTTCATTGATATCACACATTGCGAAAGATATGGATAAATAATATATAGCTACACAAATGTAGACAGACCAGTCTCTCGCTAAATAGATACAGTATTATATATTAAAAAGACGAATTTAGGCTAGCATAACTGCTATATATTCATAATAATAATTATACCAGGTTCCCTATTGTGCATTGATAGGCCAGTGCTAATAACCAACAAGGTCCCGATTACAACCACTACGTAATACTGACAAACGTTTCCTACAAGAAAATAGTACCCTACTTATTCTCCACGCTGACACCACTTTCTACGACGTGCCTATAGAAATAAGCGCTTTCGGTTGGCTGCTTATTGACAAACATTGTAGAATAAAGTGTACAAAAGCAAGACCAAGTATAAACTTCAGCGTCCACCAAAGCGGAGTGGAGAAGTTTTTAAACAACCAATATAATTGCTACGCTCAGGGACGTGGCGAAGACGAAATATTTGAATAAGAAAATTCTATTGGCGTTTTAAAAACTTTTAAACCGATCCGATTTAGTAGATTCTGTGGTCCTAAGAATCTCATAAAACATTAACCATTGCAAATTACCTAATTTAGTAGGCTATTGTACCTTAAGGTAACAAAAGCAACCATGATATATAAATACGAAAGTGGTGTCAAAGTTAAGGCGCATTAACATGAGAACTTTGAAATTATTTCAACGTTACGTTTTCCTAATGAAGGCTTTACAATAAGTCACTCGTTTACGATATTGTTTTTTTTTCTAGTAATCTCAATTACTAGCTGATATTATTAGCTACAATATTATCAAGAAAAATGTAAAGAGATTCTAGAAGAAAGCGTGTTTGTTCCCTTGATAATATTTTAGCCTATTCTAAATAACCGCAGACATTTTTGTGATGATTAGAAAAAATTTGGACGGTGGCGAATTTTTTGATGTTTTTCTTTGGAATTTCGACTCGAATCAGTTAAGTTTGAATCATTTGGAATGTAATTGTCTCGATAGAGAGCAAGTATTGTTAGTTGAGTATCGTTTAGTGTGAGCGAGACATGCTGTCTGCCACGTAATACACTTCGCCGAACCATTCGCTGTGCTCGTCCAAATACCTGGCAAAAAAAGTGGATAATTATTGTAGGAACATACAAGGTCGGGTTTGGGGTTTTGCACTGGGTGTAAGGAAGGTCCTTAAAAATTAAATATAACATCCAGCCCTGGCCCAACACGAGGAATAATTTTGGTTTGTTGATATCATTTAAAATACTTTGTTGTCGAATAGACTAAAAAGATAAAGGCATACTTACTGAACGAACATATCGATGTGCTTGAGTATCAGTTTCAATTTGAAGTCTGGCATTTGAGTCGCGTTCAAGAAGTCTGGCAATTTCACTGAAAAAAAAACCTCAATAAGTTTGTTTTCGAGAATAGCAACAGTGAACCCTAATCTAATTTTGATTCAGGCAATACCAAAGAGTCTGGCAAGATGGATGGCGCCATAGACACGGCATGGCAGATGCTCTGTTCCATCGCGTGGAATAATCTGCCATTTCGCCACCTGTGAACATAAAAACAATATTAATTATTCATTGAGACCGAATAGATGCTGTAAATCAACAGAGATATTTTTTTATATTGTTTACTAAATATTTCATATACTTGGATAAAACATAGCTTAAAATACTCGCGAATAATGTAGCCTTCTAATAGTGAACTCATTATTCAAATCGGTTCAGTAGTTACAGTGTGTTTAGGGTACAAATATACACCTAAATTAAACATGTTTTCCTCTTTATAATATTAATTTAGTTCAGAAAACCATAGATTCCATGAAATGACAGTTGCCATTTTCTTTTAGTTAGTTTTTATTTTCTATATTTTGGTGAGTGACTTGAGTGTTGGATGTGTATTACCTTATCGAGTAGCAGTGAGAGCGGGGTACGCGTGGAGGAGGGCGCGGGCGCGGCGGCCGCCGGACGCGCCCAGCACTCGCTCAGCGACGATCCGCTGCTGCCCACGCTGTCACACAAACATAAACATTACCATTAAAATTACTGCAAAATTATTCGTGCCCACACTTTCAATTTTGAGAGTGATTAACGTAAATTAGCGCCCAAGATACAAGCTTTGCCTAGTTTTGGGCATAGATAACAGAGGATGTAATATTTTGGAAATAAAATTTCTTATTTTTATTCTAAAAGAACTGAGTTGGGGACTGTCATTGCTGGGGAAACGCGAATCTGTAGCGTGGCCTTATTGTTTGAGTAACTCCAGTGGGTTAGAACAGACTTCCAAACCCAAAGAAAGAAGCAAGGGGGAGTTCAGTTTAAATTGTTTTTGTCTTAGACTATAGAGTACTTTAGGATTTGATGAAATGTAAATTAACCCATATATTTTTTTCTTATACCTATATTTTTATACTTTACCTTGAAGACATAGTTTCAAAAGCCCTCGGCTCGCCAGTGGAAGTGGAGGGGGCAGGCTCCTCATTTTCTGATTGAGACACCACCGACTTATGAGAGCGAAGTCTGCAAACCAAATAATATAAGTCAATATAGACATGCCAAACCTTAGGTAATCGGACCGATTTTTTGTAGGATTTTCTGACCAATTTCTTGCAGGACGTGAGCGTTGCAATATTGCTATCAGTGTTTTCTATTTGTCTCCTACAAAAATCGGTCACCAATTTATCGGACATGGCCACATAGGTGGTCAGCCTAACTGGTGAAACTGGTCCCAAGAATTCTTCGAATATTCACACTTGGTATTTTGATTACGACAACAGATTCTTTTGAAACTGTCAACTTTTTTTACTATAATTATTTTCCCTAAACTTTTCTCCAGTCACACCCAACAAACTCCTTGGTACTAATCCAGCTACGAACCTCCTTGCAACATTCCCGCTGCGGGTGGCGGGTCGTCCGTCGCGAGTCTTGGAGCTGGCGACGTGGTTGTCTTCCGCCGTCGACTCACTCATCGCGAGCTTGTCGTTGAACTCGCACTTAGACGAGTGGATGTCGTCGTGGTTGTTTGATTCGCCTGTTTTCAGTAAGCACATAGGTATAAATAACTATAGCTATTTGGGGGAACTAATAGGTTGTTTTATACCGTTTTTGTGCAGTGCGTGGAAAAAATGACTTTTATTACATAAAGGAAGGATATCAGATACCTGCGTATAGGGCATGCCTTTTATATTTTTATCAGACTTCCCAAAAAGCAGGAGGTTCCAAGTTCAGATGTTGGTATGTTATTTCCCTTCATTTGTTCGACCACAAATAAGATTGGGTTCAAGGCAGGAGGATGATGATGATTATTTTTTTCAAGCAACTAGGGCCCATAAAAACACAAATACATATATATCATATATAGCCATACTTATAAACTAACTAATACATATATTACCTTCGCTCTTTTCAGCATCCATAGGATCGGGCGGCAGATGCGAGTATTCGGGTATCTTGGGGCTCTTGAGGTCTTCCTCGGCGGCAGTCAGCACGTCTTCCTCGGTAGCCATCTGGTCATCGTCGTATTCCTCCTCGCCTTCCAACTCCAGTTTCTTGTGGGCTTCTTGTCTGGAATATTTATTTTCTATTATTGCATTTGTAGGTAAATTAAAGTTATTCTATACGACTATTCTACGGTAATTGAACACAATTCTGAAGTAAAAAAAATATACTAAATTTTAACTCAGGTTTCAATGTATTCTATGGTCTCCAAAGGTTTATTAAAACGATATAGGACCTCAATACATTTTTTTTTTTATCAAAATGGTTCAGTACTTCAACGGCTACAAGTGCCACATACATGGCGCTTACCATGCTCTGCATCATCTTAAGATAATGTCATTAAGTCCTACTTTTTCCAAATTGCATAAAGTTTAAATAAATATAATGTTAGTTTATATAATGTACTCACTCGTCAATAAACTGTCCGCAGATCTCGTGGTACTGGTGCAGCTCCTGCTTGTACAGCAGGTGTCCGCGCAGGATGAAGTCGAAGTACACGCGCGGACCGTCCGCCACCTCGCGGACGAGGTTCAGTCTAGGGAGTTACACATACAGTGCTAGTTTATAGTACTCACTCGTCAATAAACTGTCCGCAGATCTCGTGGTACTGGTGCAGCTCCTGCTTGTACAGCAGGTGTCCGCGCAGGATGAAGTACACGCGCGGACCGTCCGCCACCTCGCGGACGAGGTTCAGTCTAGGGAGTTACACATACAGTGCTAGTTTATAGTACTCACTCGTCAATAAACTGTCCGCAGATCTCGTGGTACTGGTGCAGCTCCTGCTTGTACAGCAGGTGTCCGCGCAGGATGAAGTCGAAGTACACGCGCAGACCGTCCGCCACCTCGCGGACGAGGTTTAGTCTACGAATATAGAATAGGTGCTGTAATATAATCTTTATATATGTTAGATTGTTTTCAGAAAGTCCCGCTCTTGGGGTGAGGAAAGGAGTGTCAGTGTCTAAATTCATACAAATACAAAACTGGTACACTTATATTTGATCCGCGCCAATACCCAATACTCAACATAGTTTAAGGGCGTAGAACCCTCTGTTCCACCCTTGATTCCGTGCTCCATAACTCTTTAGAATTATCTCTCAACCTAGAGGACACACGTTAACACAGGCACCAAATAAAAGTAAAATTCTAAACATACCTGCAAGAAACATCAAGCATATCCGGCTTCTGCGGCGGGTCATGCCTGGCCCGCGTGGGATGCCAGGCGCCGGCCCTCGCGAACCATTTCACGAAGGACTCCAGTATCTGAGCCGCGCACGGCGTCGCCGGCAGCCGGGACAGGCGACCACGCTTCACCACCAGGTGGTAGTCGAATGTTAGGCGGTCGCTGGAATATACGCCATAGTTTTAATGTGCATCGGAGAGCACGTGAATGTCGGTCTAGTGTTTGATCTCTCTCCGGTCGTGTCGGATTGTCGTCCCATCGGGCGCAGAGAGTGAAGGAATAGTGAGTGCACTTGTGTCCGTGCAAATGTTCGTGCACTATAATATGTCCTGCGCAGCTGGCTGATCTCCTTAAATGAGAACAGACGCCGTGGTCGAAATCGGTCTTGTGACGCTATTATCGCAAAATCGAAGTCCCACAACAATTGAATAGGTGTTGCGTAATGTCGTAGATTCTTACAATGCGAATAGCGTAATGTTGCAGCCTCACCCTAACCTAACCTAACGTATCCCACATATCATCCAGTTTAATCCAGTAATGATCAGTCAGGCAGTTTATTTATTTGCTATCAATGTCATGGCCTGGTCACTAAGTATCTACCTAAGTATATTCGCGTAGTTAACGAGAAATTCTCTAAGGTAAATCTCATCTGGAATTTTAAGGTAGCTAGACCAATGAAGCAGGAATTAAATAAATTAATGCATTGCAAAAATTAATCTTAACTCTTAGAAACATGGGCATATTTTTTTATGAATCGTATTCAAACAATTTTACTCATCAATGGTTAGATAAGTGTATAAAATCCACGAATCTTGTCTCAGACTTACCGTAAAGCCGACGGCAATGCGATATGCGCGCGTCCTACATGCACGTTGGGCGGTGGCGAGCGCGGCTGCGAGCTGGACCCCGATGCGGACGACGAGTCCGTGTCAGCAGTCTCCACGCCCTCCTCGATGTTATCTGATTGAGGAGAAACTTTCAAAATACCTGATATGAGAAGGCTTAAAAGAAAAAAATAAATAAAATAAAAACACAAGAAAAACACGCTTTATAAATGCATGTAAAAATTTTATTACAAGACTTTACTACAAGTCCAACAGCTATGATACGATGTCCCATCACGGTGCAACGATCCTTGGAAGATGGTTAAATGAATTAACTTATATTCCATTACATATAGGTAACCAATAAAGGTACCTAATAAAAGCGTGTTAAAAAGTCATGCTCATTTCTTCTGAACAAATGGATTATAAAAGCATGTGAGGACCACACCCATTAAAAACTGCATTGATATCTGTTCATTCGCTACGACGCTTGATGCCAAGGTATGTATGGTATCTATATCCGTTGGATATAAACCCCTTTTTGCATTGGGTGTTACATAACAATTATAAATATGGTCTACTTTAATTTAAATATGTACCTACTCAAATTCGAAACAGGGAGAATTCAAGCTGCAGTACAGAGAATTGCAACGTGGTTTAAGGGCGTGGCAATTCTTCGGCTCCGGTGTAGTAGAGAACCTACACACGTGCCATTTTATAAAATATCTGCTACTTCAAAGCGTGGCCCATCTGTGGCACAAGTATACACACATATTCAGGCAATTACATGAAAGAGTAACAACATTCAGCAATCCATTCACACAAACTTTTACGTTTGTTATTGTAAGGTTTCGAAACCAAAGCAGTTTGTCCGTTTAAGAGCTACCATGCTACAGACAGACACATGCATAGCTGTCTAATTTATAACACCACCCTTTTTTGCATCGGGGGGTAAATATAGGTATGTAGAACGTCATTCCACGTGGGGCGACGCCCGTCGCATTACAGAAATGCAGACTGGACTTTGTCTGTTTTATAAATACCTACCTATTTCCTGTATCTGCAAATTCACAGTCTGAATCTATTTTCAGAATAAATTATTATCCAAGCGCATTGCAGCCAAATTATTTAAGGGGTAGTTAGACCGTCGTAACTTCTATTTTAAGTCAACCCTACTTGAAACTTTAGTTTCGTCATGCTTTCATTGTATTATTTCAGAAGTTGAAAACTTTCCTCAATTTTTGCAGACGCAAGATAACAAAGGAAACCGCCAATGCGATGAAGTTCATTGCGCATGTCTGGGGCGTTACCGCGCAAACCGCCATGTTTGCCGCGTTTGGGTGTGTCGTGGCGGGCTTTTCGAAACTATACGCACGTGCAGAAGTTGTTTGTATGTACGTTACAATACAATGCATCACTTAGCTTTGAACGAATCAATATCAAATTATTTACAAACAAAATATGGATTTGTTTGTTATATAAAATCGCAATGAAAACAGTTGCAATGCTGTAAATTAAAATTTTGGACATAAATGGGGGACAATTGCTTGAATATTTAATTAAATGCTGCAAAGCACTAGAGGCTTATGTAATGTTTAATTTAAAACTTACCATCAGGCTGTGTGCTGCTAGAAGACCCGTCGTCGGAGAAGCCATGCCGGGCGCGCTTTGGGGGGCCCGCCCCGGTGTTTGAGCTTCCTCCCTTCTTGCGCTCTCGTCGATACAGATATGCACCCCTATATTAAAAAAAAAAACATATTCACCACTGACAATATCCCAACGGAATTTAAGATTGAAAATTTTTTTTACCAATTTATGATTAGGTACAGAGAATAATTTTTCTAAATAAATTGACTGTTTAGAAGTTAAATATAATCTTACAGTTGAAGTTGGGATTTTTCTGCGAGATCTCTTTGTAGCTGCCTGTTTTCCTCAGTGTCTTTCAAGACAAAATCTTCACTGACGCAGCGATCCCAAGACGAGTTCCATCCTTGGAAGTGTATCAAATACTCTACGGTGCGGCGGCCACGTTTATCCTTACTCTCGATCACTTCCAATACCTGTTTGCAATTAATAGAGTAAAGTAGGTCCGACTGGCTTCATGATCATAGATAATTATATTAACTTGCATGTGACGAGGAAGTCAACGATTTTCAGAATGTTCCATAAAATGTTTGAATTATATTTACTTCCACCCTTATAACTTTGTATGGGTTTTGTAATATGTATGGTATATTTATGATCTCCAAATCGACTATATAGTACTTTCAGCACCAAGAACAGTGTGTGGTTTATTTAAAAAGATTAGTAGATATTGTAGTGAATTAAAAAGTTAAGCCTTTTGTTACCACATGAGGACTTGCCCCACCCCAACCCCACCCAATGCTATAAATAGTGGAATCCACACAAAACTTCAATTTAAATAGAACACAAATTAAATTGCCTATTTATTGCATCCTTATAGCAACAGAGTAATTATACAAAGTTCTTGCATAATATAAGAAAAAAAAAAGAAATATTTTCAAACAATTTTATCTCAATATTTTTGAAGTAAGCTAGCCAGCCAGAATTATTGTTGAATTTAACAAAGAATAAATCGCTCAAGGTACAGGAAGTAAAAGTTGAGTTCACATTTGTGTAATCTTTTAACAAGAAAGTTGGTCAAAAAGTTCTTCAAAATTTTATAACCTAGATGTTACTTTTGTTGTAGATGATGAAGCTCCACTTGAAGTATATTATAAGTAAAACATGATGATAGAAAATGTAATATTGTAGGGCGTGGTTAGGCCTGGGCCTGCGGTACTTACCTTGGAGTCGTACAGCACTTTAGCTTTAGTTGGATCTGGTTCATAACACAAAACGCGCTCGCCTTCGCTAAATTTATACCGAACCCCCCTTGTAGACACCATCGCCGGTTCCGCAGCCCCAGTAACACGATATAATCAAAGTCCAAAGTAATTATTGTTATGTAATTCGATAAATATTATATAAAATATGATTAATTTGAAGAAAACACTGAATTACAAACTATTATTTTCAACGTTAGTTCCTTATTTATTTAAAAGACCGGCAGATATATTTAATAAGGTGCAAGTTATTTAGAGTCAGAGAACACTGCAGCCGGGCGTGTGCGGCACGCCTATTTCTCAAAAATAATGTTTTGTTTGGGCGTCGGCCGATGTTTATTTTGATTTCAGCTGTCAAACATAGGAATATACAATAGTACAGTTGTTTTTGTTATGGCAACACTGACAGCGCAATGGCGCTAGTAGTACGATGTCATTCGTTTGTATAATTTTAAAGAAATATCTTCATTTTATAGCTTTTATGAGTAGTGATGTGGTTAATTTCAAAATATCATGATCACCTTAGAGTAAACTTAAGTAAAACGAAACTTTCTACTTGTTTAAAACTGTTCATTTCATATAATACTTATCATGGGATCACATAAGAATGTTCCAACTGGTTTTAATAGTTTCGCTAGTTCATCTCTTTCAGAATTCCAAAAACTTATAATTATCAAGTTATTTTATAACTGAATTAATTCGGACAAGTTACATCATAATATTCTTGCAGTTTTATTCTGGCAAGGGCGTTGACGTATTCCTAGACGTATACTATACGCAGTGAAGAGTTTTGTTTTGGGCGTAGGCAGGGTGTAGCCGTGTCGCGAAAGGGGGGACAGTTTATTCAAGGGCGTTGGCAAGGAAGGGAACAAAGCCGAGCCTAGTACTTGTTAGTACTAACATGTGCTTGTGTATACTTAGTCAGTGTGCATGATTTATTATTCAGTAGCTCTCCTACATCTTGTTTTGTAATAGTTCAGTGAAGTTTTTACTATTCTTTTAGAATCCAGGCATTCCAAGTAACCGGTCTCTGATTAGGGGGTGCCCCCTTTTTTTTGATCCTGTGTGCATTTACAGCACATATCCGCCCATCCCGAAGAAGCTCTATAACTATACCACAGACTTTTTGTAGGATAGATTATAATCAAACCGATATTTGATGACCGATTGAGTACCTCTACTCCCTTGGCTGCTTGGCCTTTATATTAGGTGCAAATAATGTTTACCAAAATTTTGAGATGATCATCCTATATCTAAAATAGGTACTAGCTTTTTATTTCGTGCAAACGGGAGTTGATTGAAGATAATGGACTTTTGTCGGGAATCTATTTTTACGGACAAATCAAAAAAACCTTCCGAATTTTAACGTTGCTTAAGTAGTAACTAGAATCTAATCAATAACGGAATTTTGCAAAAGGGAAACACCCCAGCGAAACGCCACGAGACAGATTCATCACAATAGTAGGCGCGGCAGGCAGGGTGGTGCGGTCGGGTGGCACGTGGTTAGGGCGTATGGATGGTAAATCTAGCCCTAGTCGTCTATAGCCGTAAATATAACACAGAACAATAAAAAGGCTCTTAGAGGTCGTTTTCTTATTCATGGATAGATAATGAACATAAATCTACTCAAAAAGGGAGTTCATATCCCTCTTTGCTGCTCCCTTTCAATGAAATATGTAAGTTCTAGCATAGAGTTCTAGTCACTGCAAGAAAGTAGGTATTCACAGATTGTAAGATTTTCACATGGGCCGAAGTTGCGGAAAACTTTCTGATAGAATCTTATCTGAACATAGGTACATCGGTACCTATATCTCTTTATATGGCGTCATGCGTCTACTTAGCATTCTACAAGTAACATACTATGTATGAGTACTAGAACTTAACTCAAATGTCAGTAGGATAATTTTAATCGCGGGTGTGAACTTTATAACCCACAGTGGTACTTACGCTGTGTGACTAAGTATGCGAAAGCGCTATGTTCAGCAAATGACAAGTTGCATGGTACATTACCTCTACAGGAAAAAGTAAAACAAATACAAATTCAGTACAAAATATTAATTTAATTAAATAATTCCTAATGGACTTAAGACATAATACTGAAAACGTATTGAAAATAATACGCTAAAAGTATTATACAATTGGATTCCTAGGTTTTGGCATCAATTTAATGGTGGTACAGGGGAGCGGAGTAGGCGATGGGAGCGGCGAACTTGGCAACGGGGGCGGCGTGGACTACTGGGGTAGCGGCGTACGCCAGCTTAGCCACGGGGCCAGAGTGGTACACGGGGGCGGAGTGGTACACGGGAGCAGCTGCCTGCACGACAGGGGCGGCGTGGTAGGCGACGGGGGCGGCCACCTTGGCAACAGGGGCGACGACCTTCGCGACGTGAGCGAGAGCCTCCTTGCGCACGACGGCGTTGAAACCGTTGTGCGGGTCAGCGGTGTAGTCCACGGTGCGCTTGGTGCCGTCGGGGTCGACCACGGAGTAGGAGCCCTGCACGACGTCACCGTCGCGGCTCTCGTGCTGGCTCTTGGAGTCGCCGGTGAGACCGTCCTGCACGTCGTACGCGAAGCTGTACTGGGGGTGCGCGTCGTACTCCTCTACGGCGAGCTTGGCGACGGGAGCGACCACCTTGGCCGCGTATGCGAGGGGTGCGGAGTGCACCACTGGGGCGGGAGCGTACGCCTGGTGGGCGACGTAGCTGGGGGCGGCGGCGTACGCCACGGGCGCGGCCGGGTACACTCCTGCGCTGGCGGCAGCCACCAGGCATGCGAATACTACAAACTGGGAACAACAAAAACGTTTAGTTAGAAACGGAATTCACTTGTTTTCACTATTCAAATCACAGTCAACGTTTGTTTAATGAGTCTGCTTTAGAAACTGGTGTTGCTGGTTCTTGTGAGAACTCTGTAGTACCTTGAATGCCATTGTGTGGTGTGTGATTTGATCGAGGATGCTGAATGATGTGTGTCGAGGAGCGCTCGAAGCTTTTATATGAGAAGCGGGGGCGCACCCTTTCACTCCGCATGTCGTGCGGAAGGCGCATGACCATGGTTTAGAGCCCCGGGGCGCTATTAATGATCCCTAATATTTTCGGAAGCCGGTTAATTAAATGGTTGTATGTACTTAAGACATTGACATTGTAGGTACCTGCGATAGGAGGTATGAATAACTTTCATGGTTTACCTCATATCTAAATTAGGTAGGTACTTATATAATTTACGTATGTACTTGAAGAGTTTTCGGATGTTTGACCTGAATTGTTGATAGCAATGTAATGAGTAAGTAACATGTTCATGTTATCTAGATAATGCAAAATTATTAAAGAATCCATATAAATAATAATTTAAGCAGAGGAACAGCAATGTGTTGGTACTCAATTTCTGAGGGCAAATCTTCTGGTAGAGTAGGTAATATAAGTAATAGACCTTTAACTTGGTTCCGCCATCTGGCTCTTTAGTACCTATATTAAGGACTTCTTCCTGTCCAATTCCTAAAAGAAGAAACCCAGCTCCGGATATGGCTACAATAAAAAGGTCCGTAAACCCATACGAACTTCGTGTAACTTTGTTATAAGTAAGCTTGGTTGTAAAACCTGGCACCAATAAAATATGACTACTTACTAGCGCTGTGACGTATTTAGCCTGTAAGCTTAGTGCAACTTTGAACAGAACTTTGTTACTTGGGTAGCCTGCTTCTGAATTTTCTAAAATAAACAACAGGGATTTCTTTCATCGTTTTCGCACTACCTGCAACTCTGCATGACTTGTTAAAAGTCACTTGTCAGTTTTCATACGCACATACAATTTATTAGAGATCTTTGATATCTACCTCTTCTATATATGCGTGTACATTTTAGAACATGTGTGCATGCATGGCAATAATTGAAATAGGTGTACATACATATTTACATAGGCCAATAAACATATTATATACATACCTATATACAGCAGAAACCTTACAAAACCCAATTTTTACTTCACGCCAATTTTTTCGATTTTCAATGTCAACCTTATTCCTATGGTGTAGAATTTCCCACAGATGCATAATTTCCTGTAAGTCGAGCCTCGGCTCAAGGTCGCAGTAACCGGGGCAGTCTGCCGACGCCCGCGGCTGTCGCTACACTTGCTCTGCTTTCCAGTTTATGTGACGAGTGGGTAAACTTGCGACTTGGGATAATGTTAGCTCTTTCTTAGGAGAGGATTTTATTGCGCGTAGCTGTGATAACGCTCGCACGATCAAGGCGTTTTAGCTTGGATTTTTTTTAATGAGAGCTTTAGCATTAATTTTTCCAGTAAGCAGAGAAAAGTTATAAAGTAGCCTAAAGCCTTAAGCCTTCTTTGATAAACAGGCTATCCAACACTGACATATTTTACAAATCTGGTGCTTGATAGTTCGCGTTCAGAGAAATAAACTTCTCAGCTTTATAATATTTCTATAGATTCCAATAGTTTAAGGAAGTAAAAGGAGCTCTATTTATAAAGATCTATGTAGTTTTGTTATTGATACATACGAAACATCTTTTTCCACTGTAAATGTGCACTTTTGTGCAGACGATAAATTGTCTGAAGTCCATACTTTATGTGGTGTAACTGCTTGTGATTCATTGTATTATCTCCATTACAGCCGTTACACAATAATAAGTAGGTTCTAATTTGTAAATCTATTCATTTGTTTGAGTAGCTAATATTAAAGATGGGCACTTAATTATTTAACTTTGTAATAAGATAGGTCTTCCTACGTCTATTTAGATTAGACTGAAATAGTCTTGGGTTAGATAAAATGTATTATTTATTTGCTAGACAGTAATTAAATAGGTACAGTTTACAGTGTTTGCTTCAGTTTTTTGTTAAAAAGAACACAACCTTTCTCTCAACTTTTCAGCACCTAAGTAAGTACTTAGGTAATGTTTATACCATCATTATAGTAGAGCATTTACTGACTTCGGCATGCTTAATAGATCTCGTGCTGATGCGTATCAGTTCTAAGTATATCAGTGCAGTCACTTAGTACGAAACGAAGAAATGTAGTAGACAGTCGTAAAGCAGGAGCGACATTTACAACCTTTACGTGTGTTCTTGTTAGGGTACGTCCTACGTGAGCGAATAAATGCGAACGTGATGCGAAGCGATCAAAAATGTAGGTATGTACCTATATTTACGTGGACCACTTCAGAAGAAATCGCCTGTTTGTTGTTTTTGATTTTGAGCTTGATTTTGCTAAGTTATTAATGTGATAATTGGATAACATTGAATCTCAATAGTAGTTTTAACCTTAGTTGGCATTCTGCTACTAATATAAAACCAATCGTATTTCAATGACATTTCATGGGTTTGCCAAGGGGTCTGCCATTTGGTCTATAGGGTAGTTTGCTCTATAATTAATTTGCAATAGTAAATCATTTGCAGACAATATGATTCATTATTGAATCACAGAAAAGGATACGAACGTTTATTTAAAAGACAAAATTGGGGAATGCCACATACTACGCTTCAATTCTGACAAAATTGTAATTGAGTCGTGATTGAATCTTAGTTGGATATCGCGTAGGTCGCTTAAGTAAAATTAGCAGAAAATTTGAGAATCAAGCCCTGTTTGTTGCTTTCGCGTCGCATCGCGCTCACATCCAGATCGCTCACATAGGACGCACCGTTACAGTTTGTAATATGTTGTGTAAGCGACTACGCCCGCTCAAGGATGGCTCGCCCACCGTATGTTGTTACATTTTAATCATCTCGTTTAGTGGCTGACAAGGCTAATTATGTGTTTTATAAACTTTTAATTGTGTGTAAGTTGCATGAAAATAATGACTCATCAGTTTTCTTTATGTTTGATAGAAAGTGTGACTAGTTTAACTGTTGTTTCAGATTCTATTCAGTGTGCTACTTCATTTAGATTGAAATAGTAGTTGAAAATGTAGATTTATGACTTTTTAATAAATTAATTAGTACATTTAAAAATGGGCCTCATTACGTTAATTTAATTCATCTTTAAAATATTTTTAATTACGCCTAACATTGTATAGTTTTCACACCTAACAAAGCAAATCTCAGATTAAAGATAATCATGGATTCTAATTTCAAAATTAATCCGTGGAGGTCAGATGGCCATGGTCTGCGCATTCGAGGCCTCTGCGTTGAAAACAAAAGTGGCCACACGGGTGTGGCTGCTACAGATGATATATCAGTGTGTATTCATCACTCATGTTTCTTGTCACACTGACAGGGTAGAAGGTTGTTCTCCGTGCTAAACAATAATAAATCGTCTTTTTAACACTGGCAGCTGTTCTCGTGGTTTCAACTGCATCCAGCGGGAATTCATTCTTGTGCCCAGATGAAATACATAGACTATATTATTTTTTTTATCAAATCAAGTCATTTTTATTTTCAGGTATCAATGGCCCATAAATAAATACCTTAAAAACTGGCATACGTAGGTATGTTATACAAAATTGTTAGTAAGTATACCTATATAAAAACTTAAAACTATGTTAGTAGCACTTCACTATGCACTATGTCACTGTGCGGTGTTATGGTATGTTTGTTTATTTATGGCATGGTGATAGTGTAGCTTCCCAACAGTGAAAGAATTTCTTCTTCTCCAGTCTTTATTAGGCAATAAGGTCTGATGCCAAGTGGAAGACATAAACTGCTAATGTTAACTCATTTTGATTGTGACTTGGTATTTACTGCATAACATTGCACGAGATTGAAGTAATCAGTTAACTTTACAACTAAATTGATATGCACGACACACACCAGTGTTACAAGCATACGACTCGAATCTAGTAAAACACATGCATTTGTGCTTTATAGGCTTGCATTGTGTCCTCGTTCTGAATTATAAGCCGGTGATATTTTCATTTAGTGACTTGGAGATAACGGGCTTAAAGTTCATCGGAGCAATTTACGAACATCTGTTAGCATTCGGACCATTCCTACATTGCTCTCAGCTCAATAATTACCAGTATTTTGCACTACGTAACACTAAGTGCCAACTTGTTTTCTTCATATTTGGTCCAAGGTTAAAATTATTCGATTACTTTGACAGTTTTACAGTGCCACGTAACAAAGTGGTGGTGTGTCGTCGTGTTGACGGCTTTTAGCTTAAGAGCGTGTACGTCAACCGCGCGCCATTTGGCCTAAAATGGTACTTTTCAAACCACTGTTTCTCAGTAACTACTTATCCTATAACTATGTTATTTTTTAATAACGCAAGGTAATTTCACTGTCTATATAGTTAATTGAACATAAATTTCAATTTGTGTAGTTTAAATACTTAAAACCCCTATAACGTAACAGATGTTTTATAAAATTCCCGTTCAGCGTCTATTTCGAAGCTTAAATTCATGTGAAAACAGTGGCAAATCTAATCATATTTATTTTTTTACTCATAGACGAAATCCCCATGCCTATAGTTAGTTGAAAACATTTTTTGATTTAAGGTCTCTATCTTTCAGAAAAAAATATTTTAACAATGTGAAAAATTGTGAATTTCAAATGCTTTTTTTACCTATCTATCTTACTTAATTTAATATAACAATTATTTACTATAGTAATATAACTCTTTCTTTAAAACATAAACTTTATATTATAATTTAATCTCTCGTTTTTATTTTTTTATAAATTATTTAAAAACTACTATAAAACGTTGCACGCGAGTCAACTAAAACCAGACCGCCGCAAGGCTTCACAGAGAGAGGACGTGTCGCTCCGTCACATCGCGTAGGGTGAATAACCTCTGCCGTGGATACCGAGAATAGAGTACATTTCAAGCGCGACCAACAAATCTTGATACATTACTATTTAATTTAAAGCTCAATTTTGAAGCATATTTTTTTTATCGATTGAGTTGAAATTTTGTTTGAATGTTCAGTTTTAATGACAATGTATGATTCTATATCCAATATGGCGGTATACCCAAGATGGAGAAAAAAATGTTTTTAATGCATTCCTACGATATGGGTATCAAATGAAAGGGCTTGCTATGAATAACTCGAAAAAAAATGTGTCGCGAGTCTAAATCCAATATGGCGGACTCCTTAGGCTAGAAATCACTTATTGCAGATGTCTGTTACCAATCGAGCTATAATTTTTTTTTTTTTCATTTTGGATGTACCCAAATTTTGACTTTTGATCTCGAATAACTTTTGAAGCATATAGGATAGATAACTTAAAACTTTATTTGCAATGGTAAACCCAAGCTCTTCACCAATATTTGGCTTTCCGGCAATTGTTGTTATTTGACCACAATTTTTCGGTCTGGATGGACTGGACCATTCATATAAACAATCAATTTTTCAAATCGGTCCAGGCGTCTTTGAGAAATCGAGAACAATCAAATTGAGAACAATCACAAAACAATCTAATTGAAACCTCCTCCTTTCTTTTTTTGAAATCGGTTAAAATACAGAAACTCTTAACATTGTCATTAATCATCAGTCGACTATTTAGTACTGTTGAAAATTGTATGTAATATACAGAAAGTCCTCAAAACCAAGGTTTTCATAGGTGCCCGATTTTTTTGCAAAAGAGTGTAAGTATTAACGACTTATTTTCATGCTTTTATATTTTAGACATCCATAGACTTACACTATTTTCCCGCTATTAACTATTTACTAAATAATATATTTTTTGTTCTACCAATTTCACTCGAAAGGATCAAAATGGTTTGTGTGACTATACGTGAAGTATGATAGGCACGCACACAGCCGCGACGCTAGTCTGCGCGGTTTTTTGCGTTGAATTACCTAAAGTTGACATCGCGCGCCGAGCGTACACGCTCTTAAGTTATCACTCAATAAATGACGTTGAAGAGTACCTACAGTGAGTGTCGTTAAACGGTAATAAAGAAAATGAGTTTCAGTAAATACTCGTTCATCGATATTTTATGCAGCGATAAACTCGGATCGAGTTGGTGTGGTTTGATTCACATGGCTTAATTATTCAGCATATGATTTTCATAAAAGATGAAATGATAATTATGACATGATGAATGACTACATTTACATACATATACCTTTATACTACATATTAATTCTTATCAGAGCAAATGCTTTGATAATAAAATTAATCCAAAGCTTTTGCATAAATAACATCTCAAAATGAATTTAAACCTTCAAAAAATAAAGCAACCATAATGTGTAGGCGTTACTATTTACTTTAAAACAAATGTAACGATTTGTTTATCCATTATCCATTTAACCACACGCATACAATGGCGATTTATAAAAATGTACATAAATTAAAATTGAAACGGTCACGCCCAACCCTGCAATCTTTCACTGGTATCGACAGCGCGATGAATGGGTATAAATTACTGTTGCTTACATGGAGAACAAATTTACTGACGGAGGTGCAATATCTGAAAATCGCCTAACAAAGCAGCACGCTAAAATGCGGGTGAGCATGCTACGAGGAACGTTACTCTTTTCGCTCTTGTATGCCTTCTTAAGACCCGATCATTTCTTGTAATACCAACAAAAATCGTTGACAGATGTCACAAAGAACCCGAACGCCTCTTTAATTCACTCGTAACTAATCGTTTCAGTCATGCCCAAAGTACGAATTTGACCTAGAAGAAGGCGCCTGACCTACCTGCATTATGGCATCTCCGCTCTTTCCTTACTCCGTGGTTGCTTACGATTCGCGGCCCGTATCTATGGTCGTTTGAGACAATAGTATTGGTTTCACCTTGACATTATACCGAAGTATACGTGTTAAGCGATGGTTATCCGCCACCGAATGCTGTCCGAGCTTTAGCTTTGGTAATGATAGACGATGTTATCTTACGGAGTTAGCTAACTGAAGTAATCTGTAGTCTGTGATTAAGAGTGCTTAGGTATGGTAGAGGATTGGCGAGTAAGCTTGGATTGATTAATCATTATATATCTAGATACATTATATATCTAAATATAAACTCTCTACCTGTGATTACAAGTTCTAGCATTGAGTCGAAAATACAGTCCGTTCATTTTCTAAACTGAAATATACTTACTTAAGTAAATCAATCCAAGTAAACATTCAACAATCTAATTTAAGACAGATTTTATGTGAGCTTTCAAGATGTACTTAATCGATCTGAGTAGGTAGATACTTATCAAATCGAAGAGATTATCCTAACTACTTACCAAATAAGTTCAAATATCAGCAGTTTTAAAAAATGTTGAAGATTTATACTCGCATATTAGTACGGTAATATCTAACGTCGGCTTCATATGAAGCTCGTGATCCACATAGCTGCATGGTTGCGCCGGAGTTCACTTATGTCATTCCTCTTGCTTTGTCGGCCATGTCACGAGCGTGAAGCAATGTCCGAAGCACGAACTACGAATATACTGCTATATATAGTGATATCTTTATGCTCCTATTAATATTTAGACGCCTAAGTTCATTATAATTAAGTTTTCAGGGCTTGTAATCGGGCAGAATAAACGCTGCGTCGACGAGCGTGAGATTTGATGTGGATGGATGAAAATTGTGGTCAGCGTTAAGGTGATTAGGTAGGAGATTTCAGCCTATAAATAGGATAAGTTTAACATTTTATTTACCTATACCTACTTAACTAGAGAGATTAGATACTCATTACAACAATTTAAAGTGAGAGTAGAGAAGTTGTGACGTTTTTTTAAATCTTGTATTCCTGTTTTAAGTTTTAATTCTTTTTGCATGTGCTGTCGTGACAGTAAGGGTTTCCAAAAGCTTTAAATTATCTCTATTATACGGTTTAAATTTCCCCTCGCGAATGGCATCACAGGTTTTTCCGACCAGGTGTATAGCTGGCAGGAAATATGCAAGGTGACTTGGTTATGTATAGACACGTAACTGTAACAGCCAAGACTTGCATTCATAGACTAGCGGTGCGTAAGCAGAGAAAGCTCATTCACTATTCTTAGCTGCACTATAGATGTCGATTAACACTCGCAACTTCTGATTACCTAGTAGATTAAGTTTATGTACCTATTTAAAGAAGTTTAGATAGATTTATTTATACGTCATTTAAAATAGTTTAATGTTTCTTTTAGTTATTGTGTAAGAACCAAAGTTATTTTTAACGATTAATCGATTTTAATTTGCATATTTTGCAATAGCGATTGGCACTATAACAACAATAGGTACCTACTTACCTAACTGTATTGCGATCATTTGTCGTTTAAAAGATAAAATCAAGAAACTTGCGAATTCATTTCTATGAAAAGGTTTCACCAGTTTATTTCTAACTTCATGATTGTTGATTAGAGTCACAAGTACAGATTTTTAAATGCAACCTTTTTAAATGCAGTCTGTATTCGTTCATCTGGTAATTGATAGCATCGTCTGAGTGTCTAAGTGACACAACTGCGCAGTTCTGTCGACAAAGCCCGGAATATCTTTAAGTATTGTGTCCACGCGTTAAATGGTGCAATTTTGTCTACATCGCTTACATACGTAAAGGTAAGTCGTTTGTCGCATGTCTGGCCATGCATGTGCATAGTTTGCTCTATTTGTAATTGGTATCAGTCTGCGATGCGGCTCACACATACGAGTATGTATAATGCACTAGTGTTATGTTTAGAAGCAAGACTAACCTCCTTATGCAGAATTTAAAGCAAGGAGTATGCATGAGTCTAGTCTATGGTCATAATATCTGATCATAGATTATACTACTGAGTGTTTGGTTAAGATATACAATCTAGTATTTATTAAGAATTTTCGTTTCAGATTTTCGTTATTTTGAATACCAACGAAACTAGGTAATAAAGTTATAAAGTAAGGATTCGTTATGTATTTAAACCAGTATAAGTTAGATCATGAATCCAATAAAGTCTGGATTTTATTAAGAGATCTCAGATTGCAAATTGAATTAAAATTATTATTGAGATCGTATCTTAGAAGTGAACTTAGGAATGAGTTAAGTAATGGATGCTAATTTTAGTTTAGTATTTCTAGGTAAGGACACGTATGAATGTGGCTATTTGCCTGTATATACTTATCGTATATTTTAATTATTATTGGCATGTATCTTTAAATATTGATAAGTAATACACCTTTAACATTAATGTTAAAAAGATAACTTCACATAATTTCTTAGGAGAAATAAATATTAATTTATAGAAAAAAAATAGATATAATAAATCAACCTCTGTCTATTACTATTAAAAAAACGAAGTAATTTTTAGTAACTTCACAACGTTGGTATGCATCAATGAAAATGAATATAAGGACATCTGTACTCCATAGACGTTACTTTGCGAAATTATCCTTATCCCATACAAACTTCTATTGAATTTTGACTCCTAGAACAATACAGAGCTCTTACAAATATTCTCAGAATTATTGTCAAGGAAAGCGTTTAGGTTCGTGGCGTGTTTGGCGACGGAATATAAAGCAGTGCCGCGACTTCGCCTGACGCAAGTGCCTCTGTGACGCATTCCTGACAGCAATGAGGTCAATAATTTGAGTCAAGGTATGTATGTGCACTACTTTTTAGGTCCGAGAGTATTTTTTGTGCACCATTTGAATTTCAGATTTGGAACGTGAAATGTGAAATGTTAAGTAAAGAGTGACGATATGAATATTTTATTTTTTTTAATTGCTGCAACTTACATTGGTGCATTGTGGTACATTTGTGGTAAGAATGGAAGCAATGCTTATCTTTAGTAGATTGAATGTCAAAATAGAGACTACATTTACAGGTGATAAAGGTGTTTGATATTAGAATAAATAAAAATGCTTATAAAATTTTGTTGCATTGTCAAAATAATTTAAGAGGCGTACTATGACGATTGAATTTTTGTGTTCGAGTTTGTTTAGATTATACTATGTAGGAAAGTATGTATTCTATTTAATATCCCCAGTTTCTATAGAGATAGACAACACTAAATTAAATAAGCAGCAAATTTGAGATAAGTATAGTACCTACCACTGCCCATTTTAGCTAATTCCGAGTAATTTTTTCCATGAATAAATTGCAACTACTTAGTTATTTAATGAGAGCAATTTAAAATGTGCTCAGCCTTAACCGGTTAAAATTTGATAAAATTAACTTATATGATTATCTGAGAGCGGTCGTTTCCTGCCGACAAAAGGATCCAGTAACATTGACCTTTGGTTTTGTTTTATTTCAACTTTTTACGGAACCTTTTTACCTTTATAAATAAGGTCGAGTTTTTGGTCAGTCGAAATATTTTTTTAAAATCAATTTGTATAAGACTCATAAAATAAAGGTGAAAGTTTATGACAGTGTGTGTGTGAGAGTATGTTTAGTTCTCCACGTGCAAATGGCTGAAAGGATTTTGCTAAAACTTGGATGTCATGTAGCGATTATAGGTTGCTTACATCAGAATATTTTGTAAGGCTGCAATAATCAGAAACGGGTGTGACCACTAGCGTAAGCTAGTTATAAAATAAAGACTCAAAAATAAGATTCTGATCGGATATAATTTTGGATGGATTATACCTAGATGTTACTGAAACACCCATAAAATCAGACTTCACACATATAAGATAAAGGCAATAACAATTTGTGACACACTCATTAAACGCTAAATTAATTAATATTACTTGTTTGTTACCGGTTTTCGTGAGGTAGACACGGTCGTTATTAAGGTCCATTTGTAACCAAAATAAACAGTATATTTAGCACGAGGGAAGTTAAAAGTAATAATTTATCTACTTCCTCTTTTTTGGAAATCGGTCAATGTCAGTAACTTATTGTTGATAGAGGTTTCCCACGGTCAGAAATAATTGGGTGAAGCTATAAATCCTATTGAAGTCTTCAGGGTTCTATTCTAACTCTCCTACTATATTTTATCTTCATCATTTCAGCTATTTTTACATAAAAGCATGCATATCAATATTATTTTCGTTATAAATATGCCATTTTTGCAGAAGATATTGTAAATCCTTCCTCTTGAACCACTCTATCTATTAAACTGACTCGCATAGAAATCTATCTGTATCATAAAAAAAGACAGCGGGAATTAACTTTGTTTTATACCATGCAGTGAAGAATTCCCAAACTATTTATTACCACCATGAAAGAATGACTCATACCAATAGATCAACAACTGTCATACATTTCACAACATGTTTGTTGGTACGTGTGTGTGTGTGACGGTAGTATAGGTCACGTATGTTCCACGCGAGCGCTGAAAAGGTCATGCGGCACTATCGAGAACAAATCGACTCCTAATATTGTGAGCGCGAAAGTTCATATGTTTGTGCCTCTTTCAAGCTGAAATTCCTGAATGGATTTTGATGAAACTTTTCATTAATATAAAGTTTGGGACCTACCTTTGGGAAAGTTGTTTCTAATTATAACTAGAATTACATTTCACTAATTACCAGTCATCCTATTTATCTTGCTATAAATGTGCGGGAAGTAGTTCCCTCAGGATGCAGGCGAAACCGTGGGCAGAAGCTACTTTATATTAAATTAATTATAATTAATGGACACAGTGTCAAACTTTATGCTTCATTGGACTTGTTTAAGATGTACTTAACTTACAATTTACATAATAACTGTAATATCTGAGTTGGAGGCGTAAAGTGTAACGGCTATACTTAAAGGTTATAGTCGTAACTTGTTAGACACAAATTACTGTTTTCAATGAGATAAGTGATTTTAGAACTTAACTTAGTTTCATAAATAAGAAGATTTCTATGCTTATTCTATTTAATTGAATTTATTTATAGTAAAACTTCATGAACCGTCGAGGGCATTTAAGAAAGGGTGTTATAGTGGTAGACATGTCTAGTATTTAGCATTTTCTTTGCAGAGAACATACAACGATACAACACCATTAAAATTTACTATACTTTGCCGATGACTGGCGGTCATGGGGATTGCCCAAATTTCGCAATAGCTGGACATAGGGTATCTACATTAATTCAACTGTGATCTTGAAATGAAACGTGTTTAGTATCACAAGGTGTTTCGTTTTGTATTAGTTATTTTATTTATTCAGTTATCGTACAAAATCGGTTCTTACAGTTGGGATATCAGTGTATAAAAAATATCGTTTCACTGTAAATATAACAATAATTTTGTTACTTTTCTGAAAATTATCAATAAACCATTTACAGTAATTGAGCTTTCACAATACCTACCTGTATACTAATGTAGTAGTGGACGAATTAAAGAACATTTCCTGTCAACATGACCTTATTTGTATGTATGTATTTATTTATTTATTATATTTTATTTATAGGTATATATTTTATGTTATGTAGTTTTATCTTTCTTTTGTTTAATGTTGTGCACTTTTTAATTTTCTCTTCCCTATCGCATCTCTCTATCGCTCTAAGGTTTGCTGTTAGAGAACCCAGTTCTGGGTTAAGCTCGCCTTTGTACATGTCTTCTCTGTGTTGTGTGTATTTTTATATGTTTTTGTGTACAATAAAGAATAAGAACTTAGTTAAATACCGAGAAAATCTTAATTAAAGCAGCACCTAAGTATTGAACAAAAAGTCACACAGGCGAATTGAAAACAGCCTCTTTTAATTTACCCATAATTTTTCCCTTTCAGGACAATTTGTATGGTGATAAAACAAGACAAGCTCTCAAGTGTGGTCATTAAAAGCTACCGGTCATATCTCTCCACAAAGTTATGAGTACCGCAGGCTGGCAGCGACACGACGCACGCGCTCCATTGCGCAACAATTGGCAACCTTGTGAAGGACGCGCGTGCGTGCGGGAAAATGGACGCCATCGACTCGCGCGCATTTTCATGAGCCGCTAGCGGGCCGAGGCGAGGGTAGTTCAAGGGTGGAGTAATGAGGTTGCCTTCGAACTGTAGTGCATCTGTGAAATAATGCGTAGGTATTGCATAATGCAGTGGAACACACTAACTTACTTTATCAACTGTATTACAAGGTGGTAGTAAGGGCCTTTAATTACTTCAACTGGTATTAAATATTGATAAAAAATAAATGACGCAAATATCTGAAATTATTACCTACGTACTGCAGTGGGTCTACCCAGAAAATCGGAAGGCATTTCCTGTAATCTAATTAAAGACTGTACCTAAACACCAGGCAAAATATGAACCAATTACCTACTGTCTGTCTAATACCTGAGACATATAGCCAAGCTAAGCCATAAAATACATTTCGTTGGTACAATCTTGCTCCAGTACACAAAGGAAAGATTAATATGGTGTGCCAAACGTGGTCGCGAGCTAACGACCCGCCATTAGGAGTCAGTCAAAATAGTGCACGAACTACGGCCTCGCTAATACATTCACCCGAGAAAACTGATCGTTGTCATGCAAATGAGACTAATGGTAATGAGGAAATTCTTAGGAAAAAAACTAGTGAAAAGATAAATCATATTTTGAGCTGTATTCCTTTTCATACTAAACTGTTTTCTGTGCTGAAAACAGTTTACGTATCTACTTATTTAGACATGTTTAATTACCTATTTTAACGCAGAGAACAAACCCACAAAATGTATAAAAAAATAATAATAAAAAAATATGGTTTTTATTTGATGTTTACTTAAATATGTACCTATTACATGCCGATTCTTAAAATATATGGCTAACTTTTCTGCATTTATGTAACAAAATTTCACTGTCCCCGTATTTGAAGAATCAATTGTCAATGTCTTTGTATGCATAGAACACACTAGCAACTATTTTCAGAGACATTTTTGTTAGCAAACCAATTCCTCCACGCATCACAGATGAAACGTAACCTCGAAAATAAATCTGTTTCACAGAAATGGAGACATTAGAACGAACTTGTAATTCTAGTTTGCATTGCAAAGGATGCAAGTGTTGTGTTTCGTAAGTTTTGTAGTTTTATGTTCGGAGCCTGTTTCAAATGTCGCCGGCTATCCACGAATGTGCTGCTGACTGAACTAAACTGGACCGCTTGATGTTAAACGTGATTTGTAAGTGATGCAATAACAATGAATTTGTTTATGTTTATCAGGAATTGTAAATCTATATTGGTAATCTTAAGTATGCTAGCTTTACGACCAAGAGCTACTTGAAAAGGTATTTTTCAATTTTGCAACTTCTTTTGCATTTAAACTTTTAAATTGGCTCAGAAGTTTTGGAAAGCTCGACAGACAAATTTGATTTCGCATAAATAATGTGATTGCTTATGCTCGATAGGTTTTATTTACGATACCTACATAGTTTATTAGACTAGACGTACGAGATCAAACAGAGATGAGAGACCTAACCTGAAATAAGTTGCAGCGGAACGTGAGGCGATAAGATGAAAATCTACTTATTTATATGGATTGCCTAAGTTATTTTTCAGTACCACAGTACAATTCGTTTAGCTAAGCTATTGGTTACTAAAGAAAGTTAAAATGCGACTGAAAAATTATTATAGGAGATGTTTTCATAAAAGCTAGTTGAGTCTATATGCATCTTGCATTTCAGACTTTGTCACTGAAGATCTGATAGAACCTAGAGGTCATTACGTTACTATAATTGTTTACCAATGGGCACACTGTGACTAATAGCCCTTCATTGAGAGAGTGTCAATACATGTTAAATACACATCGCCTTCTCGCCTTGAGCCTCCGAGGATCACTTCATTAAGCGAAGACATTTCAATCGCCATTATTATGCCATTCATGTCTCCATGTCACCAGTATGATTTCTTTTCGTAGCAACTTAACCGTGAAGATCGGCAAACACAAATCCTGAAAACATGCTTTTTCTTGAATTGCCCGAAGAATTGGTGTGACCGCGATGTTTCATAGGCCAAGTGTATTGCACAAGAAGCGCATTGTTTACGTGGCATTGTCCAGTCGTCCCATCGGCTCGCTCGTACGTGCGTACTTGAATATATTTAAATTTGGAGATGCCACCAGGATGAGGCAAGCGCTCCACCAACTACTATAAATGCCGTTAGTGTCAAACTAAGGGTACAGTTCACAGCTCTAAGCATCCCTGAACACATCTCAACTACAAACAGCAGACATGGCATTCAAGGTACGGACCGCAGTTGGATCTGTGAAGTGCAATAATACAGTGATTGTGAAATAGTGAAAAAACGCATTGAAAGTGATAAAAATGAGAAATATTGAACAATAGAAATATGAATAGTTAAAGTATTAGACAAGTGCCGACAGTGAGTTATGAAGGTTCCGGAGAATCTTTTGGTAAAATACGAATTTTTGTTACAGCTGGTGGTTCTCTCCTGTCTCCTGGCCATTGCCCACGGCAGCGCAGTGCCTGCTGTTGCATACGCAGCGGCTGCACCTGTCGCAGCCAGGCTCGAGGAGTTCGACCCATTCCCACAATATCGCTTCGGATACGATGTCGCTGACTCCCTCACCGGCGACTACAAGAGTCAGACGGAGCAGCGCAGCGGTGATCTGGTGCAAGGACAGTACTCCCTGGTGGACTCCGACGGCACGCGGCGTGTGGTGGACTACACTGCTGACTCAGTGAACGGTTTCAACGCGGTGGTGCGCAAGGAGCCCCTGGTGGCCGCTGCACCCGCCGTTGTCGCCGAGCCCGCCGTGGTGCCAGCCCGCCTGGCCGCCGCTCCCGTGGCTGCCCGTGTAGTCGCTCAATCCGCCCCAGTTGTCGCCGCTGCAAGGTATGCGGCTGCCCCTGTCGCCGCTGCCGTCGCCGCGCCTGCTCCGGTATACGCCCGCTACGCCGCCGCTCCCGTCGCCGCCGCAGTCGCCGCTCCCGCACCAGTCTACGCTCGCTACGCTGCCGCTCCAGTGGCTGCGGCCCCCGTAGCTGCCGCCCCCGTGGCTGCGGCCCCAACCCCCGTTTTCGCCCGCTACGCGGCCGCTTCCGTCGTAGCACCCCGCTACGCCGCTCCCGTAGCGGCTGCTTACAGAGCTGCGTTCACATCTCCTGTTGCCGCGTACACAGCTCCTTACGCTGCGTACACAGCTGCCTACACCGCGCCCTTCGCTCCCCAAGTGGCTGCGTACACAGCGCCAGTGGCCGCCGCATACACCGCCCCAGTAGCTGCTGCGTACACGGCCCCCGTGGCTGCCGCCTACACGGCTCCCGTGGCGGCTGCGTACAGAGCCGCGCCCACAGCAGTGGCCCCGGCGGCTGTGACCACCGCACGCGCCGCTCCCGCCAAAATCGTAGAAGCCACCCCCGCCGGTTACCGATACCCTTGAATGCCATACTCTGACAAAATATGCCTGCATACCTCTGAAGACTTGATTTGTGTATAATACTATAGGTTTAAATATTTTTGTTTTTTATACGAATTGAAATAAACGAGTAACATTTTATGAATTTATTTTTAATCCTTATCCTAATTGATTCCAATATTAAAATGCGAATGTGAGTTTGATGAACCATACCATATAGTCAATACTTTATTATTCTTATACAACAGTTATTTATTGTCCCGATATATTTAATTATGGACCCTAACTTTGATCCCATGAACGATGAAAACTTTCAATGTAGGTACCATCTACTTACAGTCTTGCCGTAGGTCTATCAGGTTACCGTGGGTCAAATAAATAAAAATACTTCAACCTCTCAAAGCTCAGAGGACAGAGGGTCAATATCTATGGATATAGCAGCAATTTCTTTTCAATTTACGACACTGCCATGGTAACAGTGTCTGAATAGGAGAAAGTCTGTGCGATACCAACAATTTTTATTGTTTCGTTTTGTAAAAGTAATAATTTTACAGCTCTGCATACATAGGTAATACTTAACTTAGTTTTAATACTTTATTCGATAAGTTTTATGTAACTGTTTTTTGTCCCTTAATAAATAAATAAATAATCAATTCAAAATCATTTTGACTTAGACATTTCAATTGTAATTTCATTATAATTTTCTATTGAATGATTATATGGCCTTTTTATGATGCATTGGAATGGGAACCATATATGAGGAAGATTTCGAGCATGGATGAAGAGGAAAGGAAACAGAGGAACGGATTACGAAGACTAAAATATGAATTAGGATAAGGACAGAAGATGATGATTAAAAACCAAAATAAAGTTTTTCTGAAATTATTTTATCTTTATGTGTTTCCATGTAGATAAATAGAAAGATCAGTTTGCCCGCTATACCCTGGTCAGACCAATTTCTGTCAATTGCAAAGAACGTTGAGAGAAATTGGTCAGACGCTAGGTCGAAAACAACTAGGACTACCAATTTAAAAGAACTCTGAAATGATGAAATTGTACACTTGTGTCAACTGATATTTCAATACAAATGCAACATGCTTTTATAAGCTTGGCCTGCACGTAACTATACAAGCCGTTGATTTGCATCCGTGCGATATTCAAGGACGTAATTATGCTAATGATTCCCGACTCAAATCAACAAAAAAACTTGGTACGATTTTTATTTTATTTACAGAAGTCCGCCAGTGTCACCTAGCCGTATTTAAGTTTAGCACATGTGTTACTGGCCTTATAGTTATCGGCACTGCGGGCCAATCGGCGCTTTAGCCCGCCCCCGCGCTTCACTTCATACCACAAAAGGAACCCAAATAATTACTTCTGCGCAGGTGAAGGTCAGAGCTCAAGATTCGTGCCGATAACTATAAAACACAAACACAAAGCATACGCAACGGTCTTTCATTTTCATTCATAAAATTGGGTTAATCCTGAAATAATATGAAATTACAATGAGAAAAAAGGGAGCGCATATTAGCTACTTCCCGTCTACTTAATTCCCATCGATAATGTATTTAATGTCAACCTCCTGAAATATTGCACAGATGCAAATCAACACCTTTTATATGCAATGCAATTTAAGGTAACTAATTCAACCATTTTCTAAGTACCGTAGAGCCATGAAAATTAGCAGCTGTAATCTGTATGTAGTTCTCTTGTCATGAAAACACACTAGTATGTCGAACTGATCTGATGATGGAGCCGGAAGATATGAACTGGAACTTCATGATGACTGATGGAACATGATGAGTAATATCAGCAGTGTTTGGACTTGTTAGATAAGTCATGTAATTAACTTTGCTTTTAAAAGATTATATTACCTTCACCTGTAACTATGTATGTACATGTAAGAAAATCTTGGAATCTTAATTTGACCCACTTCCTGGTCTTCGATTAAAATGATTTTTTTTTTATATTTTTTTTTACTATAATTTTTTTTTACATGACTTTCTATTTTTCTTGTATAGTCACAAGTAAATCAAGGCTGTGAGTACTACGTAATTTATGAGTGAAGCGAATTTGTAACAAAAGTAGATATAAAATATTGTGGGAATACATTATTTTTATTCCAAACTTTGTATGTACATACATAGGTATACATAAAATTGTGGCTTGCAAGAATCGTTTTTTTTTTCGAATTGTAGTTCAGAAATAAATCAAGTCTTCTAGTAGAGCCGAAGAAATCATTTTTTCACAATTATCGTTTCCGAAGGTGTGATTGGCTTGTAAAGCTTTTAGTTTTTCCGATTTAATTATTTGCATATAAGGATAGTGAAAAACGCAATTAGAAAAAATATTTAATCTTTTGCCTTACTTAAAAAAAGGAAGCCACTTATTAGTACTTAGTTCTTAACCATGTCTCGTGCTATAATAACTGAAACTGAATTAATAAGATAAGTAACTGTGACTATAATTATCATATATTGTTATTTTCAATATTAATTCTCTTTGAAGTCGACATACATGTTACACGGACATGAAAAATCACATAGAAAAGTAATTTGGTTTTGCAATTTTCTACGACATTAGGATGGCATTGTTCCATCGTCGACGCTGTCGCTGCGCAGGCGACTCGCGGCCGGCTCGTACGTGCGTACTTGAACATATTTAAATTTGGAGATGCCACCAGGATGAGGCAAGCGCTCCACCAACTACTATAAATGCCGTTAGTGTCAAACTAAGGGTACAGTTCACAGCTCTTAGCATCCCTGAACACATCTCAACTACAAACAGCAGACATGGCATTCAAGGTACGGACCGCAGTTGGATCTGTGAAGTGCAATATTACAGTGATTGTGAAATAGTGCGATTATTCCCTGAAAAGTGATAAAATGCAGTTTTAATATTTTTGTGAGAATGTGGAATTAAATGAGTGTTCTCGTGAAAAAGCGTTGACTAACCGAAATATGTAACCCGTCTAATGAGACGCATTGTTTGCAATAATTTAATACTAGCTATCGTTCGTTTCAGTTGGTAGTCCTCTCCTGCCTCCTGGCTCTCGCTCACGGCAGCGTAGCCCCTGCGGCCATTGCGGCTGCCCCTGTGGCATACGCCGCAGCCCCCGTCGCCGCCAGGCTGGAGGAGTTCGACCCTGTCCCACAGTACAACTTCGGATACAACGTAGCCGACTCCCTCACTGGCGACTACAAGAGTCAGACGGAGCAGCGTAACGGCGACCTCGTGCAAGGACAGTACTCCCTGGTGGACTCCGACGGCACGCGGCGTGTGGTGGACTACACTGCCGACTCAGTGAACGGCTTCAACGCGGTGGTGCGCAAGGAGCCGCTGGTGGCCGCTGCGCCCGCCGTCGTCGCCGAGCCCGCCGTGGTGCCCGCGCGCCTGGCCGCCGCCCCTGTTGCCGCCGCGCCGGTCGTGGCTGCCAGATACGCAGCTGCCCCTGTCGCCGCTGCCGTCGCCGCGCCTGCCCCTGTGTACGCCCGCTACGCCGCCGCTCCCGTCGCCGCCGCGGTAGCTGCCCCCGCACCAGTCTACGCTCGCTACGCGGCTGCCCCCGTCGCCGCTGCTGTTGCTGCCCCCGCCCCAGTGTACGCCCGCTACGCCGCCGCGCCTGTGGCCGCCGCAGTGGCCGCTCCTGCCCCAGTGTACGCTAGATACGCAGCTGCCCCCGTTGCCGCCCCAGTCGTAGCAGCTCGCTACGCCGCCGCCCCAGTTGCCGCCGCTCCCGTCGCGGCCTACAGAGCCGCGTACTCTGCGTACCCCGCAGCCGCGTACACCGCCGCCTGGTAGATCGCCACTACATGCCCCATTGTAAAATAATGACACTAGCAAACCACTAAAGACTTGACTTGTACATACTACTAGATTTAGCTATTTTTGTTTACTTTTTACAAAATGAAAATAAATGTTTGAGATTTTAAAGCTTTTTTTTAAATTATGTTCCTACTTGTGTTATACAAAAAAAAATATTTTTGCAATATGAAGCTAGGACAGTATAGGCAATGCAGTTATCCAGTTATTCCACACGCATATGTATACTAAGTGATACGCGAGAAATAAAATATACAAAGAAGAACTCTGTGTAAAATTAAGCAGAAAGCATTTTCTTTATCAAAAGAAAATAGGATTAGAATTTAAGATAAAGCGTAGACAGAGAAATATATTTAATTCATTGATCTACTTAATTACTGCTTATGCGATTGGTCAACTATGTAACGGTCCTGGCTTCGGTAAAAAACCTATATGCAGGAAGGGTTTTAGATTTGGTAATTTGTAACGCAGTGATATTTGCGTTGCAAATACACACATAATGCAGTTTGTCGACTGTTTCCGCTATAAAGGGCGTTCTTTCTAACGGATACTTAATATTACGCTATGATTAGTTTGTTTTTTATAAGCCAACGGTTTCTTAATATTAGAACAAAAAATATTTTAAATAGGTCACGGTTTCCAGTGTAGTTACAAAGGAGTGTAGTTTTAGAAGATACATACCTATGAGTATTACTTAGGCATTCTCTATTTTGAAAATGAAATGAATGAAAGCTTTTAGTGGTAAGTAAGAGCCATATTTACCTATGTTTATTTTTTGGTTCTAATGTACTAATATCAAGAACTAGATATATGACTAGTTAGAATTAATCTTTCCAAGTTTTGTCCATTTAACCATGAAGGTTAAAGGCTACTTTTAATCCGTATGCGGGAAGTAGTTCCTTCAGGAAGCTAATGGAACCACTGGTGGGAGCTAGTAAGTTACAATAGTTGAATCAGTGACTAAAATGTAAAAGCATGACATTCAAATTCATAATATTATGCTGAGGACGGATTATCGCATACGGTTTTCCCTTTGTTGTATAAGCAGTAAAGTTTTGACAAACGTTATCAATCACGTCAATAGTTTGGTATCGCGATGGCACATGAGAGTGTGCTCCTAATATTAATAGCAGCTAAATACTGCTTGATATTTGCTTGTGATTTATACTCATGCTTTTCGGAGAAGAGACATGACGAAATGAATGTTGTTCACGACTGTACTGAAAACCAAACTGCTGAAAACATTAATTCGTAAGTATGTACGTACAAGTATAATTTCCAAATCGAAGATATGTTGATTATTTTAGAGTAACAGTGAGAACGGTGTGGGTTCCACCCACCGTAGACTTAACTGTCTGCCTTTTGTTGACCCGATGGTTCGTTGAGAAATTATTTTGAAGATCAGCCGGAATCCGATCTAGCTTTTTATAGGTAATTGGTCGGTCAGGATCATTGCAATGTCCGCACTACCATTCATAATATCCGTACTAATTTATGAGCCCCATCAGACTATTGGCGGCCTACTGAAAGTTATATTCATCAATCATTAATTCCAAAAAGTTTACGCTCGTCAGTACGAATTCATTTATGTTAAAGAGACCCGGGCATAAGATATCTACAATTTACGAGGTAATAGGTATGTAATTCAGATGACGCTACAATCAGCTGAAGCGCTATACCTTAATGTTTTAACCGGGTCGTTTATAATTAAAGTCAATTCACCATTATATCACGAAACTGATTCTAAAAAGTTCTGGTATGACAAACAAGCTAATTAGATTGAAACAATAATTAGATTGTCAGCAGAAGACATTTATTTCGAAGCCAGGGACTTGTGGGATACGGTTTCGTTACAATATGATTTTTTGCACGAGTTCACACTTGCATACGGTTTGAAGATCCTGCCACCTTATTGCAATCAAACAATACCCAGCGAATATGCAATCCGACTTCTCTAGAAATTGATAACAGTGTGAACATAGCTTTAAGAGAAGCATTAGGGTGACCACAAATCCTTCCAATTTCCATCAAAATTTTTGGCCAACCAATCAAACCCGGAAAACCAACACCCAAAACAACGAAAGCAAGTTCGTGAAACGTAACATGTATCGCAAGAGTCATTGCGTTCGATAACTTTCTTCAACGAAGCGGCTTGTATGGACTTCACGTCCCGAGTTGCGAAGTGCTCGATATATAACGCGGGGGCGGCTGGTGATGGCACATTCCACCTCGAGGACTGTGACCATCCCATCCTAAGCACACAGACATGGACTCCAAGGTGAGTTTTTAAAATTTTAATAATTAGGGGTTTTGAAAAAAATTGCTTAATTTTGCTGTTGATCTAGTTAGACTCCAAGGTCAGTTTTTATTAGTAATTAATTGTTGTTGAAAAAAAATTGGTTCATTTTTGTTTTTTGATCCAGTTTTAGTTGGGTGTTCTAATTGGTTTGCTATCGAGACATTTTAAACGATTGCTCCTCTTTTCATTTATTTTGATGTACAATCAGCTTCAAATTAATGTTATCTTGATTTGCTTCCATTTGCATACTGATATGTTCTGATTTTCAAAACACAACTGCCACTAGCCTCAAAACTATAATTAACCATAGCACTCAAAATAATACTTAAAGTAAACAGCGCCAGTCATTCAAAGTCCTCATCTAAGTCTAAGATAATCAGACAAGCGTCTATACCAGTGAGTCGTGCAGTTTCGGTGCGCACACACATATTGACCAACGCGATCCATATCGGGACTCTTTGCGACACTACCTTCTTTCTGGCACTTTCGATTCGCCCTGTACATGACAATGAATTAGTTCACTACTTAATACATTTTTATTTCTTCAATAAAAAGGTACAACCGTATGTCCGATTATTTCATGGTCAAGGGTGAATTTAAAAATATATCGTTGAAAGAAACTTTTATTGGTCTTTCTCATTGAGGTTTTAATAATAATTGATGACTAATAAATACACTGGTAGTGCGACCTTAAGTTCCAACCCAATAGTTCATTGTATGTTAATGTGAAGCTTTCGCATTTGAGATATTTTAGATAGACATCGTTATTGTATTGTGAAATGCACAAACGAAGTTAACAATAAGTAGTTATCCCTTGGGACCTCGTGAAACCCGCTTATTGAATTTACTATAGTTCTAACATAAGTATATGCCATGAGGTTTAATTAATCATATACATAGAAGAGGCGCCGGTAATTTTTTCTCAGTAATTTTAAAGTTCATGTAGTAGGAAACAATTGTTAATATTATATCGTAGTTGAAAAGACTTCAACGCGCGCTAAGGGCGCATTTTATTGGCGTAGCAATTCGTAGCGATATCAATGACATCAAAAACGTAAAACCGTATTTATTAAATAGGTCTTATAAATAGGTCAGATATATAAACAAACAGAATATAGAGCAAACAATGTAATTTACTGCACAAAACGGCTGCGCAAACTCGTAAAATCGCAGTCAGTGAGTCAATTAACATTTCGTTAAAATTCAAGCGAAGTTTGCGGTGCATATATTTATTGTATTGTGATTCCCATCGCGTCTAGTTACGAAGAAAGGGTTTAAAGCATGTTGCAAGGCTAGTGGACGCCGCACTTGTAAACAATGCGACAACTATCGTTACTCAATCTTATTAAATTATTATGTAACACTTATTGCGATATTAATACGTCATATTTTATTCTGTGGACGTCGTTTGGAGAAATTGATTTGGTAGTGACATATAGAAATGTAATATATAGACGTACAAACAGGACATTGTGACTACAATAAATCCTTGAAGTTGTTAGAGTAAACCACACTTTTGTCAATGGCACTTTCGTCAATTTTTTTCATAAGAAAGACAGACTGGGAACTTTGCTGCGCCAATTCTTCTTGCCAATAATACCTAACACGTAGTAAGTAGTGAACGGTCGGCGTTTACGGGGTTGTCTCATGAAATCCTGATGCTTAAAAAGTGCTGTTTTGCAGCCTACTTTGAAAACCCTTTCTGATTTTGTCATAATAAAAATAATTCTAACACTACATATTCTATTCCAGATTGTAGTATTCATCTGCATGGTAGGCGTGGCTTGCGCGAGCGTCGTGGCTCCCGTCGCCGTAGCCCGTGTAGACCCCCTCCCCCAATACTCCTACGGGTACGACGTCCAGGACTCCCTCACCGGGGACTACAAGGGCCACCAGGAGCACAGAAACGGGGACCTCGTCACCGGCTCCTACTCGGTCGTTGACCCCGACGGCACCAGGAGAATCGTCGACTACACAGCTGACCCCCTAAACGGCTTTAACGCGGTTGTACGCCGCGAGCCGCTCGTAGTCGCGGCCCCCGCGAGAGTTGTAGCTCCGGCTCCCATCGTAGCTCCAGCCCCCATTTTAGCGAGAGCCCCAGCTCCCGTCTTTGCCCCCGCCGCGGCCCCCATCTTCGCCCCCAGGCTACCAAACCCCTACTACTTCTAGATGAATTATTACAATTTTGTTGTTTATATGTTTACTATTAGGACTTTTTATACTATTGTTATTTATGTAAATAAACTCTTTTGATACTTTTATTTGATGTTTCTTTTTTGTGTGTAAACCAAATAATGCATCACGATTAGGTATATAATACCATTCCTACATATATAATGGACAATGAAGTTGGAATATACCAGAGTGTCCATGAAAAACAAATTATACTCATTTCTTTAAATTCTAAAGGCGGCCTAGAAGTGTTATAGATTCATGCTTATAAGAGATGGGAATCTTGTAGAAAGATCCTATGAAAATCTCAAATATGACACTAAAGAAAAATAAAGGTTATGAAAATACATAGATACATGTTTACTGACAAAGCTGTTGTATAAATAATTAAAATGTCATGTGTCTTATGTAATCTTGAAACTAGCGCAATAAAATATAACTGGACTTTAAACAAGTGCTACAATTAGATACACTTTCAAAAAGCACCTCAAAAACGGCCTAAGGCTAGAATTGGATATCTCAAACTCAAAAAACATACCGACTTTATTTCAAGAAAACTAGATAAAGATCAATTACCACTGAACTAGAGTAAGTAAGATTATATGTTGAACCTTTAACGATTAAACCAATTTACAGCAGCTAAATCATGTGAAAAATCAGTATCGATTTCTGGTCAAACCTCACGAATAGTCGACTACCTACCTGGAATCTGACCGGCCTTTATACTACACACAATAGGTATTGAACAATACCTATACCTAGGTATGTTTGTACCTACAAGAGTCGGTTCGACTCGGTGCGCGGGCGCAGGACGCGGGCGCTCACATTCCGGTGAAGATCGCGTCCTTGCCTTGGTTAAGCACCTCAATTAAAAGCGAAAGTTTCAATAAACTGTCATACATGTACGAGGTTCGGTTACCGGATCGGGTTCGTGACGTCACATAAATCGAGCACGAGTGGACGGCCGCTGAATATAAAACGAGAGCGTGCACTGTAATCGGCAGTTCTATCCTTCCGTCGAACATTAATACTACCAAAATGGCATTCAAGGTACTAAAAAGTGACTCATTAAAATTTTGCAAAAAATTATTTAACTTGTGTTTAAATAATAATAATCTTATATTTTAATTTGTGTTACAGTTTGTCGCCCTATCTTGCCTGTTGGCTGTGGCCAGCGCTGGACTCCTGCCGGCCGCTCAAGTGTCCTACTCCGCGCCTCTGGCGTACACCAGCCACGCCGTCCAAGCGGCTCCTGCGTACTACGCCGCTGCCCCCGTCGCCAAGATCGCCGCTCCCGTAGCCTACGCCGCACCCGTCGCTAAAGTTGAGGCCTACGACACCAACCCCCAGTACAGCTTCGCGTACGACGTGCAGGACGGACACACCGGAGACTCCAAGAGCCAGCACGAAACCCGTGATGGTGACGTCGTACACGGCTCCTACTCCGTGGTCGACCCCGACGGCACCAAGCGCACTGTCGAGTACACCGCTGACCCCCACAATGGATTCAACGCTGTCGTGCACAAGGAGCCCCTCGGTCACGTCGCTAAGGTCGTCGCCCCCGTCGCTAAAGTGGTCGCCCCCGTAGCATACCACTCCGCCCCCGTCGCATACGCCGCCCCCGTCGCTAAGATCGCCGCCCCCGTGACCTACCACTCCGCCCCTGTGGTGCACGCCGCCCCAGTGGCCTACTCCTCCCCCATCTACCACCATTAATTAAAATGATTATTTAATGATAATCTTATTTGTAAATAAATTAAATATTTATTATAAAATTTTCTGACTCTCTTTTCCACCTCTTGTTAGACGATCATAATATTTTGTCCAGATTTATTGTAACTACATACATACTTATTCTATGTGGGTGAGATGACCGATAGAATAGTATGAAAAGAGATAACTTGTTGCGCCGACTACAAATCAAATTGTAATGAGGACAATAGTGATGAATTAATCCAAGTAGGAGGTACATACCTACTATGAAATAAAACGATCGTACAAAGGTATGTACACTGGTAATTATTATTAAAAAAATAAGATAATTTGAATATAAATGAAAAAATGCCTCCAATGAATAGATTGTTCAAAATATAAACATTAAATATCAAATACTTGGTATCCTGCGACATCAGACTTGGGCGCGGCTGGCAATACTTGCTCAGGCCCCGGTATGACGGACAGGCCGCGCTGGCGCCTCTTCTTGCGCTCGGAGCGCGTGTCGCCGACCGCGTCGGACTTGCGCGGCAGCACGGAGAACTGCCGCCCGACTGGCACCGTCGAGATTCGCTTGAACAGCACCTGCGTCTCCACGCGAGTCTCCGGATCCATCACCGACATGATCTGCCGCTCGCGCACCGTTATCGCCTTACGATCGTCACCAGTAACCGCCTCAGTCGCCATCTCTGCGCACTTAGCTAGGAAGGCCTGCACTCTTTCTGGATCCTGTAACTTCTTCGACCATTCGTAAGCTTCTTCCACTTCGATACGGACTTCATTTGCGTTGCCTTGTTGCATGTCACCGCTCATTAGAACAAAACATCCGTTTAGCCACCATGTGATATTTCCCAACTCTTGAGCCTCTCTCTGACATCTCTTCGCATAAAACTTGGCTAGTGCGAAATTTTTCTGAGTGGAAAGCAACCGAGCTAATTCATACATCAACCAACACTTCATTGTAGCATTTTCACACATATCAAGAGTCAGCATTACTTTTTCGGTGGCATGCTTAATGTCAATGAATTTGTAAGGATAATTTGCCATGACAGAATCGAAAGATGTGGGGCGACCGACTGATAAGCCCATAAGGAATGCTATTCTGCGGCGATTACCACGCTCGCTAAGTGTATACGATAGTCTATGCTGCGACAGATATCCTTCTCCAACTGCTCTGTACAAGCGATCGGTATAAATCTCTTTGTCTGGCAATGTTCTGGGAGTCTTCACGTCAAGGAACATCTGCATGCGCTCGGCCTGAGATATCAAATCCATTATACGATGCTCGCGCATGCTCTTCTCAATCTGTTTCAATAAACGCTCTGCAGTCTTTGCACCCGTTTCTCGTTCTTGGATCAACACAGCCTCCCTATATTTAGTCTGGTGTTTAGATTCTGCCTTTTCAGCTAATTTAATAGTGTAGTATGGCCTTTGAGCACGTAACATCTCTTGTCTTTCACTAAGAGATCGTAAAGCCTCTTTCACAATTTCTTTCAGTTCTATGCTACCACTTGAATTTGCAGACATAATTCTAGGGTCTTCCATGAGTTCTTGAAGAAAGAATTTATCATACGCCATAGGTCCCAGGTACTTCATTGCAAGTACACGAGCTAAAGTGCAGTGCTTTCTGGCCTCCATTTGTGTCATTTTGCGCTTGCGTTCTTGCTTGGGAATGCGGTTTACATGTAACACCTTTTGAGGCTCATCCTCATCAGGTGGGCCCGTTTCGAGTTGTTTAATGAGCGGTAGGAAGTCCAACATAACATTGCCAGCATTGACTCCGACACAATCCTGGATAGTTTCGAGTCCTTGGTTGATGCCTTCCATGAAGTAGGGTGGTTGTCGGCGCAGACGCAGGCCGCGGAAGTTCATGACGACGGAGCGCTCGAAGTCGGACATGGTGTACATGGCGCGCGCCTGCATGTTGCGCGCGTTCATGTTGCCGGGCGACAGCTTGAGCGCCAGCTCGGCGTCGGCGTAGGCCTGCACGGGCCGCACGGCGTCCGCGCACACCTGGCTGCGCCCCGTCAGCGTGCGCACATCCTCCGCGTTACTCTTAAACGCTTCATCATACGACGCTTTCGCCTTCTCGAACTGTTCCAGCCTCCGTAAATACGCTCCCCTTTCTCGGTATACTGTGAGCGCGCCATAAAGTTGCTTCTCCTCCATTTTAGTGCAATATAAATAAATAAACCTCTACAAATTAAAAAAAATCTTTAAAATCTAAAGTTTTATGAATCAGACGGTTGTCCAGTTTTGACAGTAAATAAAATCTCTATACTTTCTGCGCATGCTTTTCGCACAAAGCAGGTTCTAAACTATGAGATTAATACATTCATTCATAAACTGTGTTTTAAATAAATAAACCAAATCAAACTAATGCGAATGCAACAGGAGAACAAAAAACAGGTAGATGAATATTTTTGTAACCAAACCAATCTAGCATCAGAATTGTCTAGGATAACCCTTAGTTATAAATATGGTAGCTTTTTTAATAGGTCGTGGTCAAACTAACAAGACTTTATATATCGTTTAAAAATTTTATTAGCCATAGTTGTCAGTCATTAGGAAACGGGTAGCACATGTTTAGACGGCTACGACGGGCGCAGCAGCAGGGTAGGCGAAGGGAGCCGCTGCGTACCGCGCGAAGGATGACGTGTAGGCGGCGGCCACCGCGGGGTACGCCAGCCTAGCCGCGGGGGCGTACGCAGCAGTGTAGGCTACAGGGGCAGCTGCGTATCTGGCAGCCACGACGGGAGCGGCGGCGACTGGGGCAGCGGCCACGGGAGCGGCGGCCAGGCGGGCGGGCACCACGGCGGGCTCGGCGACAACTGCGGGCGCAGCGGCCACCAGCGGCTCCTTGCGCACCACCGCGTTGAACCCGTTCACTGAGTCAGCAGTGTAGTCCACCACACGCCGCGTGCCGTCGGAGTCCACCAGGGAGTACTGTCCTTGCACGAGGTCGCCGTTGCGCTGCTCCGTCTGACTCTTGTAGTCGCCGGTGAGGGAGTCAGCTACGTTGTATCCGAAGTTGTACTGTGGAACAGGGTCGAACTCCTCCAGCCTGGCGGCGACGGGTGCGGCCGCTACCAGAGGGGCGGCGACAGCTGCTGGAGCCAGTCCAGCTCGCGCCACAGCCACGAAGCAGGCGAGGATGACAAACTGGAACAAATCGGTTATTTTCTTAAGTCACCGGTCTCATTTAACGGCGTACATTACTTAGTTGTACTTGAAACAGTGACACGGTTTTACGAGGGCGAGACTAGTGCAGTTGCGCAAACGCACACGCGGAGAAATTACTAACAAGCTGAGGATACTTGCTCGTCAAGGACACGCGAGGTGTCGCCTCACGCATGACAATGAGCTTTGAACAGTGAGACACTACACAAGAATTTGTAGTTTGTATTTAAAATCAATTAATTAGTTACTAGAAAGAATTAATTATTATTAATTCTTTATTAATTATTATTAGTTATTTATTAATTATTTATTATTTATTATAATTATTCTTAATTAGATGACTCAGATGGTAGGAGAATTAGATGGTAATTTTAATGTATGCAAGTTTAAACAAGGTATTTACGAAAGACTTCCAGAAAATAAAAATAATGACAGTACATAGTTAAATTCAGATGTATTTTACACTCAGGATTCATTTGCAGCTTAAAATCAAGTTGTCATAAATAGTTATAATATGTAACCTTTAGGGCACAGAAATTATTATGAGAGATTTTTTTAATGGTCATGTATCTGAAGCCATTTAGGAATTTAACTTAATTTGAAAATGATTACAAGTTATCATTATTATAAAAACTTATGGATCTAGTTGATAACTTTTTAATTGAAACCAAATAAGAAAATTAAGTTAAGTTACTTTGAAAAGACATTACCTTAAAGGCCATTTTAGTGGATGAGAAGGAGTTGTGGATCGAAGTGATGTTCGACTATGCTCCCGTTGTCTCTGGCGAGGTATATATAGCGGGCGCGGGTTGTGACACAGTCTCAAGTTCGCGTTTAGTATTGTGTGTGCGCTTCAATAGGGATGTGCGCGCAATTGGAAATGAGCTACAATTTGTCAATGGCGGAAAATTTGAACGCGTTCTTGACTTTTGTCCAACTATTATGAAATTAAAAAATAAGATTACATACTTATGTTTTTTGTGTGCTTATTAGGATATAGTTAAAAGAGCACCATAACATATAGGGAAATTCCTGGGAAAGTAAAAGAGCCTAAGTAGTTTCAACCGATCACATCATGACGCTTCATGATCGGATGAAACTCGTCAGTTCACGGTCGGTGTAAGTACTACATCACATCTAGTTCCTTTATATCGCAAAAAGTTTGTTAGGTGAAGTCATATTCGACGAGTCATATTCATTTGTAGATCTTCAATTTAATTGTCATATAAGAACAAAAACCAAAAGTTATGACCACTGTCTTACCAATATCATTTACCCGGGACCTGCAATTGGTTGTAGAGGTCAAATTGACAATTTCGCTGTGTTATTCGGATGAATAAATAAATGTTTTACATAGTCATAGATTGGAGGCTGAACCCAACATAGTTGGGAAAAGGCCAAGCATGTGATTAAAGGTAAAAAGAAAGAATTAGATAAGTTCAATAATTTAGTTGTTTATTTTCAGTCATCATAGGATACTACTAATAAATCAATTAATGGTGGTAGATGGGAGCGGAGTAGGCGAGGGGAGCGCTGTGCACGACGGGGGCGGAGTGGTAGGTCACGGGGGCAGCGATCTTGGCGATGGGGGCGGAGTATGCGACGGGGGCAGAGTGGTAGGTGACGGGGGCGGCGATTTTAGCGACGGGGGCGGCGTACGCTACAGGGGCGACAACCTTGGCAACAGGGGCGACGACCTTAGCGACGTGTCCGAGAGCCTCCTTGCGCACGACGGCGTTGAAACCGTTGTGCGGGTCAGCGGTGTAGTCCACGGTGCGCTTGGTGCCGTCGGGGTCGACCACGGAGTAGGAGCCCTGCACGACGTCACCGTCGCGGCTCTCGTGCTGGCTCTTGGAGTCGCCGGTGAGACCGTCCTGCACGTCGTACGCGAAGCTGTACTGGGGGTGCGCGTTGTACTCCTCCACCACCTTGGCGACGGGGGCGGCGTATGCCACGGGGGCAGCGTGCACTACGTGCGCGGGCGCCGAATAAGTCACGTGCGCTGCTGGGAGCAGACCAGCGCTCGCCGCCGCCACCAAACACGCGAACAAAACAAACTGGGAAGAATAAAATCATTATTAAAACACTTATACAAAAATAATCCATTTTCAGAAGTATTGGGGTAATTAATCAATTTGTAAATGATAGAGGATAAGTCAACCATCGTAATTTTAATTGAAGGGGTTGTAAACATCTGAAACATGTAGCCGTAGTTCGGGTGAAAACCCGAAAACAAGCAAAAACTTTAACTTAAGACCAAGCCAATTTATTGGTCCAACTGCCCGATCAATTTACCTTGAATGCCATTTTAGAGAAGTGTATCAATCGAGTTCTAAAGAACGTATGATATGAATTAGGATTATGCACTGCTGTTTTATATGACTATAATAACGCCCGAGGCAAAAGCATTGGCACTCATTGTACCGGTCGATGACTTTGCTTCGATCAATTAACGCGTTAAACCTTGTTTTTGTCTTTGACATTTAGTAAAGTTGTTTACATTGCAAACTTGCGTGTTGGTTGATCTATTGTTATAATTTATTAAATTCAAATTAGGGCATGACCAGCGCTTAGATAAAAATAATGTACTTATGTTCGTTTGACGCTATTATTTCATATTCAATTATTAAAACTAGACAATATTATCGACTACCATAAATTTTTTATCGATAAAAAAAACATTGCTTATCTAACCTAACACATACGTCGTCATATATTTCTAGATGACCTACTTATCTACATTATATACCGTCCACAAATCTGCTTACCTCTATGCTCATCTCAAATACTTGCATAACAAGATATCTCACATAGCCTAAAGAGATAAAGTTTACAAACAAACGCCTGCTTTATGAATAGCTCATCATCGCAAGTTCAAGGACAGCATTTAGTTCCACGCGGACGGCCGGCTCAGAGTTATGTAAGCGCTGTTGCTTCTTCAATGTGAATCCACGATAAATAATATAACTGCTTAATGTAGTATATTGTGAGCATTGTGAAGTTTTTTATTATAGGGTTCGTTGTCAATATTGTAGTGTAGTAGGTAGCCTGATTTAGGGGACAGAGCAAAGGTTTATGACGATAAAATGTATAATTTACTACGTGGTAATTATCTTATTTAACTTTCAATAACCAAGTCAAGAGATTGACATTAGTTAGTGAAAGGTAAACATAGAAGTTACATAGAGTATTCCCAAGAAACTTCCTCATTCGTAGCACTGCTACGCGAGCGCTACGCGTCACCGCTAGGTAAGTTTTACGATAGTGCTACGACGGTAACAGACATTTTACGCTGCCATTATTATTGCATCAGATTTTTACTAAATCAAGTAAAGCATTGGATTTCTGCAAAGTAACGCCTGATTCCGTAATTTATCTCAAAATCTTCAAAGTCTATCATCGCATCACTATCATAATAGCCTATTTCTACTAAGTAGTAGCATTTTTTATAGAATTATCGTAAATATTTGACACCGTATATTTTATTATGGTATCACTTTCATAATGACCTATTATGATTACAAGTCTATTGTGCTATCGTGTTAATATGGCATCAATAACGTCCCTGTTTATTTTCTCTATGCAAACATTTGACTTGTAGGCCTTGTACTTCAAGACTACTACTTGTACTACTAGTTGTATTCTCAGCTACTTTCGCCGCGGGGCTGCCTCGCTCGTATAAAACACGCGCATGCTTCCGATTCGATATCATTCGTTCAATAGAACTTCATTGATACACTTCTCCTACAATGGCATTCAAGGTAGGATAAGACTCAATCAGTTAAAGTTATTTAAAACATCAAGAGTTCTAATTTCAAAAAAAATCGTAGCTCATTCCATAAGTAAAAATAAACGAAAAAAAAATATGTTATTTTTTTGATTCTACAGTGTGAATAATAAGACTTTCTCTCCCCACAGTTTGTAGTGTTCGCATGCCTGGTGGCTGCCGCCAGCGCTGGGGTATACCAGTCCGCGCCCGTGGCGTACGCCGCCGCCCCCAGCTACGTCGCCCACCAGGCGTACGCTCCCGCCCCAGTGGTGCACTCCGCCCCCCTCGCATACGCGGCCAAGGTGGTCGCCCCCGTCGCCAAGCTCGCCGTCGAGGAGTACGACGCGCACCCCCAGTACAGCTTCGCGTACGACGTGCAGGACGGTCTCACCGGCGACTCCAAGAGCCAGCACGAGAGCCGCGACGGTGACGTCGTGCAGGGCTCCTACTCCGTGGTCGACCCCGACGGCACCAAGCGCACCGTGGACTACACCGCTGACCCGCACAACGGTTTCAACGCCGTCGTGCGCAAGGAGGCTCTCGGACACGTCGCTAAGGTCGTCGCCCCTGTTGCCAAGGTCGTCGCCCCTGTAGCGTACGCCGCCCCCGTCGCCAAGATCGCCGCCCCCGTCACCTACCACTCTACCCCCGTCGCATACTCCGCCCCCATCGCCAAGATCGCTGCCCCCGTGACCTACCACTCCGCCCCCGTCGTGCACAGCGCTCCCCTCGCCTACTCCGCTCCCATCTACCACCACTAATTGGTTGGAAATACATAATGTAATTTAGTACGAGTCAAATAAAATACTATTTATTGATACAATTTCTGTGTTTACATGATTATTTTTTGGATTGTTGGTTGAAAATCTTTTTCAATAAAAAGATATATCGGTTTAGTAAAATTACTGAATGACCGATATATTATTAAGTCGGGTGGTCGTCGAAGAAACAATATGACGGAAATAACAGAAAAATCATTTCCATATGTTGCCACGACAAATACGAACCTATTGTCGCAGCGAACCCAGATTTTTTTATGGGTAATCAGATGACTCCTCCCGCTGTGAGTTATATGCTAATTAAACGTAACGAACGAGTACAGTGACGAGCGAATGTTAGCAGCGAGTGTCAGAATTTTACTGACTAAAACCCATCATATTCCTTCTAAAGGCATTTATGTTCAAAAAACATGAGTGCTTATATCTACTTTATCTTGATCTGGCAGGATTTTGATAAAGTTTGAATATAAAAGTTTGTAATATTTAGTCAAGATGCTAACTCGGTAAGAACTCAAGTGCCATTGGGATGTATTGGATTTTGTATATTAGTTAGTAGTATAGTGTTATATATTTCCTTAAATAGGTCACTTAATTCTACCATCGTCATCATCAATCATTCTGATTACTTTTGAAGGTAGATTGTTCCTATTGATATCATAAAAATTCATATGATAAGGTTGAATGACTGAAGTGCTTCAACTATTGTCTATTTTTTCTTCCAAAAAACTTTATCACCAAAAACTTTTTACAATAAAAGAAAACGAACTTTCTTGAAAAAAGTTTTTATTTTCAGTTACAATACATAGTTTTCACAATCAGCATTACTGGAAAATTCTCGTCAATACGAATAATATAAGCCCAAACACGAGGTAGGTAAAACACCCCGTTGCGGGGTCTCCTCAACTTTTCATTATTAGAGCTAAACTAATTTCAGTTTTATAGTGTTATCAGACATACATCTGATTATCAAGTTTTGACCTTATGCGTGCCTAAAATTTTCGAGAGTTGTCTTCAATTTCTCAGGGTTCCCATTCCCATAAATAATCAGATCCTGGACCTGACGGCAATTGGAACACTTGGGAAGAGACTTTCCAACAAAAAAAGAGTTGTTAAAAAATACAAACATCAAAATTGAGCATCCTTTTTTGGAAGTCGGTTAAAAATATATAACAACAATAAGATTTTTACCTTAATTATTTTTTTTAACTACTTTTTAAGCGTGTGAGGCTGTCGAGTCGTAATAAAGGCTCGGTGGCCTTTTCTCGAGGTGCAGACTGATGTATCAATCTCATCAATCTTTTGTCTAATACAATGTGTCTTTTTAGAGAATTTTAGATAATCAGAAACACATAGACATTGTTTTTATAAAAGTGATAATAACTGTCGGTGATTAGTGTGATGTATCCTTCCTACTTGGATTATGCTAAGTTAGCTTTATCTGTGACGATTAAATAGTGTCTATGTTACGTGGTAAACATTTATTCATACGGATGAGCTACAGCTAACTTTAACACTTGTGTATGTGTAGGCCTACAAACAATTTGTTAAATGAACTGTACTATGCTCCTAAATCAAAGCTGTTCTACTTATTTTTGTTAAATAGACATATACTTATTAAAACCTTACTAACACCTACAGGCAAAGTGTTACTATAGTGGCACACTTTACAAACTAAAATCTTCTTTTGGCTACTAGTGGGCTTAGCTTTTACTGCTTTTACTGATGTATCTACACACAGAGCTTTATCATAAATGAAATAAGTAATAAATAAAAAATAAGTAGTTAATATTCACATTATTTTTATTTGTTCATGAACACAAGTCTTATGTAATAAATAAATAATCTTCAGTTTAAGGCATGACTAGGTTTCACTTTCAGTGGTGGTAGACGGGGGCGGAGTAGGCCACGGGGGCAGGGTGGTAGACGGGGGCGGCAGCGTGCACCACCGGGGCAGAGTGGTATGCGACGGGGGCAGCGTGCACTACGGGGGCGGCGTGGTAGGCGACGGGGGCGGCCACCTTGGCAACAGGGGCGACGACCTTAGCGACGTGTCCGAGAGCCTCCTTGCGCACGACGGCGTTGAAACCGTTGTGCGGGTCAGCGGTGTAGTCCACGGTGCGCTTGGTGCCGTCGGGGTCGACCACGGAGTAGGAGCCCTGCACGACGTCACCGTCGCGGCTCTCGTGCTGGCTCTTGGAGTCGCCGGTGAGACCGTCCTGCACGTCGTACGCGAAGCTGTACTGGGGGTGCGCGTTGTACTCCTCCACCACCTTGGCGACGGGGGCGGCGTATGCCACGGGGGCAGCGTGCACTACGTGCGCCGCGGGGGCAGCAGCGTAGGCGACGGGGGCGGGGTGAGCCGTGTAGGCCGCAGGGGCAATGATGCCCGCGTTAGCGGCGGCGAAGGCGCAGACCAGGACTACCAGCTGGAAAGAAAATAAAAGATTATTGTTAGCTAGCTGACTAGAAAAGGACTCGCTAGCTAAAACGGTTGCACCAATTGAGACTCTCACTAATTTTACTTCGCAAACTTTCTGCAAACCCATAATGATTTTAAATTCATATAACTTTTAATTTCACTAATATAGCATGACTTCCTACCTTGAAAGCCATTTTAAGAGATGTGAGTGACTTCACTATAAGGAGAACTCAAGTTGAATGTGCTGTAATTGTATCTCTTCGAGTTTTTATATCAGAGCTGTCTCAGCATTGCATTACATACGACACCGGCTTGGTAAGATATAAACCGGTCGCTGTCAGATGTTTCATAATTCAATTATAAACTTACGAAGCAAATGTCTACCGAATTGAGTCGTATAATATGTTAATAAGAGCAAGTGGGCTATGATTGATCTGTGGCACAAAGATCACTTGCATTGTAATGCTGGTCGACTTTTTGGGCGCGTCCTTGCTACAACGCGTATTTGTTGATGTAACTTATTTTGGTTTTAGCGAACTGGGTCATGTGACTGCAATTTTAGTTTTCGTGTCTTCATATGTCAAAAGTCCTGTATGTATACGCATGGTTAACAACTAAATCTTAAATTGAAGCTACATTTTATTCATGAATTAGAAGATAGAATACAATCAGGGAAAATACTGGAAAATACAATTGTTTCCATGGGAACTTAACAAGAAGATTTGAATTAAAAATTTTAACCTATGTACCTAAATGAGTTCTTATTTCAAATCTCATTCAATTAAAAATTGTGACGTTGTCGTATTATTGACACTCAGGAAACGGGGCTGATTTTGGCATCGAAGGAATAGTGTGTTTGTCCGTGTTTTTATTTATAAGAGCTTCACGCAAAACTATTAAATCTAACTGGTAAGATTCACATCCGTCGTCTAACAATTCACGGTACTAATTGCTCTTAGTTTACCGTCATGATATTTATATTTTATTGTCTTGCTTGTCTAGTGTCCATATCACCAGTCATTCTAACCATCTCGTGAGTCCGTACCTCTGATGGACATTGAAAAGATTTAACTCAAGCTATTTTCTTTGTTGGGGCAATCTTGTTTGTTTATACATTTTCTGAAAAGTCACTCTTCCACTGTGTTTTCTTATTAATGAACTTATATAATCAGCTAGAAATACTTCGCGTGCCTAGACGAAAAGTAACTAATAGCCTTCCCCGTCACATGTGCTATCTAACATTATTTTTCAAATCGGACCAGCAGTTCCAGTTTAGTGTATTCAAACAAAAACGAACTTCAACTTTATAATTATAACTAGCAACCCGTCCCGGTTTCGCATGGGATAACAGTATTTCCCCACTATTTAATGGATGTAATACATATAAACCTTCCTCTTGAAACACTACTTGATAAAAAAACCTCATGAAAATCGGTTGCGTAATTTTGAAAATTTAAGCGCACAAGGTGCTTGGCAGTCGTTACGGGTAGTCAGAAGCCAGTAAGTCTGACACCAGTCTAACCAAGGGGTATCGGGTTGCCCGGGTAAATGGGTTGAGGAGGTTAGATAGGCAGTCGCTTCTTGTAAAGCACTGGTACTCAGCTGAATCCGGTTAGACTGGAAGCCGACCCCAACTTGATTGGGAAAAAGGCTCGGAGGATGATTAAGCGCACAAGGTGACACAGGATGACAAGGTGAAGGGATACAGAGACAGAAAAAGTGACTTTGTTCTATACTATGTAGTGATAACATAGCTTTTTGTACGTGACTTTATAATACAGTCCAATTCTACAGAGTCGCAATGTGGTGGTCGAGATGGATGAAACACCTTCGTTCAGCCGGGTCGCGCATGTACGCGGGCATGCATGATCCACTGGACCACGTCACCGGGCTCGAGAAGAGAGAACTGCTCGCACATCTGGCGGGAGACTGCGATCCTTTCCGCATCATGGCTATTAAGAAAGGTGATATATTTTTGATGTTTTTTCAGTCTAATCCATACAGAACAAAATGACGAAGTCTAATAACTTAGGGATACGTGTTGGTTGAGTTGAGGTTACTAACACTTTATCGTCTAAACTTACATCAAAGTTCAGTTTGATTCGAAAATATTACAAACCATTTTTTATACATATAATAATCTATTTTACTTAATGCAAAGAAACAGTGAAAACAATGCACAAGACACAGGCTTGCATAGATTGGAGCCAATTATAAAACTTCTTGTATTTACGAAGTTTTGGAAAACAATCGATTTTGATTTTGACCGTAGAGTCTACAGTCCTCATTAGAATCCGATGCCCAGCACTGTGCATAAAATCTACTCAATTACAAACACATCTCTCATTATCTTCTTTTTCTTTCGTGTCAGCCCAAATTTTGCCAGCCGCCACAGCGAGAACACGGCCGGATGCGCTCATTAGTTCCTCCCGCGAGCAAGTTTCAGGGCACAGTGGACATTATCTAAGTGTCTGAGACGCCCTACGTAACTGAGTCACTTTTGTCTTTTGTTATCCTAGGTCCAGGCACAAGAGAGCGTCCGAATCTGATCCCCAGCGCGTACAACCGCCGCCTCATGGGATGCAGCTGTAGTCCTCACGACAACCACGTGGAGTACATGTGGTTGCACCTCGGCTGCCCCAAGCGATGTGGCTGCGGGTACTGGTTCGAGCTATGCCCTGTCGCGCCACTCTAGACCTTATTTATTTAGTGTTAAAGTTTATTTTTGATGATATGATGGAAATCTCGAATTTGTTCGAGTAAAAAGCTTACTTTTGTGTTTCCTTTTCTATATACTTTACCATTATTTCAAAAACTGATTCCGTGGAGTATCTGCTCGTGGTTGCACCTCGGCTGCCCCAACAGATGCGGCTGCCATTTTAGACCTTATGTATTAGTTTCAAAGTTTATTTTTATTTACCCTAGTGATATGATGGAAGATACTGGTTTTCGTGTTGGAGTATCTGTATTGTTGCTGTATCGTAGGATTGTCTGGATCATGACAATTTGAAAAGTTTATTTTGTGTTTCTTTTTAAGCTCTGTGAAAACATGCTTTCTTTAAGTATGGATTGATAGCTTTAAGCGCGTGAGGCTACACCTGGACTTAAGCTTTGCGCATAATTAAAAGTTACTTGTTGATGTTTTTACAGGACATGACTCTTTACTACGTAGTGACTAATTTATTTTCTTGAAATCTAGACCCTGTACACGTACGAAGTTTCCATATGCCCATGATCTGTAAAGTTAACGAAAGTGTGTCCGCAAAGAAACACATGGCATACGACGTAGGTTTTACAGATATGACGATAACATTGTTAGCTTGTCTTTGTTCAAGACCTTGAAACGCGCATTTGCAATAAGGCCTCCTACACACAGCAAGTTAATAATAAGCACTACAAAGGTGAGTACAGACTACAACATTTACTTGTAACAGAACAGCGAGCCGCTCTATGATATGTTCTAGTGCCTCATCCTTTTACGAACTAGACATGCTTTGGAAACTGAGCTTTTGTCTGTATTGTACCTTTCGTAAGAACGTTACATTACACAGAAATGCTCCAGAAAATGTTTTAGTCTATACTTACCTTTATACAACTTAATTCAAACTTTATCGTCAACAAAATATGAGCGTAATGTTTTTTTAATTTCTCTAATAGAGCTAGTTTCTGAGGAACAATACAAATTGGTTCCCACACTTACGCACGTGGGTACCTACATGGTCAGACTGCCAATTTCTTTTAAGGTTGGAAAATTAAATCGTTATGTGATTATGATTATTAAGAGCAAAGTTAAGCAGACTATAAACAGCCTTGCTACAAAATGTTAAACATCGGTTCAAAAAAACATGGCTGCAAAACGGACCTTATTTCAACGTCATAATCGGTATTTTTTTAGACAAGTGTTCAACAGACGTTTAAAAGTTTTTGCAGTACGACGTATCTACATATGAACTAGATTTTATCATGCACCACAATTGACGATCCAGGGTTGTTTTGAATTAATTATTTAAACCATTTTATTTAGCCCCACGTACATACATTGAAAAAGAATATAAAGTAAATAAAAGAATACCTCTACATCACTACATAGTATAAAACAAATAAATGTCCCTATGCCCCTACCCTTTGTACGCTTAAATCTTCAAAACTACGCAACCAATTTTTATGCGGGTTTTCTTAATAGATAGAGTGATTACAGAGGAAGGTTTAGACTTTAGCTGATATACAACATACCTACATGAAATAGTGAAAGTCAACATACAGTAATCTCTAGGACTCGTGTATTCTTAAAAAATAAGGGTAGGTATAGGATAAAATCGGGCAATAAAATAGAAAGACCATAGGTTCAGCAGATTGTAACCTCCACCCGAGTTCCACACGTTGGAACACGTTGGAACACAGTTGGAATTCGGGATTTCCACACAACAAATATACTGAATCACTTGATTTAATAAAATTAATTTTCAAAATTAAACGGCCGTGTCTGCTAGGGCGCTTGCCACGACGGAATTTGGTAGGAGGTCAACGCACACACCAGTCTAGAAGCGACCAGCGAGCGAATGTCAATGCGGCGCTGCGCTCACGCCCGCCGCTGCATCGATCAAAACCCTTCGTTCCGTTCATTCCGCGCGTTCCTAACCCGCGCACAAACAAAGACCAGCATTTACAAATCATGTAACGTTCCGTTACAAGATCTATTTTCTTTATTTCTAGATTCTAGAAATTATCACCTCACTCATGTAGACTTATTTACCTCTCTTATAATATTAGTACCTAATTAACTAAGATAGAATCATATTAACAATAGCCAACAATGCTTTGTTTAATTTTCTACAATCGATGTGACGGGTGTTATGAATTTCGACACGTGTGTATCGTATAGCTTGTAATATTATCTGATTTTCTCCTGCTCTACATGACTTCTTCTTCTTCCCGCCCTGCCCCCAATTTATTTGCGGTTCGACGAAATATGTTTTCTACTTCCATTCCTCTCTGTCAGCCATCATACAAATACACACCCTCTACATTATTCATATCCTCTTTTAAATAGTCTACTTTGGTCTTCCTCTACCTCTTTATCCATCCATTTGACGCGTTACATCTCGGAAAAAAACATCACAATAAACACGCATAGGACTTATCATGGCAAATTAATAAAATTAACTAGCTCATTGGCATTATCAATTTTGTTTTGATTTTTTTAATATGTTGATAGTAATCACATCAATGATTAAAAACAATAAGTCTATGTTCACATGGCAAGCCTTTGTCAAATTATCACGGTCAACACATCAGATTGCACAACCGCCAAATGTTAGTGGGGGATAACAAAATAAAAGAACAAGTCTGTCTTTAACGGCCATTATCTTAAAGTGTTCGGAACACATCAGGCACGCGTCTCATTAGATGCGGTTGCGTTAAAATCGCGTTGTCGCTACGCTCCGTTCAAATAAGCTTCGCTAATTCGCTGGTCTTAAGGCCCGAGCGTGTAAGGCCGCGCCTCTCGCCGGCCGACCCACTTCCCGCGCCGTGGCCTTGAACCAGCTGATCCGGTGAACTGATTTACCCCGGAACTTTACTGTTTAATAGTCCACTTATAATATGTAACAGTGTAATGAGTCATTAAAGTCCCATACATTCGGAAGGAAGGATTAAGGTTAAATAAAACTCACTATTAACGCTACACCGCCGCCGGTTTAAGAAAAAAAATATCGGTCTAAGTACGCATTCAGCCTTGCTTTACCTTTTATTTCTATTAATCTCAAGCGGCCGCTCATGTTTTTTATTTACCTTTCGGACCGAACAGTTGCACAAAACAATCACTTGGTACGAGTTTACACTTAATGTACATCATCTAATCTATATCTCTAATTAGGTACCTTATTCACAGCATATTTTACAGACCCCATTTTAAACAATTATCTTACCTAATATCACAAGTTCAGGATAAGAATCACATAATTTATCAGTCTATTCTAATACTTGCTTGTCGTAGCCGGTAGAAAGTAGTGTCCATCAAAGTCCAGTCTGGGCTCAACTTCGTTGGAGCGGGTGAAGTATAACGTGGGCTGTTCTTGTTCCTCTGCGTAGTCGTTCGGAGGAGCACTGTGTAACACTTGCGCGCGAACTGTGTATGTTCGGGGACTAGGTGTATGATGCTGAACAGGGTTTACAGGGTAGTAGTGGTGGTACGGAATAGGCGGCTGCGGCAGTATGGGCGCGGGTCGGTCCTCTCGCAGCACTGCCTTGTACCCGTGCTTCGCGTCGGCCGTGTACTCCACCGTCCTCTTAGTCCCGTCAGGCCCCAGCACCGTGTAAGCTCCAGTCACGACATCTCCTTGCCTCACCTCATGCTGACTCTTACTGTCCCCAGTAGTCGGGTCCTGAACATTGTAGGAATACTTGTAGTCGTTCGGCGAAGGCGGGGGATCTCTCACTATGATACCGAACACAGCCGGGAAGACACACAGAACCAACGCTACCTGGAAATTGAGAACAAACGTTACAGTAATCCACTACAATTTCGAAATATCTTTCGAAAGTCCTGAAAGCTCACAAGGTCTAATACTCGTTACAAATAAACAAGTTTTTACACTAAACGAGATCACACCTAAGTCAGAGTGTACATCACAAATTGAGCACCGATTTAATTGAAATCAATAAAAGAAATTACCCTTAGCATAGTGCAGACTTCAACAATGGGTTTAGAGTAAATAGTAGAGGCGCGCGAGTGCAGCTCGTATTTATAGAGCGGCGTGCATTCACTCGAATGTTCCTTATGCAGCAGGGCGCGAGCCGGGCCGCCACTCGCTCTCCACTAACATCCACTGGTAATTAGAGCTTTATTACCTAATTGTTACGTTGTGTACTAAGATCATTAGGTCCACAGTAGCCCGATGAAAGTTTCACTGCTCACTGATTCCCTACTGATATCATAATTCTAGTTCCTGCCCCGCATTCAAATGAAATCATGCCTTATGCGGGACATTGCTTGTTTATGTAAACCCGTGATGTAAACCCACTCTAATTAATGTCAGCAGGCTTGTAATAGGAAACTTAATGCTCAATAAATAACTTTGATTGTGCGTTAAAACATGACATTATTTCTTTGATTACGGTTATAAGAACGCAGCGCAAAATACTGCATTTAAATCTAATCTAAAGTTACTAAGTCTCGCTTAATTGGTTTATTAGGCAAGACTATCCACATAAACTAAAAGACACTAACTTTTAGCTTTTCAAACTTTTTGCATATGTATACGTTTAGCCATGATCTTGATAACACGAACGATTGAATTAATATCCGATTTCTATCGCAATGATACCTATTATGCCAATAAGTCATACTATATGCAATATCATAATGATACATATTAACATAGATAAAATATATCAGTTCGTTTGAGGTCACGGACAGATGCAAGTCCATTACAAATGCTTTGAATACAACAGTGGAATTGATTTTAGTTCTCAATTCATTTATCATTATCATAATCACTGTATTTGATAGACAGCAATAATAGTAGGTACTTACTGCTATAGCGGAGGAACACAATACATAGTTATTGAATCATTGGAATAAATGTATTTGAACTTTGACGTGATTTTCAATCGCAGTATCAATTACTTTGTTATTGTGGTGAAATAATAGGGGATTGAGCCGGCACGTAAATTTTTTCAATAACCTTTGCAATCTTTGCATATAGATACCATCGGACGGAGCCCAGGTTCCTATGTAGGGCAAAATGATTTATTTATTTATCTACATTCTACATCTATTTATTAGTCCAGGCTAAGCCAATGGGATAAATGTGCCTTAATTAATAATTAACTTAAAAGCTATAAATTAATCTAAGTTTTACTAAAAATGCAGGTATCTACCGAAGCATCCGCGATTTAATTTTCAACTCATTTCGGTGTGTGGCCCCTAAAAACGCTCCACTCCGCTTGATGATGTAAGGGATAATTGATAATGATGCATGATTATACGATGCTAAGGCTGCGTTCAACCTGACTGTCAGCCGCCGAATATCAGCGTCTATGCATATTACGCATCGTCGTTTAGATGTGAATGAAAAAGTGAATAAGTATGGAATTACAATAAACTGTGTATAATCATCGGCAAGGATATTGAGCCCTGACCTTCACCTGCGCAGATGTGACTTATTGGTTTATTGCCATAAGTGTACAGTGCGCAAAGCGATCCCCACTCTTCCGCCGAGAGCTCCTTATCCGTGCCGATAACTATAACGTTCGATAGTATAACATTGGGCGGCTGACAGTCAGTTTGGTTTGAACACAGCCTAATAGGCACATTATCTACTTCAGTGTTATTAGTTTATAATGCATATGTTACGGATTAAGCTAACTTATACAAATACTCTCACGGTCCTAGGCAACTTGTACCCACCTATCTAAATATCTACGAATACCAACTCACCGTGAGACCTTACTTTCACTAGGTTTAGCTTTGTCAACTGTATACATAAATATAAATATTGATAGATCTGATCTATAGTATTTATTATAAGAATAGTTTCTAACCAGCGGGAAGTGGTATACTAGACACGGCTATACCACAAACAATACATACTTCATTTGTTTTCGCAACCAACCTATTTGATTTCATGTCTTGCTAGATTTAACCATAGATTACGTAATTTGCTTATTAAAAGAAATATCCTTTTGAGTTTTCAGGATAAAGTTACATACAACAGGTCTCATTCATATTCCTCACAAGGGCGTAATATGACGCAATTAAGTTAATACGTTTTTGTATTACATTAACTTTATTAACTAGCTGTTTTCTCCGGGGGGACCACATTTGTAGGGGTCCCTAATCAGCCAGCAGTCCCAAGTCCCAAGCATGCGAAGTTTTATTTAAATTGACTTAGCAGTTCAGCAGCTATACCAAAGCATAACAGACATAAAGACTAACGTAAAATATTATTAGTAGTACCTAACAATATAAGTATTCTGCATCGTGCATACTTATTCACGACAGGACTAAGGCATTGAAACTGCAGTTCCGGGCATGAGTTTATATTGTCATTTTAATTTTTATCGGTTATCATGGTCAAACAGTCATTCTACTTTATTTAAAACCAGGTACGCGTTTACTCCTTATTTTGGCGACGGTATCTATGGTCTGGTCATGCCTTGGCTCTCATGATTTAGGTAATATGTAGTAGTAGCGTAGCTACGCTACGATCATCTATCCGGCTGGATACCTGCCTAGTTACCTAGGACTGGACCTAAATAGTTTATAAAATAAACTATTGCAATCATAACTTAGATCCCGAGATACCGAGTCTGAAGTAATTAAAATCGGTTTTGTTTTAGACTATAGTTTTGTACTAATATTATTTTATCATCACAGTAATACAGACGGGTAGGTAAATAGTAGTAACTATCGTTGGAGGGGGACTTATAAACTGCGCGGATTTTATCTAAACTTGCATTTACCCAAGTATGCTTAGATGATGTTAACTATAATATAAAGTAATAATTATTTTTTACAATTAATATAAAGTATTACTTATTTTTTACAATTAATATAAAGTAATTCTTATTTTATTACAATTAATGCCCAAACAAAGCCGAGACTGTGTTACACGTGGTGTCTGCGAGCGAGGAAATTGCACAACGCGGTAACGCATTGAAACAAGGGCATTCACGTGGAAGTTACTTTATGAGCAGACCACGAATATTCTTTTTTTAATAATACTTATTATTTTTTATTACAGTTAATATTTAGTTAATTTTGTAACCAATTGCAAAGTACCGTGTCTGACTGAGGCTATAGAGGCTTGGAAAGTCACCTGCCCGAATACTGATCCCCTCCTCAACCCATCTTCCCAGAGACAGTGAGATGAGCCGCTTTGATTTATTCTTCTGCAGAGCGAGTATACCTTCTGGCTGCAGGGGGAATGGGAGTCGACTCTATGACTTCTGGCATTTCCAACGCCAAACATCGAGAAATGCAAAAAACCTCAAACTTCGCAGGTACAGTACCTTCGTGGGAAACTATAACTTTGGGCCGTTTGGGGTAGAAATTGTTGGAGTTTTAGCCAGATTAACGAACAGCAAATTCATTTTTATATACATATAAGAGATAATGAAAATATTTCGATACATAAAAAATTGCAACAATAAAATTAGTGTTTCGCAAAAACAAGCCGTTTTTGTATTATTTAGAACTAAACCACAAAGAGACTAATGTATTTCGGTTTCAGAATAAAGGTATCACTTTAAGAAATAAAATAAAAACCTTAGGTAATTCAGAAACGCTCATAACGCACACCATCATCCTGTGCCACAAATACCAAAAAAAAATAAAAATTAAAGTCTTCTTAATTAACTTAATTGCACGTTACATATAACCAATTAATTTATCTATGCTTGTATATCTAAGTGCAGGCATCCGCAATGAACCAAATTACTTAACTGCATCTGACATTGCGCTAGATTTCTTGAGCACACCTACTTTATAAATACGAGAGGTTCCTTTTTATATGCGCAATAAATATAATAAAGTGCGAATCGTAATAAAAGAAAGGTCGCAAGTAAGTGCGAACCTTGATAATTGATAGATACTAAGGCGGGAACCTGTTTTAAGTTTGACATTTATTAGAACCAGTCTAAATAGAGCAGGTCACAACTAATTTTTGCTAGGCCCCGGTCTAGATTGGGAAACAGCTAAGTGTCGCATGTCGTCGCACTGTACTACAGAGCTGCGCCCGCGCACATAATAGCCGGGCGCGGCTGACACACATTCACGTATGCCATTATTTTACGCACATAACTGGTTCACTTACAATAAGCACTGGCCATAAAGAATCATAATGTGACCACATTTGTCGCATAAAACCTTATTTCATCCACATCAGGCCATAGAGTAAAAGAAGTGATCGATTCCTCTTATTTATTACCTCAGCTTTAACACTTCAATTAACAATACTTTACAATAAGCTTAATACAACATTAACGTAATACGGTTCAGGTCACTTGGACGGTCTCGGGCTCGTTTAGACGGATCTAGGTTAGTCGTAATACTTGCAATAGATCCATGCTGCTATACGTGATTGATTCAGATGTTTATCAACTGATACATGGCCAGGTATATGTCACAATGAACAAAACATTTTATTATAAACTCTCCAATACTCGCAGCAGGTGTTAATCCTGACTAACTTCTAATTTGATTTGCCAAAACAGCAGTAAGAAGCCTTTGAAATGGCTGAAAATCTGATTTACCTCAAATATTGGTTTGGAAATGGATACCCTTAATAATATGGGTCTTCGAAAAATCATGCATCATCATGGAGATATTGTTCATTGGTATCTGGAATTTTTCTTCACTTAACCTGGATCCGTTTAACCAAGAAATATTTTATCTGGGACTAGTGGTAGTATGCGTGGGGGGCTGCCACCGCCTTCACGACGGGGGCTCCGAGGGGCTCCTTGTGCACTACAGCGTTGAACCCGTTATGGGGGTCAGCGGTGTACTCCACGGTACGCCGGGTGCCGTCAGGCTCCACTAGAGAGTATGAGCCCTGGACTACGTCGCCTGAACGGGATTCCTGCTGGTTCTTTGAGTCACCTGAAATAAGAACATATAGTTATTTCTCTGAACATGATGGTAGGCTGGTAGGCTGACCTAAAATACAATTGGGGAGAATGGTCCAGGAGGATGATGATGATAATGAGTTATTTTTCTGCATGCATGATGGTAAAAGGTGGAATAAATCATCATCTGGATGTCGTCATGGGCGATCTTGAAGGGGTGTAACTGATTTTCATAACACTTTTACTGGTGACAGCTAATTTTAAAATGCTTAGATTTGGGACAACAAACATGCAAAAACGTTTACTTTAAAACTCAACGGTGATTAAACGATAGAAAAATCCACCTTTCCTTATCCTACTCACCAGTAAGAGCATCCTGAATGTCATAAGCGTAGGAGTATTGTGGGTTGGGGTCGTAATCTTCCACAGGCGCCACTTTAGCCACGGCATGGCCTACAAGTGGCGCGGCGTAGGGGCTCGCGTACGCAGGGCGAGCGACTGCGAGCGGCGCGGGGAGCCCCAGGGGCCGGCCGTAACCGTAGGGCGCCGCCACCGGCAGCAACCCTCCAGCCGCTCCTCTGCACACCGCCAGGATAGCTGCTACGATTATGACCTGGATAAAAGAGAACAGAATATTCACTTTTGATTTTTTCCATGAGGATAAACAAAAATTGACCAGTCGTAATACAAACTCTCGTGCCCTATTTTCAATATGTTCTTTGGACTTTCAATAAAAGATGTACAAAATGTAGGGTAGTATCTATGTCCCGATTTCGACTTCCTACAGGGATTTTCACTAACTTTCTGTCTTACGTGGATTTTCAGGTACCTAAATATTTCCTATAGGCATTTTCAGGATTGTAGCTAACTGTCTATGGCGTTCCACGTTTACAATTCTCGTGACTTCAGGAAAGAATTATAATTATCACCTAAGCCTATCAATATTCCTAGCCTTTCCCAACTATGCTGGAGACAGCTTCCTTTCTTCAGTAACAAATAGATACCTTAAGAAATTAAAATTGTTATGTTCTTTGTTAAGTATTAACACAGAATGGGTCCCATACCTTCATGTTGCGTGAGTACCTTCGGTGGGCGCTCTGACTCGCTGTGACGCTGAGGGGTGCGCACGCGTCGCTTTTATACGCATGTGCAGTTGCACCCGCCCAGAAAAACGTTTGATCTGTCACGGCCGGCCCTATACCCTTTACCATACCGGTTGAATTAATATCTATTATTTGAAACTAATAAAGTGCCTCGGATGCCTGAAACTATTTAGACGATCCAATATGCTGTATTTTTTTCTACACATGTAATTAAATCTACTAAGAGTGTTCTAAATGAGCTGCCTACTGAGGTGAAAAATTGCTTGTAGAAGAAATGCAGCAAAGGCATGAGGTAGCTATTAGATGTCGATAATACAAGAACCTCGTGCAGATACCTACATTCGTCAGTTGGAGTACCAGTAGAACTGGTAGTATTTGCAGGCTGGATATTCTTCACGTATTAAGTACTACGAAGGCCGATGTATATCACAGAAATAAATTCAATGCAATTAATAAAGGGTATTTCGAGTTGGGTGGGCTTCAGATTCCTCTTGATCAAAACCACGAAAAGGTATAATTGGAATACTTGTTAAAATGCCTATCCATTTTAATTACACCCAAAAATATTCCGAATCCTTCACTTAAAAATCGTAATAATTGGATTTGATTAATGAGAAGATGCCTTCTCCTTTTGTCGTGGTTTCGTAAGTTCGGAGTGTAAGGAGGCGGTGCAACAAGATGTCAGTTTTTGGGTCACAGCTGCACGTTATCAAAGTGCATACATGTGTGATAGTGGTCACACAACCGAGTCGTGAGATAATTCATAATGGTCGTGCCTTGTACGGACAATCGATATGTGCCTAAACTAAAACCTTCATTATGAACTCGTTCTGATTGCAATATGTTGGACTAAAATATTCTATTCTAGTTTATTGTCTACTGCCTACACCTTCACCTTTTATGAAATAATTTTAGATATTAAAATTGGTTTTAAGGACAGCACGGATAACTAACTTTAGGTGATCGATAAAAATAGGAATAGGTACTTAACTTACCTAAGAAACTTTTCAAAATGAAACAGAATTAGATAAATGTTAGCAATTTGAAAAGCGTTGTTGTAGGTTGCTGTTTTCAGCGGTTTCACCCGCGTGTCGAGAGAATTTAAATGCTGAAAGTACCGTACAAAAATGTGATAAAAAGGTAGTAGGTGGTAAAAAAGGTTCCAGCCCTTAAAAAGGTGGTTGCTTTAGATGAGAGTGTGCAGAAATAAATAAATAAGACCTTGTCCAGAAGAAGCGAATTCGTCGCGAAACGTTTCGCGCGCTATTGAGATATTAGGCACGAATACATCGCGTCCACAAGCCTCGCGCGAATTCAAAATATGCATAACGCCAGACCCTCGACTCGCGCGTGGACAAGCCCTAAGGAAGTTCTAGGTGGTTCCAAGTGGAAGGGTTTACATAGTAAGTACGTAAGGGAGGGAGAACTTAAGGGTAGTATAAGTAAATAAGGGTAATAGAAGTAAATAAGGGAATTTATAAATAAGTGCTTAAATATGTACTAGGTACCTCTATGTATGTAGGTACTCTCCATATTTACTCTCCAAAAATCTCCTATCCATTTGTGCCATAGTTCTTACATAGGGAGTACACCATAAGGAGTGAATAGGGAGAGCTCGTAGGGGCGTTTACCTACTTAGTGTGAGTACCTACAAAGAAGAAATACCTAAGTGTGGCGTCACAAGTAAATTAGGGTTGCGGGCATGCCCACAGCGAATTATCCGCCTCTGGAACCTCTTCCTACCAAAGGGTTCTTTTCTTATTCCAAACGACAGAAGACGGAGAGTTTTGTTCTCCATGAATAAACTCCATTACCACGATCCACAAACAAGTACTCAGCGCCATCTAGTCCCATTGTACTATAACTACGCACTTAGTAGTAGAAGAAAATTTTACAACTCACCAATTAATCATAAAAATAGGTAACAAAAGCCATAATGAAAAGATAATACGGATACAATAACAAGCACAAGATTATTATGATAATAATAACAGTGCGCAAGTATATTTTCAAATAAAATATTTATGGCAACATTTAGCATTTCTGTTTATGAAAGGAAACGTCACTTTTGACTTTCTGTATTCCTTTTTTCATGAATGTGTAAAATCCATCAAACACTGTGCTTTGTTATGTGTTTATAATATACGGACTTGATTTTTTAGTTAGTGTTAAGTACAATGGCAGATTTTGATGCAATATACCCTGACGAGACGGAACTCGAGGAGAATATAGAGGAGACACATGTGACGCTAGTGCCTGATCCGATCGTGGTTCGAGGGGCTGGGAACATGACAGTGTAAGCTTTTACTTGAGATATCTGTTTAATAACATCAGCTGTTGGCTCCGTGCTTCCTCCGTGACTCAATATCTAGGGGCTGCCAGGTCTGTGGGCCGCGGGCTGGAAAGTTATTCTCGACTCTTTGTCACTCGACCTGTGGCATTGAAGGACTATTTCTTTATGCATAATATTGACCAAGCGCCAAATTTCATGGTGTTATACGTTTAATTTACTTATTACATTATTTATAATCTTGTTTACTGTTGTGTTACTGATTCAATTCCATTGTAATGTATTTTTTTGTAAGTAAACATATTTTGTTATGATTCAGCTTCAAAAAACATTAGCATTTCGAATGTCTTACAGTCTATGGTAGTATTTGTGAAGGGAAAACTCATAAACAACTACAGTAGTTATATGAAGTACAAACAAGGTAATTAAACACAAATTATAAGACTGGAAAAAAACCATGACCCAGTTTTTTGCAGTTAAAAATGTCTTGTCTAGTGGTGTAATTTCTCTTTATTGCCAATCATCCTGATACATTGAAGTAATACATATACAACAGGATATACAATATTTGATAAAACAAGGTTTCTACCCTATAAAGAGTTTAGCTTAGAAGAGTGGAGTTATTATGTAAGAAATAATTCGAATTATGTTTCATATTCGTTGAGCACAAGACATGGGCACAGATGAGTCAGTTACTCAGCCAGGACAAAGAGCTTTATGTACACAGATAAAGAAAACCAGTACATGAAGTTCTCAGTCAACATTGTTTGTGATTGTTTTTGTTAGCCTAAAGGCATGTTCACACTGTAGACTTACAAAGATAACAAAGGAGTTCTGTTCCTTGTGTTAACTTTAAATGAATATGAGATGAAACATCCATTATTTATGTGTTTGCTTAATATGCATTCAGAATACCTTATCATAACACTGTATAAATTTATTCATGTAGGTTGTTACACAATTTTCCTCGTCTGTGTCGCTTTAAAGACATTTAATTTCAAATACGAGTTACAAATAAAACTTTGTTGTTAGGAACTGTTTTTAATAAACACTAAGGCGAATTTTACCTGTTTATATGACCTCATAGGGTCCAATTGATTAAAATGCTTTTTTCTAAGAAAGTGTTCAAAAGGTTGAAATATGCACTATCAGCTATTTCATGTAGAATCATGATGGTCTAACTATCTTTCAATGAAAGTTAAGTTGTTTAAAATATCAATTAACCACTGTCATGTGAGAAAATGCCAAAAGATAACATAGATCAAGTACACAACAACCTCATCTAAAAAACAAAAAAAAAAACTACAAACTAAATATTAATTAAAAACAAAAAGTAACATTAGTTTGTGGCTTGTGGTTAGCAATAGTTTTACATAAGACAACTATGTATAAGTAATACCTAGTATATACAGCAGTCAATATAGTAGGTATTGTATTAATTAATAATTATGACTCGTATATAAATGTTTTACGTCTTTGCAATTAATACTATTTGTTATTGTCAGTTATCTGTTTGTAAGGTTGTGTACACATACACAAATGTATAAATACCCTTATTTGTTAATAATGGTAAAACTATCATTAACATACAAGGCAGCATGCTACTTTAACTTGTCAAAACTTTCTTTAGGGTACTCCATATCCTGTGGATAAAACGGGGCTCTATTACTAAGCCTTTGTGGGCCATCTGTCATCAAGCTGAATCTCCTCATCAACCATGATAATGTTGAAATTTTCAAAAATAATGTGCCTTTTGTTGCTGCTATGAAAACAGAATAAAGTAAATACTTACTTACTTACAGCACTTCCTCTGCCCTCCTTAAAGTGACTGGAGTGGCGATATTAGACGGGCTACGGAGGACGCTAACCTGACAGTACTGGTTTTAGTCGACTTCTCGAATGCGTTCAATACCGTCAGTCATGATATCTTATTATCTATCCTATCCCACTTGATGGTCTCTTCTAAAGCATTAGACTGGTTTTCTTCTTATCTTCGGGATCGCCAGCAGTCTGTTCGGGTGGATGAAGGCTCATCAACTTGGTGTACTTTGAATGCTGGTGTTCCACAAGGCGGCATACTCTCACCTCTTTTATGCTCGATATTTATAAATCTACTCACTCTCGAGCTTCAGTGTTCGTATCATCTCTATGCCGACGACTTGCAGCTTTATCGACACACCAAGGCCATTGACTTGATTGATACGCTTGACAAAATTAATGCAGATTTGGAAGTGGTGAAGAATTGGTCTGACAGGTTTGGGGTGGAGGTTAACCCTACCAAGTGTCAAGCTATTATCATTGGGGACTCGAGAGCTATGAGCAGGGTTGATTGTCTTGGCTTACCACCTTTAGTTTTTAATGGTATCCTCATTCCGTACAGCTGCAGTGTGAAAAATCTTGGCCTACACATTGACTCTACGCTAAATTGGCAATCACAGGTTGCAGCTGTCAGTCAGAAAGTTACTTGCACGCTACGGTTCCTCTATCGCTTGAAAAATTTTCTCCCGTTCAAGGTTAAGGAGACGCTTATGCAAACCTTAATCTTTCCAATAATCGACTATGGTGATGTTTGCTACTATGACCTGAATGCAGATCTGCTCAATAAACTTGACCGGCTTCTCAACAATTGCATTCGATTCGTTTTTAACCTCCGCAAGTACGATCACGTGTCAGCGTATCGAGCGCAACTTAAATGGCTACCGATAAGACAACGACGTGTGATGAGGGCATTAACTACTCTTTTCTCTATTCTACATTCTCCCACTTCACCTTCTTATTTAACTTCTCACTTCCAATATATGTGTTCTCAACATTCCAAAAATCTTCGTTCTTCAAATAATCGTCTTCTGCACTGCCCTACTCACCATTCAGACATCATTCATTCTTCCTTTTTCGTTAAATCCATTCTTCTGTGGAATGAGCTTCCTCTGGAAATCAGGATGGTTAACAATAGTATTGTTAAATATTATTAGTTATAGTTATTAGGAGGTTTTATTATATTATTTTGTTATAAATTTAGTGTTAATTTTTGTATAGTTATTTTGATTTCCAGTTTTGTTTTGTTTTGTTTTTGTGTTAGATTTAAGTTAAATTTTATTATTTTTGTATGTGTGTAGGTATTGTGGACACCACTATCGAATTGGTATTACACTGTAATGATAGTGTGTATGTTTTTAAATAAATAAATAAATAACAGTCGATATTCCTTTAAAAAGAAACTACGCGACCACATTCACAAGAAATTGGCAGAATCGCTACCATAGCTTTTTTTTCTATTCTTTTTTTATTCATGGCAAATGTAATATGTATGTATGTATGTATATATTTTGTGTATTATTGTCCATATATTCTATATATATATATATATTTTTTTTTTTCTCTTTGCATGTAGATTGTATTAAAAACTGCACCTACCACTGCTATTTCCCCACCACCCAAAGGTAGACTGGGAGAAAACGCCTAAGGCGTTAAGTCCGCCATTGTACTATTTGTGCAAAAAGTATTATAAATAAATAAATAAATATTTTTAATGGCTCCCATGCAACAAACATGATATTATTCATATTGATAAGGGTTCTTATTTGAAATATTCACAGAACATAAAAGTATATTAGAAGGCTGCAATTTAAAGATACTAATTTATAAAATTGATACATTGTCGGCTCTGGTCACTCAGCTATTGCAGCTAAATTATCAGTGCATTTAATCTAATATGGCCTGTATCAACACATATCATAAAGATATTTCATGACTCATACATGAGTGAGATTCAATCGGGCAAATAATAGTTTGTTTTTATTTTTTTGTGAATTTTACAATAGGTACACTAATGTTGACACTAAAACTATTTTGGTTGTTAATTAAAACAATAAGCAATTAAGATTGTGAGTGATTATGCACAATCCATTATGTTATTAAGTTTTTTAACAGCCATTTAATTAATTATGTTATCTCAAGGTAGTAAAGTCAAAGTAGCTTTCTATCTATACTAATATTATAAAGAAGAAAACTTTGTTTGTTTGGTTGTAATGGATAAACTCAAAAACTACTGGACCAATTTTAAATATTCTTTCACCATTAGAAAGCTATATTATCTGCAAGTAACATAGGCTATATTTTATCCCGGTGCGGGCAGTAGTTCCCACGGGACGCGGGTAAAACCGCGGGAAAACTGCTAGTCAATAATAAAATTACAATTTAATTGAAGGCTGGTTAGGGGCTTACCATTTGTTGTAATTAAAAGTATCATACATCTTAAAAACTCATCTGAAAACTTTGTCATTCTAGATTGCAAATCCTATTTGTACTTCACCCTTGTCATGCGCGGTATAATCATTTCCTGCGACCGGCTTAAAAGTAAAATTTATTAAATAACTTCTTATTAAACATTTCAGTTTCGGTTTGAGCAACCGTTTCAACGGGGAGTTCCCATCCGGCTTGCAGTCTCGGGTTGCCCCTGAAGAGTACCAAGCAACCGTGGCTCGCATCAACAGCGTGCTGAAGAAGACCTTGCCAGTGAACGTCAAGTGGCTGTTCTGCGGCTGCGTGTGCTGCTGCTGCACTCTAGGATGCTCTCTCTGGCCAGTTATATGTCTAAGTAAACGGGTATGTTGGACTTTTTGGTAGCATAAACTCCTTTAAGCAGAAGTGAAAACAATTCTTTTTTTGAACTATGGCTTGCTTGAATAAGCTGTTGCCATGCGGTTGTACTCGCGGCCCGAGGAGACTATTTCTAGCAGTCAGATAAAAAGTGGCCTATGTCCTTTCTTTACAACTAAATAGTTTAGAGACTAGAATTTGTTCACATTTATGAACAAACAAAACGGGCGTGAAAGCCAGACAGAATTAGTTGCTTTTACGTTTATAACTTCGTTAGGTTTCAATTTCACAAATCCGATTATTGATTGCTCTAAATGGCTGTCAGATTCCAGCTCTTATTTTAAGCAATAGCTGGCTCAGTGGCTCTATAATCCAAATGCTATCTCTCGTCCATTGTTTAAAAAACACGAGCCAAATTATAATGCCTCTGTCCCCAAAATTTTCTCACACTATGACCTAATCTGAGCGTCTATGACATAGCCATAGAATAGAACTGTAAACTATTTCTAATGACTCGCACAAACACACACACATATACACCGATAAATAAACATGCACGCACACAGCCTCACATCGTGTCGCCTTAACCTTCAACTTCGAACGTACAATTAACTATCGCAGTGTCATATCCAAGCTGCGACTTATTGATTTATGAGCACATTTTACCGAACACTTGCAATGTTGATATAGTAGAAATTGACTGTAAAATTAATACTATATAACTACGATATCTAATGAGAATATATAGCAAAATCATAATCTCCTAGCCTTTGCCTAACTATGTTAGGGTCAGCTTCCAGTCTAACCGGATGCAGCTGAGAACCAGTATTTTACATGGAGTGACTGCCTATCTGACCCTCTGATTTCCCGGGAAACTGGCTTGCATGACCCAGTTTGTCAGACAAAATCGTCAAGTTATATTTGATGGCTTGTCTAAGTCTCAACCAACTGGCTTTAGCCAGTTCAAAATTCAATCAAACAGTTTGGTCAAAGAGCTAGCTATTTGATTGAAACGGCTATTTCAACCATTTGGCTGCGACATACCTACACCACTTTAGATTTTGCTGTTAGTTGCTGGGGAGTTTATTGCGCCACTTCTTCTCAGCAAAACACATAGGAAGTGGTGACGGGTGGGCGTTTTGGGGGCTGTCTTTTGTAAATTTCTGACGATCAAAAAGTGCGGTTTTGAAGCCAAGTTTGAATAAACGATTTTTGATGTTGCGTGTATAGAACTATGCTAATAATGGTATACACAGTCTAAGCAGAAATATGAGCAGATAGACCTATCTTTTCAAGAAATGCACATTATATGTCTTATCAAGTTTACATTTTATTCTATTTGTCAGAGACAAAACGAAACAAAGTTTTTTAAATGGAATAATTTCATATTGTTGCCCATAATAATTTCTGCAGATTCTATAATATAATTATTGTTTCTATTGATTATTTGCAATTCATTAAGCATACTAGTATTGTTAACTTATATAATGATACTTTTAATTAGTCTCCGTGTACCTACACGTATATACTATAATAAGCATTTACCTGCTTGTAAACAGGATAATTATATTAAATACGTGTTTTGTAGGTATTAAAATAAATCTTCATTTGTCTGTATTGTATTTCAGTACAAGCAAATTTACTCATCTCGTACAAATACTGCTTTGAAAATAGAGTTACATTATCTTCTTGTGGAAATAAACCGCTTTAAAAGGCGTTAGATAGGTACAAATCTGTGTCTCATCTCTAAACTGTCTAGTCTAGAGCCTGAGAGACAATAGACTACTTTCATCCCGGTGCGGGAAGTTTTCCTGGGTAATGGGTGAAAGAGTACAAAATGAGTTTTCTTGCTATTTATGCAAAGCTAAATAATGTATGCTTGATCTGATATCATCTTGGTCAAAGCATACATAATATACGAGACTGCTCAATCCTTCACGATATTCGAACGATATTATTTATTGAACTACAATGTAGCATATTATATAAGATTGTTGTTCACGCTTATAATGTCGTCGATCAGCCACGCTTTATATCAATTTGAACGAGTGTTGATTCTAAGAATATACCAACACAAGCTAACATAGATTACTAGACACTAAATTTAATAAAAATAGGTAGCCTGAAGCCTTCAGGACAGGCTGTCTAAGACTGAAAGCTTTTTTGGATTATAATATTTACCATAGATCTTAATTTAGTATTTTCTATAATTTCAGACGCAGCACTCTCTGAACAAACTGCTGGAATGGGAAAACAGTCGACTTTACAACAAGCTGGGGCTCCGCTGGCGGCTCACGAAGCAGCACTGCGACTCCTCCTCCATGATGGAATACGTACTTCTCATAGAATTCATCCCCAAAATACCCATATACAGGCCCGACTAAGCTCTCCAACTTGAGCGCCATAGACTAACTTAACTGTAAATATAACACAAACAAATCATTAATAATACTGAACGTCATTTACAAATAACAAGCAATTTGCAAGGCCAAGCCAATCAATCCATAACAGTAAAAAAACAATTAGAAATTGGCAAAATTTCGCGGAAATCACAAAATGGCGGCATTGTTACCGTCGCGTACGCACGACTTGTTAGTTTAACAGCGGGAGGCATTAGCGGTGTCGTTCCTCACATAGTGCTGTTTATTGTAAATATAAGCAAACGGTACATAAACACGGACAAATAAGTGCTAATATTAAATGCTTTATGTGTATAGGTGTTGCATTATATCGCAAGCTTAGACTGCAAATGTTATCGCAATGTGTATATATTTTTTGAAGCTTTTGAAAGCTGCAAAATATTGTTATCGAACTTCTGATATAATAAGTACTGTAACTAGTATTTTAGATGATTGGCTAAGTGCTAGTGCTAGCGATATGTATGGAAACTGTTTAGTTCAATGTGCAATTGTACTGCATCAATACTCGAATTTACACAATTGTATCTTTATATGAACTTACTACAAACTTCGTCTAGGACATTACTTCAGATACTTTATATCTGAATGTTTATGTTATGAAGCACTTTTATACTTACAATTATCTAAATAAACGTAGATTACTGTTTAGTATCAGTTGGTGTAGTGTTTCTTGCTGGCATTTGTCGCTCTGGAGTCTGTCATTGGAAATTGGTTTATTCTCAAAAACATGTGTATTTTATTACGTTTGTTAGTTTATTTTCCACGCTGACCTATTTGGATAAAGTAAATCTAATAGCAATTCACATAGTGGCTGCATCCCATATCGGAAGGACTACATCTTAATACTTACTAATACATAACACATATGAATTACAGCTGTATGTATATTCAGAGTCAATGTAAAAGAATAGTTACATTCGTTTAATGATACCGAGTGGCGCTCTTGTCAGCGCTATTTTTATTCACATTTATTGAACAAACTTTATTGATATAGGTCAGTGGCCATTATTCCCTCAATTCATTCTAATCATCGCAATTGTTCATTCGTATTCCGTTCATTATATTCGTTTATATCACTTTTTTAAAGCGTATCTTTATATTGCTTTATGTATGTTATGTACCTGAATGTCCACATTAGTTCAGTAGGAGATAGAACGAAGCAGTAGCGACAGTTAATATCGTGGAGCAGAGTCTAAACTATATGCTAGGGTAATGTTTGGGACTGTGTTATTAGAAGATTAGCTTATATAATGTTATGTAACGTTAGGAGAATCCCGCCCTCTTTTCTCTTTTCAACATGTTGTGAATGAGAGTATCGCGCAGGGCCGACATGACTTATCATCGCTACACTTATCCCTAATTATAAGATTTTAATTGAAACGTAGATCGCTGGGAATGTTCTCTTGCCACCACACGTTTTAGTTATTTAATAGTGGTTGAACGCAACGGTTGAAAAGCGAACAGGGTATGTTGACAGTAAGTTGTAATTTAAGGAATTGTAAATATTTTAAGAACTTATAGATTATTTTTGTTCAAATAATAATAAACTTCACTAAATGTGATGAATAAAAACGTCTTTCTTTACAACTTGATACTATTTTCAGATTTTTATAGAGAGTGATGCCTTACCAAATGTGGCATATCTCGGAATAAGCTTTCGAGATTCTTCCGTTTTCGCTACTATTCAGCTCAGCCAATACTCAACATTGTCTTATAAAGAGGTCCCGCGATATGAAAAGAATTAGACCTATCGACAGACTATTTAACGGTAACAAGGTAAATTTTAATGAAACGAAAAACATAATTGGAATTATTAGATTTATTTTGTTATAAATTACTTCATCATATACACACAAGTAAATACTCAAGGCACTTAACATTATGGTCCCTTCAAATAATACACTTAAAATTATGACACAAACAGAACAATAAAAAATGTACAAAACTGACACCTAAAAGAATCTCCTAGACAAGTATATACTGTAATTTCACGCCCGTGGGCTACATAAGTTTTTAATACTAGGTTTTACGATGTTTTTAATTTTAAATATAAACTAATAGGTACATTCATAAACAAAACGGGTTTGTTTTACGTTGCATCAGCATAATATCAAGAACAACGATGAATTGCAATATCAAGTTTACACGACTAGTGTTAGTTCAATCTCTGGCAATATAGAAGCTTATTGCACTTGCTCGCACCGCGGGTACCACTGCTGATATCTTGATTTACAATAAAACAACAAATCATAATCAAATCAATTAAAACGAATAATCAGATCGAAAAGAGACTACACAACCATTACAAATAATATCTACATTGTCTAATTTAGGGACGTTATTTTACAAGCTCTTATTATTTACATTCAGTCGTGGGAACGTTACTACTCAATATATTAATTTCATAAAAGCCCGAAATGGTAATACAGCAAAAGCGGGCACTTACGTTATTATGGCAACATTAGTGCGAAAACGCAAATAAATCATTATAATTGTACAAATCCATGGCTCACACTTCATTCTCGGATGTATTTGGAAGTTTATTTCAATTTGATTGGCGACAATTTGGACGGATATTGTTACCCTTTACATAATAATCGTATTGCACCAAGGGAAAACAAATCCATCGAAAATCGACTGTAGTCCTGCCATATATGTAAAGACCGTGTATAAAATAGCGACATCACGACAATATGGTAGACGTCAGTCTTGATGTATCAGTATCACATGTTACTCGCAATTTATCTCAACCGCACGAGGAGCGACACGGGCCGCAATTGAACTCCTTGTTTAACTCATTTGAACATAGTTAATGGGGAATTGTCCTTTGAGGCCGTTGCATTCGCCGAAGTACCACTCGTCGTTGATCTTGTACCTGACCTGTATGGTGTCGCCGGTGAGGAAGCTCAGGTCTCCGGGCTGCACGGCTTCGAAGTCGTACAGCGCCGTGGCGACGGCGATCAACGGCGGCGGCGGCGCGCTCTCGTTCGGCAGCGGGATCTTGATCTCCACGTAGTTGGAAGGAAACAGACCCTGGGCGCCATTCCTCAAACTGCCACACAGCCATTCTTGGTCCACTCGCCGAATCAACTTTATCTTCGAGTTGGCCTGGAAATAACAATCATAAACGTTGAGACATTGAACTGCGCAGTTATCTATTGTAGCCTCATTTCTGAATAGACATTATAGCGTCGATTTTTCACACGATATTGAAATAATTGTCCTTTATTCTTCTTGCTATGACTTTAAAGACCTCCAAGTGCGTGCGTTGGAAAACAGACATTGCCAACACACGTCACAACCTATGACGTCAACAAGTTGTTCATAAGAAGCAAACAAACAACAGAAATTAATAAAAACTATGTGAACTGAGCGCACTTAAGTGGACGCTGACATTGGTGGCAACGCAGTTATATTTTTTACATAATTAACGACTGTCTTGTCCAAGGTATGCTCAATCGGTATCAAAGGATTTAGAATTTTATGACGCAATTAGTGACCCAATAAGATGGTAGACACGCGATAGTACATCCTTCATTAAGGATCCGACCTTCTAGAGTAGCGGAGCGTAGTAACCTCTGCCATCATTATTCCTCATTAATTATTTAGTTCTAGCTTCGTGCGGATTGTTTCAAGATTTAAAATAACTGAACTCGTGACCCGCTCTGATTCGCTAATCATCATAATTACGAAACGTTGCGTGTTTGTCATTGGTACACTCACTTGCGAACTGCATTGTGCAGGTTAAAGACATCGGTAGGTATTGATTTAATTAACTTTCCCTGTATAATCAGAGCGACGCTCCGTGACGATGGCCGAACGATAACTTAGGATTGAAAAACAACGAGGAATCTAGGGATTTACTTATACCCATATGCATTATTTATGTCAAATACTAAAAACAACAAAAACATGTGCGCAGAATGTCTACGAACCAATCTTATTCTTGTTTTAATAAACAAACGAGTTATTAATGGAACCGTTATCTAAAGTATCTTATCTTGAGTTTTGCTATTTCCTAAATGTTTGAAGTGTATTAGTCACACCTAGTATGTAAGAGGATACACATTAATTATCTAATTTATATCTTATCACAGAATATTAGGTACACAAACAAAGCTGTTTAAGTCTTTAATCTTTACAGTTTTTGCGACGTTCCGAACTATAATCATAACAAAAAGAGATAATTTGTGTCCTCATGTTATCTATTAACTTAATCATTTACTTAAAATATGTCTCGGAAATGCGAAGTTTTTTTATTGCCGTCGATTTTATTTGTTAACATGCGAAATTTTAAAATACCTATGTGTAAATCCAATGCCTATTCAGTTAGTTACTTTTTATAGATGTTCATCGAACCGGATCTTTCAATAAAGGTTAAAAGGAGAGGAGCTGAGAATAATGGTTAGCGTCCACAATATATGTATGTATTGATATAATACATCAATACACTAAGTATATTAATAGTAGTAATGTCGGGTGACCTTTGAGCTTACAAAGTCATCACTTCATTCCACTACCGCAAGCACTTATCTTACGGACTTTCCTTAAAAAAACCCCAGACTTTTATTTTGTAATATGTTTCAATAAGGTTTTAATTTGTAATGAGTTTTGATGTTTATTTTTCTGGAAAAATAAAAAAGATACTTCTACCCTTTGAGGAGCGCTTCTAACGATACATTGCACAACCACCCATCCGTTGCGTGCGTGGCAATTATGGTAAGATTACACCATGACCGTTCTCTCTACCGGACTATATTGGGAGCTCCATGTTTCAAGACGATAGCAATACTTAATTTGAAAGACAGGCAAAACAGACGGTTTTATATGTAAATAACGTTATAAAAATTATTAGCATATATCACTAGGATGTCATCTTGTTCAGCCGTTAAATAACAGCCTAAAATCGTATATCTCTCGATTTCTATGAGACTGACATTAACCTACATTGCTTAATTCTACGTCCACGTTGCCGAGTGGATGTTTTGCTAAATACACGTTTGTCGGTTACGGTACAGTTTAATATACTAAATTGGTTTAATTGGATTTTTCCATACGGCATGTGGCTTCGCGCTACTGACGTAGGTAGTCTATCTGCTGAATCGTCTGGCGAATTTATTGAATACACGTGACGACAAATATGTTAACAATAGTAAACATTCTTTATACAACCGAATCGAATGATGTTAAAATATGTGTTGTGTCGAGATTCCATTAAAATAATGATGTTAATAAAACCATATGACACCATCTCGATATTACAGGGAAGTTGCGACGATAACAAGTTCCTGTCAAAGTGATAATGCGGCGCTCAATGCAAAACATTTTATCAATAAAATTGCCAACACGCATGTGATTTCAAAATATAATAATAAACAATAATTGTTGAAAACAGACACGATATACGCCCCAAACAACGAATTCCCGGAAAGCGAGTTACGCGGTCCGCTGTCCAACCACGTTTTTCACGTAACGGATACCGCGGTTCATTGTGCGTCGGCTGACGTCACTAGGTACATGTGTTCCTATGTGGAAAGGCAATGCACATGCTAATGCGGAAAAACAACCAATAAATATTATCGCTGCAAATTTGAACAATTGGCTAGCATTGTGCGCACTCGTAACATCTATAGACTCCCGCCTTTGAATTCTAAACATCGGCTACAAAGCAAATGGTTATCTTAAGCGACACATATCTGTTACACAGGCTTTTGTGTTCAACTATTTATTATTCACATAGCAAACCTTCATTCATTGATTCTTCGACGCAAAAAACTACGTCACGTCAACTCATCGTGATGGATTCAAAATCAGTTTCTGGGTTATGGAACTAGAATAACAAATTTTCGAATAGCTCAAAAGATAGCTAGAGCATCGTGTTTGCAACATTACAACGCCCAAACAGAAATAAACGGTACAGAACTGTGTTTACATGGACATTAACCCATTCCACATTCAAATACGTGAAGCAACTGCATGATAAAACCATAGCTATTGCTATATCACTTACACAATTACCTATACTAACGTAACTTTAACGGAATAAGTATTCTTTCATTTCTGGAAAATATAATAAAGGTCAGATTGACGCCCTCCACGGTTGCCTAACGATTTTCTAGCAGTAAACCACTCCTACAGTTCATACTATGTATACGCAACTTGTATGAATTCGAAAGTAGTGCACAGCGAACTTTAAGGTGGGATTCCACCAAAAAGACGCGCGGCACATTACTTAGCATAAATCTTGTGCTAAACTCCTGCAGTCCGCCTACTGAGTTTGCATTTGTTTAGCGCACAATTTGTTACTGTTTGCTTAGGCGAGTAGACAGTGCGTCACAGTGCTGCACAACCGGTGCACCGGTGGAATCCCACCTTAACTAGTCTCGCCAAGATATCACTTTAATTACTTGTCTTCTATATTTATAAGTAACCCTTAGGATCTGCGCAACAGACTACTTTATCGTCATTATCTAGTTATAAAGAGCTTATAATCTAGTCGACGAACAAAGGCATACAAATGAAGATTAATGTCACGTAGTTTTTCCATATCAGGCACAAAGGTACATTAGTTGCGATTTCCTTGCAAACTGGACATACGTTTGATATAATCTTGTAGTGGGACGGTTGTATCTTAAATTAGTACCGGAACTGTGATCCCCAGCTCAGCAAAATAGCAGAGTGTTAACGTTTCGTTTGATACTTCGTACTGCGCACATATCGTTCCAGTTTGTTTAGATTTAATATTAAAACAACAAACAGTATGAAATTGTGTAAATTTCACGTTTTCGCAACGATTGCATATGTGTACGTGATCATTAAATTAGTAGAGAGCATCTTTTTCTAGAATGATCGTCATTTTAGCTGTAATTGTAATGCAAATGGGTAACCAAGTACATAATTTTGTACTTATTGTTTATTGATTTATCTCTTCTCATTGAGTAAACAAGTGGACAAAAGGATAGCTAAATGATTAGTTGTTTGTTAACAACTAATTAGGTATTATAAAATTATTTTCATTGCTTTCTAAAACAGAATTCCGTGTTTCAAGGAATCCATCTAGAAAACTAAAAAACATTTAGGAATGATTTCTTAATATTTATATGTGTAATGGTTGCAATAAGTTCTATCAGCTGTCCATATCGGCAAACATGGTTTGAGTTCAGGTTGCAGATCTGACGAGAATGATAAGTAGTTTTACAGAGAACATAATTGTATACTTAAATTTAAAAACAAATGACGTATTTACTTGGGACAGTTACTTTTCACCGGTCAAACATTCTTGAGTCGCCTGGACATTACTAATTGTTAACAATTTCCCGTATAAACACAAATATTGATACATCGACCTTAAACTTGTTTCGTAAATACAGAATTTTAAACCAAACGACGCGATACTTACACCAACAAAACAATTTCTAAAAATACTCAGGTGTTTTGGCGTCATGCCACGGGATGTAAACAAAGTAAAATCACCTAATATTTAGCAAATTGCTTCGCGAGTCTTCTAGATATCTAAGCCAGCGATATCTAAAGCCGTTCGCATACAATCCTATGATAATAATGTAGGAACTGACAACTCACGAGAATTTGGCAATAAATCCGACCTAATAGATATGTAAATCATCTTGAACAGACTCACCGAAAAGCATAAATCGTCTGGATGATCAGTGAAGTAGTCGAACAGAGCAATGGCGTAAGGCTCTTCATCTTCATCACTGTTGGCAAGTTGATCAGGCGCGAAGTCAGGAATGTCAGCCGGCCACGAAGTCAGGTCTTCGTCAGCATCAGCTGGGGGCGGGGGCGGGGGAATGGTCGGCATAGGCGGCGAGGGTTCCCTCTCTGGAGAACATTCTTCATCGTCCCACCCGAGCGACTTCGTTTCCTGCACCAAATCGTAAAAATAGCTCGGTCAAGTCATAAAAGCGTTATGTGTGTCAAAATTATATGTATGTCGGATGTGATTTTAACATGAATTTTAAGCTTCTGTATATGGAGCAATATTTAAAGTTGTTGAAGGTTATCGCCATTATAAACCGGCAAATATAATGCAGTAATATTTTAAGAAGTTGATGTATGTTTTTCTGAGTAATAAGTTAATTAAATACTGAGGTAGACAAAAAATCTGCAGGGAAAAAAACACAGTTTCCTTTGAGAAGTGTACCCAAGCAACCAAAATGTTTAGTCTTGGTTAAAACCCGCGTGATTCATAGATATTAGCGAGATAGAACGCCTCGTGTATTCAATGCGCTTGTTTTTAAACCTGCTAATAGGTGATTTACTAAATGTTTTTATAGATCTTAAGTAAAACGTTTGTTTAGTAATCATAATAACAACTTCTGACGCGTTTCATATAATCATCATTGCGTAATAGTGTATGTGCTGCAATATTCTAGATAAAACATTATCTCATGCTACTTCTATCGAGATAAATCGTAAAAGATGTATGATATCAACAGTTTCCATAAGATGTTTGAGAATAATAATTCGTCGTCTATAACAAACATCTTCTTCTTATAGAAATATATAAGAGGCAACTTTAAACAGTTTGTGAATTTTGTAGGGATTAATCTCTGGATCTGGAAACTGAGTCTGCAAATTATTTTATCTAAGAAAGCCCCGTCATCTGTTAATGACATAGGCTATATTTTATCTTGGAAAGAGAATTTACAGGACGCAAGAAAAACCACAGACGGAAACTAGTACCTACCTACTTAGGCGAAAATTAGTACTTCAAATTAACATAGCGATAAATCTTGTTTCACACATCGATACCAAAATAGAATTCACGAATTCTAGACATTATCTTTTTCCTTAGTCAAATCTACAGGTGATAACAGAACGTGAGATGTTTAAGTGCCATGTTTTTTATTATTGATTATTTTAATACGAAAATAAGGCATTCAAAAGCGACGAAATTTCCACTGTCATCGAAAGTGTGAATCATCAAAGAGCATGCCTATATAGAATCAGGATGTCATTTAATAAATACATCTATTGATAAAACATGTATGTTTTGGTTATCTAAGGAGCATGTATTGTAGATATTGTAAGGAATCGCATACAGATTCTATAAACCAGATAAATATTATTCGCTGGTACAAATTCCAATTGTTTCTTCTTACTGCCCAACCGATAATTATGTCAGACGTTTTGTAGGACAGATATTGGGCCCGATTTTGTGTAGGTCGTTCTGTACATCTCTATTGCTATCAGTGTGTTCTATTTTTCTCCTACTATAAATCGGTCACCGATTTATCGGACGTGGGCGGGCATTCTAAGGTGATACCCATTAGTCACCGGAAAGAAGTTAATGACATTATGAATGCTATGTGCACAACCGATACCAATAGATATGATTAGATACGTAAATTACAACATTACTTGTTTTTATATCGTTTTAATGAAAACTCACAATTAAAACAACGGCTCACGGACGTTTTGATAATTATCGTGCAAATTTTAAAGCACCTTAATTAATGGTACGGTCATGATCACAAATAGCATGCATGCTTAGCGCTCATTGAGGTCTCGAGTGCCGCGACCTGATACCTGCCTAATATTTCTTTGTTCTCATGTATTTTTGGGAATTTTAGACTTTGAATTTCCAAAAGCTAACATTCGTGCTTAAATTCCTATCTAATAATAGTGATTAACAATGACTAACAGTAGATATGATAGTGCAGTATCATTATCAGTAAATGATTCGTCGGGAATTAGAGCAGAGGCGTGCTCATTCATTTTGCATAATTAAAACCTCGTCAAGTAGCTTTTAGTTGCAAATATTAGTAAGGAATCCATCCATTTTGAATTTGTGATTGGACCAGCAATTCATAGGCAGACAACCTTCAAAATTATACTTCGATTCTAATAATAATAATGGCGTAACAATATACTAACACTATGCTAAATATCCAATCCTAATAGCGTTAAATAACAATACAAAAAGTTTACCGAATTCATTACTATTTACGGAAAAGAGAAATCAAGGAGACGTAAGGTACTTACGAAACTATCGCCAAATCCATTAGAGACTTTCTGTATAGGCGTGGTGGTGTTCACAGTCATCGTGGTCACTGGGAAACTGTTTCCGAACGTAGTCTTCAGCAAGGCAGAGTTGTCCGGCGGCTTCGGCCTGGCTGGCTTCGCCCTTATTATTGTCGGCCCCTTCAGGATCGGAGCCGATACGTGACTCGTAAAGTTACTTGCAGCCTCATAAATATTATCCTTTACCAATGTAGGCTTCTTCTTCAAAGGAGGTTTGGTGACTGCAGGCTGTGGCGAAAATGGATCCACAGCAGTAAAATCATCCATTGTGTCCTCTTTATGCACAGGTTTCCTCGTGTTCAGGAATAGATCAAAATCATCTTCAAAACCACTCTCAGCTTGTGAGGCATTGCCTCCATTATGAGCGTTGTGGTGATTAGTAGACGTAGTGGCATCAGAACCAAAACTGTCCACACTAAGACCATCACTACTGGATCTGGTGGTGAACGTGGGTGAACTGGGAGGTGACGACAGATCTATCAAAGCACCCGTTTGCACATTCTTTGGCTCACATTTTGGGAACATTTTATGAGTGTCCACTTCACTGTTTGTATCTGTTGCACTTGGTTGGGCAGTATAAATATTTTGATTCACTACTACTTTAGATTTACGAGATAATAGGGAAGAGAGAACTGTTGGCTTCCTTATAAAATGTGAAGGTTTAGCAGGAACATCCGGTTGCTTGGCAACCTTTGGTGGTGGTGGACGAGGTGGTGGTTTCTTTTTCTGTGTGAAATGTGGTGATGGCTCAAAAACATCTGCACCAAAGGGGTCATTGTCCCAGTTTGTAACAGGGGAGTATCTGTTAGCCATGCCAGGGACGCCTGGAGCTGGCCGAGTTGGGCCTTTCATGTCTGTCAACAAACAATAATGTTATAGACAACCAGTCTAATTCTCTGATGAAAAAACATGGAACAAAATTCGTTGGAGTCACAAGAGACTTAAATAACATTAATTCTGTGAATAATTCATAATTCTATAGCCTTGACTAGCAATGGTGCTTTATTATTTTAACATAATTAAAAGTATAATTTATTAAAATTATTGAGACCTGTTTTTATCAACTCCCCCACAGTATAAGAGTTATTTTAACAGATTTTACTCCTACTGGCTATGTTTCTAAACAAGTTGAGAAATCTTAAATTACACTGAAACACCAGTTATTAAAACACATTAAGGCAAAAAACCCCATATAACTTGTTTGATGATTCTAGCAAGAAATGACTCATAGAACTTAACAATTCACTAACACATAAAATGGTAAATAAGTTATGCAAAAAATCACCCACAAAACTTACTTTTTAATTCTTATTAGAAACACTTATAACACAAATAATAACACCATAGTATTCACCAAGGCTTTGGCTGTTACATTAGCTTAATCCGTAAATCGCAATTTCGAACACAAAAGCGGCTAGTGATGACAAAAATCGAAACAAACTGGCTACAACTGTCTGTGGCGGTCTGTAAGCAATTGTTTGATAAAGTGCCGCGCAATCAGCCACTAGTCAACTCGCGATAAAAATATTATGATATTGGGATCCACCCACTGAACACTAATGCACACCACTCCGCAGTGATTCCAACTCTGAACTCAGTATCGCGTGCCAGGTACGGCGCAGGACGGCCTTGATAGAGTTCGACGTAATCGCGTCAAAGGATTGTTACAGACAAGTTACTCCTGTGCTCAACTACTTACTCTACTCATAAAGCTATTAGTGCTCAAATAATGGCTAATACGTACCCTTAAATAAATCCATAACGGCCACGGCCACTTCTGCAGTGCAGGCATAGAACAATGGTTTAGTTTGACATCGTTTTAGTTGAGACAATAACAAATCAATTTGAAAGCCACGAATCCATCAGATTGCGCGTTAACGTAATCAATTTTCCCTTAACGAACTAATAAAAAATAAACACAAACTGTAAACAAATTACAATATCACATTTAATTTTGCTACGTTTGGTTTTAATTATTTTCTTGACCCTTCGAAAGGAAATTGTTGTTAATTTAACGTTACTCTATTGCCTTTGCCTATTCATTCTGCCATTCATGTTAGAATGTTCCACCTCTTTCACACTCGAAATTAAGATATATTTCTATCCTGCTGTCACTTTCAGGCATAGACGGGGATTTTTAAAATAGGTGTAGAAGATGGAAATTGCACAATGGACCTTCTTGCACCACTAAGCACTAAATTAACCACCATTATACTTAGAAAGCCAAAACTGAGTGAAGATAGCGATAGCGATTACCAGCCTCCTGCTTCTAGCCTGACTGATAAAATATAGATCCCGCTTCCTCAGTACTCCACTACCTTAGAGTCAGCAGGACCCTGGCTGAACCAATATTGGAATTACGATAAAATACCACTACCACGATATTTCATTCTGCTTCGATTATGTTCATTCTGATTGTATAAGTAGTCTTAATGTATTTTGTAAGCAGTAGAATCTGGAATTTTCTCGAAAAAAAACAACAAGTAGGACTATTTTTTGTCTGTTTGTGTTTCGTGTATAGTTTTTGACATTTTAGTCAGCAGGCGTCACTTGTGTCAATGTCATGTATGCTGCAATTGGGGTCTGTTTTGAGGTCTGGTGTCCCAGCTGATCTGGAAAAATGACTCTCTAAATAAATAAACAATAACAGTCTGTAAACAGATACAAGTACAATGTCGACTGATAATATATTGTTGTTGCCCATCGATGTTTTAGTTAATATATTTAAGAAGTTAAAATTATCAGATCTTCGAAATGTAATGTTGACCTGTAAGACGTTCCATAATCTGATCAAACATGATAATACAATTTGGAGACCCCATTGCCGAAACAAATTGATGATCTTAAATCGCAGGTAATCTAGGAAATTATAACTCTTATAAGTACATTCTTGATAATACTGCCAACAGTACATACCACTATGTTAGAAACATACATATGTAATAATTAAATAAAGTATTTAATATATTTTAGTTCAGCACAAGAATTATGGTATAATCGATGCAGAACTTCTCATAACTGGTGCAAAGGCTTTTACAAAACCAAGGTAAAGACAAACATGTTTTCCTAGATTGGCATAAATAAGTTTAAAGTAAATAGTTCTTACCACATAATTAAATATTTCTTTCCACAGATGATAGTTCACCACTACACCAACTACATGCCATGGTTAATATTTCCAAACTCTGAAGTTTTAGTGGTATCCATGGGGTCGGAACTTTATTCATACGCTACAAATAAGTACGGTACACTAAATTATAAAGAGGATCTATGGAAATTAGAGGTGCCCAAGATAAAGAGGAGTGATGTGAGAACTAATGACATCTCTCGATTTGTATTGCGGAACAATTTTATGGTTTGCGGTAACAGGTCTGTACAACATTAGCTGTTTTCCGCTTCCCAAAAGTGAAAGACTTTTTTGGTTACGTGGTTTCGGAGCCTTTAGGGTATGGAAAATGTTTCCTCTTTATTATATTACTAGCCGTTTTCCCACGGTTTCACCAGCATTCCGTAGGAGCTACTGTCTGCACCGGGATAAAATATAGCCTATGTTACTCACAGATGATATAGCTTTCTAATGGTTAAAGAATATTTAAAATTGGTCCAGTCGTTTTTGAGTATATCCATTACAACCAAACAAACTATGTTTTCCTCTTTATAATATTAGTATAGATATTTTCTAATAGTTTTGGCATACATTCAATTAAATTAATAATGGTATCTTCCTACAGGCTTCATGAAATATATCTCATTTTTCAGAGATGGCTGTACAGCGATATACAAAGTCAACAATATAAGAAGGAGGCCATGGCTACAGTATCACATACAAGACTGTCATGATAACGGCAACGTGGAAGTCTCAGCGGTTGAGCTAATAGATGGGAGAAATCAATTGATGCTTATAACAGGATCTACTCAGTGTCCTAGCATACAATTCTGCAGTTTAAGAAAAGACAGTAGTGAAAACAAAACATTCATCCATAAAGGCAGTGATTTGAGTATGTCTTTCTATTTTACATATACAACCTTATTTCAAAGCTATGCTAATTCATGCAATAATTTTATCAGATAATTTTAATTTCAGATGTACTAAATATATCGGTGTATAAAAATGCTGGCACAAAATGCATGGCTCTTAATAATGGGGCAGATAAATTAGCGATAGGTCTTAATGGAAATAGTAAGCCCCTAGTACTTGATGTCAATAGGTGAGGATACATTTTGTTAACATATTCTTAAAGGTTGATACAAAATCACACTTGAAGAGCACACAGCATAATTAAGTAGAAGTATTTATATGATGTAAATATAAACTTGAAGAGTAAAAAAGTTAATTTATATTATAGAATTATTGTGTAGGTATAACTTTTTAAATAAAACTATGTATTATTCCAGCCCCAGATTCCTGGTAACGGCAGATGCTACAAATAATCGCAAACAAGCAGTGCGTGACATACAGTGGCATGATGAAAACACTATAGTATATGTCACTCACTCAGGACTGCTGGAAATGATTGATATAAGGACAAAAGAAATGGTATAGTCTATTTTATATTTCTTGAATTTAAATCTTCTATTAATATTAGAGCAAGCGTTTAAAAAAAAAATTGCAGTTTTCCACTACCTATTTATTACATAGTGTTATTAGATTCTAATAAGATTAAATTAAATAAGATTATTAGAGCACTTCCTTATATTTATTTTGTTATGTGTAATAAATAATATTTATAGATAGTGTGTAAAAAAAGATGCTCTCTTCTAATATACACAATATTTTATTTTCAGATCTACAGTACAAGAGATCCTTTTCAATCAACACTTTACTGTGTGAAATCTGATGGTCATAATGCTATTGTAGTGGGATCGGCGGAATATTCACGTTGCGTGTTATTTGATTCACGCAATCAAAATAATCATGTTCAGGTTGGTCTTTTGCCCTCCTTAAAATAGCATGTTTATAATATTATGCTAATTAATACAATTAGTTTAGGTATGGAGAACAAAATGACTGGCGGAGATGCCATAACGGAAAATCTCCAAAAAAAGTAGCGCGAAAATTCGGGTGTGCGGGGAAGAGAGACGTTACTGTCTCGCTCCGCTCTTATACGCCTCTGGAACCCACCCATTTTTTGTATTACCAAAAATAGTTGTCAGATGTCTCAGAGCAGCCGAACACCTTGTTTCTTCACTCATACATGGTCGTTCTGGGGTTGATTTATATTAGGCCGGGACGTGGCCGGGGCGTGCCGTGTACGTGACTCGAACGGGGCACGATCGTGAAACGTTACATACATTTTTTATGAAGTAAAAGCCCGGACGCGGCTCGGCCCGGCGCGGCGCGGCCACAAACGGCGCTCGTCATAAAAAATGTATGTAACGTTTCACGTCCGTGCCCCGAACATAAATCATCCCTTGGTCATGCCCGCCGTACGAATTTGACCTAGAAGAAGGCGCCTGATCTACTCGCATTTTGGCATCTCCGCTTTTCCTTCCTTACTCCGTTTGTTAAGGTATTAATTAAATCATTTGTTATTTTTCCAGATGTATTTTACGCAAAGAAGAACATCACCTGTATATAGTTTAGAATTTGACGCGTACCAGTTGGTGACAGCAGTGGATAGGGGAGTCGGTACATTGAACTTCAATCTTATCATTCCTACAGAAAGACAAAAAGATTACTCTCATGTATTTTTCTGATAAGCAATACATACATAATTAAATTAATATATTATTGTATTATAATCATAAATCTTTTATTATACTTACGTATAAAATACCAGTCCATTTGTAATTACCCCCGCTACCCACGTCGACCATGAGGGTGTCACCCGCTGGCTAGGCTGTAGGTAGACAGATCCCAGGGGTCCAAACATTACCCTTTTGCCGCTTTTGCTTATTTAGATGTTCGTCCTTAACTTGACTTATTAAGTTCAAACGGTAGTTTTGAATTAACGTCGTTACAACGTCCAAAACTACCCTATGTATGTATATTCTAGTTTTAATTCTAAAACAGGACTTCTATCAACCCCCGTTTAACCCCATAAATTTGGATTTTGGTAAAATCCTTCCTTAATGCATGTCTTCCCTCTATAAAGAACCTACCTCCCTTCAAGTTTGTAGGAGTTTATAGTTTCTGAGATTTCGTAATTTATCAGTGCGTAGTATTTCGCTTTTACCCGTTTAACCTGGTTTTACTCGCGTTCCGAGGAAATGACTTCCTGTACCTGGGTAAAGTAAAGCCGATGTCACACGGGGATATTGTACCTTCCGAACAATGCTCCTAGGCTGTGCACATCGTGCGCGCAGTACTCGATTTTCTAGATAAATGAGTGTGCTAAGTGTGAATGTGGAAGGATGGAGAGGCAGAGGTAGACCGAGGAAAAGATTGATTGCCTGAAAGAGGACATGAAGCAGAAGGGAGTGGATGTAAGTATGACGTCTGACAGAGAGGAATGGAAGAAAAAGACTTGGGAACAGGGCAAGAAGATGATGACTATGATGATATGTTATTTGGCCTATTACGAAGTTATATGAGAATTACTCACAGGGCAAATGATCGGTGTTTTGTTTAATTTGAGAAATTACAGAAAGATTTTACTAGCCAGTGAGTACGGCGCTTTAGAGCCTTTTCACATACATTCGGAAAAATGTTTTTATGATCAAAATCAAGGTGGTTGTAGTGGCCTCTATTCATTCGATAGCCAATCTATCCACTATTCTATATCTATGTTTAGGCATGACATTGACAGGCTGACAAAATTCAAAAACAAAAAAATGAAGTGTGAAAGAAATCAAAACAGAACAAACATAACCTCAAATAAGTCAAATATTTCTTTCGGCGGCTGTCAAATTTTTCTCCTACAAAAAAGAACAATGGTGTAAAAATATTATTATAAAATTCGTACCAGACTATCTTTGATCATCCCACTAACATAATGTTTAGATACGGGCTTTCGACCTTTCTCAGGACTGCCTTCCGAACTCAGCGTAAGACCATTGTCACAAAAATTCGAAATTATGCTCCAGTAACTATGGGGCTGTTAACCACTGCTTATTGTGACGAAAAACAGAAAGAGTTTGATGTACTGTGGGATGCAGGTAGTCTGGAACATGACTTTTTAATTCGACAAGCTACTACCATTAATGTAAACGCAGCCACTCAACTTTTGACTGTTACGTTAGTTGCTATACAAGATACCAGTGAAAGGTAAGCAACTTTATACGCTCTTTGAACGGACTCGCTCAATGAAATCCAGAAATTAAAATGGTCCACTCCTCCAACCCTCTTCACTCTTTCATAACGACAAGACAGATTAAGAAATTCCTTGCTTCATTCATCACTTAGTAAAAAAGTTAATATAACTAATTGTAACATAGGCTACGAGATGCACTGACTAGGGAGATCTGCCTGGTGAAACAAGCCCTGGAGTGGGGCGAGGATGGCACTCCTCCACACCACTGGGACCAACTGGTTGCCGTGAGGGGATCACTGTGTGACTTACGACACAACCTTCACACTTTGTTTAGTAAGTAACCATTGTCCATTTGCCTTGACTTCCCAACTATGTTGGGGTAGGCTAGTCTAATTGGACCCACCTGAATTTTATGTGGCTAGGGCTATCTGATACCCATTGGTTTTTTCCAGAAAGGGTCTCATTGACAACTAAACATAAATTATTGTTTTCAAAATTCTAATATTGTTCATTGTACATTGTTCAGCAAAACATTTGCTCTCTGAACTCTGAATATTTAGTTCTTTATTCTGAATGGTTGAAGCTTGACAATAGATTTTACAACTTATTTCAACTGCTGTTCATAAAATTAAGAAATACCAGTATTAGCTGCCATGATATAGGGTAAAGGCGGGATAGATGCCGCAGTGGGATAGATGCCCCATTTTTAAAAAACCTAACTTCCTATGCTCGCGATTAAGAAACAACCGTTTAACTAGAAGCCACAAGCACCCCGCACCTAAATTAGCCACGCGCCATCGAGGGGTGAGGTCGCGTTTTGCTCGTATGTGAATTCATCTCCGCGGCGAAGTTAGAGCGAGCGTAAAATTTTTAAAGGTGAGTATTTGCTGTTGTATAACTTTATAAGTAGATATTAATTCCATCAAATTTTTTATTACGTATGTATATTGTTTCATTTTGATGTAAATAGTTGCTCTATTGTATTTATTTATTTTAAAAAATACTAGGGCATCTAACCCTATCAAAAAGGATAGTTGCCCTGATTTTTTATAGGGATAGGTGCCCCTAGGGGCATCTATCCCTCCATACACCACGTGTACCCTGAATGTATTATAAGTGCTTTGAATATATATTTTTTATATTTTTCATGTGTTTATGTATTTAGACTTTTTATTTATTACGAATGATTTACAGTTTAAACAGTGAAGATGAAGACAATTGTCTTAGATTCACCTAAGAACAAAGTTAAGGTAAAGAAAACTAAAGGTTTGCCGGTGAAGAAGACTAAAAGAGATGGACAGGATGAGCCTAAAGATACAAATAAAAATAACTGCATAGAATGCTTTGAAAACTATGAACAAACAAAGTCTAAATCCGACTGGATTCAATGTGCAATGTGTCAGTGCTGGTTACATGAAACCTGTACACTTTTCGAGATGTGGAAAGTAGTTTTTAAGAAAGAATGATTTTTTATGATTTTGCATGTTGAAACTAAATAATTAATATTTTATAATAAAGGTTTAAAATATAAAATACATTATTTTTGTTGAACAAATACTTTTAGAATTTTATTGTGTTCATTTTAATTAATCTGATCATTAATATAAAAAAATTTTAAAAACTGCAAAATACTTTTCATTTCAAATAAATTAAAGTAAAAAAATATATAAATATTATTAATATAATATACTTAACACTTTCGATGCCCAGCACCCGGGATTCGAGTCGAACCATAGTTCATTCCTTATGCCCGCAACCCGAATACCGAGTCGTCGCTATGTGTAGATGCATGTGCTCATGCCCAGGACCCGAATAGCGAGTCCATAGCTAAGTAAGCTGTAAGGGTTGTCAAAAGTAAATAAATGAAATCAATTGAAAAAACATCGCTTTAGTTTATAACGGATTAGAAAACGTAAATTGGTATTATTCCATCTAGTTAAGTTTTTACCTGAGTAAGACCTTTAATCGTTTGCCGAAAACTTTTTTTAAAGTTAAAACAAAAGTGCATCTATCGCCTTTTGTGCAATAACGAGATTTATGGTTCTTTATCTCTGGCCCGTAAAATGACAAACAAAGCGCGTCGGCATGTTTTTTGAGATTACGAGTATTTAAACTAAAAACTAGATACTCATTTTCTTTGTTATGCAGGTGTTAAAACAAAGCACGTCGGCGTTGTATTGATTTAAAAAAAAGCTTACAGAAACATGTAGATAAATCATATTAAGTAAATCTGTTCTAACATAATGTACGTTAAAATTAAAAAAATAGTCTCTTTAACCTTTTGAACGCCAATGTCGGCTATAGCCGACATGAGCAAGCGTGCCCTGTGCGCCAACGACGGCTATACTCGACAAAAAACAGGTCGCAGAAAAATACAAAATAAACCTATTAAATCATTACTTTTATGTATTTTTTAGTAGATATTTAATTAAGATTTTCGGGCTTGGCGTACAGGGCATAGGAATACCGATATGGCGTGGCGGTGAAAAGGTTAACAACATAGTAAATTAAATAACGAGACGGGATTTATTTTTCTTTATTCTGATCAAAAATGCACAATAATTATATTCTAGTAAATTATTTTGGGTAGCCCTACGCTCGGTGGGCGGGGCTTAAGTGAACCCGGACGCCGGGTTTTCGGGCATAAGGGTCCCGTTCCGATACAATTGCGCTGTTGGACTCGAATACCGGGTTGTTATGTAATTATGCAAAATATTTTTGGGCATGTGGATAGGAATTGCATAGGTGAGCTGGGCAGCGAAAGTGTTAAACAGTATGAAGGGCATCTATCCCGCACCGTAGGCATCTATCCTCGCTAGTATTTTCAAGGTGGGGCAACTATCCATAGGGGTAGGCATCTATCCCCAAAAATTGAGGTCTACAAAAAGCTAAAATCTGCATAACGTGTAGTATATAGGTCCAAAAAGACAAATCACAAATAAACATAAAGGATTAAACTAGTTACATTCATAGGTGTTATTAATGTAGAACCAATATTTATTAAATTACAAACATATTTCAAAAAGTGGGGCATCTATCCCGCCTTTACCCTACTCTTTTAGTAAAGCTTAGATATTATCATCAATCTTGTAAGTTTGGCAGTAGTTTTGTCTTGTGAAGCTTCCCTTCCTGATTGCCAAGGTGGTGATTAATCTACCAATATGCTAATCAATTGCTTTCTAGGTTATATGGATTATGCAGAAAAGTTAGCAACAGTTGCAGCAGAAATTTCATACTTATCAGGAAACATTGCCGCATCAGATGCAATATGTGAGAGAATTGATCATGCATGCAGGTAAATAAATAAACAAAAAAATTATACAAAAAAAATTAGTTTATTAAAGCATGTTATGTTTTTATGAGAAATATTTTACAATGTTTTCATTTTTTACATAATATTTTTTTTAGTTAGGAGTGCTCAAAATTAACAGATTGCTTTGTTTAAATTAAATTTAATACACATTTAATATTAAATATGCGCATTAATATGTAAAACAACAATAGTCACTTCTTTGACCTCTAACATTGTAATAATGATATAAAGTAACAAAATTTTATAAACAAAAATATTCTTATAGTTAATTGATATTGTGTGTATATACATATAGTGGCAGTAGTGTGTGTGTTGCAGGACGTGCAACGCACAGAAGCAGCTGACACACGAGTTGCAGCAAGAGAGCCTCGAGCTGCAGCAGCAGGCCATCCTCAGCGCGCCCCAGGAGCTGCAGGACAAACTCAAACATGAAATCAAGAACGAGAAGAAGACATTGCAGACCTGACATTGTTTGTCACTCGTTACAACTCACTTAAGCTCACACACCTATAGACTTTCATAGATGTAACTAATTCTAGCATAGATCAAGTAGTACTTAGTGGCTTGTATATAAATATTGCATTTATTATGATTTACATTAATTTTTATTCAAGCTAGTGATTACTTTCTTGTTTGTGTTCATGCAAACTTGCTAATTGGATAAATGTTATATACGAAATCTTAACGAGTATGATTTGCTTTTCAAATACAATAGGAACTTCATTAAAAATTTGTTAAAGAGGGAAACACATCATAGTGAATCTGCTATCAAAATTACCTGTATATATAATCTAGTTAGTGCCTTAGACAATAAGAAACTTTGAAAGAATATTAATTGTTTTCTTTCTGTTACTATTATAAAACCCGCATCAGTTTGTTGCAAAACTGAATCTTTCAACAAAGGATTCACAAGAGAGTATATAATGAGGGTCTTCTCAATTTTTTCTGCCACAGGGTGGCGCCACGTATGCGTCTGGTCCAAACAGCTGTCAAATAGTATGGAATTGGAATTGTAGGATCCGAACTTATTGTTTATTGAAATTCTGTTATATTGGAAGTGTTATTGATTTTATTATGGACTACGGTCAGAATAAGGTTTCCGAACTAAAAATTGAGCTAAGAGAGAGGGTGCAAAAGTCACTGGTACTAAGGAAAAGCTTGTTGAAAAATTTGTTAACACAATATGATTTAGTTTTTTTTATTTACTCAACCACAATAGTAAAACAATAATGCAGTGCTTTAATTATAAAATAAAAAAAACAAATCGTTCACTATTCCTAGTAAAGATAAGCACTTTGACAGTTACCTGGACCTGACGACTCGGTGCTGCCACCTCGTGGACGCCATTTTAGAAAACCCTCATTAATCGTCGTTTGTGTCTGAGCCTGCTGGGGTAATATCAAGTGACTTACGTGGACGTTTAAAAAGTAGCATCCTTGTTGAGATGCGTTTCGATGTCGACGCGACAGATGGGGCAGTGCTTGTTGGTGCTCAGCCACTGGTCGACACACTCCATGTGGAATAGATGCATGCATGGTAACCGCCTGAAATATCACAAGAGCTACTATTAAAAAACTAATCTCGGTACATCTAGCCTTCCTATTGAGATATCTTTCTGCCCGCTTTCGAGGCTTCCTGCCCACTTTTTTTAGGAAAAATTACAGGGGCATTTTTTTGTAGGAATATCTGACTAGAATTTTCTGACAGACTTCGTAGGACTGACGCACTAGCGTTGCACTATTGCTATCAGTATGTCCTATTATTGTCCTACAAAAAATCGGTCACAGAATAAGGACTATTTCGTTCAGGGTCTGAAATGATGGATAATACCTCAGTTACCGCTCCTGTTGTAGAATCCATCAGGTGTAAACCCGGGATGTAACATACCTGCAGTCAGAATCGACCTCGAATAGCGAGAGGCATATGGTGCACTTCTCGTCCTGGTGCAGCGGCGCGGGGCGGTAGGCGTGGCGGTAGGTGTTGCTCTCGATGACGGCGCGCGACGCCCCGCGCCCGCGCCAGCCGCGCCCCGCCTCCGTCTCCGCCGCGTACACCATGGCCGCCGCCATGGCGCCCGTGCCCTGCTTCAACGCACATTGCTTCATACCAAACACTTCATAGAACAAACGAGTAAAGGTCACGGCAAAGCACGGAGTAGCTGTTGTTAGGAAATTGAAAGCATAATATATCGCTGGCTTTTACATTGACGACATTATAAAATGTGTTATATGAGATACGATTTAAGACTCAAATTCAAATGACAGCTTGATCGCTCTGTTAGAGCTGCGCCGTTCATATGTGCCATGACCTTCATTCGTTCGTGACACTCCCACGGTCCACGCGGATTGGAAGATGTTACCGTCAATAGCGACGGCACAGAGTACCTCAAAAACTTGTACCCAATGTGATACACGACAAAAATACATACATAAAACTATGAGAATTTACGATTTTTATACTTCAATACATTGCGAATTGGCTCAAATTGCTCCTTACATTTGTGTGATCCTACTACCAATGGGCAATGAACAAAAATTCATTTACTTTTATTATAAAATCGCGGAGTTGAGAAGGAGGCTGGCTCTACTGGTCTGGGCTTGAACATCGAACTTGCTGATCATTATCGAAAGGAGCGGCAAAACCCTCTTCGAGACCTATGTCCCTGATGAGGGATAACATCATATCATCAACATAAAATTCCTACCATTTTGGGAATTAACTACTTGTATGTCGTTAATTATAGGACAATAGAAAATCAATTATGTTTAGGGTATATCTGCGCTCCGACATACAATACTTCGCGTTTGACATATTGGCAAACAACAAAATCAAGGCGCTTGGGAATATACCACATGAAACGCTCCTGTCAGAATTGCGCTGTGGGATTGTTCGAAAGAGTTACCGCGACCCTGTAAGAGTTACCGGTACATAAAAGGCCTACGAAAAAGGTGCTTGCAATTCATGACCATGTGAGAAAAATTAATACGACATAAAATGAAGTGAAATAAAATAAAAAATATTTTACCATGAAGGACGGCTGTATAGATATATGGAGATGCGGCGGCGAGGGATGCATCTGCATGTAGTGATGCATATGGTGGTGTATATGTTGCCTGTCACTGAAAAAAAAACATTACTTTTTGTGAGACAACCATACAAAGCTGCAGAATGAAGAATTTTCAATTTTTTCTTTTTAAGTTGCAGATATGACGAAATGTTATTAAAAAAATGCTTGTAGAATCGCAGAGAAGATAGTTGAGTTGAATAAAGTAGAACGTAAGATTGCGCTGAATGAACTTGTAACTTGTAAATACGCATCGCTTGTAGAATAAATGCTGATACCTCGTTGCGACGGAACTCGGGCCGCGAAGGGCGGCCATCACCCGGCCCGCCGCTCGACGCCGCCTAGAAGCGAATACATGTGTTCTCGCTTCGCGTATTCCTCAAAGCAAATTAGACAGTACGAGTCTATCGATATTTTGCCACAAATCCGAAGTTACTAATGATTGTTAGTCAAGTATAGACCGTGGATTTTAATGAAATGATCGCCACCAAAATATCAATTAGGCCAGTAGAGTATGATAAATACATAAATGGTAAATATATTAGATGTTGATATAAAATGCAAGTGTAACAGTTAATATTAATAGTGGACAGAGTTACTCACAGCATCATAGGCGGTGGTGGTGGCGGTGCTGCGATGTCACGTTGCTCCAATTCATCAGGGAACTGAAACACCAATGACAATTGAGCGATTTAAGATAGATAAACATGATCATTTGATTCCTAAGATTCATCGAGCTATATCAGTGGACCTCTCTCTGGTTGTCGGAATGAACCAACTAAATAACATCTACCGAGCATGTGGGAGTCGAACCCAAAATTCGCATGCAAATGCAAGAATCAAAAAAATGCAGCAGAACTTAAAGTTTCTAAATAAAGTGTTAGTAAGTGATTGTATAAAGAAGTTGTCTACATAGTGTTAGCAAGTGTTAATACAGTAAATGATTTTACAAGTATAGATTTATTGAGCTTTTATAGGCCTATTTGAAATAAAAAATTTTGAGTTTGAGTTCTATATAAAGTGTTAGCAAGTGTTCGTATAATAAAGCATTCTACATCAATTGATAGTATAAAAAAGTATTATATGGTATAATAAATGTTATTACATAAAATGTTACCATAGTAAATTATTCTACATTAAGTGTTAGTATAATAAAGTATTATACAAGTGTCAGCAAGTGTTGTTATCCTAAATGATTCTGAATAAAGTGTCAGCAAAAGTTGTTATACTAAATACTTCTACGTAAAGTGTTAGCATACTAAATGACTCTACTTAATATAGTGTTAGTGAGTGTTGGTATAATAATAGTGTTAGTGAATGTAGGTATAATAAGTATAGTGTATACAGCGAGCACAGTGGTGGGCGGGGGCGGCGCGGGCGGGTACTGCACGAAGCTGGGCGGAAAGCTTTCGCCCATCATGGTGCGCCGTTGCAGCTCCTGCAAATACAACACCATACCCATTGTACTGCCTTATTCCTTCATACGAATATCTTCATTCATTTTGAGGTTTAACGTGATAGTTTTTAAAGAATAGGTATGATACATAACTGGCTGGAAATATTTTGTGGAAAAAATATATGACCTCCTCAACCCAGTTACCCGGGAAACCCAATAATCCTTGGTAGACTACCAAGACTGGTGTCAGACTTAGTGGTTTCTCTGGCGAAAGTTAAATAAATTACCCAATTACCACTGTAAGTGATACCGTCGGTTGCACAAAGATCCATTAAAATTAAAGCCTCATTAAATCTATTGCCAACTCTTTTCATCTTATTGATAGAGTCAGCGATGGATTTAACGAGGCTTTAACTTTAATGAACTTTTCTGCAACTGACGGATAGTTTTAAGAAATAGGTATGATAACTAGCTGGAAATATTTTGTGGAAAAAATATATGACCTCCTCAACCCAGTTACCCAGGCAGCCCAATACCCCTTGGTAGGACTGGTGTGAGACTTACTGGCTTCTAACTACAAGTGACGATAGTCAAAGTCAAGACCGAATGCGAAAGTAAAAAAAATTACCCAATTACCACTGTAAGCGGCAGACTACTTTTAGTTGAATGACATGACATGGTAAAAATATTTTTTTGAGTTCATTTGCTTTTACTGCTGTTTTATCCGACGTTTTTAAGTATATCGAAGATATTGTTTAAGTTTTAAGTGTAGTAGTAGTTTGAGATATACATGACTAACCATGAGTTGTGTATGTTAGCCATGGTTTCGTGGTATGCCCTTTTATTTTATTTTCTCTCTTCTAAGCCGATATAAGATCCCGCCACCACGTGTCTATTGTATGTAGGTAGTGTTCTTATAAAGAAAAAACAAACTACAAATAGCAACCAAAATTTTAGACTACAGACTACACTAAAGCCAGGCAAGAAGATTCAAGTACTACTAATATTTCGAAAAGAAAAAAAAAAACTTTATTATTGACGAAAATGTTCTACTACAACGTAAATATTTAAGTGCCGATGCTAAAAATTCATAACAAGAAAACAGTGCAGGCTACAGTTTCGCCAATTTGAAAAGGACACTCCCATGATACATGGATAGCGGTAGGGGTTGGTAGAACAGGACCGTCAATGGTGGGTTATTACTTATTATTATTACCATCACCTCGATATCATTGTTTGAATTCAAGACACGTAAGGTGGCCAACCCGCGTGAAAAGGGGAGTGTCACTAACTAAATTGACAAGCTATCTATTAGATACTAATATAATAAAGAAGAAACATTTCATTTCTTAAAAAAGGTTCCGAATCTACAGAACCGATTTAAAAAATTCTTTCACCGTTGCAAAGCTACACGCTTCCGGAGTAACATCGTACATTTTATCCCGGTACAATGTGTGTATGTAGGTGAAATCGCGGGAAAACGGCTAGGTGTTGCCATATACAATTGGGCACTTACCATCATGTGGTGTTGCCGTTGCCAGAGTCGCTCGTGCACTAGATAGGGCGGCGCTACCGCCGACATCACGTCTCGCCGCTGACGTTCACCCACTGGAGAAATGCATCATTTCATACTTTTATTTTATACTTATTTTTTATTTGTTTATTTGATTTACACGACTTCAAAAGTCAATTACATAAATCACTGTAGGTACATTTCTTTCAAAAAAATTGAAAACATCACATAAAACTTTAAAATAACTAAGTAACAATTCAATACTATTTAAATCAGAGTAAGTAAGTAGTAATAAAAACATTTGACTTTCGTCTGACTTTGCGCAAATGGAGGGAGCTGCATCAACAAGAGCTGGGCTCTTAAAATAATTGTATAAATAGTTTGAATAACTAAAAAACCCTTATATCGCGGGGGTGGATTTCAAATAGCTAGTCCGCCATTTTGGGGAGGCCGCCATATTGGATTTGTAATGATGTTTTCTAGAAAGTCATGTAATGTCATGAGTGCAAAATTTCAACCTAATCGGGAGATCGGGAAGTGGCTAAAATTAAGATTCCAAGATTTTCTTACATATATAGTCGTGGTGGCCTAGTGGGCAAAGAACCAACCGCTCGAGTATGAGGGCGCGGGTTCGATTCCAGGTCAGGCAAGTACCAATGCAACTTTTCTAAGTTTGTATGTACTTTCTAAGTATACCTTAGACACCAATGACTGTGTTTCGGATGGCACGTTAAACTGTAGGTCCCGGCTGTCATTGAACATCCTTGGTAGTCGTTACGGGTAGTCAGAAGCCAGTAAGTCTGACACCAGTCTAACCAAGGGGTATTGGGTTGCCTGGGTAACTGGGTTGAGGAGGTCAGGCAGGGCAGTCGCTCCTTGTAAAGCACTGGTACTCAGCTACATCCGGTTAGACTGGAAGCCGACCCCAACATAGTTTGGGAAAAAGGCTCGGAGGATGGATGGATAGTTACAAGTGAAGCTAATATAAGTGTGTAGATGAAAGTAGATACGGACTGTGCGCGGGCGGCGCGTGGTGGTGGTGATGGGGCGGGTGCGCATGCGGCGGCGGGTGCGGCTGCTGGGGCGCCACGCCGCAGCACGCGCAGCCCGCGTGCCCGCAGCAGCAGCGCCGGCAGCCCGTGCACGGGCCCACGCGGACTCTGACGACACAATCAAGTATTGTCACCATTAGACACCAGTCTAATCAAGGGGTATTGGGTTGCCCGGGTAACTGGGTTGAGGGGGTCAGATAGGGCAGTCGCTCCTTGTAAAGGACTGGTACTCAGCTACATCCGGTTAGACTGGAAGCCGACCCCAACATAGTTGGGAAAAGGGCGCGGAGGATGATGATGTGTGTATTCCTATAAAAGTCGTGGTGACCTAGTGGGGAAAAAACAATCCCTCAAGTATTAGGCAAGTACTAATACCACTTATCTAAGTTAGTATGTACTTTTACTTTCTATGTATATCTTGGGGGTAGTCAGAAGTCAGTAAGTCTGACTCCAATCCCGGGTTGCCCGGGTAACTGGGTTGATGAGGTCAGATCGGCAGTCGCTCCTTGTAAAACACTGGTACTGAGCCGCATTCGGGCCAAACCCAACATAGTTGGCAAAAGGGCTTGGGAGATGAGGCGAATGTGTGTGTATTCCTAAGTTAAAATGATCGAAAGTTCAATAACCTGGTTCGCATAATATGCGCGTGCGGCGGTATGTCGCTGTGGGCGAGATGTGGCGGGTAGCTGCATCTACGCGGCATGCCCAGCATGGTCCTGGACCCGGTCCACACGTTGCCCTGGGGGTCGCCCGGCTGCGGGCATCCCGGCACCCGCCCCGGAGACCCCGTCAGGTCAATCACTTCCTGCTGCTGAGAATGATTAGAGTACGTCACTACATAGTATAAAATAAAAAAGGTTTCTCTATCCCTATATCTCTATATCCTAGTCTCAACGTCCCTTTATAAGCTGAAATCTTCAAAACTACGCAACCGATTTTCATGTTTTTTATCAGATAGTGTTTGAAGAGGAAGGCTTATGTGTACAATACATGCATAATATAGTAGTGAAACACTAATAATATCAGCTATAATATAACTCTATTACCGAAGCGAAGCGAGGGCGGGTAACTAGTATACATATAAAGAGGGCATATATCCTAGTTCGAGAAGAATTCCCATGGGACCGAAACTGCGTCCATAACCAACCAACCTGTGCTTAGAAAGAAACTAAGCTAAGCTATGGACTTGCTTCGGGCACTGCATTCACACTATCTTTGGAGCACTTATGGAATTCCAGCTAATTCTTTTTAATGTACTACTAAGTTCAGGGCTAAATTGAGGACATCGTGGATAAATATCATTGTGTCAAGTCCCAAGTGTCCAAGTTTGCTTCTGAAACTGTCGTCATTTCCGCAATACTTACTGAGTTGTTGTCGTCTCCTACGAGCATCACGCCATCATCGGAGCTGGTGTCGGACACCCAGTCCAGTTGCAAGTCCGGTGCTGCCAGCACGTTACCAGGCTGCACTGAGTCATTCCCGCGCGAGTCCTGTATCACAGAGCACACATATAACAATCACGTTCCAGCAAGACAAATAGATCTTCAGAATCACAAACCTGAGTATTGGTTCTGTTATCAGTTGCCTGCCTCCCCGAACTAGTCCCCGGCTGAGGAGAACTCTCCTTAGGTCTGCGATCGCCAGCACCATCTACTTTACAACATCTTCTTGCATTGTCAGGCTCAGTTTTTACTTCAACATTTTCATTAACACTTGCAGTTGTACCAGGCTCTATTTTTACTTGACAAGGTTCTACTGTTTCTGTTTTAATAGTGCTTACCAATGACAAATTTTCGTCCTGATTAGGGGAATATTCTTGTTTTATATAGCAAGGCTCTCGTTTCACATTTACCCTACAACTTGGAGGCTCGCCACAAGTGATTGAGTTACTAGTAGACTGGTCAATGGTCCTGTTCCCGGGACATCGGGTTTGTTGGCTCTGACATGGTCTGTAGCCCTCTGCTGTTGTTTCAGCAGGGCAGGGCTCCGTCTCTTCCAAGCTCGGACCGCATTCACACTCAACTTCATTTTCACGCTTTTCTTTTTTTATTTGCTTTTTTACAGTCGCGGTATTAACTTGCACTGTTGTTGTACGGTTGTCTACAGTTGGCAAATGTAGATTATTAACATATGAAACACCAGGTCTAGAAGGTTGACTGCCTGGCTCTTCTTTGACTTCAACCGCAGGCGGCCCACTTGTTCCATTACCTGAACCGCTCGCATTCCCATTAGTAGGCTGATACCCGGCACCACTGTCACATTGCTTTTTTCTGGGCGAGGCGACATTATCTTCTTCTTCTGAACTGACCTCTATTAGATTTGGAACCTCATTCTCTTTTGAATGTCGTCTCCGAGGAGAAATGTTGAGTTTGCGACTGGGCCGTTCTAGGTCTCGCTGATTAGCATTATCTGCTGCAGTGGGGCCTTGGTTGTAAGCATTTGACCTGGGGTGTAAATATTCGTATTCTGGATGATTGTCAGACATTTGCATGCCGTTAGACATTGCATAGGGCAATGGATGATTTATCGGGAAGCTTCTGTTGTCATTCAGAACAATAACATTATTAAAAGGCGGCCCATATTCTCTAGGTGGCTGTAAGCTAGGATAATGTGCGTAGTTTGGATAGAAATATCCGTGTTGGTTCAGTGATTGTGGTTTAGGCTGATAACGGATGTTTATGTCTGGGAGTCTCCTCTGGCCATTGCCGTCAGTACTGTCAGGGTTGTTGGTGGCAAAAGAGTAATCCAGTGAACTAGAACTGTCTGGTAAGGGCTGATACTCTTCAGGGACTGGTGTGTGTGAGTCAGCTGGGTGTGAAGATGACAGGTTCACTTCATACGGTTGGTTGGGTGTTGTTGAGTTAACATAATTTGATGACACCGGTTTTGGCGTTTGTTCAGTGGTAGTTGTTTCGGTGGCCGTGGGGACTACGGCAGCTGGTTCAGTTGTTGTGGGTAGCACTTCTACTTCATCATCACTTTCTGCAAACAGAGCATCACACTCCATTTGTTCTGAAATAGACAACAATATAAACTGTCTTAAGTCAATTCTGGGTTAAGCTCGCCGTTGTACATAAACTGTCTTTATTCTTTATATATTTATTGTTAAGTGTGCAATAAAGAAAAAATAAGGTTGGGTCTTGTGGGCATGCGCTGTGTGTAAAAAATCCTCGTTCTAGTTTAGTATTGATAAAAATGGTTACATTGGTGGAATTTGTGCTACCAGTCATTATTAACAGTAAATACATGCATTGTTCGATTTCCATTTAGCTGAAATGATCAAATCAAGTTGATACACGCTTGTTTAATAAAAAAGAGTGTAATTAGAATAGAAATTTTGTTCATTTGAATTTGTCAGGGAGGCATTGAAGAAGAAAGCAAGCTGTGATGACCCTAAATAAAAATTAAAATAAGATATGATCTTTACTAATATAATAAACAGAAAGCATTATTTTGTTTGTTATTGTACCCGATTCTGGTAAGGACAGTAGTTCATACGGGACGTAGATGTCCTGCTTTGAAACAGCGACTTTTCCTGTATGTGCGATATAAATAGCAGACAAAATAGCTAACTACTTGATATGGCTTACAGACTTAGCAAGGACCATTTCCAAATGTTTATGAGTCTCTTTGTAACAAAAGATATTTTTTTTTTGGGAAAAAATAGTCTTTTTATTTATATACAATAGATATATAGAATACCAAAATTCAGACAGATTTGTTCCATAAAATAAGTGAACAATTCAGTTGTTGTTGTTTACTAATAATTATGAGTTTGTTCTATTTTTAGAATGTATGCATTTCATCAACTTAATGCATTTTATTCAAATTACAGTTAGGACTAAACTTGCATTCATAATCCATAGTAGTCCTACCTTTCACATTTCATATCAATATTGCACAAAAGAACATACTGTATTTATTTATATATTACAGTACTGCATGACTCAAGGAAATACCCATTACTGATATTATTCCTTATTTAAACAGGACTAGCAGGGAGATAAACTACGTGGAGCTCAAGCAGACTGCTATACATAAGTATTTACCATTTCTCTGATGGTTGTCAGAAGTTGCAGATGTAAACACAGTATCCAGGATGGCAGCCAGAGATGATGGACCAGCGATATCCCAAGACGGCGACACTTGATCACCTTCGAAGCCCTTCTCGGTCATTTTATTATCAACAACACTGTGCCATAATGTTCAAACTAAGATTAAACGTACAAGGTAACTTCGTAACTCTGGCTATTGTCAACACTCAACATCCGACATGAAGGAAGTCATATTCACTTTATTTTAACCATGTTGATGTATTTTTTAAATTATGTATAATAAGCACAAGAATATAAGCGTTTCAGCTACATGAATGCTGCGAATAAAATCTAGTATAAAAACAGAAATAAAACTTGTCTTGAATATTGTCTGTATAGGTATCAATAGAGACAGATAGAGACGATTATTTTACCAGTGACAACTACGAGTTTTTGACAAATATTCTGAACTTTTTCCTTTTTTTGAATCGACTAAATTTTAATTTTTTTAGTCGATATTATGCCATGTATATTTGTAAATGCCGTGTTCTATAGATGTATAGTATCAGTGTCCTATACTCAATCTACGCTGTACTCGTATACGTTTCTTAAAAATCTAATAATCCAATATGCTTAGTTTAATGTCTTACAAAAACAATTTATGAATAAAATGCCGATGATGACATGACAAATAAATCGAGTCCCATCTGCCTGAAATAAAGGGTACAAATAAGCTAACAAAAAAGAGCAATGTCACAAAAATCGACTATGTTCTTGACATTGGGGAAAATGACTAAATTGTGACAACCCTAGACTAGACAAACACGTCAGTTTAGGGATGGGCAAATGGGGAAAAAATATCGATATATATCGTATCGATATTTTTAAAATATATCGACAATAATTGACTAAAAAATATCGATATGTTGATATATCGATATTTTCTGCGCAATAAGCAATTATCTATAAAAATTGTCAAAATATTCGAAATTTTAAAGCAAATACACATCTGGCTGTTTTGACATCAGTTTTATTATTAAAAAATAAGTACATAAAGCCAAGAAAAAAACAACATCATCAACACAACAAAAATTACACTATTCAAACCAGTATTTGTCTGATATTGACATCAAGAGCACTCTTTGCTTGATGTGCTCGCCTGTTAATCTGCTCCTATCATTCGGCACAGCCAAATTCACCATTGAAGCTACTCTTTCAGATGACACTGAAGAAGCTTGGCAAATCAAATATTTTAGGGCGATTACTCGCCAGTCAGCCGCCACACTCAAGTACCATACCAACACTCCAACACACGCAGTCAGTGATACCAACCAAACCAAACCAACAAGCAGTGTCATTGTCATAGATGAACAAAATAGACAAGCAGGACTATAGAGTGTAATTTTTGTTTGCGTTTGAATTAAATTTAAGAAATCTGATTGGTCAAAGACATGATGTGACGCATGAGCAGACAGCAGAGCTTTAAAAAATATATCGATTTTGATACCTAAAAATAAATATCGAAAGTTGATATATCGCGGGAAAAAATATCGCTGATTTATATCGATATTTTTCTGAAAAAATATCGATATTTTGATATATCGATATTTTTTGCCCAAGCCTACGTCAGTTTATGAAAGATATCTATCATTGTCAAAATTTGTCAATAAAATAAATTAATTTATCGACATCGTTTCAGTCTTGATCAGACTTTGAAGTAGATAAAACTCAAGATTTTAAGTAGATAACTTACATAGAAGTCGGTCTAAAGTGCTTCATTTGTTCAGTGTCTGATAGAAGTTACTTTGCAAATACTTTGGAACAGTTTTATCATTATTTATTTTATCCCAAGGTTTTTAACTTGTATTACTGCATGGTAAACTGTATTAAAAAAAGAATATTTAGAAGTATAACGCAAAAAGCTATGGCACAGAAGCACTTACCATTATTTCTTGAAGGAGAGGTTGTAAAAGGTTTTGGCAGAGGATCCAAGGACCTGGGATGCCCTACAGGTAATTTTAAATAGGTTCCAAGGTTTCATAGTTTCACAGCTCAAGTGTTGCCTTGAGGTAGATAGTACTTGTAGTGGGCTTAGATAATTTTGATAATAATGTAAAACATTTACTGTTATTAAAATACTTATTTAAGTCTTCAATCATACTGCAAACAATGTTTTTTCATTACTCTAAAAGTCAATGGAGAATAATTAGGGCTTAAAATATTATTGGATTTTTTTGGAAAATAGTGTTAAGTTTCTAAAACCATTTCCTACCACACTGAAATGAAATTGTTCATTTTTCAAGTTGGAAATTACATTTACAAATCAACTTATTCTAAGAACGCTGAGGCTAACAAACTTTCCCTCTAAAGAAATGCTGGAAACCTTAAAACAAATATAGTCTTAATACAAAAAAGTTTTAAAGAAAATTCTCCATACGACATTTTCTAAAACACATGACAAACATCTGTTTAACTTTTATAGTTATAAAACTAACAATATAAACTACTTTTCCACAGCAAACTACCCACTAGAGGTAGTGCAGTCTTTACCCAAAGATCTTGTACCTGGAGTGTACTATGGATGGGCTCAGATAAACCAGAGCCAAATATACAAGATGGTAGCAAACATTGGATGGTGCCCCTTCTATCAAAATAAGCAGATGTCTGTGGTAAGCATTCAAGTTTCATCTAAGCGTATTATTTATTTCAGTACTAATTATAAAGAGGAAAAATTTGTAATGGATAAAGTCAAAAACATCTGGGCAGATTTTCACTGTTGGAAGGCTACACTCATCCCAAGAATTTTATCCTGGTATGGACAGGAGTTCCCATAGGACATGGTGAAACTAGTCTGATATATATTTAAAAAATTGGAAGTAAAACCACATCAGGATCAGCTTTCAGTAACAAAAACTTTATTTTTAATTACAAATAACTCATACAGGTTGGATCTTCAATATAAATGGTATTTATCATTGATGGACTCTTTATGTTATCTCATCAATATTTAACTGATCATCATGCATTATTTATTCAGCTTTAAATTTTTTATAGAATTAATTACATATGAGCATAATAAATTAAGCTGTTGTATGAGACAAACATTATATTTTATCACATTATGCTTTTGTAGATAAGATGTAGATGTCTGATGATTAAATTCATAAAAGCAGTTTAAAGATCAAGTTCATAATTTTTGCATAATCGTGTTTTTCTTTTTTATCTTCGTTGATTTTTTATGGACTGATATATGGGTCATTCTAAGTTAAGAGGTAATTCGTTGTATGAAATGGCGGCACGAGTTTTTTTTAATATATTTTTACTTAAGTATACATTCTTAAATGTAAACGGCTACGTTGAAAACGTATACAAAGGGTCCAGTCAATTTTTTGGTTTTTTCTCGTTTTATAAGTGACCAGGGGAAATACACAATACAGGGGAGAGACAAGGTGTACAGGGGAAGATACTTCATGAACAGGGAAGAGATAAAAAAAATAACAAGGTTAATTTTAAGAATCATCTTTATTTATTTTAATTACGAATTATTTATTTAAGAAACAAAAACAAAAAATTATCTTTTGAATAACAGCATAAACTTGAAATATGGAGAGAAAAAGCAAAAATTCGTAGAAGACGTTTAGCACTCCAAGATATAAGTAATGCTTTTGTAACACCACCATGTTCAGATAATGAAGGCCCACCGCCTCCTCAAAATATAAACAGGCGAACGCAGGCAGCACAGCAAAAGTCAACTTTTTTTTTAACTACGTCAAAAATCGCCCGCTGTGGGTTAGCAGCGGTGCGGGAGTGTCAGATTCTTACTGACTAAAAACCTTCGTGTTCCGTCGTAGGCCTTTTATGTGCCAGGGCCGGGGTATCTCTTTCGAACAACCCGCAGCCCCAGCAGGCCTTGGCCCTACTGGGCCCCGCTGGGGATGCTGACATCTCTTTCAGGAGCGCGTGGAACAACGCTCGCCGCCGACATGGGTCTGTTGTCTAAAAATAGACATGAGCGATGAGCCACCCGAACTCACCGCCCACAGACCCACGCCTATGGTGGCCGGGAGTCGTCTCGCGACACCCGGCGCCCATGGTGTCTACCTGCTCCAGCGCGGCGGCCGGGATGAGAGGTGCGAACTCTCTGACGTTCCGTCGCCTCCTTTTCGAGCATGACTGCTTCGCAGAAGAAGGCGACGGCTTCCCATTCCCTCTCGCCCCGGACCATGGCCTGGACCAGGGCCGGACGCGAGAGGCCGCCGCCGCCTAAAGCCTCGACGAGGACCCGGCGGTGCCCTTCCCACGCAGGGCACTCCTGGACTGTGTGGTCCACCGTGTCCTCGGGGCTGTCCGCACAATGGTGACACCCGGGCGCCTCCTCACAACCGATTCGATGCAGGTACCTCTCAAAACAACCGTGTCCGGTGAGGACCTGCGTCATGCGGTACGTGAGGGCGCCGTGACTCCTCCCGAGCCACTCCTCAAAGAGGGGACTTACCGCCACTATGGTGGCGTGCCCTGCACTGGGTTGCGACAGTCGCTCCCTCCAGGCCACCATGAGATCGCGCCGGAGCTCCACCCGTTGCGCGACAACTTGCCGCGGCAACGGAGTTTCCCCCCGGCGCTGAGCCTCCTCGCGCTAGTCGTACAGGCGCAAGAAGACTCTTGCCTCCAGATCCGACGGTGGCAGTCCGGCTAGTAGCCCAGCTGCTTCGCGGGATATCGTGCAGCAAAAGTCAACTCGAGCAAGAAAAGAAAGAAACCTGAAAATAAAAAAAACAAGCGCAAGAAATAGATCCACTTAAATCTGCAGCCCAACGCTACAAAAAAAAACAAGTACAACGATGAAATACTTATCCGGGTCATTTTTAATTCTTTGATATCGTAATCGTTCTGCTATCCTCTTCTTTTCAAGCCATTTTTCTGTAAATAAAACGTAATATTGTATTGTAAAACTAAAATAAGCATAACGCCAAGTAAAGGATTAGAGAAAACTAGAAGTATTAATGGAAACGCGTAAAAATGTATCTCCCCTGGACATTAAGTATCTCCCCTGCCATCGAAAGAGCCAGGGGAAATACGCCAGGGGAGATACATTTTCGATAGAAATCTAAAATAGCCGTAAAAGTATTTCGCGCACGTCATTCACACACAAACATAACAATGTACACACTATTCATAGTAAATATTGAAGTATATGTTAGTATTTTAACAAAAAATTACAATGTTAAACTTACCAGAGGAAAGACTGCATTCACATAACTTTTCTGCACCCAGCGAGTAGCATGATCGAAATAGCCGACAATAAAGGCGGCGCAGTTGCTGATGCGCCGTTTGCTGCTAACTTCACGTTACACACTATGCATTCAAGGTCACAACTTCTACAGACTAGGAGATCAAAACTGATTTTTGAACGAAAACAAAAGACCAGGGGACGAGACACGAAACTCGGTGGACAAATTTCGGTGTTCATATTTTTTTTAAAGAATTGGAATAAAAGCACTTTTACTTGTAAGATACTATTACTAAGTTTACTGTACCTATAAAATTAAAGAGTTTAAAATAATTATTGAATTTTAATACATTCATAATTACTGATTTATAAATAAAGTCGGTTGGGGGACAGACCAGGGGAGAGACATTTTTGTTATATTAGAGCTTATTGTGACTTAATTACGTACATTTCTGCAATAAATTTTAGTGACCACATAGGAAACATTTAGTTTTAAGTGATAAATAGGTTATTTGTAAATTTCATTGAAAAAAAAACGTATTTTTTTGTCGTTGCCGTCGAAAGTACTTCTTAACTTAGAATAACCCATATATTGGAGAGATTCCAGGAACTACACTCTTTAGTGTATTTCATCTTCTGAAGCACATACTCTACAGTCACTTCCTCCTTTGTGGCTTAGTGTAGGCAAAACCGCTGATGTGAAACTTGTACCCGATGTATGTTTACATTGATGACCCAGTTACTGTCACCGGATGACGTCATTCCTTGAGTCGCCACAAATTTGGTCATGTCATCAGGATTGGTCTAATTTTGCAGCGTCATGATGCCTTGTAAACTTGTATTTGTCTAGTCGTGTACACAACGCTTTTGTTGAGTAACCGAAACGGTACAGAAGCTGCTTGGAAGCAGCAACGTTGTCCTTGCTAAGAAAGGTTGCTAGTGCAGATCTGGACAGCTGATACCTCGTCTATTACGTCCAGTATCTGCTGCGAAACGCAAGCAGTTCTTTCGCCAACAACAGTTAATTTGGCATTCATCGCAACTAAAATCAAGAGTAACACCTCGCATATTATGCGGCAATGAACCCAGAGTTTAGCCCTGGGGAATACCGCTACGCCCTTGGTGAGAGAGGATCTTGAAAGATTCCCTATGGTGATAACCAGAATCCGAATTTGCTAATAAAGTCAAAAGTAACTGGATCCAGAACATACCCCTGTGGAACGCCGCGAGTTATTCTCCTTTTTCAGTGTTAATATGCCTAATCGTTACCTTGACCTAGGTACAACAAAAGAAGCGATGTTTTCATGTCGGCAAGTTATAAAAATCACTGATTACGTATTTCAAAGTTACTAATTATGTCTTAAATGTACACAGATAACACTGATCAAAGAATCGTCTTTAAGAGTCGCGTATTTTTTATCAGGTCATTTGGAACACAAAATCAGTGATCAGATGTATAGCTATAATTTAATGTAGATAACAATCATAAACGTATAATTTTATTGCTATTTCACACACACACGCAGATACCTACAACTGGTTGCTTTAACTCACACATGAAATCAACTGTAGTTATTGTAGGTAGGTGCTTAACATGCTCATCTTGACACAATTAGATAGCCAAATAACGGAAATCAAGCTATAAAATGTGCCTTTGGCTGTAGAATGAGTTTATTTGAACGCTGATTAATCTTAGTTGAGTCATGAATTTAGAGGTCCTATATAAGATGCAGTGCTAGGATGATGATATCTTTAAAATTTATTTTGCCTAAGTATTTTGTAATTATGTTACAGTCAGCGATATCAAAAGTAGCTGGACGTTTTAGTTAGACACCTTTGGAAATCTTGGTTTGTTCAGCTACTTTTGATGCTGACTGTACAACAAATCGAGTTTTCAGATATTCTCATTGATTTATCGATTAGTTTGTTAAAATATGTATTGATAGTGGTAAGTTAATTATTTAATGATTCTTCTCACACACTTAACACTGAAATGTAGTAACAAGCACATAATATTTAAGTGGATCTCCACAAATAATCAGTAGTTACTAGCTAGGTCACTCGGTACATGCCATTGTCTATCTACTTCTACATTAAAGGTAAGACCGCACTAGGCGGAACTGCGCTGCAGCGGAGCGACGCGACATTTTCGATATATCGCACTAGAACTGCAGCGGCGCGACAATATTCTACCCTAGTCGGTTGTCAGCCACTTACCGCGATGGATGAAATTGATGTTTTTCAGTTTTCATTTTGTAAATCATATAGCTCTGGATAGTTACTAACTAATAAAATTAACTTTTCTTCATCCATTTTACAAAACAAATTGCATGTCCGGCACGTTTCGACTTTTAAGAAATAGATTTGTGATGCATCGTGTGTCGCGATCGCGCTGCTTACTATATCGCACCTAGCGTCGGCGGAACTGCGCGTCGCGACACAGCGCGTCAATTTTGCAAAGTTGGGCAACTTTGGCGCGCGGTGTCGCGCAGCGTAGTTCCGTTGCCGCGTAGTGCGGTATCTCTAATACATTTACTTAGAAACAATACTTTGCAGCGCAGTGTCGCGTCGCTCCGCTGCAGCGCAGTTCCGCCTAGTGCGGTCTTACCTTAATCGTTATCAAAACTGTATGTAAATATTGACTGGGTACCTATCTAACATTGTGCCAATTACCTATGTTAGATTGTATAGCAATTTTGTTGAAATAAATACGTATGTGTACCTACCTATGTGTAGGTAGATATAGATAAGTACCAGTTTAAATTAGGATATGAATAATATTATAAAAGGGTGGTTACCCATACGCGTGGTAGGCTACTCCTTGGCCTCGCTCGCCACAATCGAATCTGAGCTAATAAGAATAAAATGTGCAAAGTATTTTCATTGTCACTAAATAAAATAAAAATTCTAGGTACTTTAAAGATTCGCGAGATATTTAAAAAAACTCGGCAACAAATAGGATACCTATAAAAATGTGCAAACTCAATGGTAAACAATTGTACGAATATTGTTCGTTCTATTCGTAATGAGAAAATAGTGAAAAAGTCGTTACCTACATGATAAAGAGAAGGCATGCGTCAATGTGACCTACGGATGTTTTAAATGGTCGCTGAGCACTATGTTCGCGCTATGCCATGGAATGAAATGAAGTGCTCATCAAGCGGTTTCATATGACATAGTTTGCATCATTGATGAAAAATTTTAGAAAATTGTTACCTATCAGGGTTGGTCCCCCCATCATGTGGGTGGATGTTATATGTTCGACTTTTCAAAAAAGCGGTTATCAATTGGAATGATTGTAAGATTTTTTTGGGAACAAATATAATGACCACCATAAAATGCTTTGATACCCTAAGTTTTGTAACCAGAAATATCTACTGAACACCAGAAAAATAAAGTCTAAAAATGTAATAGTACCAGCTATTTAAGTCACGACTTCGCTTTAAATTGTATTCGACCACCAAATTTAGTAAATGATCACCAACTCTTGACGACCAAATTAATGTATTATTTTTGCCTAAATAAGTCACTGTGATTGCCATAAAATGTAGGCTTATTACCAAATAAAGTATTATGATGCCATATTAAGTTATGTGTCCGGCTTGCAATGCATGCGTGAGTGTCAGTATGACGAGTGACAGGGGAAAATGGAAGAAAATGACATATTGCGCCGACGCCAAGTAAAATTGGGAACAGGGCAGGAGAAAGAAGAAGAAGAATGTGTTTCTCAATACACTCCCTCGAAAACACACTCTTATCGCACTGTTTAGAGGCATGCAATAGACAATTTTCCACGCTAGTGCAGGAAAAGGGTCCCCATAATGTTATTACATTTATTTTATCAGGCCGAACTTATTTTTTTGGAGTCAGTTTACTTAAACAGGATAGCAAAATGTAGAAACTTTTTTGATGATCATTTACTACTTTTGGTGATCATTTACTACTTTTGGGATAACAATGATTTATTTGGACTCATTTTGCTTAAATAGGATAGCACAATTTAAAAACTTTGGTTATAATCTTACTTTAAAAAGGTGGTTTAACTTTGGTGATCATTTACTATTTTTGGCATACGCATGATTTATTTTGGAGTAATTTCACTTAAATAGGATAGCAAAGTGTTAAAACTTTGGTGATAGTTTTACATTAAAATGCGAGTTTCATTTTGGTGATCATTTACTATTTTTGTCTGCTGTTTGTTACTATATCTGGTGATCAGTTAAACATAAGCCGATTTTTTTTTCGCCTATATCCTCCATGTTTTATTAAGCGCGACTGTGGCGCTGCCAGGAAATACCATGCGTTTACACTACCTACCGTTTGATTCTGAGAACCTTTTTAGAGTTCGGAGTTTCATGCCCTTTTGATTTTCGTCAGGAAGATAATATCTTGATGTGCTCTGAATGGTTTTGAAAATTTTATAAGGGTGAAGTTATTTAAAGCGATTTCTATTTGTTACAGGAAACCCACGTTATGCACAAGTTTGATGAAGACTTCTATGGATCACATTTGAAAGTGAGCTTAGTGGGATATTTGAGAGGAGAAAAGAATTTTAACTCTTTAGACGAGCTTATAGAAGCAATCAAGCAAGATATCAAAAACGCTGATGAGCATTTGGAGCTGCCTGAAGCACAATTGGTGAAGGCACATCAATATTTTACAAAAAGTGTATGATTTACAGCTTTTTAGCCATTTTATAGACCATTTTTTATATTTTACACTGTTATGAATTTATTATAATATTGACATGTTATTTATTTTATGTGAATAATAAGATTGTTATTTTTACAGAAAAATCTTGCCTTAGGGTCAATTCACACTGAAAGAGCAGCGGCCGGCAGCGGCCGGCAGCGGTCGTAATTGCAAGGGATTGAGCGTGAGCGCGGCGGGCCGCGCGGCGCCGCATCGCGCCGCGCTCTTACATTTTCCGTGCTCTTACGGCCGCTGCTCTTTCAGTGTGAATTGACCCTTAGTGAATTTTCCTTATGGTCAGTTATACAATTATGTATTTAATTTAGAAAAATCCCTTGTTGATTTAGTTAGAAGTAGCTCAAATAGTTTGATATATTTTTTAGGTAGAATAGATGTAAAGTTGATGTATGTGAAGCTAGCTTATAATTATATTGTATGCTAGCTTACACCAGCTTAAATTATAAATGAACAGAATTTTACCAATTGATAATAATTATTAAAATATTCAAGTAATATATGAGGGATATTCCTTAACTATGTGATATTTTTGGAAGGAGTGTGCAATGCAGTTAGTTATAAGAAAATAAACATTATTTACAGTATTGTTAAATTTATTTAAAAGAATCAAACCACAACATTCCCTTTGAAAAAGCCTTTTATTGGTAGAGCTTATCTGGATCCATTTTAACAAATTTTGTAAAATATCTCTCCGTCTCACAATGGAAATAAAAGAATCTTAAATTAATAGGGCTTCTCTCCAGGAATAGTTAATGTTGTTTTCTCCTAAATGAACATCCTGTAACAAACAAAAACATATGTTAGCATCAATAAAACTTTCTTTCACTATAAAATATTTGTTGATTGATCTGCAAATATTTCATTACTAGTAAAAATTCTGCAAACCAAATATAAATCAGATATGGCATTGTATAAACCTTTACACAAAGTCATAAGAAAATATACACAAACAAAATTATGTTAGTGATCTGCTTGCTAAAATGAATTAGATGTAATTTGGCATAAAATAAACAAAATGCAGCATGATTGCTCCAAGATTTCAGTTTCGATGTAATATTTATCTATCTGAAATTTGATGAATCAAACTTGTGTATTTACAATGAGAAACATGACCTGCTTATATTGTTTGTGAAGATAAAAATATCTACAGTTCAATAACACTTCTCGGAACAACAATAGAATTGGAATATCAGTGGTATATTATTATGAAGGGCAATAATCTAATTGCACACATAGGGTAAATTATTATTATTATTGCACAATAAATGCAATTTAAATACAAGTTGCAGGCTTGCACAATGCACACATAGATTTTGAAATTGTTGTAACCCGAATAAGTGTAGATATTGTTAGAGATGCATATTTAGTTAATGATAATAATTTTATTCATCAACCTTCTACCTGGCTTAAAATGTATTTGGTTTCAAGTATATTAGATGGTAATTTCACATTTTCAGTGAAGTGCTACACTATGTTTTGATATGAATCACTGATTCCATGTGGATAACTGTACACAAAACTAGTTTCCATTCCTGAAATAGTTATTAATATTGATTCCTCGACAGGAAGCAATGATGATTATCCCATAATCGAGTAACCTTAATATGATTGCAATATAGCAATAAAGGTTTTGTGTCACATGAATAACATTAGTTTGTTTATCATGAGTTTATGATGATTATGAGTGTATGAATGAATGTGGTGAAATTATAATAGAAAGTTTCACAATTTGCAATCTATGCTGTGCTATCATTAACCTGTTTGTCAGGTCTGATGAAGGTTTTTGGCTAGTTTAGATATAGAATTATAGGTTCATAACTCACCCTCCGTTAATCTAGCGCGACCACCGGTGGGCTGGCAAAGGATCGTTGAGCAACCTGCGCATACGACCACCCTTTGCGCGTGACTGAAAACAGTTGTGATTTTGTAGCAGCCAGGGCACTTGACATCCATGAAGTATGAGTTCGGATGTGGCACCAGCCTCTTCAACTTGTGTTTCCTTTTCTCCGACGCGGGAGAAGGATGCAATAAATCAATTGCGAGCTGAAAAACCGAAAACGCACATTTAGGTTATTTTGTCACTTCGCAGTACTTTTATTTTGGAAAATTGGGAGCTTAAAACACTTGGGATAAAGAGATTTATACAATCCACACGAGACTTTAAAACAGTAAGATAAATCCGTAGGTTTTTTGTTAGTTATTCATCTGACATGTCAGGCACTGCCATGTGTATCCGCTTGTTTCGACGATAACGAGTTTCCATTGCGATGTTAGGAGGCACTGTTACAAACTATCAGAATTATCGCCAAACAATAACGAACACAGAAAACTTGTGATTTTATTGAACACAGTTGGATATTTTAGTCAGATAAATAAAAATACACACCGGCATGGTTACAGCTTTGATGCAGAACCGGAAAAGGAAAGGCTGCCAATAACCCAACAACAAGGAGAACTAACCATAGAGTAATGGACAAAAGAATACGGGTGCGTTCATAAAAATCTAGAACCAATTACGGTTTACCAACCGTTATCCAAAAGAATATTATTAAAATATAACAATGTTGAATAAAAACTGCTTAATTTAGTTGACGGTACTTGTTTCTGGCGGTTTCTCCAAACACGTCCCGCGGCCAAAACATAAATATAGCCTGTCACCCGAGTACCTGTAGCTTTTCAACAGTGAAGCATTTGAAATGGTCTATCTATAACATAATACTAATTATAATAATCTTTAATTATTTTAAACCAATATAATATAAAACCATATTAACTATGATTTTACATTAATTACTAAACATAACTAACAAAAATAGAACTGCTGCGATACGCACAGACCGCACGAAACTACGTCTATTCTATTCTATTTTTGGATATGGCAATCCGTGTCGATGTCAATTCGACGATTCTGCCAATGACAAGTGGGATGACAAGCAAGTAGTGCTTTTAATGAAAAAAAAAAAAAATCATATATTGATTTAAGACGGAGCTGTGGCCGATCAATCCTTATTTATTGTCAATGTCATGTTCTTATTTCGACAAAAGTGCTCTGTGGTTATAAAGCTAACCTCGAAAAATTGAGTTTGTTTTCTATAATTCAGAAAACAAACAGCTTTAAATTCAAAAAACTGTTATTTTAATCTTACTTCGACTGTTAATAAGACCTAAATACTATGGCTGACGAGGAATACGAGGCAGAGGACGCGGGAGCAGACTACGACGACATCGCTGAGGAAGATGACAACATTGAGGAAACTGAGGAGCAAGAGGAAGAAGGTTACGTCCAGTGCCTGGCGCCAGGTCAAGCTGGTGGAGGCGTCGAGAAATCTAAACGCATCACTACGCGGTACATGACTAAATACGAACGAGCTAGAGTTTTAGGTAAGGTTATGGTTTCATGATTTGAAATTCGAATGCTGTATTTCGCATTTTTTCACCAATTACTATTTAACTTAAGGAATAAAAGTGTTTCAAATGATACCGACCAAGATACTAATATACTGTGTTCATTATATTATTGTTTACATGACAATGTAATTGAATTTTTCCAGGTACAAGAGCATTACAAATCGCGATGTGTGCCCCAGTAATGGTGGAGCTGGAAGGCGAGACAGATCCTCTACAAATAGCAATGAAAGAACTGAAGCATGGCAAGATTCCAATCATCATAAGACGGTACCTTCCGGATCATTCCTACGAAGACTGGAGTATAGACGAACTTATCATAATAGATCATTAAGACCAGTAGAATATAGCTCTTGTAAATTTCTTAAAATGTTGAAACTTCAAAACCAAAACCAATTTGGATTTATCCGGTTTTGTATTAATGTAAAGTCAGCTTGATTTCTGTAAAACATTTTTATATCTGTGTTAATTAGGGTCATTTCGCCTGTTGGCGACCATTTAGTGCAGTTGGCAAGTTTGACGGCGATAATAAAAATGCTCCAGCACTCATTTCCATGTCAAAGGACAATGGGCACAAATATATGGGACCTGGTATACCCCACCAATAGGAATGTCATATATATCATTGGATAGGCCTTTTTATGTAGAACAACATTTACTATGACAGCTTTGCTGAAATGTTTGTCCGTTCTGAGATATAGATCAAAAACTGTGCAAAAGTTAGAACTAAGTAATCTATTGATACCTCAAGTTTTTAAAGGAAAAACTTAGTACTAATAACTTTAAGTCTTGTTTCAAAGAAAATCAGATTACAGATTGGTCAGCATTAGTTTTCAGATTGTTTTTTATCTATATCTCAGAACTGACAAACAATAGAACAAAGCTGTCATGGTAAATGTTGTTCCAGTTAAAAAGACCTATCCATCGATATGTGTGACTTTGCTATTGGTGCGGTTTCTCATTACGCGCAATATCCAGTTGGTACAATAAAAGATTCAAATGCTACATAATAGTAACAATTATGGACCTTAACGGGTACAGCAGGTAGACATACAAGACTTACACTTAGTAGTTCTTAGATTTTCCTTTAAAAACTTGAGTTATCAATAGATTACTTAGTTCTAACTTTTGCACAGTTTTTGATCTATATCTCAGAACGGACAAACATTTCAGCAAAGCTGTCATAGTAAATATTGTTCTACATAAAAAGGCCTATCCAATGATATATATGACATTGCTATTGGTGGGGGTATACCAATCTGCCCATTGTCCTTTGTGTAATGTATTCCTTATTTAATCTATTTTAAGATTAACTTTCAGTTGTATTAGAAATATGTTACGTTTTCTATTTAAATCGATAAACCTCAGAGTTAGGCGTTTTACCCAGTTTGCGTCCACAAAATCCAATTCGCGTCCACCCATGGTCCAGTTCGCGTCCAGCGGCTTTGAAAAGGAATATAGGGGTGAAATTGTTAAGAATTAATAAAGAAAGATTGTATTTGAACAATTTCTTTATTTAACAATAAACTTAATTATATTTTTTTATATTTTTAAATGTTTTTTATTTTTATATTTAATATTTAAAAATGTAAATTATATGTTTAAAAATAAATAAATGAATAATAACTTAATTATTAAAAATCAACATTATCATCATTTAAAATTCACTTTAAAAATAAAAATAATTCTTCTCAACATTGGTTTAAGTAACTTAAAATTAGGCAATTAATTTTGCAACTTGAAGAATAAACAGTAATCAGTTCTATTAATTTTACTCTAAAATCACAGGGAATGCTTAAGGTCCGCCTTGATTATACTAAGTTTTTGGCCATATTTTTTTTTTTATTAGCCTATGCTGTCCCACTGCTGGGCATTGGCCTCCCCCATAGCCTTCCATTTTTCTCTGTCCATCGCTATTTCTGGCCAGTCCGAGAGGAAGCTGTCCAAGTCTTCTCTCCAGCGTTTTCTTAGTCTCCCTCTCGGTCACCTTCCATCCTCAGGGATCCAGTGTGTGGTGATGTTGGCCCACTTGTCCGGGTGCATTCGACTTCAACTTTGCAGACTTATTGCCCACATCGACTATGCCCGGATCTTGGACCGGATAATGGTTGTTGCGTATCCGGTCACTAAACCGTATGCTGAGCAGGCTACGCTCCATGCTCCTTTGGCATACTTTTAGCCTGGACTTTTGAGATTCGGTCAAAGAACAAGTCTGAGCGCCGTAGGTTAGGATGGGCAGAATACACATGTCGACTAGTTTCCGCTTCAGACATAAAGGGAGTTCTCCCTTCATGGACCAGTAGCTCTTCCAGGCGTTTTCGATCCGTAGATCGATTTCCTTTCATATTAAATTAACAAAACAATTTAATAATTTTGTGTAAACATACAACTAAAAGAATTGTTGAGTCAATAAATTATCAGACAAGGTAGCATATTCTTTGCATATTTTTTATCGATTTATTCTTCTCTCGAATAACATTTAACGCTTTATTTAAATCTTCTTCTGTGTATGTTGTCTTTTCCTTCTTTTTTTCCTGTATCGGAAGAACTTATTTTAAATAAAATTACTTATATCAGTTGATAATTTAATAATAACCACGTATATAATAACGTTTTAATTATTTTTTATAAGCAAGTATTTAACGAAAACAGTGGACGCAATTTGGTTTATTATTATAGAGGATAGTTTTAGTTCGCGTCCATTGTGGACGCAAAGTGGAAGTTTCGTAAAATTCGATGTAGTAATTCGCGTCCACCTTATTTTACTCGTTAAATATAAAAAACATTACCAAATTCATAATAAACATTATACTTTTATTCATCATTAAACTGTAGAAATAGCTATCTATCCTAAAATTCACATAAAACAATATAAAACTTACCATCAAACACGCCGCTGCACACTAATTTTTATCTAAAATTCTGCGTGTTTTCGCTTTCTTGTTGAAGAGCCTAGACTAATTATTTTTTCTAAAAGGATTGGTTGGACGCACAGAACGTTTGTCTATCTGTGCGTGCCTCTTATACATTAACGTATTAGCGGTAATGACTTTTCGTTTGATTAGTGTGTTAATTGACTTGTTTTCGAGGATTTTTAAAAGGAGATCGGCAAAATGGACGCGAACTGGGCTATGGGACGCGAACAGGCGAAATGACCCTACAAAACTTACCTTTATTAGAGACAATCTGAAGCAAGTTTCGTAAAACTACATATCAATACATAAACTCCAGAAAACCCTATCTCATCTCATGTTCTTAATAGAAATGAATGTTTTTCCCTGATTTTTAATTCTTAGGTAATATCATAGTTGTAAGTAATAAATTAAGATTTTTAATTTTATGTGATTTTTTTATTAATTTTATTCCTTTACTACAAAATTGGATGGTGGTCCACAGCTAAATTCTCGAGCCTTAGTGTACATGTGGCCAATAATACTCTCCATCACCCGTTGATACCTAAAAATGGTCTCTGTATAGAGGTTCCATGAGGCCAAAAAGTTTGAAGAGAACTATATCCATGAAAACTGTACCTACTTACGTCTGCACATATTGAACTGCTTCGTTGGACTAGCTGCCGTATAGCACGGCTACTGTGCACAAGTTCGCGGGTTCCATTTCCGGGTCGGGCCGAAATCGCTTTGTGGGTAGAAACTATCACAAAGCAACCATGATCTTGGAAGTTGGCGATTGATACACCCGTGCATCGGAGAGCACGTTAATGTCGCTCCTGCACCATCACTCTGGTCGTGTCGGATTGCCGTCCCACCGGGCTATGAGAATGAAGGAATATTATGAGGCATCAATGGCCCATAGATAAATACCTTAAACAATTAAAACTTAAATCTATTTTAGTAGCACTTAACTTAATATGCACAACGTCTGTGAGTGGCAGGTGGCTAATCTTATATGAGAACAGCCGCCGTAGCCGATATTCGGCTAGGAGGACATCATCACTTATTGAAAAGAATCCAGAACTCTGGATTATTTCCATAAGTACCTACCTAGTGGGCACTGTAGGTATACTCACAACCTTAATATATGACGTCATAACTTACTTCTTCATTTTAGGTTCTCTCTCGTCACAGTTACCTGCAGTCTGATGGGACGGCAATTCGACACGACCGGATCAGGTTGCAGACTACATATAATGTAGTAAGAGAAGTTTACAGGGCCGACAGGCTTAACCTGCGCTCCAAGGACTAGGGTCCTAGAAATACCTAGTCAGATTTGGGGTTTTTGAAACGTTCAGTCTAAATAAAAATAAAAAAATTGGGTACCTAGGACTGTTCCTTGAGGTACTCCTATGGGGAACCTTCATTTTGATAATTTTATGAATGGATCTAAGTAAGCAGGTATGTAGCATGAGCTCTCAGTAGCGGCGTAAGGGGGGGGGCGGAGGGGGCGGTCCGCCCCGGGTGCCACGTCTAAGGGGGGTGCCATCTCGGTCGGCACATATCTGCACGACCAGGATGGCGCGGGCAAAATTGACAAGTCACTGAGGGTGCCATTCTAATCTGCAAAGCCTAGGTTCACTAAATGCACGATATTCAAACAAAACCACAACAGTGCATGCGCGAGACGTCGAGGCAACACTGAGAGGGGTGACACAGTCCGGCTGTCACCCCTCTCTTTCTTGTTTATTTTTGTTCTGTTTCCTGATTACTTAAATTAATTCCTCAAACTTAGAAAAAAAACTTCTTCTGCGTTTACTTCTTGAGTCCTCAATCTAACAAAAAGTTAAAGCACCGAAGTAGCAAAAATAACTGACGCTCTACGCTGACGATTTCTAAGTTGTTTAGGAAGTGGAGGACTTTTGTGTACCAAAACTCAAAAAATTTCGCGCTCGCTCCGCTCGCGCCTTTCACATTACGGTGGTTTTTCTAATTTCTTTAGGTATTATTGAGTCCCAAAAATCAAAAATTTCGCGCTCGCTACGCTCGCGGCTTTTCCACTTTACGCCTGTTTATTTTAAACTCTTTAAGGGACTTGACTGTCGTAAAACTCAAAAATTTCGCGCTCGCTTCGCTCGCGACTTTTCCACTTTACGCCTCTTTCTTTTAAACTCTTTAAGGGACTTTACTGTTCTAAAACTCAAAAATTTCGCGCTCTCTCCGCTCGCGGCTTTTCCACTTTACGCCTGTTTCTTTTAAACTCTTTAAGGGACTTTACTGTTCTAAAATTCAAAAATTTCGCGCTCGCTACGCTCGCGGCTTTTTCACTGGACACTGGTTTTTAGAACCATGTTTGAGTTATTTTAAGTCTCAAAACTCAAATGACACGGGATCGCTTCGCTAGGGCTTTATAAGTTTGCAGTGATTTGTCTCTGGTTTCTTTATGTTAAACCTAGCAAAAAGCACCATGAATGATTTCTACACGATTTTTAAGTACTTTAATTTACAATTTTAGCCCGTGATTATATTTTGTCGTTTTTTTTTTTGGGGAGGGGGGGGAGGGGACGGGGGGGTGCTCAATAGGTAGTACGCCCCGGGTGCCACCCGATGCTACGCCGCCACTGTGAGCTCTGAGTATGAATATAGATGGATGGATAGTGATATGAAGACCTAAGAGACGATGGATGGGCTGACTGAAAGATGACATGAATAAGAAGGGAGTGAGTGTGTTTCGATTTTATGAGGTGGTTGGCATTTATATTCTTGGGTACATGTTCAAAGAAATCCTGTCAACTTGTGTAATTATACCGATAATAGTTTGGCGGCATTTGGCTCTTGATAATGCCATTGAATACTATATAACTGAAAGGTAATTAAATCGGTAAGCCATAAAATAAATCACAAGGGTTCATGTACATTTAGTTCGAGATATGTTTAGTTTTGACTTAGTTAAAGTTTCCTTAATAATGCCACCCCTAGAGATTGTGGTTTGTCAAACGTTTTCGAGTTTCCAACGTAATCATATTCTGGGTTTACAGAATAGTATATAAATAATGATACGGTTTTCATAATTTATGAGTTAATAGTTTGCCTTCCAGGTAAAGTATGAGTCTTTCCTCGTAAGACATATAACTATTATCTTCACATACCAGTAGGTAAGTGTTGTTATGACACCTACGGCACAAGGACTATCCACAAATAGCCGCGAATGAAAACTATATTTGCGTAGGCAATGGCTTTGAGGATGTCACTGCACCAAGTGCAGTAATTTCGCAAGCGACATGCTGATATATTATAGCGTTGGATCTCACCACGAGCAGGGCTCCACCACGAGCCAACAGATTTTGTACGTCGACAAGTATTAATGCTATGTGAACGCAACCAACATCTCGCTTGTCTTATTACGTTATTCAAAGCCATTTGGCGCGTTCCTTTTGTATATTATCTAATCTAAGACAAAATTAAATCACAATTAATGTCGGCAAACGTCATCGGTGCAGTGATGCGGAAAACTATTGCCTTCTGAAATAATTGAATAACGTGTCTCGTGAAAATCTTGTGGAAAAGCGTGCGGTTAGTTCCCAAATATTCAGATTGGACTTTGGAACTGTGCTCGGTTGATGATGACTATTAGCTATTTCTTTCATTCAAAAATGGTTTTCGAAATGATTTGAGTCTTCTCTTATAAACGTGATGAGTCTTATTTTTAATCGTTTATTTCTCTTAATGATCGTTATGATGGACAAGATATCGATCATTATACCAGCTGTAGGTTACAATAATATACAATTAGAACACGTGGATTATAAACAAAATAAGCTTTATTGAGGCGTCCAGGTAGTGGTGGCTGGAAGCGCGGGCGCCGCCGCGTGCCGTGGGCTGCGCTTGGCACGCGCACCGCGCTGAATGTCGCTGAAAGCTCCGGCGCGGGGAGAGCCTCGCGCTCTCGCCAGTACCCCTCCGACCAGCGATGCTGTGCTGTCTCCGGAAATAGAGTACGTCCGTCGTCTTTACGTGCAGTGTCGCGTACCGCTTGCCGCTGCAGCCAATATTTTAGCCATTGAAACGCGGTTAATAATAGAGTTGTCGTTTAACAATTTATGTCTTTCTACTTATTTATTTGGCTACTCGTCTTTCGATTCGGTCATTATTAACCGCGGTTTAATGGTAACGGTCTCAACCCGAGTTGCATTCCTGTGGGAATGCGAGTCGTGTTAGCCGACGAATTAAGTGGATTCGCTCATTCAGTGTAGATGTGTACAACGTCCTTAGATCGGCCGACCAGGTGCGCGAGTGTGTGTGCAAATGACTGATAGCCCAGCACAGCGGGCTTAACTTGAACAACATGTGGAGCAAAGGATTCACGCTATGGAGGATAATGCTGTGCATGTTGTTGGCGGTGTCGGCTTGTGCCGCGGCGGTGCGAGGTGAGTCCAGCCGCCGCTCGCAGAGTGGGAGCCGGCACATCTTCGCTCGAACTCTGCGTCACTACATCGTTGCTATTTTCGGCGTAACTTGCGCTGAAATTATGTAAAAAGCTCACGTATGTGCTCTATTTTTGGCGATAACCTTAGGTGAAGTTTTGTATGACAAAATGATCTAGTGACCGAGTTATAAACAGGATTTGTCTATTCTCTGCCGTGTTTATCGGACAGATTTTGAGTGAAGGTAGAGCGCCGCCAGCCGCTTCGTTACATCGCAAAGCTAGATACGTAAATAGAAATACAGGGATTTGTCGTTGTGCGTCGCCATCTTGTGAAAAACGATAGGATCGTGACGACATTATAAAAGTATGACATGGATCTAGGTCACGTCATAATTGCATGCTACCCTCTTGATTCTCGTAACCGTACATAATACCCAAAGTTAAGAACTAAATGTTTCTTATTGCAGATATGTAGACAGTAAATCAGTATTTGGTTTACGTCCAACTAGACCGCCTAGAGTAGCGTAACTCTCTAGGTGGCCGTTAAAATTAAATTAACCTGTTCTCCAATTTGTATTGAGCACTTTTTATGAAATACTGTTCACATGATTATTTAGTACCCAGGTACCAGTGAACTGAAGAAAAAGCTAAAATATGCCTTTCACGACCCCAAAACGTTGCAATTGAAACTATCAGATCACAAACGTCCCTCCCAAACACCCTTGCGGACTAGTAGAAAGTATTTGCTATATATTTTTCTGTAGGCTGGTATGTTCGTTCGCCACAGGCAGCCACATGTAAGTCAATGTCAGCTAGCATAGCAGGCAACATAAAACACAAACAGCTCTACTTTGAAGAGCGACATTACCAAGGCCGGCAATAACCGCGTGAAAATACTAATGTGAAAATTCAAGAAGACTCAAACATATCTCTCAACTATAATTTTACTTTCCGCTTGAAATACATTTTAATGAATGAGAAAAAGATAAGTGCTGCTACTATTTTCGTGTCGCTTTCAAACTATTCCAATGTCGAAGAGACTGTAGGGACCAAAACCATGTAGGTAAAGTTACAGTTGCAATAACGTGGCCTGCACAAAATAAACAAGCAGTAAGAAGGTGGCTAATGGATTGAATAATGATTAATGAACTGTAGGCTATACCTACTCAGGATAGACAGAAGCAGGTATAGCAAAGATGAGAAACGAAGATGATTCATATTTGACGTATCTACAGCAGGTGATGACGCAAGCGAACACAATAAATTTTGATTTAATGATGGGTCTGTTGATGAAAAACCTATGAACTTCATAAACTGTTTAAAATGGAGCACCTCATGAGCGAAATCTCAAAGTTGATGATAACAATATGATGTTAAATAGGTATAATTTGCCTCATAGATACCATGCCCCTTTCTCAACTACGTTTAAATTAGGTGCAGTCTTAAGTAAAACAATTAACACACCATTGTTTTATTTACATGGGGAGATTTATTTTTCATTGGCTTCAAACTCGATTGGAAACACGATACTCCACGGTTTGTTTAGTTAGCAGACTTCCAGTCTTAATGCTAGGAAAACTATGTTATTAACAGCTACGAGCATTCCCTACTTTCTGGGACCTCCAATGCTGAACCTTTGTCTGACCACTTCGTTGGTAACCGTCGTACTTTGCAAAAAGAACTACTGTTGGCCATGGTTTCTCCGTAGATAGGTACTATATGGACGGCCCTATTGCAATTGCAACGAGCTTATCTACTGGACTATGTCTCTCGATATAAAATGCAACTATGGTCTCCAATTGTACTTAGCAATCATGGTTGAAAAATGGTAGGGGATGCAACTCACTCATTTCCTGCCTTTCGAAATTCGTAGAGGTAAAGATTGAGTATAACAAAACAGGCTTCCATAATGCTGCAATGGCTGCCATGCATTCCCAGACGCAACGTGGATAAACGCAAGGCTGACTCACTCGATCCTTTTCTAATATAGTCCTTTATTTTGTTGGTGAATCAATTTATCTCCGTACGATTGGCTAGGGAAATTAATATTCAACCAACAATCTGTGAAAAAGTAGGTAACATAAAAATTGACTGAAGACTGTTATTTATTTAATTCTAATTTAGACCGCTGTTTAGAATTTTTTATTAAAGTTTTATTTGTACTCGAAACAATAAAATAGACACACACGTTTCAGAGAAGAGTTTCAAATACCTACATTATTATATTTCTTGTAAAATATTGATAGAGCTCTTCTTGTTCTTCCAACTGTCATTATACCTACATAAGTAGATGATAGTAGATGCTGTTAACTGTGGATTTTATGTAAGTAACTTACTTTTCAATTTTTTTCCAGCCGACGACGAAGTACCATCTGAGTCACAATGCCGGCCATACATCGAAAAAAGCTCTCAAGGAGCTGGAGTCAGGAGATGTGGAACCAGGTAAAAGCATTTAAATTGCTTGCCATTTATTAAAAATCATGGAGGCCTGTGCCCAGCAGTGGGACGATAAAAAAGGCTGTAACAGTAACAGATCTCACTTACACGACCAATTAATGCATGAACCATGTAGGTACAATATACAGGAAAGTTTGGCCCTAAAACCTGACGATATTTAGTAAAGTGAAGGTTTCAAAGAATAAAAAGTACCTAAGTTCCTCCTCTTTGCCGATACACAAGTAAAAATATTGACCTACCCATGAATGTTTTTTTTACTGAAAGTTAGATCCTCTTTTTCGATGATCTTCTGAAAATAAAGCATATCGTGTAGCGTCAATTTACTTATTCGCAATTTTTTTCAGCTACTATTTGCGTGATGAACGTGTAGTAAACTTTATTTAACGTGACCTCAACGGAACCAGGAATACTGTTGGATTGACACGAGTTTGCTGGTGTTTGAGATGTCGGATCTATTTTAATTGCAGTAACGTTTCGCCGCGTCATCGATAATTACCGCCTCTAGGTCACCGCATATATTTTTTCCAATGTACCTAATTATTTTCATTCATCTATGCTTAAAGACTAGTGTAAATGTGTGAAATGACGGCTTGCAGAAAGAAAAGTTATGCAATAGGGAAACACATACTGTGATATATCAAAAAAAAAATCCTAGATTGAATTGTTAAGATCCGAAGATCTCTCGCCATGGATCATTATATTAAACCATGGAACCACTATAATCACCACATGGCACGCAAAATATAATGTTTGTTACTGCTGCCCTTTTGAAAAGAGGAAAGCAGCCAAACCATCCACATCATTGTTGTAGGCAATAAAGCTAGACGAAACTTTGCGCAACACGTCTACGATATGTTACAAAATTATTATATTCGGGGCATGTGTAAGAATTATTAACATGCTGTTTAATAGTCATTGTCCTCTAAAACGTATTGAGGCTGGGGCCATCTAAAATTAAACATTATTTATAACCACGCAACGTAGAATTCACTTGAGAGCGTCAAACCAGGGATGGGGACGAACTGAAATCGCGACTTTGAAACGACTGGACAGACAGTCAAGGACGAACCAAACTGATGAATCATTACGTAAGCCTTAGTAACAAAGTTTCTGTGGAATATATCAATAAATTCCAAGAACACAATAACTGATAAATGTAAGCAATATATTTTGAAACTGGGTTAGTGTAGTTGGATAGTCGATATTGTATCCGCTTGGTACTCTTGCGATCACCCACAACTCAAATAACGTGAGTAACAAGTAAATGAAATATCCACGATAGAATCTTCTGAGCAGGATGTATCATAAATAGACTGTTAAATGGACTTTGGCAAGTCAACTTTTAACGTTCAGCAAAATTATGTTTTAAGAAAGTTTCAATAGTGACAAACTTCCCATTATTAAACGAAAAGAACGATAACAATGAGCGTAGAAAAAATATCATACATTTTCTGAATTGTTTTTTATACTCTAATCGGTACATAGTCCACTTGTTTTAGTTGAGTCGAACATATGTGTAAAAATGCACAAATAAAATACAAATACAAAACACATATCGGGATTAATGAATAACAGAAAAAACTATAATTTACAGACTCTGCCGAAAAAAACGACAGTGATGAAGTTAGTGTCGCCGACGGAGATGACACTAAAGAAGACAATTCAGCAGAAAATGGCGGAGAAGCAGCAGATAGCGCGGAAGACGATGCGCCGTCAGTAGAAATAGCTGACGAACCTTACGTGTCACAAGCGTCCGTCGAGGAGTTACAAGCTGCGTCTGATGACACTGACTCGGGAGAGGCTGCAGACGATGGGGACAGCAAGGAACAACAGGCTGGTGATGCAGACAGTGGCGAAGCATCTGCTGAAGAAGAAACAACGAACCAAGGTGAGCATCACTATATTTAGCATAGTATTTCACCTACTCTGGAATGCGAATCGTAAATAGATATGTATAAGCAAGATACTAGTTTATGAATGATGGTTAACCTCTTCCACTTACAGCCAGTTTCTTATCAAAAGTTCGTTTTTCAAGGCTAAAGTAACAGCAAAACTTATAGATAAAATCGTGAAAAACGAATTTGACCGTTACTTTTACTTTATGACATTACTTTGGCTTTTACTTTTGATGAAGAAATTGGCTGTAAGACGTCATATTATATTTAAAAAAAGTAAAAACGCAACTGCAAACTTACTGTTCCTGTCATTAAACTATATTGGTTTGGTGCAAGTTTGTATGAATTGTTTTTCATTATTTATGTTTCTATAATTTTAGAGAGTGAAGAAGCTGAAGACGAGACCAAGGGTGACAGTAACGAAAAATCCCAAGAAGGATCCGAAGAAGACAGCCAGGAAGTGAAGGAAGAGGATAGCAAAGAAACCGAAGCAACTAGTCAAGAAGCAGATGACGACGAAAAGTCTGCTGAAGCTGCAGACGCATCTGACGAAAATAAAGACGATGACGATAAGACACAAGAAGAAGACGATGGATCTCAAGAAAAGGCTGACGAATCTCAAGAAGACGCAGACGATGAACAAGACTCTAAAGAAGCTAAAGATGACGAATCCGGCGAAGAGAAAGCTGCCGATGAATCTGGCGAGCAAGATGCTTCAGCAGAGGACAAAGATGAATCGAAAGAAGACCAGGACACAACTGCTGAAGACAAAGATGATTCAGGAGAAGCTAAAGACGAGTCTGGCGAAGAGAAAGCCGATTCTGGAGAGGATACCGAGGAAGCAGCAGATGACAAGGAGTCAGTAGAAGAGAAAGATGAATCGCAAGAGAAAGAAGAGTCTGCAGAAGCTGAAGGAGGGGTAGAAGACAAGTCGCAGGAAGAGGAGGAGTCTGCAGCAGATAGCAAGGAGGAGGAAGATGGAGATAAGTCCGAGGAGGCCTCTGAGGCCGGGGATGAGGCTGAAGCTGCCGGAGATGAAGGTTCGGAGGAGGAAGGAGCGCCTGAAGAAGATTTATTAATTGTAAGTATAACGTAGGTACTGTAGATTTTAGAATTATACCCATAAACATGTTAGAAATGCTTAACTTCTATCCCTAGATATGACAATACATAATTATGTAACTTTCATGTTCTTACTATAGTCGCCCGAGTGAAACTTGTAATTTTAATAGTCATTGTATAATCTAAATATAAAATAAGACACCACTTCCCAATTAAGATTTCAAAATTGGATATAACTAATGTTTACGCTTCCCATTACAGACTATTGATATTCCTGAAAACTTGAGATCTCGTGACCATATCACCAAAATTTTAAGGCTAGATGAAGAAGCGAGCGAAGATGAGTTAACTGTTGAAAAATCCGCAGACATTGTGCTCAGAGATTTGAAGAGGTTATACGAGAACTCCATTAAACCATTGGAAGGTCTTTACAAGTACAGGGATCTGAGTAACAGGCATTTTGGCGACCCTGAGATATTCTCGAAGCCTTTGGTACTCTTCATGGGTCCGTGGAGCGGTGGAAAATCTAGCATCCTGAACTACCTAACGGGGCTGGAGTTTACTGAATGGTCTCTTAGAACTGGTAAGATATCATTTATTTTGCTGGAAGTACCAGTAAAAAAAGCTGGCTTATTTGAGACGTATTTTTAATTTCTAGGGGCGGAACCATCTCCTGCATATTTCAACATTCTAATGCACGGCAAAGAACCACAAGTGCTGGACGGCACACAGTTGGCAGCTGATTGGACTTTCTCGGGTCTTCAGAAATTCGGTCAAGGTCTGGAAGAGCGTCTGAGGGGCTTGAGATATCCCAGCAAAATATTAGAAAAGGTTTGTTTTATAATATCGATGATGGAGACTGCAATAAATCAAACACGACTGAATAACGTAGGAAGCAGATTGTTCCATTTTTCTTAATTTGAGTTAACAATGTCTGTTTCCAGGTTAATATCGTGGAGATTCCTGGAATACTGGAAGTAAGGAAGCAAGTGTCCCGTGTATTCCCCTTCAACGACGCCTGTCAGTGGTTCATCGACCGCGCCGACATCATCTTCCTGGTCTACGATCCTTCCAAACTGGACGTGGGTCCCGAGACTGAAGCTATACTCGACCAACTCAAAGGCAGGGAGTCTCAGGTAAGTTCCCTTATGTAAAGCCCTTCTCAAATTCACATTTAAACGAAGAACACGATATATTTTTAAAGTAAGAAAGATGAATATTGCAGGCCCATTATAAATCAGAGGAAATACGTTTGCATGCCAGCATTCGTCCCATAGTATTGAGTACGCGTGAATAGTATATCCGTCATCACTTGATGATCGAGTAGAACTCACTGCCAGGTATATTTTAATCGACAATGCAACGAATTATCGATATGCGACCACGTAGGATTTATAATTAGGCACATTCATTTGGTAAGGTCTAATTATACAAGTCTAAATGGGGATGGTGAAAGAATTATGAAGAACAAATAGTAAAAAAAACTTATCCACAGATTTGGACTTTCAGTCTGACACTCATTCCCTACATAGAGCAGGAGCCACGAAGGATTTAGATGATTACCCAAGTCCCGGTTTAAATAACGTCGAAAGAATCCTAGAAACTCTTTGATTGTATCTTACCTATTGTTCGTTTAGACACGCATCGTGCTGAACAAGGCCGACACAGTGAAGCCGGAGGAACTGATGCGCGTACAAAGCGCGCTGATCTGGAACATCTCGCCGCTGATGAGCTCCGCGCAGCCGCCCGTCATGTACACTGTGTCACTGTGGTCCATGCCGTACGAGGCCGGAGCGCCAGTGCGTCTGCTGCAAGCCCAGGAGAGAGAACTCCTGAGGGACTTGCGGCAAGCCATTGATAAGCGCATTGAGAATAAGATTGCAAGCGCTAGGAGATTCGCTGTGAGTAGACTGTCTTTTGTTATTTGATGCGGCATAATTACATGAGATAAAGTGAATATTTCCATTTCCAATGCATTACTTGAATGCTTGAACAATTTTTTTGCGTGTGTTGGAAATATTTGTTTTGTGACCCATCATTATTTACTAGAACAATTCCATTTCATAATATTTCTGTTTGCAACAGGTTCGCGTGAGGAACCACGCTAAGATGGTTGACTGCTACCTGACCACGTATTACAACCACAAGACGATATTCGGCAACAGGAAGATCATTGCCGACGCCATCATTGAAAACCCTCAGAACTACCACATCTATGAGGGTCTTAGCACACTCACCAATATTTCCAGGTAACATAATTTTTTTTTTTCGGATACGGTAATTTGGCAATATGAAGTTAATTTTGAAGTATCTTGATAAAATATTTTCGTGTGTCCAGGTACGACCTGCCCGACCCCGAGACGTACCGGGATTTCTTCCGGTTGAATCCCCTGTTCGAGTTCCAGCAGCTATCGGCGACGTGCACGTACTTCCGAGGCTGCCCCATCACGCGGCTGGACGTGGCCATCGCTTACGACCTGCCCGAGCTCGTCGGCAAGTACAAGAAGATGGTGGAGACCGCCACGCCGCAGGGCATGCCCAAGAGTTGATGCCTCCGCGAACGAACGAACCCCGCACACACTACACACCCGCTTTTTAATTTTAGCCAATTGGATTGGACATTTATTTTGGGCACATTTTGCATTTCTTCATCTAATCGGGCATCAAATCACTAGTTATTTTTCGTTACATCGCATTTCTTTATTTATCTGTAATTTATTTTGCTTTATACTCGCTTGTTCCTGTTTTTGAGATGAATGATGTCGTATCGTATGATTTATTGTGATTTTCTTCGTGCGTTTATTAGTGGTGATGATAGACAACGCAAGACAACTTCCAATCCTAATTATCAAGGTGTTTTTTATACATGTCTCAAAAATGCAATAAATTACTAGTCATTATTGAAGTTGTTAGTTACTCTTGTATCTATTCTAAGGTATGTCAATGTAGGTATTCCTACTACTAGTTCTAATTAAATCCCGTACATGAGCGGTGTTTGCCGTTATTATTTCTTTGTTAGTTATTAATGAGACACAATGTGACTATGTATTTAAGTAAAAACTAAATAAAAATCATCAGTGTTTTATTTAAATCCTGTTCCGAATTCATCATCTACCTGAAAACATGTTAATTACTGCGAATATTTACTATCTGTTTGTGTTTTCTCTTTTTTTTTAATAAGAGAATAATGAGTTCGTCCTTATATTGGAAAACGGAAACAAATGGTTCGTTGTTTATGTATGTAATAAAAAAATTGAACCTGTTTAACAATTCCTTGAAAAAAATTTGAAAGTCGACACTTTGGTCAGTGGGTCTGTGGGTCGTCTTAGGACACTTTATCCATCGCTGGCTTTCGGGGGAATTGTGTATTTTTTTATACTAATCTACAAAATCCAAAAGGTCCTCTCGATACTCAAGTTTCTACTGATATGGCGGCTCCACATTACTGCCCAGAATAAGGGATTTTCTTTTTATTATTTTCCTAGCCGATGCCTTTATTGCGCTGATCTTGGTACGTAACTGGAACGTCAAATAATTTGGAGATCGTATAACGAAACGTACTTGTCATAAACAATCATTAAACAATAAAAAAATAGGGAATACAAATGGAATAAAAGGAAAAAAGAAGTCAGTCAGATTATTATCCAAATGTCTCGAGAGATTTTAAAAACAATAAGTCCAGTTTGACTTTCTTGAACTAAGCCACTAAAGGGATCGGCGTAATTTTTTCTTGGTATTATCTTCCTACCCTTTGTACTTTGTAAACAGCTAGTGACATGACATTGACAACGACATCACTGACTGACGCTGAAACTGAAATAGACGTCAAAGCGCGAACAAATCTGCTGCAGATTTTTGTTGGGCTGTTTTAATTCCTTTATTAATATATACCAACTACGGTTGGACTAATATAAATATTTAAAAACACCATAACTTAATAAATACATAGTTATGCACACAGACTTAGCACCCCATTTACACACTGCCGAATGTAATGTTTTCATACGAAAGTTGATGGACTGTCACACCGAGGTAGGTAAGAAGTTAAAAATTAATTGCATAACAAATCAACTAGTTAAAGTTTAAACAACAAATCTATCCTAAAAAATATGTTGTTATATGTAGATTGTTATATAAGTTTCGGATATTTATATCTTATCTAGATAATAACCTAATTTGAAGGTTAGGAATGCTAAAACTTTTTTAATTACCATGTAATTATCGCTATCACCAGACAATGTTTAGTTTTTATACACGTCTAACATGTTTGTATGTATGCATTTTGTTCCAGCATCCGTTTAGAAAGTTCATGGGATATTGCAATGACTATGATCGGGATATGAGGAAATGCTTGAAAGCTGAGCGCCTTGCAAGACAAAAAGCTAACTTGGATGATTCTCGCAGACGCCACGCTGAGATCCGAGCCAGAATATTAGCTCAAGAAAAAGCTGCCCACTAAAATATAGAGAAATTGCACCTAAGAGCATTTATTAACTATACAATACAATGGAGACACCAACAGAGTTTAAGATATTAGATTCAATACCAGATTTAAACAACTTGAAGTCATTCACTGATAGATATTTTAGTAAAAGATATATTACAGATATTGATGGGATAAAGAATAATGATATTATGATAATGTTCCACTCGAACAGGATTGCTCTATTGAGCCTGGCTCCAAGTCATTTCTTTTTCAGTAAGGATCAAGAGTACAAACTTAATTTTACTGTAGGAAAGGTGGACAGGCTGAGAAACGCTGTTAAAGGCAAGAGCAAGAAAGGAGGTCAGCTTCTGAACCCCAAGTCTGTAGTTTGCAAGATAGAGTATAAAGATGGCACAAGTTTTGATGTGCCCTGTGGCATGAAGGGTACACTTATTGAAGTAAATGAAGAGCTGGTGAATCAACCGGAGCTTCTGAAGCAGTATCCGGATGCTGATGGCTACATTGCTATCATTCTGTCAAGTATAGCTATATCTGAAGCCACTAAAAGTGAACTATTGACTCATGATGAGTATTTAGAAGTATTGAATCGTTGTGAAACAAAAGATTTAGAATAGAGACTTTTTAATGTACTGATGTTGTTTAATTTTATGAAATCCAAGTGCCTCCCCCAGAGGAATTGCCTTGTCAACATGCTAGGCATACATATTGCTGAGCGAAATCCCATATTTTTTTATTAAACAGTTTATCATGTTACATTTGCATTGTAAGAACTTTCAGGGTTAACAAAGACATAAAAAATTACTTTAAATATTACCGCGATTGATAAGATCACGCCTCATATATCTACTTAGGTAATATAGCAAAAATCACTTTATATTTTAATTTCCTATTAATATCACACAATTTTCATACATCAGTTTCATTTCTATGAATAAGTATAGGAGGCTGACCAGACAAGAAAGAAAAATGTCGTAATGGCAAAAGTATATTGAAACAAATAACAAAATCTATTATCAGTAATAACTATTTATTTTTGGAGAGCATTAAACACATCAGTAAACAATACCCCCTCTACCGATAGAACATAACGTAATTACTTATCAGCACTTACCGATTGACCACTGACCTCTTGTTATGCCAACCACTACAGATATTGTTCACTCAGATGTTGTAATCATTTAGTAAGAGTTTGACCTGTGAAAATGTGTTCTAAAGCACTAAGCCGTGTTCTCCTCGTTCCTAGAGTTATAGTTCCTAAACCAATACTACATGGAGCGGAGTCCGCGCGTTTGTATAGCGACGAGTCCAAAGCAAGGAAAACGCCATTATATGACTTGCACACCAAATATGGAGGTAAAGTGGTCGATTTCGCCGGATTTCTCCTCCCAGTACAATATTCAGACTTAAGTCTATCTGAATCACACTTGTTTACAAGAAGAAGTGCTTCGATTTTCGACGTCTCTCACATGTTGCAAACGAACGTGCGAGGTAAAGACTGCCTGTCTTGGTTTGAGTCGATATGTCCAGTCGACTTGAAAGGAATGCAGGATGGCTCTAGTTCCCTCACCGTGTTTTTGAACGACAAAGGTGGAATTATAGACGATTTGATTGTTACCAAAGTGAATTCAGAGACTCTGTACATAGTCTCGAACGCCGGACGATTGGAAGTAGATAAGCAGCATATGAAAGAAACATCCGAGATATTTAAAAAACAAGGTAACGATGTGAATGTTGAATTCTGGGACACTAGCGAGAGGGCTCTGATCGCGTTGCAAGGGCCTAAAGCAGCATCGGTCTTACAGGACCTAACCGATATACCTCTGAAGGATTTAGTCTTCATGACTTCCAGATTGGGAAAAGTGGCCGGTGTTGACTGTCGTGTGACAAGATGCGGGTACACAGGCGAAGATGGTGTCGAGATTTCCATACCCGCGGATAAAGCAGAACACGTGACAGAGGCTCTGCTACAGTCCAGTGATACTAAGCTCGCGGGTCTAGGTGCAAGAGATTCTCTTCGCCTAGAAGCCGGACTGTGCCTCTACGGCAATGATATCGACGAAAGTGTGACTCCCGTCGAGGCCAATCTTACGTGGTTGATAGCTAAGCGCAGACGCACCGATAGCAACTTCCCGGGATCGTCGATAATACTGCGGCATATAAAGGAAGGCGTGTCTAAGAGGCGAGTGGGTATTCGGATGGACAGCGGTCCGCCCGCGAGGAAGGGAGCAGTTCTGAAGGACGCCAAGACGTCAGAGACCGTGGGCTCCGTGACCAGTGGCTGCCCGGCGCCTTCACTCGGCGGCAATGTCGCCATGGGGTACATCAGCGAAGCGCTCAAAAAAGCCGGCACAGAACTGTTAGTGAACATCAGAGGCAAAGACGTACCCTGCGTGGTCGCTAAAATGCCCTTCGTTCCCTCAAAATACTACATTAAAAAATAATAAAAAAATCTAATTTACGAAATGATACTTTTATTTACAAAACTTTTTACATAACAGATATAATCTTCCATAGCATTAAAAATAAAATTCCGTTACTCCAACTACTTCCAAGAGCTTTAACGAAAACAATTCAGATTCGTAATACTATTTAACACAATAATAATTGAAAATTAACATTAAATTCATTATAACAAGTCTTTTTTATGATAAAGGCCATTAAGATGTATGTACACCTACTTACCTGTAGTGTTCACATAATCAGTATAGTCAAACTGGACACGTCATGAGGAATGTGAGATATATTTTGCACTTTATTGTGTAATTAATACTGTTTTACATTACATTAAACTACAATGTACTTAACTATCACAGGAACAATTCACTAAATGGTTAATGGAATGATAGTTATCTAATTAAATTCATATTGAAAAAATAATATTCTATGAAATTATTCTAGTTGGGGCTTGAGCGATTGTCATAGTAAAACGCAGTCTTGACGTTACATCAGTTCTCCTCGAGAGATATGCCTTGCATTACCCTTCTATTAACAGCCATTCCCAATATCTTCTGTTATTTACTTACTAGAGATAGGACGTTGACATTAATGACATCCACGGCCGATGTCGGCCACGGCGGGTGTTCTCATTTAAGGAGATCAGGCAGCTGTGCAGGGCATATTATAGTGCACGAACATTTGCGCAGACACAAGTGCACTTCCTATTCCTTCACTCTCATAACGCGATGGGACGGCAATCCGACACGACCGGAGAGAGATCAGGCGCAGGACCAACATTAACGTGCTCTCCGATGCACGGGTGCATCAATCACCAACTTCCAGACTACGGGCTGCTTTGTGAAAGTTTAAGAAAACCCACAAAGCGATTTCGGCCCGACCCGGAATCGAACCCGACACCTTGAGCACAGCAGCCGCGCTTGCGACCACTAGACCAACGAGGCAGTAACGACGTTGACATTAGCCGCATACAAGTAACGACAAATTCCTATCAATAGTAGGCAAAACAACAGCTATACAGAATATTGGGAACATCCATTACTCATTAACAATAATACTTTTGTTTACATAAATACTACTTTAAGTACAAACTGGGGCAAATGTTCTACTTGAAGACTAAACGCTGGCGTTTAGTGACGACAACTTGTAAAGTGTGCTGTTTCACTGGATGTCACTTGAAGTCGGGCCCGTCCATGAAGTTGGACTGCGTGAGCCGCGTGAAATCATCGTTCAGCTTGTTTATTCTGTCTGTATACTGAAAATAATAAAAAAATAATTATTTTTGTTGAAGCTTAGAAATCCCGTCAGCAAACACAGGTCAATTGAAACATGAGCCTACGATTTCATCAACGTCCTGAAGGAATAGGACAGAAATATATATCCTCTGTCCATCACGTTTCTAAGAAGGCGTCCCCACTAATTTTCAGCCATGTCAGTCCAGCCGTTCTTGAGTTATGGAATCTATACTAATATTATAAAGCTGAAGAGGTTTGTTGGTTTGTTTGTTTGAACCCGCTAATCCCAGAAAGTACCGGTCCGATTTGAAAAATTCTTTCAGTGTCAGATAGCCAATTTATCGAGGAAGGCTACATTTTATCCAGGTTCATGTAGAGGTTCCGGATCGTGCAGATGGGTGCGGATGAAACCGCAGGCAGAAGCTAGTAAGTAATATGACTTTATTTTAATTATTATAAGAATAGGCTTACTAATTTCGTAAAAACAGTCAAAAAAAGGTTTCCTCTGTCTGTATATAGTATAGATATTTTATTCAGCGCACCAGTCTCTGTAAAAGGACGTAAAAAGCTCCAAGCAGTACTACTTACGTCAGTTTGTTGCGAGCCATGCGCCTGCGCTTGCTTGCCCTTCCTCTCCTCCTGCAGGCGGCAGTTGATGTGGTAGTTCAGCTGGTTCTGCAGCTTCAGGAATATCTTGCGGTACTCGTCCTGTATTCGGTTCATTTCGTTGTTCACGTGAGCGTCTTTTTTCGTTACGTAATCCTGAGACAAAGAATGTATATAAGTGAAGTCGAAATTTTGATAAAACAAAAATTTTAAGAGCGTTTCAGATATCCAAAAAAATATATAACATAAATATATTTTTGAAAAGAAATATAAGATTCGTAAAGAAGAATTTTTTTACGAAACTCTGATAGTTAAATAAATTGCGTTGTCCATTTTTTCGTGACGAAAAACACTGACACTTATGTTATTTTTATAATGTTAAAACATTATTTTAGTTTTAGTGAAAAACTCACCTTATAAGTAAAAATAGTTTTCTTAGCATTCTTATACTTGTCTTGAATGATCTTCTGTTCGGCTTGCAACTTTTCATACTTTTGTTCTAACTGAGCTAGTTTCGCTTGTAATTCTGACGCCTTCGCTTTCATAGCCATACATTCTTTAGTCGACGAACTACTTCTTTGCTTCCAATCTTCCCTTTCGTGCTTCAAAACGTCTTCCAAAGACCCAAGTCGAGACGCCCTTTCTTTATACCTTTCGGCCTTCTGTTTCCAGTCAATAATACTATCTTTTGCCTTCTGACATTCAACTTGCAACTCATTATGCTCTTTAATTAGTTCGGATATTTCATTCTCCTTAGACTCGAGTATCTGCGTGACTTTTGCTCTTTCAGCTAGTATAAACTCTTTTAAAGCGTTAACTTCTTTAGCTTTCCTTTCCAGAAGTTCTTTGATCTTAGTGACAGTTTCTATGTGTTCGTTCTCAATCTCCTTGATGCGTCTCGCGCAGTTCATTTCGACTGTTTTCATTTCTAATGTGAATTTTTCGGCGATTTGGTCTCGGATTGCTTTTTCTTTCATCATGAGGGCCGTCTGTAAATATTAAGGTATATTCAAGTTAACTCAAGTTTGGAAGTTTTTTATATGTCATTATAAACATAGAAGCTCAAAATAGCACACCATATAATTGTACCAAAATGTCCACTACAACTCGACAGCAAATATAAAATTATATATACTTTTACAATAATGGAGTGCTGGTCGGGGGAGGTCGGAGGGAACTCCTCGGTGTTGGCTGACTGCAGAGACGCAAGTGTAACAAACCTTGGCAGCCACAGCATCGTCACAGTCCTGCACCAGCTGCTCTATGCTGGAGTGCTGGTCGGGGGAGGTCGGAGGGAACTCCTCGGTGTTGGCTGACTGCAGAGACGCAAGTGTAACAAACCTTGGCAGCCACAGCATCGTCACAGTCCTGCACCAGCTGCTCTATGCTGGAGTGCTGGTCGGGGGAGGTCGGAGGGAACTCCTCGGTGTTGGCTGACTGCAGAGACGCAAGTGTAACAAACCTTGGCAGCCACAGCATCGTCACAGTCCTGCACCAGCTGCTCTATGCTGGAGTGCTGGTCGGGGGAGGTCGGAGGGAACTCCTCGGTGTTGGTGGCGACGCTGCGCTGTTCCTGCAGCTTGTTGAACCGGTCTATGATGTACTGCTGGAAGAACTCCGCCTTGCCTTTCAGTTCCTTCATCAGGGTTTCGTTGCTTTCTTGGGATGCTGTCAATGTGCAGAAAGAGGTGTCAAATATGTAGCAAAAAAAAAGTATAAACATACGATTGATCCTCCATTTTGGGAAGTTGATAAATCACATCACATAACAAACAGTGAACTCACCTAATCTAATGGTACATTTGCTCAGTTGATCATCTAAATACTTGATATGTTTGACATGCTTCTCACATTGTAGGCATGGCTCCCTCTCTTTGCGCATAGCTGATTTTTCATCTGGCAAATTAATAACAGTATGTTAAATAGTCAAAATAATAGTTTTCACAGTCGCATTGATTAACAACATGATCACAGGAATGGATACAAGTGACTGAGCAGTTATATAAAAAAAAGCTATTATAGGAGAAAGTTATGTGCTAAATCTAACGAAGAGAGTTTCGGGTCATCATGGTACAGAGAAATCCTTCTCTTTTTCGGAAAATTGGTTAGTAAAGAATTCTTACCTTGTAAGTACTTATCAAGTTTCTCAGTAAACTCCCTCTGTTTATCAGTGAACTCTCGCTGCAGCTCCGATATTCTCTTATTAGCTCTTTCCAACTCATCTTTCGTATTGCTAAGCTCTAACGTTAGTTTCTCTATCTGCTGTTTTTGTTTCTCCATTCTCTCTACATAATCCTTTTCTTGAGATTTGTAAAGTTCTTTTTCTTTTTGTATTTTGGATTGCATGTCTTTTAGTTCCCTTGAAACTGTGTCTCGAGAGCTGCATGCCTGTAAATTGTAGTACATGAGGACAAAATTCTAGTTTACAAAGTGTTAACAGGAGCGTATTTAGTTGGTAAGTAGTTTTTGATACATAGTTTGAATTTCGCACTTTTATTTTTTGTACATTATGTAGATTTCATTTGTTAAATAGGTATGTATGTGTATAAATAGGAGTTTGAATATATCTTAATATAAGTTATTTAATATCTTTGTTGGTAAGTTGATGCGTGGAAAAAAAGCAAAGCGGGTGCTTCAAATAAATGAATCGTTTATAGTTGAAGATTATTTATTACAGGTCCATCATAAGTTTTATGCGTTTGGGTATAGGGTTTTGAACTCCAACTCGATCTATTACGCCTTATAATTATAAAGAGAGATAACTGTAAAAAACGTCCCACATACCTGTAAATACAAAGTCTTCAACTCCCCGTTCTCCTTGAGCGTGTCCTTGAGCTGTCCGCTGTACCGCTCGAGCTCCCGCAGCAGGTCGGCGTTGGCCTCCTGCACTATGGACGCGCGGCTGCCTTTCTCGGACTTCAGTTTATCGTAATCTAGCTCTAGTTGCGTGTGTTTGAGGTCCAGCTGTGAGATGGTAAAATTAATTATGTCAATTTAATTGTTTGTTTCGATACAGTAAAAATAAAATCAGCAGAAATAAAACGGCTGCACGCATTATATTGTATGCCGTATTAACAGTGTTGTTTGTTGATGTTTTCTCAAAACAATATATTCCATACTAGCCGTTTTACGCGTCCCGTGGGAACTACTGTCCGTACCGGGATAAAATATAGCCTATGGCACTCAGAAATATTGTAGCTATCTATCAGTGAAAGAAGGTTCCAAAGATTACCCCCTACATACAAATTTTACCTCTTAATATATCAGTATAGATAGATACATTACATTACACAACCATCATCTTTACTTTTAGAGCTTTTATCGATACACACATTACACACGTGATGCTTTGAAATGAAAATGCGCAAGAATTTAGAATACATAACGATCTTTCGATCGAGAAAAACCTTTTTGAACACTACTCACACTCTTCAATTCACTCCTAACTTCCTCAATCTCAGCTTGCAGATTTTCATTCTGTTGCTTATAGCTGTCCAGCAGTTCACTATCGGAGTTACTGCCTAACAACTCCAGTTTATTCTGTAGCACTGCCATCCGGGAGTTTAGCTGCATTTCTAGACCTTTCTGCTCTTCAAGTTTAGCTCGAAGGTCTAGCTCTTGTTTTCGGTGTTGCTCGATTTTCTTGTCTCTGAAATGATAGGTGATTTGAGAAGCTGTTTCCTGTGCATGGAGGAAGAACTACTGTTTGTGAATCTGAATGAAAAGGGATCTATATATCTGTCTCCAGAGTATATATTACACCCATTTATTTCAATTGGTATATCTTGAATCAATTATTGTAGCACAGCATATTATGGCTGGCAAAGTCACAATTAAATTTTGTATATTTTAAGAAGACATACTATCGAAGGTAAGATAGTACTTCTCTTACCTTTTACTAATTTCTTCCTGTAACGTAGATAGTTTCTGCATCTGTATTTTATATCGACTCAAAACTTCTTTGAGTGTTGACAATTTTCCTGGGGAAGGTGGTTCACCTGAAAGAGAGTAAATTAAAAATAAATAAAATGATATATTTTGCCTAACGTCTAATAAAGAATTCTTCTATAATTTGATTAAAACATACCAATATATGTATTTTCCGGTAGAGACTCCATGAGAATTTGATGCAGTGTAGTTCTCCAGTGCTCATATTCTTTCTGAGTGCCGGCTAATTTGTTCCTGTATAGGACTAGTTCATGGGCTGTCAATTCCAGCTTAGACTGTAATAAGAAAGAAGAGTTATATAGGTATACTATTTATTACGACAGTATTTACTACGATACTATTTATTACGATACTATTTATTAAATAGTATTGCCAAAATAAATAATAATAGAAAAAAATAAAAATTCGGTATTAATCCATTTTATCAAAATGGATTAATACATCACACTCAATTGTTTATAAGCCAGGAACCATAACTTATAAAATAAACCTTAACATACATAAAATAAAGATGACTATTCCACAACAACTCACCCCCATTTCCTTCACTTGTTCTCTAGCCGCGTTCCTCTCAGTCGTCAATTGCGATACCTTTTCCTTCAGTCGGGTAGTCTCGCCGTTAACGAGCCTGCTTTGTGCCGCCTCCAACTCACTGGCCAGTCTGTTGATAGTCCCACCTTTTTCTATCAATATATCCTCTTTTTCTCTATCCTTTTCCATGCATTTCCGTTCTAAAGTCTTTACTTCATTGTCCTGGAGATTTTGAAAATGGAATGTTAGTGGCATAAAAAAAATATGAATGTGAAGTTTGAATAGAGAAGAACTTACTTTTTCGTCTAGTCTACTTTTAGCTTTGGTCAAATCATTTTGTAGGCGCTCCATTTCTTCTCTGTGTCTGAAAGAATAGAAAATTGCTTCATTAAAATAAAAGCACCACTGAGTATGTATGATTATTTCATGTAGATTTCTAAACTTTAGGGCTGTTTTCTAAGCGATACATAATTATGTTTTTTATTCAAGTAATCCATTGAGTTAAAATCTACACATACCTGTCTTGTTGTTCTCTAAATAAGGCATCAGTGTCATGTGTGTGTGCAACCTGCAAGTAACAAACGAGTTTATAAATAACCTTATTATAATCAGAAATAAATTCCACTTTGATAGTCTGAAGTTATCTACAGTTTGTGACCTTACGATAGTCAAAGTGTAAGAATAACCACTACTTTCATCAAACAACTTTGCCGTTCTTATATGAGCCTTTTGAAGCATACAAAACAATGTTGACTATTCTGTTGACTATTCTGCAGTCACTAGTAGCCAACTTCATACACGCAAAGCTACTTAAATAGCTACAATTTACCTGTAGAGTATGTAAACGTTGTTGTACATCTTGCAGACTGATATTAGCTGAGCGTAGTTCTAATTTCAGCTGCTCCTTCTCCTGGTCACTTTCTATGAGCTTCTCTGTCAGAGTTTTCACTTGCTGCTCTAGCTCAATCAGCTTGTGCTTGCTAGATGCTGTTAAAGATAATAATTAACTTAACAATTTGAAGTTTACTCATAAGAGATCAAGAAATAACCATGGATAATTCCAAGGTTACACAATTTATACATGACAAGGGTTGAATGTGATGAGACATTTAAATAGTTATGCCCTGATGGAAGATGATGGATGGTGGAAGCCGACCCCAACATAGTAGGGAAAAAAGGCTCAGAGGATGGATGGCCCTGATAATGAATGACATCATTTTGTACCCAGATTCTTTATACCTAATAGCAGTGGCGTAGCGTGGGTATCTGCCGCCCGGGGCAGTTGTTGATTTTGCCGCCCCTTCCCGTTTTTTTTTCTAACAATTGTTACTGGTTACGTAAAATTTAGCCTAAACGTACTTAACTTTTTGTTTGTTGACAGTTGCAAAAATAAGGGCATATCGTTTTTGAATACGCGAGCGAAGCGTGCGCGAAATTTTTATCGGACTTAAAACAAAAATTACGTAAAATTTAGCCCAAACGTACTTAACGTTTTGTCTGTTGCCAAATGCAAAAATAAGAGCCATAATATAGTTTCTGAATACGCGAGCGAAGCGAGCGCGAAATTTTTATCGGACTTAAATAAATATTACTTAAAATTTAGCCCAAACGTACTTATTTTTTTTTGTTGACAGATGCAAAAACAAGCGCATAGTTTCTGAATACGCGAGCGAAGCGAGCGCGAAATTTTAATTATGTTTTATTTAAGACTCAAAACCAAAATTACGTAAAATGTAGTGTCACGTGTGTTTTAAGTACCTAACAATAATTAATTTTAAGTTTAAAAAGTTTCAACTTTCTTGTTTAATGTTTTGTTATTGTTAGACAGTTTTATGTAGCGGCGCAGATACTAGTTGCGAACTATATTTTTTTTAATTGGCTAAATTTTGCCGCCCCTAAAAGCTGCCGCCCGGGGAATTTGCCCCCCCTGCCCCCCCCACGCTACGCCACTGCCTAATAGATGGGCATGTTAGTTACGCCAATTCTTTTTCCCAGTAAAAACACAGGAAGTGGGGAAAGATAGACTTTTTTAGGTTGTCTCATGTAATTTTGTCATTCACTTTTTTCAGCTTACATCGAATATGCCTTTTTGATTCTGATTTTACAAGTCTAAAGAAGCATAAATGATGTGTTACCAAGCAAGTGATGAGCTTCCTGCAATGACAGTTCCACTTTGTCCCTGTCATTGATAGCAGCAGCAAGTCGAGCTCTTAAGCTATCTATTTCTGTATCCAACTCCTGCATCTGACCAGCCAGCTGCTGACATTCTTTCACACGGAGCTGAAAGAAATATATATGGTGTAATTATTTTGTACATAACACAAATTTAAAAAAATATATAATTGATTTAAGATGTAAAACCAATCCACCAAAATGTAGGAATGATGTTATAAACAGGAAGTGTACTAAACTGATTCTAAAGATGATACTACCATTTGAAAGCCATGTTACTTTTGAGCTCATAGGCTACGTGCCATCAAGGTATAGGAATTCATTCAATCAGGATTATCAATATTAGACAAAGGGTCTTAATAAACTGTTACTTACATCATACATTACTTTGAGTTGCTCACTGTTCTTAAACTCTTGTCTGTCAACATTGTTGATGCCATTCATGTGACCTGAAAAAATAACATAATATTCATTTATAAATGTGAATGAAACAACAGTCATAATCTACATTATCTCAAATATGTATGTATTATTTTTGCAATTATGTTGTTGTATATTGTCATATTTAAAATAAGTTAAATTATTGTTCTAATAATATTTTTATACCTCTGTATTCTTGTTGGAAATAATGATTCTGCCCATCGCCAGCGCCATAAGGGCTAAACTGTGCTTTCAAAGCTTCTTCCTGCATTCTCATGTGTCCCATGTGGTTCTTAGGAGTTTCACAGTACATCTTAGGGGATTCTGAGCCATGTTGGTTCTCCTTCAAGTGGTTGAGAGACTCCACATATGTTGGGGGCAACCCTGTCCTTGGTTGCTGTACTGTGGAGTAAGTTTTTTTGTTTACAATGATGTTTGATGGTCAGTAATTATGGTAAAACATATATTTACACCATGAATTAAAAGTTATAAAGCAAGTAAAAGTAACACATATTATGATTTGTTTCTCTATAGGACAGTAAAGTTAGTGAATATAATTTAATAAAAGTGTACCTCCATTGCTCTGAGCTGGATCTAATGTATAGTTGCCACTGCTATTTACAGAGCTAGCTTCATCGTCATCCAACAAATCGTCAAACGCATTCGCTAGTTTGTGCTTCAGCTAAAAACATAAACATTTTAGTGTAAAAAAGTGAATGTAATGTTATTGTCAAGAAAATTTTAATGTATAAGAATTAAACAAAAGCTGATATTGGTTAGCTATATTTACCTCCTCATTTCTACGTTTCTGGTCTTCGAGTTCTTCCTGTTCTTCAAGTCTATCTTGAGCACTGTTGTTTATGTGGATACTCGCGGCGCCTTGAAATAAACTCATTCCGGGACCATCCATATCGGATAGTTATTGTCCCTCCGTAGAGGCCAGAGCGCAATATCCACAAAACTACATATGAGTAAAGCTTATTGCTTGATAACAAACAATCGTAACAGGATAATCCCTCTATAGCATGTACATTACGTAGATTTTTTGTAAATTTTAATAACCAAAACAAGTTTTTGAAAATCGTTCATCAATGTGACCAACTAACAATGCGTACGGTAGAAATCTATAAAATATTTCTACTATCTTACCACTTTCGTTAGCTTTATTAAGAGCGCTATTACAAAATCGAATTGCTCAGTTGTAGGTAAATTAGACGATAGCCGGCAGCACTTGTGCATGTGTGCGTCTAGTGAAATACGCAAAGCACACCTGCGGACCGCCACGCGGCACAAACAAACTTGAGACTTTGCCACTTTTTTCCGAAATAATTTATTGTTTTTATAGTTTATGAAATATTATTTGTACCGATGAATTTTATAACCTAGAATAGCTCGATTGAGTTACAATAAACAAGTAATCGTTTACAATTTTTAAATTATTTAATCGACAACCAAACTTTTCACCATGTTTATCAATTATAAGTAATTGATTTATAAAAAAAACTAAAATCTATAATTCGTCTTCCATGTATTGTATCTTCATTTTCCTGCAACAATGAAAACTAGGAATGTAGATAGTTTATTAAAACAAATATGTCACGTATACCTTTTGCGGGTGACAAAAAATACTTACCATATTATTTGTACTGGTATTCAATTGAGTCTGATAGTCTGAATTAAATATGCTTTCATTATCCTGCAAGAATCAAAGAAGTCCAATTACATTATTATGCAACAGCGAAACTAACGACGATGACATTTACGTACATATTTCTTTATAACCAACATCAAAAAAAGAGAACCCAATCTATAACATTTTCGAATTAGAATATCATGGCCTAATACTTATGTATATTACATTTCAATCAGATCATTATAACTAATAAATAAAATAAAACTCACTAGTATCAAAACGTGTTAGATGCGTAGGTTGCGCTATATTTCTCGAACTCCGGCGAGTTTATGCGGCGCAACAGCGAGCGATACGTCCCTCCTCGGTAAGCGCCTGGCGCTGACTAAAGTTGAACACCGCGCGTCACAAGATTTATATTGATTTTTGCATTGCAAACAAAAATTATTTTAAAATATTGTTTTACTTTTAAATAGACCAATTTTTTTTTTCAAGCTTTATAACAATACCACCTTAATTATTAAATGTTTTTTATTTGAATTTGGATTATGCTTTCATAGATAAAAAATATAGTTTCGTACGGAAAATTGTCAGTAACTCTCAGTTTTATAGAATTATTTTTGGTGTAATACTGTATGAATTGTAATAAATTGATTTAAGCACTTCCAAGTACAAGATATAGTTGTATCTTGAACATTTTTATAAATGGTTAAATTGCTATATCCTCGGAGTACCGAAGCATCAAAAGATACCCAAAAGCAACATTTTATGAAACATCCTTTGCAGAGACAAAGATTTTACTCGTATAAAACGTTTAAATTCGCGAAAATTTGTGATAGCCCTCTTAATCATGTTCATATTACTATTAATTTCTTATTTAAACGTATTTTTCAAACTACAATGAAATAAAGAGCAGCTTATTGTCTTATAAAGATTATATTATCCAAAAAGGACTCTGTAATAATTCAGTAGGTCAGTTGGTAATATATTTTGATTACTTAAAACAGGTTGACTAGAGACATGCAATTTGTAACAAGTGTAATATCAAGTGTAAGGTTTTCAAAACATGGAGACTATGAATAACAATATAAGGGGCAAACTTAACTTTACAATACTTTTCTACCAATTTTGATGGTCAATGATTACTTGGCAACATCTTCACTTGACAGTTCTACGAAATGTTGCCAGTATCCAGCCAGACATGCAATCTTTGTTGTTTGACAAGTTTTTACTTTGAAAAACTTTCACTGTTAGAAAATATGTGGGTTCTGAAAGTGACTTGTGAACTATTTCAGGAATCGAGAAATTAATCGAACTTGAACGGTAATCAATAATAAGCAGCAAGCCATCCCGGCTGTTTGAGGCCGCCCTCTGTCACGTCATGTGAATCCTATTGTCAGTGTCAGTCATAGACATAATATTAGTAAACAGGACTGCGCACATAAACCCAAAAAACGAGCCGAGTGAAACAGTTAGTACGGAGGCTGTCTGTCCCTTTCTAATAGGGTGACTATGAGATTAAGCTACGTGAGACCAATCCGAGTTTGCTAAGATTATTAAACATAGATTGGTATTGAAGTTTTAACTTACGCAGTTTGTGACCTTAAAATACTAATATAGGCTTTTAATAATTTGCGGGAAATAGCAGTAATGAAAACACTAAGATTCGAAGTGCAGACTGATTTTGTTGTATTTTTGCTTCACATGTAGACTGCTGAGCCATTTATATCACCTTTCTACATTTTTTTGGGAAGCTATAACAAAAGTAAAACAGTTTTTAAATCCATCACCCATATTTTGACTCATTACAAGAATTCATGGGCACCCTAGTTGTTTGATTTACGAAAATGTTATTATTAGCTTACCTGTGGATCAACATATTGCAACCACCATAGGATTCACTTTCACAAGTATAAACGCAACACTTTCACCATTTAAGTAGTTTAAATTGATTTAATACAAAAAAATATAAACAAAATTTTAAATGCTGATTACGCGCCAAGAATGTTCAGGGTTACCGCTAGAAAATAAAAAAAAGCAAAATAAAAATTTATGTTGTTTATGTTTTAAGAATAAATACGAATAAATTAATGCGATTGTTATTAATTTGTTGACTTACAATTGTTAAAATAAGATACAAATTTTATGTGATTCAATTGTTTTTTGGGAAGACAAAACTTTTGATCACAACATTTTTTTATGCTGGCAAGGTGTTAGAAAGAGACAAACAGCCTCCGTTCGAACTATCCCTCTCGGCTCGGATTTGCCTCTGTGTATTATGCAACCAATTTAGTACCTTATTGCGTTAGAATAGAGTTCATTTTCGTAAATATATATTTTGAGCGTGCCCAATCTTGTTTAGTAATATTATATCTATGGAGGCCGCCCTCTGTCACGTCATGTGAATCCTATTGTCAGTGTCAGTCAACTGTCACTCGATATTTATTTGGACTTCATTTTTAAGGTTATAAAATAATCAAAAAGTAACAATATTGTGACAAAATATTTTGAGTGCATACAATCTATAAAATTTCTATCTAAAATGGCATTTCTTCCTGTGACCCACGTGCTTTTCGATATGGATGGTTTAATATTGAGTAAGTTTTTATGTACATTTTTGCAGTTATGATTTATTATCGTCACATCTTCGGCTTAACCCTTTGGTCTTTGAACCCTGTTGGTTAATTTCATCTTAAAGGCTGACTGTAAATATGTACTAAAAAACGGAAAATAAAACACGACTTCTAAATATAACTTTAAGTTGTAGTTTTTAATACTTAAATACTACATGATGATACAAATTACAGCAATGGACGCGCGTATTATACATATTCCAGTAATTAAAGTAAATAGTCTCAGTAGTTGTTTATGAGGTAGACCAATCAATATTTTTTTCTTTTAGATACAGAAGACTTGTACACCGTGGCATTTCAAAATATTGTGTCACAGTTTGGCAAAAATTACACTTACGATTTGAAACTTAAACTGATGGGGCTTCAAACACATGAAACTGCCAAAATGGTAATATCTGAACTTGAGTTACCAATGAGCACTGAAACATTCATAGAGGAAAGTAAAAAGCAATTTGAAATACTATTTCCTGACACACAACTGATGCCAGGTAAACTAATTACTAATTTTGAAGTATTTACATATATTTCTGAACAGTTACATCTTACCACAAAATCTTTTTGTAGGTGCAAAGCGTCTGATAGAACACTTGAGCAAAAATAATGTTCTGATTGGACTGGCAACCAGTTCAAGTAAAGACAGTTATGACTTGAAAGTGAACAAACATCACACTGAGTTATTCTCTCTGTTCCCATACAAGACATTTGGCTCATCTGATCCTGAAGTAAAGAATGGGAAGCCTCATCCAGATATATTTTTGGTGTCTGCAAACAGATTTCCAGATAAACCAAAACCTGAACAGGTAAAAGATCTTTAAATCATAATTATAGTATTTCATTAAATAAGCTAGAAGCCACTTTGGCTCAATAATATCTGAATAAAAAGAAAAAAGGTTATAATTCTCACTGATAAAGTCTTCCTTGTTTTTTAGTGCTTAGTCTTAGAAGATGCAGTAAATGGAGTGAAGGCAGCCAAGGCCGCTGGCATGCAGGTTGTAATGGTACCAGATCCCAGAGTACCAAAGCATTTGACAACTGATGCTACTCTTGTCATCAACTCTTTGCTCGACTTCAAACCAGAACTGTTTGGGCTGCCACCATTTGATGAATAGGAAACCGGTGACAGATTTATCAATTTTATTCAGTTCTTTGATTTGTCTACCTCATGAATAGGAATCCTTAACAATGGTGCATTTATTATGTAATTATCAAATTACAAGGTACAAAGTATCTATATATAAAATGAGAAAATAACCAAGTTATGACATTCAAGTACAAAATAAAAATTGTAATACTTTAAGAATCAGAAGGATATTAAATACTTTAATTTTATCATAGCTTTTATTATTGGTGTGGCTTTTCAAATGGCATGACCCTCCATGTCTGATCTGACCTTATTTTCTAATTATAGTACGCGCCAAATAAACTTGCAATAAAGGTCATTCAACCGCCCTGCCGTCAGGGGCGCATCACCTGTTCGCCATTTTGAAACAATGTCCTTCCGTCATTTCGAATTTGGAATGCGCTTGTCTGCCCATATTTGAACTAAAAACGACTGATCATAATTTTGACCAAAGGTTTGTAATCCTTTGCGACAAGGACGCCTCTTACCACGATACACTTGTATTGATCGTGTTAGCGACTCTGCCCATACATTTTTTTCGTATCGTTTTGAAATATTGGGATACATTGGTAGAAGGAGGTGAACGAACTTTATTGCACGCTTATTTGGCGCGTACTATAGTGTATATTTTGCAGTATATGTATTAATAGGTACATATATTTCATAGAAAATCCATGTCATGTTAATTACAATTGATGTTTCATATTAGCGGGGCGTCTCGCGACCTTCGTATTAATTAGTAATGCAACTCTTACGATGTACTTAGGTGTGTGTGCAAATCCAATCACATGAAATTGAACTACAGCCAACATACACATTTCGCGTCATACCATTTGAGTATTGATATCACCTGTAAAGTGGAAAATTTGCACACTGCAATCCAAAGTCTAATTCACAATTATAGCCCGTAAATTGAAAATGAAATTACAAAACTTACATACCTACCGAAGACTATCATCTTTTAATACACAGTCTATAACTGGGCATTATCTGAGAATATCGGAAGTTATACAGAACCGTAACTGTTTTAATTATGTACCTACTTACGCATTAGTTATATAAAGGCCTGAGACAGACACAGATAAGATATAAGTTGAAATAACAACATCTCCCAGGCGGCACATGTTAGGAAGCTATGAAGTGTAGATATTAATTTCTTCTAAATAACGCAGTTATTTAACAGAAATAAAAATGTTTAAACCAGTGACACATGTTTTATTTGATATGGATGGGTTGTTATTAAGTAAGTTTTTCAACATTAATTTAAAACTTCATAATCTTAATATTTAATAATGATATTGTTTTAATTTCATAATATCTTTCAGATACAGAAGACCTGTATACAGTGGGATTCCAAAAAGTGGCTTCACGTTTCGGCAAAGAGTTTACATTTGAATTAAAAAGTAAAATAATGGGACAGCAAAGCAAAGAGTTTGCGGGGACTATTATCGACGACCTTGGCTTGCCACTCACTGTTGATGAGTTTTTGTCGGAGACGAGAGCAATTTTTGATGAATTATTTCCTCAGTGCCAGATTATGCCTGGTAAGTTTAAGCTTCTTCTACCTATCTAAGTCTGAGGAAAGCCTCTGCACTGAAAAGGCACGCATGGGAGTATGGCACGCTCCTACTTTGGTTAATTCCCATTGCTAATGACTTAATTATATTTTACAGGAGTGGAAAAACTCATCCGCCATCTTCACGATCACAACGTCGGCATAGGACTGGCGACTAGCAGCAGTAAGGAGTCCTACGATTTGAAGACTGTCAACCATCAGAAGTTATTCGACCTCTTTCCATGCAAGACTTGGGGGACTTCTGATCCTGACGTGAAGAAAGGCAAACCTTACCCAGATATATTTTTCGTTGCAGCCAACAAGTTTCCTGATAAACCTGCACCTGAGAAGGTATGGATGCGTTTATTTATAAACATATCAGTAGCTACAACTACTAATATTTTTCTGGTATCTACAGGTACAGAGCTATATAAGAATATTGCTATTCTTAGTGCCTATTTACTAATTAAATATTAGTACTTATATTTATTATTATTTCGGACTATTTATTTTATTAGAAAACAAAATCGGTAAAGCATTTCAATCTTTATAGGTATTGTCATAGGGTATAAATTAACCGCACCTTTAATAGGTGATTTCATTATGAATTCTGTAAATGATCTATTAAAATTTTCAGTGCTTAGTATTCGAGGATTCCATCAACGGCGTGAAGGCTGCGCGCGCGGCGGGTATGCAGGTGGTGATGGTACCAGATCCGCGCCTCGACCGTGCGCGGGCGACGGAAGCCACGCTCATACTGGATTCGGTAGCCGACTTCAAACCAGAACTCTTTGGATTACCACCTTATAAGGATTAAAGTAAATAATTGTAGGTCAATTATCTGAATTTTGTGTAGTTATTTATTTTGAATAATTTATTAAGATTATTTAAAATAAACTGCCATGCATTCTTTTTTTTGTGGATAGCGCAAATAGTAGGTTCTCAAAAATATTGTGGAATATTGCTGTTATACCTTGCTGTGAAAATGATATTGTGTATATTTAGTTAATTATGTATATAATGTGGATATTGTAAAACTATATTCGAATGTTGGAATAAAACATCATAATGGTGCTGTGAAGTTTTGTATTTTTATTTAAATATGACTAGATATAAGAGGTCAATGGTTAACACACTCAGGTACTGTAATATGGTGTAATACTGCCTTTATATTTACATTGTTAATCTTATATTACATAATTACTTGAAAAACATTAAATGTTTCTCAAACAACATTTTATTTAACACCAAAAAAATAATATAATATAGGTACTACTTAAGTAGTGGATTTAACATAAGTACAGATCATGAGATGATAGACAATTGACAGTTTTATAAATACAAGCACCAACAAATACTTAATAACAATGATTTTCTAATTATCATAAGCTGGAAGACCGAACAACTCAGGTTTAAAGTCCTCAAGGGATTTAAGGACTAATGTAGCGGTTTGCAGTTGATCAGCATCTATGCGAGGATCAGGCACGGCCACAACTTGCATGTTGGCTGCATTTGCTGCTTTTATTCCATTCACTGCATCTTCGAAGACAAGGCACTGGAAATAAAGTCACCGTGAGTAACCTTAGTAACCATGAATTTTATTAATTTGAATACATTTCAATTTTTTTAACAATTTATTCTCATGATTAATAATATTTTATAAAATGATCAACCTAAATGTTGTGCTGTTTTTTGGCATAGCTGCAGAAAGTTGTTGATGAGGGCCCTCAGTTCATATATTTATTACACTAACTGTATAGTATCTACTTACATCCTCTGGTTTGGGCTTGTCAGGAAAACGAGAAGCACAGACAAGGAATATGGCAGGATCAGGCTTGCCCTTAGTGACTTCTGGGTCAGTTGATCCCATGGTGAGGTGATGGAATAGTTCTAAGAATTCTTTGTGGTTCTGCATCTTCATATCCACGCTATCCTTACTGGAGCTGGTAGCTAGAGCAATGGGTACTCCTTTCTTGTGCAAGTGCTCAACTAACTTTTGTGCGCCTGAAATGTTAATTTCACAATTGTATTTTTTGAGTGGCTATTTTTTTATAGAACATCGATATTATTATGAAATACCAGTTTAGAGATAACATGAGAGAATTTGGTAATTTTGTAGCAAGCAGTGAATGTTAGTCGTGTTTTAGCATTTTCTACATACTGTGAAATATTTAAAACATTATTAGATTTATTATGTACCTATACTACTTAGCAGGTGCTTGGGTATTTTGAAGAATTTACACACATATTGATTTTAGGCTGATCGTGAAAATTCCTAATATGAGTAATTAATTACGAAATATTGAAAACACACTTATCATGCAGTTCATTAACATTTTGATTAAACCAAATTTAATTTTACCTGGCATAAGCTGCACTTTAGGGAACAGTACCTCATAATATTCGAAACTCTCCTTCATAAATTCCTCCTTGGTGATAGGTAAATCCAATGTCTTTATAATTTTTTCAGCACATTCGTGACCTTGGAATCCCAGGAGGCTGGCTTTGATTTCCCAGGTGAAGTTCTTGCCATATTTAGCGCATACAGCAGTAAAGGCCTCTGTATATAAGATTTCTGAATCTGAAATAAATACATAACAGAAATTATTTCATCATCCATTCCGCACTTTAAATCTCATGAATTAAGAAAACTTGCACTAACCGAGAAGTAATCCGTCCAAGTCGAACAATACGTGAGTAACATTTTTGAATTGCATTATAAAATATTTCTCAAAAATATGTGTATAAGAAAATTTTAGTCTTATCCTTTCCACTTATTTTTAATTTTCAGCATTCGTCGGTCGCTACTCGCTACAGTAGTTTTATGAATTTTGACATTGACTTACTGATACTGACTTTGACATTACAAAATATTTAGTTTCAGTTCACTGCAGTGGTGGTTTTAGAAATATCTTTTGTTTAAATCATGTACCTACCTACCCTATGCATTAGACATGATTAGGATTATATTGCACTATATCAAGTGAATATATCCTAATATGTCTAATGCATAGGGTAGGTAGGTACATGATTTAAACAAAAGATATTTCTAAAACCACCACTGCAGTGAACTGAAACTAAATATTTTGTAATGTCAAAGTCAGTATCAGTAAGTCAATGTCAAAATTCATAAAACTACTGTAGCGAGTAGCGACCGACGAATGCTGAAAATTAAAAATAAGTGGAAAGGATAAGACTAAAATTTTCTTATACACATATTTTTGAGAAATATTTTATAATGCAATTCAAAAATGTTACTCACGTATTGTTCGACTTGGACGGATTACTTCTCGGTTAGTGCAAGTTTTCTTAATTCATGAGATTTAAAGTGCGGAATGGATGATGAAATAATTTCTGTTATGTATTTATTTCAGATTCAGAAATCTTATATACAGAGGCCTTTACTGCTGTATGCGCTAAATATGGCAAGAACTTCACCTGGGAAATCAAAGCCAGCCTCCTGGGATTCCAAGGTCACGAATGTGCTGAAAAAATTATAAAGACATTGGATTTACCTATCACCAAGGAGGAATTTATGAAGGAGAGTTTCGAATATTATGAGGTACTGTTCCCTAAAGTGCAGCTTATGCCAGGTAAAATTAAATTTGGTTTAATCAAAATGTTAATGAACTGCATGATAAGTGTGTTTTCAATATTTCGTAATTAATTACTCATATTAGGAATTTTCACGATCAGCCTAAAATCAATATGTGTGTAAATTCTTCAAAATACCCAAGCACCTGCTAAGTAGTATAGGTACATAATAAATCTAATAATGTTTTAAATATTTCACAGTATGTAGAAAATGCTAAAACACGACTAACATTCACTGCTTGCTACAAAATTACCAAATTCTCTCATGTTATCTCTAAACTGGTATTTCATAATAATATCGATGTTCTATAAAAAAATAGCCACTCAAAAAATACAATTGTGAAATTAACATTTCAGGCGCACAAAAGTTAGTTGAGCACTTGCACAAGAAAGGAGTACCCATTGCTCTAGCTACCAGCTCCAGTAAGGATAGCGTGGATATGAAGATGCAGAACCACAAAGAATTCTTAGAACTATTCCATCACCTCACCATGGGATCAACTGACCCAGAAGTCACTAAGGGCAAGCCTGATCCTGCCATATTCCTTGTCTGTGCTTCTCGTTTTCCTGACAAGCCCAAACCAGAGGATGTAAGTAGATACTATACAGTTAGTGTAATAAATATATGAACTGAGGGCCCTCATCAACAACTTTCTGCAGCTATGCCAAAAAACAGCACAACATTTAGGTTGATCATTTTATAAAATATTATTAATCATGAGAATAAATTGTTAAAAAAATTGAAATGTATTCAAATTAATAAAATTCATGGTTACTAAGGTTACTCACGGTGACTTTATTTCCAGTGCCTTGTCTTCGAAGATGCAGTGAATGGAATAAAAGCAGCAAATGCAGCCAACATGCAAGTTGTGGCCGTGCCTGATCCTCGCATAGATGCTGATCAACTGCAAACCGCTACATTAGTCCTTAAATCCCTTGAGGACTTTAAACCTGAGTTGTTCGGTCTTCCAGCTTATGATAATTAGAAAATCATTGTTATTAAGTATTTGTTGGTGCTTGTATTTATAAAACTGTCAATTGTCTATCATCTCATGATCTGTACTTATGTTAAATCCACTACTTAAGTAGTACCTATATTATATTATTTTTTTGGTGTTAAATAAAATGTTGTTTGAGAAACATTTAATGTTTTTCAAGTAATTATGTAATATAAGATTAACAATGTAAATATAAAGGCAGTATTACACCATATTACAGTACCTGAGTGTGTTAACCATTGACCTCTTATATCTAGTCATATTTAAATAAAAATACAAAACTTCACAGCACCATTATGATGTTTTATTCCAACATTCGAATATAGTTTTACAATATCCACATTATATACATAATTAACTAAATATACACAATATCATTTTCACAGCAAGGTATAACAGCAATATTCCACAATATTTTTGAGAACCTACTATTTGCGCTATCCACAAAAAAAAGAATGCATGGCAGTTTATTTTAAATAATCTTAATAAATTATTCAAAATAAATAACTACACAAAATTCAGATAATTGACCTACAATTATTTACTTTAATCCTTATAAGGTGGTAATCCAAAGAGTTCTGGTTTGAAGTCGGCTACCGAATCCAGTATGAGCGTGGCTTCCGTCGCCCGCGCACGGTCGAGGCGCGGATCTGGTACCATCACCACCTGCATACCCGCCGCGCGCGCAGCCTTCACGCCGTTGATGGAATCCTCGAATACTAAGCACTGAAAATTTTAATAGATCATTTACAGAATTCATAATGAAATCACCTATTAAAGGTGCGGTTAATTTATACCCTATGACAATACCTATAAAGATTGAAATGCTTTACCGATTTTGTTTTCTAATAAAATAAATAGTCCGAAATAATAATAAATATAAGTACTAATATTTAATTAGTAAATAGGCACTAAGAATAGCAATATTCTTATATAGCTCTGTACCTGTAGATACCAGAAAAATATTAGTAGTTGTAGCTACTGATATGTTTATAAATAAACGCATCCATACCTTCTCAGGTGCAGGTTTATCAGGAAACTTGTTGGCTGCAACGAAAAATATATCTGGGTAAGGTTTGCCTTTCTTCACGTCAGGATCAGAAGTCCCCCAAGTCTTGCATGGAAAGAGGTCGAATAACTTCTGATGGTTGACAGTCTTCAAATCGTAGGACTCCTTACTGCTGCTAGTCGCCAGTCCTATGCCGACGTTGTGATCGTGAAGATGGCGGATGAGTTTTTCCACTCCTGTAAAATATAATTAAGTCATTAGCAATGGGAATTAACCAAAGTAGGAGCGTGCCATACTCCCATGCGTGCCTTTTCAGTGCAGAGGCTTTCCTCAGACTTAGATAGGTAGAAGAAGCTTAAACTTACCAGGCATAATCTGGCACTGAGGAAATAATTCATCAAAAATTGCTCTCGTCTCCGACAAAAACTCATCAACAGTGAGTGGCAAGCCAAGGTCGTCGATAATAGTCCCCGCAAACTCTTTGCTTTGCTGTCCCATTATTTTACTTTTTAATTCAAATGTAAACTCTTTGCCGAAACGTGAAGCCACTTTTTGGAATCCCACTGTATACAGGTCTTCTGTATCTGAAAGATATTATGAAATTAAAACAATATCATTATTAAATATTAAGATTATGAAGTTTTAAATTAATGTTGAAAAACTTACTTAATAACAACCCATCCATATCAAATAAAACATGTGTCACTGGTTTAAACATTTTTATTTCTGTTAAATAACTGCGTTATTTAGAAGAAATTAATATCTACACTTCATAGCTTCCTAACATGTGCCGCCTGGGAGATGTTGTTATTTCAACTTATATCTTATCTGTGTCTGTCTCAGGCCTTTATATAACTAATGCGTAAGTAGGTACATAATTAAAACAGTTACGGTTCTGTATAACTTCCGATATTCTCAGATAATGCCCAGTTATAGACTGTGTATTAAAAGATGATAGTCTTCGGTAGGTATGTAAGTTTTGTAATTTCATTTTCAATTTACGGGCTATAATTGTGAATTAGACTTTGGATTGCAGTGTGCAAATTTTCCACTTTACAGGTGATATCAATACTCAAATGGTATGACGCGAAATGTGTATGTTGGCTGTAGTTCAATTTCATGTGATTGGATTTTGCACACCTAAGTACATCGTAAGAGTTGCATTACTAATTAATACGAAGGTCGCGAGACGCCCCGCTAATATGAAACATCAATTGTAATTAACATGACATGGATTTTCTATGAAATATATGTACCTATTAATACATATACTGCAAAATATACACTATAGTACGCGCCAAATAAGCGTGCAATAAAGTTCGTTCACCTCCTTCTACCAATGTATCCCAATATTTCAAAACGATACGAAAAAAATGTATGGGCAGAGTCGCTAACACGATCAATACAAGTGTATCGTGGTAAGAGGCGTCCTTGTCGCAAAGGATTACAAACCTTTGGTCAAAATTATGATCAGTCGTTTTTAGTTCAAATATGGGCAGACAAGCGCATTCCAAATTCGAAATGACGGAAGGACATTGTTTCAAAATGGCGAACAGGTGATGCGCCCCTGACGGCAGGGCGGTTGAATGACCTTTATTGCAAGTTTATTTGGCGCGTACTATAATTAGAAAATAAGGTCAGATCAGACATGGAGGGTCATGCCATTTGAAAAGCCACACCAATAATAAAAGCTATGATAAAATTAAAGTATTTAATATCCTTCTGATTCTTAAAGTATTACAATTTTTATTTTGTACTTGAATGTCATAACTTGGTTATTTTCTCATTTTATATATAGATACTTTGTACCTTGTAATTTGATAATTACATAATAAATGCACCATTGTTAAGGATTCCTATTCATGAGGTAGACAAATCAAAGAACTGAATAAAATTGATAAATCTGTCACCGGTTTCCTATTCATCAAATGGTGGCAGCCCAAACAGTTCTGGTTTGAAGTCGAGCAAAGAGTTGATGACAAGAGTAGCATCAGTTGTCAAATGCTTTGGTACTCTGGGATCTGGTACCATTACAACCTGCATGCCAGCGGCCTTGGCTGCCTTCACTCCATTTACTGCATCTTCTAAGACTAAGCACTAAAAAACAAGGAAGACTTTATCAGTGAGAATTATAACCTTTTTTCTTTTTATTCAGATATTATTGAGCCAAAGTGGCTTCTAGCTTATTTAATGAAATACTATAATTATGATTTAAAGATCTTTTACCTGTTCAGGTTTTGGTTTATCTGGAAATCTGTTTGCAGACACCAAAAATATATCTGGATGAGGCTTCCCATTCTTTACTTCAGGATCAGATGAGCCAAATGTCTTGTATGGGAACAGAGAGAATAACTCAGTGTGATGTTTGTTCACTTTCAAGTCATAACTGTCTTTACTTGAACTGGTTGCCAGTCCAATCAGAACATTATTTTTGCTCAAGTGTTCTATCAGACGCTTTGCACCTACAAAAAGATTTTGTGGTAAGATGTAACTGTTCAGAAATATATGTAAATACTTCAAAATTAGTAATTAGTTTACCTGGCATCAGTTGTGTGTCAGGAAATAGTATTTCAAATTGCTTTTTACTTTCCTCTATGAATGTTTCAGTGCTCATTGGTAACTCAAGTTCAGATATTACCATTTTGGCAGTTTCATGTGTTTGAAGCCCCATCAGTTTAAGTTTCAAATCGTAAGTGTAATTTTTGCCAAACTGTGACACAATATTTTGAAATGCCACGGTGTACAAGTCTTCTGTATCTAAAAGAAAAAAATATTGATTGGTCTACCTCATAAACAACTACTGAGACTATTTACTTTAATTACTGGAATATGTATAATACGCGCGTCCATTGCTGTAATTTGTATCATCATGTAGTATTTAAGTATTAAAAACTACAACTTAAAGTTATATTTAGAAGTCGTGTTTTATTTTCCGTTTTTTAGTACATATTTACAGTCAGCCTTTAAGATGAAATTAACCAACAGGGTTCAAAGACCAAAGGGTTAAGCCGAAGATGTGACGATAATAAATCATAACTGCAAAAATGTACATAAAAACTTACTCAATATTAAACCATCCATATCGAAAAGCACGTGGGTCACAGGAAGAAATGCCATTTTAGATAGAAATTTTATAGATTGTATGCACTCAAAATATTTTGTCACAATATTGTTACTTTTTGATTATTTTATAACCTTAAAAATGAAGTCCAAATAAATATCGAGTGACAGTTGACTGACACTGACAATAGGATTCACATGACGTGACAGAGGGCGGCCTCCATAGATATAATATTACTAAACAAGATTGGGCACGCTCAAAATATATATTTACGAAAATGAACTCTATTCTAACGCAATAAGGTACTAAATTGGTTGCATAATACACAGAGGCAAATCCGAGCCGAGAGGGATAGTTCGAACGGAGGCTGTTTGTCTCTTTCTAACACCTTGCCAGCATAAAAAAATGTTGTGATCAAAAGTTTTGTCTTCCCAAAAAACAATTGAATCACATAAAATTTGTATCTTATTTTAACAATTGTAAGTCAACAAATTAATAACAATCGCATTAATTTATTCGTATTTATTCTTAAAACATAAACAACATAAATTTTTATTTTGCTTTTTTTTATTTTCTAGCGGTAACCCTGAACATTCTTGGCGCGTAATCAGCATTTAAAATTTTGTTTATATTTTTTTGTATTAAATCAATTTAAACTACTTAAATGGTGAAAGTGTTGCGTTTATACTTGTGAAAGTGAATCCTATGGTGGTTGCAATATGTTGATCCACAGGTAAGCTAATAATAACATTTTCGTAAATCAAACAACTAGGGTGCCCATGAATTCTTGTAATGAGTCAAAATATGGGTGATGGATTTAAAAACTGTTTTACTTTTGTTATAGCTTCCCAAAAAAATGTAGAAAGGTGATATAAATGGCTCAGCAGTCTACATGTGAAGCAAAAATACAACAAAATCAGTCTGCACTTCGAATCTTAGTGTTTTCATTACTGCTATTTCCCGCAAATTATTAAAAGCCTATATTAGTATTTTAAGGTCACAAACTGCGTAAGTTAAAACTTCAATACCAATCTATGTTTAATAATCTTAGCAAACTCGGATTGGTCTCACGTAGCTTAATCTCATAGTCACCCTATTAGAAAGGGACAGACAGCCTCCGTACTAACTGTTTCACTCGGCTCGTTTTTTGGGTTTATGTGCGCAGTCCTGTTTACTAATATTATGTCTATGACTGACACTGACAATAGGATTCACATGACGTGACAGAGGGCGGCCTCAAACAGCCGGGATGGCTTGCTGCTTATTATTGATTACCGTTCAAGTTCGATTAATTTCTCGATTCCTGAAATAGTTCACAAGTCACTTTCAGAACCCACATATTTTCTAACAGTGAAAGTTTTTCAAAGTAAAAACTTGTCAAACAACAAAGATTGCATGTCTGGCTGGATACTGGCAACATTTCGTAGAACTGTCAAGTGAAGATGTTGCCAAGTAATCATTGACCATCAAAATTGGTAGAAAAGTATTGTAAAGTTAAGTTTGCCCCTTATATTGTTATTCATAGTCTCCATGTTTTGAAAACCTTACACTTGATATTACACTTGTTACAAATTGCATGTCTCTAGTCAACCTGTTTTAAGTAATCAAAATATATTACCAACTGACCTACTGAATTATTACAGAGTCCTTTTTGGATAATATAATCTTTATAAGACAATAAGCTGCTCTTTATTTCATTGTAGTTTGAAAAATACGTTTAAATAAGAAATTAATAGTAATATGAACATGATTAAGAGGGCTATCACAAATTTTCGCGAATTTAAACGTTTTATACGAGTAAAATCTTTGTCTCTGCAAAGGATGTTTCATAAAATGTTGCTTTTGGGTATCTTTTGATGCTTCGGTACTCCGAGGATATAGCAATTTAACCATTTATAAAAATGTTCAAGATACAACTATATCTTGTACTTGGAAGTGCTTAAATCAATTTATTACAATTCATACAGTATTACACCAAAAATAATTCTATAAAACTGAGAGTTACTGACAATTTTCCGTACGAAACTATATTTTTTATCTATGAAAGCATAATCCAAATTCAAATAAAAAACATTTAATAATTAAGGTGGTATTGTTATAAAGCTTGAAAAAAAAAATTGGTCTATTTAAAAGTAAAACAATATTTTAAAATAATTTTTGTTTGCAATGCAAAAATCAATATAAATCTTGTGACGCGCGGTGTTCAACTTTAGTCAGCGCCAGGCGCTTACCGAGGAGGGACGTATCGCTCGCTGTTGCGCCGCATAAACTCGCCGGAGTTCGAGAAATATAGCGCAACCTACGCATCTAACACGTTTTGATACTAGTGAGTTTTATTTTATTTATTAGTTATAATGATCTGATTGAAATGTAATATACATAAGTATTAGGCCATGATATTCTAATTCGAAAATGTTATAGATTGGGTTCTCTTTTTTTGATGTTGGTTATAAAGAAATATGTACGTAAATGTCATCGTCGTTAGTTTCGCTGTTGCATAATAATGTAATTGGACTTCTTTGATTCTTGCAGGATAATGAAAGCATATTTAATTCAGACTATCAGACTCAATTGAATACCAGTACAAATAATATGGTAAGTATTTTTTGTCACCCGCAAAAGGTATACGTGACATATTTGTTTTAATAAACTATCTACATTCCTAGTTTTCATTGTTGCAGGAAAATGAAGATACAATACATGGAAGACGAATTATAGATTTTAGTTTTTTTTATAAATCAATTACTTATAATTGATAAACATGGTGAAAAGTTTGGTTGTCGATTAAATAATTTAAAAATTGTAAACGATTACTTGTTTATTGTAACTCAATCGAGCTATTCTAGGTTATAAAATTCATCGGTACAAATAATATTTCATAAACTATAAAAACAATAAATTATTTCGGAAAAAAGTGGCAAAGTCTCAAGTTTGTTTGTGCCGCGTGGCGGTCCGCAGGTGTGCTTTGCGTATTTCACTAGACGCACACATGCACAAGTGCTGCCGGCTATCGTCTAATTTACCTACAACTGAGCAATTCGATTTTGTAATAGCGCTCTTAATAAAGCTAACGAAAGTGGTAAGATAGTAGAAATATTTTATAGATTTCTACCGTACGCATTGTTAGTTGGTCACATTGATGAACGATTTTCAAAAACTTGTTTTGGTTATTAAAATTTACAAAAAATCTACGTAATGTACATGCTATAGAGGGATTATCCTGTTACGATTGTTTGTTATCAAGCAATAAGCTTTACTCATATGTAGTTTTGTGGATATTGCGCTCTGGCCTCTACGGAGGGACAATAACTATCCGATATGGATGGTCCCGGAATGAGTTTATTTCAAGGCGCCGCGAGTATCCACATAAACAACAGTGCTCAAGATAGACTTGAAGAACAGGAAGAACTCGAAGACCAGAAACGTAGAAATGAGGAGGTAAATATAGCTAACCAATATCAGCTTTTGTTTAATTCTTATACATTAAAATTTTCTTGACAATAACATTACATTCACTTTTTTACACTAAAATGTTTATGTTTTTAGCTGAAGCACAAACTAGCGAATGCGTTTGACGATTTGTTGGATGACGATGAAGCTAGCTCTGTAAATAGCAGTGGCAACTATACATTAGATCCAGCTCAGAGCAATGGAGGTACACTTTTATTAAATTATATTCACTAACTTTACTGTCCTATAGAGAAACAAATCATAATATGTGTTACTTTTACTTGCTTTATAACTTTTAATTCATGGTGTAAATATATGTTTTACCATAATTACTGACCATCAAACATCATTGTAAACAAAAAAACTTACTCCACAGTACAGCAACCAAGGACAGGGTTGCCCCCAACATATGTGGAGTCTCTCAACCACTTGAAGGAGAACCAACATGGCTCAGAATCCCCTAAGATGTACTGTGAAACTCCTAAGAACCACATGGGACACATGAGAATGCAGGAAGAAGCTTTGAAAGCACAGTTTAGCCCTTATGGCGCTGGCGATGGGCAGAATCATTATTTCCAACAAGAATACAGAGGTATAAAAATATTATTAGAACAATAATTTAACTTATTTTAAATATGACAATATACAACAACATAATTGCAAAAATAATACATACATATTTGAGATAATGTAGATTATGACTGTTGTTTCATTCACATTTATAAATGAATATTATGTTATTTTTTCAGGTCACATGAATGGCATCAACAATGTTGACAGACAAGAGTTTAAGAACAGTGAGCAACTCAAAGTAATGTATGATGTAAGTAACAGTTTATTAAGACCCTTTGTCTAATATTGATAATCCTGATTGAATGAATTCCTATACCTTGATGGCACGTAGCCTATGAGCTCAAAAGTAACATGGCTTTCAAATGGTAGTATCATCTTTAGAATCAGTTTAGTACACTTCCTGTTTATAACATCATTCCTACATTTTGGTGGATTGGTTTTACATCTTAAATCAATTATATATTTTTTTAAATTTGTGTTATGTACAAAATAATTACACCATATATATTTCTTTCAGCTCCGTGTGAAAGAATGTCAGCAGCTGGCTGGTCAGATGCAGGAGTTGGATACAGAAATAGATAGCTTAAGAGCTCGACTTGCTGCTGCTATCAATGACAGGGACAAAGTGGAACTGTCATTGCAGGAAGCTCATCACTTGCTTGGTAACACATCATTTATGCTTCTTTAGACTTGTAAAATCAGAATCAAAAAGGCATATTCGATGTAAGCTGAAAAAAGTGAATGACAAAATTACATGAGACAACCTAAAAAAGTCTATCTTTCCCCACTTCCTGTGTTTTTACTGGGAAAAAGAATTGGCGTAACTAACATGCCCATCTATTAGGCAGTGGCGTAGCGTGGGGGGGGCAGGGGGGGCAAATTCCCCGGGCGGCAGCTTTTAGGGGGCGGCAAAATTTAGCCAATTAAAAAAAATATAGTTCGCAACTAGTATCTGCGCCGCTACATAAAACTGTCTAACAATAACAAAACATTAAACAAGAAAGTTGAAACTTTTTAAACTTAAAATTAATTATTGTTAGGTACTTAAAACACACGTGACACTACATTTTACGTAATTTTGGTTTTGAGTCTTAAATAAAACATAATTAAAATTTCGCGCTCGCTTCGCTCGCGTATTCAGAAACTATGCGCTTGTTTTTGCATCTGTCAACAAAAAAAAAGATAAGTACGTTTGGGCTAAATTTTAAGTAATATTTAGTTTAAGTCCGATAAAAATTTCGCGCTCGCTTCGCTCGCGTATTCAGAAACTATATTATGGCTCTTATTTTTGCATTTGGCAACAGACAAAACGTTAAGTACGTTTGGGCTAAATTTTACGTAATTTTTGTTTTAAGTCCGATAAAAATTTCGCGCACGCTTCGCTCGCGTATTCAAAAACGATATGCCCTTATTTTTGCAACTGTCAACAAACAAAAAGTTAAGTACGTTTAGGCTAAATTTTACGTAACCAGTAACAATTGTTAGAAAAAAAAACGGGAAGGGGCGGCAAAATCAACAACTGCCCCGGGCGGCAGATACCCACGCTACGCCACTGCTATTAGGTATAAAGAATCTGGGTACAAAATGATGTCATTCATTATCAGGGCCATCCATCCTCTGAGCCTTTTTTCCCTACTATGTTGGGGTCGGCTTCCACCATCCATCATCTTCCATCAGGGCATAACTATTTAAATGTCTCATCACATTCAACCCTTGTCATGTATAAATTGTGTAACCTTGGAATTATCCATGGTTATTTCTTGATCTCTTATGAGTAAACTTCAAATTGTTAAGTTAATTATTATCTTTAACAGCATCTAGCAAGCACAAGCTGATTGAGCTAGAGCAGCAAGTGAAAACTCTGACAGAGAAGCTCATAGAAAGTGACCAGGAGAAGGAGCAGCTGAAATTAGAACTACGCTCAGCTAATATCAGTCTGCAAGATGTACAACAACGTTTACATACTCTACAGGTAAATTGTAGCTATTTAAGTAGCTTTGCGTGTATGAAGTTGGCTACTAGTGACTGCAGAATAGTCAACAGAATAGTCAACATTGTTTTGTATGCTTCAAAAGGCTCATATAAGAACGGCAAAGTTGTTTGATGAAAGTAGTGGTTATTCTTACACTTTGACTATCGTAAGGTCACAAACTGTAGATAACTTCAGACTATCAAAGTGGAATTTATTTCTGATTATAATAAGGTTATTTATAAACTCGTTTGTTACTTGCAGGTTGCACACACACATGACACTGATGCCTTATTTAGAGAACAACAAGACAGGTATGTGTAGATTTTAACTCAATGGATTACTTGAATAAAAAACATAATTATGTATCGCTTAGAAAACAGCCCTAAAGTTTAGAAATCTACATGAAATAATCATACATACTCAGTGGTGCTTTTATTTTAATGAAGCAATTTTCTATTCTTTCAGACACAGAGAAGAAATGGAGCGCCTACAAAATGATTTGACCAAAGCTAAAAGTAGACTAGACGAAAAAGTAAGTTCTTCTCTATTCAAACTTCACATTCATATTTTTTTTATGCCACTAACATTCCATTTTCAAAATCTCCAGGACAATGAAGTAAAGACTTTAGAACGGAAATGCATGGAAAAGGATAGAGAAAAAGAGGATATATTGATAGAAAAAGGTGGGACTATCAACAGACTGGCCAGTGAGTTGGAGGCGGCACAAAGCAGGCTCGTTAACGGCGAGACTACCCGACTGAAGGAAAAGGTATCGCAATTGACGACTGAGAGGAACGCGGCTAGAGAACAAGTGAAGGAAATGGGGGTGAGTTGTTGTGGAATAGTCATCTTTATTTTATGTATGTTAAGGTTTATTTTATAAGTTATGGTTCCTGGCTTATAAACAATTGAGTGTGATGTATTAATCCATTTTGATAAAATGGATTAATACCGAATTTTTATTTTTTTCTATTATTATTTATTTTGGCAATACTATTTAATAAATAGTATCGTAATAAATAGTATCGTAGTAAATACTGTCGTAATAAATAGTATACCTATATAACTCTTCTTTCTTATTACAGTCTAAGCTGGAATTGACAGCCCATGAACTAGTCCTATACAGGAACAAATTAGCCGGCACTCAGAAAGAATATGAGCACTGGAGAACTACACTGCATCAAATTCTCATGGAGTCTCTACCGGAAAATACATATATTGGTATGTTTTAATCAAATTATAGAAGAATTCTTTATTAGACGTTAGGCAAAATATATCATTTTATTTATTTTTAATTTACTCTCTTTCAGGTGAACCACCTTCCCCAGGAAAATTGTCAACACTCAAAGAAGTTTTGAGTCGATATAAAATACAGATGCAGAAACTATCTACGTTACAGGAAGAAATTAGTAAAAGGTAAGAGAAGTACTATCTTACCTTCGATAGTATGTCTTCTTAAAATATACAAAATTTAATTGTGACTTTGCCAGCCATAATATGCTGTGCTACAATAATTGATTCAAGATATACCAATTGAAATAAATGGGTGTAATATATACTCTGGAGACAGATATATAGATCCCTTTTCATTCAGATTCACAAACAGTAGTTCTTCCTCCATGCACAGGAAACAGCTTCTCAAATCACCTATCATTTCAGAGACAAGAAAATCGAGCAACACCGAAAACAAGAGCTAGACCTTCGAGCTAAACTTGAAGAGCAGAAAGGTCTAGAAATGCAGCTAAACTCCCGGATGGCAGTGCTACAGAATAAACTGGAGTTGTTAGGCAGTAACTCCGATAGTGAACTGCTGGACAGCTATAAGCAACAGAATGAAAATCTGCAAGCTGAGATTGAGGAAGTTAGGAGTGAATTGAAGAGTGTGAGTAGTGTTCAAAAAGGTTTTTCTCGATCGAAAGATCGTTATGTATTCTAAATTCTTGCGCATTTTCATTTCAAAGCATCACGTGTGTAATGTGTGTATCGATAAAAGCTCTAAAAGTAAAGATGATGGTTGTGTAATGTAATGTATCTATCTATACTGATATATTAAGAGGTAAAATTTGTATGTAGGGGGTAATCTTTGGAACCTTCTTTCACTGATAGATAGCTACAATATTTCTGAGTGCCATAGGCTATATTTTATCCCGGTACGGACAGTAGTTCCCACGGGACGCGTAAAACGGCTAGTATGGAATATAGATATTGTTTTGAGAAAACATCAACAAACAACACTGTTAATACGGCATACAATATAATGCGTGCAGCCGTTTTATTTCTGCTGATTTTATTTTTACTGTATCGAAACAAACAATTAAATTGACATAATTAATTTTACCATCTCACAGCTGGACCTCAAACACACGCAACTAGAGCTAGATTACGATAAACTGAAGTCCGAGAAAGGCAGCCGCGCGTCCATAGTGCAGGAGGCCAACGCCGACCTGCTGCGGGAGCTCGAGCGGTACAGCGGACAGCTCAAGGACACGCTCAAGGAGAACGGGGAGTTGAAGACTTTGTATTTACAGGTATGTGGGACGTTTTTTACAGTTATCTCTCTTTATAATTATAAGGCGTAATAGATCGAGTTGGAGTTCAAAACCCTATACCCAAACGCATAAAACTTATGATGGACCTGTAATAAATAATCTTCAACTATAAACGATTCATTTATTTGAAGCACCCGCTTTGCTTTTTTTCCACGCATCAACTTACCAACAAAGATATTAAATAACTTATATTAAGATATATTCAAACTCCTATTTATACACATACATACCTATTTAACAAATGAAATCTACATAATGTACAAAAAATAAAAGTGCGAAATTCAAACTATGTATCAAAAACTACTTACCAACTAAATACGCTCCTGTTAACACTTTGTAAACTAGAATTTTGTCCTCATGTACTACAATTTACAGGCATGCAGCTCTCGAGACACAGTTTCAAGGGAACTAAAAGACATGCAATCCAAAATACAAAAAGAAAAAGAACTTTACAAATCTCAAGAAAAGGATTATGTAGAGAGAATGGAGAAACAAAAACAGCAGATAGAGAAACTAACGTTAGAGCTTAGCAATACGAAAGATGAGTTGGAAAGAGCTAATAAGAGAATATCGGAGCTGCAGCGAGAGTTCACTGATAAACAGAGGGAGTTTACTGAGAAACTTGATAAGTACTTACAAGGTAAGAATTCTTTACTAACCAATTTTCCGAAAAAGAGAAGGATTTCTCTGTACCATGATGACCCGAAACTCTCTTCGTTAGATTTAGCACATAACTTTCTCCTATAATAGCTTTTTTTTATATAACTGCTCAGTCACTTGTATCCATTCCTGTGATCATGTTGTTAATCAATGCGACTGTGAAAACTATTATTTTGACTATTTAACATACTGTTATTAATTTGCCAGATGAAAAATCAGCTATGCGCAAAGAGAGGGAGCCATGCCTACAATGTGAGAAGCATGTCAAACATATCAAGTATTTAGATGATCAACTGAGCAAATGTACCATTAGATTAGGTGAGTTCACTGTTTGTTATGTGATGTGATTTATCAACTTCCCAAAATGGAGGATCAATCGTATGTTTATACTTTTTTTTTGCTACATATTTGACACCTCTTTCTGCACATTGACAGCATCCCAAGAAAGCAACGAAACCCTGATGAAGGAACTGAAAGGCAAGGCGGAGTTCTTCCAGCAGTACATCATAGACCGGTTCAACAAGCTGCAGGAACAGCGCAGCGTCGCCACCAACACCGAGGAGTTCCCTCCGACCTCCCCCGACCAGCACTCCAGCATAGAGCAGCTGGTGCAGGACTGTGACGATGCTGTGGCTGCCAAGGTTTGTTACACTTGCGTCTCTGCAGTCAGCCAACACCGAGGAGTTCCCTCCGACCTCCCCCGACCAGCACTCCAGCATAGAGCAGCTGGTGCAGGACTGTGACGATGCTGTGGCTGCCAAGGTTTGTTACACTTGCGTCTCTGCAGTCAGCCAACACCGAGGAGTTCCCTCCGACCTCCCCCGACCAGCACTCCAGCATAGAGCAGCTGGTGCAGGACTGTGACGATGCTGTGGCTGCCAAGGTTTGTTACACTTGCGTCTCTGCAGTCAGCCAACACCGAGGAGTTCCCTCCGACCTCCCCCGACCAGCACTCCATTATTGTAAAAGTATATATAATTTTATATTTGCTGTCGAGTTGTAGTGGACATTTTGGTACAATTATATGGTGTGCTATTTTGAGCTTCTATGTTTATAATGACATATAAAAAACTTCCAAACTTGAGTTAACTTGAATATACCTTAATATTTACAGACGGCCCTCATGATGAAAGAAAAAGCAATCCGAGACCAAATCGCCGAAAAATTCACATTAGAAATGAAAACAGTCGAAATGAACTGCGCGAGACGCATCAAGGAGATTGAGAACGAACACATAGAAACTGTCACTAAGATCAAAGAACTTCTGGAAAGGAAAGCTAAAGAAGTTAACGCTTTAAAAGAGTTTATACTAGCTGAAAGAGCAAAAGTCACGCAGATACTCGAGTCTAAGGAGAATGAAATATCCGAACTAATTAAAGAGCATAATGAGTTGCAAGTTGAATGTCAGAAGGCAAAAGATAGTATTATTGACTGGAAACAGAAGGCCGAAAGGTATAAAGAAAGGGCGTCTCGACTTGGGTCTTTGGAAGACGTTTTGAAGCACGAAAGGGAAGATTGGAAGCAAAGAAGTAGTTCGTCGACTAAAGAATGTATGGCTATGAAAGCGAAGGCGTCAGAATTACAAGCGAAACTAGCTCAGTTAGAACAAAAGTATGAAAAGTTGCAAGCCGAACAGAAGATCATTCAAGACAAGTATAAGAATGCTAAGAAAACTATTTTTACTTATAAGGTGAGTTTTTCACTAAAACTAAAATAATGTTTTAACATTATAAAAATAACATAAGTGTCAGTGTTTTTCGTCACGAAAAAATGGACAACGCAATTTATTTAACTATCAGAGTTTCGTAAAAAAATTCTTCTTTACGAATCTTATATTTCTTTTCAAAAATATATTTATGTTATATATTTTTTTGGATATCTGAAACGCTCTTAAAATTTTTGTTTTATCAAAATTTCGACTTCACTTATATACATTCTTTGTCTCAGGATTACGTAACGAAAAAAGACGCTCACGTGAACAACGAAATGAACCGAATACAGGACGAGTACCGCAAGATATTCCTGAAGCTGCAGAACCAGCTGAACTACCACATCAACTGCCGCCTGCAGGAGGAGAGGAAGGGCAAGCAAGCGCAGGCGCATGGCTCGCAACAAACTGACGTAAGTAGTACTGCTTGGAGCTTTTTACGTCCTTTTACAGAGACTGGTGCGCTGAATAAAATATCTATACTATATACAGACAGAGGAAACCTTTTTTTGACTGTTTTTACGAAATTAGTAAGCCTATTCTTATAATAATTAAAATAAAGTCATATTACTTACTAGCTTCTGCCTGCGGTTTCATCCGCACCCATCTGCACGATCCGGAACCTCTACATGAACCTGGATAAAATGTAGCCTTCCTCGATAAATTGGCTATCTGACACTGAAAGAATTTTTCAAATCGGACCGGTACTTTCTGGGATTAGCGGGTTCAAACAAACAAACCAACAAACCTCTTCAGCTTTATAATATTAGTATAGATTCCATAACTCAAGAACGGCTGGACTGACATGGCTGAAAATTAGTGGGGACGCCTTCTTAGAAACGTGATGGACAGAGGATATATATTTCTGTCCTATTCCTTCAGGACGTTGATGAAATCGTAGGCTCATGTTTCAATTGACCTGTGTTTGCTGACGGGATTTCTAAGCTTCAACAAAAATAATTATTTTTTTATTATTTTCAGTATACAGACAGAATAAACAAGCTGAACGATGATTTCACGCGGCTCACGCAGTCCAACTTCATGGACGGGCCCGACTTCAAGTGACATCCAGTGAAACAGCACACTTTACAAGTTGTCGTCACTAAACGCCAGCGTTTAGTCTTCAAGTAGAACATTTGCCCCAGTTTGTACTTAAAGTAGTATTTATGTAAACAAAAGTATTATTGTTAATGAGTAATGGATGTTCCCAATATTCTGTATAGCTGTTGTTTTGCCTACTATTGATAGGAATTTGTCGTTACTTGTATGCGGCTAATGTCAACGTCGTTACTGCCTCGTTGGTCTAGTGGTCGCAAGCGCGGCTGCTGTGCTCAAGGTGTCGGGTTCGATTCCCGGGTCGGGCCGAAATCGCTTTGTGGGTTTTCTTAAACTTTCACAAAGCAGCCCGTAGTCTGGAAGTTGGTGATTGATGCACCCGTGCATCGGAGAGCACGTTAATGTTGGTCCTGCGCCTGATCTCTCTCCGGTCGTGTCGGATTGCCGTCCCATCGCGTTATGAGAGTGAAGGAATAGGAAGTGCACTTGTGTCTGCGCAAATGTTCGTGCACTATAATATGCCCTGCACAGCTGCCTGATCTCCTTAAATGAGAACACCCGCCGTGGCCGACATCGGCCGTGGATGTCATTAATGTCAACGTCCTATCTCTAGTAAGTAAATAACAGAAGATATTGGGAATGGCTGTTAATAGAAGGGTAATGCAAGGCATATCTCTCGAGGAGAACTGATGTAACGTCAAGACTGCGTTTTACTATGACAATCGCTCAAGCCCCAACTAGAATAATTTCATAGAATATTATTTTTTCAATATGAATTTAATTAGATAACTATCATTCCATTAACCATTTAGTGAATTGTTCCTGTGATAGTTAAGTACATTGTAGTTTAATGTAATGTAATGTAAAACAGTATTAATTACACAATAAAGTGCAAAATATATCTCACATTCCTCATGACGTGTCCAGTTTGACTATACTGATTATGTGAACACTACAGGTAAGTAGGTGTACATACATCTTAATGGCCTTTATCATAAAAAAGACTTGTTATAATGAATTTAATGTTAATTTTCAATTATTATTGTGTTAAATAGTATTACGAATCTGAATTGTTTTCGTTAAAGCTCTTGGAAGTAGTTGGAGTAACGGAATTTTATTTTTAATGCTATGGAAGATTATATCTGTTATGTAAAAAGTTTTGTAAATAAAAGTATCATTTCGTAAATTAGATTTTTTTATTATTTTTTAATGTAGTATTTTGAGGGAACGAAGGGCATTTTAGCGACCACGCAGGGTACGTCTTTGCCTCTGATGTTCACTAACAGTTCTGTGCCGGCTTTTTTGAGCGCTTCGCTGATGTACCCCATGGCGACATTGCCGCCGAGTGAAGGCGCCGGGCAGCCACTGGTCACGGAGCCCACGGTCTCTGACGTCTTGGCGTCCTTCAGAACTGCTCCCTTCCTCGCGGGCGGACCGCTGTCCATCCGAATACCCACTCGCCTCTTAGACACGCCTTCCTTTATATGCCGCAGTATTATCGACGATCCCGGGAAGTTGCTATCGGTGCGTCTGCGCTTAGCTATCAACCACGTAAGATTGGCCTCGACGGGAGTCACACTTTCGTCGATATCATTGCCGTAGAGGCACAGTCCGGCTTCTAGGCGAAGAGAATCTCTTGCACCTAGACCCGCGAGCTTAGTATCACTGGACTGTAGCAGAGCCTCTGTCACGTGTTCTGCTTTATCCGCGGGTATGGAAATCTCGACACCATCTTCGCCTGTGTACCCGCATCTTGTCACACGACAGTCAACACCGGCCACTTTTCCCAATCTGGAAGTCATGAAGACTAAATCCTTCAGAGGTATATCGGTTAGGTCCTGTAAGACCGATGCTGCTTTAGGCCCTTGCAACGCGATCAGAGCCCTCTCGCTAGTGTCCCAGAATTCAACATTCACATCGTTACCTTGTTTTTTAAATATCTCGGATGTTTCTTTCATATGCTGCTTATCTACTTCCAATCGTCCGGCGTTCGAGACTATGTACAGAGTCTCTGAATTCACTTTGGTAACAATCAAATCGTCTATAATTCCACCTTTGTCGTTCAAAAACACGGTGAGGGAACTAGAGCCATCCTGCATTCCTTTCAAGTCGACTGGACATATCGACTCAAACCAAGACAGGCAGTCTTTACCTCGCACGTTCGTTTGCAACATGTGAGAGACGTCGAAAATCGAAGCACTTCTTCTTGTAAACAAGTGTGATTCAGATAGACTTAAGTCTGAATATTGTACTGGGAGGAGAAATCCGGCGAAATCGACCACTTTACCTCCATATTTGGTGTGCAAGTCATATAATGGCGTTTTCCTTGCTTTGGACTCGTCGCTATACAAACGCGCGGACTCCGCTCCATGTAGTATTGGTTTAGGAACTATAACTCTAGGAACGAGGAGAACACGGCTTAGTGCTTTAGAACACATTTTCACAGGTCAAACTCTTACTAAATGATTACAACATCTGAGTGAACAATATCTGTAGTGGTTGGCATAACAAGAGGTCAGTGGTCAATCGGTAAGTGCTGATAAGTAATTACGTTATGTTCTATCGGTAGAGGGGGTATTGTTTACTGATGTGTTTAATGCTCTCCAAAAATAAATAGTTATTACTGATAATAGATTTTGTTATTTGTTTCAATATACTTTTGCCATTACGACATTTTTCTTTCTTGTCTGGTCAGCCTCCTATACTTATTCATAGAAATGAAACTGATGTATGAAAATTGTGTGATATTAATAGGAAATTAAAATATAAAGTGATTTTTGCTATATTACCTAAGTAGATATATGAGGCGTGATCTTATCAATCGCGGTAATATTTAAAGTAATTTTTTATGTCTTTGTTAACCCTGAAAGTTCTTACAATGCAAATGTAACATGATAAACTGTTTAATAAAAAAATATGGGATTTCGCTCAGCAATATGTATGCCTAGCATGTTGACAAGGCAATTCCTCTGGGGGAGGCACTTGGATTTCATAAAATTAAACAACATCAGTACATTAAAAAGTCTCTATTCTAAATCTTTTGTTTCACAACGATTCAATACTTCTAAATACTCATCATGAGTCAATAGTTCACTTTTAGTGGCTTCAGATATAGCTATACTTGACAGAATGATAGCAATGTAGCCATCAGCATCCGGATACTGCTTCAGAAGCTCCGGTTGATTCACCAGCTCTTCATTTACTTCAATAAGTGTACCCTTCATGCCACAGGGCACATCAAAACTTGTGCCATCTTTATACTCTATCTTGCAAACTACAGACTTGGGGTTCAGAAGCTGACCTCCTTTCTTGCTCTTGCCTTTAACAGCGTTTCTCAGCCTGTCCACCTTTCCTACAGTAAAATTAAGTTTGTACTCTTGATCCTTACTGAAAAAGAAATGACTTGGAGCCAGGCTCAATAGAGCAATCCTGTTCGAGTGGAACATTATCATAATATCATTATTCTTTATCCCATCAATATCTGTAATATATCTTTTACTAAAATATCTATCAGTGAATGACTTCAAGTTGTTTAAATCTGGTATTGAATCTAATATCTTAAACTCTGTTGGTGTCTCCATTGTATTGTATAGTTAATAAATGCTCTTAGGTGCAATTTCTCTATATTTTAGTGGGCAGCTTTTTCTTGAGCTAATATTCTGGCTCGGATCTCAGCGTGGCGTCTGCGAGAATCATCCAAGTTAGCTTTTTGTCTTGCAAGGCGCTCAGCTTTCAAGCATTTCCTCATATCCCGATCATAGTCATTGCAATATCCCATGAACTTTCTAAACGGATGCTGGAACAAAATGCATACATACAAACATGTTAGACGTGTATAAAACTAAACATTGTCTGGTGATAGCGATAATTACATGGTAATTAAAAAAGTTTTAGCATTCCTAACCTTCAAATTAGGTTATTATCTAGATAAGATATAAATATCCGAAACTTATATAACAATCTACATATAACAACATATTTTTTAGGATAGATTTGTTGTTTAAACTTTAACTAGTTGATTTGTTATGCAATTAATTTTTAACTTCTTACCTACCTCGGTGTGACAGTCCATCAACTTTCGTATGAAAACATTACATTCGGCAGTGTGTAAATGGGGTGCTAAGTCTGTGTGCATAACTATGTATTTATTAAGTTATGGTGTTTTTAAATATTTATATTAGTCCAACCGTAGTTGGTATATATTAATAAAGGAATTAAAACAGCCCAACAAAAATCTGCAGCAGATTTGTTCGCGCTTTGACGTCTATTTCAGTTTCAGCGTCAGTCAGTGATGTCGTTGTCAATGTCATGTCACTAGCTGTTTACAAAGTACAAAGGGTAGGAAGATAATACCAAGAAAAAATTACGCCGATCCCTTTAGTGGCTTAGTTCAAGAAAGTCAAACTGGACTTATTGTTTTTAAAATCTCTCGAGACATTTGGATAATAATCTGACTGACTTCTTTTTTCCTTTTATTCCATTTGTATTCCCTATTTTTTTATTGTTTAATGATTGTTTATGACAAGTACGTTTCGTTATACGATCTCCAAATTATTTGACGTTCCAGTTACGTACCAAGATCAGCGCAATAAAGGCATCGGCTAGGAAAATAATAAAAAGAAAATCCCTTATTCTGGGCAGTAATGTGGAGCCGCCATATCAGTAGAAACTTGAGTATCGAGAGGACCTTTTGGATTTTGTAGATTAGTATAAAAAAAATACACAATTCCCCCGAAAGCCAGCGATGGATAAAGTGTCCTAAGACGACCCACAGACCCACTGACCAAAGTGTCGACTTTCAAATTTTTTTCAAGGAATTGTTAAACAGGTTCAATTTTTTATTACATACATAAACAACGAACCATTTGTTTCCGTTTTCCAATATAAGGACGAACTCATTATTCTCTTATTAAAAAAAAAGAGAAAACACAAACAGATAGTAAATATTCGCAGTAATTAACATGTTTTCAGGTAGATGATGAATTCGGAACAGGATTTAAATAAAACACTGATGATTTTTATTTAGTTTTTACTTAAATACATAGTCACATTGTGTCTCATTAATAACTAACAAAGAAATAATAACGGCAAACACCGCTCATGTACGGGATTTAATTAGAACTAGTAGTAGGAATACCTACATTGACATACCTTAGAATAGATACAAGAGTAACTAACAACTTCAATAATGACTAGTAATTTATTGCATTTTTGAGACATGTATAAAAAACACCTTGATAATTAGGATTGGAAGTTGTCTTGCGTTGTCTATCATCACCACTAATAAACGCACGAAGAAAATCACAATAAATCATACGATACGACATCATTCATCTCAAAAACAGGAACAAGCGAGTATAAAGCAAAATAAATTACAGATAAATAAAGAAATGCGATGTAACGAAAAATAACTAGTGATTTGATGCCCGATTAGATGAAGAAATGCAAAATGTGCCCAAAATAAATGTCCAATCCAATTGGCTAAAATTAAAAAGCGGGTGTGTAGTGTGGTGCGGGGTTCGTTCGTTCGCGGAGGCATCAACTCTTGGGCATGCCCTGCGGCGTGGCGGTCTCCACCATCTTCTTGTACTTGCCGACGAGCTCGGGCAGGTCGTAAGCGATGGCCACGTCCAGCCGCGTGATGGGGCAGCCTCGGAAGTACGTGCACGTCGCCGATAGCTGCTGGAACTCGAACAGGGGATTCAACCGGAAGAAATCCCGGTACGTCTCGGGGTCGGGCAGGTCGTACCTGGACACACGAAAATATTTTATCAAGATACTTCAAAATTAACTTCATATTGCCAAATTACCGTATCCGAAAAAAAAAAATTATGTTACCTGGAAATATTGGTGAGTGTGCTAAGACCCTCATAGATGTGGTAGTTCTGAGGGTTTTCAATGATGGCGTCGGCAATGATCTTCCTGTTGCCGAATATCGTCTTGTGGTTGTAATACGTGGTCAGGTAGCAGTCAACCATCTTAGCGTGGTTCCTCACGCGAACCTGTTGCAAACAGAAATATTATGAAATGGAATTGTTCTAGTAAATAATGATGGGTCACAAAACAAATATTTCCAACACACGCAAAAAAATTGTTCAAGCATTCAAGTAATGCATTGGAAATGGAAATATTCACTTTATCTCATGTAATTATGCCGCATCAAATAACAAAAGACAGTCTACTCACAGCGAATCTCCTAGCGCTTGCAATCTTATTCTCAATGCGCTTATCAATGGCTTGCCGCAAGTCCCTCAGGAGTTCTCTCTCCTGGGCTTGCAGCAGACGCACTGGCGCTCGCTCCGGCCTCGTACGGCATGGACCACAGTGACACAGTGTACATGACGGGCGGCTGCGCGGAGCTCATCAGCGGCGAGATGTTCCAGATCAGCGCGCTTTGTACGCGCATCAGTTCCTCCGGCTTCACTGTGTCGGCCTTGTTCAGCACGATGCGTGTCTAAACGAACAATAGGTAAGATACAATCAAAGAGTTTCTAGGATTCTTTCGACGTTATTTAAACCGGGACTTGGGTAATCATCTAAATCCTTCGTGGCTCCTGCTCTATGTAGGGAATGAGTGTCAGACTGAAAGTCCAAATCTGTGGATAAGTTTTTTTTACTATTTGTTCTTCATAATTCTTTCACCATCCCCATTTAGACTTGTATAATTAGACCTTACCAAATGAATGTGCCTAATTATAAATCCTACGTGGTCGCATATCGATAATTCGTTGCATTGTCGATTAAAATATACCTGGCAGTGAGTTCTACTCGATCATCAAGTGATGACGGATATACTATTCACGCGTACTCAATACTATGGGACGAATGCTGGCATGCAAACGTATTTCCTCTGATTTATAATGGGCCTGCAATATTCATCTTTCTTACTTTAAAAATATATCGTGTTCTTCGTTTAAATGTGAATTTGAGAAGGGCTTTACATAAGGGAACTTACCTGAGACTCCCTGCCTTTGAGTTGGTCGAGTATAGCTTCAGTCTCGGGACCCACGTCCAGTTTGGAAGGATCGTAGACCAGGAAGATGATGTCGGCGCGGTCGATGAACCACTGACAGGCGTCGTTGAAGGGGAATACACGGGACACTTGCTTCCTTACTTCCAGTATTCCAGGAATCTCCACGATATTAACCTGGAAACAGACATTGTTAACTCAAATTAAGAAAAATGGAACAATCTGCTTCCTACGTTATTCAGTCGTGTTTGATTTATTGCAGTCTCCATCATCGATATTATAAAACAAACCTTTTCTAATATTTTGCTGGGATATCTCAAGCCCCTCAGACGCTCTTCCAGACCTTGACCGAATTTCTGAAGACCCGAGAAAGTCCAATCAGCTGCCAACTGTGTGCCGTCCAGCACTTGTGGTTCTTTGCCGTGCATTAGAATGTTGAAATATGCAGGAGATGGTTCCGCCCCTAGAAATTAAAAATACGTCTCAAATAAGCCAGCTTTTTTTACTGGTACTTCCAGCAAAATAAATGATATCTTACCAGTTCTAAGAGACCATTCAGTAAACTCCAGCCCCGTTAGGTAGTTCAGGATGCTAGATTTTCCACCGCTCCACGGACCCATGAAGAGTACCAAAGGCTTCGAGAATATCTCAGGGTCGCCAAAATGCCTGTTACTCAGATCCCTGTACTTGTAAAGACCTTCCAATGGTTTAATGGAGTTCTCGTATAACCTCTTCAAATCTCTGAGCACAATGTCTGCGGATTTTTCAACAGTTAACTCATCTTCGCTCGCTTCTTCATCTAGCCTTAAAATTTTGGTGATATGGTCACGAGATCTCAAGTTTTCAGGAATATCAATAGTCTGTAATGGGAAGCGTAAACATTAGTTATATCCAATTTTGAAATCTTAATTGGGAAGTGGTGTCTTATTTTATATTTAGATTATACAATGACTATTAAAATTACAAGTTTCACTCGGGCGACTATAGTAAGAACATGAAAGTTACATAATTATGTATTGTCATATCTAGGGATAGAAGTTAAGCATTTCTAACATGTTTATGGGTATAATTCTAAAATCTACAGTACCTACGTTATACTTACAATTAATAAATCTTCTTCAGGCGCTCCTTCCTCCTCCGAACCTTCATCTCCGGCAGCTTCAGCCTCATCCCCGGCCTCAGAGGCCTCCTCGGACTTATCTCCATCTTCCTCCTCCTTGCTATCTGCTGCAGACTCCTCCTCTTCCTGCGACTTGTCTTCTACCCCTCCTTCAGCTTCTGCAGACTCTTCTTTCTCTTGCGATTCATCTTTCTCTTCTACTGACTCCTTGTCATCTGCTGCTTCCTCGGTATCCTCTCCAGAATCGGCTTTCTCTTCGCCAGACTCGTCTTTAGCTTCTCCTGAATCATCTTTGTCTTCAGCAGTTGTGTCCTGGTCTTCTTTCGATTCATCTTTGTCCTCTGCTGAAGCATCTTGCTCGCCAGATTCATCGGCAGCTTTCTCTTCGCCGGATTCGTCATCTTTAGCTTCTTTAGAGTCTTGTTCATCGTCTGCGTCTTCTTGAGATTCGTCAGCCTTTTCTTGAGATCCATCGTCTTCTTCTTGTGTCTTATCGTCATCGTCTTTATTTTCGTCAGATGCGTCTGCAGCTTCAGCAGACTTTTCGTCGTCATCTGCTTCTTGACTAGTTGCTTCGGTTTCTTTGCTATCCTCTTCCTTCACTTCCTGGCTGTCTTCTTCGGATCCTTCTTGGGATTTTTCGTTACTGTCACCCTTGGTCTCGTCTTCAGCTTCTTCACTCTCTAAAATTATAGAAACATAAATAATGAAAAACAATTCATACAAACTTGCACCAAACCAATATAGTTTAATGACAGGAACAGTAAGTTTGCAGTTGCGTTTTTACTTTTTTTAAATATAATATGACGTCTTACAGCCAATTTCTTCATCAAAAGTAAAAGCCAAAGTAATGTCATAAAGTAAAAGTAACGGTCAAATTCGTTTTTCACGATTTTATCTATAAGTTTTGCTGTTACTTTAGCCTTGAAAAACGAACTTTTGATAAGAAACTGGCTGTAAGTGGAAGAGGTTAACCATCATTCATAAACTAGTATCTTGCTTATACATATCTATTTACGATTCGCATTCCAGAGTAGGTGAAATACTATGCTAAATATAGTGATGCTCACCTTGGTTCGTTGTTTCTTCTTCAGCAGATGCTTCGCCACTGTCTGCATCACCAGCCTGTTGTTCCTTGCTGTCCCCATCGTCTGCAGCCTCTCCCGAGTCAGTGTCATCAGACGCAGCTTGTAACTCCTCGACGGACGCTTGTGACACGTAAGGTTCGTCAGCTATTTCTACTGACGGCGCATCGTCTTCCGCGCTATCTGCTGCTTCTCCGCCATTTTCTGCTGAATTGTCTTCTTTAGTGTCATCTCCGTCGGCGACACTAACTTCATCACTGTCGTTTTTTTCGGCAGAGTCTGTAAATTATAGTTTTTTCTGTTATTCATTAATCCCGATATGTGTTTTGTATTTGTATTTTATTTGTGCATTTTTACACATATGTTCGACTCAACTAAAACAAGTGGACTATGTACCGATTAGAGTATAAAAAACAATTCAGAAAATGTATGATATTTTTTCTACGCTCATTGTTATCGTTCTTTTCGTTTAATAATGGGAAGTTTGTCACTATTGAAACTTTCTTAAAACATAATTTTGCTGAACGTTAAAAGTTGACTTGCCAAAGTCCATTTAACAGTCTATTTATGATACATCCTGCTCAGAAGATTCTATCGTGGATATTTCATTTACTTGTTACTCACGTTATTTGAGTTGTGGGTGATCGCAAGAGTACCAAGCGGATACAATATCGACTATCCAACTACACTAACCCAGTTTCAAAATATATTGCTTACATTTATCAGTTATTGTGTTCTTGGAATTTATTGATATATTCCACAGAAACTTTGTTACTAAGGCTTACGTAATGATTCATCAGTTTGGTTCGTCCTTGACTGTCTGTCCAGTCGTTTCAAAGTCGCGATTTCAGTTCGTCCCATCCCTGGTTTGACGCTCTCAAGTGAAATTCTACGTTGCGTGGTTTATAAATAATTGTTTAATTTTAGATGGCCCAGCCTCAATACGTTTTAGAGGACAATGACTATTAAACAGCATGTTAATAATTCTTACACATGCCCCGAATATAATAATTTTGTAACATATCGTAGACGTGTTGCGCAAAGTTTCGTCTAGCTTTATTGCCTACAACAATGATGTGGATGGTTTGGCTGCTTTCCTCTTTTCAAAAGGGCAGCAGTAACAACATTATATTTTGCGTGCCATGTGTGTGATTATAGTGTTCCATGGTTTAATATAATGATCCATGGCGAGAGATCTTCGGATCTTAACAATTCAATCTAGGATTTTTTTTTGATATATCACAGTATGTGTTTCCCTATTGCATAACTTTTCTTTCTGCAAGCCGTCATTCACACATTTACACTAGTCTTTAAGCATAGATGAATGAAAATAATTAGGTACAATGGAAAAAATATATGCGGTGACCTAGAGGCGGTAATATCGATGACGCGCGAACGTTACTGCAATTAAAATAGATCCGACATCTCAACACCAGCAAACTCGTGTCAATCCAACAGTATTCCTGGTTCCGTTGAGGTCACGTTAAATAAAGTTTACTACACGTTCATCACGCAAATAGTAGCTGAAAAAAATGCGAATAAGTAAATTGACGCTACACGATATGCTTTATTTTCAGAAGATCATCGAAAAAGAGGATCTAACTTTCAGTAAAAAAAACATTCATGGGTAGGTCAATATTTTTACTTGTGTATCGGCAAAGAGGAGGAACTTAGGTACTTTTTATTCTTTGAAATCCTTCACTTTACTAAATATCGTCAGGTTTTAGGGCCAAACTTTCCTGTATATTGTACCTACATGGTTCATGCATTAATTGGTCGTGTAAGTGAGATCTGTTACTGTTACAGCCTTTTTATCGTCCCACTGCTGGGCACAGGCCTCCATGATTTTTAATAAATGGCAAGCAATTTAAATGCTTTTACCTGGTTCCACATCTCCTGACTCCAGCTCCTTGAGAGCTTTTTCGATGTATGGCCGGCATTGTGACTCAGATGGTACTTCGTCGTCGGCTGGAAAAAATTGAAAAGTAAGTTACTTACATAAAATCCACAGTTAACAGCATCTACTATCATCTACTTATGTAGGTATAATGACAGTTGGAAGAACAAGAAGAGCTCTATCAATATTTTACAAGAAATATAATAATGTAGGTATTTGAAACTCTTCTCTGAAACGTGTGTGTCTATTTTATTGTTTCGAGTACAAATAAAACTTTAATAAAAATTCTAACAGCGGTCTAAATTAGAATTAAAATAAATAACAGTCTTCAGTCAATTTTTATGTTACCTACTTTTTCACAGATTGTTGGTTGAATATTAATTTCCCTAGCCAATCGTACGGAGATAAATTGATTCACCAACAAAATAAAGACTATATTAGAAAAGGATCGAGTGAGTCAGCCTTGCGTTTATCCACGTTGCGTCTGGAATGCATGGCAGCCATTGCAGCATTATGGAAGCCTGTTTTGTTATACTCAATCTTTACCTCTACGAATTTCGAAAGGCAGGAAATGAGTGAGTTGCATCCCCTACCATTTTCAACCATGATTGCTAAGTACAATTGGAGACCATAGTTGCATTTTATATCGAGAGACATAGTCCAGTAGATAAGCTCGTTGCAATTGCAATAGGCCGTCCATATAGTACCTATCTACGGAGAAACCATGGCCAACAGTAGTTCTTTTGCAAAGTACGACGGTTACCAACGAAGTGGTCAGACAAAGGTTCAGCATTGGAGGTCCCAGAAAGTAGGGAATGCTCGTAGCTGTTAATAACATAGTTTTCCTAGCATGAAGACTGGAAGTCTGCTAACTAAACAAACCGTGGAGTATCGTGTTTCCAATCGAGTTTGAAGCCAATGAAAAATAAATCTCCCCATGTAAATAAAACAATGGTGTTAATTGTTTACTTAAGACTGCACCTAATTTAAACGTAGTTGAGAAAGGGCATGGTATCTATGAGGCAAATTATACCTATTTAACATCATATTGTTATCATCAACTTTGAGATTTTCGCTCATGAGGTGCTCCATTTTAAACAGTTTATGAAGTTCATAGGTTTTTCATCAACAGACCCATCATTAAATCAAAATTTATTGTGTTCGCTTGCGTCATCACCTGCTGTAGATACGTCAAATATGAATCATCTTCGTTTCTCATCTTTGCTATACCTGCTTCTGTCTATCCTGAGTAGGTATAGCCTACAGTTCATTAATCATTATTCAATCCATTAGCCACCTTCTTACTGCTTGTTTATTTTGTGCAGGCCACGTTATTGCAACTTAACTTTACCTACATGGTTTTGGTCCCTACAGTCTCTTCGACATTGGAATAGTTTGAAAGCGACACGAAAATAGTAGCAGCACTTATCTTTTTCTCATTCATTAAAATGTAATTTCAAGCGGAAAGTAAAATTATAGTTGAGAGATATGTTTGAGTCTTCTTGAATTTTCACATTAGTATTTTCACGCGGTTTATTGCCGGCCTTGGTATGTCGCTCTTCAAAGTAGAGCTGTTTGTGTTTTATGTTGCCTGCTATGCTAGCTGACATTGACTTACATGTGGCTGCCTGTGGCGAACGAACATACCAGCCTACAGAAAAATATATAGCAAATACTTTCTACTAGTCCGCAAGGGTGTTTGGGAGGGACGTTTGTGATCTGATAGTTTCAATTGCAACGTTTTGGGGTCGTGAAAGGCATATTTTAGCTTTTTCTTCAGTTCACTGGTACCTGGGTACTAAATAATCATGTGAACAGTATTTCATAAAAAAGTGCTCAATACAAATTGGAGAACAGGTTAATTTAATTTTAACGGCCACCTAGAGAGTTACGCTACTCTAGGCGGTCTAGTTGGACGTAAACCAAATACTGATTTACTGTCTACATATCTGCAATAAGAAACATTTAGTTCTTAACTTTGGGTATTATGTACGGTTACGAGAATCAAGAGGGTAGCATGCAATTATGACGTGACCTAGATCCATGTCATACTTTTATAATGTCGTCACGATCCTATCGTTTTTCACAAGATGGCGACGCACAACGACAAATCCCTGTATTTCTATTTACGTATCTAGCTTTGCGATGTAACGAAGCGGCTGGCGGCGCTCTACCTTCACTCAAATCTGTCCGATAAACACGGCAGAGAATAGACAAATCCTGTTTATAACTCGGTCACTAGATCATTTTGTCATACAAAACTTCACCTAAGGTTATCGCCAAAAATAGAGCACATACGTGAGCTTTTTACATAATTTCAGCGCAAGTTACGCCGAAAATAGCAACGATGTAGTGACGCAGAGTTCGAGCGAAGATGTGCCGGCTCCCACTCTGCGAGCGGCGGCTGGACTCACCTCGCACCGCCGCGGCACAAGCCGACACCGCCAACAACATGCACAGCATTATCCTCCATAGCGTGAATCCTTTGCTCCACATGTTGTTCAAGTTAAGCCCGCTGTGCTGGGCTATCAGTCATTTGCACACACACTCGCGCACCTGGTCGGCCGATCTAAGGACGTTGTACACATCTACACTGAATGAGCGAATCCACTTAATTCGTCGGCTAACACGACTCGCATTCCCACAGGAATGCAACTCGGGTTGAGACCGTTACCATTAAACCGCGGTTAATAATGACCGAATCGAAAGACGAGTAGCCAAATAAATAAAGTAGAAAGACATAAATTGTTAAACGACAACTCTATTATTAACCGCGTTTCAATGGCTAAAATATTGGCTGCAGCGGCAAGCGGTACGCGACACTGCACGTAAAGACGACGGACGTACTCTATTTCCGGAGACAGCACAGCATCGCTGGTCGGAGGGGTACTGGCGAGAGCGCGAGGCTCTCCCCGCGCCGGAGCTTTCAGCGACATTCAGCGCGGTGCGCGTGCCAAGCGCAGCCCACGGCACGCGGCGGCGCCCGCGCTTCCAGCCACCACTACCTGGACGCCTCAATAAAGCTTATTTTGTTTATAATCCACGTGTTCTAATTGTATATTATTGTAACCTACAGCTGGTATAATGATCGATATCTTGTCCATCATAACGATCATTAAGAGAAATAAACGATTAAAAATAAGACTCATCACGTTTATAAGAGAAGACTCAAATCATTTCGAAAACCATTTTTGAATGAAAGAAATAGCTAATAGTCATCATCAACCGAGCACAGTTCCAAAGTCCAATCTGAATATTTGGGAACTAACCGCACGCTTTTCCACAAGATTTTCACGAGACACGTTATTCAATTATTTCAGAAGGCAATAGTTTTCCGCATCACTGCACCGATGACGTTTGCCGACATTAATTGTGATTTAATTTTGTCTTAGATTAGATAATATACAAAAGGAACGCGCCAAATGGCTTTGAATAACGTAATAAGACAAGCGAGATGTTGGTTGCGTTCACATAGCATTAATACTTGTCGACGTACAAAATCTGTTGGCTCGTGGTGGAGCCCTGCTCGTGGTGAGATCCAACGCTATAATATATCAGCATGTCGCTTGCGAAATTACTGCACTTGGTGCAGTGACATCCTCAAAGCCATTGCCTACGCAAATATAGTTTTCATTCGCGGCTATTTGTGGATAGTCCTTGTGCCGTAGGTGTCATAACAACACTTACCTACTGGTATGTGAAGATAATAGTTATATGTCTTACGAGGAAAGACTCATACTTTACCTGGAAGGCAAACTATTAACTCATAAATTATGAAAACCGTATCATTATTTATATACTATTCTGTAAACTCCAGAATATGATTACGTTGGAAACTCGAAAACGTTTGACAAACCACAATCTCTAGGGGTGGCATTATTAAGGAAACTTTAACTAAGTCAAAACTAAACATATCTCGAACTAAATGTACATGAACCCTTGTGATTTATTTTATGGCTTACCGATTTAATTACCTTTCAGTTATATAGTATTCAATGGCATTATCAAGAGCCAAATGCCGCCAAACTATTATCGGTATAATTACACAAGTTGACAGGATTTCTTTGAACATGTACCCAAGAATATAAATGCCAACCACCTCATAAAATCGAAACACACTCACTCCCTTCTTATTCATGTCATCTTTCAGTCAGCCCATCCATCGTCTCTTAGGTCTTCATATCACTATCCATCCATCTATATTCATACTCAGAGCTCACAGTGGCGGCGTAGCATCGGGTGGCACCCGGGGCGTACTACCTATTGAGCACCCCCCGTCCCTCCCCCCCCTCCCCAAAAAAAAAACGACAAAATATAATCACGGGCTAAAATTGTAAATTAAAGTACTTAAAAATCGTGTAGAAATCATTCATGGTGCTTTTTGCTAGGTTTAACATAAAGAAACCAGAGACAAATCACTGCAAACTTATAAAGCCCTAGCGAAGCGATCCCGTGTCATTTGAGTTTTGAGACTTAAAATAACTCAAACATGTTTCTAAAAACCAGTGTCCAGTGAAAAAGCCGCGAGCGTAGCGAGCGCGAAATTTTTGAATTTTAGAACAGTAAAGTCCCTTAAAGAGTTTAAAAGAAACAGGCGTAAAGTGGAAAAGCCGCGAGCGGAGAGAGCGCGAAATTTTTGAGTTTTAGAACAGTAAAGTCCCTTAAAGAGTTTAAAAGAAAGAGGCGTAAAGTGGAAAAGTCGCGAGCGAAGCGAGCGCGAAATTTTTGAGTTTTACGACAGTCAAGTCCCTTAAAGAGTTTAAAATAAACAGGCGTAAAGTGGAAAAGCCGCGAGCGTAGCGAGCGCGAAATTTTTGATTTTTGGGACTCAATAATACCTAAAGAAATTAGAAAAACCACCGTAATGTGAAAGGCGCGAGCGGAGCGAGCGCGAAATTTTTTGAGTTTTGGTACACAAAAGTCCTCCACTTCCTAAACAACTTAGAAATCGTCAGCGTAGAGCGTCAGTTATTTTTGCTACTTCGGTGCTTTAACTTTTTGTTAGATTGAGGACTCAAGAAGTAAACGCAGAAGAAGTTTTTTTCTAAGTTTGAGGAATTAATTTAAGTAATCAGGAAACAGAACAAAAATAAACAAGAAAGAGAGGGGTGACAGCCGGACTGTGTCACCCCTCTCAGTGTTGCCTCGACGTCTCGCGCATGCACTGTTGTGGTTTTGTTTGAATATCGTGCATTTAGTGAACCTAGGCTTTGCAGATTAGAATGGCACCCTCAGTGACTTGTCAATTTTGCCCGCGCCATCCTGGTCGTGCAGATATGTGCCGACCGAGATGGCACCCCCTTAGACGTGGCACCCGGGGCGGACCGCCCCCTCCGCCCCCCCCTTACGCCGCTACTGAGAGCTCATGCTACATACCTGCTTACTTAGATCCATTCATAAAATTATCAAAATGAAGGTTCCCCATAGGAGTACCTCAAGGAACAGTCCTAGGTACCAATTTTTTATTTTTATTTAGACTGAACGTTTCAAAAACCCCAAATCTGACTAGGTATTTCTAGGACCCTAGTCCTTGGAGCGCAGGTTAAGCCTGTCGGCCCTGTAAACTTCTCTTACTACATTATATGTAGTCTGCAACCTGATCCGGTCGTGTCGAATTGCCGTCCCATCAGACTGCAGGTAACTGTGACGAGAGAGAACCTAAAATGAAGAAGTAAGTTATGACGTCATATATTAAGGTTGTGAGTATACCTACAGTGCCCACTAGGTAGGTACTTATGGAAATAATCCAGAGTTCTGGATTCTTTTCAATAAGTGATGATGTCCTCCTAGCCGAATATCGGCTACGGCGGCTGTTCTCATATAAGATTAGCCACCTGCCACTCACAGACGTTGTGCATATTAAGTTAAGTGCTACTAAAATAGATTTAAGTTTTAATTGTTTAAGGTATTTATCTATGGGCCATTGATGCCTCATAATATTCCTTCATTCTCATAGCCCGGTGGGACGGCAATCCGACACGACCAGAGTGATGGTGCAGGAGCGACATTAACGTGCTCTCCGATGCACGGGTGTATCAATCGCCAACTTCCAAGATCATGGTTGCTTTGTGATAGTTTCTACCCACAAAGCGATTTCGGCCCGACCCGGAAATGGAACCCGCGAACTTGTGCACAGTAGCCGTGCTATACGGCAGCTAGTCCAACGAAGCAGTTCAATATGTGCAGACGTAAGTAGGTACAGTTTTCATGGATATAGTTCTCTTCAAACTTTTTGGCCTCATGGAACCTCTATACAGAGACCATTTTTAGGTATCAACGGGTGATGGAGAGTATTATTGGCCACATGTACACTAAGGCTCGAGAATTTAGCTGTGGACCACCATCCAATTTTGTAGTAAAGGAATAAAATTAATAAAAAAATCACATAAAATTAAAAATCTTAATTTATTACTTACAACTATGATATTACCTAAGAATTAAAAATCAGGGAAAAACATTCATTTCTATTAAGAACATGAGATGAGATAGGGTTTTCTGGAGTTTATGTATTGATATGTAGTTTTACGAAACTTGCTTCAGATTGTCTCTAATAAAGGTAAGTTTTGTAGGGTCATTTCGCCTGTTCGCGTCCATAGCCCAGTTCGCGTCCATTTTGCCGATCTCCTTTTAAAAATCCTCGAAAACAAGTCAATTAACACACTAATCAAACGAAAAGTCATTACCGCTAATACGTTAATGTATAAGAGGCACGCACAGATAGACAAACGTTCTGTGCGTCCAACCAATCCTTTTAGAAAAAATAATTAGTCTAGGCTCTTCAACAAGAAAGCGAAAACACGCAGAATTTTAGATAAAAATTAGTGTGCAGCGGCGTGTTTGATGGTAAGTTTTATATTGTTTTATGTGAATTTTAGGATAGATAGCTATTTCTACAGTTTAATGATGAATAAAAGTATAATGTTTATTATGAATTTGGTAATGTTTTTTATATTTAACGAGTAAAATAAGGTGGACGCGAATTACTACATCGAATTTTACGAAACTTCCACTTTGCGTCCACAATGGACGCGAACTAAAACTATCCTCTATAATAATAAACCAAATTGCGTCCACTGTTTTCGTTAAATACTTGCTTATAAAAAATAATTAAAACGTTATTATATACGTGGTTATTATTAAATTATCAACTGATATAAGTAATTTTATTTAAAATAAGTTCTTCCGATACAGGAAAAAAGAAGGAAAAGACAACATACACAGAAGAAGATTTAAATAAAGCGTTAAATGTTATTCGAGAGAAGAATAAATCGATAAAAAATATGCAAAGAATATGCTACCTTGTCTGATAATTTATTGACTCAACAATTCTTTTAGTTGTATGTTTACACAAAATTATTAAATTGTTTTGTTAATTTAATATGAAAGGAAATCGATCTACGGATCGAAAACGCCTGGAAGAGCTACTGGTCCATGAAGGGAGAACTCCCTTTATGTCTGAAGCGGAAACTAGTCGACATGTGTATTCTGCCCATCCTAACCTACGGCGCTCAGACTTGTTCTTTGACCGAATCTCAAAAGTCCAGGCTAAAAGTATGCCAAAGGAGCATGGAGCGTAGCCTGCTCAGCATACGGTTTAGTGACCGGATACGCAACACCATTATCCGGTCCAAGATCCGGGCATAGTCGATGTGGGCAATAAGTCTGCAAAGTTGAAGTCGAATGCACCCGGACAAGTGGGCCAACATCACCACACACTGGATCCCTGAGGATGGAAGGTGACCGAGAGGGAGACTAAGAAAACGCTGGAGAGAAGACTTGGACAGCTTCCTCTCGGACTGGCCAGAAATAGCGATGGACAGAGAAAAATGGAAGGCTATGGGGGAGGCCAATGCCCAGCAGTGGGACAGCATAGGCTAATAAAAAAAAAAATATGGCCAAAAACTTAGTATAATCAAGGCGGACCTTAAGCATTCCCTGTGATTTTAGAGTAAAATTAATAGAACTGATTACTGTTTATTCTTCAAGTTGCAAAATTAATTGCCTAATTTTAAGTTACTTAAACCAATGTTGAGAAGAATTATTTTTATTTTTTAAAGTGAATTTTAAATGATGATAATGTTGATTTTTAATAATTAAGTTATTATTCATTTATTTATTTTTAAACATATAATTTACATTTTTAAATATTAAATATAAAAATAAAAAACATTTAAAAATATAAAAAAATATAATTAAGTTTATTGTTAAATAAAGAAATTGTTCAAATACAATCTTTCTTTATTAATTCTTAACAATTTCACCCCTATATTCCTTTTCAAAGCCGCTGGACGCGAACTGGACCATGGGTGGACGCGAATTGGATTTTGTGGACGCAAACTGGGTAAAACGCCTAACTCTGAGGTTTATCGATTTAAATAGAAAACGTAACATATTTCTAATACAACTGAAAGTTAATCTTAAAATAGATTAAATAAGGAATACATTACACAAAGGACAATGGGCAGATTGGTATACCCCACCAATAGCAATGTCATATATATCATTGGATAGGCCTTTTTATGTAGAACAATATTTACTATGACAGCTTTGCTGAAATGTTTGTCCGTTCTGAGATATAGATCAAAAACTGTGCAAAAGTTAGAACTAAGTAATCTATTGATAACTCAAGTTTTTAAAGGAAAATCTAAGAACTACTAAGTGTAAGTCTTGTATGTCTACCTGCTGTACCCGTTAAGGTCCATAATTGTTACTATTATGTAGCATTTGAATCTTTTATTGTACCAACTGGATATTGCGCGTAATGAGAAACCGCACCAATAGCAAAGTCACACATATCGATGGATAGGTCTTTTTAACTGGAACAACATTTACCATGACAGCTTTGTTCTATTGTTTGTCAGTTCTGAGATATAGATAAAAAACAATCTGAAAACTAATGCTGACCAATCTGTAATCTGATTTTCTTTGAAACAAGACTTAAAGTTATTAGTACTAAGTTTTTCCTTTAAAAACTTGAGGTATCAATAGATTACTTAGTTCTAACTTTTGCACAGTTTTTGATCTATATCTCAGAACGGACAAACATTTCAGCAAAGCTGTCATAGTAAATGTTGTTCTACATAAAAAGGCCTATCCAATGATATATATGACATTCCTATTGGTGGGGTATACCAGGTCCCATATATTTGTGCCCATTGTCCTTTGACATGGAAATGAGTGCTGGAGCATTTTTATTATCGCCGTCAAACTTGCCAACTGCACTAAATGGTCGCCAACAGGCGAAATGACCCTAATTAACACAGATATAAAAATGTTTTACAGAAATCAAGCTGACTTTACATTAATACAAAACCGGATAAATCCAAATTGGTTTTGGTTTTGAAGTTTCAACATTTTAAGAAATTTACAAGAGCTATATTCTACTGGTCTTAATGATCTATTATGATAAGTTCGTCTATACTCCAGTCTTCGTAGGAATGATCCGGAAGGTACCGTCTTATGATGATTGGAATCTTGCCATGCTTCAGTTCTTTCATTGCTATTTGTAGAGGATCTGTCTCGCCTTCCAGCTCCACCATTACTGGGGCACACATCGCGATTTGTAATGCTCTTGTACCTGGAAAAATTCAATTACATTGTCATGTAAACAATAATATAATGAACACAGTATATTAGTATCTTGGTCGGTATCATTTGAAACACTTTTATTCCTTAAGTTAAATAGTAATTGGTGAAAAAATGCGAAATACAGCATTCGAATTTCAAATCATGAAACCATAACCTTACCTAAAACTCTAGCTCGTTCGTATTTAGTCATGTACCGCGTAGTGATGCGTTTAGATTTCTCGACGCCTCCACCAGCTTGACCTGGCGCCAGGCACTGGACGTAACCTTCTTCCTCTTGCTCCTCAGTTTCCTCAATGTTGTCATCTTCCTCAGCGATGTCGTCGTAGTCTGCTCCCGCGTCCTCTGCCTCGTATTCCTCGTCAGCCATAGTATTTAGGTCTTATTAACAGTCGAAGTAAGATTAAAATAACAGTTTTTTGAATTTAAAGCTGTTTGTTTTCTGAATTATAGAAAACAAACTCAATTTTTCGAGGTTAGCTTTATAACCACAGAGCACTTTTGTCGAAATAAGAACATGACATTGACAATAAATAAGGATTGATCGGCCACAGCTCCGTCTTAAATCAATATATGATTTTTTTTTTTTTTCATTAAAAGCACTACTTGCTTGTCATCCCACTTGTCATTGGCAGAATCGTCGAATTGACATCGACACGGATTGCCATATCCAAAAATAGAATAGAATAGACGTAGTTTCGTGCGGTCTGTGCGTATCGCAGCAGTTCTATTTTTGTTAGTTATGTTTAGTAATTAATGTAAAATCATAGTTAATATGGTTTTATATTATATTGGTTTAAAATAATTAAAGATTATTATAATTAGTATTATGTTATAGATAGACCATTTCAAATGCTTCACTGTTGAAAAGCTACAGGTACTCGGGTGACAGGCTATATTTATGTTTTGGCCGCGGGACGTGTTTGGAGAAACCGCCAGAAACAAGTACCGTCAACTAAATTAAGCAGTTTTTATTCAACATTGTTATATTTTAATAATATTCTTTTGGATAACGGTTGGTAAACCGTAATTGGTTCTAGATTTTTATGAACGCACCCGTATTCTTTTGTCCATTACTCTATGGTTAGTTCTCCTTGTTGTTGGGTTATTGGCAGCCTTTCCTTTTCCGGTTCTGCATCAAAGCTGTAACCATGCCGGTGTGTATTTTTATTTATCTGACTAAAATATCCAACTGTGTTCAATAAAATCACAAGTTTTCTGTGTTCGTTATTGTTTGGCGATAATTCTGATAGTTTGTAACAGTGCCTCCTAACATCGCAATGGAAACTCGTTATCGTCGAAACAAGCGGATACACATGGCAGTGCCTGACATGTCAGATGAATAACTAACAAAAAACCTACGGATTTATCTTACTGTTTTAAAGTCTCGTGTGGATTGTATAAATCTCTTTATCCCAAGTGTTTTAAGCTCCCAATTTTCCAAAATAAAAGTACTGCGAAGTGACAAAATAACCTAAATGTGCGTTTTCGGTTTTTCAGCTCGCAATTGATTTATTGCATCCTTCTCCCGCGTCGGAGAAAAGGAAACACAAGTTGAAGAGGCTGGTGCCACATCCGAACTCATACTTCATGGATGTCAAGTGCCCTGGCTGCTACAAAATCACAACTGTTTTCAGTCACGCGCAAAGGGTGGTCGTATGCGCAGGTTGCTCAACGATCCTTTGCCAGCCCACCGGTGGTCGCGCTAGATTAACGGAGGGTGAGTTATGAACCTATAATTCTATATCTAAACTAGCCAAAAACCTTCATCAGACCTGACAAACAGGTTAATGATAGCACAGCATAGATTGCAAATTGTGAAACTTTCTATTATAATTTCACCACATTCATTCATACACTCATAATCATCATAAACTCATGATAAACAAACTAATGTTATTCATGTGACACAAAACCTTTATTGCTATATTGCAATCATATTAAGGTTACTCGATTATGGGATAATCATCATTGCTTCCTGTCGAGGAATCAATATTAATAACTATTTCAGGAATGGAAACTAGTTTTGTGTACAGTTATCCACATGGAATCAGTGATTCATATCAAAACATAGTGTAGCACTTCACTGAAAATGTGAAATTACCATCTAATATACTTGAAACCAAATACATTTTAAGCCAGGTAGAAGGTTGATGAATAAAATTATTATCATTAACTAAATATGCATCTCTAACAATATCTACACTTATTCGGGTTACAACAATTTCAAAATCTATGTGTGCATTGTGCAAGCCTGCAACTTGTATTTAAATTGCATTTATTGTGCAATAATAATAATAATTTACCCTATGTGTGCAATTAGATTATTGCCCTTCATAATAATATACCACTGATATTCCAATTCTATTGTTGTTCCGAGAAGTGTTATTGAACTGTAGATATTTTTATCTTCACAAACAATATAAGCAGGTCATGTTTCTCATTGTAAATACACAAGTTTGATTCATCAAATTTCAGATAGATAAATATTACATCGAAACTGAAATCTTGGAGCAATCATGCTGCATTTTGTTTATTTTATGCCAAATTACATCTAATTCATTTTAGCAAGCAGATCACTAACATAATTTTGTTTGTGTATATTTTCTTATGACTTTGTGTAAAGGTTTATACAATGCCATATCTGATTTATATTTGGTTTGCAGAATTTTTACTAGTAATGAAATATTTGCAGATCAATCAACAAATATTTTATAGTGAAAGAAAGTTTTATTGATGCTAACATATGTTTTTGTTTGTTACAGGATGTTCATTTAGGAGAAAACAACATTAACTATTCCTGGAGAGAAGCCCTATTAATTTAAGATTCTTTTATTTCCATTGTGAGACGGAGAGATATTTTACAAAATTTGTTAAAATGGATCCAGATAAGCTCTACCAATAAAAGGCTTTTTCAAAGGGAATGTTGTGGTTTGATTCTTTTAAATAAATTTAACAATACTGTAAATAATGTTTATTTTCTTATAACTAACTGCATTGCACACTCCTTCCAAAAATATCACATAGTTAAGGAATATCCCTCATATATTACTTGAATATTTTAATAATTATTATCAATTGGTAAAATTCTGTTCATTTATAATTTAAGCTGGTGTAAGCTAGCATACAATATAATTATAAGCTAGCTTCACATACATCAACTTTACATCTATTCTACCTAAAAAATATATCAAACTATTTGAGCTACTTCTAACTAAATCAACAAGGGATTTTTCTAAATTAAATACATAATTGTATAACTGACCATAAGGAAAATTCACTAAGGGTCAATTCACACTGAAAGAGCAGCGGCCGTAAGAGCACGGAAAATGTAAGAGCGCGGCGCGATGCGGCGCCGCGCGGCCCGCCGCGCTCACGCTCAATCCCTTGCAATTACGACCGCTGCCGGCCGCTGCCGGCCGCTGCTCTTTCAGTGTGAATTGACCCTAAGGCAAGATTTTTCTGTAAAAATAACAATCTTATTATTCACATAAAATAAATAACATGTCAATATTATAATAAATTCATAACAGTGTAAAATATAAAAAATGGTCTATAAAATGGCTAAAAAGCTGTAAATCATACACTTTTTGTAAAATATTGATGTGCCTTCACCAATTGTGCTTCAGGCAGCTCCAAATGCTCATCAGCGTTTTTGATATCTTGCTTGATTGCTTCTATAAGCTCGTCTAAAGAGTTAAAATTCTTTTCTCCTCTCAAATATCCCACTAAGCTCACTTTCAAATGTGATCCATAGAAGTCTTCATCAAACTTGTGCATAACGTGGGTTTCCTGTAACAAATAGAAATCGCTTTAAATAACTTCACCCTTATAAAATTTTCAAAACCATTCAGAGCACATCAAGATATTATCTTCCTGACGAAAATCAAAAGGGCATGAAACTCCGAACTCTAAAAAGGTTCTCAGAATCAAACGGTAGGTAGTGTAAACGCATGGTATTTCCTGGCAGCGCCACAGTCGCGCTTAATAAAACATGGAGGATATAGGCGAAAAAAAAATCGGCTTATGTTTAACTGATCACCAGATATAGTAACAAACAGCAGACAAAAATAGTAAATGATCACCAAAATGAAACTCGCATTTTAATGTAAAACTATCACCAAAGTTTTAACACTTTGCTATCCTATTTAAGTGAAATTACTCCAAAATAAATCATGCGTATGCCAAAAATAGTAAATGATCACCAAAGTTAAACCACCTTTTTAAAGTAAGATTATAACCAAAGTTTTTAAATTGTGCTATCCTATTTAAGCAAAATGAGTCCAAATAAATCATTGTTATCCCAAAAGTAGTAAATGATCACCAAAAGTAGTAAATGATCATCAAAAAAGTTTCTACATTTTGCTATCCTGTTTAAGTAAACTGACTCCAAAAAAATAAGTTCGGCCTGATAAAATAAATGTAATAACATTATGGGGACCCTTTTCCTGCACTAGCGTGGAAAATTGTCTATTGCATGCCTCTAAACAGTGCGATAAGAGTGTGTTTTCGAGGGAGTGTATTGAGAAACACATTCTTCTTCTTCTTTCTCCTGCCCTGTTCCCAATTTTACTTGGCGTCGGCGCAATATGTCATTTTCTTCCATTTTCCCCTGTCACTCGTCATACTGACACTCACGCATGCATTGCAAGCCGGACACATAACTTAATATGGCATCATAATACTTTATTTGGTAATAAGCCTACATTTTATGGCAATCACAGTGACTTATTTAGGCAAAAATAATACATTAATTTGGTCGTCAAGAGTTGGTGATCATTTACTAAATTTGGTGGTCGAATACAATTTAAAGCGAAGTCGTGACTTAAATAGCTGGTACTATTACATTTTTAGACTTTATTTTTCTGGTGTTCAGTAGATATTTCTGGTTACAAAACTTAGGGTATCAAAGCATTTTATGGTGGTCATTATATTTGTTCCCAAAAAAATCTTACAATCATTCCAATTGATAACCGCTTTTTTGAAAAGTCGAACATATAACATCCACCCACATGATGGGGGACCAACCCTGATAGGTAACAATTTTCTAAAATTTTTCATCAATGATGCAAACTATGTCATATGAAACCGCTTGATGAGCACTTCATTTCATTCCATGGCATAGCGCGAACATAGTGCTCAGCGACCATTTAAAACATCCGTAGGTCACATTGACGCATGCCTTCTCTTTATCATGTAGGTAACGACTTTTTCACTATTTTCTCATTACGAATAGAACGAACAATATTCGTACAATTGTTTACCATTGAGTTTGCACATTTTTATAGGTATCCTATTTGTTGCCGAGTTTTTTTAAATATCTCGCGAATCTTTAAAGTACCTAGAATTTTTATTTTATTTAGTGACAATGAAAATACTTTGCACATTTTATTCTTATTAGCTCAGATTCGATTGTGGCGAGCGAGGCCAAGGAGTAGCCTACCACGCGTATGGGTAACCACCCTTTTATAATATTATTCATATCCTAATTTAAACTGGTACTTATCTATATCTACCTACACATAGGTAGGTACACATACGTATTTATTTCAACAAAATTGCTATACAATCTAACATAGGTAATTGGCACAATGTTAGATAGGTACCCAGTCAATATTTACATACAGTTTTGATAACGATTAAGGTAAGACCGCACTAGGCGGAACTGCGCTGCAGCGGAGCGACGCGACACTGCGCTGCAAAGTATTGTTTCTAAGTAAATGTATTAGAGATACCGCACTACGCGGCAACGGAACTACGCTGCGCGACACCGCGCGCCAAAGTTGCCCAACTTTGCAAAATTGACGCGCTGTGTCGCGACGCGCAGTTCCGCCGACGCTAGGTGCGATATAGTAAGCAGCGCGATCGCGACACACGATGCATCACAAATCTATTTCTTAAAAGTCGAAACGTGCCGGACATGCAATTTGTTTTGTAAAATGGATGAAGAAAAGTTAATTTTATTAGTTAGTAACTATCCAGAGCTATATGATTTACAAAATGAAAACTGAAAAACATCAATTTCATCCATCGCGGTAAGTGGCTGACAACCGACTAGGGTAGAATATTGTCGCGCCGCTGCAGTTCTAGTGCGATATATCGAAAATGTCGCGTCGCTCCGCTGCAGCGCAGTTCCGCCTAGTGCGGTCTTACCTTTAATGTAGAAGTAGATAGACAATGGCATGTACCGAGTGACCTAGCTAGTAACTACTGATTATTTGTGGAGATCCACTTAAATATTATGTGCTTGTTACTACATTTCAGTGTTAAGTGTGTGAGAAGAATCATTAAATAATTAACTTACCACTATCAATACATATTTTAACAAACTAATCGATAAATCAATGAGAATATCTGAAAACTCGATTTGTTGTACAGTCAGCATCAAAAGTAGCTGAACAAACCAAGATTTCCAAAGGTGTCTAACTAAAACGTCCAGCTACTTTTGATATCGCTGACTGTAACATAATTACAAAATACTTAGGCAAAATAAATTTTAAAGATATCATCATCCTAGCACTGCATCTTATATAGGACCTCTAAATTCATGACTCAACTAAGATTAATCAGCGTTCAAATAAACTCATTCTACAGCCAAAGGCACATTTTATAGCTTGATTTCCGTTATTTGGCTATCTAATTGTGTCAAGATGAGCATGTTAAGCACCTACCTACAATAACTACAGTTGATTTCATGTGTGAGTTAAAGCAACCAGTTGTAGGTATCTGCGTGTGTGTGTGAAATAGCAATAAAATTATACGTTTATGATTGTTATCTACATTAAATTATAGCTATACATCTGATCACTGATTTTGTGTTCCAAATGACCTGATAAAAAATACGCGACTCTTAAAGACGATTCTTTGATCAGTGTTATCTGTGTACATTTAAGACATAATTAGTAACTTTGAAATACGTAATCAGTGATTTTTATAACTTGCCGACATGAAAACATCGCTTCTTTTGTTGTACCTAGGTCAAGGTAACGATTAGGCATATTAACACTGAAAAAGGAGAATAACTCGCGGCGTTCCACAGGGGTATGTTCTGGATCCAGTTACTTTTGACTTTATTAGCAAATTCGGATTCTGGTTATCACCATAGGGAATCTTTCAAGATCCTCTCTCACAAGGGCGTAGCGGTATTCCCCAGGGCTAAACTCTGGGTTCATTGCCGCATAATATGCGAGGTGTTACTCTTGATTTTAGTTGCGATGAATGCCAAATTAACTGTTGTTGGCGAAAGAACTGCTTGCGTTTCGCAGCAGATACTGGACGTAATAGACGAGGTATCAGCTGTCCAGATCTGCACTAGCAACCTTTCTTAGCAAGGACAACGTTGCTGCTTCCAAGCAGCTTCTGTACCGTTTCGGTTACTCAACAAAAGCGTTGTGTACACGACTAGACAAATACAAGTTTACAAGGCATCATGACGCTGCAAAATTAGACCAATCCTGATGACATGACCAAATTTGTGGCGACTCAAGGAATGACGTCATCCGGTGACAGTAACTGGGTCATCAATGTAAACATACATCGGGTACAAGTTTCACATCAGCGGTTTTGCCTACACTAAGCCACAAAGGAGGAAGTGACTGTAGAGTATGTGCTTCAGAAGATGAAATACACTAAAGAGTGTAGTTCCTGGAATCTCTCCAATATATGGGTTATTCTAAGTTAAGAAGTACTTTCGACGGCAACGACAAAAAAATACGTTTTTTTTCAATGAAATTTACAAATAACCTATTTATCACTTAAAACTAAATGTTTCCTATGTGGTCACTAAAATTTATTGCAGAAATGTACGTAATTAAGTCACAATAAGCTCTAATATAACAAAAATGTCTCTCCCCTGGTCTGTCCCCCAACCGACTTTATTTATAAATCAGTAATTATGAATGTATTAAAATTCAATAATTATTTTAAACTCTTTAATTTTATAGGTACAGTAAACTTAGTAATAGTATCTTACAAGTAAAAGTGCTTTTATTCCAATTCTTTAAAAAAAATATGAACACCGAAATTTGTCCACCGAGTTTCGTGTCTCGTCCCCTGGTCTTTTGTTTTCGTTCAAAAATCAGTTTTGATCTCCTAGTCTGTAGAAGTTGTGACCTTGAATGCATAGTGTGTAACGTGAAGTTAGCAGCAAACGGCGCATCAGCAACTGCGCCGCCTTTATTGTCGGCTATTTCGATCATGCTACTCGCTGGGTGCAGAAAAGTTATGTGAATGCAGTCTTTCCTCTGGTAAGTTTAACATTGTAATTTTTTGTTAAAATACTAACATATACTTCAATATTTACTATGAATAGTGTGTACATTGTTATGTTTGTGTGTGAATGACGTGCGCGAAATACTTTTACGGCTATTTTAGATTTCTATCGAAAATGTATCTCCCCTGGCGTATTTCCCCTGGCTCTTTCGATGGCAGGGGAGATACTTAATGTCCAGGGGAGATACATTTTTACGCGTTTCCATTAATACTTCTAGTTTTCTCTAATCCTTTACTTGGCGTTATGCTTATTTTAGTTTTACAATACAATATTACGTTTTATTTACAGAAAAATGGCTTGAAAAGAAGAGGATAGCAGAACGATTACGATATCAAAGAATTAAAAATGACCCGGATAAGTATTTCATCGTTGTACTTGTTTTTTTTTGTAGCGTTGGGCTGCAGATTTAAGTGGATCTATTTCTTGCGCTTGTTTTTTTATTTTCAGGTTTCTTTCTTTTCTTGCTCGAGTTGACTTTTGCTGCACGATATCCCGCGAAGCAGCTGGGCTACTAGCCGGACTGCCACCGTCGGATCTGGAGGCAAGAGTCTTCTTGCGCCTGTACGACTAGCGCGAGGAGGCTCAGCGCCGGGGGGAAACTCCGTTGCCGCGGCAAGTTGTCGCGCAACGGGTGGAGCTCCGGCGCGATCTCATGGTGGCCTGGAGGGAGCGACTGTCGCAACCCAGTGCAGGGCACGCCACCATAGTGGCGGTAAGTCCCCTCTTTGAGGAGTGGCTCGGGAGGAGTCACGGCGCCCTCACGTACCGCATGACGCAGGTCCTCACCGGACACGGTTGTTTTGAGAGGTACCTGCATCGAATCGGTTGTGAGGAGGCGCCCGGGTGTCACCATTGTGCGGACAGCCCCGAGGACACGGTGGACCACACAGTCCAGGAGTGCCCTGCGTGGGAAGGGCACCGCCGGGTCCTCGTCGAGGCTTTAGGCGGCGGCGGCCTCTCGCGTCCGGCCCTGGTCCAGGCCATGGTCCGGGGCGAGAGGGAATGGGAAGCCGTCGCCTTCTTCTGCGAAGCAGTCATGCTCGAAAAGGAGGCGACGGAACGTCAGAGAGTTCGCACCTCTCATCCCGGCCGCCGCGCTGGAGCAGGTAGACACCATGGGCGCCGGGTGTCGCGAGACGACTCCCGGCCACCATAGGCGTGGGTCTGTGGGCGGTGAGTTCGGGTGGCTCATCGCTCATGTCTATTTTTAGACAACAGACCCATGTCGGCGGCGAGCGTTGTTCCACGCGCTCCTGAAAGAGATGTCAGCATCCCCAGCGGGGCCCAGTAGGGCCAAGGCCTGCTGGGGCTGCGGGTTGTTCGAAAGAGATACCCCGGCCCTGGCACATAAAAGGCCTACGACGGAACACGAAGGTTTTTAGTCAGTAAGAATCTGACACTCCCGCACCGCTGCTAACCCACAGCGGGCGATTTTTGACGTAGTTAAAAAAAAAGTTGACTTTTGCTGTGCTGCCTGCGTTCGCCTGTTTATATTTTGAGGAGGCGGTGGGCCTTCATTATCTGAACATGGTGGTGTTACAAAAGCATTACTTATATCTTGGAGTGCTAAACGTCTTCTACGAATTTTTGCTTTTTCTCTCCATATTTCAAGTTTATGCTGTTATTCAAAAGATAATTTTTTGTTTTTGTTTCTTAAATAAATAATTCGTAATTAAAATAAATAAAGATGATTCTTAAAATTAACCTTGTTATTTTTTTTATCTCTTCCCTGTTCATGAAGTATCTTCCCCTGTACACCTTGTCTCTCCCCTGTATTGTGTATTTCCCCTGGTCACTTATAAAACGAGAAAAAACCAAAAAATTGACTGGACCCTTTGTATACGTTTTCAACGTAGCCGTTTACATTTAAGAATGTATACTTAAGTAAAAATATATTAAAAAAAACTCGTGCCGCCATTTCATACAACGAATTACCTCTTAACTTAGAATGACCCATATATCAGTCCATAAAAAATCAACGAAGATAAAAAAGAAAAACACGATTATGCAAAAATTATGAACTTGATCTTTAAACTGCTTTTATGAATTTAATCATCAGACATCTACATCTTATCTACAAAAGCATAATGTGATAAAATATAATGTTTGTCTCATACAACAGCTTAATTTATTATGCTCATATGTAATTAATTCTATAAAAAATTTAAAGCTGAATAAATAATGCATGATGATCAGTTAAATATTGATGAGATAACATAAAGAGTCCATCAATGATAAATACCATTTATATTGAAGATCCAACCTGTATGAGTTATTTGTAATTAAAAATAAAGTTTTTGTTACTGAAAGCTGATCCTGATGTGGTTTTACTTCCAATTTTTTAAATATATATCAGACTAGTTTCACCATGTCCTATGGGAACTCCTGTCCATACCAGGATAAAATTCTTGGGATGAGTGTAGCCTTCCAACAGTGAAAATCTGCCCAGATGTTTTTGACTTTATCCATTACAAATTTTTCCTCTTTATAATTAGTACTGAAATAAATAATACGCTTAGATGAAACTTGAATGCTTACCACAGACATCTGCTTATTTTGATAGAAGGGGCACCATCCAATGTTTGCTACCATCTTGTATATTTGGCTCTGGTTTATCTGAGCCCATCCATAGTACACTCCAGGTACAAGATCTTTGGGTAAAGACTGCACTACCTCTAGTGGGTAGTTTGCTGTGGAAAAGTAGTTTATATTGTTAGTTTTATAACTATAAAAGTTAAACAGATGTTTGTCATGTGTTTTAGAAAATGTCGTATGGAGAATTTTCTTTAAAACTTTTTTGTATTAAGACTATATTTGTTTTAAGGTTTCCAGCATTTCTTTAGAGGGAAAGTTTGTTAGCCTCAGCGTTCTTAGAATAAGTTGATTTGTAAATGTAATTTCCAACTTGAAAAATGAACAATTTCATTTCAGTGTGGTAGGAAATGGTTTTAGAAACTTAACACTATTTTCCAAAAAAATCCAATAATATTTTAAGCCCTAATTATTCTCCATTGACTTTTAGAGTAATGAAAAAACATTGTTTGCAGTATGATTGAAGACTTAAATAAGTATTTTAATAACAGTAAATGTTTTACATTATTATCAAAATTATCTAAGCCCACTACAAGTACTATCTACCTCAAGGCAACACTTGAGCTGTGAAACTATGAAACCTTGGAACCTATTTAAAATTACCTGTAGGGCATCCCAGGTCCTTGGATCCTCTGCCAAAACCTTTTACAACCTCTCCTTCAAGAAATAATGGTAAGTGCTTCTGTGCCATAGCTTTTTGCGTTATACTTCTAAATATTCTTTTTTTAATACAGTTTACCATGCAGTAATACAAGTTAAAAACCTTGGGATAAAATAAATAATGATAAAACTGTTCCAAAGTATTTGCAAAGTAACTTCTATCAGACACTGAACAAATGAAGCACTTTAGACCGACTTCTATGTAAGTTATCTACTTAAAATCTTGAGTTTTATCTACTTCAAAGTCTGATCAAGACTGAAACGATGTCGATAAATTAATTTATTTTATTGACAAATTTTGACAATGATAGATATCTTTCATAAACTGACGTAGGCTTGGGCAAAAAATATCGATATATCAAAATATCGATATTTTTTCAGAAAAATATCGATATAAATCAGCGATATTTTTTCCCGCGATATATCAACTTTCGATATTTATTTTTAGGTATCAAAATCGATATATTTTTTAAAGCTCTGCTGTCTGCTCATGCGTCACATCATGTCTTTGACCAATCAGATTTCTTAAATTTAATTCAAACGCAAACAAAAATTACACTCTATAGTCCTGCTTGTCTATTTTGTTCATCTATGACAATGACACTGCTTGTTGGTTTGGTTTGGTTGGTATCACTGACTGCGTGTGTTGGAGTGTTGGTATGGTACTTGAGTGTGGCGGCTGACTGGCGAGTAATCGCCCTAAAATATTTGATTTGCCAAGCTTCTTCAGTGTCATCTGAAAGAGTAGCTTCAATGGTGAATTTGGCTGTGCCGAATGATAGGAGCAGATTAACAGGCGAGCACATCAAGCAAAGAGTGCTCTTGATGTCAATATCAGACAAATACTGGTTTGAATAGTGTAATTTTTGTTGTGTTGATGATGTTGTTTTTTTCTTGGCTTTATGTACTTATTTTTTAATAATAAAACTGATGTCAAAACAGCCAGATGTGTATTTGCTTTAAAATTTCGAATATTTTGACAATTTTTATAGATAATTGCTTATTGCGCAGAAAATATCGATATATCAACATATCGATATTTTTTAGTCAATTATTGTCGATATATTTTAAAAATATCGATACGATATATATCGATATTTTTTCCCCATTTGCCCATCCCTAAACTGACGTGTTTGTCTAGTCTAGGGTTGTCACAATTTAGTCATTTTCCCCAATGTCAAGAACATAGTCGATTTTTGTGACATTGCTCTTTTTTGTTAGCTTATTTGTACCCTTTATTTCAGGCAGATGGGACTCGATTTATTTGTCATGTCATCATCGGCATTTTATTCATAAATTGTTTTTGTAAGACATTAAACTAAGCATATTGGATTATTAGATTTTTAAGAAACGTATACGAGTACAGCGTAGATTGAGTATAGGACACTGATACTATACATCTATAGAACACGGCATTTACAAATATACATGGCATAATATCGACTAAAAAAATTAAAATTTAGTCGATTCAAAAAAAGGAAAAAGTTCAGAATATTTGTCAAAAACTCGTAGTTGTCACTGGTAAAATAATCGTCTCTATCTGTCTCTATTGATACCTATACAGACAATATTCAAGACAAGTTTTATTTCTGTTTTTATACTAGATTTTATTCGCAGCATTCATGTAGCTGAAACGCTTATATTCTTGTGCTTATTATACATAATTTAAAAAATACATCAACATGGTTAAAATAAAGTGAATATGACTTCCTTCATGTCGGATGTTGAGTGTTGACAATAGCCAGAGTTACGAAGTTACCTTGTACGTTTAATCTTAGTTTGAACATTATGGCACAGTGTTGTTGATAATAAAATGACCGAGAAGGGCTTCGAAGGTGATCAAGTGTCGCCGTCTTGGGATATCGCTGGTCCATCATCTCTGGCTGCCATCCTGGATACTGTGTTTACATCTGCAACTTCTGACAACCATCAGAGAAATGGTAAATACTTATGTATAGCAGTCTGCTTGAGCTCCACGTAGTTTATCTCCCTGCTAGTCCTGTTTAAATAAGGAATAATATCAGTAATGGGTATTTCCTTGAGTCATGCAGTACTGTAATATATAAATAAATACAGTATGTTCTTTTGTGCAATATTGATATGAAATGTGAAAGGTAGGACTACTATGGATTATGAATGCAAGTTTAGTCCTAACTGTAATTTGAATAAAATGCATTAAGTTGATGAAATGCATACATTCTAAAAATAGAACAAACTCATAATTATTAGTAAACAACAACAACTGAATTGTTCACTTATTTTATGGAACAAATCTGTCTGAATTTTGGTATTCTATATATCTATTGTATATAAATAAAAAGACTATTTTTTCCCAAAAAAAAAATATCTTTTGTTACAAAGAGACTCATAAACATTTGGAAATGGTCCTTGCTAAGTCTGTAAGCCATATCAAGTAGTTAGCTATTTTGTCTGCTATTTATATCGCACATACAGGAAAAGTCGCTGTTTCAAAGCAGGACATCTACGTCCCGTATGAACTACTGTCCTTACCAGAATCGGGTACAATAACAAACAAAATAATGCTTTCTGTTTATTATATTAGTAAAGATCATATCTTATTTTAATTTTTATTTAGGGTCATCACAGCTTGCTTTCTTCTTCAATGCCTCCCTGACAAATTCAAATGAACAAAATTTCTATTCTAATTACACTCTTTTTTATTAAACAAGCGTGTATCAACTTGATTTGATCATTTCAGCTAAATGGAAATCGAACAATGCATGTATTTACTGTTAATAATGACTGGTAGCACAAATTCCACCAATGTAACCATTTTTATCAATACTAAACTAGAACGAGGATTTTTTACACACAGCGCATGCCCACAAGACCCAACCTTATTTTTTCTTTATTGCACACTTAACAATAAATATATAAAGAATAAAGACAGTTTATGTACAACGGCGAGCTTAACCCAGAATTGACTTAAGACAGTTTATATTGTTGTCTATTTCAGAACAAATGGAGTGTGATGCTCTGTTTGCAGAAAGTGATGATGAAGTAGAAGTGCTACCCACAACAACTGAACCAGCTGCCGTAGTCCCCACGGCCACCGAAACAACTACCACTGAACAAACGCCAAAACCGGTGTCATCAAATTATGTTAACTCAACAACACCCAACCAACCGTATGAAGTGAACCTGTCATCTTCACACCCAGCTGACTCACACACACCAGTCCCTGAAGAGTATCAGCCCTTACCAGACAGTTCTAGTTCACTGGATTACTCTTTTGCCACCAACAACCCTGACAGTACTGACGGCAATGGCCAGAGGAGACTCCCAGACATAAACATCCGTTATCAGCCTAAACCACAATCACTGAACCAACACGGATATTTCTATCCAAACTACGCACATTATCCTAGCTTACAGCCACCTAGAGAATATGGGCCGCCTTTTAATAATGTTATTGTTCTGAATGACAACAGAAGCTTCCCGATAAATCATCCATTGCCCTATGCAATGTCTAACGGCATGCAAATGTCTGACAATCATCCAGAATACGAATATTTACACCCCAGGTCAAATGCTTACAACCAAGGCCCCACTGCAGCAGATAATGCTAATCAGCGAGACCTAGAACGGCCCAGTCGCAAACTCAACATTTCTCCTCGGAGACGACATTCAAAAGAGAATGAGGTTCCAAATCTAATAGAGGTCAGTTCAGAAGAAGAAGATAATGTCGCCTCGCCCAGAAAAAAGCAATGTGACAGTGGTGCCGGGTATCAGCCTACTAATGGGAATGCGAGCGGTTCAGGTAATGGAACAAGTGGGCCGCCTGCGGTTGAAGTCAAAGAAGAGCCAGGCAGTCAACCTTCTAGACCTGGTGTTTCATATGTTAATAATCTACATTTGCCAACTGTAGACAACCGTACAACAACAGTGCAAGTTAATACCGCGACTGTAAAAAAGCAAATAAAAAAAGAAAAGCGTGAAAATGAAGTTGAGTGTGAATGCGGTCCGAGCTTGGAAGAGACGGAGCCCTGCCCTGCTGAAACAACAGCAGAGGGCTACAGACCATGTCAGAGCCAACAAACCCGATGTCCCGGGAACAGGACCATTGACCAGTCTACTAGTAACTCAATCACTTGTGGCGAGCCTCCAAGTTGTAGGGTAAATGTGAAACGAGAGCCTTGCTATATAAAACAAGAATATTCCCCTAATCAGGACGAAAATTTGTCATTGGTAAGCACTATTAAAACAGAAACAGTAGAACCTTGTCAAGTAAAAATAGAGCCTGGTACAACTGCAAGTGTTAATGAAAATGTTGAAGTAAAAACTGAGCCTGACAATGCAAGAAGATGTTGTAAAGTAGATGGTGCTGGCGATCGCAGACCTAAGGAGAGTTCTCCTCAGCCGGGGACTAGTTCGGGGAGGCAGGCAACTGATAACAGAACCAATACTCAGGTTTGTGATTCTGAAGATCTATTTGTCTTGCTGGAACGTGATTGTTATATGTGTGCTCTGTGATACAGGACTCGCGCGGGAATGACTCAGTGCAGCCTGGTAACGTGCTGGCAGCACCGGACTTGCAACTGGACTGGGTGTCCGACACCAGCTCCGATGATGGCGTGATGCTCGTAGGAGACGACAACAACTCAGTAAGTATTGCGGAAATGACGACAGTTTCAGAAGCAAACTTGGACACTTGGGACTTGACACAATGATATTTATCCACGATGTCCTCAATTTAGCCCTGAACTTAGTAGTACATTAAAAAGAATTAGCTGGAATTCCATAAGTGCTCCAAAGATAGTGTGAATGCAGTGCCCGAAGCAAGTCCATAGCTTAGCTTAGTTTCTTTCTAAGCACAGGTTGGTTGGTTATGGACGCAGTTTCGGTCCCATGGGAATTCTTCTCGAACTAGGATATATGCCCTCTTTATATGTATACTAGTTACCCGCCCTCGCTTCGCTTCGGTAATAGAGTTATATTATAGCTGATATTATTAGTGTTTCACTACTATATTATGCATGTATTGTACACATAAGCCTTCCTCTTCAAACACTATCTGATAAAAAACATGAAAATCGGTTGCGTAGTTTTGAAGATTTCAGCTTATAAAGGGACGTTGAGACTAGGATATAGAGATATAGGGATAGAGAAACCTTTTTTATTTTATACTATGTAGTGACGTACTCTAATCATTCTCAGCAGCAGGAAGTGATTGACCTGACGGGGTCTCCGGGGCGGGTGCCGGGATGCCCGCAGCCGGGCGACCCCCAGGGCAACGTGTGGACCGGGTCCAGGACCATGCTGGGCATGCCGCGTAGATGCAGCTACCCGCCACATCTCGCCCACAGCGACATACCGCCGCACGCGCATATTATGCGAACCAGGTTATTGAACTTTCGATCATTTTAACTTAGGAATACACACACATTCGCCTCATCTCCCAAGCCCTTTTGCCAACTATGTTGGGTTTGGCCCGAATGCGGCTCAGTACCAGTGTTTTACAAGGAGCGACTGCCGATCTGACCTCATCAACCCAGTTACCCGGGCAACCCGGGATTGGAGTCAGACTTACTGACTTCTGACTACCCCCAAGATATACATAGAAAGTAAAAGTACATACTAACTTAGATAAGTGGTATTAGTACTTGCCTAATACTTGAGGGATTGTTTTTTCCCCACTAGGTCACCACGACTTTTATAGGAATACACACATCATCATCCTCCGCGCCCTTTTCCCAACTATGTTGGGGTCGGCTTCCAGTCTAACCGGATGTAGCTGAGTACCAGTCCTTTACAAGGAGCGACTGCCCTATCTGACCCCCTCAACCCAGTTACCCGGGCAACCCAATACCCCTTGATTAGACTGGTGTCTAATGGTGACAATACTTGATTGTGTCGTCAGAGTCCGCGTGGGCCCGTGCACGGGCTGCCGGCGCTGCTGCTGCGGGCACGCGGGCTGCGCGTGCTGCGGCGTGGCGCCCCAGCAGCCGCACCCGCCGCCGCATGCGCACCCGCCCCATCACCACCACCACGCGCCGCCCGCGCACAGTCCGTATCTACTTTCATCTACACACTTATATTAGCTTCACTTGTAACTATCCATCCATCCTCCGAGCCTTTTTCCCAAACTATGTTGGGGTCGGCTTCCAGTCTAACCGGATGTAGCTGAGTACCAGTGCTTTACAAGGAGCGACTGCCCTGCCTGACCTCCTCAACCCAGTTACCCAGGCAACCCAATACCCCTTGGTTAGACTGGTGTCAGACTTACTGGCTTCTGACTACCCGTAACGACTACCAAGGATGTTCAATGACAGCCGGGACCTACAGTTTAACGTGCCATCCGAAACACAGTCATTGGTGTCTAAGGTATACTTAGAAAGTACATACAAACTTAGAAAAGTTGCATTGGTACTTGCCTGACCTGGAATCGAACCCGCGCCCTCATACTCGAGCGGTTGGTTCTTTGCCCACTAGGCCACCACGACTATATATGTAAGAAAATCTTGGAATCTTAATTTTAGCCACTTCCCGATCTCCCGATTAGGTTGAAATTTTGCACTCATGACATTACATGACTTTCTAGAAAACATCATTACAAATCCAATATGGCGGCCTCCCCAAAATGGCGGACTAGCTATTTGAAATCCACCCCCGCGATATAAGGGTTTTTTAGTTATTCAAACTATTTATACAATTATTTTAAGAGCCCAGCTCTTGTTGATGCAGCTCCCTCCATTTGCGCAAAGTCAGACGAAAGTCAAATGTTTTTATTACTACTTACTTACTCTGATTTAAATAGTATTGAATTGTTACTTAGTTATTTTAAAGTTTTATGTGATGTTTTCAATTTTTTTGAAAGAAATGTACCTACAGTGATTTATGTAATTGACTTTTGAAGTCGTGTAAATCAAATAAACAAATAAAAAATAAGTATAAAATAAAATATGAAATGATGCATTTCTCCAGTGGGTGAACGTCAGCGGCGAGACGTGATGTCGGCGGTAGCGCCGCCCTATCTAGTGCACGAGCGACTCTGGCAACGGCAACACCACATGATGGTAAGTGCCCAATTGTATATGGCAACACCTAGCCGTTTTCCCGCGATTTCACCTACATACACACATTGTACCGGGATAAAATGTACGATGTTACTCCGGAAGCGTGTAGCTTTGCAACGGTGAAAGAATTTTTTAAATCGGTTCTGTAGATTCGGAACCTTTTTTAAGAAATGAAATGTTTCTTCTTTATTATATTAGTATCTAATAGATAGCTTGTCAATTTAGTTAGTGACACTCCCCTTTTCACGCGGGTTGGCCACCTTACGTGTCTTGAATTCAAACAATGATATCGAGGTGATGGTAATAATAATAAGTAATAACCCACCATTGACGGTCCTGTTCTACCAACCCCTACCGCTATCCATGTATCATGGGAGTGTCCTTTTCAAATTGGCGAAACTGTAGCCTGCACTGTTTTCTTGTTATGAATTTTTAGCATCGGCACTTAAATATTTACGTTGTAGTAGAACATTTTCGTCAATAATAAAGTTTTTTTTTTTCTTTTCGAAATATTAGTAGTACTTGAATCTTCTTGCCTGGCTTTAGTGTAGTCTGTAGTCTAAAATTTTGGTTGCTATTTGTAGTTTGTTTTTTCTTTATAAGAACACTACCTACATACAATAGACACGTGGTGGCGGGATCTTATATCGGCTTAGAAGAGAGAAAATAAAATAAAAGGGCATACCACGAAACCATGGCTAACATACACAACTCATGGTTAGTCATGTATATCTCAAACTACTACACTTAAAACTTAAACAATATCTTCGATATACTTAAAAACGTCGGATAAAACAGCAGTAAAAGCAAATGAACTCAAAAAAATATTTTTACCATGTCATGTCATTCAACTAAAAGTAGTCTGCCGCTTACAGTGGTAATTGGGTAATTTTTTTTACTTTCGCATTCGGTCTTGACTTTGACTATCGTCACTTGTAGTTAGAAGCCAGTAAGTCTCACACCAGTCCTACCAAGGGGTATTGGGCTGCCTGGGTAACTGGGTTGAGGAGGTCATATATTTTTTCCACAAAATATTTCCAGCTAGTTATCATACCTATTTCTTAAAACTATCCGTCAGTTGCAGAAAAGTTCATTAAAGTTAAAGCCTCGTTAAATCCATCGCTGACTCTATCAATAAGATGAAAAGAGTTGGCAATAGATTTAATGAGGCTTTAATTTTAATGGATCTTTGTGCAACCGACGGTATCACTTACAGTGGTAATTGGGTAATTTATTTAACTTTCGCCAGAGAAACCACTAAGTCTGACACCAGTCTTGGTAGTCTACCAAGGATTATTGGGTTTCCCGGGTAACTGGGTTGAGGAGGTCATATATTTTTTCCACAAAATATTTCCAGCCAGTTATGTATCATACCTATTCTTTAAAAACTATCACGTTAAACCTCAAAATGAATGAAGATATTCGTATGAAGGAATAAGGCAGTACAATGGGTATGGTGTTGTATTTGCAGGAGCTGCAACGGCGCACCATGATGGGCGAAAGCTTTCCGCCCAGCTTCGTGCAGTACCCGCCGCGCCGCCCCCGCCCACCACTGTGCTCGCTGTATACACTATACTTATTATACCTACATTCACTAACACTATTATTATACCAACACTCACTAACACTATATTAAGTAGAGTCATTTAGTATGCTAACACTTTACGTAGAAGTATTTAGTATAACAACTTTTGCTGACACTTTATTCAGAATCATTTAGGATAACAACACTTGCTGACACTTGTATAATACTTTATTATACTAACACTTAATGTAGAATAATTTACTATGGTAACATTTTATGTAATAACATTTATTATACCATATAATACTTTTTTATACTATCAATTGATGTAGAATGCTTTATTATACGAACACTTGCTAACACTTTATATAGAACTCAAACTCAAAATTTTTTATTTCAAATAGGCCTATAAAAGCTCAATAAATCTATACTTGTAAAATCATTTACTGTATTAACACTTGCTAACACTATGTAGACAACTTCTTTATACAATCACTTACTAACACTTTATTTAGAAACTTTAAGTTCTGCTGCATTTTTTTGATTCTTGCATTTGCATGCGAATTTTGGGTTCGACTCCCACATGCTCGGTAGATGTTATTTAGTTGGTTCATTCCGACAACCAGAGAGAGGTCCACTGATATAGCTCGATGAATCTTAGGAATCAAATGATCATGTTTATCTATCTTAAATCGCTCAATTGTCATTGGTGTTTCAGTTCCCTGATGAATTGGAGCAACGTGACATCGCAGCACCGCCACCACCACCGCCTATGATGCTGTGAGTAACTCTGTCCACTATTAATATTAACTGTTACACTTGCATTTTATATCAACATCTAATATATTTACCATTTATGTATTTATCATACTCTACTGGCCTAATTGATATTTTGGTGGCGATCATTTCATTAAAATCCACGGTCTATACTTGACTAACAATCATTAGTAACTTCGGATTTGTGGCAAAATATCGATAGACTCGTACTGTCTAATTTGCTTTGAGGAATACGCGAAGCGAGAACACATGTATTCGCTTCTAGGCGGCGTCGAGCGGCGGGCCGGGTGATGGCCGCCCTTCGCGGCCCGAGTTCCGTCGCAACGAGGTATCAGCATTTATTCTACAAGCGATGCGTATTTACAAGTTACAAGTTCATTCAGCGCAATCTTACGTTCTACTTTATTCAACTCAACTATCTTCTCTGCGATTCTACAAGCATTTTTTTAATAACATTTCGTCATATCTGCAACTTAAAAAGAAAAAATTGAAAATTCTTCATTCTGCAGCTTTGTATGGTTGTCTCACAAAAAGTAATGTTTTTTTTTCAGTGACAGGCAACATATACACCACCATATGCATCACTACATGCAGATGCATCCCTCGCCGCCGCATCTCCATATATCTATACAGCCGTCCTTCATGGTAAAATATTTTTTATTTTATTTCACTTCATTTTATGTCGTATTAATTTTTCTCACATGGTCATGAATTGCAAGCACCTTTTTCGTAGGCCTTTTATGTACCGGTAACTCTTACAGGGTCGCGGTAACTCTTTCGAACAATCCCACAGCGCAATTCTGACAGGAGCGTTTCATGTGGTATATTCCCAAGCGCCTTGATTTTGTTGTTTGCCAATATGTCAAACGCGAAGTATTGTATGTCGGAGCGCAGATATACCCTAAACATAATTGATTTTCTATTGTCCTATAATTAACGACATACAAGTAGTTAATTCCCAAAATGGTAGGAATTTTATGTTGATGATATGATGTTATCCCTCATCAGGGACATAGGTCTCGAAGAGGGTTTTGCCGCTCCTTTCGATAATGATCAGCAAGTTCGATGTTCAAGCCCAGACCAGTAGAGCCAGCCTCCTTCTCAACTCCGCGATTTTATAATAAAAGTAAATGAATTTTTGTTCATTGCCCATTGGTAGTAGGATCACACAAATGTAAGGAGCAATTTGAGCCAATTCGCAATGTATTGAAGTATAAAAATCGTAAATTCTCATAGTTTTATGTATGTATTTTTGTCGTGTATCACATTGGGTACAAGTTTTTGAGGTACTCTGTGCCGTCGCTATTGACGGTAACATCTTCCAATCCGCGTGGACCGTGGGAGTGTCACGAACGAATGAAGGTCATGGCACATATGAACGGCGCAGCTCTAACAGAGCGATCAAGCTGTCATTTGAATTTGAGTCTTAAATCGTATCTCATATAACACATTTTATAATGTCGTCAATGTAAAAGCCAGCGATATATTATGCTTTCAATTTCCTAACAACAGCTACTCCGTGCTTTGCCGTGACCTTTACTCGTTTGTTCTATGAAGTGTTTGGTATGAAGCAATGTGCGTTGAAGCAGGGCACGGGCGCCATGGCGGCGGCCATGGTGTACGCGGCGGAGACGGAGGCGGGGCGCGGCTGGCGCGGGCGCGGGGCGTCGCGCGCCGTCATCGAGAGCAACACCTACCGCCACGCCTACCGCCCCGCGCCGCTGCACCAGGACGAGAAGTGCACCATATGCCTCTCGCTATTCGAGGTCGATTCTGACTGCAGGTATGTTACATCCCGGGTTTACACCTGATGGATTCTACAACAGGAGCGGTAACTGAGGTATTATCCATCATTTCAGACCCTGAACGAAATAGTCCTTATTCTGTGACCGATTTTTTGTAGGACAATAATAGGACATACTGATAGCAATAGTGCAACGCTAGTGCGTCAGTCCTACGAAGTCTGTCAGAAAATTCTAGTCAGATATTCCTACAAAAAAATGCCCCTGTAATTTTTCCTAAAAAAAGTGGGCAGGAAGCCTCGAAAGCGGGCAGAAAGATATCTCAATAGGAAGGCTAGATGTACCGAGATTAGTTTTTTAATAGTAGCTCTTGTGATATTTCAGGCGGTTACCATGCATGCATCTATTCCACATGGAGTGTGTCGACCAGTGGCTGAGCACCAACAAGCACTGCCCCATCTGTCGCGTCGACATCGAAACGCATCTCAACAAGGATGCTACTTTTTAAACGTCCACGTAAGTCACTTGATATTACCCCAGCAGGCTCAGACACAAACGACGATTAATGAGGGTTTTCTAAAATGGCGTCCACGAGGTGGCAGCACCGAGTCGTCAGGTCCAGGTAACTGTCAAAGTGCTTATCTTTACTAGGAATAGTGAACGATTTGTTTTTTTTATTTTATAATTAAAGCACTGCATTATTGTTTTACTATTGTGGTTGAGTAAATAAAAAAAACTAAATCATATTGTGTTAACAAATTTTTCAACAAGCTTTTCCTTAGTACCAGTGACTTTTGCACCCTCTCTCTTAGCTCAATTTTTAGTTCGGAAACCTTATTCTGACCGTAGTCCATAATAAAATCAATAACACTTCCAATATAACAGAATTTCAATAAACAATAAGTTCGGATCCTACAATTCCAATTCCATACTATTTGACAGCTGTTTGGACCAGACGCATACGTGGCGCCACCCTGTGGCAGAAAAAATTGAGAAGACCCTCATTATATACTCTCTTGTGAATCCTTTGTTGAAAGATTCAGTTTTGCAACAAACTGATGCGGGTTTTATAATAGTAACAGAAAGAAAACAATTAATATTCTTTCAAAGTTTCTTATTGTCTAAGGCACTAACTAGATTATATATACAGGTAATTTTGATAGCAGATTCACTATGATGTGTTTCCCTCTTTAACAAATTTTTAATGAAGTTCCTATTGTATTTGAAAAGCAAATCATACTCGTTAAGATTTCGTATATAACATTTATCCAATTAGCAAGTTTGCATGAACACAAACAAGAAAGTAATCACTAGCTTGAATAAAAATTAATGTAAATCATAATAAATGCAATATTTATATACAAGCCACTAAGTACTACTTGATCTATGCTAGAATTAGTTACATCTATGAAAGTCTATAGGTGTGTGAGCTTAAGTGAGTTGTAACGAGTGACAAACAATGTCAGGTCTGCAATGTCTTCTTCTCGTTCTTGATTTCATGTTTGAGTTTGTCCTGCAGCTCCTGGGGCGCGCTGAGGATGGCCTGCTGCTGCAGCTCGAGGCTCTCTTGCTGCAACTCGTGTGTCAGCTGCTTCTGTGCGTTGCACGTCCTGCAACACACACACTACTGCCACTATATGTATATACACACAATATCAATTAACTATAAGAATATTTTTGTTTATAAAATTTTGTTACTTTATATCATTATTACAATGTTAGAGGTCAAAGAAGTGACTATTGTTGTTTTACATATTAATGCGCATATTTAATATTAAATGTGTATTAAATTTAATTTAAACAAAGCAATCTGTTAATTTTGAGCACTCCTAACTAAAAAAAATATTATGTAAAAAATGAAAACATTGTAAAATATTTCTCATAAAAACATAACATGCTTTAATAAACTAATTTTTTTTGTATAATTTTTTTGTTTATTTATTTACCTGCATGCATGATCAATTCTCTCACATATTGCATCTGATGCGGCAATGTTTCCTGATAAGTATGAAATTTCTGCTGCAACTGTTGCTAACTTTTCTGCATAATCCATATAACCTAGAAAGCAATTGATTAGCATATTGGTAGATTAATCACCACCTTGGCAATCAGGAAGGGAAGCTTCACAAGACAAAACTACTGCCAAACTTACAAGATTGATGATAATATCTAAGCTTTACTAAAAGAGTAGGGTAAAGGCGGGATAGATGCCCCACTTTTTGAAATATGTTTGTAATTTAATAAATATTGGTTCTACATTAATAACACCTATGAATGTAACTAGTTTAATCCTTTATGTTTATTTGTGATTTGTCTTTTTGGACCTATATACTACACGTTATGCAGATTTTAGCTTTTTGTAGACCTCAATTTTTGGGGATAGATGCCTACCCCTATGGATAGTTGCCCCACCTTGAAAATACTAGCGAGGATAGATGCCTACGGTGCGGGATAGATGCCCTTCATACTGTTTAACACTTTCGCTGCCCAGCTCACCTATGCAATTCCTATCCACATGCCCAAAAATATTTTGCATAATTACATAACAACCCGGTATTCGAGTCCAACAGCGCAATTGTATCGGAACGGGACCCTTATGCCCGAAAACCCGGCGTCCGGGTTCACTTAAGCCCCGCCCACCGAGCGTAGGGCTACCCAAAATAATTTACTAGAATATAATTATTGTGCATTTTTGATCAGAATAAAGAAAAATAAATCCCGTCTCGTTATTTAATTTACTATGTTGTTAACCTTTTCACCGCCACGCCATATCGGTATTCCTATGCCCTGTACGCCAAGCCCGAAAATCTTAATTAAATATCTACTAAAAAATACATAAAAGTAATGATTTAATAGGTTTATTTTGTATTTTTCTGCGACCTGTTTTTTGTCGAGTATAGCCGTCGTTGGCGCACAGGGCACGCTTGCTCATGTCGGCTATAGCCGACATTGGCGTTCAAAAGGTTAAAGAGACTATTTTTTTAATTTTAACGTACATTATGTTAGAACAGATTTACTTAATATGATTTATCTACATGTTTCTGTAAGCTTTTTTTTAAATCAATACAACGCCGACGTGCTTTGTTTTAACACCTGCATAACAAAGAAAATGAGTATCTAGTTTTTAGTTTAAATACTCGTAATCTCAAAAAACATGCCGACGCGCTTTGTTTGTCATTTTACGGGCCAGAGATAAAGAACCATAAATCTCGTTATTGCACAAAAGGCGATAGATGCACTTTTGTTTTAACTTTAAAAAAAGTTTTCGGCAAACGATTAAAGGTCTTACTCAGGTAAAAACTTAACTAGATGGAATAATACCAATTTACGTTTTCTAATCCGTTATAAACTAAAGCGATGTTTTTTCAATTGATTTCATTTATTTACTTTTGACAACCCTTACAGCTTACTTAGCTATGGACTCGCTATTCGGGTCCTGGGCATGAGCACATGCATCTACACATAGCGACGACTCGGTATTCGGGTTGCGGGCATAAGGAATGAACTATGGTTCGACTCGAATCCCGGGTGCTGGGCATCGAAAGTGTTAAGTATATTATATTAATAATATTTATATATTTTTTTACTTTAATTTATTTGAAATGAAAAGTATTTTGCAGTTTTTAAAATTTTTTTATATTAATGATCAGATTAATTAAAATGAACACAATAAAATTCTAAAAGTATTTGTTCAACAAAAATAATGTATTTTATATTTTAAACCTTTATTATAAAATATTAATTATTTAGTTTCAACATGCAAAATCATAAAAAATCATTCTTTCTTAAAAACTACTTTCCACATCTCGAAAAGTGTACAGGTTTCATGTAACCAGCACTGACACATTGCACATTGAATCCAGTCGGATTTAGACTTTGTTTGTTCATAGTTTTCAAAGCATTCTATGCAGTTATTTTTATTTGTATCTTTAGGCTCATCCTGTCCATCTCTTTTAGTCTTCTTCACCGGCAAACCTTTAGTTTTCTTTACCTTAACTTTGTTCTTAGGTGAATCTAAGACAATTGTCTTCATCTTCACTGTTTAAACTGTAAATCATTCGTAATAAATAAAAAGTCTAAATACATAAACACATGAAAAATATAAAAAATATATATTCAAAGCACTTATAATACATTCAGGGTACACGTGGTGTATGGAGGGATAGATGCCCCTAGGGGCACCTATCCCTATAAAAAATCAGGGCAACTATCCTTTTTGATAGGGTTAGATGCCCTAGTATTTTTTAAAATAAATAAATACAATAGAGCAACTATTTACATCAAAATGAAACAATATACATACGTAATAAAAAATTTGATGGAATTAATATCTACTTATAAAGTTATACAACAGCAAATACTCACCTTTAAAAATTTTACGCTCGCTCTAACTTCGCCGCGGAGATGAATTCACATACGAGCAAAACGCGACCTCACCCCTCGATGGCGCGTGGCTAATTTAGGTGCGGGGTGCTTGTGGCTTCTAGTTAAACGGTTGTTTCTTAATCGCGAGCATAGGAAGTTAGGTTTTTTAAAAATGGGGCATCTATCCCACTGCGGCATCTATCCCGCCTTTACCCTATATCATGGCAGCTAATACTGGTATTTCTTAATTTTATGAACAGCAGTTGAAATAAGTTGTAAAATCTATTGTCAAGCTTCAACCATTCAGAATAAAGAACTAAATATTCAGAGTTCAGAGAGCAAATGTTTTGCTGAACAATGTACAATGAACAATATTAGAATTTTGAAAACAATAATTTATGTTTAGTTGTCAATGAGACCCTTTCTGGAAAAAACCAATGGGTATCAGATAGCCCTAGCCACATAAAATTCAGGTGGGTCCAATTAGACTAGCCTACCCCAACATAGTTGGGAAGTCAAGGCAAATGGACAATGGTTACTTACTAAACAAAGTGTGAAGGTTGTGTCGTAAGTCACACAGTGATCCCCTCACGGCAACCAGTTGGTCCCAGTGGTGTGGAGGAGTGCCATCCTCGCCCCACTCCAGGGCTTGTTTCACCAGGCAGATCTCCCTAGTCAGTGCATCTCGTAGCCTATGTTACAATTAGTTATATTAACTTTTTTACTAAGTGATGAATGAAGCAAGGAATTTCTTAATCTGTCTTGTCGTTATGAAAGAGTGAAGAGGGTTGGAGGAGTGGACCATTTTAATTTCTGGATTTCATTGAGCGAGTCCGTTCAAAGAGCGTATAAAGTTGCTTACCTTTCACTGGTATCTTGTATAGCAACTAACGTAACAGTCAAAAGTTGAGTGGCTGCGTTTACATTAATGGTAGTAGCTTGTCGAATTAAAAAGTCATGTTCCAGACTACCTGCATCCCACAGTACATCAAACTCTTTCTGTTTTTCGTCACAATAAGCAGTGGTTAACAGCCCCATAGTTACTGGAGCATAATTTCGAATTTTTGTGACAATGGTCTTACGCTGAGTTCGGAAGGCAGTCCTGAGAAAGGTCGAAAGCCCGTATCTAAACATTATGTTAGTGGGATGATCAAAGATAGTCTGGTACGAATTTTATAATAATATTTTTACACCATTGTTCTTTTTTGTAGGAGAAAAATTTGACAGCCGCCGAAAGAAATATTTGACTTATTTGAGGTTATGTTTGTTCTGTTTTGATTTCTTTCACACTTCATTTTTTTGTTTTTGAATTTTGTCAGCCTGTCAATGTCATGCCTAAACATAGATATAGAATAGTGGATAGATTGGCTATCGAATGAATAGAGGCCACTACAACCACCTTGATTTTGATCATAAAAACATTTTTCCGAATGTATGTGAAAAGGCTCTAAAGCGCCGTACTCACTGGCTAGTAAAATCTTTCTGTAATTTCTCAAATTAAACAAAACACCGATCATTTGCCCTGTGAGTAATTCTCATATAACTTCGTAATAGGCCAAATAACATATCATCATAGTCATCATCTTCTTGCCCTGTTCCCAAGTCTTTTTCTTCCATTCCTCTCTGTCAGACGTCATACTTACATCCACTCCCTTCTGCTTCATGTCCTCTTTCAGGCAATCAATCTTTTCCTCGGTCTACCTCTGCCTCTCCATCCTTCCACATTCACACTTAGCACACTCATTTATCTAGAAAATCGAGTACTGCGCGCACGATGTGCACAGCCTAGGAGCATTGTTCGGAAGGTACAATATCCCCGTGTGACATCGGCTTTACTTTACCCAGGTACAGGAAGTCATTTCCTCGGAACGCGAGTAAAACCAGGTTAAACGGGTAAAAGCGAAATACTACGCACTGATAAATTACGAAATCTCAGAAACTATAAACTCCTACAAACTTGAAGGGAGGTAGGTTCTTTATAGAGGGAAGACATGCATTAAGGAAGGATTTTACCAAAATCCAAATTTATGGGGTTAAACGGGGGTTGATAGAAGTCCTGTTTTAGAATTAAAACTAGAATATACATACATAGGGTAGTTTTGGACGTTGTAACGACGTTAATTCAAAACTACCGTTTGAACTTAATAAGTCAAGTTAAGGACGAACATCTAAATAAGCAAAAGCGGCAAAAGGGTAATGTTTGGACCCCTGGGATCTGTCTACCTACAGCCTAGCCAGCGGGTGACACCCTCATGGTCGACGTGGGTAGCGGGGGTAATTACAAATGGACTGGTATTTTATACGTAAGTATAATAAAAGATTTATGATTATAATACAATAATATATTAATTTAATTATGTATGTATTGCTTATCAGAAAAATACATGAGAGTAATCTTTTTGTCTTTCTGTAGGAATGATAAGATTGAAGTTCAATGTACCGACTCCCCTATCCACTGCTGTCACCAACTGGTACGCGTCAAATTCTAAACTATATACAGGTGATGTTCTTCTTTGCGTAAAATACATCTGGAAAAATAACAAATGATTTAATTAATACCTTAACAAACGGAGTAAGGAAGGAAAAGCGGAGATGCCAAAATGCGAGTAGATCAGGCGCCTTCTTCTAGGTCAAATTCGTACGGCGGGCATGACCAAGGGATGATTTATGTTCGGGGCACGGACGTGAAACGTTACATACATTTTTTATGACGAGCGCCGTTTGTGGCCGCGCCGCGCCGGGCCGAGCCGCGTCCGGGCTTTTACTTCATAAAAAATGTATGTAACGTTTCACGATCGTGCCCCGTTCGAGTCACGTACACGGCACGCCCCGGCCACGTCCCGGCCTAATATAAATCAACCCCAGAACGACCATGTATGAGTGAAGAAACAAGGTGTTCGGCTGCTCTGAGACATCTGACAACTATTTTTGGTAATACAAAAAATGGGTGGGTTCCAGAGGCGTATAAGAGCGGAGCGAGACAGTAACGTCTCTCTTCCCCGCACACCCGAATTTTCGCGCTACTTTTTTTGGAGATTTTCCGTTATGGCATCTCCGCCAGTCATTTTGTTCTCCATACCTAAACTAATTGTATTAATTAGCATAATATTATAAACATGCTATTTTAAGGAGGGCAAAAGACCAACCTGAACATGATTATTTTGATTGCGTGAATCAAATAACACGCAACGTGAATATTCCGCCGATCCCACTACAATAGCATTATGACCATCAGATTTCACACAGTAAAGTGTTGATTGAAAAGGATCTCTTGTACTGTAGATCTGAAAATAAAATATTGTGTATATTAGAAGAGAGCATCTTTTTTTACACACTATCTATAAATATTATTTATTACACATAACAAAATAAATATAAGGAAGTGCTCTAATAATCTTATTTAATTTAATCTTATTAGAATCTAATAACACTATGTAATAAATAGGTAGTGGAAAACTGCAATTTTTTTTTTAAACGCTTGCTCTAATATTAATAGAAGATTTAAATTCAAGAAATATAAAATAGACTATACCATTTCTTTTGTCCTTATATCAATCATTTCCAGCAGTCCTGAGTGAGTGACATATACTATAGTGTTTTCATCATGCCACTGTATGTCACGCACTGCTTGTTTGCGATTATTTGTAGCATCTGCCGTTACCAGGAATCTGGGGCTGGAATAATACATAGTTTTATTTAAAAAGTTATACCTACACAATAATTCTATAATATAAATTAACTTTTTTACTCTTCAAGTTTATATTTACATCATATAAATACTTCTACTTAATTATGCTGTGTGCTCTTCAAGTGTGATTTTGTATCAACCTTTAAGAATATGTTAACAAAATGTATCCTCACCTATTGACATCAAGTACTAGGGGCTTACTATTTCCATTAAGACCTATCGCTAATTTATCTGCCCCATTATTAAGAGCCATGCATTTTGTGCCAGCATTTTTATACACCGATATATTTAGTACATCTGAAATTAAAATTATCTGATAAAATTATTGCATGAATTAGCATAGCTTTGAAATAAGGTTGTATATGTAAAATA